>JAEIHA010000344.1:2400000-4800000 GCA_018904595.1 Zaprionus indianus
CTACGCTCCTGCTTGTTAAAAGATTAATTTGCATGGGAAATTAACAAGCTGCAAAAGGGAATTGTTTAAGTGGAACACAAGAATGAGAACTACAACTAATTTGCCACTAATATCCTTTGATTGCAGGACGAGAAGGACTTGTCATCCGCCGATGCCGAGGGTGTCTGGAGTCCGGACATCGAGCAAAGCTTTCAAGAGGCACTGTCAATATATCCACCATGTGGACGCAGGAAAATCATATTATCCGACGAGGGAAAAATGTATGGTGAGTACATGACGATGATAGTGCGCCACCTACACAGCACTGTGTGCGGTTACAAAGGGTTCAGCTATAGGAAATTGTCTGTCTATGTGTCTATGTGTGTGTGTGTGTGTGTGTGTGTAGATACTTGAGCGCTCTACTTTGGTTGACTATGAATTTCAGGACAAAGTGCCCGCAAAAGTTGCCTGCGCCACCCACACAGAGGAGCACCTTTTCTACAACTCTCACTCCCTCTTTTTCTCCTTCTCTCTCTCTATCTTTTTCCTTGTGTGTTTGTGTGTGTGTGTGTGTGTGGGTGCTGCAAAACAGAAAACAAACAGGAATTTTGCGGTTGCCGCTCTTGGTTTTATTGTTGTTCTTGTTTGTTCTTGTTCTTATACCCTGCAGACAAGTGAGAGGGGTTGTCTTGACGGGTAAACTGTTTGGGAAGCCAGAAAATTATTGAAAATGTTTGGTAGATTAAAAAATCAGAGATGATTTCGAAATAATAATCTTTAAACTATAGTTTATGCTCTAGAATTGCCATAAACAGGGATTAAGGTTATGTAGTATGTCAAAAGCAAAACAAACTCGCCTAGAAACCTCAAATACACACTGTGTGAAATTTTTAACTTATTTCGTCGACTAGTTTCAGAGTTTCTTGAGGTCAATAGAGGTTTTTAATGCGTTTTAGACAGTATTTGACATTATCTGCAAGTTAAAACCTAATCACTCGATTAGTTCAATGATTTTCTGCAATTTCCAATCTCAAATTCTCATTTAACGCTTGATAAAAGCCTTTGAATTGACATTACAAGTATTTGAGGTTATGTAGCAAGTCAAATACTAATTAAATACTAAAAATACATCTAATTGAATAATACAAATCGATTTAAATACCTAAAATACACTTGATTATAAAATGTATGCAAATTTAAACATAATCAGTCGAGTTCCTTGGCAACAAATGCAATTTTCTCGTTTTATAAACCTAGTTTTTGCTTTCTTGGGGTATTCATTTAGTCGCGCATGCCTCACTTCGGCTCTACACGCATTCTTACTATTTTTTTCAGAGTTTTTTGTTTTGGTTCCGTTTTCGTTTTTCACTTTTTGGCGTTTGTTTGCGGCGGCCCGTGGAAACAAAACATAAATTCCGTACTTTGAACCTTGAGCTGAAAGTTGTGTCAAAGCGTTTGTGTGTGTCCAGGTCGCTAGACAGGGTGCACGGGAGAGAGGGGGGGAGGGGGTACTGGGAATGGCAACAGGCAAAGCGGGGTGAGGTTGAAAGTTTGACACCGAGTCGAGTAAACGTTTTAGCCCGACTAAATGTGCTGACAACTAAAATGCGACTCTGTCGGCTGCGGGAGTGTGAGTTTGAGTGAGTGTGTGTGACAGGGTGTGCAAATGTGTGTGAGTGTGTGTGTGTGTGTGTGTGACAGGGTGTTGAAGTGTTTATAATAAAAGCTGAAAGGACACACAATGTGCCAGCGGCGCGTTGTCTTCGTCTTTGCCTGCTACCGTTGCTGCTGCTGTTGGCCGCACCCAAATGGCGGCTCAATGGAATTACGACAGCAAATTGTCAGAATGCCACCCCCCCCCCTCTTGCTACTCCCCCTGCTCAAAGGTGGACCCAGCCTGGTAATGTTCTGTGTGCTCTCTGTTCGGTTTCGGTTTCTCTCGTTGCCTCGTGTCGCCGCATCCAGCGTGTTTTATTCGAGACGTCTAACACGCATAAACAACACAAGTTTTGTAATTTATGTGCCCGAGGATATTGTTTTCATTTTCCATGCGACGCGCTCGGACTCTCGGCTCGAGCTGGGTCCAGAGCTACCACCGCCCCCGCCCCCGGCTTCCGTTAGCTGCCCCCGGTTAGCTGCCCCAGCCATGGTTCCTTTGCTGAAACTATAAGCTCACTTTGTGTGCGGCTTCAGACTCCGTTACATTGTTGCTTCGCTGTTGTTGTCTCCCTCTCTCTTGCTCTGCCTGTCTCCCTCACTCTTGGCATATCTACCCTCTACCTCTACCCTCTCTTTCTCTCTCTCTCTGTCTCTGTCTCTGTGCCAGTAATTAATTTCCACTTGGCTCACTTGGCTCACCTGACTCTCACCTTGCCCTCTCTCCACGCCTCCCCCGCCCCCTCCACAACACCTTGCGCCCTAATTACACTCGGCTTGGCTCCTCCTTGAGAGGCTCCTCAGCGTCAGTAGCAACTGAATCGTTAACTATCCAAATGCATTCGCCAATATGCAAGCACAAATGAAATGCTCTCTAATCTATTCATATTTTGAGTGAATGAATGTTACTTGGGAGATAATCCAGATAGTACTACTCTATAAAAAGAAGAGTGAGAAAGAGAGAGTACAGGAGAAAATACAGACAATATATATTCTTAAACAGTAGGAGAAGTATATCCTATAAATAGAAGTATAACATTGCGAGAAGTAGAAGTTAGTAAGAAAATTCGAAAATTCCTGCAAAAGTGAGGGAGAGAGAGGAGGAGACAAGGCAGTGAGTATAACATATATGTTCATGAACAGCAGGAGAGGCAGATAATATTCTATATTAAGAAGCATATCCTTGCAAGAGGTAGAAGGGGGAATCAAGTGAGTATATTCTATGTATGGAAAAGAGAAGGAGATAAGAGAGAGAGTATGCTATATGCTTTATAGATAATCCAGAGAATATATACAAGTAGTTTTATATAGGAAAGTCTTTAAGCAGCTTTAATCAATCATCTGTATAGATTTGTTACTATCGGTAACTATCGATTATATCCTAAAGTTTCTATGGAACCAATCAGTTCGTAAAAATGTATCTCTAATAGAATTTCTTTGCCTTTAAAATCAGTATGCCTGGTCTTGCAGTGTATGCAGATCTAATTCGATAACACTATCGATAACTCACACTGCTGGCCATCTCTGTCAGCGCCTAGGGGGAATTCTTGTTTCAATTTAAGCGAGCATCTTGTTGACAACACACACACACACCCAAACACACACCCAAACACACACCCGCACTCGCACACACAGCGCCTGCAATCGATTTGCTGCAATTCGATTGTGGAGCAGAGGCAGAGTCAAAGGGGGGGCCCCTCAACGGGCTTGCTAAATATGCGAAACGCTGTGACAACAGGCGACTAAACTAATATTTATGGCTAACACGTGTGGCTAATGCAGCCCGCTGCGCTCTCTCGCTGGGAATTCCACAGTCAACGCCGCCAGCTGCAAAAGTTTCTGGCCAGGAAGGCGGCAAACAAAAACTGGCCACCTTCAGCTCTCCCGCTCCTCATCCTGTTGTTGTTGTTGTGAAAATTGGAAAAATGTTGCGCCACGGGGCAGCAGGAAGGAGTGGCGGGGGATGAAGGGGATGGGGGGGGCATGTGGCGATAACGCCGCTTGCAACGTGGCCGAAAGCACGAGACAGTTGCGCGCTGCATTGGTGGCCACCAAAAATATCGGCCTCAGGATCAGACCACATGCAGTAGGTGGTAGGGCAGGGCAGGGGGGTAGCTTGCATGCATAATAAAGGCACAAGCGTTGTAGGGGAATGGGGGTGGGGGGGCGGACGTAGGCGGGGCAGGCCACACAAGCGGCGTGAAAATATAACCATTGTTTGGTTGTTAATTTTCAAAATATTTACATAGTCACAGGCGCACAAACACAAGCACACACACAGGCACACACACAGGCACACACACTGGCACACACACAGGCACACATACAGACACACACACAGACATACACAGTGGCACACACACATTCGCAGACACACCCACAAAAATTGCACTAAACTGGCGCTGGTTATGACACATGACACGGCGGACACGGATGGACAGCAGCGGCAGTTTGGCAAGGAAAGAGACAAGGAGAGACAGAGAGAAGGAGACATATATGTAGGGAGAGAAGAGGAGAGAGAGAGAGTGATAGATAGGGGCAAACAGCGAGAAAGGCAGGGAGAAGTCCTTCCTTCCTTTGCTTTGCTTCAGCGAAAATTTGTGGCCTAAAAGTTTCTAGCTGACGGCGTCGCTGTTGTTGTGCCTCATCTGCTGCCACAAATATGCGGCGCGGCGCTGACTTGCACCATTACATACGCTGCCCCCTTATCTGCCCCCTCCCCTTGCCACACCTAACAACAATGCACATGTGTTTGTGCATTGCGCGCGTTGTTGAGGCCACGCGCGATTAGTCTGGACCACTTTGATTTTCAATGCAGCAAAAAATGTGAAGAAAAAAAGGGAGAAAGAGAGAAGTGAAGGAGAAAAGAGGGAGGGGAAGAAGTAGAGAAAGAAGTAGAGAGAGAAGTAGAGAGAGAGAGGGGGAGAGAAATAGAGAGATGAGCTGAGAAGAGAAGTGTTAATTATTATCAAGGGGAAAAATAAAAGAAATCTTCAAGAACTTCAAATAGAGCGACATGCATTAACATGCATGGACACGCATTGACATGCAAATGCAACCGACTTCTTTGACGGTCTGTTCACAAATTATTTATTGAAATTCTCTAAAAGATTCTTTAGAAGTTTCTTCTAAGAATAGATAATATTAATTAAGTTTGAATAGAAGCTGCTGTGGGAAATCATTCTGCATTTGATTTGTGCGACCTTTTGTAGAAAAGGTAATGAAAATCATTTCATTAAAAGCTATAACTTTATTTTATGTTTAATCTCTGTAGAAGAGAAGGAATTTCATGAGTTTCCATTTCAAGTTTATATATAATATTTAAATCCTGTTTAGAACAGAGAAGTAACCAAAACATATCGAACAGTTCATAGCTTTGATATTTCTGTACAACTGCTAGCAACAATAAGAAGAGTGTGAAGACTTTGTTATTTACAACAACTTATACATACATATATATCTTCGATCTATCTATATAACTCTCATCTTTCCATCTTCCATCCCTCTATATTGTATCTATCGTATATGAACACATATATATCTTCTTTATAGGTTAACTATACTAGATATAAATCTCTTAATATACTTAATTGATTTCTATATTCTTAACTATATGTATTTTATACTATAAAGCCCCCCCTCCCCCTCTCTCAGACAGACACACTCAACTCTCCAACAGTCGCGTTCATTCAATTAGTTGCACCTATCGCTGTGTAGCATCAATTGGATATTGTTAACTGCAATAGACCTTTGGGGTCAGTTTTATCGCATAAATAATTAACCTGCTGATACCCCTCGAGACAGAGAGAAAGAGAAAGAGAGAGAAAGAGACAGGGTAGACACGTATGAGGCAAGCTGAAGAATGAAGAATCGCTTAACTTGATTCATTTCTATTTGTCATGCGAGAGCGAAACGAAACGAAATGAAATGAAACGATTTCTTACAATTAAAGTAAAGCGAACAATCCGTTTCTGTCTCTCTTCCTCTCTCTCTCCCTCTCTATATGTGTGTGTGTGTGTGTCTTGCATATTTGTGTCGCACACAAAGTTTTGCCATAAATTCCATTTGAATAGCGTCGCTCCTGCCTTTTTGGGCCATGGCCCATCGATTTGCCAAAGATTTAAAGCGTAAAGAAATTGAAATTGCAGCCAGCTTGCTCAGGCTCACGCTCCGTTTATCTGCCTCTCTCTCTCTCTCTCTCCCTCGCTCTTCGCATTTCTATTAAGTATCTGCGTAAGACCCTTCCCTCCTACCCCTTCGTTGGTGCTGCCTTCACTCTTAGGGTTGCATCACAATGTGCTCGACTTGAAGTCATTCAACTGAACTTTGAACCAAGCATTGAATCGATGCGAAAAGGATGTGCCGAGAATGAATGCTTGCTCTGAAATTAAAGAGGCAAATAATATTACTAAAAATGATTTATTTGTTATGTCAAAGGAAGGCATAATCAACGAATCTCTTAATCGTATTAAATTTCAAAGTTGTCAACATGTTCGCTGGAATTCATTGCCAAAATAATTATTTAATAAAATTAAATCAACTGAAATGTGATAATATTGTATGTATTTTACATACATTCATACATAAATACCTTTTCTCTGTAAATTATACACAACTGCAACAAAGTTATTCAACATTTAATTCTTTTTTTTCTCTCCTTCTAACTTGGGTGAATGAAAAGTCGAATGAAAATCATAATATATGATAATATGATATGGTTACCATAATAAATTGTGAATTATATGTTATCTGTATTATGTTATCTATCAATTCAGCGGTCATTTGCTTTAAATTTTACGCTCAATTTGCTGATTTCCTGGCACATTTAAAGTGCTTGTTGTCCTGCCCAAAAAAGTATGCAATAATTATTTATCTTCGCATCGAGAGTATTTCGCATCGAACTAGTTCTTATCTTCACTCTCAAGTCGGAGCTACTTTGTAACGCTGCCAGAGCATTCCTCCCTGGCTACACTGTTGGAAAGCGGGGGGGAGGGGAGTTGGTGAGGAGGGTCTTGGGTGGTGGCTGATGATGGCTTTGGGTGTTGCTTTTGTTAGCTTGGGTGGCTGTGTGGGTGTTGCTGTGTATCTCTCCCTCTCTCTCCCCTTCGCTCTCTCTCTCTCTCTCTCTTTCTCTCCCCTTCGCTCTCTCTCCCTCACACTCTTTCCTTGTCTGTGCGCTAGTAATTCTTGGCCGTTTCCCGCAAGCAGCTAAAGCCAAAGCAGCGCTCATCCCATCCCACCCCCTCCCCCACCACAATGTACGTACACACGCCCGGATCCGTATCCGGCAATATGCGTGTGCTCTCCTGCTTGGGGTTTGAGTCGCTGAAAATAATTTTATTCGGTTAGAACTGAAACTATGCCAAGAATGTAATTAGTGAACGCATAAGCGTGTGTACAATAAAAGCTTGGATCCTTGTCTGGCTGCCTTGCCTTGCCTGGCCTGGCCTGGCCTCGCCTGGCAGGGGGAGCAGCCCCAGAAAGGATGGCTTCCCACCTCCTTCGCCTTGGCACCCAGCTGCCAGCGGCAATGGCAACGACGACGCTGACGTCAGTGGGCAACACATTCTGCCTGCACGTGAAAATGTCGCCGAGCTTTGAATTAAATTTGAAGCACTTCGTCGTCGTGGGTTCCCTCTCTCTCAATGGCGTTTTATTTCTGAGTTCAAAAAGATGCCATACCTGGCGCACGTACATACATATGTATCCAAATACAGCTATGTACATGAATATTTATACAAATGTATGTGTAGCAGACTCACTCACTCAGTCCAACATATGTGGAATTCCATTTTGAATATGTTCGCTTTTTTATGAATTCCCCAAAACTCGAAATTAACTTTTCAATTACATTTGTTGTGCTATAAAGTGCTATAATTGATATAATGATTATAGCAGTCAGTTTATTATATCCCTTGTTGTACTATAATGATTATAAATTTACATTCACTCCACAAAACGAACGTTCTTCATTGGTTTTTATCGATTAACATGAGCTTAAAAGAGTGTGACCAAATTCTAAAACAAGCTTTATCTATTTACATTAATAAGGCATAATGTTATCAATTTTGGTAGCCCTAGCTCTTATGGTCTATGAGATATACGTGTTCATACAGACAAAAAGACGAGAACAAGACTCTATTTACTCGGAAGTTGAAGCTGTTTTAAAATATGTTTGATTTTTGAGATCGAATATAATAATGTACATAATATTCTAGCGTGTTTTATTAGATATAGTGAAATACATAAGGAATCGTACGAATTATCAAAGGTATTTGCGTGTCTGTAAACAGGAATGGGGGGCGGAAAGGGTAAAGATTACCCAGTGATTGCTTAACTGAAAGTGCGCAATGCGTATCCGATTTTTAATAGCCGAAATATCGATAATTTTTACAATATTTGATTCGATTTGTTGCGATTTGTTTTGCATTCGCACGGTTCATTGCATCGCCTGATTTAATTGTTTTCTATATCTAATTATAACCGTGTGTGCATCTCTTTCTTTACAGGGCGCAACGAGCTAATCGCGCGTTACATCAAATTGCGCACCGGCAAGACGAGAACCCGTAAACAAGTGAGCTCGCACATTCAGGTGCTCGCCAGACGGAAACTTCGCGAGATTCAGGCCAAAATCAAAGTCGTAAGTTAGCCAAATTCAAGCTGAACATCAAGCTAAGAGTTAACGATAATCAAAATGCCTAGTATAGTCTCGAATAAGCAAAGATATAGTAAAGAAATGAGCAATTTTAAAAGATAAATGTATATCGATATATATTTATGATGTATATCGATAAAAGAAAGGGCAGCCAGACCATTCGTTTATTGTCCACATGCTTTGTGCATATCTCTATATATAGTTTTATTTAGTCTCGTTATCGATAAAACATCGATAACATATCGAGAGCATGAAAAGCAAGGGGAAGAGTATCTCAGTTGCAAGTTGTGCGGTCCATGCCATAGATCGATAAATGTGCAGCATATCGATAGTCGATTCATTGTACTTAGAGATGGCATCGCCATGCCACAGATCGATAAATGTGCAGTATATCAATATTCATCGATAGTCGATACTGCGTGTTTGTGTGTGTGTGTGTGTGCTGTGCCCAATTGTGCTGTCCATGACTGTATGACATACCACATCGATAGGCAGATCTCCTTTTACACACACTCACACACACACACACACGCATACACACACTCGTCGCACACACGAAGAGGAACACGACCAAATTGAAACTTCTTATTCCAGGAACCCAATGGTGTCTCCTTGCATTTACTCAATGAGAAAGAGCAAACCCTGCAGGCCATGAGCTCCATGACCAGTTCACAAATCGTATCCGCACAGGCGGCTCTGGCCGCTTCGGCGGCCCTGACGGCGGGCGTTCACCATACGAAGCATCTTTCGCATCCCGCCGCCCACCATCAGCACCCGCACCCACACACACACCCACACCCCCATGGTCACGCCCATGCCCACGCCCATCATCATCATGCGCACCCACCACACTCACATCCACATGCCCCACACCATCATCATCATTCCCACCATCATCATCATCAGGTGGGTGTGGGTGTGGCTGCTGCTGCCGCCGCCGCCGCTGCTGCAGCGGCTGCTGCTGCTGCTGCAGCTGTGGCCCAACAATCGCCGGCTGCGGCGGCAGGTGCAAGTGGTGCCGGTGGTGGTGCTGGTGCTGGTGCTGGGCCTGGTGCAACGTCCTCCAGTGGCGTTGTGGTGCCTCCATCGTCGTCGTCGTTGTCGCCACGACACCACCTTGCTCACCATTCCCATCACAACTTGCCGCACCACACACATAGCCACATGCATCCGCATCATCATGCGGCGGCCGTTGCAGCAGTTTACCACCTACAGCAGCAGCAACAGCAACAACAACAACAACAGCAGCAACAACAGCAGCAGCAACAACAACAACAACAGCAGCAGCAGCCTAGTGGGGCAACAACAGGTGGTGCAGTGTCACCGACTGTGCTGGCTGCGCAGCCACCGCCGGCACCGCCGCCGCCGTTGCACCATCCACCATTGTATCCGGGCGTAAGCAACCGTTCAAGTTTCCCACCACAAGCAAAACCACAAACAGCAACAACAACAACAAAAGCAACAGCAACAAGCACTAACCGAAGCACACCACACCACACTGTACAATTCACCTCACCTCAGCGAGCTGCGCAACATCATTTCTGTCTCTTTCTCTCTCTTGGTGCCCCCACCCTTCGTCGCTGCTGCACATAGTCTCATTAGCAATAACAACAACAACTCATTAGCTCGTGCGATCTCTCATGTGCTTTGTTATTGTTTTGTGTGTGTATAATACTTGTTTGTATGTACTCTCTCTCTCTCGCTCTGTCTCTCCTTCATCATCTGCACACACTCACTTCACTTCAATAGCAGTTACTCTCTCGCTCTCACTCTCTCAACTGTCATCCTGGCTGCTGCTGTAGGGATCAATTAAACGATTGTTATCAATATTTTAATTTTCGGCTAAGCTTAATCGATATTTTAAGTGCAAACATCGATTACATTGCGGCAGCAGCCTGTTGCTTCTCTTCACTCACATTCGTATGTATATCCTGCTCATTTTGGTCACCCACTCGTTTACCCGTCTATCGATACTCGCTACTCGTTACCCTTTATCGATACTCGTTACTCGTGTCTCTCGCAGTCACTCCCACCACTGCTGCTCAGCGCGCTCTCTCGCTTGCTCATTGAAATCGACTCCTTGCTTTTTTACATGCCAAATAAAATGAAACACAGCTGAAGTAAATAAATAATAATAAAATAAAGAAGAGTAAAAAGAAATCTCTCGTATTATATGTGTATATTGAATATGTATGTGTATTTGTCTCTCTTTCTCTCTCTCTGTATATGTATGTATATTTAACCAAACAAGATTTGACAAGTATTTTAATCCAGTGTATTTCCGTATTTAAAACTCAACCGGTCAATCCACAAAATCAAATCAGCAAATCAATCAATCGATCAATCAATTAATCAATCACCCAATCATTTTTGCGTGCTATACCTCATCAGTTAATGTAACTCAACGAATTCTCGTGCTTAGCTTAGTGTTCTAACTTACAATAATAATATGTATAAGAACCATAAATTATGCAAATCATTAATTGTCTCTCTCTCTCTCTTTCGCTCTTTCTTTAGCAATTTTGGCAACCCGGTCTGCAGCCGAGCACATCGCAAGAGTAAGTTGGCAACGCACGCACGCGATGCCTCCAATGGGAAAAACATAACGCATTTGCATTGACCAATAGTTTCTATGATTACAGCATCAAGCCGTTCGCCCAGCCCCCCTACACACCTGGCAAACCATCGACAGCGGTCTCTGGTGAAATTGAGGCGGGCATTCCCCCCGCCCAGCTACCGTGGGAGGGACGCGCCATTGCCACGCACAAATTCCGCTTGCTCGAGTTTACCGCATTCATGGAAATCCAAAGAGATGAGATCGTAAGTGTCGCAGGAACATATAATATGGGATATATACATATGTATATTATTATATCTGTATAGAAGCAAGATCTAATGTTGTAACACTTCTACATCCACAGTATCACCGACATCTATTCGTGCAGCTGGGCGGCAAGCCATCCTACTCCGATCCGCTACTTGAGGTGCGTAGTCATGACTTTTCTCACTCCTTTCCCATTTATAAAAATTCTTTGTGCTCTCTAGACTGTTGACATACGGCAAATATCAGATAAATTCCCGGAGAAATCCGGTGGTCTCAAAGATCTCTATGAGAAAGGTCCGCAGAATGCGTTCTACCTTGTCAAATGCTGGGCGGATCTCAATACGGACGTAACGACCGGCAGCGAAACGGGTGATTTCTATGGCGTAACCAGCCAGTAAGTATATCTATATATGGTATATAACCATATATGGTAGCTAACTAACTCACTCACTCACTCACACTCTTTCATCTTGTTGTAGATACGAAAGCAATGAGAACATTGAGCTCGTCTGCTCGACAATGGTTTGCTCGTTTGGCAAACAGGTTGTGGAGAAGGTGGAGACAGAATACTCTCGCCTGGAGAATAATCGCTATGTTTATCGCATACAGCGCTCGCCGATGTGCGAGTACATGATCAATTTCATACAAAAGCTAAAGAATTTACCTGAACGCTATATGATGAACAGTGTGCTCGAGAACTTTACAATACTGCAAGTGAGTAAACCCCGTGAATCTAAAACCAACTCACTTCCTGGCCTCTTCTAGTTAACCATCCTGGAAGTATCTTTGCTGTTTGGAATGAGTTTAGCTTCTTAACTTAATTTGTAAAATGTTAGGTCTTATGTACATTGTTCAATTCTTGGAATTAACTCCGACCCTAGAAGGCATATATGTATGTATATACTCCGCATCATGCCAGTCAAACTAGTCGCACTGTCTGTCTGTTGCAACACAAACTTGTCTGATACTTGACACAAATGTTTCCTATTGTTGCACGTTTTAAATAAGTGGGAATAAGTCAGATCGGAGCTACATATATATTGGAGAGTTGCCATACAAACTATTGAACGATTTTTATTATTTTTGTAGATATTGTAACCATAATAGCTTTATCGGACGTTTCCTATACAAATCATATGCATATAAAGTTGTATCAAAATTGGAACAATCCAAAATGAGAGTTTTTGTATGAAGACCAATATTGTTTTTAGAAATGAGTTAACCAAATAATGGCAATCAAAGTTAGATAGTCATTTTATTAAAATAGAACAACTATATCCTATATCTTTCATTGAAGAAATCAATCAAACACAGAAAGATTTGCATGAAGAAGTGTTTTATGTCCAGCAATGTCAGTTATTAAAGCTATTAACGAATGCATCCTACTTAAAACAGTTCTGTACCATTATATATAGCTAGTATAGGAGTAATCGGTGGAGATACGAACCTACAGGGGCATTAAACCTACTTACTTTCTTCGTTATTACTCTTTTCCTGGACACCTGAACCTTGTTGACTTCTCTAGAATATAAAAACACTCAACATGAGTTTCCTTTCTGTCTTCTACCAAATGATTAATTATTAGAAATATATATATTGTTTAATTATAAAGATGAAAAGTACTAATTCTTTTTCTCTCCTTCCTTCTCTTTTCATTGCTCTGTCTCGCTCTTGTTCGTTTGTGTGCAGGTAATGCGAGCGCGTGAAACGCAAGAGACACTGCTATGCATAGCGTATGTGTTTGAGGTGGCGGCGCAGAATAGCGGCACCACGCATCACATCTATCGCCTTATAAAGGAATAGCATGAGCTGCACGAAGCAGCAAACACTCTGTCCGCTAACCCCACCAATGCACAAATCTGTGAATACAACAACAACAACAACAGCAGCAGCAACAGCAACAACAACAATATTAATAACAACAACAGCAACAGCAACAATGGCCCCAACAACAGTAGCAACAACAACACGAGAGGAGGCCACAACAACACAACTAGCAACAACAACAGCAACAACAACGGGAACAGCAACAATAACAATGTCATCAAGAGCAATCACAACAGCAACAATAACAACAACAGCAGCAGCAACATCATCAGCAGTAGCAGCAACAACAACAACAACAACAACACGGAGGATGCAACGCTGCTGCAAGTTGGCAGCCAGGAAACAGTTTCGACCATCATCAAGCAATCGCCAACATCGCCGCAGCAACAACAACAACAGCAACAACAACACCAGCAGCAGCAACATCAGCGCTTGAGTGGCATCGATGATGTTTTGTATGCGCAGGTGCAGCCCGACAGCAGCTACCAGCAGCTGCAACAACAACAACAGCAGCAGCAGCAACAGCAGCAGCAGCAATTGCAACAACAGTCACGTCTGAGCACGCGCATGTTGCTGCAGCAACAGCAGCAGCATACAACACAGCGACAGCAGCAACAGCAACAGCAGCAGCAGCAACTTGTATCGTATCAGGACCGTCCAGCGCCACCGCCCTACAACGCATGCAAGCAGCAACAGCAACAACAGCAACAACAACAACAACAGCAACATCAGTTCGATCAGCAGCAACATTTGAGCACTTACGAGCAATTTCTGAAATTGTCCGCACAGGAATACACGCAACTTAATGCAGCTGCCGAGAGTGCGGCACTCAATTTGAGCAGCCACGACGATGACGTTGCCGATGTTGCTGCCGTTGTCGATGCAGCGGATGAGGCTGTAACAACAACAACAACAGCAGCAGCAGCAGCAGTAGTAGCAGCAGCAACAACAACAATAGAGGGAGAAGCAACAACAACACATGAGTTGCTCATGCTGCGTCAGCAGGCAAATGTGGCAGCAGTTGCTGCTGCTGCCACAATGGTTGCTGCAGTTGCTGGTGTGGCACAACACAATGTTGTCGATGTGGACACTGCGACGGACTGCGAGCATTAAGGGGGGGAGCAGCAGGAGGCAGCATGAGGAGGAGAAGAGGAGGGATGCACTGTTGCAGCGATTGTTCAAATTGTTACCCTCGCAATTTGGAGGCTTTTGATGTACGCACACAGATGCAGACACACACACAGCAGGCACACACACACACACACCTATACACACGCACACACAGCTGTCATGTAATTTGCCTTTGACTATCGACAACTATCGACTTATCGATACCTGTACCTCACTTGAAATTCCTTGCCTTCTTCACGACTATACAAGACAATCCCCCTCAGCTGAATCTAGATTTCACTATATACAGATGATGTTGTGCGTGTGTGCATGTGTGTGTGTGTGTGTGTGTGCATGTGTGTGTGTGTCTGTGTGTCCACAGAGCGTTAATCTTTATACATTTTTACATACACATAAAAGAAATACATTTAAATGATCTCAAAGTTACTTAAAACATATTTTTTGTGTGTAATTTGTATTTTTTAAAATTGTTAAATGCGAAACGAAAACGTTAGAAGAAAACAAAAAAAAAAACAAAGTTGTGCGCTGAATTTAATCTATTATTCTTTTAAAACATACATTATCTAAGAAATCAACAGAGAGAGAAAGAGAAAGAGAAGTGAATAATGTACGCCACAAGAAAGAAACACCTGCATATTGTATTCTATGCTATATATCATATGTATTTTTTTTTTTTTTTTTGTTTTTAGCCTATGGAGCATAATGTATAGTAACATTATTATATATTAGTTATTTTTATTAATCGTAATGTACATGTAAAGCAGAGTTTAAGCAAGGATTTTCTTATACGAGTATAGCAAACAGTTTGCGGTGGGTTTTAGCAAGTGTTTCCTATAAGGAGCAACATCGAAACTGTATGAATAAAATCGAAAAATGGAAAAATGCACAACGATTGTGAGAGAGAAACCAAACTCGAAATTGGGTAGAAGCAGAAGAAGAAGATGAAGATAAAGATATAGAGATGGAGCAGTAGAGGGAACACACACAAATAAGCAGCAGACCACGATGTTATTTCTATAACTATATATATAGTATAAACACGTATAAATGTATATGTATCTGTAAAACAATTCATTTAAGTTTGAATCGAACGATCCACCGTTATTTAAATGATTAACCTTTGATTTCAAGAGAAACAAAAAACGAAAAAAAAACAAAGATGAAAAAAAAAACAAAAAAAAACTAAACCAAGAACAAACAAAAATCCATCGTTGAAAGTTACATTTGAAATTGAGATCGATAGGAGATCCAGATCCCAGAAAGTTGTGATCCTTAGAGCTGAGTGTGTGTCTGTCGGTGTGTGTGCGAGTGTGTGTGTGTTGTGATCATATGCCATATACATTGCTGCAAATACAATCTCATCACTTGCACACACACACACACACAAACACACACTGCAGCACAGTGGAACAATTCGTATTTGTTCGCAACTTGTTGGTGGCTATCGATAACGATTGCGTTGGTGTTGTTGGGGTATTACAAAAGGGAACTTACAAGCAGAAACATGTAACAGAAACAGATAATTAAATTAAATGAAATGTATTGTAAATGTAAAATAGCATCGTTTTCGTATGTATTGTATAACTAGATTCTAAAGCGTAACTCTAAAGCAGATGGTAAAGCAAGTACATATATATAATAATAACAGTAACAATAACGATAACGATAATGATAACGATAACGATAGCGATAAAGCTAATGAGAATAACAATAATCGTAATGGTAAACGTAATAATAATGCAAATATTTATAAATGTAAAGTATTTCGTTGTTGTACGATTAAAACAAATACGCATTTTTTTTGTTAGTAATTTAACGAAATTCAACTGCATGCAAAAATCAAACAAAGCATAAAAGTAAAATGAAAAACAAACAAAAAAATGAAGAATTGAAAAAAACAAAAAAGAAATGCAGAGAGAGCTCTAAGGGAACGTTTGTACATTTGTCGGCAACAATAATGAAAACAAATACAATAGTAAGTGAATAATACTAGATGAAGATGAGAACTTTGATCATATACTGAAAAATACAAATACAAATATTAGTATAAATGCACACTCACACACACACACACACACACAGGTACACACTCGAAAAGGGGTAAACTGAAACAATAATAAATCTAAAGAGAAACGAAATGAGAAAACACTATTTTAAACACATTTTTAATCACCGAAACAATTGCAAAAAAAACCCAAAACACACAACGGGAAAATAAATTAAAAAAAATAAAATTAAATAGTGCCTAACCTAAAAAGCTAAAGTATTACAAACCTCATGTTTGGAGAATTCAACGGTTTTTATTTGCAACTCAAGATCTACACAGAGCTCTCACTCACATACATACAATATAATCGAGTAATGTACGATGTAGTTTCTTTTCTCTTTTGTATACTTGCTTTGTTTCGATATAGTTTTGATTTTGATTTGATAAATCTCACATTATTTAAGAATCTGAATAACGATATTTACACACACACACGCAACACACACTAAAATCCGTTCAGTATAAACAGTATATCCACGATAAGGTCTTAGTTTAATATATATTTGTTGTATATTAAGCCGCCCCCTACCCAAAAAAAAAAACTAAAAAAAAAGAAAATAAAATGAAATCACAAAATCCCACCCGATCCAATTCATATAAACAAACCACACAAAGCAATCGGAGAGCTACTTAGTTTTTAAACTGTCTAACAAACTCGAGAAACAACAAGCAAACTAAGCGATAAGCTGGCATGATATGATATGATATATCAGACCTGTGAGAGTTAAGTTCGATTCGAGTTCAATCTGTATTTTCCACTTGTATTCGATGGGTATTTTTATTTGTTTTGAAAATTCAGTTTCATTTTCGTATTCCCACAAACAATATTTGCAATAATAGTCTGTTTTAAGCGATCTATAAAATATATGTATGTGCAAAAGCAGGACACATGTGTAATGTTTTTATTTTCCTTCCTCTTTCCCTTCTCCTACTCCTCCTCCTCCTACCTACCACATCCGTAACCAGTCCATAGTATATATACATACTTTAAGTTACGTTTGGGTTTTGCTTAATAGAAAATTTAATTTTTGTGAGTACACAGAAAATTTAGGAGGTTAGACGTACGTTATAAGCAAACTTCAAATCGAGAACATTATCACCATCATCATGATCAGTAGCAACAACAACTATCATTATCATCACCATCAACATCATCAACAAGAAATAATAGTGCTTAAATCAATTATAAATAAATTTATAAATAGATATAAACTGAAGATAACTGAAAACAATAACAAAGCATAGATGAGAACAGTGAATATGTAAAAC
The DNA here is from genome assembly GCA_018904595.1 of Zaprionus indianus. Classification (NCBI taxonomy): domain Eukaryota; kingdom Metazoa; phylum Arthropoda; class Insecta; order Diptera; family Drosophilidae; genus Zaprionus; species Zaprionus indianus. The sequence goes on from JAEIHA010000344.1 coordinate 2,417,389, forward strand.
AATAAAAACAATTGCAGTTATATTTGCATAGACGATTGCAATCGAAGATTAATCGTACACACACACCCACACACAATATTTATATATCTATATATATATAAATACATATATATATACATTTGTAAATGTATTTTGTTTTATATTTGTCGTTCAACAAAATGTAAGGAGCGCGAACGAGCGAGCATGAGAAAGAGAGAGAGCAGAGAGTAAAGAAGAAAAACATGTGAAATTTACGTAAGAAAAAAATGTGTCATTTTAATTTTTACACTGAAATGCATTAATAAAAATTTTAATATATTAAAAAAAAAAAACCAACATTATTTCCTATTCTTGGGGCCGGGCCGTTGAGACTAGGTTCTACCTATCTACAGACGTTTACAATCATCGGGGCGATACAATCTACAATTATAATACATTAATTTGACTTAGCGTTGCTGGTATATGTCGGATATTCTCCATGTCGCAGTAGTAATACCTATACCTATAAAATTTGAATCGTTTACAATAGACAGATACATATTTAGAGCAGTAATAATGAACAGTACAAAATCCTCCAGAAAGTGTAAAACTCGAAAATAACAAAGAGAAACTTTATTGATAGACATCAATAAAACGAATTCGGTTATACTGATGACTGAATATAGTATATAGTATGGTTTATATATAGATATATTTCACATTGGGGGGCTCTTCTTTGAAAGCCGTACACATACACTTACACATACACACGATGCATGCAGAAGCTTGAGACTATCTCTAGATTGAATTCTTTTTTTGCTTTTTGCATTTCTTTTCAATTTCTTTTCTGTGTGATTTTGTTTTTCTGGTGTTTTTATATTTCAATTTATTTATACAATACATGTTCGTTTGTATGATAATTTGAAGCAATTAGGAAAGGATTGTTAATTCGTATACCAGAGAATTGATCTGAGTTACATACGTATCATTATGTTGTATATGGTGTCAACAGGTATTTGACGACATTGCTTGGAAACAATCCTTTCATGCTAGCTTCAAATTCATGTACAATTATCGTGCATATTATATCCGAAAGGAAGAAAAAAGAAATTATGAAGATAAAAGATAAAATTAAATTTGTTGACAGCAAAGTCATTGAAATCACAAGGAGAGCAACATCCAAAATTTTGAGAAGAATGGAGTGGGGAATCGCGGCGTGGGAGGGTGTGGCTTATTTTGGGGGTATACACTGCTTATCTATATACTGCGATCCAGCTTTGGGATCTGTGGTATTATTATTTTTATATGTAGTTTTTCTTGTTCTTTTCCATTTTCTTTTATATTTTGTAGGTTTTTTTTTAACGATTCCCACTGCATTTTCCTATTGTTGTTGCCGTTGCTTGCAAATTGTGTGTGTGTTTGTGTGTGATTTGTGTTTGGGTGTGTCCTGTTGTTATTGTTGTAATTCATTACATTGTCGCTAGGCTGGAAGATTGCTAGGCAAAGAGTAGCCAACCGATGCAAAGAAAGGCGAGATAGAGAAAGAGCTTCGAGAGCATCTGTTCGTCATCGTACTGTGTGGTGCCTCGATTGGCAGCTGCAACGGGAAACAGGTAAGGATTAATGACTACTTGCAACGTTGAAATGTGCACTGCAACTCACCAGCCGGACGCGGTTCTCCGAAATTAAACGACGATGTAAAGAAGCCAAAAGGAAAAGCACCAATGCCGAAAGACATGTGGAAATTATCGCCAAAACCGAAGCCAGGAAAACCTTGTGCTGGCTCTGGCTCTGTGCGCTGACCAGCAGGACGTGGCGGCACCTTGTTGCTGCAAATTGCAAAGTTGAGTATAAAGATCAGTTAATGCTTTCTGTGCCTCAACTCACCGTGGATCCTCCTGGCGCGTGCTGTTACGTCCATAAAGCGGGATCACTTTATCCTTATCAACGGCGGCCTTGCAAACGGGGCACAACTTGCGATTGGGGCGTGTCAACAGCCATTGATGCAAGCAGGGCCAGCAGAAGAGATGACCACACATGCTGACCACCGCATCCTTGGCTGTGTCCAAACAGATATTGCACTCATACAGCGATTCATCGTTCTGCTGCTGCTCCCGCTCCCGCTGCTGCTGCTCTTTGTCTTTGTCGTTGCTAGTGTTGCTGCTGTTGCCGTTCTCATTGCCGGCAACAGCTGCTGCCCCAGTCTCATTGAGATCTGCAATATTGCCGCTGGCCAGGGCACTGCCCGTAAAGGAATACGATGTTGCACGCTGACGCAACTCCGATGTGTTTGATTCAGGCTGTTTGGCTCTGGACCAGCCAATATTGTCGGTATCCACACGATCTGAAGAGACGCCGACGCCGCCGCCACTGGTGGTGGTGCTGCTGCTGCTGCTGTTGATGCTCATGTTGTTGCCGGCGACGTCGTTGGAAGTTGCTGATGATGCTGTTGGCAATTCGGGTGCCGTCGGCAACGGAGGTGCTGTTGCCGTTTCCATATTCGACACTCTCTTGGTGCTTCTTTGGTGTGCCTGCTCTTCTTGTCTCCTCTCTTTCTCCTTTATAGTTGTTGTTGTTGTTGCTGCTGCTGTTGTTGATAATTTGAGTGACCTAGCGCACTTGCTGAAAGGAAAGCACCAAATAATGAAAGCATTAGAGGGGAAGGAGGAAACAGAAATAAACCCAGCTGAATATAGATATGGCCTGTGAACCTACAACTGCTGCGGCTAATTGGCAACACACACACGCACACATACATATGCATATGCTAATGAATGCGTGTGTGTGTGTGTGTGTCTGTGTCTGCATTGACGTGTCTGTGGGTGGTCGGAGAAAACCTACAAATACTCAACTGCCAATCAATAGTGGACACGTCTGCGACTCTCCAACATAAAAAGGCCAAATGTGCCTCAGCTTCCAATCGCTCTGCACTCTTCTCCACTTGTTATCCCTTTTTATTTATGTTTTGTTTTGTTTTTTTCAAAATTTAGCCTAAAATTACTTTAATTTGAAAATATAACTGAAAAAAGTCCAAGACAGTTTGCACTCTTTCTACTGCGAAATATCAAAAAAAAAAAGGCCAAGAAACTTTGGAATTGACAACAAAAATAATAAATAGTAAATAAAAGCAAAACAAAAACAGAATAATGCCAACTAGATTCGACAACAATCCGGTTTACGATGTCATCTAAAACATTTGTATGATATATTAGTATGTTTATCAATGTACGTTTTGTACGTTGATCTTTGGTTTACCTTCAGAAAAGTTCGAAGCGCTTCTAGAACTCGAGTTCTGTTTGCCATCATTAGGTTTGTTTTGGTTACGTTATAGACAGTTTACAGAATAGATCTTTTTATAAGGTGGGAAGAACTTAAATCCTTTCGGAATATCCTAAGATATTTCAAGAAACATCTTAGATTTGGTCTGGTAAGCTCAAAGATCTTATACACGTATATTATTATTCCTTTAAAATTAATATTGGTTCGTGACTCATTGTAGGTTACTTTTGTATCTTAAACACCTTAGCTCTAATGTTATTGAATATTCTATCATGAATATTCCATATACTGCATACGTTAGACCCTACGGAAGTACCCTACTAATGTTTATATAGATGGAAGTACTCAGTGTTTCTTGCGATAAACTGTTTTGTGTCATGGGTTCATTTTGTTTGTGTACAATTTCCATATCTAGATAAAGTGTACCGTGTGTACACATGACAAGTGTGTGTGTGTGTGTGTGTGTGTGTGGAATATATTAACACACAGACACACACATAGTTATATGGATATTTACCATACAAAAGCTACGCATGTTTAACGCAATCAGAGGCAATTGTGCAATACTTAAGTTTAATTCATATGCAAACAGAGATACGTGTACAAATGTATCTGTAGGTACACTTGTACTCACTAGGTATATGAAGCTTGGTTTAGTACTAAGTGGGAATTTAAAATGTTCCAATTGATTTTCTTTAGTTTCAATTAAGTGCTGCCATGAAGCGTACTCTGTACTCAACACACACACACACATACACTCTCGCGAGAAATATTCATTCACGATCACAGACTGTTCACATATTTGTCTATAATTATCAGGGCTGTTAATTGCTCGTATAATAATAAATAGAACCTTGCTATATATTTTCAAGACTCATGCATACGAAGGCAGTTACTTTGTATATAGATTAAAGTTGGGCCCCCACTTGAGCGCTTTCGAAAACAATCGAAATCACTTGAGGAGTCTAAGGTCTATACGGAAGCCGCTCATTGCATCATTATCATATATCATTGTATCATCATCGTGTATCGTTTTCGGGGCTGGAAAGATCTTTGAATCGCGTGATGTAGAGGGAGAGAGCGAGAGAGGGAGATAAGGTCGGTCGGGCCTGCCCCTGCTTGAAGTTAAGGTTGAGGTAGAAGTCGCAATCGGTTCCGGATATCATTGTGCGTACCTGGAGGAGCCTCTGAGGTCGATAAGCAAACGCTAATCATATGTTACACACATACAAATATATGTGTGTGTGTGCGTGCGTGTGTGTGTGTGTGTGTGTGCTGTCGAGGCAGAGCCACCAGACGAGCTTTCTGCTTTAGCCTATGTACATACGTGCATACATACATACACATGTAGAATGAGGTATACGTGTGTGTGTGTGTGTGTACTTTGACGTACAATCATATGCATACAAATATAATCATACACCCCGCACATACATTTGCAAAAAAACACATACACATATGTTTGAGCCTGTGTGTGTGTGCAATAAATACACACACAACTGCAATTGCGTGGTGTGTTATTGTTTGATTGTTTTGGTCAAACGGTAATCGGTAATTGTATTTGTATATTGTGCACTAACCCGTACTCTCTTTATTATTGCGCTGTGCTGCCGTCACATGAGATGTTATTGAAAATTGTTTCGCACTAATTCGATCAACTGTAGATGGTTTTATTTTGTTTTTTCCTTTTCGCAAAGGTGAATCTGGTTCTGGCTCTGTGGGTGTGTGTCTGTGTGTGTGCATACCACTACGTAAATACATACACATACGTACTGCATACGTACCTTTTTTTAAAATGAATTTAGCCACACGTATTTCAGTAATTGTTTGCGTTTACAATGAAAGAGAACAAAAATCACGCATTTCTTTTCAAATATTCAGCTCTACAATAAAATTCATTCGAACATTTTTAACTGTTTATAAAAATATATTAAAGTGGCCAGAGGTAAAGCGATGGCGATATGCCTTTATTTTACGCGTTTTGACTAGCAGAGTAAAAATATTGATATCGCATCAACAACGTATCGCAATCGACATATCGATATTCTTAGTTATCGGACAAAATAATGAAAGTACCTTAGCAACTCTGTTCCAATTGGTTGTTGGCGGCTACTTCAAAAACCTTCGGAATAGCGTGAATATACATTTCATCATCTGTATATTATCTACATAAATACATATATTAAAGAATATATTTTGTGCTTACTTGTGACTTTAATATCACGGAAAAGAATTTGGCTTCAATTGATGAAATTTGAGTTATTTCTTGAGCTCAGGAATTACCTTAACAATATTATCTTTTTGAACATGTGAAGCCCAGTTGTTGGTTTTTTTTTTTTTTAACTAGTATTAGGAGAACAAAATATGAATGTTATCAAATGAAACGTCAAAGAGAAAAATTACTGTCAATATATGCGATATTTCTGTTGAAATCGATGCATCAATTTCATAGGAAAACATTTTTTCATCGATGCATCGTGCTGGTTAAGTAGTCGATGCATCGATGATTTTATGGTATTTTGCTTATCGTTAAGATATTAAGATATCGATGTTTTTGACATCGCTAGGCTATTTTTGCTAATCTTGTTTAATACTCGAATTGGCCGTGGCGGAGTCGTTGTTATCGTGTCGTCAAGACGCATGCAATTTGTTTTTCTATTCTTTTTCCAAGTAACATCTGGTTTTGTGCTGCTCTTTATTATTATTCATTATATTTATTATATAATTAATGCGGTTGCCGGCGACTTGCGAAACAACTATAATAACCACACAACAAAAACAGTGTTACAAAAGCAACGACAATCGTGCAACGCTCCAACAACAATAACGACAACCGCTGCCGCCTCTGCCGCCGTCGCAGTCGCTGACTCAGAATTCAAAACAACTCAAAAACAGTTGAGAACAAACGGTTCGAAAGCAAAAATCAAAACTACAACAACGTCAAAAGTCATGCAAACAAACGATGATGCAAAATATATTAAAAAGTGAGTGAATTAGAAATGTTTGAGTGTGCTTGTGTGTGTGGGTGTAAGTGGCAGAACAGAAACAGACAGATGCTTGCGTATCTATGTGCGTGTGTGTGTTTTGTACATAGATGTACCATATAGTACGTCAGAGAGACCAAAAATTGAAACTCACTCACCTTGTTGACTGGCCAACAATAGCCGCTGGCATAGTTGTCTTTTTATTGATTTTTCCACTTGCCCCAACCTTTAGTTACCTATGCACACACACAAGCATACACAACTGCATACATACATAAGTACGCATGTATCCTCATCAATACATACATACAAACAACATTTATGAGCAAGTTAAAAGTTCAAAAAAACTTGTACATAATAAAAAGTAAACGAACTTGTACCCACTGTACACAAAAGTACATAAACACGCATAACATGTGTACCTAGATATATATCTACATATGCATGTGTGTGCGCGTATTAAATATGAACAAAATGTTGATATAATCACATAATTATGTGCCTCCCATACGCGGCAACAGAAATATTCGTTATATTCCCATATTCGTTAGCTCTTGAGTCGTGAATCGTGAGTGTTTCATGAGTGTTTTCCGCACTCGACAAAAAAGTCTGTTCTGATACTCAGATAAGCCCGCATCGATTTGATTTCACATTCTTCTCTGACCAAAGCTCTGTTCCAAATTGGTGCAGCCATTGGGGTCACCTCTTCTTATTGAGTCCTTAAATGCGTCACTTCTATAAGGGGTGTACAGTGGGAAGTGCAGATTGTTTTAGCCTTTTTGTACTCTTCAGCTTTTATGATACGAGGGTCGTTTGATAAGTCCGTGACTTTTTGTATTTGCCGCGCACCTGCTCTAAATACAACACTGCTCCTGTCAGCAGTTATCGATTAACAGCTGACTGTAAAATTTTGAGAAAGCTGCGTTTTTTGGTTTGCGTTTTATAGGCATTGAAAGCAGACGATCTCGTGAATTTTAACGAAAATGGAAAAAAGTGAATTTCGTGTCAGCATGGCAAAATTTCATAAATTGGGCTACGAACTGCTACCCCATCCAGCATATTCTCCAGATTTAGCCCCCTGTGACTATTTTTTGTTTCCAAACATGAAGAAATGGCTCGGCGGTAAGAGATTCGGGTCATCACAGAAACAAACGACTATTTTGAGGGCCTTGAGAAAACCTATTATTTGGAAGGAATAAAAAAATTGGAAAAACGCTGGACTAAATGTATAGTGCTAAAAGGAGATTATGTTGAGAAATAAAACGCTTCTTTGACGAAAAAAATATATTTTATTCAAAAAGTCACGGACTTATCAAACGACCCTCGTATCATACTGTGTATCTACTTCATCTTTTTTGCTTTGTTTTGTTTTTAGTTCGTGCAAAATAGGTACTTGAAAGCATGGAAACACCATACTTATGACTCCATAGCAACTGTGGAAAGATAATATAGATTTTATGCTAATTTACCACTTAGTTTATAAGTGGAATCTGAAAACATTGTCATAGTGACGATTGTTTCAATGTTGCCATTTGTTTAAATAGCTTTATGTCCACTACATCCCAACAATATACTATATAAATATTTTCCCCAACCAAAAATAGATTTTCTTTTAAAAAATTCACATAAATATATGTAATATACATGAGCAACATAATGGCATTTATAACGAGAAGTATTTATTATATATTTTAACATAGAATATTTCTTTTTGACCCACTGCTTTAACTTATTTCCTTTCGTTATTTCCTTCACAATATTCTTTGGCAAATTTTAATCGCTCCACTGACCCGAATTAAGTTGTTCCACTTACTTGGCAAAGTTTCTAGATGACTAATTGTTATAGCATTATAATTACTTAATGGAAATCTGTGTATATATATTTATTTTCCAGACGTTGGAAAGGCGGCTGCATTGAGCCACATCCCACGGACAAAGCGCTGATTGTCAATTACCAACTGGAGGCGACCGTGTTTGGAGAGCCCAATAATCCCATGATTGAGGAAAAAAAAGTATGAAACAGAACGTAACTTGAACACATTCTACTATTTTGTATATTTTATGAGAATTCTCAGGGGAAACTTGCATAATTTACGGCTAATTACGCAAACAATTTGCCATAAGTTAGTGAAACGTTAATGAGGCATTTTAGTATATAATATTGAAATATGTTATTGAGAGTGTTTCCTTTTAAGGGGTTTAAAGTTAGTAAATTCTAATATATTGAAATGTTTCATTGAGAGTATTTTCTAATTGATATTAAATCTCTAACTAACCTCTCATCTGATTCTTCACTCTATAGAATTGTCAGAAAATCATCAGGCTGCGTTCATTGAATGCCAAGACAGATCCCGCTGCACTGGCTCGCGAAGTTGTTGAGAAATGTGATCTGATACACAAATCCCAGTTAAATGATGTCGAGCAAATAATATTCTATCTAAAGAATCGTAAAGACAATGCTAGCAATGGTAAGTGAGGCTTCTTCTGCACATCCTTATCAGACTATATACAAGAACTCTCTTATTTTTGATTGCAGACATTGCCGATAATACACACACAAACAGCCGGAGATCTGCAGCGTTGCATAACTCAAATACACGAGCCTCGGCACGATCACAGCAGCATTCAGGTGCCTCAGCAATGTCGGGCAGCTTTATGGGTGGAATGGGTACGAGTGTCAGTGGTGGCAGCTCGTCGCTCTCCACACCCACAACGACGGATGTGTCCTTCAATAACATCGACGAATACGTAGAGTTGCTGTACGAAGAGCTCACCGAACGTGTGCGTGGCTCGGCCATGATACTGCAAATAGCACGCAATGCTGATAATCTCGAGGAACTGGAAAAGAATGGTAAGTAACTAACAGTTCTTTATAACAATTATCAACTAATCAGTTCCACTTACAGAGGCCTGTCTGAGTGCATTGGCTCGTGTGCTGCGCGAGGATTGGCGCAAGAGTTTAGATCTCTCCACGAACATCATTTACATATTCTTTTGTTTTTCCACCTACACGAAATTTCATCCACTCATTGTGCAGTACAAGGTGAGCGGTAACATTACAAATCTAAACCTGTTATACCTATATCTAAATTGATATTCAATACACAGATTGGCTCACTGTGCATGGATGTCATCGATTATGAGCTGCGTCGCTATGAGACCATGCGCAACGAACTGGACATACGTAAGCAACCGAAAGGATCGGCGCCTTTGTCGGCCAAGACAAGCAAAGAGAAGCTTAATCGCAGTACCGACGATTTCCTCGACATTATGAACGAGGAGAAGCCCAAAGAGGTGAGTGAAGCGAGAGAGAGCAAAGTAAAGTAGAATAAACAATTTTTTACCTTTCTAGATGGAACCACCGCGTCGTCGCATTCCCGAGTTGAAGCAACGTCCCAAGTCGGGAAATTGGAGTAGCTTCCATGGCACAATGTCATCGTCGTTGATCAAGAGTCAAATACTCAATAGCAGTTACCACGAGGCGCTGTCCGCCAACTCCAACTCAAATACGAATGCGAATACAAATGCCTTGGAGACCGCTTATCCGGTGGAGATGAAAGCGCAGAGCAACGAGTCGCTGGATCAGAATGATCCCAAAGTGAAAAAGGAGGAAATCGATCGATTGAATAAGCAGTTGAAGATCTTTGCCAAAAAACAGGAACAGTTGCTACGCGTTGCTTTCTACCTTCTGCTGAATATGGCTGAGAATGTTAAGCTGGAAGAGAAGATGCGACGCAAGAATATTGTAAAAATGCTAGTCAAAGCATTGGATCGTCAGAATATTGATCTATTGATGCTTGTCAGCACGTTCCTTAAGAAGTTGTCGATTGTGGGCGACAACAAGGATGAGATGTCGGCCTTAAACATTGTCGCGAAGTTACCGCGACTCTTTCAGAACCCGCACACAGATCTGATACAAGTCACGCTTAAACTAGTCTTTAATCTGTCATTCGATGGTGCACTGCGTCGCAAGATGATCGCAGCTGGCTACCTGAACATGCTGGTCAATTTTATCAATGATGAGAAACATCACGGGATCGCTGTGAAAATACTGTACCACATGAGTCTGGACGACAAGGTGAAGGCAATGTTCACCCACACGGAGTGTGTGCAAATGGCAACCGATGCCATAATACTCAATCTGAATGTAAAGGTTGATTTGGATCTCATAGCGCTGTGCATCAATTTGTCCCTGAATCGTCGCAATGCACAAATTATGGTGGAGGGACAGCGACTACACAGTCTGATGGATCGTGCCTTCAAGTATCAGGATGCGTTGCTGATGAAACTCTTGCGGAATATCTCGCAGCATGAGTCACTCCAGTTGCACTTCATCGATTACGTGGGTGATCTGGCACGCATTCTAACCATCTGTGACGATGAGTCGTTCATTGTCGAGTGCCTGGGCATCTTGGGTAATCTGGCACTGACCGACTTGGATTATTCACAAATCTTACAGAATTTCCAGCTTATACCATGGATAAGACAGTTGTTGGTGCCTTGCACTCGTGTAGATGATCTTGTACTTGATACCATCGTTTATTTGGGAACTTGTGCCTGCGATGAGCTTTGTGCGCTGCTCTTCTGTCGCGCCAAGGTGGTGCTTTCTCTCATTGAGCTGTTGAAGGCCAAGCAGGAGGACGACGAGATTGTGCTGCAGATTATCTATGTATTTCAGCAGATCCTTCGGCATGAAAGCACACGCGAGTACATGATCAAGGAGACGGAGTCTCCGGCCTATCTCATTGATCTCATGCACGACAAGAACGAGGAGATTCGTCAGGTGTGCGATTACTGTCTGGACATCATTGCCATCAGTGATACCGAGTGGGCAAAGCGCATTAAGGTGAGTTACTATATATGATCGGTAGACATTATTATAATATGGTCACTTAACTACTTCGCAGCTGGAGAAGTTCCGCAATCACAATTCGCAGTGGCTATGCATGGTCGAGTCGCAGCAGGATCGTGATAACGAGCAAGACTTCCTGGACAATAACGACGAGGATAACGATCTAGATACATATTTGCGATCCGAGTACTTAGACAATTGCAATCTCTACAACAGTTCGAATATAAACGAGCAGGACACGGATACGAATAGCAACAATAGCAATAATCCAGCGAGTCCCGCCATGTCCACTTACAGTCGGCCTGTTAGCACGTAAGTAGGACGTGGATTATCTCTGCATATATATCTCAGCCAGATGAACTAATCGATGTACTACTACTACCACCTGCAGTTATCGACGAAGTCAGGATTTGGATGAGCTGTATAATATGACGTCAAGCTCGAAGTCGCAGGGTTCTAGTCAAGGCGGCAACGATAGCAATTATATGTTCAGGTCTAACAAGTCTCTGGATGGCGAGGGGCTGCACGATGAGCTGACATAGACATATATATATATAGACAACGTGTAGACATGAAGAGACATTAGAGATACATTTATGTTAACCTCATGTCGAGTAGTTTAGCTTCTAGTTTTATGGGTAGTATACCAAACTAGCTACCAGATCGGAATGTACTTGATAAAGTTACCTCATGAGGTTATCCTATAATTATGAAGTGGTACCCCTTTACCCGCCTTGCACCCTTCGCCCTCTGTATCCAACAGAACTTCATGTGGTAACTTTATCCTATACTATTCCGATTAACATACGCGTATATAACTTTATGTTAACGTTCATTAATCGAAGATGTTACATACATATACAATGACGGGGCAAGTTTATACTCAAGACATTCGCAGATCAATATAATTTTGCTTAAAGTTCCCTTATAATGTATTACCTTAATCCAAATGTATATGTGTGCCTCTTATACATGCATATGCATATATATTCTCGATCAGTATCAGCAAGCCTAGTCGACTTATTGTTTTTCGTCCGTCTGTTTGTGTGAATGCGTCGATCTCAGGAACTAAACGAGCTAGAAACACCAAATGACAATTAGCAAGTACTCTACAAATAGTACCCCCTCCCCCCCAATATGTACAGAACAAGTTTCCTTACTTTCTCGAATAACGACAAACTTAAGCAGATATAGATATAATATATCATTTGAAAAGGAAAAGACTCTGTATTAAGGGAAAAGACTCTATAACTAGACAAAATATGGCCAGCTAACTCAAAGTCAATTCTTATTTTCGGCCTCAGCTTTAACCTTGTTTTTCCTACTATTACGAGTTATTTTTGTGCAATTTAATCTAGAAACGAAATCTATTGTATTCTTTATTTTAAGTTTACATTTATTTTATTACAACACATTATTATATTGTAACAGAAATTGTAATTTTACTCTGATTAACAAAAAAATAAGAAAGCCCGCTTAAAAATAAATAGGCATTGGGAATGCTTTATATCGATGTCTTTACTATGTGTTCTATATATTTTCTTATTCTGTTTGTATATCAGAAAGATTTAAAAAAAACTGACTAAAGGTTCCCAAATCGAAACACAATTAGTTTATACAATTGTCACTATATTTATTACTAAACAATAGCCAAACTCTCTTGTACATTTTGCTAGTTCTGTTCAACAAGAAAGGGAATATTTTATTTACAAACTTTAGCTTCATTGATGGCACAGCCCTTATTAACTATACTATATACTATATATACGTGTTCGTGGTCGCTCACAGCAGCGACGAGGTAAAAATCTGCTTTAGTATTTGTGGCAATGTGGTGAGGTCCATGCAGGCGAAACTTTGCCCAGGCGGCATTTGTGAGACGATACTGAAAGTGAAGTGGAGAAGTGGAGAAGGAGTTTAATATAGATTTAATATGGGGGCCCTCTGCTAATGGTACTTACACATCCGCTTCCTCGGCCAGACTGCCAATGAAGATGACGTAACCCTTGACCTTTGGCTCGCCACGTTTCAATGCCATAGCAAGATCCTTGGGAGCAATGCCATAGCGTGCAAGATTGGCATCGCTAAGCACAACGACAATTCCATTTTCGAAATTCTCCTCGGCTCCCAGCGTGGAACATGCCTCGCGTGCCGCCTTCACGGTGCTATCGCCAGACCAGCAGAACTGCGAGTGTGCGTGCATCATGCGTATCACCTCAAAGCGCTCCTTGTCGTTCTTGGGTGGACTACCCACATTGACGAACGGCAGCTCCCAACCCTCGCCACTGTGTCCAATTATATCGTAGGCAATCTTTTTCTCAAAACCCTCGAAGGCCTCCATGACCATGACCACGGCCTCCAGTTCACGGTCCAGCCGTCCATCGTAGCCGTTAAATCTGCGTGAGGGGCAGGAGGAAAGGTTTAGTAGATGTACCCGAAACCAGGTTAACCCACACTCACCTGTACATGGAGCCCGAGACATCTACAATGAGCTTAAGCCTATTTGGCTTCTCTTGTACATGATCTGCCCAAGGATTCGCCTCGGCGCGTCTTCTGTAGATATTTTTCTCTCCCGTGATGCCCTCAATGAGCCGCGTGTCATCGAGATCGCCATGTGTCTGATACTTTTGCCACTGGCGCTCGTTACTCTTGGTCTGCATTGCCTCCAGAATGGCCTTCAGCTGCTGCACTTGCTTGCGATTGGGCTCACTGAACTGAGCGTACAGTTTGTGATCATGTGCGGACATCTTGATCTCCTGCAGCTTCTGTTCGTATGCTTTGCGATTCATTTCACGTGCCGCTTTCTTTATCTCCTCCGGCACATCCGCCTTCTCCTCGTCGCTCAATTGATGCACCTTGTGTCCTTTGTCTAGTCGAAAGGGTCCACCCTTGCCGCCCAAGCCTGCCGTGTCACGTCCACCGCTGCCACCTGCCCAAGTGTTGCCACCCACATGAGGCTCATTCTTCGGATCGAATTTGCCTACCTTGGGCCCCGACACGCCCAGGCCGCTGTGACGATGCACGCTCATCTGAAGCTCCTTCTTCTGACGCAGCAACTGCATCTCATCCTTGGCATATGCCTCGATGGCCAGCCCATGTTTGCTCAGCACCTGCGTGACCTGTTGCAATGCTTCCGGTTGATAGCGATCAAAGTCCAACACATTGCCCACCAACTCGGACATATTCTCATCGGGATAACGTTCCAAATGCTTAACAATGTTGACAACTTCACGTGTGGAGTAGGGATAATTGAGCAGACCCTCATCCGCCAGGCTGCGCAACTCACCGAAGGCATTCACCAACTGCCTGAGCACCTTGACTGGCACATTGGGACCATAGCGCTGCAGCAAATAGATCTCTGATTCCGGCGTGGGATTATCGATGACATGACAGCTAAACACATCTCCGAGAGCGGCAAAGAAGTCGTTACCCAAGAAGGGAAATCCTGGACGATTTGCCAGCACAATTAGCCTGAAGTCGGCGTGTGTTTCAATGTAGTTTGGCTGTGTGGCAGCCACACCATGTGGCAAGATGCGACGACCATCCGATAACATCATCTCACCACTCTCCACGAGATTACGTAGAATGCAAGTCACGTTCACAGGCGCCTTGTCCGCTTCATCTATGACCAGCACATGTCCAGCCTTTACGGCTTTGACCAGCGCACTGTCCTCGTAGACCACTTGCCCGTTGCGCAGCGTCGACTGCAGCGTCAGACTGTGCACAGTTGTGTCCCGATGCAGTTGAAGATATTCACGTGGACGCTGCATCAGTTCCAGCAGGCGATCGATGAGTTTGTTCTTGCCCACACCTTGATTGCCCACCAGGAGGAGATGCTCGCCAATGAGGAAATCCTGCAGCAAACGCTCAAGCAGCGCCACATGCTGTGGCATCTCATAGAACAGCGTGCTGGGCACCTTGGACTGCTGGAAGGCGGTTGCTTCTCTCAGCTGCATTTCAGTTTGGCCAATGCGCAGTTTGTTCTGCTCTACACTGATCTTCTTGTCTCCAACTTTCTCCTGCTTGCCTTTTCCCGCCCTGGACTCAATGCCGACCTGCTTCATTGCCTGCTCGAGGGCAGCACGTGATAGGGCTGGCATAAATTTGATGAGGAACGTATTCTGCAGCACATCATGCACGTTGCTCATATCACTGTCCGGATATGCCGCCAGGCGTCGTCCCAGTTTGAGTAGCTGTCTTGTAGAGAGTGTGCCCGAGAGACCCTTTAGCAGTGGATCCGTTGAGCTGCGCAAGAGTTTTGTCAGTGCCAGTAGCTTCTGCATTTCTGGCTGCACGCCACCACAAAGCTGCACCAGCAGCTCGTGTTCTTCACTCTGCTGCAGCGGGCGCAGCTCCTGGAAGAGGAACATGCTCAGCAGTTCAGGCGTTAACCAATTGGGCTGCGCTGTGCCGGGTTTGGGAGGCTCAGCTAATGCCACAATACGAAACGCTTTGTGTATGGGAAGAATGCCGAACTCCGTTAGCTGCTCCTTGCTCAGTCCCTGGCCTAGCAGCGCCTCGTAGCGATCCGCATGCAGCAAGGTAGTTCCATCACATAAATGCAGCTCGCGGTCGTGTATGAGACTGCAAAGGAAAAAAATATTGGATTAGTTGGAGATGTTGAAATGGAGCATCTACAAGGGAAGGAAACTGGGAAGGAAGACAACCTACCGCTGCAACACGGACGCAGTGCTCTTGTGCAGTCGATGGAGACCATTGAGAATGGCTACCGAGCCAGTCTTGGCTGCACGCACAAGCGGTGAATCCCGCCAGATTGTATCGCCCTCAGCGTTGGTTATGCGCTGCTGTATCAGATCCCTGGACGTCATGTCCTCGTAGAGCATCATGGGTTCGGTGGACTGATGCAACAGTCGCATGAGTTGCTTAGTAAGCGTCAGTTTGCCAACGCCCTTCTCTCCCAGCAGGCAGAGATCGCCCACAGCGTAGGATTGCAGGAGCAGTGCAAGAACTTGACGTTGATGTGGCAGATCTACAAAGTTGCCACTGCCAGTTGGAGGCGACGAGCCAGCAGGCAAGCTCAACTGCAGGTCATCCAGATGCACTTCAATTTGCTCCTGCTTAGGCTCTGCAGTTATGTGCTTTACACTGTGCTTGATCTGAGCCTGAATCCCTTGACTGGCAAACAATTCATTGATGCGCTTTTGCTGCTCTGGCGTCAATATGGATTGATAGGGATATAACGTTGATATGACAGCTGGCAGGGTAAGTGAGGGATTCTTTTGCTGCAAGAATGACATTTAATTAATGCTTATAAAAGGAGTGGATTCCACAAGGTGCTTTACCAGCATCAGCGCAGCCAGACGCAGATTGTGCAGTGGAAAATCGGGCAACTGCATGGACTCATCGGCAGTTTGTAGCGTCAGGGCGAAGGTAATTAATTGCTTGAGCTGATTAGGAGGAACCTCTGGCGTTAGAAGCTGCAACTCCTCATAGAGTTCGTGAAATGTGGAGGGTGTCACTATGCGGGATTGAAAGCGCGAACGTAGCGGAGGGTCGAGCGGTGTGCCCTTGTATTTCTGTATGGGCAAACCGAGGGCGACCACACGAAAGTTTTCCGAGACGCGCAGCAATCCCCATTCATCGAGCTGTTGCTTGGAGTGTGTCTGTAAGGAGGCAGGAGGAGATTAATAATGAATGCAGCAAATTAAGACACCCATACGCACCTCAAGCAGCTTGTCATAACGTTCTGGTGCCATAAGGAATTTACCACTTTCCAAGTGCATTTCACGATTCTCTAGCAGATTATTTAATACTGGGAGAACATTACGTTCCGCATGCTCCACACCGTCCAGGACCAGAACGCGTCCGTTGAGTGCAGCACGTACCGCACCCTGATCATGATATATGGCCGTCTTGTTCTGAATCTCACGTCGTTGCTTTAGATCACTCTCTGTAGTGTCGCGACTGAGTGCAACATACTCGAGTTCACGCTGTGTCAGCTCCAGGAACTGCATGACCAACTGACGCCGCAGCGGGCCAGGTCCGCCCAGCAGAAACATGTCCTGCTTCAGCGTATCCTTTTGCAGCATCCATCGCAAATGGTACAGCGTCGACTGACTCAGCTGGGCAGAGCCATCTGGAGCGTAATTCACTGCAAGCAGCAAAAGAAGAGTATTTAAATGTCATTCTAATTGGAACTTTTGTCTACATCAGTGATGGGCAGCGCCCATTTAGACAGGATCATGGCAATTATCGATTTTTAAATTTCTGTTCTATCAATGTAAAGTTAAAAACACATGCTAAAATCATCGCTGTTGTGATTTATCGATTTCTAGGATTTTTAAAGCATTCTGTCTTATGAACTCAATGTTTTGGCTGGATAAACAAAAGTTGGCAGCACTTTGAACGAAAGACACAGGTGAGAGCAGTACGCATAGAGCGTATCACACGTATTTGAGCGAGATAGAAAGAGAGAGAGAGCTGCGAAACTATCTGTTTGTTATTGCTGCATCCCAGCCATGATACGCGCTGCTCATCACTGATGTACACTCTGAGTGAACTTTGAACTGTTCTATATATTTACCATATTTATGCGGCACCAGATGAGGCGTCTTTGGTTTTGTGAGAGGAACAACTATATCACCGATTGTTATCCTGTCGCCATCGACATCCACGTTGCCAGCACTAGCAGTGCTCCTCCAGCTTTGTCTCCATGCTGTCGCATGGAGGCTGTGACGCAACAGGCTTCCACCACGACATTGCATGCGCAAGAGCATAGCTGTCTTTGGAAGCGTCACAAGGGATCAGGAGGAAGTACAAGCGCGCCTGGGCGGGAAATAAGCAACGAAGTTCGCCTCGCTTACTTGGAGCAGTCCAACGGCTAAGGCACTTTTGAGAGACACGCTCAACAGATGTTTGCAACAGCGACCAGAACTGCCAACTTGCTTTACATACTTTCATTTGAATGTCTGTTATGCTGGGCGGTCTAGAGTAGCTGTAAACATATACATAATAATAAAAAAATGTACATTAATTATAAAATGAAATAATATAAAACATATGCTGCATAGTTTGGTAAGTATGAATCTACGTTTATTTTAAATTACAAGTAAACATCTGTTTTTCTTATCGAATGCTCTGACGTATCGGTGCACGCTGATTTAAATATCTGCAAAACTGTGAGAGTCTTAGAGGAGTAATATAATGATAAAAATATGTTAAGTAATAATTGCCTTGACCATGGGATAATATCAGGGAATGTCATTTATGTAAATAATTTGTATCGCAATTCAGTTGTAAATGTAACTATCGATTTTTTTATGAATGATCGATAAGCCGAGAGTTTTGTTATAGTTCATTTGTTTGCGAACTTGTTCAGCTCAGTGTTTTGTACGGACATACTGCATGTTGTATGATTCAGCGCGGCAGCTCCGAAATTGATTAGACCTGCAAGTTGTTAACACAACTGATAATGATTGTTGCGGACGTCCAAAGTTTGAACTTCACACCATGCAAATCCGGCAATAGCCATTATCGCCGATAAGCAATCCACTTTATGTGCTGTGTGCCCCCAATAACTACATAGTACATTTAATAGCCGCCGCTCAGTTTGATAATTGACGCCCAATTTGTTGTAGGCGACATGAATTTCCTCCTACGTTTCATAATATTCTGCTTCGATCCACTCGGACTGGGCCGTCGGTTCTTTGTGCGTCCGGCTGTGAATCTAACATTGAATGTCTACGATCGTTTCCGAAGCAAAGCCGATGAGAAGGTGGACACACTCCGCGAACTCATTCTCCGCCTGGGATTGATCGCATTCGCTGTGGTGCTCATCATTTGGCTGGCCGTGTTCATATATGTGGTCTTCTACTATGTCTACATGCCACCCATATCGCACACTCGGCCCGTGCACATGCAGTTCAAGTGAGTAGCTTGTGGATATACACATATTCAATTACTGCGTATTAATTTGCAGTCTGATCTGATCCATACAGAACCTGCTTGGAGACGAGCACACCCTGCACCTTCCCGCACGCCCATGTTTCGCTCACCGAGAAGCAACAACTGCTGATGGTGGGTCAGGCGTACAAGGTCATTGTGAACATTGATATGCCTGAATCGCCGCAGAATTTGGAGCTAGGCATGTTTATGGTTTGCGCCGAGATGCGCGACTATGATTCGATGCTGTGGGGTCATTCCTGCCGATCGGCAATGATGCGCTATCGTTCGCCACTGATACGACTGATATCGACATGGGCACTGAGTCCATTGTATGTCCTGGGCTGGCGTGAGGAATTCCAGAAGGTGCCGGTCGAGATATTCTCACGATATTTGGAAGAGCGACAACATCCCATTACCGATGTCTATGTCGAGATACAGTCACAAAAGATACAATTCTATACGGTTACATTGCACATTGAGGCGGACTTTACGGGATTACGTTATATCATGTTTAACTGGCCGATACTTTCAGCCGTTGTGGGTAAGTCCTGATGTTAAGTGTACGTCTACTAATTCGCCTGACAATATCATCTAAATTGCACACTCCCTTTTCAGCCATTAGCACCAATCTATTCTTTATATTGGTCGTTTTTCTGCTCAGCTGGTACCACTGGTCCGATGCCACCTGGCTCCGCAATTTGCAGGTCCGATACGCCCGCTTCACAAACCAGTTGCAGACCAAAGCCAGCAGTGTGATACTCTCGAGCACGAGTAGTTTACGCGATGAGGAGGAGTATAATTTCCTGGATGAGAAGTTCGACATCGCTGATGCTGGCGACGCCGATGCCGATGATCAATTATTGGCCAAAGATAGTGACAAGACGTCAAAAACTTCGGATGTCCAAACGCTGCGTCAGCGAAAAGTTAAAGAGAAGGCGTAGTATCTCTAGACGAGATCGCTGTTGAGCGAGTGATACAGCAACGCTGCCTTCCTGGTCCAGCACCACCACCCCCCAAACCCCAATCCCCAGTTCCTTACCCCCGCTTCCGTTTACGCCACCGACAGGCCTCCGCCAAAGACTAATAGGTTTAGGATTATTGTATTGTAGTTCCCTGCTGCGGAGCAGCAAGCGCATTTCATTGAAGTATTGCGAATTTAACAATAAACTTGAAGGTACTTAATAATGAATGGGACATATGCGATGAGAGTTATGCATCTGATATCTGAAATTATCGAAATTGATTGTGTGTGTGTGTGTGTTTTGTAGATAAAAACATTTGTAATTTAGTTCCTATTTAGTAGAAACTAGAAAGAGTAGGGTACTAGTAAGTAGGGTACTTGGGTACTAGGGTTTTAGGCACTAAGCTACTATAGTTTAAGGGTCTTGGTAACTAGGCTCCTAGGAATTGGGGTACCCTAGCCAGCGGCAACCACTTCAATCATTGTTTGAGGTCTCTAGATGTTCACTGCCTAGTAATATTAGGGTACTGTACTGCTAGGGTCCTAAGAACTGGCGTACTAGGAACTAGGGTACTCGGAACTAGAGTACTAAGGGTACTAGGGTCCAAGAAACTTGGGAACTATTTTACTAAGGTACTTGGAACTAGGCTACTGCAGTACTAGGGTCCTAAAAACTAGGGTACTATAGTACTAGGCTATTGAGATCTATGGTCGTAAGAATAAGGGTTCTGGGAACAAGAGTACTAGGAACTTGGGCCCTATATAACTCTTATTCTCATGACCCTAGTTCCCAAGAACCCTTCTCATTCTGCCTAACTCTACGACGGCACCTTTGACATCATTCCCGCTTTTTCAAAAGCTCGTATATCGTTCCGATTGATTGGCAATTGTTTTTAATATGAAAAGATAATTAAACATACATACGTACATATACATAAATAGAAAGATGTAATTGAAACATTACATTAGTCGGATGATTTCTCTTCCTCTGCGTCTGTGTCAGAGGACCAAATTGATTCCACAGGCTCTGGTGAGTCCGGCTTGACTGGCTGTGCGCTCTCCTCGACTGCCTCAGCATCCTCGGATGTAGTCTCCTTGGCAGTTGGCAGCAGAGGATCGCTAAAGTTCAACTCAATTATCAGTTGTCCGATCTGCTGGGCAGGCGAATCGACTAGGACAACAACAAGAATCGCAAAGCAAACGATGCACGCAAGTTCCCATAGATTGATCTGTTGTGGAAGTCGAAGAAGAGGTGTCAATGGTCAAGTTTTCTCTTTAGACTTACCAAGTCCATGGCTTGAAACTGATGTGGCTCCTTTACACTTGCTGTACTCCATAGCACAACCACATGGATGGCCAGATGAAGTGGTATTTCGATGCGTGAGAGAAGCAACACAACACGTGCACAATTTGGAAATCGTTGGACAGCACTCTTATCCCAGGGTGCCATCAAGATGGCCCAACAGACTCCCAGGCCAAGTATCAATGGACTCCAAGCCAAGTACGCGGCCGCATCCACAGACTTGTAGACGAATTTGCTGCGCATACTGGTCGCCGGAGACCAAAAGCACCAACCAATTGCCAGCACAGCCAGTGCCCAGCCGGCTCTCTTGAAGCGCGGTGCCATGACGAACGTACCCGACTCGCTGCGGTGCAACAAGCCTGCTCCAATGCCCAGCAGATAAGCGGTGGCGCGTGTGATTGGCGACGTGTAGATCAGGTTGGCGGTACGATAGAATTTGCTGACACTGTACAAAGAGATTTGAGTATGACTGGTTGGAGGAGAGGAGCGAAGCGATGAACTCACTGAATGCCGTGAAATAAAGATGGTGCCAGATGCTCGCGATGAGTGCGGGAATAGCGTGCCGCAACGGAGACGGCGTGAAAGGCACCGCAAAGGAAGAATCCAGCTTCGGGATCAGTGAAATACAACCAGATGACCAGTGCGCCCAGGAAATATAGTTGCATATCCAGGGACAATTGGACCAGCAGGGGCGAGCACTGCAATGAATCGAGCATTAAAGAAGGGAGTTATCTTTACAGGGTTGCAAGTCCGAGAAACATATGTGGAATAGTTTGGACAGAGTATCTAGTGCAGAGCTGTGATGGGTTACTGGAGAGGGAGTCATTATATACATGTACCTCCAAAACAGGAAAGGAGATAATGAAGCTGGTTAGGTAAGGCTCTTGAAAGGTACCTTAGCTGAAGGATGATAGTGCACTAAGTCCCCCCCTTAGAAGGCTTTGTTTTGTCCCTAAGTACCCCAAGTGTGTGTAGAGTAGCACAGCAAAGTGTGGTTACATACAAGCTTCTTTAGGAATTGTGATATATGTACTTCATACCATTTCTTCCACGTCGCCGGTGTTCTGCACACTCAAGGCACTGCGCCACATGTTCTCCTCACAGAGACGCGCATTCTCGCCGACCAGCAGACTCCACAGCGGTCCCGTGCCCAAGTGTGGCAGCACCCAAGCCTGAAATGCAAGTACGGCAACAATGCTGGGCATGGAGCGACCCGCCTTGGTGGCCACATTGCGTAGGAAACTCAACCGGCAAGTGGTTTCCATTTCGTGTGACAATTTATGCGCCACCAAGAAACCACTCAGCAGAAGTTGCAAGTCGCTATACAGCAAGGGCACACGATAAGCCAGGCTGCCATATCCGTTGACCGAGCTGACAAAGGCATCGCGATTGGTTAGTGGCAAGTGTCCGGCCATAATGTACTTGAGATTCACATAGATCATGAATGTGGCCAGTATTTTGAGCAGGTGTATCAAGGGGAACTCAATGTCGGGCTGCTCCAGCGACACCAGTGACTGCAAAGTGCGCTGTGGTGAAAAGCCATTCAATATTCTCAAATGCAAAGGCGGTTCTTGAGTAGTTTCCTCTGCTGCTGGAGTTTCCTCAGTCTCGTTCACTTCCTCCGTTCTTTCTGTCTCATCTGCTGACTCTTCTGTGGCACCATTGCCAGCTGTATGCAACACCTTGGCGCTAATCCAGTCCCAATGATCCCAAACTATGGCAAGCAGGCAGGTGCATCCAAGTGTAACGAGGCCAAAACTGTGAAGAAGAGGGTAGAAGGTTATAGTAAAGGGTGCTAAGCTCTGATAAACCCGGTACCCGCTATACCCTTAATGCTCTTTCTTATTGTGATAAGGTTCTTAGTTGAGAATTAAGCCTGCAAGTCTTTTGTTTTTGAAGGGGGGCGTGGCCAAATTCTAAAGCAAACATTAGCTGCACCTTACGTTAAGACAGACTGTCAACAAAAATGGTAGCCCTAGCTCTTATAGTGTCTGAGATAAAGGTGTTCATACAGACTGTAAAGGGACTACCGACTCGGTCGCAATATCTTTCTATCCTTATCTATTACTGTGGTGCTACTCACATGCCCATGGCCAGGTTGTTATCCTTGGATAGTTGCTTGGCAAAGCTCCTGCGTTGCTTGGTAGTGCAGTGTTCGTCCCTCACATCGATGTGGAACTCAATGCCCGTGGAGTTATACGGCCGCAGACTGGTCTCAATGATGCTGTGCACCACGTGGGCGGAGCAGGCGTGTGGCAGGCAGATGCCCCAATTGGCAATGCTGTAGCGGGGCGCAAAGTGCTTGGGCTGAGAGGGAGAGACAGAGAGACAGAGAGAGAGAGAGAGAGAGAGAGAGAGAGAGAGAGAGGGAGGGGAAACAGTCAGTTAAAGAAGGAGAAACAATCTCAAACAATCTCCACACTCACGTTCTTCAGATGTGCGTGCCACAGACCGCGTCCATGCAGCAAATGCAAAGCCTCCTTTAGATCGGCCTGCGTGGAACGCATCTCAATCTGCGCCAGACAGTATTTGCCATACACCCGCGTCGCCTTACTGCCACTTCCCGTGCCCTTCACACTGGTGGAGACTCCCGTGCATTGGGCAAAGTCACCAAACTGATTTATGTTGCCGCGCAGCAGTCCAGCTCCGATCTTGCCTGTTGCATCGAGCACTGCATAGAGAAGAAATATGAGAGAGAAAGAGAGAGTGGGGGAAGAGAGGTTGCTGCTTACTTTGGAAAGTCCACAGTTTGTGGGCGCGCAGCTGGCGATGCAGCAGCTCCAGCTGCTGATGGCACTCGCCACTCTTAGCCTCCGACACGTTGCCAAAGAAAGCCGGCAGGGAATGGATCAACAGCTCCAGATACTCCTCACTCTGACTGGGACGACTGGGGCGACTGCGCTTCGATGTGGTCTGTGCCTTGCTGCCTCCGCTGCTGCCCTTTGACTTTGCACTGCCACGCTTTGCCGGCGCTGGCGGTGGCTCCGGGAAGATGCTATTGAAGGGCCAACGCTTGAGATATGTCAACCAATCGATTTCGGGCTTCACCAACTGCTTCGGCGCTTTCTGTTTCTCCTTCTTGCCCTTTGGCGCAGCATCGCCGGTCTGCTCAGTCAACGATTGCAGCCAGTTGATTATGTTGGACACCTGAAATGGACTCTCCTTGGCCTTCTCCGCTGCATGCTCCTCCTCCGTATCGCTGGTGAACATGCTCATGACTCTGTTCAGTAGGGAGGGCGACTCTTCAGCTGCGTCAGCATCCTTAGGCTCATCATCATCATCATCATCATCGTTATCCTCTCCATCGTTATCATCGTCGTCATCATCATTTGCATTCGCTTCATCGTCATCATCATCACCATTGTCATCATCATCGTCATCATCCGCATCATCTTCGTCACCGTCTTCGTTTGCATTCGCCTTTTCGCTGGACTCATCGTTCTCGTCCTCATCAGCCTTATCCACATCCCCATCGGATCCATTGTCATTGTCATTCTCATCGTCGCCGTCCTCGTTACCATTGTCGTTGTCGTCGTCATCGTCGCCGCCGTCGTCGTTGTCGTTGTCGTTGTCGTTGTCGTTGTCCTCGTCGTCATCATCATCGTCGAGTCGCTGGATTTTATGGAATTTAAATTTAGCTCGTCGTGGCGCAACCTTTCGCCCACTTGCCGCTGCCACCGCTGCCTCGGGGGATTGCCCACAATCGGCCGCATCATCGCCATCTGACCCCTTGCACAGGTCACGGCTGCCACGACGCACCTCGTGTGTACCCAATGGCAGCAACAGTATGACAAATAATATTGCCAGCCAAATGACATGTTTTGTTCTCGTTTTCCCCGCTCTCCTCTCCGTTGTCCCCGTCGTCGTCATCGTCGTCGTCTGACCCGGAAGCATATTAATCCTGTTGGGCCCCGGCTAGGCCTTCCAAATAGTTTACTCAAACTTTTCGCACAGACTAATTGTGCTCATGGGAAAAATTGCCAGATGAAAATAATTCACATATGCATATGGCCCCACCCCTCTCCTTGTCACCCGTTGGGGGCTCTCATCTCTGAGCACGCGTGCTGCACTCGCTCTGGGCCTCGATCCTATTTATAAAGTGCAGAAAAGAAGCATCGCAAGTGCATAGACTCGCATATTTTTTATGTGCCTTCTAAATAGACCCTATCACTATTTGACAACGGCAAAAAAACAAGGCAGGGCACCATTATGGACTGCCTCGAATAAAGGATACCCTCGAAAATAACTAAATTTCAAGATGATATAGTTAAGAATATCAGGAGAAGTGCGATTGGTAGAAAATAAGTCGAACGAAGGTCTTTATATCATTTATAAATTATATTAAAGTTATAATCTATCAAGTCTCTGCTAAATCTTAAGACTATATACATTTATATACTATATACACGTACACCGTTACTTGAGTCGTTAAGAATATCAGATAAAATACAATTTGAAGGCAATAGGTCGAATCGAAGGTCTTAATATCGTTTATGAAATTAAATATTGTACAAAAATTATATTTAAGTTATGATCTATCAAGTCTCTGCTATATCTTAAAGCTGTATATACTATAATATATACATGGGTGCATAAGTAGTTAGGAATATCAGTCGAAATACAACTGGAAGGCAATAGGTCGAATCTCAGGTCTATTTATCTTTTATAAAACTGAATATTTTATGTAATATTCTCTAAAGACTAAATTTAAGAATATCAGTCGAAATTCAATTGGAAGATCGAATCTAATATCTACATATATATATATATATATTTTTTTTTTTTAAATTATATTCAATATAAATAACATTCAAGTTAAGATCTATGAAGTCTCTTAGCGCTCTCTCTTTGCAAATATGTTTTGCGGAAGGCGGCAATAATATTGTCTAAATCGGTCGACACTTTGTGCTGCATGTTTATTCTAAAAATATAGAAACCTATATATTTGTTGACGCTTTAGGTAATTTAAAAATAATTGTCTGCGGAAACGATAAAAAATCGCAGCTCAGAGCATGAACATAATATTGTATTATATGATTGTTTGCGTGTGTCTATAGAGTGTCTAGCTTTTATGATTTCATGATTTTACTGTAAATAAATAATACAAATGCATCGAAAAAAATCACAATGATCTCACTAGTCTTGAATATGTTCTTAAAATTACTCGTAAATTGAAGGAGAAACTTAAATTACAAATCTTGATCCTCGATTATTTCGATCTTTCTCGTCGGCGCCCTTATAATGTTATCGAATATAGACCGAATATCCGGTGAGGTTATTAAATATGAAAAGAAGAGTTGCTCGTGCCTGTGGAGGACCTCCAGTATGTATGTCATGGGATATGTTTTGCATGATAGCCAAAAGAGAACCTGATGATTTGTCGAGCGCCTGCAACACGGATAGCAAAACAAAACGTTTTTGTAATTAAATGATAGAGGAAACTCACTTGACGATCGCACCGGGAAAGATTTTCTCAACAATCGAACAGATCATCTCAAAATGTTTGGCTTTCTCACTAAAATAAACACGAAATGGACGATAATCGGTCTGAATCGGTCGCCATAGATCCATTTTGATGCAGGTCTCGACAACGAAATATGCCGCATAGATCTTTGAATTCAATTCCTGACGATCGCCAATGGCACACACAGTTGGGGGCTTGAGGATCGCTGTGCGATTGGACAAGTCACAGAATCTGGGATCTGTGCTGGTGTAAAGTACTGCGGCACCATTGCGACACTGTGCCTCAATCAGTTTGTAGATGCTACGCAAGCCGGGCACATCGAGGTACGCGAACGGATCATCCATTAGGATCAGTCCGGTATAGCTGATCATTGAGAGGGCGATGTTCAGCCGCTTCAGTATCCCTCGACTGCACTGTGGCAGCAAATCGAAGCGACTGTCGTAAAGATCGAATATCCTCATCACTGATCTAGCATTCTGTTGGATGTTCTTTATACGCCTTATATCCAATACAAATTCAATCACCTCCAGCACCGTGAGTGGATCCATTAGCGCATTATCCTGTGCACAGTAGCCGATGTTCGTGAAGTCTCCTTCCATCCAGAACTCGGTTGTGTGGTGGCCAAAGCTCATGACAGTTCCAGTGCTGTGAGACAACCAGCCCAATAGTGTTTTTATTAGCACTGTTTTGCCTGAGCTAATTTGGCCCACCAGAGATACGATCTGATATCTGGTAAAAGTAAAAACAATGTGAGGAAATCCCGAATACATAAAGTACCTAAAGGAATATACCTCTCCACGAGAAAGTTAAT
This sequence comes from Zaprionus indianus, assembly GCA_018904595.1. NCBI lineage: Eukaryota > Metazoa > Arthropoda > Insecta > Diptera > Drosophilidae > Zaprionus > Zaprionus indianus. Next base: position 2,444,903 of record JAEIHA010000344.1, read on the forward strand.
GTGATTTAGTACAATTTTGGGGCCAAAGGAAACACTAAGGTTCTCCACCTTCAATGCCTTGTGCTTTATAAGCGGTCGTTCCAATGAACGCACATGTATCTTCTCCCTGATCCACGCCTTGTCCGACTCACTTCGACTCCCAAAGTGGAGGACGGACTGATCGAAGTGACTGTCTGGGCTGTAACAATGATGCCGGGTTTAGAGAGGAGGTATTCAAATGTTATATATTCTGGAATGATCAGTCCATTGCCAACTAAGTATTACAATAGCGAGCAAAAGGTCCCTCTCCTCACTCTGTCGATACAAAGAGGCTGGCGAGGTTGGGGTCGTTTGGTTGGGGAGGGATATGTACTTACTCGCTGCCAGTGCTATATACGTCCCTCCGATTTTGCGCCTTGACTTTCGTCATGAGCAGAAGAGGGCGTGCATACAAGAATGCCCATATCAACAGAATAAGAAGATACGTGGACCACATATGGTCCAAATACATGTATTCCTGGGTGCTAAATGCTAAAAATGAGAACATAATGCCAAACATTTACTCGTGTGTCTCAAGAGTCTGGGACTACTAAGTGTATTGCACTTAGCTCCCTGTCTACATTAACTTTACTATATAATACTTAGTTGTGATTGAACTTTGTGTGATTGAACGTTTCGTTGAATACTTACAACAACAGTTGGGTATCATTTCGCAATTCTCCAGATAGACACTTGTCTCATACGTCTGATGATCGTGGCATACAGTCATTATTTCCGAATTGTTATTTCTGTCCATTAGATTGCGGACCAGTGAGAAGAATGGATGCAGGGAGAGGATTGTTGAATCGCTATATTTCTTGAAGGCACTGCCTTGCATCTCATAAAGCAGCAGATATGCAATGAGGCCCATTGAGAAGAATGTTGTGATTATTATATAGCCGATGCGTATGTCAGATACCCAGTAGGATATGACAATGTCTATAGATATGACATAGATGCCCATTACAAAGAGGATGTACATGAAGAGGTCTGTGGGAGGAACAATGAATTATTATAGAGAGCCAATTTGAGTAGGTTTTCATTTTATAACCTTGCAGAAGAAGTATTTTTTGCACCTTTACTGACTTCTCTGACCCCATTAAGTATATATTATATTTATTCTGATTCAGCATCATCAAAGTATTGAACTGTCTGTTGTAGCGAAATAGTCCTTTTATTTAAAAGCTAACTTGATGAAACTTGTTATATATGCTGCTTATAAGTCAGAGCGAGTCGGATCGGACCCATATATCGTATATCAGCCATACAAACTATCGGCTAATTATTGTTGTTTGTCAAGATATTGCAACCAAACTTTCTACATCGGACTTTTTCTACACATATAATATGTCCATAAAATTTCATCACAATCGGACCACTATAACATATTGCTGCCATAGGAACAATCGGTAGAAATAGAGGTATTTGTATGGAAACAGGATTCTGATTTAACAAACAACTAAGCCAATCAAAGTGAGAAATATTATGCACCAATATATGTATATCACTAATCTAGAAAGCATTGGAGTATAAAAGAACCTGCAAGGACATTGAACCTTCGTTCTCGTTTTCCCTCCATCTTCACACTCACAATTATCGAACAATCTCCATGGCACGTCGTTGTTGAACAGCAGCATGATTGCATTGAACGGTATCAGACTTAAAATGACCTTAAACATTGCATACATAAAGTTGGCAAGACTTAGAGCTCCAAATGGCATGCCGGCGATCATCTCTATTCGACTGTATGGAGTATTACGGCCCAGTCCGAAGTTCAACAGGGGCAGTGCCCAAGCATAGCAGAAGCAAAGACTCGTCATGATGACCAACACCCAGTCGAGGCAGTCGACTCCCACGGTTATGTACGCTGTGTGCAAGGTCGAAAAGGGTAGAAGTTCCATTCGCACATTTATTCCAGCACTAGGGTTGACGAAGCCTCTGTAAATGTTATACTTTATGAAAATAAATAAATGTATAAATGTTGTGCCAAACTAGCAGAAGTAACTTTCAAAGACACTTACACTGCAAGCGCGTCCATGACGAGATTGAGACTGATCGGCGGAGAATGCCTCATGTTGACATTGAAAATGGCATCGATGGAATCATCTGTGAAATTCACCGCCAGAATAAAACTAAGATCGGTGATTTGAAAGTGATCGGTCATATATTTTCTCATGTAATCCAGAAACTGATCGTTTTCATCAATTTCGATAACCTTCTGATCGGTCCATTGATTCGTCTTACTCATGTAGTGCTTGCTGGCGACCAAAAGGGGATCTAATGTTACTTTCCGATGTACCAAAGTGATCATATTGTGAAAACTATCGAGTGAGAATGGATTGTCGGGCAGCACCCGGCGCTCCTCGGCCAGATGTGGCATAACCAATGTCCAGGCGCAAAGAAAGCTAGGTAGGAATATCTGTATCACTGGCATGGCATACTCCCTTAGGTCCATCAAGTATCGCTTGCGTAGCACTACCCCCACATGGCCAAATGTTGAGACTATGCGCGCCTTCATTCTGCCACAGTTCGTGAGGATTTTCTTTCTATTTTTACGTGATTCCTGCACCAGTTCGAATAATATTTCGGGATTCGTTGGGCATTTACTGTGCCCACTCGACTCTACCATGGCCTTTAGCAGGACATTATCAATGCCTGGCGCCTTTACCTGATAACTGTCGAGTCCCAAGTCTTTTCTCTTCGACGACAGACCCTTCATCAAGGTGAGCAATCGCTTTAGATCAATGTAGTCGACCAGAAATATGGCTGAGTCACCCATTCTCAATTGAAGCTCAATGCTGGGTATGTGCCTGGCGAAATGGTTGAACAGCTCTTCAAATTTACACTCTCCGCCAAGGTAGCAGACCTGGAAAGACACCCCAAACAATGAGTGAACCTCTCGACTAATTTGGCTTCTTTTAAAAATGAGAAGAGAGAGAGAGTTAACTTCAATTCTACTCACCACATGGTAGGCGTTCATATTGGCCTTAAGCAGCACCCTCTCTGTGGCGCAGACGAACATTCGACCGTTTACGAAAATGGTAATACGATCCCCCAAGTTACTGGCCACATTGGCAATGTTAGTGGTAATGAAAATGGTTCGCACACTCTTCTCCCGCAGGGCAAAGCGATAGAAGAGACGCCGTCTACGAACATCGACACCCTCCAGTGGCTTGTCGAGCAGAACAACTGTGGTACGGCCAGCGAAGGCACACATGACCATCATTAGTCGGTGTTGTCCATTTGTCAGATGTTTAATCGGTTTATCCTTATACTCTTGCATCTCCATCGAAGTCAGATACGATAAGGCATCCTGATTTGCCTTCTCAATGGATAGACCACGAAGACGGCAGAAATATACGATTTGCTCCAACACGGTGAAGTCCCTGAATCCATATAAGTTATGCAGGGAGATGCCCACATGTTGGTACGCCTTCGCGCCCTGTTTGTTCACATCGAAGCCGTTGATGAATATCTCGCCTGTGGTCGGTGTTTCCTTGCCACACAACATATTGATCAGCGTTGTCTTGCCGGATCCATTGTGACCAAGTATAACCATCATTTCGTTCTGATAAACCTTAAGCGAGAAGTTTCGCACAACAAAGAAATGAAGGTACTTCTTCCACACATTCTTGAACTCAATGGCAACCCGGCGGGACTCATCGATGGTACTGTCACCGCTGAAGCTGCTCGAATCACTTGATGGCTCGATTTGACTGGCCGTCTCAAGAAAGAACTGGGTACTCTCGTCTTTTTGTGGCTTCTTTACTTGCAAATCTTCGTTGCTGAACCATACCATCAGTTCCTTATCGGGAACCTGACTAGCCGCCCTGTTCTCCGGTCTGCTGCTGTTGCTGCTGCCGCTGCTACTACTTTGACTATGCCTTTTGGAGTCAACGGATCGAGAGGTTGATCGATTCTTTCCGCTTGCTGAATGAGCGCGAGAGTGAGTGTGACTATGAGTTTTCTTGTGTTCACGTAATGGTTCGCCTTGGAAGAGGTTAACAGTTTGGGTTAGGATTTCGTTCATATCGGTGCTCTCGGATATGCGACGCGAACGAGTCGCATGCAGCTCGGCAAGTTCTTCCTCCTGTCGCTGAAGACGACGCCTTCGTCGCCGAAGATACCACTGCAGTCTGATCCATAGGTAACGAACTGGCTGACACTTGAGGCCCTTGAGGATGCAGGGACACAAATTACCATCCAGAATCAGAGCAAGTACCAAGTACATAAGGGTCTGTAGGTAAAAATAACAAATAAACGCTAGAAGCGACGTATCTGAACCCGTTATCGTTGACAGCAGATAATTCTTGGCGCTCAATTCGCCCACATGATGCTCGAAGCAGAGGATTCGTCGCAGCCCACGACACATGGTCACATTGCACAAGATCATCGAGGATATCTGGTAAAGGAGGTATGTCCACGACGTCTGTAGCGCCTGACCAGAGAGTAGCGGCAATGTTATCAAGAGCCAGTAAATCGGTAACGTGGCCACCACCATCCTGGTGGTCTTTATGAGTACGGCCAGGAGCATTGAGAAGGCAACACCCGCCAGTACGTAGGAGCCAAAGAAGGTGAACATAATGTACCACGGACAATGATTGAACACCGAAGTGAACCCAAAGGATTCGACCTGAAAGCGATCAAACATTGAGCTTCAATTCTGTAAGGAACCTATTGCCATTACACACCTTCAGCACCACGGTGAATACCACACAAGCGATTAACAGATGAATAACGCCGTTAAGGTACCACACGGCAAACTGAACTCTCTCTAGGTTCTTGTTCAATACGAAGTGCAAGCAGAGCTCACGTTCCTCGACGATTTCCTGCAGTACCGCGATGAAGGTAGAGGGGATTAGAGATGATGAAGGGTTCAATTAGCACCCTCTTCGTAACGTACTACTCACCTTGGTGAAGATGGTCACTGGAAACATGAATCCGATTAATAACACCAATATCGTCGTATCGACACCCTCTCCGACCAGTTCATTAACGTCACTGTCCTGCTCAAATTGAATCAATCTAACTGTTGGGATCGTCGCATTCCCCGAAGCGATTTGTAGATACTCTGTACATACATAATACTGCAACGATATGAATCCCTCGCGAACATAGTTCGAGAACGTGCTATTCTCAATCTCCACATAGCCGGCGGAAAGGGTGTCGAACATTTGGTAACTCCAACTGTTGCCTATCCACGAATCCTCGTAGAAGCGCAATTCCGATGGCATTATAATCGAGAAGTTCAAGACCAGTGGCAGACCGCGTTGCGACTCGTCGACATTGTGAAAGCACACGCTGGCAATGTATTGCTCGGAATAGGCACGAGTCCGCAGCTCATTGCAATCGGCATAGCCACCGACCTGGTTGGATGTGAAAGAAATACTTCGAATGACGCCATCGATCAGTTTCCGTATGCCGATCGTGCTGTTCGGAGCATAGCCGAGCATTATTTTCGGTATGAATACGCTGTTTTGAAAACTATGAATATGAAGAAATGAATAGACTTTATGTACGAATATTATCGTTTCATCACTGCTTCATATTGTCAACTTACTCTGGTAGCTCCTTGATCATTCGCTCCCGTCTCTGGTTGATCTTAGTGACCACTCTCGACCACCATAGATCGTATTCAACATTTCGAAAATCAAATTCAGTATTCTCCCTAAACTGCTTGTTCACAGTGCCCAAGACGATTATCAGGATCGAGAAGAGTACGGGCGTTAGTACCGCCGAGAAGTATTTCAACTTGTGTTTCTTGGTTTTGCAAAAGCTCTTCGATACCAACAGTTTGAAAATGTGGTAGTTTTGGTATGCAATCCGCATTGTGTTGTTTACTTTGTTGTTTTTGTATTTTTATTTATATTTATAAAATTATAAACTACTATCGAAGCGGCAAACTCATAGATTGCTCGACCTTGATTTGGAATGGAAGAATTGTTTAAATATATTCGAATTTCTGGAATGTCGAACTTGAAAATCGATTGGTATCGGGGAACAATACATAAAGGTACCTCAAAGGGGGAAGTCCAGAAGGTCGCCTTAAAATAGTAAGCTCACATTGAAACAGTTCAGATCTGAAGGTACCTTTTTATACCAATTCTGAAGGTACCTCACATCAAATCGGAGGGTACCTCAGACCAAATCTGAAGGTACCTCAGAACAAATATGAAGGTACCGTTAGACTAAATCAAAAAGTACCTCAGACTAGATCTGAAGGTACCCCAAACCAAATATGAAGGTACCTTATAAGGTACCTCAAAGTCAAAACTAAGGTACCTCAGACCAGATCTTAAGGTACGTTTTGGATTAAATCTAAAGGTACCTTTTGGACTAAATCTTAGGGTACCAAATCGGAAGGTACTTTAGACGGTACCTCAAACCAATTGGGAAGGTACTTTAGACTTTACTTCAAAGTCGAGATTAACGTACCTCAACAAGATCTGAAGGTACCTTTGGACTAAATTTGAAGGTACCTCAGACCAAATCTGAAAGTAATTCAGACCATATCTGAAGGTATCTTCAAATTCGGAATTAAAGTACCTCAGACCATATCCAAATGTTAATCAGACCAAATTTGAAGGTACGTTAACCTAAATCTGAAGGTACCGTAAACTGAAAATACAATTAAGAAGGTTGCCAGAATATATACTGTAATAAACTCTCTTCCACACATCCAAGCCAAGAGATTATTGGGTATTGCTGCCCCGAAGAAGAATAAGTAGTAGTTTTAAACTGAAGCACCCTCCTCCTAAGCTGATACTTGATACAACTGTTTGCATTTTCTCATCTTTTACAGACTTAAGTTATCTTCGGGTAGGTAATCCTTAAAAGAAAAAAGCTCCCGTTTGCTCACCTTCTCAGACACTACCAGCCCGAACAGGGACTTTAATTACTCGTCGCGGTGCATTATACGCATACATATATCATATGTGTATAATTTGTACAAATGTGTCTATGATATATCATAATTTATTTGTTTCATCATTTAAACAAATGAGCGCGTGCCGCAGATTTGCGCCTGGGAATACCCTTATGGGGGCTTTGTCAAGAGACATGTGTCATGTCAAGGCCTAAAAAGGAAGAAGAAGAAGAAAGACCAGAGAGAGAGAGAGACGAGCAAGAAGACAAAAAACAAGAAGGAAAATTAAAAAGAAAATGAAAAAACGAATAAAAAAGGCGGCAACAACTTGAAGATGACAACGCAAGCGCATCTTGGGGTACTCGGCGAGCGCTACGAGTACTCGCTTGAGTTGGCCTAAAGTGCGACTGTGTGTGTGTGTGTGAGTGTGTGTGGGCCGGTCCAAGTGCTTGTGTGCGTGTGTGTGTCCTTGAATATTGGAATAGAATTTGTATTGTTTTGTGCGCTTTTATTTTCTTTAAAGCTCGACTGATTGATACATTTGGTTGGACACCATTTGGGGCACAATCGGCGTTGCCGAATTCCCCGGCACGCACACGTACGCTGCCTGTGTGTGTGTGTGTACTTGTTACTTATTTACATACACATGTAAGTGCCTGTGCCTGTGCGTGTGCGTGTGCCTGGAGACGGGGCTGGGCATGCAGAGAGAGAGAGAGAGAAAGGGAGGGAGGCTGCTGGCGTCTTGGGGGGTTCGGTCCTGCCACTGCTCCACATCTTAATTATGTTTGTGCGCGACTTTGTATGTAAAAGTATCTCAGAAACAGATGTCTGCCCTGTGTGACAAAACACTAAAAATATCTCAAGCATGTGGCATGGTATGCCGAGGCAAGCAGAGCCGAGATGTGGCAAGCTGAGGCGAGCAGTTGCCAGTTGCCAGTTGCCAGTTGCCAGCAACAACCGGGGCTGGGCAGGCACTCTGACGCGACGACGGACAGCCCAACCACTTCACCTACTCCTCCACAGCCCTCCTCCCCCCTTCCTCGCCAGCCTCCTCTGCCTGCCCCTCCTCCTTGCTTGAACAATGTAGGCAGCACTTCGCCCGTCGTCGCCATCGTCGCCGCGCTGGCTCCAAGCTCATTCCGGCTGCACAAATAGCAAATGTCAATGCGAGAGAGAGACAGCAGGCGGCAATGTGAGTGTGTGTGTGAGAGAGAAGGGGATAGAGAGAATGAGAGAGGGCACATTTGCTCATCCGTTTGATGCTCAGCGTGTGCATGAAAATGTCCCAACTTGTAGCAACACAATGGAAATCGCATGAGCTCAACAAAATATCCTCAGCACATACAGAGAGAGAGAGAGAGAGCGAGAGAGAGAGAGAGAGAGAGAGGGAAGGGTAGGGGGAGTGAGAGCGATGTAGAGAGTGAGCAAGAGAGGGAGGGGACAATATAAGAAAGAGAGAGAGAGGGGGTGAGGGAAAGAGCAAGAGAGATGAGAGAAATCAGAAAGGATGAGAGAAAGAGAGAAAAAGAGAGAGGTATATGGAGAAAGAGAAATATTTAAAGGGAGCAAGACAGAGAGACTGAGAAAGAGAGCAATTAGAGAGAGAGAGAGAGAGAGAGAGAGAATGCGAGAGAGATAACAATGAGAGAGAAAGAGAAGAGAAAGGAGAATTAGAAAGAGAGAGACGACTAAGAGAAGGCAAAGGCTCAGAAGGTAAAGCGAGAGAGAGAGACAAAATATTAAGTGGGAGAAAGAGAGAAGTTGAGAGGAAGAAAGAGAGAGAAATTAATGAGAGAGAGGGAGAGAAAAGATAATGAGGAAGGTGTGAAAAGGAAAGAGAGAGATGGCAGCAAGAGAAGTGAAGATGAGGTAGAGGAGCGACAAGCAAGAGAGGAGCGAGCAAGAGAACAAGCAAGCGAGAAAAAGAGCGAAAGAGGGATAGAGAATTAGATAATAAGCGAAAGAGAGGGCGCATGTAAACAGATGAGTGCGAAAGAGTGCGCAACAAACAGGAGCGGCCGCCTGGCGCTGATTCGGCGCACAAAACCGATGCCGATGCTGGCTCGTGCCTCGTGCTTCGCGCTTCGTGCCTCGTGCCGGGTGGAGCCGACTAAGGATGCTGGGGCACAGTGGGAACTGCTTTGCCTTCGCTCTGCCTCCGACGCTCTGGCTCTGTCGACGGCTCCAGCTGCTGGCCTAGTTATTCAGCGAGAAATAAGGTGTGTGTGTTTACTTAGTGCTCGCGCTCTTTTTCGACCGCAGCAGCTCCCCCCCCTCCCCCAGAGAGAGAGAGAGAGAGCCCGTGCGAGTGTGCGTGCGTGTGTGTGTGTGTGTACGGCGCTGTCGCTGTTTGTGTGGTCTGATTGTGTCACTATGTCAATAGTTGGCGTTGGTCTTCTTGGCAGGTGCTCCACAGCCACTTGCTGAGAGCAGCGAGCTCTCTTTGCAGCTGATGTGCTCTCCCACCCCTCCCCCTCCCTCCACCAACCCTCTGTCTTGGCTTGTGCCCCTGTCGCTGTCCCTGCCCCTGCCCCTGCAGCGTAAGGCGCCTCGTTATTATGTTTACAATGTTGTGTAAAGTTGTAAATGAAGCACAAAGACAACACATATGTACACGTTTCTCTCTCTGTGTGTGTGTGAGTGAGTGTACCTTCCCCTCTCTCTCTCTCTCTCGCTCTGTGTGTGTGTGTGAGTGTACATTGTGTGCACACACAGGTGTGGAGTGCGTGTGTGGGCACAACAAAAGGCAATGAACGCGACAGGAAAGCAGCGCCGTGTGGGCGGCGGCTGAGGGCAAAGTTCAACGTGTGTGTCAGTCAGCGGCAGCCAGTCCGTCAGTTCGTCAGCCGGGCTGTTTGTCTGTGTATGTCTATCTGTGTGTGGGCTTGTGTGTGTGTGTGTTTGGTGTGTTTGTGTGTGTGCAGTTGTTGTGCGCCTTTTGATTTCTCATTTGATTGTCCAACCATTTCAGTCCCCTGTCCATTTACAATGGGTATTAATTATGTATGCCCCGAAGGTTTGCCCACACACACACACTGGCACACACACACTGTGGCACACACACACTGGCACGCAGAGGTGCCGTGAAGTTGCTGGGCTTCTAAACGGCAAACACGCAGCCAAAAAGTGTTGCATAGTTTCGAGCGCACACCAAATTGGCTGCTCGTGTTTGTCTGCGTGCGGGGCGGGTTACAGAGAGGAGGAGGCCTGTGCACTGGGTGTGTGTGTGTGTGTGGGTGAGTTGTGGCGCCGAGTGGGCCCTGAACTGTGCGGGGGCGAGGGGGAGTGTGGCAGGGGGGGAGGGATGCGAGTAAAGCATTTAAGGTGTTGCGCGCAGAGCAGGCACTCTGCCAAGTGTAGCAGGGGCACGTGGGTGTGGGAGGGGGTGTGTGTGTGGGGAGGGGGGGGGGGAATGTTGTTAGACTGCTGGAGCCATGATTAGATTGGCAAATCGTATCGCATTGAATTTGACAGCATTCAATTCATGGAAATATTCAATTTGTCAGACTTTCCTTCCAGCCGGAATTCCGGAATTTATGTACCAAGCAAGGCGCTGTGTGCCCCCGTGTGTGTGTGTCAGTGTGTGTGCCCATGTTTGCCTTATGCATTTAGTGCACATATTTATCAGGCACACACACACACACAGAGATCTCACGCTAAGTAGCGTCAGGCACGCGAAAAAAGCGTCAGTGTTGAAAATATTTATTACTATTGCCGAGGTCAGGGTTCAACAGCAAATAACCCTGCCAGTAAATGGAAAATCAACAGCAGCAGCATCTCAGAATTAGTCATCAAATCCATGACATTAAATCTCAGCTCCCTTCCCTTTCGCTTCCCTTCTGCGCTGCGCCCCCTCGATAATCGTTGTACTTAGGTAAATATCTTGAAGGGAACTTTGCTAGTGTCAAGTGATGCTCGGCTAAAGTGATGGAGCAGAGGCAAGAGTTGTGTTGCTGTGCTGGGGGTAGGGGAGGGGGGGTTACAGGGACCCTCAACGATGGCAGCGACACGCGGTAACAATGGAAAGAAAAACAAGCGAACGCCAAACACCTAACCAATTAAAAGTTTTTCCAAAACTTTTCGAATTAACTCTAAAACAACTTAATTTTTTCGCCTGAATACAATTTTTCAGCCCCGCTGAGTGCGCAGCGTGCTCAGTACTGCCTGCCTGACTGCCTGCCAGTGTGACTGTGTGTGTGCCAGCGTGACTGTGTGTGTGTGCCCGAGTGTGTGTATGTGTGCGTGCATCTTTGCTCTTTCGTATCTACAAAATATCCCATTTTTCCTAGATAAAGGGGCGTCGATGCTGCCGCTTGGCCTACATTGCCAGAGAGAAAGCAAGAAGGAAGGAAGGAGAGAGAGAGAGAGAGAGAGTGGCAGAGAGAGCGTGCGCTGAATAGCTGAATAAGCAGAGAGAGTGAGCAAGAGAGAGTGAGCAAGAGAGAGAGAGAGCGAGGTGGGGATGCTGTGGCTGCTGTGCTCGGCACATCGCCGGCTCTGTAGGCAGGCTCCTGCTCCTGCTCCATTGCCCCATTAGGCCTCCTCTTCGTGGTGCTCTGCCTCTGCCGCTGCCTCTGCGTCTGCGTCGTGGTTGACAGCGGCATCGTAATCGTTGTCGTCGTCGCCGTCGTCATCGTGTTGTCGTGTGCTGCCCGCTCGTGCGCTGGATTTGGGCCGCACGCCTGGCGGACTCTCGTGTCGTCGTTAATCGCGCCGCTGTTGGTCGCGTGCTCATGTCCTGCAGCCTGCAGACGTATGCGAGCGCTTTAGAACGTTGTTTGCAATCGCGGAAAGTGGCAACGGGCAAAATCAGCTAACGGTGACGACAGCAAAACGGCTAAACGGCAACGCAAACCAGCAGCAGCAGCACAAGCAGCAGCAGCACAAGCAACGTAGCGACAACGACAACAGCGACAACGATAAAAACAACAGCAACAACAGCAACAACAACAGCAACAACAACACAGCAGCAGCAGCGGCAAACGACAACCAAAACACAGTCTAAACAGTGCCACACAACAAGCAGCGCACATCGCACGCATAGTTCATACACACGGCACAACACACACACACGCACACACAGAGAGAGAGACAGGCAGACAGACACGGCGTAGCGTAGCACGGTAACAACAACTGTCAACGGCCGCAGCCAGTGCCGGAGTCTGAGTCAGCGAGAAGCTCACAACACACACACACACCACACACACAGCACACACAGCAAACACTGCAAACACCACACACACGCCACACACACAGACACACACTTCAGGCACACCACATACAACTTGCACGGGGCACAACAACTCAGCAGACGCACAGCAGTCGAGGCAGCACAACACACACGGCAGAACAACACACGCACACCACACACAGACCACACACACCACACACATCACACACACCACACACATCACACACATCACACGCACAGCCACACATCACACAGACTCTAGCCACAACATCTTAGAGAGACACCGCGATAGGCAGCAGTTAAAAGCACACAAATTCAATTAAAAGCCAACACACACACACACACGCAGACACACACACAGACACACACACACACAACACTCGGAGACACACACACACGCACACACAGAGAGCGCGTCGTCACGCATGCAGCTGGTCCTTGGATAATGCAAAATTTGAAACATTAGCGAAGAGAAGAAAACGAAACGAAACGAAACGAAGCGAAGCGAGGCGAAAGCAAAGCAAGCGACAACGAAGAAGAAGAAGAGCGGCAGCAGCAGCAGCAGGCAAAGAAATACGAGAAAAATACAACCGAAAAATGACAAACAGACAGAGATAAAGACCACAGAGAGAGAGAGAGAGAGCGAGAGAGTGAGTGCGAGAGAGAAAGTGCAAAACAGAGAGAGAGATAAAAAGCAAGCGAGAGGAAGAGAGAGAGAGAGAGAGTGAGCGCGAGGGGGCGATTACACGCACAGCGATTGCGATTCGGCAGGAGCAGGCGCATTCAATCAACGCAGAAACCCGTCAACCTAAAAACGAACACTCCCCGCCACCCCCCGCCCCCCAAACACACAGTTCTCCGGCCAGCACCCTCCCCCCGTCTGCCCCACACGCATAAGACCCCCGAAAAACCCCCGAAAAATAAAAAAAAAAAATCAAATAAAATAAAAGAAGAAATACTTAAACCCCACTAAACGAAGCAATCGGGCAAAAGCTGCTGCACCTTTAATACAAATTACAACAAATACAAAAGAAACGAAATAAATATTTAAAATAAATAATCAAATAATTTAGTAGTAAAAACGTTCGTTAGAATACCAAGAAAAATACCATTAATATACCATATACGAGTAAATTAAGCTACAAAATATGCGATTTTTGTAAAGATTTTTTGCCATTTTTTTTCTGCTGCCTCCCAGAGTTGCAACAACAAACAAACAAAATAAAAGTGTTCATTGTAGTTAAGTGTGCCACACGAGCAAACAGCGAGCGAAAGAGAGAGAGAGAGAGCGATAAAGAGCGAGAGGGAGCGACACGAAATTAACTTGCTGTGCATGCAGTGTGAAATAGAGTTAATCAAATCGAAATCGAAAAGCAAATCGAATACGAAATTTATATGCGAATCTACACGAGAGTAAATCTCATAAATATAACGATATTACATCAGCGAGGGACACGCACGTTCATGCTCACGTCAGGCAAGGTAAGCAGTCTAACTGTTAATTGTAGTGCTCTATACCACACACACGCACACACACACACACACACACACACACACGTGTACACACATACCACGCATGCCGTTTCGCTTGTCCGGGTCAACAAACAAATGGGCAAAAAGCGTTGCATGCTTTCAGGCGCCACGAAACACGAGATACAACTGCACCGCACACACACACACACACACACACGCACACGCTGGTTATAGTGTGCTTGTGTGTGAGAATGCCCGCAGATGCTTGCGCTGCTGCTGATGCTGCGGGCAAAGTTGAGTTATTAAAAATTGTTCAGTTCAGCGCGTGGAATCGCGATTAGCTTTATACTTCACATCGCACCTCGCACCACACACACACACACACACACACAGAGTCTGGCAACTTTGCCACTCATGTGTGTGTGTGGCTGTGTGTGTGTGTGTGTGTGCCCTGAGCGAGTCTGGCAACTTTGCCGAAACTATGCAATCACTCACTCACATCGAGAGCGAGCGCGAGTGCACGTGGCAGCTGCATTACGCATACGCCGTGTATGACACAATTGTGCGATGCTCATGCATGCATGAATGTTTCTGTACGTGTGTCTGTGTGTGTGTGTGCCGATCACCAGGTAGGACCTTTTAAGCAGCATTTAAGCATGTTCACAATTCATTTTGATATTTGTGTAGAGAGAGGATCACTCTAGTTTCGACTGATCTTGTTTGCTGAACATGATCATGAGTACTGACTTTCTACTCATGTATTTGTATGTATGTATGTGGGAATTTGTGTGGGTACGTATTTTTCCAAAGTACATGATACATTAAATAAATGGATTAAATGAATCAATTGAAAGAAATAAATAAAATAAATGACATACATTTTAAATAATAATAAATGATAAATAAATCAAGATAAATAAAAAAAAAAAAAACAAATACATCACATAAATGAAATAATATAGATAAATCAAATAAATAAATAAAATAAGATAATTTTATCAAGTAATAGAAAAAAGTTAATAAATTATATTAATTAAATGAACGAATTAAATTAAAAGAATTCAATAATTGCAATGAATTATCAGAGTTATGTAAATTAAAGAAATTAAAAGAATAGTATAATTGTATTGAATAAACTGAAGAAATTAAATTAATACTACATGCTAAATTATGAATAATATAAACAATAATATATGTTAATTATAATTAATTAAATAAATACAATTAATTAAATCAGTACATTATTAAAAAACACTTAAAATATATTGAATATCACAAGTAAACTAAACAAATTAACAAAATAAAGTAAAAACTTGAATAAGAATGATAGAAATTAAGAATTAAATAATAAGTTAATAATTTAATTAAATAAATCAAACAACATATGAAACGAATGTCTATATTCGTACTGAGAATTCATTATGTGTACTGAAAACAATTCGTTCTTGCAAGGTATTCACACAAGGTATTCATAATTTGTTTTCATACTACTAATGCATGAATGTATTCATACTTAGTATTAATACTATGAATGTATTCATTCTACCTATGTATGAATGTATGCATACTATGTAAATACATTTATACTACTCATGCGCTAAAGTATTCGTACTATGTATATATTCATGAATGTATTCATACTATTTATGCATGAGTGTATTCATGCTGTGAAGCTTTTTGTACCATGTACCCATTGTATAAATGTACATATTCTGTACTGCTAATGCATGAATGTCTTCATACTATGAATGTATGTATACTGTGAATGTATTCATACATGTCCATAATTCTCATGGATAAATGTATTCATACTATGAATGTATGTATACTATGAATGTGTGTATACTATGAATGTATCTATACTGTGAATGTATTCATACATGTCCATAATTCTCATGGTTAAATGTATTCATACTATGAATGTATTTATACTATGAATGTATCTGTACTGTGAATGTATTCATACATGTCCATAATTCTCAGGGATAAATGTATTCATACTATGTAATCAAACTCTGAATAGATTCACATTCTATATTTATACTAAGTATATTCAGATCAGTTACCCATATTGTGAATGTATTCGTACTACCCATGGATGAATGTATTCATACTATGTACACATATGGTACCATAAATGTATTCACAATATTTATGCATAAATGTTTTAAATCGATGAATGTATTCATACCATTCACCCATACCATGAGTGTATTCATGCTGTGAATGCATTCATACTATGTACACATACCTCATAGCGTACATATGCCTCTAATTGTACAAGTGCTGAGCACAAATGCCCGAAAGATTCACCCGTCGTGCTTCGCATCGGAGAGTGCGAACAGTTCTCGGGGAGAGGGAAAAGGGGAGGGGGGGGACGCACGCTGCGCATGACTGTCAATGGTGATGCGAAAATTGTTTTTCGCCCGTCGGGCCATTTGTCCGTCCGCTATTAGATTAGGGGATTTGGCTCGACTGTCTCGCGCGCGCGATGCCACCAAGCATCATCAGCAGCGAGCGTCAAGTGGATGAGCCACGCGGCCCAAGCACGTTGGCGGACACAGCGAGCAGCAGTCGGGGAGAGGGGGGGGCAGTCAGGATGGGGAACTGGCGTTTTAGTTAATTGGATATTGAATGCAGCCGTCCTGCCTCAAAGACATCAGCATCCGCCGGGCTGGCGAAAACGTAACGGCTTTAAGGTTTTCCTTTGCCGCCGCTGCCGTCGCCGTCGCTGCTGCTGCCGTCGCTGCTGCCGCTGCTGCTGGCCAGCTTCCAGTTTTGCCAAGGCCCCCGGTTTGGGCGCGTTTTCGGGGCATGCGTCGAAGGCGGCTGCAGATGCTGAGAGCATAACACGAGGCAGAGAGAAAGGTAGAAAGAAAGAGAGCGCGGAAATATGGGGAAAAGAGAAACGCTGACGCTCTCTCTATCCCACTCTCTCTCTCCTTCTCTCTCTCTGTCAGCAAGCCAGAGAGTTGTCAGCTGCCTGCTGCTGTGTGTGTGTGTGTGCGGCAAGCGGCAGCCCTCAGGCAGCTGGGCAGCAACGGCAACAGCAGCAGCAGCAGCAGCAGCCTCCGGGCAGCATTGGGGCGTCGGATTCCACAGGGCAATGTCTGCATGCCAAAGAGCGAGAGACATAAGGCAAAGAACGAGAGAGGAGCGAAGACAGAGGGAGGGAGAAAGAGAGAGAGCGGTGGGGAGAGGGGGAGCAGAGCAAGAGAAGTTTGTCCCACTGTAACGTGCTGCGGCCCAGACGCCGCTGCTGTGGCGCTTGCTGTGGCGCTTGCTGTGCCTGTAAATGTGTGTGTGTGTGTGCCTGTGTGTGTGCGCCTTTAAGTGTGCCTGTGTGTGCGTGTGTTTTGTTTTTGGTTTTGGGCTTCTGCTGTTTCTTCAGCACACGCACTTTAAAAGCGGCGAGATATTTAAATTAATCATACGCCCGGTGTGCCTGCAAGTCAATACACATAAAGAGAGAGAGAGAGAGAGACAGCACCATATCTTCGTCTTCATTATATATGGTACACATGTAGCTCCGTTGTACATAGTTACGCCGCACAAAGGACTACCCCCCGCCCCCCCCATTCCCTACTGCCCCCGCTTGGACGCTGGCACTCACAAAGCGGACCCACTCGAGGCTGCTGCTGTCCATTTTATAATCGCAAAAGGTATTCGAAATGAACTCAATAAGCTCGCCCATTTTGCCAGGTACACGTAGAAGAAGAAGAAGCAGCAGCAGTGGCAGCATCAGAGGCAGCAGTGGCAGCATCAGAGGCAAAGCCCACCGCAATAGCAAAAGCGTTTGGGGGCTTACGAATAAATCCGACATCGAGCCAGGCATAAATGTTCGCAAAATCAGCTCGAAGCGATGTCAGGGCAGGCACAGTCGTAGGTAGTCACAGAGGAGGCACAGTGGGGCCGAGTAGGCGGCACAGTAGGCTGAGTAGGCTGAGTAGGCAGCAGCAACAGAAAACTTTTCACAGTCCGAGGTTGGCATAGAGACACACAAACAGCAGCAGCAACAACAACAACAACACCAACACAAGCACAAGTAGAAGCACAAACACAAGTGAACAAACACACTCACAGTCACACACACACACACACACACTCAGTGAGTGGCACACTCGTACATTCACACTTACATACACAGAGGGGGAAACAAAGGCGACCCCACGAGTTGGAATTTTTGCGGTTTATTGCGCGTTGGGCCTATGCAAAGCAGATAGATCGCCCCTAGCCGAACCCCGAACGAAAAAAAAAAACAGTAAAAAAAAAAAAAAAACAATGACCGCTGCAGCACAATGGGCTGGCAGAACAAGCAAAGAAAGCTGCAGAGAATGGCTGCTTCGACTTGAAGATACTCAGTGTAGCAGAGACAGTCTGAGGTGGAGAGATGAATATATAGATCGAAAGATAGATAGCTAAAAAGATGGATAAAGAGAAGGATACATGGATAGATGAATAGATAAATTGATAAATGTTTGATAGATTGATTGATAGATAGATGAATACATACAGAAGGTAGATGGATGGATGAATAAATGAATAAAGATCTTTATAGATAATAAGATGAATAGATAGATTAACAGATGAATAGAAAAAGGAATAGAAATATAGATAGATGACTATATAGATGGATGGATATATAGATAAATATATTGAAGGCTGATAAGATGAATAAATGAATAAATAAATATATATATTTTAGATAATTCGATGAAAGAACAGATTAACATATGAATAGATAAAAAAAATATATGGATAGATCGATAGAAATGCAGAAATAAAATCAGCTATATGAATAGATGGTTACATAACTATACAGATATATACATTTTGATGTACGGATAGATAGATGAATAGATGCAGATATGTATATCCCAATATATATGTTATGATTCCATATACATACACATATATATTTACAAAACCCAATCTGTATACGATCTCCGGCAGAGTATACCCGCTCTGCAGGCTCAGGTTCAATGGGTGATGGGTAGAAAAATGCTCTGATGCCGTGTGATTATGCAGCCGCATGATTGGAGCTGTGGCAACTTGGCAGTTCTCTCTGCCCTTCGCACACAGAGCTCCCTCTGCGCCACCCTCCCTAACCACCATCCATGTACCCTATTTTCCGTTTCCCATTTTCCGAGGCTGCGGCTGTCATTAACAGGGTGGTTATGCGATGCCAAATTCGGATTATGTATGTGGCCAGCGCCGGCCACGGGCAAACCACAATCAAACTTTCAACCGCGCGCGCCGTTTGCCACACAGCCAGCAATTTTCCAATTGTTGTGTGCACCACACCGCACCACACCGCACCGCACCGCACCGCAGCGTACCGAGAGTGTGGTGGAAGGCAGAACCTTTTCGGTGGTGTTCCACGTGCGATGACAACGAGTCTTTCACTAGAAAATAGGCTAAACTTCTGTCCAAAGCGAAAAAGATACTCAAATATTTTTGGTCAGATAGATTGTTGTCGTTGTGGTTCGTGCAAGTTGCCTGGAATTTATTGAGCTTTTACTTGGATTAGATGTACTATATACAATATATATGTATATATATGTTCTATAGTAACAAGTTAGTTATGCATATAAATGTGTGTGTGTGTGTGTTAGTTCATTTTCCTATGCCCTGAACTTGATGGAGAGTTCACTCGGAGAACAAAGTTTTTATATGTTTTATAGTTGCAAGTTTGTTGGTTATGAGTAGATGTAGGTAAGGTATATATGTACATGTATATACTTCTTGAATTTGATTGAATATTCACTTGTATGAATAAAGTTCATGCGCTTGATATAGACAAGTTAGTTGTGGATAGATAAAGATAATATATACGTTAGTTTTTAGTTAGAAATTTAGTTTTCTTTTGTTAGTTTTGAACAGTTATTGATTTTTATAGAATCTATATAAGTTCTCTTAACTTGATTGAGTATATATGTGCTTAGTTATGGATAGTTATATATTAATATACAGACCATATCTATTCGCAGTTAGACAAAGGTTGTTTAACTTGTTTAGTAGAGTAAGTAGTCAGTAGAATAGCCAGAGTTCAAATCAATCAATAATACAGTCTGCTCCTGCTAGAGATAAGCACTCTGCCGATCTTAAAACATACATATATACATAATATATTACATATATATACAGTATCCTGGTATATACAGTATGAAAGGTCCACTTCAAACTCGGACTAAATGAATTCCTTCATTAACATTTCTCTTTCTCTTAAACTGGCTCTTGAGTTGTTAACATTGAAAGAATATCGATAGTAATGCGAGTAAATCGATCGAAAAAGTGTTTATTTCGATAGTTTTTCCAAAAGATATCGATAGTAAGGTGTTGCTTAATCGATAAACTAACCAGACAGTGTTTAATTTCTAAGAACATGTTAAAATTGTCAAATTCCTAAAATTAAATTTAATTTCCATAAGTTTCCTATATAATTCGCTGCATTGATCGAAACTTAATCAATATTCACATGAGACCAACTTGTCTTTAATCCGATTCCGAAAGCAATTAGCGCAATTGGTCACCTCAACAATGCGATGGCAGATAAACTAAGCAATTAATGAGAATGTTTTCCAAATCTAATTAAGTCGATAAGGTTAAGGTCAAATGTGTCGATTGTTGATTATCACAAATGCCAAATGTCAAATGTCAAACAACTCTGCGACTATTAAGGCAGCATATACCGATATTAACATAAAGCGAGGCGAGTATCGAAATCGCGAATGTGAAGGCGGCGCTAAACAAGCAGCATCCGCATCCGCAGGTGGCGGCTCGCAGAACTATTCAGGGACATTCGCATTACACTCTGTTTGCGTATTCACTTGTATTCACTCGTTTACCCTTGACTGGGCTCTGTCTGGTCTAGTCGACTCGCTTCGAGTCGAGGAGCCACGAAGGGGCACGAGGCGAGATGAGGCAAGGCGAGTCGGGTTTATCTATTCGCTCGTATGGGGGTTTCCGTAATTAATTATTTAGGCGACCGTTGTTGTTGCTGCTGCTGCTGCTGCTGCTGCTGTTGCGATTTAACTATGACCCCTTTATGCTTGCCCTTAGCTAATTACGGGGCCACACACAATGGGTGTAATTAAGACAATTCGCAGCATAATTGAGAACTTTTGCGCTGCTCGAACTTTTCACTAGAGTGGAGAGGAACTAGGAAAATCAAATTTCCGATTACATTTCATTGGAAATTTTTGTTGTCCACCCGACTCACTCTGGCTCTCTTACCCTCCCCCATCTTCCTCAGCCTTCTTCTCTCTCCCGCTGCCTGCTTCTCTCTCTCTCTCTCTCTCTGACCAACTCTGCCTCCTGCCTGGCACACACTCTCTGGCTTTGCTTTTGCTCTCTCTCCCTCTCTCTCTCGAAGTGCTTTTTTTTGTGAACATTTGCACGAGTTTGCTCCACAGTGCTGAGGCTGCTCTGCCTGCCAAAACGAGCTTCAACGCGCTTCGGACGGCGTCGATAGCTTAGTCGTGTTGCAGTGATTGGCCGGAACAATCGGAGTGTGTGCTTGCGTGCATAGGTGTACTTCGCATAGGTGTACTAAACATAGCGAACCAAAGAGCCCAACATACCTGCATATCGTATGTGCTTAGTATCATTTATGGCAAACTGTAAGTGCAGTCAGAGCGGGTTTATAGCAACTTAATATATAGAAATATAAAGCAAAGAGATAATAGAGCAACAACTTGTGCCGACTGACTTAGTTTGTGCTTACTAACGAGTAAAGGTAGCTGCCTAAAAAGGTACCTTATGCCCGAACTAACTGTTGCCTCTCTAACTCTAATATATGTATATATATAATACAATACACACCTTATACTCCTAGTGAATGGATATTTATTTAAACCTTAACTAACCTATGCCTCTGGCTTGTCTCTCCCTACTTGCAGGTCAATTTAGCCGTACCCTCTAGACGCTGATGGCCCTCGCCGGCGCCTAAACGTGATTCTTTTTTTTAAGTGAAGTGATAAGCTAAGAATAAGCTTGAATTATTTTTTGAGATATTGTGAACTGTGGTGCAATCTTTTCATATATATATATATTGTTGTTTGTTGATTTTTTTTTTTTGGATACCTATACAAGCAAATAGTGATCGAATAGCGGTACCGCCAATCAAGTGCCAGAGTAGTGCCATAAGGGGCGGCGCGGGGAAGAGCGGGGCAGCTGAGCAGAGCGCGAAATGATGCCGCTATCGCGTCACTGCGAACTGCAAACCGACGTTAGCCCAACCACAGTCACAGTCCAAGTCACAGTCACAGCGAAAGCGACAACAGAAGCAGCAGCAGCAGCAACAGCAGCAACAGAAGAAGTAACAACAACAACAGCAACAGCAACAACAGACACAGCCACAGCCAGTCACGTCTGCCCGCCACTGCCATACAACAACAACAACAACAACAACAAGAAAAGCTTTGCCTCAGGCGCAGTATTAGCTAAAACAACAACCACAACAACAACAACACAATCGAGAACACCCAAAACATCGGGAACATCAACATCAGCATCATCGGCATCATCGTCATCATCGAGATCATCATCAACATTAGCTGCCGCCGACGCCGCTGTGGCCATTAGCTAAGGTAGCAAGACAGGAACCGCGAGTATCCGGATTCCTGAACCGCATCCGGAGAAGTCCCTCAACCCTTTTTCGAGCTTCAAAGCAATCGCGACAATCGTATGTGAGTGAGAGACGAGTAGGAGAGAAAGAGAAGGAGCACAACGAGCAGCAAGTCATCGTTTACAGGGAGGGAGTGAATCGAGTTAGCTTCCGGTCCACTAACTGGCCCTCTTTCTGGTCTGGTCTCCCTTTGGTATCGCTATCGGTCTGCGCTGCGATTAGCAAGTCAAGGCCAACGGCCAGAGTATCAACAGTATCAACACACGCCCACACAGAGCCAACAGTGCAAGCAGTGCAAGCAGTGCAAACAGTGCAAGCAGCAAAGCCGCCGTCATGTGGATAACAGTAGCCTCTGTCGTCGTCATCGTGACCCAGCTTTGTGAACTGGTCTACTCCGCTGGCGGTAAGTAATTGCCACAGTTTCTTTACTCTCCCACTCTCCCTCTCTCCCTCTCTCTCTCTCTCTCTCTTTCTGTATACTATACTAAGTACACATAATACCGTTTTTCTTTGCCTCGTTCACTTCCTCCGCTTTCTTGTTTTGCTGCTCTTTTAAACTGTTCTTTGTGTGAAACGTTTCTGCTTAGAGTGAAAAGTATCTTCTTTGAAAGCTTAAGCAACTGCGGAATGTGTGCAAAACAAGTTCTTGGATTGTTCCTTTTAAGTACAAGTGGAGGCCATTATAAAAAAAGAACAAAATTCTCATGGAAATCTTTCATTTCTCTCGCGTTTCTTGCACAGTCATCATGATGCGACTTTAAGCACAGACACAGAACTTTCAAATATCACTATTACTTTAGGGTTTCCTCTTTATATTCATTTGCCATCAATCAGTTGCTGAACTAAGTTAAGGTTTGTCGATATTCTTCGTGATTTATACTGTAGGAAGTTGAAACTAAAAGAAAATAGTGAATTTTTATTTTCTATATGAATTTCTTTACTATTTTGTCTTCAGACAAATATTGAATATTATGTATTATAAATGTATTCAATGTTAGCTCAACTTGTTCCATGTTTTAATCTCTAAAATACGGTTCAATTTGATGGCAGTCAAGTTCAAATAAGTAAAAATATCGATAAGAATCGATTGAAATCAGTTCCTTATGTAAAAAGAACTACTTCTTACTTCATACAAGCAGTTTTGAGTTCCTTGTTCCAGTTCCTTTTGTAAAAAGAACTACTTCTTACTTCAAACAAGCATAGCTATAAATGCTCATCTGATTACTTATGCAGTCTACGAGCAGTAACAACTCGGATACCCATCAGAATAGAGATACAGCTTTATATTGAATGCCTTATGTATTTTATTCATATTTAAATATGCCAAAACTTACAAAAACTCCTCAGTTAAACGCGTTCTGTTAATGTGAATGGGTTTCTTTTGTATGCAGTGTTGGAAAACATTCAATACTCGCTTTGAGGGACAGTTATTCCATGGAATTTTTGCAAATAAAACTCGTGCTGCCTTTGATCGCTTTGGGTTTTTTTTAAGCCATCAGAAGTTGCAGAATTAATTTCATTTACGATAAAACTGGCAAAAACTGTGATGGAAACGCAGCCCAATTATTTCCAATAGGGCCGCACCCTTGGGATCACATTGCCCACACGCATTGCTATGCCTCTCTCCCTTCCCTCAGCATCCTTGCGCCGTCACCCATCACACAACATCGCCCATCGCACATCGGGGGCTTTCGTCATGTTGCAGGCACAATTTGCCTTTGATTGATGCTCATTTTGTAGGATTTGACCCAAATGTGTGGTTAGACAGCTGGGCGGGCTTGCCACCAGTTGGAGACCAGGCTGACTGGCTGCCAGGCACTGCCAGGCTGAATGGACAGACGGATGGTCGGATGGACGGACAGGCAGCTCTCGTTCGCTCGCTGGCAGTGCAACAATGCAGAGCCGCAATATAAACACATTGTGCAAATATAACGCAAAGATTTTTTGCGCTGCCAGCGAAATTCCTGCATTGACAGCGCATTCGCAGCAGTAAGCGAGCAAAATAATAAAAAAAAAAATGAGAAAAAAAAAAATAACAGAAGAGCGCTACAGCAGGACGAGTAGGACAGTTAGATACCCTCTTCTTGGAGAAGAGATAGCTCCTCAAGTCAGTTAAGTATGAGTCAAAGTCAAGAAGTTATAACTTTAAGTTTACACTTCGAATTGACCAATTAAGTAACCTATTTTGGGGTATAGTGGGCGTGGCATACATAGTTTGATATGTATGTGATCTGAACTGAAAATATTGGAAACATTATGTTCCATTTGGTGACCCTAGCTCTTATAAAAGTTGAGTTATGTGTGTTCAAACAGACGGACAGGCAAACGGACAGGCAAACGGACAGACAGAGTAAGAAATCTTATATACACAGTGTATGGTCTGCCACGCCTTCTACTGCTTGTTACATACAGTTACACAAAGTTAATATACCTTTTTTTCTTCCCTATTTTTAATGGTCGAAGGATATAATAAAAACTCTCAGTCGCCCTGTGGCGTTGCGATTACACAGTTTTTTTATCCGGGTTTCGGTTTTTGCTTTTTTTTCTGGTTTCTGTTTCGCGTTTTCCCTTTGGCGTGTTAGGTGTCAACTGCAGATAGATGATAATTTAATATATATATATTAATATCGTGCTTTTTGTACAAATAACATTTAATTGGAAAGCCAAAAAAAGTACAACAAAGCCAACGTTGTGCAAACACAATTCATGCAAAAAATTCGATAATACAACTTTGTGAAAAGTTCGCAGAGAAGCTGACTAACGGATGTTGGGGAGGGATGCCACCCTGATTTAACTGATTTCAATAGGGATATGGCATTTTTTTCTTTTTGCATTCACTGACTCATTTATTCGTTCGTGGTACTTGCCGTCATTAGCACCGTCAATTAGTCTAATAGTTCACTCTTTTTCCCTTTGACATGTTCCTTAAGCCCCCAGAGCTTAAGAGCAATCCGTCTTTTTGCCAGCTGACCATAATTAAGATATATCAGCTTGATATGTCGCCTTATCCAGGCATCGATATTGTGTGCACACAGCACACACACACACACACACACACACACACACACACAGAGTACTGCCCCAGGGCAGTCATGTCTTGCCATACAAAGCAATTGCTAGACGACAGTTTTTGCTAGCCCCTTTAATTTCCTTTTCGCTCTTAATGAAGAAATTTCGCTTTTACGACTCGCTATCTCTTTCTCTCTCACTCTCTCTCTCTTTCTGGCTGTCTCCGTGGAAGGTCGGTCAAAAGAACGTTTGTTGGTTGCCTTTGTGCTTCAGTGTCCTCTCTTTTGCTGGCAAATTGCATTACCATTCTGCTGGGTTATTTGTTCTTTATGCTCCTGTTTCGGTTCAAACAAAGAGATAGCAGAACGAACCTGGCAAATGAAGAAGGACAGAGAGAGAGAGAGAGGATAGGGGGGAGCACAATATTGTTATGACCTTTTGAAAAAGTAAATATCAACTTAGCCCATGTTGGCCTGCTCTGCGAGCTACAGTTGGTTCGAAATTCTCTCGTCCCTTTCGCCGTTTTTAGAGTGTGTTTCGTCCACTGTCCAACAGTTCCGTGTTCTCAGTTCTCTGTTCCGTGTTCATATCGAGTATTCAATTTATCCACTCTAGCTCTCCTTTATTCTATTATTCATAATTCACTTGGAATTTCGTTTGTGCTTTGTGAGTTAGGTGAGCTTGTTGCACGTGTTGCATGGGTCCTTGCGAGTCCGTTGTTGGAGTATTATTGCCGGATGTATGCACCTCTTTCGCATTATCATGCTGCACTCCATGTTACGTGCTACTGAAACTGGATTATCTATTTATCCATTGTGCGCCATAGTGTTCAGATCACACACTCCCCCAAAATGGGGCTTTTGTTTGCCAGGTGAGGCGTCGCAGCAGAACAGAGCAGAACAGAGCAGAACAGAACGTCTATTGTCGTTAGTTTCGGGACCCTGTCGACGCTTTGTTAGGGGCTTAGCCGCCTCAAGGCTTCCTTGTCACGTCCTCGGCACAATGGAAAGTCATTTGCGGTAATACGTAAGACGCCGTATCATCAATGTGTTACATCGCAGGCACCCAACCTCCATTCACTCCGCACTCGGCTGCCACCACAAATGCATAGCCTGCCTGCCTGCCTGCCTTCCATGCAGCCCACTTACCCGGCCATACATAATTCAAATAGCGTCTACCACGTTGGGCGCCACGCTAAAGTGCTTTTGATCTCTGATACGGTATACGGTTCGGGGTTTTTCCCAACTAAGCCGCATCTAATATTCAACAGCGTTTAAAATCCTCTCCACTCTGGCTCGGGGCTCGGGGCCTGGGGGGCCCGGGGAGGGGGCTTAGTGTAACACTTGTTGCCCGTCTTGGCACACTTTACTTAGTTAATGAATTTAAAGAAACTTAAAAACTCAAGTTTGTTTGCTAGTTGAGCAAGAAGTTTACTTTGTATAGCGCGCATCTTCAATATATACTCTATACACTTTGCATTATGGCCGTCTCACTACTTAAGGGGAATATTAAATCACTTATTTAGCTGATGTTGACTTATCGCTTATACTATCGTTACTATCGGTAAATGAATTCAGCTGCATGCGATAGTGCACTTTGAGTTTTTGTGATTAATTAACAATAGGAAATGCACTATGGTTAAATAGTTTCAAGTTTGATTTGAATACTTTGTGCAAGTATTTACTATCTCCTACAGATTTTACGTTTAGGGGTCTCCTAAAGATAACTTTTCACTATAAATTGCAGTTGTATTTTTCTTGTTTCGGGATTAAAAGTCGTTAATTCAATAAAGTGCAATTGCTGAAATATTAATTTGTTTGGAATACCACTTATAATTGCTGTTGTATATTCTTTATTTCGGGTTTAAAAGTAGAAAATTTAATCAAAGGAAGTTGCTAAAATATTAGGTCGATTAAGATACCATCAACTTCTATCGATAGTTGCAGCCTTAGCTGTATCGATTACTAAATTTAGGCTCAAGATTAAAAGAAACTATTTAACTAAATTAAATTACAGTGAAATTTACTGGATTTACCTATTAAACAAATACATATGTACACATATATGTATACGTAGTAAGCCTCTACAATAGTTATCGATAGAAATCACAACTGATTAAGTGTCCAGTGCAGCGTTTTAGAATTCCTACGCTTTACCGTCGCATCTGAAAACTGGCAAAGCGTTTGGATTCTGAAACACTGCGTGGTCCCATCAACGCAGTTACAGTGAAATACCGCAACTCAATTCAGCTCGGAATGAAAACATATATATGTCCGTGTGTGTGTGTGTGTATATGCTGTGCATGTGTATTTAACCTCAAACACACACAGCACGAAGTATCATTGTGTCGGTGTTTCTTGTGTTTGTATTGTGCATGCTAAAACCGAGCCACAAATGTTGAAGAGTTGTTGCAGTTCTTCAAGTGCTTCTCAGTGTGCGTGTGTGTGAGTATGTGTTTGCTGTGTGTGTGAGCGTGTGAGTGTGTGAGAGGGCGTGTCCTTGCGGAATGTGCTGCGCATTGGGCAAGAGCACAGTTGCCAATTTGCAGATTGTTAATTGTATCTCCTTCTGGGCCATTCTCGCCCTTGAATGCGAGTGTCCTTTTGCATTTTAATGAGCTTTTCAGTCTCTCTAGTATTTATAATCCAATTTTCTGGGAAATCTTACTTTGCATTTACGAGATGCGTTCGAATAGAACTCGAAATTAATATTTATAAAATCGTAATTAGCTTGCGTAAATTATACACAACCTGCTCTTGAACTTGATTACGGAGTTCTCGAGTTCACAAGCAAATCTCTTGTGCATGCCACTCAGCTGGAGTCCTTGAAGCTGGCAGGATAAGTTTGTCAAGAGATTGCCTACACTAAAGGGGACGACGCAAACCATAAAGAGAGAGAGAGAGAGAGAGAGAGAGGCAAGGCGAGAGAGACCGAGAGTAAAAGGAATAAATGAACTAAACTGACCCTGATTAAATTGCATTGTATGCTTTATTAATCTTCATCTTTGCCACTTTGTTCCACTCCGTTTCTCTTTGTGGCTCTGGCCTCGGATTAGTTTCTAAGCCTGCTGTCAGTTTGCTTTGCTCGCATATATATACACGTACATATATAAATCATGGCTTTCTTGAGAATATTCTGATTCAAAGCGTTTCTCCTTTGCAGAAGCGGACTACACACTCGATGATTCATTTTGGAACGAGGAGAGCCCAGTCGGTGAGTGTACAATGAATGAACACTGAATATTCTACAAAGAATAATGAAATATTATTATATTTTTACTGTATTTTATAAATGTTTCATGTATGCTTTATGAGTTCTAACAACAACTTCATTCATTCATCCCTTTGCAGGCGAAGTGGAACGTCTACTCAAAGAGTATCGACAAAATCAGGAGCTCGTGCGTCGCATCGGCGGACATTATTATCAAATAATTTATCCGGTGCAGCTGCGTCATCACGAGAAGATGGGAATCTCGACGCGCGAAGTTAGTCCACCAAAGGTACGCAAAGATTTGCATAAGAGAAATACTAGAAAAATCGAAACAGACACAATGGTATGTTCACTTTTGTTTTCACTCATTCGTGCTATTGTTTGTCCCATTATTTGTACACAAACAAGCTCACACACACACACACACACAGACACACACACACACACAGCCACTCACATTTGCATAAGTTTACACAGCTCATTCGCGTACAGTCAGTCACAAAACATCGCAAACTAAACGAAAGCAAAATTCTCATTAAAAATGATTTTGATTTTATAAAATTAATTAAAACAATGGGAATGCTCAATGTTGATGTATTTTCGATATAAATTTAGAAAGTTTGATATACTATACGATATATTTGATATATTGGCGATATAATTTAAACATTTTCGATACATTTGATGTAAATTCTCGATATACAATTGGTATAAACATTTTGCTCGAAACTATCATTGCTTATATACGGTATGCGCTACAAATATGAAACAACAAAATACAATATACATTATGAAAGACTCAACTCAAACTCTAATCGATGTGCTAAAAAATTTTGACTTCCTTCTCTCGGTCTCTGCTGTCCTTTGTGTTCTGAAAATTAATCGTAATTCCTTGAATGTGTCCAATCGAGTCAAGTTCCAGTCGAATTATACAGTATTTGTTTTTTGGATTCCGTTCTACTTTTAGCCCGGACAACGACCACGCCCACACGACGACAGCGGGTTCAGCAGAGGTAGAACAAAGGTGAGTATATGGGTATATGCAGAGGAAAGTGTATATAGTGGGAATAAAGTAAGGTGTCGCCATTATAATTTCGTCTCTTGATTGACCGATTTCAGTGCAGACATTAATTGTGTATCATTATGTTTGTTTACAGAAACATTTCCATCGCACCTCACTTCTTATCAAAGCTTTCAATCACAAATTCCGCTTGGATTTGGAATTAAACTCGTAAGTTGCGAATGCATATGTTGCTTATCTACGATCTAGATTATTATGGAATGAACATTATATAATTATGCATTATGCATTAATTTCTTCCTGCTTGTAGGCAACTTCTCTCACCCAACATACAACAGAAACATTACCATGTCGGTGGATATCTGGTCGATGGAAATAGACACGTAAGTGTGATTGCGATAGTTAATGGGTTGGGGAGGGGGTTGGGGGGAGTATTCCTTGTGATCCGATATGTTCAGCGTAGCAGCCTTTGTATGCCAATTACATAGAGTTTAGAAATAGTGTCTGTTTAGTAATATTCATTGAAATACAGCAGCGTTTCGGAAATAAAAGATAAAAAAAACGCCCTCACCCAACCCACAAGCGTCGATAACAACGTGTTATTAACGAAATAACAGCGCAAAACTAACCCGAAACCCGATTACCGACACACGCGATAAGTACGACACGCACGAGACACGAGAAACGAGAGACGACAGTAGCGAACACGAAGTAGAAGTAGAAGAAAAGAAATAAGAAGAAATTCCAGAACAAGAATAACACTGGAATCATGACAAACATTGCCGAGGCACGCATCAAGCGCGAGTTCAAGGAGGCCCTCAGTGGCGACGAGTTCCTGCAGTGCCTGATCAAAATGGAACTAGTGAATGACAATTGGACAGAACTGCGTGGCGAGATCACTGGGCCGCGTGGCACGCCCTACGAGGGCGGCAAGTTTGTGGTGGAGATCAAGGTGACAGACAAATATCCCTTCAGTCCGCCGGAGGTGCGCTTCATGACACGCATCTGGCATCCGAATATCTCGTCTGTCACGGGTGCCATACGCATGGATATATTAAAGGATAATTGGGCTGCTGCGATGACATTGCGCACGGTGCTGATATCGCTGCAGGGGCTGCTCATTGCCCCCGAACCGGATGATTGGCAGGATTTTGTGGCCGCGTATCAGTTCAAGACCAGGCACGATCTATTCCTGCTGACGGCCAAGCATTGGACGAGTGCGTATGCAGGAGGATCGCGCAAGTTTCCCGAATTCGATATGAAAATCGATAGACTCAAGGACATGGGTATCGATGAGGACGAAGCGCGCGCTATGCTCTCCAAGGAGAACTGGGATCTGGAGAGGGCAGCCGAGTGCCTGTTCTTGTAGCCCCATCCCCCCCTCAAGCAGCGGCAATGAGACAACATAAAAACAAATATAAAATTTTTAAAACATCAGCACCAAAAACAACAACAACAACCAATAAGCAACATCAGCCAAAAACAACTAAAAGAAGAAGAACAACTATAACGACGACAATAAGAACAAAAAAGAATTTATCTAAATCAAGAAGCGAAGTTACCAATCAATCAATCGTTCGATCATTCCTTCCGTCAATCGCGGGATCAATCGAACAGTCCAAAATTCCAGTATTACCAGCCCGCGCCAACAACAACAATTTCCAATCCCAATATACAAAGTGTAATCAATCAATATGGAAGACAATTCTTCCCTCTGGCTTTTACATGAGTAATAATGAGTTAAAGCGCCAGCAATCGGGACTATTTCGGCATTTGGGTTTATCCTTCAAATTCATCAGATTTTGGGATTGGACGCGAAATCTAATGAGTTCGAAAAATAAGCTCAATGGCCGCAATATGTGTCGGTTTGTTCACATGGTGTTATTGAGTGCATTGAGTATTGGAGTTGCACTCGCTACTCGATACCATATATGGCATATATATTTGTAATATAATCAATCGCAGGTTGTGTTTGTGTGTGTAAGCGCCTTATTTGTGTTGTCCAAAGCGCTAAATACTTGTACTTTAATAATCAGAAAATGATTTGTTTATAACGCTGTGTTTCATTTGCCTCCAATTAGAGATTTCATTTGGAAACTGCCTTACCAACATTGTCAACTTTCCGCCAAAAATTTGCCCACGAAGGAACAGTGTTGAAAAGAATTTACAGAATTATAGATCTACACAGATAATCGTACGCACGAATAAGTTTGATTTACTAAAAATAAAAATACAAATAAATTATTAAAATAGGAATAAATATGCTAATGTCAATTGCAATTTGCGTAAATGTTTTTTGCCACATGATAAACTGTGCAACTATCGATAACACTTTTGTTTTGGCAACTGGTATTTTGTGGTGGCATAGCGATATTTTTGTGCAACTTTCCAATACTTTTTCTTGCAGGATATCGAGCACTGCTACTATCATGGCACAGTCAAAGACTATCCGGGCGCCAGTGCAGCCTTCCACACTTGCAATGGCGTCAGCGGTGTCATACACATTGGCAACGAGACCTTCGTCATACATCCCTTTTACGGCGGTGATCTTTCGGTAAGTAGACGTTACAGACATTTTATTCGTGCAATATCGATATGTTATCGCCCGACCGGCAACGCCGCTAACTGTGAGTAAATTAAACTTTTGCAGAAACATCCTCACGTGATATTTGAGGCACGCACCAAGGCCAATAAGGGATGCGCCAACTCTGGCAACCTGGACTCGTGGCGCCTCTCGCGACGCACCAAACATCTTTCCGCTGGCGTCGTCGACGAAATACATCCAAATGGAGCAGGGCGTTACAAGCGCGATGTACGCGAGGCCACCAAGTATATCGAGACTGCGATTATAGTCGATAAGGCGATGTTCGAGAAGCGCAACGGCAGCACACGCGCCGAGGTCATACATGATGCCATACAGGTGGCCAATATAGCCGATCTGGTAAGTAGAGGCACCACCACCACCAGGTGTACCACAAGGTGTAAATAAGTCTAATCGGATTCCTTGCTCAGTACTTCCGCACACTGAACACTCGCGTGTCCGTGGTGTACATCGAGACGTGGGGCAAGAATCAAGCAGCCATCGATGGCAGCAAGGACATCAGCAAGGCCATATCGAACTTCAACGACTATACCTCGCGGAATCTGTTCCAGATCGAGCGAGATACCACACAGCTGTTAACGTAAGTTTCACGGAATGCAGCTGAGATTCCATTTACTCACTCAAATTTCACACACAGCGGGGAAACCTTTGCGGGTGGTGAGGCCGGCATGGCTGTCCCGGAGACGGTGTGCACCCCCCGTGCCGTCGGCATCAGCGTCGATGTCAATGTGTATGAGCCGCACTTGCTGGCCGGAACAATGGCTCACATGATTGGTCACAACATTGGAATGGGACACGACGATGGGCGTAAGTACAGTCAAGGTTGAAGCTTGCTTACACCTTACCTGGGATCGCTGAAAGAGAGAGACCCAACAAATACCTATATTGCTGCCATGTGGAATACCTTCCACTGCGCCATACTTTGTTGGGTTCTCTCCCTGCAGGCAAATTGCTTTTCATATCTGATTTTTAGCAAATAGAAGCGCGACGCAATACTGTATTTTGTATTTTGATTCTCTCTCTTTCTTTTTTTTGTTCTGTTCTGTTCTGTTTTGTATTCTGTTCTGCAGGTGAGGAATGCTTCTGCCGCGATTGGCACGGATGTATAATGGCGCAGTCCATCGTTGGCCAGGAGAATGTGCAGCCATACAAATTCTCGGAATGCAGCAAAAAGGATTATATTGACGCACTGCGTACGGGCCACGGGCTTTGTTTGCTCAACAAGCCCAATGAGGTGAGAGATGCAGCAAAATCCCCTCCACCCCTAGTCCCCCTTCCCTCTTCTCTTTGCCTTTGCCTGGCACACACTCTGTACAATCTCTTGGCGACAGCCCGCCCATCTCCCAACAAATCGATAGGGGGAGAGCGACTAGAGCGAAAGAGCAAGCACGAATAGAGATTCGTTTGGTTTGGCAACAGCGGAAAACTTCGCTGGAATTTTGTTTTGGCCCCTTGTGCAGTTGAGTGACTTGCGAATACCCCGTGAAGCTGAAGCTGAACGCTTTGTTTACTCCCAGCCCCGCCCCCCTTCCTTAAAATACGCCCTGCATTTGAACGCTTTGTTTGTTTCTGTCCTCGTTCGCAGATCGAGTTGCGTCGCAATTGCGGCAACAAAGTCATAGAGGAGGATGAGGAATGCGACTGCGGCACGTTTGAGGAGTGCGCACTGGATCCATGCTGTGATGGCATCACCTGCAAGCTCAAGTCGGAAGCTCAATGCGCCAGCGGCGCCTGCTGTGACCAATGTCGGGTAAGTGCAAAAGATGAAAGGGTGCCCAAGTCGAGTGGAAAGTGACGAAGCGACGGGAAAGTGGAGTATGAAATGGGGGACTGTATTA
Source organism: Zaprionus indianus (assembly GCA_018904595.1). Lineage (NCBI taxonomy): Eukaryota > Metazoa > Arthropoda > Insecta > Diptera > Drosophilidae > Zaprionus > Zaprionus indianus. The sequence goes on from JAEIHA010000344.1 coordinate 2,478,759, forward strand.
CGAACTCAATTGATGTTTATAGCTGCGGCCCAAGGACTATGTTTGCCGGGACTCGCACAACGAGTGCGATTTACCCGAGTATTGTGACGGCGAGGTGGGTCAGTGTCCCATTGATATCTACAAGAAGAACGGCTCTCCATGTGGCACCAGTAAGGCGGGTGTATCGGGTGAGTGTGCTGCAATAACGGAACCCCGTGGACCACTGCTACACAGTGCTATCCTTTATCCACTTCTCCCCGTCTCTCTCTCTCTCTCTTTCCTTCTCTCTCTCGCTCTCTCTCTTCGTGTCTTTGTCTCTTTCAGGCTACTGCTTCCAGGGCTATTGCCCCACGTTGACATTGCAATGCGAGGCCATTTGGGGCTACGGCGGTTTCGCAGCCGATCGTCAATGTTATGAACAGTTCAATTCGAAGGGTTCCATTAACGGTCACTGCGGACGCGATGCCAACGAACATTACATCAAATGCGAGCCAGAGTGAGTAGAGATAAGCAACTGCAGGGTTAAAAGACCTTTCAATATTATTTGCTGCAATTGAAGTGCTTTAATTGTCCAGCTCTGATTCCCCGATACGTTTCAAATACGTTCTCTCATAAATTGCAATCGCATTTTGCTAAAAGCTTTTCTGTGTGTGAATCGCGTAACTTTCGCTGCTAAATGGGATTCACATTTCAATGAATGTCCGCGTGAATTACAAATTTCAATGTTCGAATTGAAATTCCCGTATTTATTTTACCACAATAAGTTAGCGAGTTTGCAAATCGAACTGTGCATCATGCGCGCGATGCAGAGATGCAAAAAACAAGAGAGAGAACGTATCTGTGAACGAACTGAAACTATGTCAGGCAAATCAAGCAGGATTAACAGTAATGGGATTATCATTTTATCTTCTCACATCGAACAGGAACGTCCAGTGCGGCACGTTGCAGTGCAAGGAGGGTGAACGGCAGCCGGTGAACGATGGGATTGACCAGCTCTACTCGCGCACAATAATATCCATCAAGGGTCAGGAATACGAATGCAAGTGCGTACAATTGGATCAGGGTTAGGGTGTGCTGGGTGTGCACGGGGTGCACTGGGTGCACGGGATGTGGCGGAAGTCTCTAGCTGAGTGGCTACGTGGCTATTGCGGTGTTTTTCCTCTTGGTTTCGATTTAAAAAAAAAAAAAAAAAAAACATCTAAACGCATTTGCAGGGCAACCAGTGGACAAGTGGGATCCAACAGCTATCCAGAGCATGGCCTGGTCAAGGATGGAACGCCGTGTGGCGATAATTTGATTTGCCTCAACCAAACGTGCGTCAGTCTCTTTCCGCATGTGGATCAAACCAAGTGCCCGACGAATAAGCAGGGTCAAGAGTGCTCAGAGCATGGTGTAAGTTTTCTAAGTGGAGCAAAACAGCAACGTCAGCTGCTGCAAAACACCCTGTGTGTGTGTGTATATATGTATATGTATACTCACATGCATGCATGCATACAAACATACATAGTTGATGTGCCTGTTTTTGCGCATACAAATCTCCCCCTTTTTTTCTCTCTTTTTTTCGGGGTATTCCCTTTTTGCACAGTTCTGCACCAATGCCAACCGATGCTTCTGCGACATGGGCTGGGGCGGGCCGGACTGCAGCGCGGTGGTGCTGCTGACCACGCCACTGCCAACGGAGGCATTGCCAACGCCGGAGAATACAATTAAAATGGAGAAGAAAGAAACTCCATATGGTAAGCGGGGGGATTCAGGGGCTTTGCTGGCCATCCAACGAAGGTCGTGCCGTGTTGCCGTGTTGACTGGCATCTCTCTCTCTATCTCTTTCTCTCTCTGTCTGACTGACAAGAGAAAAATCGAAATCTAATCGCATTAGACTCTATTCTACTGAACGTAACGTAACGTTAATTAACTTGGCCAATCCGGCATGTTATGGAGGGGCAACAGTAACAGTAACAGTAACAGTAAAAGCAAAAAAACCAGTAAATCAGTCAATCAGTTAATCAGTCAATCATAAAGCAACGTTACAACGGAAGCTGATGCTGATGCCGTTGCAGGCTCGCTCTGCTTTTGTACTGTACTGTATTCGCACACATTCAAATCCAAACCCAAATCCAGATAACGAAAATAGCGAACTCATACGGTCTCTCTTACTCTAATCTCACTCGACCTAATTGATAATTGATTTGATTGCAAATTCGATATACACAATCGAATACTCGTATGACAATGGTAATTACGCCGATTGCTAGTCAATTAGTCCACACACTATATATGCAAACCTTATATAGTATATATATATAGTCAGTATTAAAACGACAGGCAGCTGCTAGCTACTACATCAATTCCAATAATCACAACTCAATTCATCGCCGATTAAGACAACCGTGAATCAATCCCAACAACTCGAGCTCTCCAGATCCATCGCAGATCGATCATATATATTCCATTCCCGTTACTTCAGAATCAGATTCACATATTGTGCATGCTGATTACAGTTAAATGACAATATTAAATACTTTATTCGCCAATGTGTTCTGTGGGCTTCTAATGAACCTGCTACGAAAATCAAACTACAATACAATTTCAAATCAATGTCAATGTTCTTTTTTATTATGTTGTTGCTGTATCCAGTTTGATATGCCCTAACCTCAAATGAAAATTATTGCAGTTTCATCATTCTGTTGTGTTTCTGCTTCCTCCGTTCACTTTGCATGCCACTTTCGGGTTCGACCTCAGTTCTCAGTTCTTCATTTCAAACTTCAGCTGTTCAAGAACTTTCCCCTAACCTCTCTCTATCAAATATGCTAAGATTCTTAACTTCAATTCGATGTTTATGTGTGTGGGTGTTTCACAACACTGAACTAAAATCAACATAAATTCGATGTTTAGGTGTACTCCCACCACGAACACCATCACTATCAACAACCGTTTCACAACACTGAAAACGAACTGTGTTACTTTTTCATTTGCTCAAAATAATTCGGCAAAAATCTCAAGAAAAATCAAAATTCTATACACGGTTTAATTTCATTTGCATCATGATAACACTTTTGAATGTCAATTTGGTATTTGGGAATTGATTTCACAACACTAGCATCAGAATTCAGAGTATTGCCGCACACTGAAAATTCACGAAACGAATTCGAATTTGTACAAAATTTGGAAAACTCAAAAAAAAAGAAAAGAAAATGAAGAAAATGCGAAAATTGAATTGAAATTAAACGAAAATTAAATGCAACCACCATTTGCAGGCACCTATGACAAAAATAGGATCAGCACATTAACCATGGTCATCATTTTAACAGTTATCGTCAAATGTGTCTTCATTAGTTTTGCAACACTGGCCGTTTGCTACAGGTAGAGTACCAAGCAAGTCAGCGATCGGTTCAGCCGATCCTGCGCGCACACACACTCGCACACACTCACACAAACACACCCACACACACACACTGCAACCCGTATACATGCACACAGTGACACACGCACACACACAAAGAAGCACGCACGCACACACACACACACGCACATGCATACAAAGCGAGCGCAGGCAGGGAAGACAAAAAAGATTAAAGAAGATTTGTGGCTCTTGCATGCGCCTCAGCTCAAAGGTCAGACAGACTCTCAACATCTCTGCCTTCCTCTCTTTCGCTTGCTGTCTCTGTCTACCTCTCTCTCGCTCTCCCCTCTATCTCTTTCTCTATCTGCTGCTTTAACGGGGGAATCCCCCGTCTTAGACGATCTGTCTGACCAAGTTAATTGTTAGCACATACATAACATATCTATGTATCTATATGTCTATGTATGTATGTCGTCGTGTTGTGTGCATGTGCTCGTTTCCTATATACTACATAGAACTAATCTCACCTACACCACCTGCCTTTGTGTGCGTGCGTGCGTGCGTGCGTGTGTATGCGTATATATAACTTAAGCTATGCGAGAGCTTTTTCTTTATGATTTCGTCTTTTAGTTTGTTGGCTTTGTACATTAGCAATGTAGCTATGTATGCGAGAAAGCGGGAGAAAAAGGAGTTATCCAACTACCTCTCTCTTTCCCTTTCTCCCCTCTCACTCTGCATACATAAGTACATTTGTACCGAGATTCCTCAGTTGATATCGCTATCTGCTTTGCTGTAATTCTTTGTTATTCCTTTTGTGTTGTTTGTCCGCGTATAATCCGTATACTTAAAACGCATGCACACACACACACACACAAGTAGCGTGTGTGTTTGTGTGTGTGTGTGTGTGTGTGTGTACATATTTAAATGTCTGTAACTGTATCTGTATGCTATTATTCTCGTTTGTTGCTAAATACTTGATTACTTGATGTACTTGTTTACCTGAAGAGAGCGTATGCGTATCCATGTTTATTTTCGTTGTTGTTCGTTCGTGTTATCCGCCGATGTAATTGTCTCAATAGTCATACGAATCCATACCACATACATATGTACATGTGAATGTGTGTATGTAGAGACATGTGTACAACATGCATCCTCTACTTAGTTGTCATCCACGTTCACATTCACAATAAGTACACACGAATCTCTATCTACGCTCCATCATATCTCACATCACATCACCCACACAAACTCGCAACTCTTTCTCTCTCGCTCTCGCTCTCTCTCTCTCTCTCTCTCTCCCTCTCTCTGACTGTCTCATTCACAATTGCCAAGGGCATCGTCGACCAACCCAACCAGTCACCTGGCACCCTGGTATTGTCCACCCACTTCCTGCCTACCTACCTACCTCCCTCCCATCGACATCGAACACTTCCGGTTGTGCTGCAGAGAAATGTCAATAGACATGTGTGAACGAACGTATATTTATATACACATGTATATAAACTATCGGTACTTATTTTCCCAGGCTGAGTTCTCTTGTTTACACAGCAAGCATGTCGTCTGGCCATGCAAAACAACAGCCACAGCCACAGCAGCGGCAGCGGCAGTGGCAGTGGCAACAAAAGCCAATAAATATGGGGCTCACATGTGTCGCAAAAGGTTAACTGTAATTTGTGAAGGAAAACAGACCAAGACACGACGCACACACACACACACACACACACTGACACACTGACATGCCCACACATACTGAGAGAGAGAAACGTACTGCAAACTGAGACTTGTGTCAAGTTTGTTTGGGAAGTAGTTTCTTTTGCATATCTTGCTTTGATTACCATTGTCATAAACTGGGTGTTGCCGAAAATTGAAAGCGAAAAATGCCAAATTACAAAGTCACAAAATGCAAAAATCAAAAACCAACAAATTGATAACAACAAAAATATATCTAGAATATAGAAGAGAAAATGCAAATACGAGAATGCCAAGCGAAGTAAAACTTGTGAGCATCGTTTGATTTCGACTTCATTCGATGCCACGCACACACACACGCACGTGTTCACTAGCTTGCATGTGCACGTGTGTGTGTGTGTGTGGCTTATCGCTGAAATGCAGTTGCCATTCGCTGAACTGAAACTTTTGTAGCACCTCCTCCTCAAAAAAAAAAAAAAAAAAAAAAAAAACCTTTATAAAAAATGAAAAGAAAACGAAGAACTTGAAGAGTAAAAGAAAAACTAAAGTTGCGAAATAGAAAAAGGTACAAAATGTTATTTGTTTGCTTGTTTTTTTTTTCGGCTGACCCCGCCTCCCTGCAACTGCAACAACAAATAAATTGATATCGACGTAACCAACAACTACAACAACTACTACAACTACAACAACAACCACCAACAACAACAACAACAACTACAATAACAATTGTAATGTATGTGTAAATATAAAATATATAAAAAAAATACCAACAACAACAACAACCGAATATCCAAACAACTACAACAACAACAACAAACGTAATGTATGTAAAACCTTCAACAACTTGAAAAATGTTACCGCACACACGGCGTATGCTTGATATTGCATATACGCATCCTGTACACAAAATCGCAACGCATTCTGCCCCCTCGAACAAACTCACACACACACACACATGACACACACACCTCGTTACACTCTCCCCCACACACAATAAAACACATATCTATAACACATATCTTTATAAATATATATCGAAACAAATATGGCTGAAATGTCTCGTATAGAGAACTACCACGGCTCAAATACAGTGTTCCTAGTCGGTGTTCTAATGTCAGTTGTAGGGTTCGTTTTTATAACATTCACCTTGATGGCATTGTGCTACAGGTCAGTTGTAGTACATAGAAACTTCTCCCTGTGTCTGAGGTTAGTTGAAAAGAAGTAATGAAAAAGCCAGCTCTAAATACAAATTACAAATTACAATACGCAAAAAAAAAAAAAAAAAAAAAAAAAAAAATACACAAAATTCAAAAAAAAAAAAAATATGATTTCAAAAAAATACTGCAAAAAGTACAAAGAACACTAACAAGAATCGAAAAAAAAGAACTCAATGTTTTGTTTATATCTTTTGTTTCGAATTTCAATCATTTTTCTCTTTCTATTTCTCTATATTTCATTATGAGTCGTAGTATTTTAGTACACGGGGAGCATGTGCATACGTATGTAGGTGTCATCTGGACACACGTGTGCGTGTGTGGCATATGTCTGAATATATGTGATCAATCCTATTGTTCTATATATCTAAATGTATTTTATTGATTTGATTCTTCTTTTCACTGGACTTTCACACATATTCGAACTGTGCTCACTCACACATGTGCGTGCGTACGTATGCATTTGCCCTTCGATTAATGTAAATACTAAACCGATGTACATAGTTACATACCTGTACATATGACTACCATATAACGTACCCTTTACATAACGCTCTGTACATATGTATATTCTGATTTATCGCTTGTTGGCTTCCATTCTTCACCTATATGATCTAATCTCGTATGTGTATATGGATATCTAATATATATCTATATATATATGTCTGTATATATATATATTTTCTTGTACCTGTCCATGCAGAAGCGTTTGCTTGTGCTTGGGCTTGGTACTCGATATGCATGAGTCCTGCATGAATATGAATGCGAATATGTACGTGTCTACATACATATGTAACATATATGTATATGTATCTATATTATGAGTGTATATTCACCTCCAGTGTATCCCAGAGTCTTCAGTAACTACAATCGGATGTATGTATGTATTGTATGTATATCGCTACATATGCATGTGTCGGACGTACATACAGTATGAATATACATATACACGCAGACACTCACACGCATTCACACAACCACACAGACATCCAAACAGACACACACACACAGAAACATATACACACGCGATCACGTATCTCTGTACAGTGGCACATCCAATCATCCAATTATAAAAAGCTATAGCATCCAAAAAAACATCCTTCGTTCCCCGAAGCTCCCAAGCCGAGAATTACCACCTCGTATGCATAATATATAAATTGTAATCCTAGTCGTACATCTTAATTAGCTTATAAATGCGGGATAAAGACTATGATCAAGAGATGTATATAGCCATGACCCTAAAGAAATCGTAGAATCGCTTCAGAACAGAATAGAATTACCCGGAAATTTAGAATTTCGTGTGAGTTATCTAATAATTTTCTTGCAATTTCCAAAGTAGTTGAATTCAGATAGTTAAATTCAGCACCGTAAGAATTATTTGGCAGAAACACCCTCCAACGTGTAGTGCACTTCAAGAAGTTCCTCATCAGATATTCAACTAAAGCTTCCTGTAGAGAAACTCTATTGGTTTCTTCTTGCAATCGCAAAGATCTCAGGGTACATAGAAGACTAAGACTAAGTCAGCTTTTAGAAGAGACCTTCTATAGAAGGTCCCATGTAAATCATAGTAAATAATATTGTCTAACTGTTAACCTACTTATATGTTATATCTGTCTAGCGATATCTGCATGTAATGTATGTTATACATCCATGTGTGTCCGAAGTCCTGCCCCCAAAGGGGCGCAGAGAGTGGGAGAAATCACCATTGAATAGTTATAATAATAATAAGTTTCGTAGAGATTGATACACATAAAAGTACCAGCAACATTATAATACCATGTGCATATTTATGTTTTTCTTTCGGAACCTTATTTGTTGTCACCTTTTACCATAGCCTGTTTTCGTATTAGCATCGATTATTTTTGATTATTGTTAATGAGTGTAAAATCATACGATTTGAACCAAAAATGACCCAAAAACAAAAGGTCAAAGAAAAAAAAAAAAAAAAAAAAAATGAAAAAAAAGAAACAAGAAAAACCAAAAACAAAATGAAAACAACAACAAGAACAACAAGACAAGAACAAAAAGAAAAAGAAATGGCGATTGTGGTCATCGCGTCGTGATCGTGATTGTGATCGTGATCGTGAACGTGATCGTGATCGTGATCAGTTGTGGACTATTTTCATTACTACTTTTGTTCAGTTTAGTCTACCTGAAGAATCCGATAAAATACAAACCCCAAAACCTGATCGAAATATATAACTAATGCATATGCCGCAGTACTTACATATTAGCAATGCCACATGATCATTCTTCCGATACTTAGTAACAGTAACAGTAACAGTCACAAAGACAAAGACACCAATACACAAACGTACACGCACACACTGACATACACACACTGACACACGCACACATACACTGACACTGACACTGACACTGACACACACACACAGCAAGACTTAGTACGCACACTCCAAGTAAAATGGCCCGTCCCGCTTACTTGCAGCCCAAAGCCAAAAGATAGAGACAAAAGCTTTTTGAGACTAAGATAAAAGATAAAAGATATTGTGTGTAGGCAGTGGGAAGCATCTGCCCTCCCCCAATACCATGTGGTGGGAGTGGCACCTGCCAAGCTCCGGATTAACGAGAACGGAGATCTCCTCTTTGTGCTTAGGGCCCAACATAGACGAAACTGACTTTGAGTTATGGTGGTGCTTTCTGCTGAGAGCGAGCCAGTGCGATGTTCGGATGAGCGATGAGCCTTCGCCCTTCCATCCGCCCCGCCATCTGAGCATCTGCCGCGCAGGCAATGCCAAAGCAGCTGCCAAAATGAGAATCTGATAAAGCGGACCCAACAAACCAAAAGAAATACAATGTACACATAGAAAGCAATAGATATCGACGTGGTTTCTCTGTGTACCATCGTATGTGCATCGATATTCGATATTAATACACCTTCACACTTACACACACACACACACACATACTAATACACATAAGCAGGTATCTACACACACACACCTTGCGTGCATCCATGTGCATTGAGGAGCAAGCACAGAACAAGAACAAGCACGAGAACAAGATACCGTACCAGAACCAGACACATTATGTCATTATCCCACTCTCGGTGTTCCATGCTGCCATCTTTCCATTCCAACTCGCTGATTTCTAATCCACTCTGGACCTGCTCTGCAAAGAGAAAGATGTTGATTCATTGCTAAAGATTTGGATCTCGTTAATTAAGTCGAGTGCCCAAGGAGTGAGCAGGTCACCCGTAGGTGACACACTCACAAACACTCATATACATATATACATACACTCACACATAAGTTTAAGCTTGCATACACTCACACACACACACACACACACACACAGATGTAAATAAGCCCACGCCCATGTATGTAACTCCTGCTCTCCTTCTCTTTCCCCCCCACTATCTGTATCTTTCTGTCTCTATGTCGTGCAAAAACTGCTTTCAATCTTGTTAATTAGCATTAAAAAGTGCGTTCTGCAGTTGCCCATCATCCTTGTGTGTATCTGTGAGTGTGTGAGTGTGTGTGTGAATGCAGGCATGTAATTGTATATCTGTGTGTGTGTGAGTGTGAGTGTGTGGGTGCTGAATGTAACTGTTATCCAACTAACTGAGAAATTAAGCCCCTGCTCCCAACCCAAGCCCACTTTGCGACCCTCCTCATGTTCCCACCAACACACACACACACACACACACACATACATACATAAGTATCCACAATACAATTGAATAACCGTTAGCTAATTACGACGAATCGGTTCGACGCATTCGTCACATTTGTTTTATGTGTGTTTTTTGTGTATACGATATACGATATACAATATACGATATTCAATGTGTGTTAGCCCGAGATACAACTTCAAAAAACCCTTTGAACTTTCTCACTTGCTCTTTGCCCTGTCTCCTTCTCTCTCTCTCTCTCTCTCTCACTCTATTTCTCTCTTTCTCTCTCTCTGTCTGTCTGACTCTGTCACTCTCCTTAATCTCATTATCCATTCAAGAATGACGTCATTGCTAATGCATCACCTACGATTACATCGCTCTAATATCTGTGTACATAAGACTAACTTACATGTTCTTTCGATTCGGTTTGTTACGTTTGTTCCTTCGTTCCTCCGTTCCCTCGTTTCTCGTTTCTCGTTTCCTTTCGTTATCTTTATCAAACGGCACCAATTCAATGTATATTCCGCTGCTCGTAATGGCAAATACACGCACACACACGAGAAAGAGACTCTTCAAATTGAAGTTGAAGCTGAAATTGAAATTGAGTTTGAATCTTTTAATTTGAGTTGGAACTTTATGAGTTTTGAATTGTGAATTGTGAATTTGAGTTTCGAGTTTCGAGTTTCAGTTGTGAATTATTAATTGTGTTTTTAATTATCCATAATGTACTTTCTGTATATATTCCCTCTGCTTGTTGCTCTGTGTGTGCCCCGCCCCCCGTGCCCCCTTTGCGCGCGCGTGTGTGTGTGTGTGTCTGTATTTGCCTTTTGTATTTGTATCTATGCATTACTAAATTCTTTATGTGGCACTTGATTTTACTTTTCACAAAAAGAAACCAAAAAAAAAAAAACAAAAAAAAACAGAAACAAAAACAAAAACAACAATTATATTGCGAGCATTTTATTAATCAAGTATCTCATCATAACCTTTCGTTTCCCAACAACAACAACAACTACTACTACTACTACTACTCCAACAACAACAACAACCAACCATGTGTACCAACAACTACTACAAACAAAATTAAAAATCTAAATCGAAATTAAAAATTTAAACTGAAAACGCAACAAAAAAAAAAAAAAATCCAAATCTAAATTCAAATCAATCAAATAATCAAACAAATTTCGATATTTCTGTACATATATATTTAACACACACACACCCACACCAACACACACACACACACCAATACGAACACCAACACACACTCTCTCTGTGTGTCTTGTGCCTTGTGTACACACGCCCACCGTGTCTGTGCCTCCGTGTGTGTCTGTTTCTGTGTGTGTGTGTGTGTATGTGTATGGGGTGCGTGACTGGGTGCTTCTGTGTCCATGTGTGTGTGCGTGTGTGTGTGTTCGCCTGAATGCGTGGGTGGGTGTGTGTATTGGGGGGCCCTTCGTACGCCTCATGCACATCGCAATACAAACACAAAAAAAAAAAAAAAACATGCTCTACTATTTGTATATCTCAATCGTATCTCAATCAACCAAATAACCAACCAACCGACCAATCAATCAACCAATCAACAACAACCAACCAACCAACCTGCGACCTACGACCTCTGCGACCTATCTCAATCGAATCGAATCGAATATTCGAAAATCGAATGCGAATGATTTGCAAAAAAACGAAACAAATAACAAATCAAAATCAAAATCATGTACGCACTTAACGCTTCAATCGAATCGATCCAATTCGCATACCCATACCAACAACACCAACACCAACACCTCCACACCACCACACCTACACCTATGTATATATGTTTATATATATATATATAATGCTGTACAAATACCAATCAAATACCGTTACCAATATCAATACCAATACCAATACCTATCTAAATACGTATACAACTACTTAAACAATCAATCAATCAATCAATCAATCAAACAACAATCAAACAAACAAACAACAAAATTAAATCTCAAATATAACGCATATATGAAATAAACAACAATAACAACAACAACAAACAACTCTGACGTCGATATATGAACAACACCATATCAACATAGACGCAAGACAACCACGCTTAAGTACGATCCGCCCTTCTCAAAGAAACCCATTCCCAAGGGCTACGGCGGAGCGGCAACGGCGCCCAATCATCATTCCGTCGAAGAGGTCTCCTTAGACGGTTCCAGCAAACTGGTCTATGCCAATCAGGCGGGCTTCAGGTGAGTACACCTGTCTTCTTTGTTTAGATGAATCTTAATTATCTCTCTCTTTCTGTCTCGCAGGGATAAGAACCTACACGGACGTCGCTATACGACGGGTGGCGAGGACGATCAATCGCATGCAGGTTAATACCACACCACACATTCCGTCCTATCATGACTCCATCTGTTTCCACATCGCTCATTCAATGTCGTTACTCGAATATACTCGAATCTAGAATACAGTACATACTATCGCATAACTATCGCATACGTTTCATATATATCATATACGCTATGCATAGGTATACCAAGTAATTGACGTTCTGATTTGTACAAGTACCAATAGTGTCCATGCATAACTCAGTGCTAATTGCCTTTGCCTTTGACGTTCCCGTTAACTATTTACCGTATACCGTTATCGTATACCGTATACCGTAATACGTAATACGTAATCGTTTACAGTTAACCGATACATCCATGCTCGATTACAATACACAATAATACCAATATAATACCACTCTCCAGTTCATTTGTAGTCTAACTTACTAAGCTAGTTTGCCCTATACAACAATCTATATATATCTATCTATCTTTCTTTAAACCGGTTCCATTCGGGAGCTGAACTTAACTAGGAGTTCGTAATAACTTAATAACTTAAGATATGTTAGTTCCCATTAACAATATATACACAGTACACACTTAAACTACTACTTATAACAACATTCGTTTGTCTTGAGACACACATTAGCGTATTCTTATGTTGTTCATTTCGTTTTAAGCTGCTTGAATGACTTAGCTGATCAATCAGTTTGCTACTAACTCTAGAGAATCCCAAAATGTTTCCGCTATGAAATACTAAAACTGTTCAAAAGCAATATTACTTCTCTACGGATATCTTCAAAAGAACCTAAGATGTTCTATGCTTCGTTCGTTGGGGCATTGAAAAGAGTAAAAGTTTAGAGATGAGTTTCAGAAATGAATAAAGAATCGAAACTATCGATAATTGTCACTTTAAGAAAACTATCGAAAGGAGAATAAAAAGATTTATGTTAGGTATCGAAAGAGTTTTTCAAGAATATAATGAGATCAGGCAGCTACAATCGAGTGAGCAAAGGTCGCGGCACTCTCTCTCTCTCTCTAGATCACTCTCTTTCTCTTACTCTATTTTTCTCTCTCTCTATCTCTCTCTCTCTCTCTCTCTTTCTGTATACGTTGAGCCGCCTGCTCTCTCTGCTGTCTGACTGTACCACATTTGTATGTTCTTTTGCATGTACATGACGGAATCACTTCATCATCGATCGAATCGCACTTGGAACGCCACAGAGAAGGGCATCCTGAAGAAGCATGGCTACGGACTGGTGCACGGCGAGCAGCTGAAGGACAAGTGGTGCGATGACAGCCAGTCGGACAACCTCGAGCTGATCACCCAGGACGGCACACAGGCCTCGACAATTGGTGGTGCTGCCGCATCGGAGGTGGAGCGCACATTGAAATCTCTCAATGGTTATCACGAGGACATACTCGAGGCGCTGCGCAATGCTGCCTCGCATCGCGGCACTGGTACCGGCAACACGCCCGTCGGCAGCGGCAGCCTCAGTGAGGAGATGTTGCGCAAAACGTTGCAGGACTGCAGCAGTGCCCAGTTGGGTTACTCGGCTGAGCCGCACAAGCGGGCCAGTGGTTCCAAGTCGAGCTCGCGTGAGAATGTCTGCGACAGTGCGACGGCTCATGCCATACTCCTGGATGGGGGCGTTGGCGGTGGCTCTGGACTGGGTGGTTTGTCGTTTGGCGCCGACATTAGCAGCGTCCGTGGTGTTGCGGGGATGGGCGGTGGTGGTGGTGGTGGCAGCATTGGCGTTGGCGGCGGCAGTACCAGCGGCATGGGCACTGCCATGGGGCATGGTGGCAGTGCCATGATGCATCACCATCGATCGCAGCATCAGTTGCATCAGCCCAGCGGACTGAGTATGCAGCAGCAGCAGCCAACCGACGAGGATGATGCCCCATCGACTGGGCCGTTGCGTATACGCAATCTGGAGGATCTAATACGGCAGCTGGAGCATCATTCATCGCGTCACATGAGTCCCAGTGGCTCGGAGGATATACGCATGTCGGAGACGGAGGCCGATCGTCACTATAGATTAGATAGTTCCGCCGCTTGTAGTGAGTCCTCGCAAGGGTTAGTGTCCCCAATGTGCAGTCGTCTCTGTTGCGACTCGACTATGTATATCCGATATAATCCTTATTCCTACGATCCCACTATCCCCTCCCTTCCATACCCTGCCGTCTCCCGCAGCGATAATTTAATCGATCATTCGGTTAATACCGATAAAAGCTTATTACGCCTAGGAAGTTACGTTTATTTTGCATCTCCAGACATCTCCAGACGCAACACTCGCCCACTGACACACACTCACACACACAGCCACAGACAGACAAACTCAGAATTGTACCTTGTTTAACATACTTAGCGTAGGAGTTGCTGGTACTCGTTCTCGTACTCGTACTCGTATTCGTATTCGAACTCGTATTCGTATTCGTTGCGACTGAGTTCTTGATTTAAACGAAAAATGCTTGTCTTCCTAGCGCCAGTATCCGTTTTATTTGTACTCGTATTATCACCCAGTTCTATAACCATATATATACATGCATATATACAACTATATATCCCGATAACTGTAGCGCAATTGCTTCACTCTTAATGGCCTAACTAGCGTTAAATTGTTTTACGTACTTGTACTCTGGCTTTAACATTCCTCACAACATTTGCAGCCACATGCGACATAGAACAGCGCGGAACACACACACATACAGATACACCACACACAGACACAGCACTCACACATCACACACAGACACACACGAAGAAGCATGTTCAAAAGAATTCTCGCCAACGCAACTTTCTATTCGCATTTCTTGCAGGCTTCAGACTGGAATATCTTGTGTGATAAAGGTTGGTCTCACTCTCGCGTAGCCTTCCCACAAATAAATACAATATACGATCTACACACATATAGTATATAGGACCATGGGCCCCTTCTATATATACATACAATATATATATGTATATACAAATTTCTATTCCAGTTTCATGATGATATTTTCATTTTTTGTTTATATATTTTTTTCATTTTCGTCTCCTCTTCGGAATCGAATTTCGCTCGGTCTCGGTTTCGCTCCCGTTGTCCATGTTCCCAAATCCCAATTGTACTTTCGAATATCGCAAAGAATGTTGCTAATTATGATGTGATCTCTTTCGTGCGCCACACAGATCGAACCAGCAGGTAGCTCAATCTCAGAAAACCGCTACAATCCACCCGTCTTACAGCAGCCGTTGCCGGCCACGCCCGGACGAGGACTCGCGCTTTGCCTATGGAGGACGCTACCGTCAGCCGGCGCCAACTGGACGCCATACAACGCATCAGTCGCACTCTCCGCATGCATTCGGCCATCACACACACCACTCGCACGCCCATGGACATGCCACACACGGCCCCCATTCGTCGCACCACTCGTCCCACACGCATCTGCACCAGGACGACGAGGGCATCTACGAGAGCGCCGATCATCATGAGCGCGGTGCCCTCGACACGAGACTTGATCCACAGGAGACACCCGAGAGCGAAAGGTAAGTCTCTGTCCCTCCACCCAAACACACATATGCACACTTGCACACACGCAACAAGCTCACACACACACACACACACGCACACACTATGCCTGATAAACACATAAATTACTGTCGCGCCTCTCGACCGATTCGTTGCTATTAGCAATTCCTTGCCAGATCTCTGTATTGGGCTGCTCTCTCTGTCTGTCTCTCTCTATTTCTCTGTCTGTCTCTGTCTCTTTTGTAACGAGCAGGTCGGCAATGTCAGTTTTACGTTGCGGCTAGGCCCATTTTAGTAAAACCAAGTGGCCCACGTTGGGCGCCATTTACTAAAACGCTCAATCTGACCTTATGCGAGCAATTCGAGCTCAGGGAAAAGTGACAGCATATTGTATGCAGTGTTCTGCGATAATGCGACAATGACAGTTCAGACAGCTAGCTATATATTCCCAACAAACGTTCAAGAAGAAGAGCAAGCCATGTGGTTTGGACCAACGAAGGTCGACATCGTCGATCTAGTCGTTACATCTCTTAGCTTTCATTGAAACAAGCTTTAGACAAAAGCCCTATGTACTTTATTATAAGGAGTAGATACAGTTCATATTATAATCCAACTGTCTTCTAGAGTATATAGTCTAGAAATTCCTCCAATGCTCTTGGACTGTTAACATGTTTACTTAACATCTGTAAAATACCAACGAATAATTGAAAGAACATTCACTTTTTGGGACTCTGCAGTCCAAACATGATCTGAGATAGAGATGACTTCGAATGGAAATGCTCAACGTGAAATATCGATGGATAATATTCAACTGCAGGTCCAGTTTAGACCTATCCAAGCATTCTTCTTAAGTTTCCTCGAGCAGAAAGGCCAAAAACCCTTTTTTGTTTTTTCTTTTTTGTTGGACTCTCTCTCTTTCTCTCTCTGTATTTCGCTTTTACCTGGCCTGCACTAGTCCAACTCCCCCTGCCCAAGGTCCTGAGTTCCGATGAGCCCCCCTTGTGTTCTTACCATGTACCGTTGTTCCTGTTACGATTATTATTTTCTAGTGATGACTTTATTCAAGCTCAACAACAGTTAGCCCGGTGGGCGAGTGAGGATGTGGTATCCGTCGTGGTATTGGACCAGCCGCAATCCGGCACAATGTCGGATTCCCAACAATCCAGCGGCGTCGGTCCCATGTCAGCGGGGGCTACAACAGCGAACAGCGTTATCCACCATCAGCATCCGCACCAGCACCACGGCGATCATCATCAATCCTCCGCAGCGGCAGCGGCGGCGGCGGCGGCGGCCCAAGCGGCAGCACAGTCTACTGCGGGAGCCAACAGCAACTCTATAATGGGTATGGCAATCGTACCAAATGGTATAAATGTAAGTCAGAGGGACTACTACCCCTCGCCACCCTCAACGGAGACGGAAAGCAGTGGAAGTGTTATCCAGCCAGCTATTCGCCGCACGTTACAGTCGCAATCGGTGGCAGACACGGCGGCCATAAGCCAACAGCAATTACAGCTACATCAGCTGCAATTGCATCAGCATCAGCAGCATCAACATCAGCAGCAGCAGCAGCAGCAGCAGCAGCAGCAATATCAGCATCAACATCATCAACAGCAGCAGCAGCAACAATCAGTCGATACCAGCAGCAGCAACAACAGTCAGTCCGGTCAAATAACCGAGAATGGTTGTTACCCGGAATATAAGCATTGACAGTTCCAACGGCTCTAGCTTCAGTGCGCTTCAATTGGCCAGCTGTTTCTGTTTCCGTTGTCACCGTCACCATCACCTTTACCGTTACCGTGGACGTTTCCTGTTCCGTTTCCGGTTGCGGTTACGATACTGCTTCCGCGTCAACGAAGCCTACTGCGAGCGGCATTTAAATTCTTATTCGCTCCTATCGGACTACGTGCATAGTTTAACATACATATACGTATACATATACATACATATACTCACATACATACTCTCACCTACATACATACTCTCGCCTATTAAGGTGCATGCATTCATACACACACTCTCGCATCGTTCTACGTGTGAAGTTAACAAATTAACGAGCAAAAAGACAGAGACACCCTCACACAACATGTACATACACACTCACACTCACACACACACACAGACAGAGACACACTTATTGGATATACATGTGAATTAGTCGTAAGATTTTTTATACTTAATTGCATACGAAGAAGGTGTATTTACATAAGTACCTCAGACGTGCCGGCGACGCCTGATAAATCCAACAAGAACAACAACAACAACAACAACAACATTATGTAATAACACTATATATTGTAGAACTATAGCGGCGACCCTCGCCAGTGCATGCATACATGTGCAGGGGTGACGGGACATTACATCGCATAACTAGCCACAGACATCCTACATTCGTCATTATAGTCGTCGTCGTCGTCGTTGTCGTTGTGAGGTGTACGAGTATTATCAAAATTTTTGAATAGAGACAAATCGAGAAATGAGAAATCAAGAAAACAAGATCAAATAGGTATATGTGTATCTTCGATAATGTAATCCATGTGTCTGTAGATCACACTTTGTACATAAGCGTATCGTGTCGTACTTACATTTATATAGTCAGTATAGTTGATAAGTTCCCCGATTTGCGGGGTAAGTGACGTTAGTTGCATTTAGTGGCATGCATTTCTGCGGGTGTGTACGTGTATGTGTGTGTGTATGAGTGTGTGTGAGTGTGTGTGTGGTGTGTGTGTGGTGTGTGTGTGGGGCAACCACAACATCTAGAGAACGTAACCCTCGATTGGGCAAATGAAATTTATAACGACTGATAGATTTTTGGGGCTACGCGAGAGTGCTGCTGCCAATTGAAATTCGAATAATCTTGATAAAAATATAATGAATACCGTTAATCGGATACGAATACACGTGTAAGACGAGGGACAGGAGTTTTATTACGATATTATAGGATAAATAACGTTCACAATGCTCAAATGCATAGAACAAAACAAAACAAAAATCAGAAGAGAAGAGACGAGACGAGAACAGGAGAGAACAGATAACCTGTTACAATAACAACAATTATAGGCCTATTATGTAGATACTAAGTAGTTAAACGATTCGATCTGATCCGATACAATGATCCAATCAGATCAGATCGCAAGATCTAAACGAATGAGATTCATTCAAGCATCGATCGCAAACTGATTACCCCAATATAGTTTTGGGTTCTGGTGTGGGTGGACTGAATATGCCTTCTTCTTTCGCATTCTCTGCTCGAACTTCGATAGCTCCCCCCTCAAAAAGAAGATCCGGTCCAATTAAGTATGTATATGCATATATACACATGTACCGTATATATGCACATACATACATATATATATATATATATATATATATATAGTTTCCTGCTTCCCGAACAATTCGACGCCGATTTAATCTTGGTGTGTACACTAGTTAGTCCATTGATGATTAGTGGCATAGTTAGCTTTAGGAACTTACCGATCAGTGGGGTTACCAAAACACACACACATAGGAAATATGCAGACAAATAGATATACAGATAAACAGATATACACGTACGTTCATACATACGCAATGTGACAGTATATTGATGTTTACTCGTAGTTACCGATTCCAATACCAAATGCAGCAAAAATGGAACAAAGTTTCATTATTTAGTACGATGAATGTTGTAGAAACTCAAGTACATACTCAAACACCCACACAGATCACGTGAATAGCTACTAGATCAAACTAGAAATAGGCAGAAAGCCAGTTAACAAATAAACAAAACATGACTAAAAGAAAAATCAAAAAAAAAAAAAAAAACAAGAAACAAAAACGAGAGAACAGAGAAATTAACTGAGAGTAAACAAACAAATTAACAAACAAACTGAGCAAATAGGTAAATACTGATGAATGTATGTATGGATCAAACTATATACCACATAAGAGAAGTCTACCACGCCCACTTAACTGTTTCTTAGTGTCAATTAGAAGTAGGTTAAATGCGGTACAGCCCGATTTGTAAGTTTCGCGTCCCCATGCGAAGGTATTTTTTTTGTGTTTTTTTTTTATATTATACATATGAATAATATACTTATATACATATAAATATATAGAATAGAATCGCGTCGGATTTGTGGGAATTATCTTAACAGATTTGTTGTTATTTGTAAGGCGTGAGCAGCAAGCCATTTTATTGGCCCTGTTCACTGACCAACAGTTGCGTTACTTTCCAATCAACATGTGAAGTGCGAGAGAATATTTACCTATATAAAAAGAAAAAGAGAGAGAGAGAGATATATACTCGTATGTATCCGGAAATATGTACAAATGGGATATATATATATGGAGAAATAGACGTTTCCTTCAGATTCTACTACGATTTCAGACTACACAATGATAATGCTAAGCCAAGATCGGTCGGCTTCCCTTTTTCTAGATAGTGTATCGATTTTGTATACAAATTGGCTGCCGTTGATATTATAGCGACCTTTATCAAAGGTGATAAGAAAAGTGCCTTTGATGGTCTTCTCACAACCATCGTCATCCACCCTGACTTTGGCTTGAGCTCTCTTCGATCCGCATCGTCTGCTCCTCCATATTTGATGCCACACAGATACAGATATAGATACAGAGACTGAGTCGGTCGGAACGGCAAAAAAAAGGGGAGAATTCTCCGCCGAATCAGACTAGTTTTTCAAAAGTCTTTTCGCATTCATGTTTCTGTCAGTTGCCCACACCACAAGATAAAGAAGAAGATTGTATCAATTCCACAAGGATCCCAGGTGGATCGAGATAATGTTGCCGATTTTGCAGCTAGATAGATAGATATAT
This sequence comes from Zaprionus indianus, assembly GCA_018904595.1. Taxonomy (NCBI): domain Eukaryota; kingdom Metazoa; phylum Arthropoda; class Insecta; order Diptera; family Drosophilidae; genus Zaprionus; species Zaprionus indianus. Next base: position 2,499,263 of record JAEIHA010000344.1, read on the forward strand.
ACATACATACATACTATACCTATACATAGATGTGAAGATGTCTAAACAAGACATTCACCTATCACACCTAACACACTCACACACACACACACACTGAGAGGCATATGTATGCATGCACATGGAGATGTGCGCGAGAAGAGAGAGAGAAATTTGTATTCGAATTGTAAGTAAATATATAGTACGATATATGAATGAATATGTATATTGATATGGCGACATCATGTGACTCAAATTGATTCGGTATGTGCTAGACGCGCATCTAGTAAAGTATTTACAAACACACCCCCACACACACGTATTTATATATACTATATATGTATACATATTGATATTATGAAGTGTGTGTTAGGCTAAGAAAATTTCGATATGATATTGATTGGTTTTTATTGTGACAAGTGCAGTCGTAGCAACTGCTGATTATGATATTATCTAAGCTAGATCGATTAAAGCTATTGTTATTTATATGTATACACGCAGACACACACACACACACACACACACACACACAGACAGACACAGTAACACTTACACACTGATATTCTATATAGTAAATATGCATGAAATAAGGAAATGTTAGTTGGACATCGTTTGTGTGTTTTGAGTGTGGTGTCCCGTGAGTGCATAAGTTAGGTTAAGGACGAAGGCAAACGAGAGTATGCGGAATAAATGAATTAGAGGACTAGAGATCTAAGCAAACGGTACACAGGAGATAACTCAAAAAAAGAAGAAAAGCAAAAAAAAAAATTAAATTAAAAAAAAAAACCAAAAAAGAACGGGGAGAAATCAAGAACGAAAGCAAAAGCGATGAAAAACAAAAGAGCAACCATTAAATGTTATATCTAGAGATCTAACTTAAAACACACACAGTTTGCCAAAACAACAACAACAAGAAGATGAAAAAGAAAAAGAAGAAGAAGAACAACAAAAATAAGAACTACAATAATATGTATTTTGGATATGATTAGTAAGAAGAAGACGAAGAAGCTAACAATGAATTTATCTGCCACTGGATACTCCCAACAATTACACACACACGTAGACATAAACACACACACACACACATACACATAAACACACTAACTTTCGCAACTTTTAAATCCCCCTCCTCGCACACACACATAACTGCCAATACAGTCGAAGGGCAATGCAATATTATAAAAAAAAAAAAAAAAAAAAACTCTGATCTCTCACATATCGCATATCAACAAGTCGAAACTCCCTCTGAAGGCCCTGAACTTCTGATCCGTAAATGCAAAAACAAAACAAAACGCAAAAAAAGCCAAGAAGCAAACGAAAAAAAAAACAAAACCAAAAACCAACAAAAAAACCACTTGATATTTATATACTATATTATGAAATATGATCGGATATATACTATGTATGTACAGATGTTTGTACGACACTAACATTAGCCGAAGAAGAAGAACAAGAAGAAGAACAAGAAGAAGATCAAGATGAAGATGAACACATGCGAATATGTCTTATAGTTAATCTCGATAGAAACAATCACAGCAATATCCCTAGCAAGATCGAACACAATTGTTTTCAGATTAGAAATTTAACAGTACAAACCACAATACTTATGAGAATCTGTGCTTATGCCCGATATATATGATATATACACACACAGAACATATGTATGCGTATAGGTGCTTTGTTCAAACGGAATTGAGCATTTCGATGCCATTGGTGGGGCATACGCGAAAGATGTGCATGCACATGCATGCGCGTGCATGTCTCGGTTCGAGTATGCCTCGTCGTAGATGGACACAAGGCAGTAGAAGACGCCCCAAGCCCCAAGGGGCCCATCAGAAGTTCGATATGAGTCAAAATATAAACACGAAACACGAGACACGAGACACGTGCACACTAGCACTCGCACACACACACGCGCATACACACACTAGCACGCACACGAGCCCCCAAGACACACACACGCACACACGTACACACAGAGCCACACACACGTACACACAGAGCCACACACACACCGTATGTTTGTCAAGGTAAATTAGAAAAGCAAAAATATCGGAGAAAAGAAGAATAAGAAGAAGCAAAATGTTCATTATAATAAACAATTTTTGAAACAATTTCTAAAGAACTGTTAACTGTTAATACAATTAAACGATAACGATAACAAATAAATACGAAACCAAACAAATTTAAACAAAGAATTTGAAGAGAAGCAAAGAGAAGAACAGAACAGAACAGCAAAGATTAACAGAGAAGAAAGCGAGAAAGAAGGCGAAGAAAGCGATTTGTTTGGCCCTTCGCAGCAATGAAGTAATTATGAAATATGAATTATGAGTTATGAATAATGAATTATGTACATAGATACATACATACACGCACGTGCATATGTATGAGGCTGAGGCTGAGGCGAATTAAATAATAATAATAACTTAGTTCTAAGATGCCAATTGGATAATATGGTCTAAAGTAATGTCTAAGTGAACGTATGGATAACAAATTAAATCTACAGCTAAGCGTAATACAACAACAACAAGAACAACAACAACAAGAACAACAACAAGCAACAACAAATTCCAAAATAAATGCAAAAGGGAATAGCGAAAACCAAAAGCAAAAACAACCAACAAAAAAAAAACAACACAGCCACAACATTCAAACAACAACAACAACAAAAACCATTTAAAATTTATTACAAAATAAAATATGAAAGCAAAAAAAAAAACAAAAAAAAAACTATTGCTATTGATTATGCGTAGATATGTCTACCATATACTGATGTATGTATGTTTCTATGTTCCTTCGACGATATATATCGATATATCGACATGCGTGCACACACCTGCGTGCCAGTGTGTGTGTGTATGTATGTATGTATGTATGTACACCCGCAGTGAATGTATAGAGTATTAAAGAACACACACACTCACACACCCATCAATACACTCACACACACACACACACACACACACACACCTGGCAGCTGCTCAGCAGCTTCATCTCTTTCGATTTCAATCTCAACTCTTCCAACGTTCTGCTTCCATCTCTTTCTGTAGTCAAGAAATATGTAAGTATCGTCATGGGAAGATAGTTTGGAGAACATGCATGAGCATGCACACACACCAACACACACACACACACACAAGATACGAACGCCACACAGATCATTTATCGAAATCTAATGCGTAGAGTACATACATACACACATACATACACGCACGCACATAGTCTCATCCCATAAAGGTTGCCAAAGAGGCAGAAGTTGCAACTATAACATACCCTGTACCAACTGATTGCACACTCTATAAATATATATTTATATTCACATAGATCGAGTACGTGAAGAATTCGATAAACCTTTTCGCCTTCAAAACATCATTTCACTTTCGATGGGGCGGGAGGGAATTCCAGTTAACCTGACGGATATCTTGGGATTCTATGCAAATTGGAGTGGGGTCTCTAAGTTTCTATCATACTATATCGCATCATATAATTCTAACTATTTTGTGATCTCTCGTTTCAATCGATTCTCTGGAATCTCTCACTCTCTCTCTCTATCTCTCTCTGGAAATCTCGCCTCAGACACAGGGCAAATAGTTAAACGATGAATGAGACTCGATTCGAATTGCTAATGCCGTGTTTTGTTCTACTTTCAGATACTATCGCTAAGATATCCCCAGTGACACAGCGACGAGCCTCTGCGAGACGATAGTGAACACTTTCATTTGGTTTTGGTTGAGCAATTTTGGCTTTGATGTGATATAATGTTGATACAAAAAAACAAAAAAACAAAACAAAATCAAAATAGACGCTATATTTGCTACAACTTTCTCCATTGGTTTTCTCAATTTGTTGGGCTGAGTTCTAAAATGAGTTTCTGAGAGGCTTTCCAAATTGCATAATCTCATCTATCAATAATTTCCCTCGCAGTACATAGTGATAGAGCTGAAGAATGATGCATCTCTCTCGCTCGTCTGTCAGCTCTGGTTTACATTTTCAATTCACATTTTTCAATTACAAACTTCATTTTCTTTTATATACTTGGATCTTTATCTCTCCACAATTGGAATGCTACGACAGGATATTAAAAACTACTTGAAATTGCCAATTAAAAATCCTTATGTTGATTACTACAAGAGCTTATTGAATAAACTGACAAACCATTTATGTTATGCCATAAAAAATGAAAACAGAATTGAAACTTGAGTTGATTTATTTGCGGTTGGGCAAGGGGAACAATGAATGCACTTTGGGATTCAAAAATCATTCAAAAATTGCATTCAAAATTGATTTAAGGCTACTTAAATTTTAAATAGACGCATATTCTCAACGGCCACGCGCCTCGAAACGAAACAAGAGACAAAGATGTAACACAGAAGGATGGACAGACAGACAGACAGACTGAGAGACGGGCAGACAGGCGAACCGAGCACGAGCAGGTTTGATGGATGCTTTGCGCATGCCAGTTGCATAGGCCGCCAGAGGCCACAAAGCCAGCACCGTCAGCAGCATCGGCATCAGCGTCAGCGTCAGCATTAGCATCTGAGTCGTCTTAGGCTTGTCTCAGCCGCCTTGTCGGAATTCGAACGCCAAGCGGACAACAACACACGCGACGCCGCTGCAGTTACATACATTCACCGCAGACGACGCTGATAGTGATGGATTATTCGAGTTGCGAGTACCGAGCAATACCTTGAGCTGTTCCCGAAAAATCTCTTTCAGTCTTAGCCTTACTATTAAATTCAACTTCAACATGCTGAAGCTGATGCTGATGCCAATGCTGATGATTGTGCTGGGAACTTTAGCCGGGTAAGTAGCCTGATTACCCCAAGTGACATGAGTGTACCCTCCGCCCTCCCCCGCGATGCGGACCTCCTTATTAGGGCGACAATCGTTCAATATTCTACAATCGTTGCAAACTGTCAGACGCGGTCAAGTGCTTGGCCAATCGAATCGAGAAGGAGGCCCACAAAGCGGAGCAGGGCACGAGGAAGACCCTCTTCTCTGGGGTGTGTCGGTAGGGTAAACTTAGCTTGATTGCCATTGCATGCCGCATCGTCTGTGCCACATTATGGTTTATTCATCCCTAATCAAGACATTGCTCTGAGACTTTTCAAACCCAAAACTGAAATCGAAAACTAAAAATTAAATTTAAACTGTATTCCAAGCAGAGCCTTTGTGCATTATGGCACATGCATTTCTGAGTGTGTGTGTGTTATAGGGGTGCAAGTGTGTGCACACATACACAAACACAGCCCGTGTGTGCTAAACTATTATTTTGCGAATCAAGCATTTTTGCGCTAACAAAGTGTGCGGAGGCATTGACAAGTGGAAAATGCTAAGTGAGGAAAAGCAGCGACACTGAGCCGACTAGTAGCATACACTGCGCTTAAATATGACTAGGATTATAGTTATGAATAGCATTCATACATACATGATCATCATATTCAACCAATCTACAGTATTTTGAAGCTTTCTTGAGAGTCCTGTGCAAAAATCATAGCACGCTTTTTGGTGCAGTCTTACTTGAGTGAAAGTCATAGCTCACTTTTTTGGGCAGTCCGTAATTAAGTCAGTTTTAACTGATTTTCTACAATAAATGGTATGTTCAATCACTTCTCTTCAAAGAAAGCAGAATGAAAAGAAAGTAAAAACGTAGTAGAAAGAAGAATAAATACAATTTAGCATCTAAAATGACTCATATCGCTGTATATATGTATCAGTAATTTTCATAGCGGCAGTTTGAGTCAGCAAACCGTCGAGAATTAGAAGACTGCCTATGTGATTCGTGCCTCTGCAGTTGCATTTGCTGGCCACACTAGCCCAAAGCAGTCGCTCTGCAGGCACCACGCATAAAGCGGCAAAGATTACCCCCAACAAGAACAGTGGAGCATTGGCGGCAGTTGAAGCGGTCGCAAGGTCGTGAACTGAATAACACGCTTTCTCTTTTTTTTCTCGCTTTTTTCTTATTAAGCAGTTCAAAAGCTGAAATAAGGCAAGCGCCCGCGGCCAGTAAACAGTGCTCACACCTGGCACAGTCACAGGCACAGTGGGGGCAGTTGGGTATTTGCATGCTGAAAGAGAAAGAATATGCTTTAAAAATGAACTAAAAAAAATAATTTTTCAAATGAACTATTTGCAGAGATGCCTGAAATACAATAGAATTTAAACGATATACAAGTATATATTATATATATTTTGTTTACATATTTATTTGTTTACTATTGTGTTTTGTCAGTCACACTCACTGACATTCACATTCGCATTCATGTTCGCACTTTGCCTTGTTTCTGGTCATACGGTACAAATTATCCGAGCGTTCTTTTGTTTTCCTGTAAACGGCGTTTTGTGCTTTTGCCTTCTGCTTTGCCATGTTTCCATGTTGCCATGTTGCCAACGCCGGTGCTTTTCCTTTTGTTCCCAAAAAATGTCACAGTTTTTGAAGGTTATAACCGAACTGAGCAACGCCAGGTGACATATGTATGTATGTGGCTGAAGAAACGGGCAAAACTCAGTGGAAATGCAATTGATAACCCCCGAAATATGCACATTTCTTGCTCGACTTTCGGGGGGAGAATTTTCCGAAATTGCTCTTTTCCTTATACCCCTCCCCTGGCTACACTCTTCCTTTTTTCTTCCTTCTGCTCGGCCGTCGTTCATTTTCCAACTCGAGTGCTTAATTACTGCAGAGCCACTTCAAGTTTGGAACAATGCAAGAAAAATACCACGCGAAAAATTATCGTAAAAAGCAAATGCTATGCAGGGGAGAGAGTGAAGGGGAGAACGTAGGGGAGGGGGTATCTTGAGTGCACTATGAATGTTTGAGTGCATGATGGGATACATACACCCTTGATTATGCAATGAGTTTTCGAAATGTTACAAAGATTCTCTCATGAGATTCTCCTCACTTCCACTACGCACACAGCCCCGATGCCTCGTCTCCAACTCCTTCAACTCCCCCCAAGATGCCGCTGATAACCAGCGAATTTAAGGCCAGTCGAATCTATGAATCCTTTCGAGCAATGGGCAAGAGTCGCCTCAGTCGTCGCTACGTTAACGAGTCCAGTGAGTCGCCTGCCGCACCTCCCGGTCGATTGCTGCGACCACGTACTGCATCGGCGGATATGCTAAGTCGGAATATATCGAGTATACTCGAGAATCTGCTGAAGCGCTACGAGCAGTCGCAGCTGCCCACACACGGCCAGGGATTGCCCACTGTGGTGCGCACCAACATACTCATACGCAGCATGGGCCCCGTCTCGGAGCTGGACATGGACTACTCGATGGACTGCTATTTCCGGCAGTATTGGCGCGACAAGCGACTCAGCTTCCAGGGGCCCATCAAGAGTCTCTCGCTGAGCATTAAGATGCTGGACAAGATCTGGCGACCGGACACGTACTTCTACAATGGCAAACACTCGCATATACACACCATCACGGTGCCCAACAAGCTGCTGCGCCTGGATCAGGATGGCGGCATACTCTACTCCATGCGGTGAGTCTCTCTTCCCCTGTCCCTATCTCTTTTCCCCCTCTCTACCTCTACCTCTACCTCTACCTCTACCTCTACCTCTACCTCTACCTCTACCTCTACCTCTACCTCTACCTCTACCTCTACCTCTACCTCTACCTCTACCTCTACCTCTACCTCTACCTCTACCTCTACCTCTACCTCTACCTCTACCTCACCATCTCCCTCTACATCCACCTTTACCTTTCCCTTTCTATCTTCTTCTCTCTCATTTATTCTGTCTCTTTCATTTCCGTTTGCTACTGTATCTGTCTCACTTCTTTTCATTGCTCCTTTTGCAGCTTAACCATCAAGGCCACCTGCCCCATGGAGCTCAAGAACTTTCCCATGGATCGACAGTCCTGTCCACTCATCATTGGCAGCTGTAGGTACCCATCCCTGCCCTCCTTTGCCTTTTGACTCACCTTCTTTCTCTTGCAGATGGCTACACAAATCAGCAGCTGGTGTACGAGTGGCAGAACCACGACGATGCGGTCTCCTTTGTGCCCGGCATGACCCTCAACCAGTTCGACCTAATCAGCATGATGCATCGCAACTTCACCTCGACACGCCGCGAGGGCGACTTCTCTGTGCTGCATGTGGCATTCAATCTGAAACGGCACACGGGCTACTTTCTCATCCAGGTGAGTGCACTCCATTCCTGTCAGCCAATCACTCACACACCTCTCTCTCTCTCCCCTGCAGGTTTATGTGCCCTGCATTCTCATTGTGGTGCTGTCGTGGGTCTCCTTCTGGATACACCGTGAGGCGACCAGTGACCGCGTGGGACTCTGTGTAACCGCTGTGCTGACCCTCTCCACGATTAGCCTGGACTCGCGCACAGATTTGCCAAAAGTGAAATATGCCACAGCCCTGGACTGGTTCCTGTTGATGAGTTTCCTGTACTGCATTGCCACGCTGCTGGAGTTCGCTGGCGTGCACTACTTCACCAAGTTGGGCAGCGGCGAGATACCTCGTCTCGAGGAGGAGTGGGAGGACATCGGCGTGGGCGGAGGTGTGGCAGTAGCAGGAGTAAGAGATGCAACAAGAGGAGGAGAAGGGGTGTTGAACTATGGCCACACTGGCGAAACTGCCAACGACCTCGAGGAGGCAAGTGATGACAGCGAACCAGCCAACTCGGATGGCAGCGACGTCTTTGACTTTGCCGACCACGATGCGCTTCACTGTGAACTGTCGCTGCCGACACGGAATGCCTTCAGCTGCCCCATCTACAATGTAAGTGCCGCCGACAGGATGTGCATCTCTTCAGCTGCCAAGTTTAACTTCCTTTCCTTTGCTCCCTTCCAGAACCAGCCACAGAATCCTGCTCACATCTTTCCGAAACTGTCATCGCATGCCTCGACCATGGAGCGCACCACGCAGACAGAGCCGCCCATTGTGTCGCGCATGCATCAGATGTGGCTATGCCTCAAGGGGGATCAGAAGTTCAGGAAGCAGCGCGAACGTGATGCCACAGCCGAGAAGAGCAGCCAGGGGCGTGGCATGAGCTATGTGAATAGCATCTCGCTGATCGATCGCGTCGCTCGTGTCGCCTTCCCCATGACCTTTGCCCTGTTCAATCTGCTCTACTGGCTCGCCTACGGCATGTACAAGAAGGAGTTCTCCTGGTCCATGATCAAGGCCTGAGCAGGGCGAGAAAGTGAGGTAGAGGAAGATATATATGCAATACACCATATACGATATGTATATGTAAGTAGTCTGGTTAATCTAGTGTTCGATTGCAAAGCTGTTTCGTGCACCACAATGTTTGCCATAAATATATAACCACCTGCCATAAAAAGTGTACTTTAAATTGTGCTGAATTGGAATTAAAGAGTTTTTGGCATTATCATGTTCAGAACTGATAAGAAGGAGAGGTAGGTAGAGGGAAGAAATAAAGATAGAGGATGAGAGATTAATATTTTACTTTAATATAATAATTGGGATATATCCTTCACATTTCGTGATAAATAAGAGAAAATAAAAAGAGATATATTAATGGCGGAAGAAAAATAAGAAACCTTTTGAAGAAACTTCTAAGGCTTTTTGGGGAAAGAACTAAAAAGAGACGAATAAGCATAAGGTGAAGAGATACGTTCGGTATTGTTTTACTTTCTTCAAAATATACTCCAATAATCTTCTAAATTACAAGAATCATAATCATTAGATATTGATAAAGATGTTCTTCCCACAGCTGCACCCCTTCAACTCTCGTTCTTCCCGTCTTCCAAATAAAAATGCAAGTCGTGTAAAATATGTAAACCATTTAAATAACATTTCTAGGAAATATACAGTAAATGATATGGATGAAATTGTGAATTACAATGAGAGCACAAATCGAAAGAACGCGACACGGAGACTCTCTCTCTCTCTCTCTCTCTCTTTCTCTCTCGCGGCTTAATCTTATTATCTTATTGTTATTGAACGACGCCAGCTGAGCGATTCTCTTCCCCGCATATTCTTAAACGTTCCAATTCCTTGAACAACTTTGGGCTAAAATCGTGTGTTAACTGCTGTAACTAAATTGTTAATATCAAATTACCGGGGAGGGAGTTCTCTCTTTTACTGTGAGTTGTTATCTACCTGAATAGCATACTTTACTTAACTATATATGTATATGTATATGTATATGTATATGTATATGTATATGTATCTGTATGCGTGTATATATATATATATGCTCGTATGTACTATGTAGCGGGTCTATCATCATTTATATAAATTGGTCGATGTCAATATATATATCCAGAGTTCATTATCAGATCTGTGGTCGGGCAGCAAGGTGGTTTGGAGTTTGGGCAAGGCAATGATACATCTTCAGAAAGATTCGATTGGTGTCTGGATGGATGGATGGATTGAATGGATGCTTGGATGGATGGATGGCTGGATGGTGGGCTGTTGGTACGTGGTGGTACATGGCGATGTTATGGAACTATTCCAGTATGTAGAAGATCCAGTAGCCGAGGTTGAAAGCACAGAAGCTAATGGGGAATATCAAGCGGGAATACTTGTCGATAATGTTGACGTCCTTGATCTTCGGTATGGTCGCCCTAATTGCCGAGGCGCTCTTCTTGATGGCGTGCATCATGCGTGGTCGCGCTGAGATACCTGCTAGAAGGAAACAACAGAGTTAGGACAGTTTATATAATATAGGTATTTATATTGTACTTACCTCGCTGACCGCGGTGTCGCAACTGGCTGCGACCGGTGCCATAGTTGCGGGTTATGCGAAAACTTGGCGGAAACTTAGCCAAGTCCATGGTCTCGGTGCCGATGGAGCCGAGGGTCACATTGTAGTTACCTTTGCGCAACGAAGGTATAGGACTCATGCGCACGTCCTGCAGCTCAATGATATCTTCTGTGGTTGAACACGTTTCGGACTTTTCCAGTTTACCTGCAAGACACATTAAGTAAGTTAGTCTAAGAAGGAATCTTGTTCGTCTTCCCTCAACCTACCTATTTTATGTCGATCACAATCCTTCAGCTTTTTGATTTTCTTCTTGGCCCGCTTGCCCCAATACGTATAATTGACGGCCGCATACTCGAGTAGTGCGGCAAAGACGAACACAAAGCACATGACCAGATAAATATCAATGGCCTTCACATAGGAGATGCGCGGCAATGAGCTACGCACTCCCGTGCTGATCGTGGTCATTGTCAGCACGGTGGTAATGCCCAGTGCCACACGGGCACTGGTCGCCTCGTGATTGATCCAAAACGAGACCCACGACAGCATCACAATCAGTATGCTGGGCAAATATGTCTGGAACACAAAGTAACCGATGTTGCGCTGCAGCTTGAATGACAGCGACAGACGCTGATAGACTCCCGTCGCGAGGCGCTCCTTGCGATCGTTTGTCTCGTAGCCAATGATCGTGAACTGTGGCAGTTCGGCGTCCTCCACGCCGCGTACTGGCGTCGGCTTCCAGTACATGACCACATCGCTGACCGTGTAACCATCTGGGGGGGGGAGAAAAAAGAGAGGCGGGATTAGGAAAGTTCTAATAGATAGAGAGAGAGATTACAAGGTGGCAGAGTCACAAGGGAGAAGGAATATGCCATTTTGAAGGTATAGAATCACAAAGAATATTACAATAGATTCTCCTCCCTATTCACATGAAGAATGGAATATTTTTTTTAACCTATCTAGGTCAAGGAATGCCCAATTACGAGGGTCGTTTGATAAGTCCGTGACTTTTTGAATAAAATATATTTTTTTTCGTCAAAGAAGCGTTTTATTTCTCAACATAATCTCCTTTTAGCTCTATACATTTAGTCCAGCGTTTTTCCAATTTTTTTATTCCTTCCAAATAATAGGTTTTCTCAAGGCCCTCAAAATAGTCGTTTGTTTCTGTGATGACCTCTTCATTTGACCCGAATCTCTTACCGCCGAGCCATTTCTTCATGTTTGGAAACAAAAAATAGTCACAGGGGGCTAAATCTGGAGAATATGCTGGATGGGGTAGCAGTTCGTAGCCCAATTTATGAAATTTTGCCATGCTGACTACACACGTGTGCACCCGTGCATTGTCCTGATGGAACAGCACTTTTTTTTTCGCCAAATGCGGTCGTTTCTGCTTCAAATCAATATCGAATCTGTCCAAAAGCTCTGAATAATATTCGCCGGTGATCGTTTTACCCTTTTCAAGGTAATCGATGTGAATGATACCTTGTGCATCCCAAAAAACTGTGGCCATGACCTTGTTGGCCGACAGACCCACCTTGGCCTTCTTTGGTGCACGTTCACCCGGAGAAACCCACTGTCTTGATTGTTCTTTGGTCTCTGGTGTGGTGTGGTGGATCCATGTTTCGTCTACGGTAACGAAACGGCGCAAAAATTCGTTTGGATTGCGGTTGAACATCGCCAAACACTCCTTTGAAATGGTCACACGGTTGCGCTTATGGTCGCGCGGAAAGCTTTTTCATGTCCAAATATTCATGTAAAATGTGATGTACCCGTTCAGTTGAGATGCCTACAGCCTCAGCTACCTCACGCACTTTCATTCTCCGATCATCCAATATCATTCCATGGATTTTGTCGACGATTTCTGGCATGACGACCTCTTTTGGGCGACCTGAACGTTCGGCATCACTTGTACTGGTACGACCACAACGGAACTCAGTAAACCATTTCTTAACCATTGAAATTGATGGTGCAGAGTCCCCATAATATTTATCAAGTCTTTCCTTGGTTTCGGTGATGGATTTTTTACGCAAAAAATAATGCTTAATTAGCACACGAAATTCACTTTTTTCCATTTTCGTTAAAATTCACGAGATCGTCTGCTTTCAATGCCTATAAAACGCAAACCAAAAAACGCAGCTTTCTCAAAATTTTACAGTCAGCTGTTAATCGATAACTGCTGACAGGAGCAGTGTTGTATTTAGAGCAGGTGCGCGGCAAATACAAAAAGTCACGGACTTATCAAACGACCCTCGTATCTATTCTATATCATATCCATGCCCTATCTCATTAAGGTTAAGGGTTTATCCCCAACTTTAACCTACAAATCTTAGACAGAACTTGATTAAATATCAAATACTTGATGTACAATCTCAAGTTAACCTCAAACACCTTTGCAATGTCATCTCCTTCTCATGCCATCTCATCTATCTTAGATAACCCTTCGTCCCCCATCTTGAACACTCCATTGTGCTTACAACTTTCGATTTCCACGGTGCAGTTCTGCGAGTCCAGTGGGTAGTAGTGCAAATCCATCATGCAGGCGAGTGTCGTGGTGAACCGCATGCCGTAGGTGACGGCGCCGTCGCCGCCGAGACGCACCAGTTTGTTTCGTTCGGTGACATCGTGTAGGAAGCTGCGTAAGATCGGAATGAGAGTAAGTATATGTATATATAGTAGACAGATAAGGGAAGAAGGCCCACCTGTTTTTGTCGTTGGCAAAGAAGGTGTCTGGCACCCAAATCTTCTCGGCAAAGTCGCCCGACAGTGTCAGCACATCGTTGACCCCATCGTCATCGGCATCCGAATCGTAATACGGTCCGTAGATATTGAAAGCCAAGCGCTCGTCGCGCCAATACTGATTCAAGTACATTGTTATTGTATAGTCCTAGAAGAGTCGAGATTAATCAGGAATCAGTATTGATATATTCCCAAGGTCTACTTAGTAAATCGCTCTCACCATATTTACTTCTGAGATCGCATCAAAGCTTGCTATAGTCAAATCCATGCCCACGTGCAATGGCTCGCCACCAAAGTTGGGCCGCAGGCGTATATCGTATCCTTGCAGTATCTTCGAGATCGTCTGCGTAACGTTCTCGAGACGGCCAGCGAGCATCTCTTTTCGCTTGCATCTGCCAGAGGGAGAAGGGAAAAGAATTAAAGAGAAAGAGAGAGAGAGAGAGAGAGAGGGAGACGTTGTACGATTATAACAGTTTAAACTTGCGTGGGTAACAGATTGCACGAGTAATGGTCTAACATTAGAACGGCTCATATAACAGTTTGTGCGACAGTTTGTATAACAGTTTGTATGACAGTTTGTATAACAGTTAGAAAGAGTGGTGCTGTTATAATTTCCATAATAGATACAACGAATTTGAGTTATCTTTCCGAGTTTTTAATGCTTCTAACGCGTCTTTTAAGTATTAGGGTGACCATTTCAGGCTTTAATTTGTTTTGACATTTAAGTGAGCTACTCTTGCAAGCCACATAGCAAACTTAAATGTAGCACAGAGAGTTGAACAAACATACAACTTTGTATAACACTTCTTATAACAGTTAGTATAACAGAAATAGGTAAAACAGTTGCTAATACAAACTCTATAAAATAAGCTTCGTCATATTTGGCTTCTCTTAACCAAGTTTGACTACTTAAAAAGTGTAATATACGTATTAGGGTGACCATTTCAGGCTACTAATTACTTTCGCATGCATTTGAGGATTCGAAAGTTGAAGGTATGGCTTAGAAACCTCACACAGTCCGTATATAAGTTTTCAAACAGTTAGTATAACAGTTGGTATGACAGTAAAAACAGCACCAAGTATATCAGTTTGTATTACAGTTAAGAAAATTAATCATACACTATCACTGCCTACTTTTTGGGTTTGTCGCAAGTGTGTTATACACATTAGGGTGACCATTTCAGTTGCTGTTACTGCATGCACTTAACACGCTTGCAACCACGAAAGAGGGGGGGGTGTACCTTCACTCACCTCACTAGTGTTAACTGGGCACTCAGCAGCAACAGCAGCAGGAGGCTGCAACAGACGCCCAGTTGGCCAAACTTAGTCATAATACTATGTGGGGCAGCGTTATAGTTGCACTTGCTGTTGCCGTTGCTGTTGCTGTTGCTGTTCCTCTTGCCGTTGCCGTTGCCGTAGCCGTTGCCGTTGCTGTTGCTGTTGCCGTTGTGCTGTTGCTGATGTTCTCCTCCGCAATTCTCAACTGGTTGGCATTGTCTGTGCTGTTGGTGCTTTCACTTTCATACCGGATGCGGATACTCTTGCAGCTAGCTCGGCTTCCGTTCGACGCAGATGAGGCGCGTGCTTAACGCGCCATTGTGGGCAACGTGTCGACGATGCTGAAGCACATAATACCGCTGCACAAAGAGAAGAGCGAAAGAACGAAAGAATGAAAGAAATGAAAAGAATGGCAAAGAAACAATGCGATATTTGTTTCAGAAAGTGTTATACCAAGTAACGATGCCAGAGAGAGAGAGAGAGGGGGTGAGCGAGGAAGGGAGAGCGAGTGTGTCTACGACTCTGCTCAGTCAGAGTGACCTGCATATACTGGTTGCATTGCCACATGCCACATGCCACATGCCACAGACCGAGACTGAGTGAGTGAGTGACTGAGTGAGCGAGCAGCATCCGCTCGGAGTTGCGCACTTTCGTAATGCGTTCGTGTCCTACCTACCTACCTCCCTCCCCCCCCCCCGGCCTTCTCTTCCCCGCCCACACTCGATAATTGCTTTGATTTTTGACGTACACACACACACATATGTGTCTGTGTGTGCATGTGTATGTCTGTGTGTGTGCGTGTGTACATATTTGCATTGGGTATCGAAGGCGACGCATTGATTTGATGTTTTGCTTGTTTCCCGTCCTGGTACCCAAACAGGGTGCTCCAGGCTGCTTCAGGCTGCTTCAGGGGTGCCAAACAGATGCGAACTGATGCGAAATTAATATAGAAAGTAAACACAAATCACTCGTTTCATTCGTTTCACTCATTCACTCGCATTCTGCCTCTGCCTGGCAATTTCAATTTCCTACGAGGCGTCGCATAATGCGGCCCCTTTGCACCTCCCCACCCCCCTCCCTCGCACACACAGTTGGCAATTTTTCGCTCGTTAATGTGGCCCTCACAACTACAATGACATTGCACACACACACACACACACACGCAGTTGGGGGGCCCTTTGTGTGTTTGACCCATTTTAGGCGATTGCAACGGCAGCAACTGCAAAAATGGCCACTGTGCGCTGCAGCTGCGAAGCGCAGTAAGTATGTGTGGGTGTGTGTGTGTGTGTGTGTGTGTGTGTGGCTTGGAGGTGACATTGCGTTCGCCCTCGTCCCTTTCATTCCATTCCATTTGCGCTAATTGCCACAAATCCGCAGCATGTCGAATCCAATTGGAATCCCAAAATGAACACGCACTGATTGCATTTTGCTCAGACTTCTCAAATCTCTGGCAACATCAACAAATAGCACAACAACAACCACAACAAGAGGCACAACAACAAAAAACAACAAGATAAGCAACGTACACTGTGAGTGTCTTTGACATGTCAACAACAACAACAACAACGAGAAGCGTGAGAAAGAGGAGTAGGAGAAGAAGGAGAAAAGGAAGCTCGGGGAGTAGCTGGAGGCGGAGTCACTGTTGTCTCATTCACTTCACTTTCCCGCTCCCGTTCGACATATTTTAAATATCCCGCTGCCTATACCACTCTGCCACACACTGTATCTCTTAGCTACTGTATCTTGTATCTTCTATCTTATGGATACGTACGTACTGCGTGTGCCGTGTCTAGCTAACGAATGATTACTGTTGTCGTTCGTCTTCGGCTGCTGCTGCTGCTGCTACTGCCACTGCGACTTTTGCTCTAATTGCTGTGTGAGGGGTAGCCCCACACCGACCCACCCGCGCCCCCGTCCCCCTTCTCGCCATTCCTTTGCCCCGTCATGGCATGCCCACAAGCAGCCCCCTGTCACACACAGCTTGAGCCTGCGCATTCCACAGCCGCACGCACTGTCAGCTTCATTCAGAATCACGAGGTGCTAATGCTCATTTAGGGTTGTCGCCGTTTCCAAATGCCAGCACCAGCACCAGCACCATCACCAGCAGCAGCAGCAGCAGCCCTGCCCTGGCTGCCTGGCACTCATCTCTATGCTCTCTATACGGGAATACACAGCATATACACCATATGAGTGCTCTGCACACAATGAAAGTGAAAGCACAAAAACGTTTTGATGCCATTAAGCTCTTGAGGCAGCCTTCAAGTTTGACACGGCCAAGAGCTGAGCAAATGACTGAGGAATGTGTACAAAATACCATAGAGAGTACAATACAATATGCCATACACAATACACAATATACCACATACAATATACTGAGTACTGAATACGGAATACAATATAAGATTGTAGTTGCATATGGCTAAACAGTTGAACAGTTAAACGGCTAAACGGCTAAACGTTTATGCTGCCTGAATGGAATTCCTTGGCACTGTTGGCAGCTGTAGCAGCTGTTTGTTCTCGCACGCTCTCTCTCTCTCTTTCTCTCTCTCCCACCCTCGTCACATGCTTCCTTTCTCTATCTCTCTCCCGTTCCTCCTCCCCCATGTGCTTCTCTTCAGCTCAATGATAAAAGCTTTACAGCCACTGTCCTGAACAGTGATATCGGTTCAGCATTTTCCGCGCAAAAAAAGGGAGCTGTGGATTTGTATATGTTGCAGAAAGAGCATCACTGACCTCACAAAGTATGCTATTATTTCTTTAACAGTGTAGCAGATAAAAGTATGGTACATAGCTTTCTGTCTGTATGACCACCTAGATCTCAGAGATTTTAAGAGCTAAGGTTACCAAAAATAGTGACAATGTGTTTCATTACTTTACACAGATAAAGTATGTTTTAGAATTTGGCCACGCCTCCCTGTGTCATTTTAAATTGAAAACAAGAAGGGAAGACGAAGGTATTCTATCTTTGTAACAGCCCAAAATGTATGTGTTAGGCACAGGAGGCACTTTCTCTTCCGATGGAGGCAGTTGTGTCCGTATGAACACTTATATCACAGGGAATATAGAGCTATATACATATGTTTCATTATAGGATTTTTTTTTTTTTTTTTTTTTTTTTTTTTTTTTTTAGTTTGATTTTTCCTTATTATTAAGTGTTGGAACCATACATACTAAATAGCATTCATTATAGGATGGAAAATGTTTAAGAGTTTGAATTTTAAGGATTATTTGGAGCATTTAACTCCGATAACCTTCCAATTTTAGAGGAGTCAAACTAAACTCAGCAAACCCCAATCAGATCGATAGATTCGTGTTTATTGATAGGATAAAGTGCTAAGATATTAAGGATAGACAGTTGAAAGGAATAAAGAGAGCACTCTCAGTAGAAGACTCTTAATATTCCATGGTAACCAGCACAGAGAACTCGGAAAAGATCATGCAACCTCTTATTATTAAAGCAAAACTTCAAAACATTCTCAGAAAATAAAAATCAAGGCTTTCTTTTTATTGAAATAAGAACTTTTGGCTTGGCTTTTTTCCCCAAAAATAGCTTGTTTTTGGCTGACAACACTGGTCCTGGGCTTACAGCTTTTGTGCTTTAACTGCCAAGCTTCGCTCATGCTAATGTTATCGAAGGGAGAAGAGCTTTTGCTCACAGCCTCCACGTTTACGCAACCCGCGTGGCGTTCTCTGTGTCTCTATGAATGTTTGTGTGCGGAGTGTATGTGCAGCATGCTTTGTATGCCAGTGCGTGTGTGTGTGGGTATGCCACGCTCGCCCATTCAGAATGCCCATTGAGAAACGCTGCTGCGAATTCGCCCCAGCTCTGCTTGGAAGCAGCTCTGTCGATGGTGCTGATGATGCTGCCCTCACACACGCACGCACAGCTCAGCTGTGATGGCAAAACAGCACGCCGAGGCCGAGGCCGACGTCGCTGCTGCTGCTGCTGCTGCGCTGTTAACGTCGCTGCCGCTGGCGCTGGCGCTGCCACAGTGTGTGTGTGCTGTGCTGCCTCTGCTGCCTCTGCTGGTGATGCTGCGGCGAATCTCTGCGCGTTTCACATTTTGCGTAGTACCGAGCACGGCGGCAGACGTTGCTAGCTGACGTAGCACACGTTCTAACGGTAAAACAACAAGCTAAATCCACAAATATTGCACAAATTGTACAAGAAAATCGAACAACGAACAACAAATAACAAACAAGAAACAATTAAACAATTACTTCGATAAGCAACAATAACAATTGAAAGTGAAACAATCAGAACGCAGTGTGTTGTGTTGTTGTGGCAGCAGAAGAGGAACTCGGGAGACTCTAAGCTCGCACACACCCACGCGCAGGCACAACAACAACAACAACAAGGGGCAGAACAACAACAAGAACAACAACAAGAACAACATTAGCTGACCGAAAAGTGCTGCCAGTGACTGTTTTGGGGCTTGGGGCGGGTCGCCATCGCATCGCATCGCATAGCAGAGCAGAGCATAGCATAGCATCGCATCGCATCGCATCGTGTCGTATCGTATCCGCGTCTGTGTCCGTATCTGTGTCCGTGTCTGTGTCCGTGTCTGTGTGTTTGTGTCGGGGGCAGAACGAGGCGTTTATATCCGTTGGCCACCGACGCCGCCGCCGGCGATGGGGCAAATAATTGCAAAGTGTCGCATTGAAAGTTGGCTGTGTCGCAGCTAAACGGCTTAAATCCGAATCCGAAATGCTCTCGCATGTGTCCCCACAAACACATGTGTGTGTGTGTGTCCGTATCGTATGTGTGTGTGTCTCGTGTATGTCTGTGTGTGTGTGTGTGTGTGTGTGTGTGTCGTGTGTATCCCCACATACATTGTGCAGTTGCGCCTGCTAACTTTCTGCGCATGCCTCAGCACAGTTGCTGCCAAAATCGCTATCAAATTGTGCCACACACACACACACACAGACATGCCAAATGACAACAACAACAACAGGAGGCAAGCAGGCAGGCAGGCAGCAGCATTAGCTCAATTTAAACCATTTGAAAAAAAGCAAAGCAGTTAAGAAAATGCGAAGCGCCACAGCGACAGCACAATGCGAAGCGCAGTGGGCCACAGTGGGCGCTTCACAAGTGCCCGCACAGTGGGCACACACAAGCACACATGCACACACACACACACACACGCAAACCAGATGTGCCAAGTTGTGGGCAACTAATGTGGCTAACTAAGTAGTAACTAACTTAATATTGAGGGTTGGTCGGCAGGTGGGTAAACTTCAAAGTTTTGGCAAGGGAAACTTTTCATGCGGCGCCCGAAAGTGTGCTATGGTTTTTGTGCACGGCGCCACAGTCGCAACAGGCCTTTTTGCCACACAGCGCCTTCTCTGCTGCTGCTGCTTCTGCCTCCTCCTTCTCTGCTGCTGCTGCTGCTTCTGCCTCCTTCTCTGTGCTGCTGCTGACAGCGCTGCCCATCGTTACGTTGCGTTGCGAATGCCAAAATTCGTGTGCGCTAAAACAAAAGAGACAGCGCGTGTGAACGAGCGGCTGCGGCTGCGGTTGCCATGGGGCGGGGGGAGGCTGTGGGAGGCAGCAGAGTATGAACAGGAGATAGAGAGAGAGCGCGCGCTAGCAAGTGGCAGTGCGAGCAAGCGGCATAGCAAACTATTGTAACTTTCGTACACATCGAATGTCAAATCTGACGAATTTGTTGTTGTTTTTTGGGCTGCTGCTTCTGCCTCCTCCTGCTGCCTCCGCTGTTGCCTCCTCTGCCGTCGCTGCTAATGCTGCTGCTGCTGCTGCTGCTGCTGCTACTCATGCTGCCTCTGCTGCCATTGAAAATGTAACAACGCAGTTTGAACGCGGCAGCGGCAGCCGCAATAGATTATTACACAGTCAGAGGCGCTAAGGTGTGCAGGTGTGTGCGCAGACGAGTGTGCGTGTGTGCCGAGTGTGTGTGTGCCGAGTGTGTGTGTGCCGAGTGTGTGTGTGTGTGTGGGGAACGCTTCAAGGCACATTTGCTGTGAAAACAAAGCGGAAAAACTGATTTCCTTTACTAATAAAGGAACAATCACAAGCACACACACGCACCAAGACGTGTGCATACGTGTGTGCTCAGTGTGTGCGCTCTGTGTGTGCGCTCTGTGTGTCTGTGTGTGTTAGCCTGCTGTGGGGGCGTGCGTGGGCTGGCAGTGCAACAGTTAACGGTCAATTAGCTGGCCACAGTAGCCTAAGCAACACCTACGCTGTGCACGCCCACGCAGCACAGCACAGCACAGCACAAACACACACACAGGCACACATAGAGGGGCGGGCACACACACAGAGATGTGGGGGCGGGAGATAATAAAAAACATACATAATTATCGATTAACAGTTTAAACTCGCATCATGGCTCGGCTGGAGCAGAGTGCGTGCCTCACTAACACATAGACAGACAAACAAATCGAGCCAAATCGAATCGAATCGCATCGAATCGCATCGGAAACGAATCGAGGCAATCCCGGATGAGACAGAACAAGTGTAACAAGTGTTAACAAACCGCAAATAAAACAAGTGATACCCAGCAAATACACATATTTATGCAACTGCAACACGCCCACAAGCAGCCACAGGCAGCCACAAGCAGCGGCAACAACAACAACAGCAGCAACAAGAGAAACCAGAGAGGGAGAAACAGCGGCCGCATTTAAAGTGTGGTGCACATATGTGTGTGGACAGCCAACGTTGCCCGTGGCACATGCGTTTGTATGTGTCGGCGACACCTACGCAACGCGCAGCGCATTAAAGTGCGAACTCATCAGCAGCAGCAGCACCAGCAGCAGCAGAAGCAGTAGCAGAAGCGGCGGCATCTAGCACCGCCAGCAAGTTCCCCGCTTCATCACCTTCTTTCCACGTCACACGCACGCGCCGAAATCGAATAAAACAAAAAGAGACAACAGCAGCAGCAGTAGCAGAGCCAGAAGCAGCAGCAGCCGCAGCAGCAGCGCCAGCAGCATCTACAGCGGCGGCAGCAGCAGCAGCAGCAGCAGCGGCGGCGGCGGCGGCGGCTGCAGGCGGCGCACATTTACGCAGCGCTCAGTGTTGCGTCCGTGCGTGTCTGTTTGCTGTTTGCGTGCCTGCGCGTGCCAGTGTGTGCGTGTCTCAGCGTGTACGTGTGCCCGCACGGTGGCAATGTATTGGCTAGCCGTGCCGTTGTGCCCTTTGGTGTGCCTGCTATGCTTGTGTAAGTATTTCGCATCCCTGTCAGCTCTGTCACGTAGACAGACACCCACACAGCAGCACACACACACACACACACACGCGCGCAAATACAAAGACACAGGCAAATACAATCACACACAGACACATACAATATGCATACATTAACGTACTTATCAATGAAAATTGGTATTAGCATTAGCATTAGAAATTCTCCCGAGATAAGTACAACAATGAAGAAACGAATGAAGGAACGATGGAGGAAGGATGGAGGAAGGAAGGCTGGCTGGGAGGGAAGTGCCGCCTCCGCACACGAAAGAGTTGTCACATTTTGCAATTGCGTATGCAGATTGCAGAGTTGCCCAGAGTTGTCTTTGTTAATTAACTGTTTTAATTTGTATGGAATATGCTTAATTCCTTGTGCGTATACGTAATAAGAACAATAATCCTTCTTCGGCTGCAAATATGTAGCATACTTATTGGGGTGCATACGAAATCAAAGCAAGACAAGCAAAGCCATAAGAATGCGTAATTAATCAGCATACAGAGAAACAGACAGACAGACAGACGGACAGACTGACAGACAAAGAGACAGAGGAACAGAGAGAGATATGCAAATGCCAATTACCAGTCATCGTTCTTGGGGATATTAGCGCATTATCGCATTATCATATCTGATATGATTATCGCAACCACTTGTGGCATTTGTACTTTATGCAACTTAAGCTCATTGTTTATTCTCTTTGTGGTTGCTACCTAAGTGAAATTATGCTAATCAGGAAGGAAAAATAATTCATACACAATGTGAAGTTATGTCGCAGACAAAGTGAGGTTACATCTGACACAAAGTGAGGTTATATCGAACACAAAGTGAGGTTATATATGACAAAAGTTTATCTCTTACACAGAGTGAGGTTATATCGTACACAAAGTGAGGTTATATCAAACACAAAGTGAGGTTATGTCACTTACCATTACTTATCCAACTTCCTACTTTATATTCCTCTAATTAGTATTGGTCTTTTGCGACTTGTCGCTCGGCTATGGTGATCAACATGAACGTACAGCAGCAGCAGCAGGAACTGGAGTTGGAGCAGAAGCAGGAGCAGAAAGTACGCAGCAAGAGCGTCCACAAGAGAACTGGTATCAGCAGGGCCATGCACGGCCAGTGAATGGCAATGGGAACAATGGACAACGTGGACATGGAGTGCATGGGGACGATTTGTCCGACGAGCTGATACACAAGGAGGACGATCACGATTATCTCACCGCTTCGGATTACCCACCACATCATGGACACGAGTTTGATCACGACCAGGATCACGATCACGACCACGATCTGGAGCATCACCATGAGGATAATGTGCAGGAGGGCGATAAGCTTTACGGGCATGTGTTCACCATGGACCCAATGATCCCCTTGAAGCCAAGTGTTGGTGCTGGCGCAGGCGTCGGCACCACCAGCAGCGGGGATACACCGAAGTTCCGCAACGTGGGCGCACAGGGGGGGCGTGGCGATATGTATGTGGTGCGTGAATCGGACCGGCAGGCCAGCTCACGGGGACGCGATGGCTTCCTGGGTGCTGCCAGCAACAAACAGAAGGGCTTCCGCCCGTTTGCCAATCGAGTCGTGGTGCACGATGATCCCCGGCAGTTGGGACAAGGTGGCGACGGCTATGGATCAACAACCACCGGTGGCTGCCACAACATCTGCGACGATCTCCAGTGGCAATGCACCAATTGCCAGTGCATTGAGGCGCCGGGACGTTGCAATCGCGAGGTGCAGTGCACCGACGGCTCCGACGAGATCGACTGCGACAACATGGACGACATGATGTCCAAACTGCAGAAGGAATGCGAACAGAGCGGCCTGCATGTCATGTGCCCCAAGACGTATCGCTGCATCAACAAGGATTGGCTCTGCGACGGCGACGACGATTGCGGTGACTACTCAGACGAGACGCACTGCGGCGCACGCACCAATTGCACCGAGGATCAGTTCGAGTGCCAGAACGGCTTCTGCATTCCGCGGCAGTGGCTCTGCGATGGCGAGAACGATTGCAAGGACTTCTCCGATGAGGTGCACTGCAATCGCAGCAGCTGCACCAGCGAGCACTTCACCTGCAACGACGGCTACTGCATCTCCTTGGCCTTCCGGTGCGACGGCGAACGCGACTGCGACGACAACTCTGATGAGCACAAGTGTCCTGCCGTGATCAACAGTTGCCCCGAGGGCGAATTCAAGTGCCGTGGTGGTCTTGGAGGCGCTGGCGGTCCTAGTGGCCAGTGCATA
Source organism: Zaprionus indianus (assembly GCA_018904595.1). Classification (NCBI taxonomy): domain Eukaryota; kingdom Metazoa; phylum Arthropoda; class Insecta; order Diptera; family Drosophilidae; genus Zaprionus; species Zaprionus indianus. The sequence goes on from JAEIHA010000344.1 coordinate 2,523,396, forward strand.
TTGAATCGCTTCCGTTGCGATGGCGACAACGATTGTGGGGACTGGAGCGATGAGGAGAACTGCCAGCAAAAGCCGTCCCAGTGCATGTCCAGCGAGTACAAATGCGCCGACGGCACCTGCATCCCCAAGCGCTGGAAGTGCGACAAGGAGCAGGACTGTGATGGCGGCGAGGATGAGAATGATTGCGGCAACATGAATCCGGAGCACCCGCTGACTTGCGGCCCCGACGAATACACCTGCCACAACGGACGTTGCATTTTGGTAAGCAACAAGTTTAATAAAACAATAAATTTTATTTGAAATTATCAATACTGTGGCTGTCAACGTTGCCAGATGTCGTAAACGTGGTTTAGGCTTATTCAAAAGGCGCTTTGACAGCTTACATTTTACATTTTTGATAATTAGCAGCACTGTTTCAATTAATTCATTATCAAAATTTAATTAAACGGAAATGTAAACTTTTTGAGATTATTATAAATAGTCAAATATTTAATTAATTCATAATTGTGTTCTCGCACTCCCAAATTAATGGGCACAACTTGGCAAGTATCTTAGTTAGTTAACATATTTGGCAACCTTCAACACTATTTCATTTAATCGATAAGCAGTCGAAGATTTAATTTGAATTTGAATTTAGGTGATTATCGATAGATGCAGTAATTCACAATTGAAATGGAATTCGAATTTAGTTATTATTCGATAGATGCAGTTCAACAAAATTTAAATAAGTTATTATTAATTATTATTATTAATTGCAAATTGTTACTCCCTTGCAGCGCACTTGGCTATGTGATGGCTATCCCGACTGTTCCTCGGCGGAGGATGAGGTCGACTGTCTGCTGCAATGCGATTCCGGACAATTTCTTTGTCCCGCCAAGAAGAACATAACGAATCTAAAGTGAGTGCAATTTGAATCTGTAGTGAATCCAGTTAAAATGCAAACATTCTTTTTATCTGCAGAATCTGCGTGCACCAGAAACACGTCTGCGACGGGCAGAACGATTGTCCCCTGGGCGAAGATGAGGTCAATTGTCCCGTGGAGCAGAACTGCCCGGAGCCGCGTCAGTGCGAGCAGCTGTGCATCAAGTCGGCACGCGGAAGGGACGAATGCGCCTGTCGCCTGGGCTACCTGATGAGTCACAATAAGCGCAAGTAAGCGAAAGGAAAACTCTTTTTTCTCATCAGTTGCTAACCAATCCCATTTTCATCTCCATCTCGCACAGCTGCACGGACATCGACGAGTGCCAGTTTGTAACCAGTCCGGTATGCTCGCAGAAGTGCCACAACACGCAGGGCTCGTTTAAATGCTCCTGCGAAATGGGCTACATACTGCGTCCGGATCTACGCACCTGCAAGGCACTGGGCGGAGCAATGACACTGCTGGTGGCCAATCGCTGGGACATAAGACGCGTCACGTTGAGCAACAATCGGTACATGGCCATCGTGAAGGGTCTGCACAATGCCATCGCCATGGACTTTCATTACCGGAAGGGAATGATGTTCTGGTCCGACGTGTCGACGGATGTCATCAAGATGGTCTACATCAATGGAACGCGTGTGCGCGATGTCATCAAGTGGGGTCTGGAGTCGCCCGGTGGCATAGCGGTGGATTGGGTGCACGATCTGCTCTTCTGGACTGACTCGGGCACGAGACGAGTTGAAGTGTCCAATTTCCAGGGCAATTTGCGAACCGTAATCGCTGCTAGTGATCTGGATAAGCCACGTGCAATTGTCATTCATCCTGGTGAAGCTTTGGCATTCTGGAGCGACTGGGGACCAAATCCGAAAATCGAACGTGCCCACATGGATGGATCGCAGCGTCAGGTGATCATCTCGAAGGGTGTCACCTGGCCGAATGGATTAGCGATCGATTATCCCAATAGTAAAATCTACTGGGCAGATGCCAAGCAACATGCCATCGAATGCTCCAACCTGGACGGCAGTGATCGCATCAAAGTGCTCAGTACGCATCTGCCGCATCCGTTTGCGCTGACCATCTTTGAGGATACGATGTACTGGACAGACTGGAACACTAAGACCGTGTCGGCAGCCAATAAGATAACGGGCAAAGGATTCCGTTCGGTGCACGAGAACTTCCATTTCCCGATGGACATTCATGCGTATCATCCGGCACGGCAGCCCGACTATCAGGATCGTTGCCAGAAGGATCGCCGTGGCATGCGTGGTGGCTGCTCTCACTTGTGTCTGCCCAACAAGACATCCCGTCGTTGTGGCTGCCCCATTGGGTTATCCCTCAAGGAGGATGGCAAGACCTGCAAAAGTGTGCCGGATAAGCTCGTGCTGGTCGCGCGGCGCAAGGACATTCGTTTGCGGCAGTTGACTGGCAAACCAGCGGGTCCCAATGAGGTCGATATGATTGTGCCACTGGATAATCTAAAGCATGCAGTGGCTCTAGATTGGTGCAGTGAAACCGACTTCATCTACTGGACCGATGTCGAGCGGAGTTCGATTAACAAGGCGCATCTGAATGGCAGCTATCAACAGCGTGTGGTTCACTCCAATCTGGTGTCACCTGTTGGTCTGGCACTTGATTGGATTACGGACAAGCTCTACTGGACAGATCCGTCCACAAATCGCATCGAGGTGGCCACCACAAATGGCAAAATGCGCACGCTGCTCGTCTGGGAGAAGCTCGACAAGCCGCGCGACATTGTTGTCAATCCCATAGGTAGATTCCATCTGACCATTGAGTTATATGCAGCTTAGATTCATCTCTCTCCCTCTTTCTCTAGACGGTCTCATGTTCTGGTCGGATTGGGGCGAGGAGGCAATGATCGAGCGTGCCAACATGGATGGCACCAGCCGCGTCATCATCGCATCCAAGAAGCTTATCTGGCCCAACGGTCTCGCCATCGACTATGATCAGCAGAAGCTTTATTTTGTGGACGGCGGCACGAAGACCTTGGAGAACATGAACTTCGATGGCAGCAGCAGAAAGGTGATCATAAGTGAGTAGCCTAAAAAGCCTTGGGAAGCAATGCTGTAAATAACTATATTCCTTTCTCCTTCAAGGCGGCCTCGGTCATCCCTTTGGACTGGACGTGAGCGGCGGCCGTGTGTACTGGACAGACTGGGATACCAAGTCGGCTATGAGTGCCGATAAGCTGACGGGCAAGAGCGTGTCCACGGTGATCGCAAACAGCAGCGATCTCATGGACATTCGTGTGTTTCATCGAACGCGCAGGCGCGTCTATAATGCATGCGATAAGCAAAACGGCGGCTGCTCCCATCTCTGTCTGCTCAATCCGGTAAGCTACACATGCGCCTGTGCCGTCGGGGTGCAGCTGAAGGAGGATCGTCGCACCTGCTCCGAAGGACCCACCAAATATATTCTGTTCGCCCATCGCATTGACATACGTCAAATATCGCTAGACTTCGATCATTTGATCGATGTGGTACTGCCGCTGCCACCGATCACAAATGCCGTTGCTCTCGATGTTGATCAGAAGACTGGCTACATATTCTGGTCGGACACCATTGAGAATGTCATCATGAGCTCCAGCCCGGATGGGCTGCATGTGCACAAAGTGATTGGCGAGAGTTTGGAGAATCCAGATGGATTAGTTGTCGATTCCATTGGTCGCACCATCTACTGGGCCGATGCGGGCAGACACACGATCGAGGTGGCCACCCTGGATGGGAACTATCGACATGTGATTGCCTACAAGGATCTGGAATCACCACGTGGCCTTGCACTCGACTATGAGGCGGGTCTGCTATTTTGGACAGACTGGGGACATTATCGCAAGATCGAACGATCTCATCTCGATGGCAACGAGCGATCGCGCATTGTGACCGCTAACCTTGGCTGGCCCAACGGTCTCTCATTGGATTTGAAGAGCAAGCGCATCTACTGGGTCGACGCTCGCCTCAAAACCATCGATTCTTGCGATTATACGGGTAACCAGCGACAGCTGATCATGTCTGCGCTGCATCATCCCTATGCTCTGGCCCTAACGGAGGATTACATTTACTGGACCGACTGGAAGTCCAAGGCACTGCATATGGCCGATCGCCGCAATACGAGTGCCAAACGCGACGTCATGACGAATATTGACGGGCTGATGGACATCAAAGTGATTGTCAAGCATCAGCTGTTCGCGGAGAACGTGTGTGGCAACAACAATGGTGGCTGCTCTCATCTCTGCCTCCGCAATCCCGGGGGTTACACCTGCCAGTGCCCCACTGGGTTGCGACTACGTGAGAACAGCACCACACACTGTCAGAATCTACCGGACGTAAGTAGAGCAGGCTGCAACTCTTCTTCTCGAAATTCTTCTAATGTTTGTGGTTTCTTCTAGGATTACCTATTGATTGCCTTGCGCTCAGGCATTGGCATGATCTCCCTGAATAGCGGTGACTATATGGACGTTGTGCTACCGATTAACGGTGTCCACGGTGCCGTTGTGCTCGACTATCACTATCGCAAAAATTGGTTATTCTTCGCCGATGTCAATCTCGATATCATACGGCGTGTCAATCTGTTGAACTTCACCGAAAGCAAAGTGGTTATCAGTACCGAACTGCAGACGCCCAATGGCATTGCAGTCGACTGGATTGCCGAGAATCTCTACTGGTCCGATACGGATCGCAAGCTCATCGAAGTGGCGAGGCTTGACGGCAGTTGCCGCAAGAAGCTCATCACTGATGATCTGGGCGATCCCCGTTCAATCATTGTGCATCCATCCAAGGCGTAAGTAGCCACAGTTAATTAGTTTTTCCCGCTCTCTCCATTCTCCTTCTTTGCTCTTCTGCAGTTACCTCTTCTGGTCGGATTGGAACTCACCGTCGAAAATTGAACGCAGCTTGCTAGACGGCTCCAATCGGACAGCCATTGTCACGTCGGGCATTGGATTCCCCACTGGACTAACTATTGATTTTAGGTAAGTAACAAACTATTGAAGCTCTATATATACATAGTTACTATATGCATTCGTCATCTTTCTTGCAGCAACCGACGCCTGCTTTGGGCGGATGCACTCGAAGATAATATTGGGCAGGTGGACTTCAACGGCAAACGCCGTCAGACCATCGTGCCTTATGCGCCACATCCATTTGGCCTAACCATGGTGAGTTGCCTTGATCGCTCCATATATGTATATCCTTTATAATTTCTTTTCTATATATTTGATTCCTCTCTCGCAGTTTGAAAGCAACATTTATTGGACTGACTGGTACAACAAGTCTGTGTACCGTTCGCAGCGTGTGCCGCGGATGGGATACAGCTACCCGTTTGAGGTGCGCGATGCGCTAAGTGGTGCTCTGGATATACGCGCCGTTTCTATACAACGCCAGGCAAAGAGCTGGAATCAGTGCGCGCAGGAGAATGGTGGCTGCTCGCATTTGTGCTTTTACCGTGGAATTGATTATGTTTGTGCCTGCCCAGATCGACTTGATGGCGTGAATGGACCCAAATGCTCCACTGTGCCAAAGGAGCTGGTGCAAGCACGTCAGGAGAGCGATCAACAGCCCGATTATTCGGACGAACTGACCGACGAAAATACATCGACTGAGAATCAGGATAACAATAATAATAAATATGAAGATGATCTGAAGAACAAAGAGGACAACGAGCGTGAATTCTTTGTGCTAATCGCGCTCGGTGTTGTCATTGTTATGGTTGTCATCATAATGCTAGTGATGTTCAGTAAGGCTACCCCCATAATGCATATATCTATCAGACTATCTGACTTATTGTGTGGTCTTTATTCTTTTTTGTCTTTTAACAGTGCTCGCTCTTAATACAAATCGCAAAAAATCAAAGCGCAACTCGCGCGGCTCCAGCCGATCTGTACTGACCTTTTCTAATCCTAACTATAATGTGGACGGCACGCCGATGGAGCCAAAAACGAATATCTGGAAACGTTTTAAATACGATAAATCGCACGTAGGTGGTAGTAGAACTTTGAAATGATTGATATATACTTAATATATATATATATGATAATCCTTAGGAACGGGCCGGAGTGTACGAGGAGCGGAGTCTAACCACTGAAACCGCCTCGTCCAGCCTGTTCGTACCAACGCCCTCCCCCATGGCGTCCCCGTCAACGAAGACTATGCAACTGACAACGCTTTCGACTATCACATAAATACAAGAAGATCTCCAAATGCAATGCAACATATATAACTACCACTGCAACGGCAGCTGCCCCAAACTGCAACTGCCACTGCAACTGCAACTTCGAACTACAAAATGCAACTAAAACTACAACTACAACTACAACTACAACAAGAACAACAACTACAACAACAAGTGCAGCACAACATTAACAAGCTAACAGTAACAGTAACATTAACATTAACATTAACAGTAACAAGCTAACATTAACAGTAACAAGCTAACATTAACAGTAACAAGCTAACATTAACATTAACATTTACAGTAAATAGGAACAATATCCAATAACCGTAACAAGAACGATAAATAACTGTTAACATTTAGAGAAAACATTCCGTATTAACATATTACATAAATAATTATTACAAATTTTGCTACAAAAGAGAATGTGTATGAGAATGAGATATGATATATATGATATGAGATAAGATGACATTTAATGATTACGATTACGATAACGATAACGCTAAAGATAACGATAAAGATGATATTTGATATTGATATTGAGATTGAGATATATTGATAACGATAATGATTATGATTATGATTATGGTTATGATGATTATATGATTATTATATTATGATTATGGTTATATATGATTATAATTACGTGTATGATTATGAGATAATGATTATGATAATGATAATGATGATGTTGTATTGTATAGGGCCACGAAGCTGTTCCCATAAGTCGGCAGCCAGCCACAATGACTTATAAGATGCTTCTCAGCCACCATATTGTGCTAGGGCAAGAGCTAACATATACAAGTATATATATACATATATCTATACTGTATGGTATACTATATGTATGTGTATATAAATATTAATTATCTGCCTGATTGGCTGTGTAATTTTATTGAAGCTAAGTAAAGACTTAGGCCTGTTATTGAAGTGGATTTAATACGAACACTGACACAAACACACACACACACACAAACACGCACAGATACACTCTTATATTTATGTATATACTCGTACATAGGTGTGTATATGCGTAGATATATGCGTGCAATCTTATGTTCTTAGAGCCAACTGTTTATGCCGTGATCATACTTGCCAAAAACGCAAGTCGAGATTTGGATGGATGTATGTATGATGTATGGTAATCAAGTTCCTGTGACTCAGTGAAAAAAATGTCAACGAATTGGTATTTCTCATAACATAAACACACGCACAGCATAACCCCCCCTATATACTTCCTATAAACATATATACGCATGTAACTCGGTTTAAATTTTGTACATCAGTGTTATGAACACTGTACATAAGTAGTTAATGTATCATCTGTGTGTATATATGTATGTGTATCTGAGAAAAGACCCTAATTATTTCTTATTCTTTATCGAATGAAAAGAGAGAGGAGAAGGATGAAAGAAAGAGAGAGCTAGATTGTTTTCTTCCTTGCCATGCAACCAATAAGGTTGTTCCCTCTCTAGCTATCTTGCTGTTGTCTCGCTCTAACCTGTGAGCCTCCATCAAGTCCCCCTCCCCGCACCGTTTGCATTTCCATCATACATCAAATCAGCAATATTTGTAGAGGGCAAGTTGAGATTTGTATAGAAACTAAGTATGTGAAGTACTGGATGATGAATTGTAAATGTTAGTAGTACCTAAGCAAGTATTATCACGTTATAAATGTGGCCTAAATCGTTGAAAACACAAATGAACAACAACAAACAATGTAAACAGAGAAAAAATGAAAAAAATCTAAAAAAAAAATACCGTTTGGGTTGAGAGAAATTGTAATATAATTCACAATTTTTCGTATGTGTACTATATATTAATACTTATATATTTATATCGTATATATATCTGTATATCTGTTTTTGTATTATTTGTATATTGGTTTTCCCTTTGGTTGTGGCCTATCAAAAGCATTTAATTTGCCTAATTTCCCAATTCTGTATCCTTTGCATGTTCTCGTACTGTTTTCCCTTATGGAAAATGCGTTTTCCTTTCGCATTCAAAGTGAGTGTAGACCGATCCCAAGCAGAACCGTGCAATAGACAAAATGAAAAGAGTCCATAGACAAAACCAAAAAAAAAAAAAAAAAATTAAAAAAAAAAAAATTACCAACTGAATTTGAAAGCCAGCAAACTAGTACAAATGCATGTACAGATACTTATTGTAGTCAGTGTTGCCAGCGGCAAGTGTTAGCCAGACATGAATGCAAATCTTTTAAAGAAAGTCAAATGAAAACGATAACGAAAAGTAACGAAATATATACGATTGCCTTTACAAAAAGAAAGAAAATTTACTACAACAAAATCAAAAAATTACAACTGATTTTAGGAAACTTTCGGATCTTTATAAGTACCATGTATATTTTACCGGATAACCTTTTGTTATATTCTACAGGCGATTATATTCCGAATCTAAGAATAAGAGAAATATTCAAAAATCATATTTAGAAAATGGCGACACTGAAACTAACGACGAAGAAGAAAAAAAAGAAAAAGAGTAGAAGAAACATATTATGAAGAATTATACAAAACAAATGAAAACAAAATGCAAAACGAAAAGAAACTTAAAACAAAAACAAAAACAAAAACTAACAACTATAAACACTGGTTTTAATCTCCCATATTCTGAACATATGGGAATTTTCAATACTAGCAACCGCGTTTTTAATCAAATTCAGTGAAAGCGAAATCGATTGGTGTATCGGGTAATCAAAAAACAAATAACAAAAGCAAAATACACAGAGACACAACCAAAAAATAAAAATAAAAACAAAAAACACAAATGCGAATACGAAAACCAAAAAAACAAATAAAAACCAAGTAACTTTTTCGATTTGCACAGCTTTGATTGTTAGTCTTAGTGATTAATCGTTTAAAACTTACGTATGCGTAATATATTGTATGTACATATATAAAGAGCGATTATTTCTGTTTGTGTTGATGGCATTATAAAAAAAAACGAGAAAAAAAAAACCAAAAATAAAAAGAAAAACAAAAAAAAACTAAAACCAAAAACAACGTTGCGTTCGAGCTGCACTGAAAACTAAACAAATATGTATGTATGTATTGTATGTACTAACTTATTACAAAAACAAAAATCGACAAAAAAAAAAAACGAAAAAAAAAAGAAAAGAGAAAATGAGAAAGGGAAAAACGAAAAATTGACATAACGATAAACAAGAATTGAGATTCGAGAAGAGAATTGTCATTGGAAAACAAGATCTGTCGCAATTGTTTTCGGTTTATACAAATATATTTTATTGAATGATATGCGAAATTCATAAATTTAGAAAACAAACAAAGAACATATGATGTATGTATGTAAATCGACGAGTGTGTCAATTTGTAAAATAATAATTTAACCAAACCTTATCGCACATTTGGGACAGGTCGAGTGCTCAATAAATAAAAAGCATCAAATGGAGTTGATATTATTAAATATATATACTAATTTATTGACAAAAACCATTCTCAGTTTATTCATTATTCTGGTGGAATTGAGCCGAAAAGACAAGGACAGACAGAGGCAGAGGGAAATAGAGATAGAGAGGGAAATAGCTCTGTTAGAACTGAATATATATGTATGTAGTTTCAAAATAGTATTAGCGCTCCTACTTTTTCGACTGGAATCACATTAAAGTCTTGGATATATCTCACTTCTATTAATGATATTATTTTGAAACAGAACAAGACAACAGCTTAACATACGTGTATTTGGACTTACTCATCATCATAGAAGGAAACTAACTGAAACTAAAATGATATCAACAACCAACAGCTTCAGGCCCGTTTCGAGGAATGCGCAGGGATTGTAGTTTAGCAGGAATCTATAAAATAAAGGCCATATATCGTAAAATAAATGAAAAATTCAGTGTAATTGGCATTTAGTTTCTTAATTCTGCGAACCTATATACTTTATATTCATACTTTATTTCAAAGCAAGGCAATTACAATAAGGCCCCCGACAAGTCTTGCACAAGGGCCCCTGAAACCGTTGCTGCAACGGGAACCGGCCCTGAACAGCATCAGGACGAACTACCAATTCTTGATAACGAGTACAGCACAAAACTGTTTACAACGGATGCTGAAAATGCCTAAACAGATTTTGTTTTGATTCATTAAATTATCATGCTCAATATCATTATCATAGCATAATTTATTTTAAATAAATGAATAGTTGACATGCCTTACTCCAATCAGAATGGAAAAATTTGTAGAGAGTCGAAACTCTGTACTCGGAGTACAGTGAACTCGGCTGGTTCCATACGGGAATTGGGAACATATCGTACATATATTCGGGTACTTGCCTTCCCCCCGTTCTACCCCTTGAATGTGAATTGCAACAATCGCGCTGTGGCGGTTTCTAATTTACGGCCAAATGTGTCAGTTGCAAATTAATGGCTAGAAATTTGTTTTCTCGATGGCCAATTGTGATGGGTGTATGCGAATGAAGAAAGAGGGGAATGTGTGGAAAGGAGGGGGGGGCGGTGGTTCTTTCTGGCTCTTTTCATGTGTGTGTGGCCCGAAAATGGCAACTGGCGTTTGGCTAAAAATGTCGCACTGATGTCACGCCGTTGTCGCTGCGTTTCTCTACCAGCGACAACGACATGAGGAATAACTAAAGTAATTTGACAATTTTTACGAGCCAGATGAGCGTCGACTGCGACGGCGACGGCGACTGAGCTTGGGGGCAAGTGTCAAGTCACAAGTCGCCGGGCGAGTCGTCAATGTCAAGTGGCCAAAGTGGCCAAAAGTGGCAGACACTCGTCAGCTCCGACACACACACACACACACACGTACAGTGGGGCAGACAGACACGCCCTGAAGTTGGAGCATTTTGTAGGCATAGTTTGCTGTGTGTGGGGGCCAGCTGGAATATCTCAACTCGCGCCCAACGCGTTGCTCGTCGTCACATGCGGCGTATACGCGATCACAGGAGGCGATTGCGGTTGGCGGGGGGAGAAGCAGGAGGAGGAGGGGGAGGGAGAGGAAGAAGGCAGCGCAGCGAATGTAAACAAACAAGTGGCGTGGCAACGGCCAGCATGGCCTAAATGCGACTGCCTTGGTGTGAGTGTGAGTGTATCTGTATCTGTTTGCGCCTCATTGCTGTATCTGTATCTGTATCTGTTGCTGCTGCTGTCGCTCTGCTGTGGCTCTGCGCGGCCTTTTACACATTTGTTTAATGTAGTTTTTTGCTCTGCTTTATATTTTCGTTGGCTGTGATTCATTCACACCACAGCAGCCGGTACAACAACAAACCCAGCAACATCAGCAACAACAACAACAACAACAGCAACAGCTATATGGTAAGAACGACATGTGGTGGAAGAGAACTCTGGAATGGACTTTTGACGTGACCGACAAGCACACGACAGAGACATGCCACAACGCTTGCCAGATGCTCTAACTGAACAATAAAAGATATAGTGGCTTCGCTTGAACTTTAAAGTTAAGCAGGAAATTTAGCAAATTTATATACTGGTTCTTATCCCTGATTCTATATTGTACCATATATACATATATTCCCAATCAGCATTAACTGGGGAGTTGAAAAAAATTATCTCAGTTTTGAGATACATTGATAAAACTTGAAATGCATGCTGCTTATTGCTGTAGGCTGTAAAGAAGTAAGAACGGGGTGGATCGGAGCTATATATAGTATAGGTGCGGTACAAAGTATTTGGCGATTTTTGTTATTTGTTATTTGTCAAGATATTGCAATTAAATTTACTTTATCGAGTTTTTTCGATGTAAACAACGATGATCAAAATTTGAGCGATATATCGTATAAAAACTATGGATAGATTTTCGTACTTTTTCAAGATATTGCAATCAAATTTGTAAAAATAAAGTCCGTTTTAAGATTACATAATATGCTTGTGAATTTTCATCAAAATCTGACTAATGTAACATATAGTCGTCATAGCAATAATACGGCAAAATAAAGTTTTAGTCCTTATATGAATTATAAGAATTATATATTTTAGTCAGCATTATTTTTCAAAATAACCTAACTCATCACTCTCAAAGAAAGTTAAACAGTAATCGACGTATGCTCTTCTCTTTGCTTTTGAAGTTAGGCAACTTGATCTTTTAGTTTCTATGAAACATTCAGCAATAAATAGAGATTTGCCTTGTAATGAAGACCTACTCCATCATCATCATCATCATCATCAATGTTTATAACTATGATGATGATTTAGTAACTAGTGAAGTAACAATCAAAGGATAAGGGATAAGCCCCCGACAAAGCCTTTCATTCTGCTTTTATACCGGAAGGGCAAAAAAGGAGAGGAAGCAAGGCAGCGACATCACAAAGTAATATTGTAAAAGCGATGGCATTGATGTTTGGATTCATACAACATAAATATACATAGGTAATACATACTAAGCACAAAATTACCAAATTTTGATTACCTGAACCTCGCTCAGGGTAAATAAATAATGAGTGAAGAGACTTCCCTTTGGATTTAGAGATTTCTCATTGATGTTTTTCCATTTGCTGGCCGCACTGTGTAAGTTTGTGATGTAATTTTCCGGGGCAATTACTTTGCAAATGATAACAACAAGTTTTGATTTGTTTATTACGCATACGCCGCGTTGCGCATTGCAGTTCAGAATTCTTGAGAAGCGCTCGCGGTTTTTTATTTTTCATTTCATATTGTGTGTGTGTGTGTGTGTGCGTGTGTGTGCTCGAAACAACAATGACAACATGCAGTGCCAGCGGGTGTGCCAGTGTGTGTGTGTGTGTGTGTTTTAATTTCATTGCCTAGAGATACATTCACACACACGCACACACACACACGCCTTGACACGCCAACACAGGAACCGAGCGCAGCGGCGGCATTTAATTTCCTTCTTTTTTGTATGTTTATGCTAAGCAACAACAGCAGCAGCAACAGCAGCAGCAGCAGCAACAACAAGAATAATAATATTAACAACAGCCACAACAACAAAAACGGTCAGCCACGTGGGTGGATGTGAATGTGAATGTGAATGTGAATATGGATGGGAGTAGCCACCTTCTCTGCTGTTGTTGCTGTCTCTGCTGCCTCCGTTGCTGCTGCTGCCTCCGTTGCTGCTGCTGCTGCTGCTGCTGCTGCTGCTGCTGCCACCGGCACCCGCAACGTTAGCGTCACCGTCAACTTTTGATGGTCTGTGAGCATCCTCAGCGGAAATAGAAATTCAGTCAGACATCGAACGTCGTGCGCCGAGCTGCGAATTCGCTTAATCGCCTTAAAAGCAGTACAACAAAAAAGAGCAATCGTTATCGTTATCGCCAACGCAAGTGATCGACGCGCCCTTTTCATATAGCGCACTATATACATACCTTACCAAATACCCTGTACTATATACCCGCTACCTTTACCTTCTACCCTCCATCAATCAATCGAGGGCAGACTTCTCCCTCGTGTTTGCTTTTTGTTCTGTGAGATTTCCGTGCAGATTTCATTGTTGTTTTTGCTGCGTGTCGTGGCATAAACAACAACAACAACAACAACACTTAGCGCTAAGTCGTGTGCGGAATTGGATTCACAAGAAACAGAAGAGGAAGCAGCAGCAACAGAGAGAGTCGCTGAGTGGAACGATAACAACAACAAAGTCGCCCGATGCATTCCACGGCATGCGGCGTTGGCGCCTCGGCCACAAATCTAGCATCGCTGAACACGTAAGTACACTGAGAGAAACAAAGCACTGGCTCCATAAGTGAACTCTAATGTGAACAATAAAATATCGATATGTCTTCGATAAATTCTGTATGAATAATCTGTTTGATTAAATCATTTATAAAGTGAAATTTGTGTACTACAAAGGTGGATTGTGGGAGGAAGGGGCGTGGCCTGGGTATTTATTCCCTAATTATCTGCTGCGTATTAAAAGCCACATTGTCAACAAATTTGATAGTCCCAGCACTTATACTCTCCCAGTTATAGCTGTTCATACAGACACAAAGAAAATAATCTCACTCGTTTTAAATCGTAGCCGCCACTTGAAATCTCCCTTAACCTTCTACCCAAAACAGTTCGGTTGCACTGACATTATATAACGCTTCGATGAGCAGTTTCCAAACATATACATATATCTGTAAATATATCTGCGATTCTCGCTTGATTTCTGTTTGTTTATTTGAAAGAGAAAAATCGAAAAGAAATCAAAAAAAGACCGAAAGAAAGAAAGAATATCAATTGAGCAGCGTGTGCGTATAAATAGCTTGACTATCAAGGGATTTTTTCGACTAAAGTAAACAAGACTGGAGAGCACAAATTATGTACAGCTCCCCCTACCCCCTCCCCACAATCCTCCTCTCTCAACTGAGGCCCTTTGGTAATTGTTTTCCACGGAAAATGTGTAAATAAAACGAGAATCTGTGTGGAGCGCGTGAGGTGCGTGAGTACTTTATGGGGCATTATTTATGCTATAATTCGCAGATCTTTGGAGAGCAATAACATTCACGGCCATGCACGGGCTGTACGAGTAGTATACCCTATAAAGCAGGGGAGAGCACTGCTCAAGGTTCTTGGCCTGGGGCTGAAGGTGATTGGTGAAGATGAGTTCGCCTTGAGTTCATTTGAGAAAGTAATTGCAGGAGGTGTAAGGAAAGAAGGGAAGGGGAGTGAACGGGGGGGGTTTGTGGGGGGTGCGGGGCAACCTTGTTTGCTTGCCACTTGCTGGCTGGGCTCATAAAGCGGCAGCGTTGTTTGGCCAGAATTGCCCCACCAGGGACCGCAGATAATCCATCAAAGTGCGCAAAGACAAACAAAGTGCAAGTGGGGGAGGAGGGGGAAGGGGTAGGGGCAGTGTAGGAGAGCAGGGGCAGTAGCAGCGAAAAGGGGGCAGAGGAAGGGAGGTGCACGTAAAGTGTAAACAAATCCAGTGAGGCGGCTACTCCAGCTCCTCTTATGTTGACTTCTCCTGCCACTCATCATTTTCCTGCAGTGCTGCTCCTCTTCCTTCTGCAATGTTTGCTCCTCTTTCTGCTACGCTTTTATCTATCATCTATCTTCCCGCATCTCCTACTAATCCTTTTCCTTCCATTCCTTCTTTCTGCTGCCTTCCTCTTCCTCTATCTTCATCCTGTTTGGCCTATCATCACGTCCAGCTCCCCTTTCCTACTCCCTTCATCTCCTTCTGCTTTCTACAGTTCCTTCTACTCTTCCTCCCTTTTCTTCTCTGCCTCCTCCCCATCTTTCTGCTTTTCCTATACTCCCCTCTCCTCCCCAATTTTCTCTTCCCCCTTTATTCTTTTCCTTCAAACCCTTCACCTCTAACTTTTCCTGTGCTTCCTCACTTTGTTACTCCTCTCATACTTTCACTTGTTATTATCTCAAGCCCCTGCTCTTGCCCCTCCTTTTGTCCCTCCATTTGTCCCTCCTCTCATCCCTCCTCTCGCCCTTGCACTTCCTCCTCTCCTCTTTGGCAGCGATGTGTGTCAGAAATGTATCGGCAAAGGCGGCTGTAAACAGTTGCAGGAAGATGATGAGAAGAAGGCGAATGAAGAGCCCGCGGCAAATGGAAAGGGGGCGCGCACAGGCCACATGAAAATGCAGCAGCAACAGCAACAACAACAACAACAGCAGCAACAACAACAACAACAGCAGCAACAACAACAACTTAGGCAGCCGGCAAAAGTGGAGCACTTTAAAAATGTTTCCTCAACTAATTAATGGGAATTCTAAGTGCGCTGCACAGACAGACAAGCACAAGACACACACTCACACAAACACACACACACACAGATGTAGACATTTACACTTGCATACATGCACTTACACTGCTGCACATAAATATACCGACACTTATGTATGTACGCTCGCGCTGACTGACAGTTCTTGTGTGTGGGAAAGTAAGTGGGATTAAGCGGGAAGGGGAAGGGGTAAGAAGAAGGGTGTGAGAAAGGAGGTGGGGAAGGGGCTAGAATGTAGAAGAGGGAAGGAGGCAGTATGTAGAAGAGGGGGAAGAATAAAAAGGGTATAGAGGGGAGAATACGATTTATAAGTCGAAAAATGTTTTGATGAAGTGTTCGCAATTTGCAGTTGAAATTGTTGAATGCAACAAGAAAGTTGTTGTTGTTGTCGTTGCCATTGTTGTTGCTGCAACTGTTGCTTAATTAGCTAAGCGATAAGTTCACCGAAAAAGAGAGAGAGAGAAACACAGAGACAGTTATAGAGAGAAGAGAAGAGTGCACAGTATCTGCCTCTCCATTTTTACTTCTTTCTATCTGACTGTCTCTCTATAAGCCTCTCTTTATGTGTCTCTCTCTCTCTTTTTATCCATCACTCTCCCTCTGTTTTTTCTCACTCTCTGTCTCTCTCTTTTTCACTCCCTGTCTCTCTCTCGTCTGTCTCTCTCGTCTGTTTCTCTCTCTGGTCTGTCTGCCAAATCTCTGTTCATTGCAAGTCGCACACTCAGTTGGCCAAGGACAACTCCCACACTCGCGCACACCCGCATTCACACACACACACACACACACCCAAATGCACTCAGTCAGCCATGACGTCATGACGTCGTCGTCATCGTCGCCGTCGCCGTCGCCGTCTCTTGCAACGGCAGACGCCAACGCGCAACTGCAACTGCAGCCGCAGCCAAGCACAAAAGTTGCTCTGCAGCTCAGTCGATCTTCTCAGCGTATAATAAAGTTGTTAACGATTTAAATGCAGACATGTTACGACATGTCGCAGCTCTAACTTGATTTGCTGCCCATCTTCAACTTGATCATCATTATCAATCTTAGCTTTTGGGCCAAGCTCATCATCACTCATTCTTCAGCTCATAAACAAGTGTGGCTGCTGCTCTGCCTCTGGCTTCTGCTTCTACTTCTACTTCTGTCTCTCTCTCTCTTTCTCTCTCTCTCTCTTTCACACTCTTCCTGTCTCCCCCCTTCCACATTAATTTGCATTTCTTTGTTGCTCGTCATTATCGAAAGCAATGTTAGAGCACACCCACATCGACTGGCGCCCACACTTTGAATGTGCTTAATCGATCTGCTGACAGCGATCTTTGGCGGCAGCGGCAGCGACAGCAGCAGCGGAGCGCGCTTTAATTGGTAAACGGTAGCGATGACGGCGCTGCCGTCGCTGCTGCCACTGCTGCGGGTCAAGGGTCGCGCCACAGACAGACAGAAAAGGAGAGAGGAAAAAGAGAAGACAGACAGACAAAGAGACTAGCTAAGATACCTACAGTAAGAAAGAAAAAACAGGCATATAGGCAGAGAGAGAGAGGAAAACAGACAGACGAATAGGTAGGCAGATAGAGAGACAGACAGATGAAGATATAGAAAGACAGAGAGACAGGCAGAGGGATGTGGACAGACAGGAAGTGAAGAAAACCGATAGAAAGACAATGAGAGAGACAAATAGAGGGAGTTGGACAGACATAGTCAGATGTACAGAGATGCAAAGGGACAGACAGACAGAAAGACAAGCAGACAGAAGGATGGGGATAAACACACAATGAAAAAAAGGAAAGAGGGTACACTGAGAGACAGACAGAGAGACAGAGAGACAGGCACACAGACAGAGATAAACAGACAGAGAAGAAGACCGACAGACGAAAGCGAGAGGGACCTACAGACAGTCAGAGGGAGAGGGAGTTAAACAGACAGAAAGAAACGGATAGAAAGACAGACAAAGAGATAGAGATACAGAGGGACAGATAGACAGACAGACAGACAGACAAACAAACAAACATACAGTAAAGACAAAGAAGACTAACAGACAGAGAGTTCTGCCCGCTGCCTCATCACCCGTTGAACACCTTTTCAAGTGCAAAGAGCGCGTCACATCATATCGCATCGCATTGCATTGTCAGCTGCTCGTCAGCAATTTGTACAATACAATTTGTTGACACACATTCGCACATTTCCATGTACCATATGCTGGCTGCGTAGAGGTTAACTAGACTGAGACACGGAGCACGGCATCTCCACATCGACATCGCTGGACTCGGAGGCCACTTGGAGATTGCAGTTTGATGCGTTGCAACGGAAATCTGAGGACGCCCACCAGCAGCATGGGATGAGCCGTTGCCGGATACGCAAACACACGCACACAGCAGCAGCACGCACACTGGCATACACACACACACACACACACACGCACACACATACAGACTGACACACACATTCAGTGAAGGCGACAAGCTTAAAGAATCATTTAAAGTTCGTTCAACAAATTTGCGCGATTCCAAATTCCGAATTTGTATTGTTGTTGTTGTTGTTGTTGTTGTTGTAGCTCAATTTACCTAGACCTAAATAATATGCATACCCTGGAGATACTCTCTACACATACCGGGTATATTAGCTGTGTAGAAGGCAGTGTGCTTGAAGGGGGAAGGGTGGCGGACGCTCACTACAGATTTTTGAACGATTAAGAGAACTGTTAAGATGGAGAAAGAAGAGAAAAACATATGAAGAAGATGAAAGAAAACCAATGACAAAGAAAGAAGAAGAAGAAAATGAAGAGAAGAGCTAAAAAAACTATGAAAAAAATAGAACGAAATAGAGAAAACAAATGTTTTTGATTAAAAAAAGAATTAAATCCTCAATTAAACATATATTTACAATATTAAACCTAAATAAACCTAAAACACGATATGTTGCGGCGCTATAGTTCGTATAAAAGATTTATACAAATTTTACAAATCATGATTTACTATATATGATATATTTTTTGAACAATTCAATAAAATTAAGTCAAAAATTACAATAAAATCAAATCAAATTCCATTTTAATTCCGACTAGAAGAAGAAAAAGTAATGATAGGTCAAATCTGTTCAAAAAAGAGCTAACCTTGCGAAGTACAGTTCCAGGGTCATCTCCATATGATATTTACAACAAACTACTTGCAATCAAGTTCCCTACTAACTTAGCAGGGTATCTGCGCTTTTG
This sequence comes from Zaprionus indianus, assembly GCA_018904595.1. NCBI lineage: Eukaryota > Metazoa > Arthropoda > Insecta > Diptera > Drosophilidae > Zaprionus > Zaprionus indianus. The sequence continues at coordinate 2,542,391 of JAEIHA010000344.1, forward strand.
TATGCCCCCTTTCTATGCTCTTTCCTCTTGCCTTTGATTTCTTAAACATTTACATAAATTAATCGACCGAAATTAATGGATTCTTGTTTGAGTTTCTTTCCTTCGTTTTTCACAATGTTTGCATATCTTTCTTTTTTTTGGGCGCCCCTTTTTAAATGGAAAAAAAGGTACTGCAAACAGTAATGGAAAAACTTGTTAATCAAGTTAGTAAAAGCAAAGAACTTTAGCGAGAAGTGCCCTAAGGTGACCTAACCTTGTGCACTACACAAAGTTCACTTAAGTGCGCGGGAAAACCAACGTAAACGGAAGAAGAGTAAGAAGAAGAAAGCATAAAAAACATACAATTTGAAAGCAATTAAAGAACATATTCTAGGCAAGAATTTCGATGGCATAAATCACAAGAAAACATAAGTGAATTCCTTTCAATCTCTTCAGAGCACATTACTTAACGCTAACAGTTTTGGGGATCTTTTGCTGAAAGCTTTATAATGATGAAATCATGTGCAGAAAGTTATAAATTCAATGCAATTGAAATGAAAATAGAAAATGCGAATAAATCGTTTAGAAAATAAATTGGATTCGATAAAAGGCCCAAAAGGCGAGGAACAAAATTAACGTGACGTTTATCGAAACCATTTGGGGAACTCAACACGCGAATCGTTAATCGTTTTCTATGGGCTGGAAATATGCCGATGATGATGATGATGATGATGGCGATGGTGATAATGATGATGTCATCAAATAGGGCCGACTTCAAGCGACTTACTGGGGGTGGTGGGCGGTGGGCGTGGCTAGACTTGGGCCGGGTCAGTCTCAGTCGACGACGTCGCTGTTGTCGTCAGTTTATCAACTTGTCGCTTCGCTTTATGTATCCATTTTTGTGTGTCACTGTCAACAAATTGCTTTTAATGGCCGTGGGTGGGTGGCGCAGCTACCCTCCCCCTCCCCTCTCTCTAGCCCAGCCCCGCCCAGCCCCGCCTCGCTGCCTCCCCCGCACTCCATGTGACAATCACGGCCTACAGTGTCCAGTGGGGCTGAGTCTAATTTTCGTGATTTCCGCACAGCCAAAACGAACGAGCAGCAACAACAACAACAGCAACAACAGCAACAGCAACAACAACAACTGCAACAAAAGCAGCAATTTGCACTGCAGCAGCAGCAGCAACACCAGCAACAACAACAGCACTAGCAGCAACACAGTGCGAACAAGTGCCTCAGCCAGACGCCGTTTGCCGCTGCTGTTGCCGTCGCTGCCTCTGCCGCTGCCGACGCTGCAGCCATCACCGCAGTCGCGCAGGCCGCAAAGCGTTTCGTTCTTAATTCAGTTGACCAGCAGCCAGCGCTGCGACGAGACACGCGACTAAAAAAAGAGACACACACAGAAAAGCAAAGAGAAGAGAAAAAGAAAACGAAAACAGAAAATAGAAAACAAAAATTTTGAAGAAAAGTCGAAAGAAAATTTGTTTTAAAAATATTAACGAAAATTATAATTAGCTAAAATCGTGTCTATATAGGTGACTATATAGAGCAGAGGAGGGAAAGAGTGTGACAGCGAGAGAAAGAGAGATAAATCAAACAAAAGACTTGACGCGTTTTTCCTGTGCGTATTCGAAAAACGCGCGCGCGTTTTTTTCTGGTGCGGCAAAGAAAGGTGACAACACACACACAGTGCACAGTGGGGCGCATCAGTGCCCCCTGCTATATATGTGTATAAATATTGTATATATACAGATATCTCGCTATATACAGCAGATAAATCACTTTATTTATTTACACTTGTATTGCTATTTTTATGTACATATTTTGTGGGTATTATTCTTCTTCTTTTTTTTTTAATATTTTTTCTGTTTGAATCTCGTGCGTGTGCGTATTAAATTGTTGTTGTGTATGTGTGCTGTGTGTGCGTCGTGTGTGTGTGCTGCAAGATTATGTTGCCAGGTTTGCTCGGGCAGACGCCAGGTTCGCCCACCCAAACCAAAGCAGACAACGCGCGTTCTACGAAAATAGCGACAAACGTTGGCGGCTAAAAAGCAACAACAACAACAGCAGCAGCAGCAACAACAGCAACAACAAAGGGGCAACAAAGAGGCAGCAACAAATACACGAGAACGGGGCAACAAGTCCAAGTCCAAGTCGCAAATCAAGAAATACGCAATGCCCATGAGGGCAGCCCATCTGGTCTCCTTCTTCTGCCGGCAACAGTCGCAAAGAGAGAAAGGAAAACAAACGAGAGATGTTCAAAATAAAAGCGATTATGAATATATATATAAATGTACAATATATAGATGAAGATATATATAGATATAGATAGATGGACGTGTAGCTAGATATATCTATAATAATGCCAGACGCCAACACGGGCAGATGAACACTTGTTGCCCCATCGCAAATGCATCGCAGGCGCTCGCGAGATTCGGAATATGAATATATACACATATATATATATATATATATATATATATATATATGTGTGTGTGTGTGTGTGTGGCAAACACAATGCATCATAATTAAAGTATTTTTGTTTTGCCAGCAGGTAAAAGCACAAGGCACAATATATAAGGCATATAAAGCTGATCTTCCGAGATTTCCCAACAAGATCATGCAATACACAGTACATCGCAGTTCTGTTTAGTAATTGACTAAGCATTAGACATATTCTTCACTCTATACCCGCCACATTTATGCCTGATATTCTCCATTTAACCAGCTCTATATAAAGCAACCTTCTTCATCTGCCCGCAAATCAGTCTCCCAATTGCCGGCCGGCTTTACCTTCAACTGTGGTGCTAATTAAATTCTCTCCGCTGTTCTACAACAGATCATGCTATATTATAATGCATATATATGTATATATATGTATTGTACTCTATTAGCAGTGCCTGCCCGTCCACACTTCAAACGAAACGTTTGTTCAATTCAATTTCGCAATTTTGAATTCCACAATTCAAATTCTACAATTATTAAGGAACTATTCTGTCGCAATTCGGTAACCCTAGCTGGGTAATCCCACTCAGTCGTCAATCACTGATTCCACGAATGAGATTAAGTGAATGAATGAATGAATAAAAGAAAAGTTTACCCAGTTTCACATATCGCATGCATATCTCGCATTACCCATTACCCGTTACTGGCTTTGCTTTGGCCTTCGGCAAAGAGAAGAGACTTAAGACTAGTATAAAGAGAGAGACTATATGTCATATACATATATAGAGTATAAAGAACTGATTTAGAAATCTGCTTTATAGAGTATATAGTATAAACAGAGAGACTATACAGTGTACAGATAGGGTATTTAGTATATAGAAGTTCAGTTCAGAAAAGTTCAGTAAAGTTGATTTTGAGATATTCCAACTAACATAAGATAGAAAGATATAGAGATAGAGAGAAAAAAGAGACAGAGTATATAGTAAATAGACCTCAACTGACTGAAGAATTAGCTATATAGAGAGTTTAACGTATAAAGTACATAATACTTGTAGAATATAGTACATAAAGAGACTATATAGTACATGGAACTTCAGTTCAGATACGGCATAGTCAGTTTGGGTGCCTGATAAGCTGAGCTACTTAAGTTGATCTTTCTATTGCTAATTTGAGCCTCTCATTGTGAAGATGTTGCTGCTGTTGATGTTGCTGTTGCCGCATTCATTGCAGCTGCTGCTGCTGCTGCTGCAGTAGTTGTTGCTATCTAAACGAGTTGCTGTTGCTGCTGTCGCCACTTGGTCTGCTGCTTGAGCTATGATAAGACGATGCACTCCTTCCCTGCCCCCACCTCCGCCTCCGTGGCTGCCCTCATGCAGATGTTGCTGCTGCTGCTGTCCGAGAACTGTTTGCTATCACTGTACAGTGTACACTCTCTCGCCAGCATGTTCAATCAGTCTTTATCATGTGTGCCGGTCATTATGGGACTTGACTTGACAGCGACTTGAGAGTCAATTGTTAGCTCAAATCTCGGAAAACTTTTGAATGGCAACCAGATGCAGCAACAACAACAACCTCAACAGTAGCAACTAAATCAAGCGCTCTATTTAGTACACAGGAACAGGGGGTGCCTGAGAAGAGGGAGGGGAGGGGGATCGCAGCATATCGGCGACTGCGCTGATTGCTGACAACTTAATCAACGCCCGAGTGCGAGTCCGAGTCCGATTGCGAGTCCGACAATCTAAGGCATTCTCTAAATATAACACACAGTCTGGCTGCGCTAATAAGCCGCTCAATCTGATCCCCTGCACTCTTTCGCCGCCCCACCCCCCATAAATCTATATCTATGTGGACTACATATAATATTGGCCAAACGTCCCTGAACTTTGGGCGCACTCAATTTGCACTGTCACGAAAAGCAAGTTGCGAATTGCGACTGCGAATGTGTCAAAATGCGATAGATCATGTCGCCACGATCACGTCGATCGCGACACGCAAAGCGCAGAGAGAGAGAGAGAGAGAGAGAGAGAGAGAGAGAGAGAGAGAGAGAGAGAGAGAGAGAGAGAGAGAGGGAGGGAGGAGAGATCAATGCAAGATCTTTGTCACATAGTCGGGGAACCGCAAAGGGTGACAGGGTGCCATGGGAAGCCAAGTCGAGTCAGACAAGCGATTGCAGATAAGTTAGACAATATCAGCTCTGTGTGAAGATCATTGAAGATCGATCTGCCAAGCAAGTATTATAACCTAACCTACATACTATGTAGGTAGGTTAAGCAATTATCACATGATCTCTACTATTCATTCTGTGATCTATTGAACAAAAATCATACGATCTATTCTATGAAAGTCGATCCAATAGACTTCCTAATCATTGTATGATCTTCTTGATATTGAATATATATGATAATCATACGATCTACTCTTTATAATCATTATAATCATTATATTATTATAATCCACAAAAAATAATAATCAATTAGAGATCACACGATCTACGCTTTAATCTTCTAAGATTGATCTTCTACGATCTTCACTATATTCTATGATTTGATCTTTATAAAAGCTATTCTGCATTTTATTCAGAACGATCCTCCAGGTGAACATTTTACGATCTATAATCCATTACTATAGTATCGATCTAGCAAAGAAAGATCATACGATCTACTTCATATTCTGTTTATTCTCTTTTTAAGTATTTATAGAATTGAGTCCCCGCAAGCAAAGTTCCCTTCAAGATAAGGCATCGGCATCGGCAGAGATAAAAGCGTCCCGCATCGGTTCGTAAAGATGTTAACTGCATGCCATTCTATATAGAGAGTAGCATACTATGCTATATATGTACAATATATAGTATAATTACATTGTAATTAACTGTGGATAATGCTTGCGGCTTGCCACAAGCAAAGTTCCCTTGTGTGAAATGTATTTTTAGTATTGTGCACTTATTTCTCGCTGTGTACCCATTTGTCTGCCCCCGTCGCCGGCACCCAGAGGGGGGTATTTCCATTGGCTGATTATTCAATTGCTTTGCAAATCTTGATTTATATTTATTATGTCAGCTTTTTGATTACTTCTGATTAGGTGTTATATTTTTGTCTGAGATCTACGCCGGATATAACCGTGCCACATAACCCGCAAAAGCTGCGAGGGTGCGTAGCTTAAACCGATTACAATGAAGCTGATTTTACAGAGAGAGAAAGATAGAAACTGAGATAGAAAGAGTAAGAGAGGAGCTAAGTTAATTAAAGTCTAATTAGTTTAATTGGGTCAGAGGCAACTTTCTCAAAGGGGGTAGCGTGGGGCAGGGGTGCCTCAATGTCCGCTTGCCGAGTTTGGGCCTCGCTTAGCTGCCTTTCGATTTCTTAATTAGTTGTGCAAATATTTGTGGAATACCAAAGAAAGAGAGAAAAAACACAATCGAAGGCTGCCTAAATAAGCACGCCACGACATGCCAATTGAACATAGATCATGCTGCGCCCTGTGTGCCACCCCCCTCCCCTCTACCCCTGCTCTTTCTCCTGAAGCTCTTCACTTGCTTCCTCTATGGCATTTTGGGCAATTAAAGCAACAACAAATTGAGAAAGAGAGAAACACATTAAAATGCGCGAAGACAAACAAGCGCGCAAATAAATCAAACCAAGCAAAGGGCAGAGCCGTGTCTCAAGGGGGGGAGGTAGAGTGGGTAGAGGGGGGTATTGGGGGCAGGTGCGTGCTATGCTGTGTGAGGTGCGTGTGTGGTTACTCGTCGTCGCCAAACAAACCAATTGAGCTGCGACCTTCGGCACAGACGAGACGAGACGAGACGAGGCGAGACGAGGCAAACAAAAGGCGACAACAAGAGCAACAAGTGCCAAGCGACAACAACAACAACAACAACAAAAGTGACAACAACTGCAATTTGCAGTTTTATTATAGCTGCAGCTAAATTTATGCGTACTACACGGACGAGCGATCGCCTCCACTGTCCAGCTGACCCCATTGAGCTCATGAGTAGCAGCAGAGGCAACACTCCCCTTGCCCCACTGCCCCTCCTTCTGACACTACCCCACCCCCCCAACAGAAAACAACAGTGCTATGTCGCAACGTAAAGATACCCTGCGAGTCAACAAGATGACCAAATTCGTGTGCTATAAAAAGTTTATGGTTAGGTCAAGTGACCTTTTCTGTGCCCACACTGACACTGTCAACACCTTTTAAATGGTGTATACAAGTATACGCCTTATATTGCTCCCTTTATAGTTGTGCCCCCCTCCCACTTCACATTTTACAACTTCCGATCGCTGCTTACACTATCAACTTTGGCTTCTGCCTCTCTGCACTGCGATAACGAAGAGGGAAATGCGAATATCCGCAAAAGAGAAACATATGAATCCCAAGAAAACCAAAGAAATTCCAAGAAATCCCATGAAACCACAAGAAACTGCAAGAATATCCCTAGATAAAGCAAGCAATCTTCCAAGACAAACCAAGAAACTTCCCGATAAGGCGTCGGCTTCGGCATCGGCAGAGATAAAAGCGTCCGGCATCGGTTCGCACAGATGTTAACTGCATGCCATACTATATAGAGAGTAGTATACTATGCTATATATGTATATAGTATAATTACTTTGTAATTAACTGTCGATAATGCTTGCGGCTTGTCGAAATTCAGCGCCAAACCCTTTCGGGCCCATCAAGCATGCGCAGCACGTAGGCGCCTAATCGCCCAGGCTTATGTCATAATAATGACAGTAAGTCTCTCTTTCCGGGTTGAAGTGGGAAGTGGCGAGTGGGGGGGGGTGGTTGGTAGGCATCACAGGTTGCTTATTGAATGAAATTGGAACCGGAATAGAAATGTAAATTGGAATTCGAAGCAGCTCAAGTTGAGGCGACTCGAGTTTTTGGCCAATTTTAGTTTTGGAGGCGCTGCGCACGCGCACGTGGCAGACAGACAATGGGGGGGGGGTATAGCAAAGCGGGGGGATGGAGAGGAAAATACACAGGGGGGGACAGAACTGGTAAAGATAGTCAGAGGAACGGGAAGAGTGGGAGATAGAAAGAAGACGGGAGAGTTGCACAGACCCCATAGATACCATACTCTGCCTCTGTCTGTTTCTCCCTCTCTCTCCCCCTCACTCAGTCTGCCTTCTCATGGTGGCCATAGCGGCAATTAGTGTATGCCAAACTGACGCCAGCTGTGTGCGTCGCATGCAAATCTGCAAATGTGCCACAGTGCCGCGTCGCTCTCCCCTCCTCTCTGCACAGTCCCATAGCTTGCCCCTTGACCAAAACTGAAGTCAGATTCACCTGCGTCTCTGCAAATTCCCTTGACGATTTGCTGTGCTTGCTACCCCACTTTTCATTTCTTTCCGTCTCTCCTCCCTCCCTTCCTCAGTCGCAACTTCCCTCTTTTACTTTACACGTTTTTATGGCTCAGAAGGCGACGTCAAACGGGGTCGTAAACCCAAATTGCATTCCATATGCCGCGCAGTAATTCTCGGTAATTGTGGCGAGTGCTTTGCTTCTTTCATGCGGTGCCCCTTGCCCCCCCATAGCTCCCCTCCGGCCTCCTGCCACACAGCCATTGCCTTGTGGTGTTCTTTGTTGTTGTATTTAACGAATACGAAACGAAATTAAATGCAGTTGACCTAAAAATAGCAAATAGCCAGGCCAGACCAGGCCGGGCTAGCGACCCACTAAGCACGCCACGCGTACAATGCATATATAATTCATAATCTGATTGATCGCGATAAGGCAATTAGCGTTTTTAGTTCAAAATCTAACATCTATGTAGATTGTGTGTGTAGATATTGCCAGTGTGCTGGATAGTAAGCCAAATGGGGCTTGCCCTGCAATTGCATTAAATAAATTAATACTCCTTATTTTAGTTTAGTTTATTTTTTTTATCATTTATGAGTTTTTATATTTTATTAATTATTAAATATTGTATATCCTTCAGCGTTCTCTTTTTACATTTGCTAACACTATTTTGCACTGTTGCCAACTCACGCAATTATGTTAATGTTAATGTTAAATTATTCTGCAGTTAATCGATTGCATTTCGATTAATGCAGCAATTAACATAATTCACAAGTTAGCATACATTAAGTTTTCTGCTATTGTTAGATCGAAGCTTAGCTGTTAAAGCGGTATTTAATGTTAAGCACACGCAAAGCTTCATCAAACTTCTACAATTATTTTGGATTTGCAGTAATTATGTTATTAACAGTATCCCACGCAATGTTATACAGCAGCTTAGCGCCTATTTGTTATTCAGATCACAGCTTAGCTGTTAAAGTGCCATCTTATGTTAAGCACACGCAATGTTATCTGTTTACATTTGCATGTTCGAGTCTGAAATTTCTTTGGTAAATATTTAATGGGTATTACATTAATAACATGAAGCACACTGTCCTATTGTTCGAGCACGTCATCAGAGTTTCAGTTGTGTTGCACTCACCCTGCCAATAATAACAATGTTGCACGGGTCATGTGAGGCCAAAAGGTGCGTCCTGGCAGCGCTGCTGGCGTCGCTGGTGCTGCTGCTGCTGCAACAGCTACTACTGCTGCCGTGTTGCTGCCACTGATTTGATGGCGCTCTGCCTTAAACATCAAACACGTCTGCAATTAACCCAATTTAAAAGCAACAGTCTGGGCACGCCCCCTCGCTCCCTCGAACGAGGTTGCCAATCACAACATTCAATTATGGTTATGGACAGAGGCAGCAGCAGCAGCAGCAGCAGCAGCTGCAGTGCCAAAGGCAGAGGCAGAGGCAACAGCAAAGGCAACAATGTGCACGCGAGAAAGTTGCAAGCAGCGCAGTCAACGCTGGCGTCGCTGTTTGACCCATTTGCGTTGCACGCACACAATGACGGGCGCACAGGAGCACAAGGCACGAGGCAGGCAGCGGGTAAGGGAGGGGAAGATGAAGGGGACAACGACAACCACATCCTGGCATCAAAGTTGCCGGCGAGGCGTCGACATCGACGCGACGTCGCTGTTGCCGATGACGCAGGCTGACGCAGCTGACGTTGGCGCGTCGTGTGGCAGCGTGTCCGAGAACTGTCACTGCAACGCTCAGTTGGCAACGGGACGTGGCGCGTGCGAGAAATCTGTTGCACACGAGCTAGTACGATATTCTCAGTCTTTAGCTGCGCTAGTGTTAGTGTGTGTTTGTGTAAAACTGTTGCATACTTTGTTGCGCGCTCGCTGACGCATCCTTTGTGCTCATTCTCTTGTATTGCAGATCTAGCGGCAGCAGCAGCAGCGCAGCAGCAGCAGCAGCAGCAGCGGCAGCCACAGCGGATGCTCACAAAATGGTTCACCACAGCAACGACGACGCGATGAACAAGATTCCACTGAAATCCTCCAGTGGATTAGACGACGAGGAGAAGAATGGCGGCGAACTGATGCAGGACACCGCTGCCGCCGAGGAGGCACGTCGCGAACAAATGTAAGTAGAGAACTAAAGATTATCCCCCCCCCCAAACCCCACCACTACCATGCCCCGCTTGCCCTTCCCCGCCTTCCCAATGTTTAAAACTGTTGCTCGTGTTTCGCTCTCTACGCAATTTCGACGACGAAACTTTCTTCAAGTTGACAGAAACTAAGTTTAAGTTAAGGTAAACTGTAATCTCTCTTTTTGATAACTGTATCTGTATCTACCATATCTGTATCCGTATCTGTATCTGTATCTGTATGTTAAGCTAGTTTAGTTCACGTTTTGAGTTACTGAGTTTTAAGTTCTTAAGAATCCGCAGAGAGAGCGCCTCTGGTTTTGTTTCATTGATTGATTGCGCATGTTTTGCAAGTTTGCGTTGCGTTGCGTTGTTCCGAATCCTTCTCTCTGTCTCTCTCTCTCTCGCTTTGCCACGAACGAGGATGCCACGCCCCGTCCGCACCCACCCCACGCGTAAGTATAAGTTCGCTGCAGTGCATGTGGCTTGGCGCTACTTGGCTACTTGGCTACTTGGCTGTGTACAGGGTATGCTCTAGTCGAGCCCACTTTTGAACCTTCGTACTCTTGCAGGCACGCCAATGTCCTGGCCTGGATGAAGAAGCTGACGATCGGAGTGATCTGCTTCATTGGAATCGCTCTGATCAGCTACGTGTTCTTCAGCCTCTGCTTCAGTGGTAAGACGACCAGATACCCTATACCCCCAACCAAAAAGATACCCTACATTTGACTTGTTGACTTTCCCAGACTGGCCAAAGTCGACGCCACTGCGCAGTAACAGCACCATCAGCAAACCAGCAACAATACTCACAAATGCAACAACGACAACAACAACAACAATAACAACAACAGCAACAGTGGCAACGCAAACACCAACAATAACAGAGGCAGCAGCAATGGCACCCTTATAGGAGGTACAACCACAACAACAACAAGCACAGCAGCAACAGCAACAACAACAGCAGCAGCAGCAACAACTATATATAGTATTAACAGCAACAACAACAAGCAATTAGAAAAAGGGGTACCCTACTGTACGTACCCATTAAGGAATTGAATTGACGTGAAGATTATTGAAAGACTCCTTTCTACAACTGTATTGAAATTGTGTTTGATTGTTGCTGTAAACCTTTCACTGTGAGTACCCCTTTCTATATCATCTATGTAGGATCATTACCTAGATCCACACTGATCCAACTCGACATAGTTCTAAGTAATTTGCTCACTAATTGTTCGATAATAATCTAACTAATTTGCCAATGCAAACATGCTAACATTGTTCGATCTAACCTATGTTCAGTTTTGTGCTTTCAACTGAATTAGGTGAGCTAAACCTTTTTGAATATGTTTTGCAGATGGAAATTTTAACTTCGATAAAGGAGAGAAGAAATGGAACTATCTGCAACCTGCACAGATGGCGCGACTCTTTCAACAGTTCTATTCACTTTTCTATAAAAATGTGCAAAATGTTTTTATAATTTCCCCTTTACAGCTAATGTAGATCGTATTGAGCATTGGGTATTTGGAGGGGGGAAAGCTCAGAAAGCTCTGTCTGTCTGCCTTGCTGTCTGTCATGCTTGCACTTGTGCAGATGCCATTCTATTTTTTTACAGGGTATGTCGATGTGGACTACTCTAGTTGGGCTAAGAAATGAGTCAGTTTGAATACTGATTGGAATCGGAGAGAGTTGGTGAATGTTTGCTCTGTTGCACAGCAGTTTCTATAGCATACTTTTGGGGAGTCTGGAAAGCTTTTAACTTTCAGTTCATCCTAAAAGTCTGCTAACTTTTTTTAGACTAAGTATTTTGCGGATGAAATAGATAAGTAGAAGGTTTAAAAGTTAGGTTAAGTAATCATTTTACTACTTTACTATATTATATTAATGATATATTTTATTACTTTATGTATATTGATGTTATGTATATTGCTAATAATTAAACTAAGTTCTACCTCACATAATAAAATCTTGAATAATTTTCCCAAATATTATAAAAAAACATTTCAATTATTTAAGAGCACTAAGGACTAAGTATGATATGTTTTAAGATCTCATAAGTATATTCGATGTAAATCTGGTCTGAAGAAGTGGAAGAGTAAAAGAAGAAGAAACCTAAGATGATGATGATGTGAAGATCGATTGTCGAAATTGAGCGGATAGTGAAGACGATCACTCAACATATTTCCCGATATTTCCTATCGATTAACAACGTACGATAACAACGATTTTGCTATTGCAGGCGTGCAAATGTCCTGGCCTGGATGAAGAAGCTGACGATCGGATTGATCTGTTTCATTGGCATCGCTCTGATCAGCTACGTGATCATCAGCCTGTGCTTCAGCGGTAAGTGGCAATAAGGGCATGGGGGGGGGCACGATGTGTCCCAGTAGCAGCTCCAGCTCCTGCTCCACACATCTCTAACTCACTCACAACTGGCAACTAATTGAACCACACACACCCCACACACCTACACACGCACACACACACATTTATGAAATGTTGCATGCGTCACCCAAGTCATTATCGTCACCTTGCAACCTCCACGCACTCTGCCTCTGCCACTGCCACATGTTAAGTCTCTCTTCTTGTTGCACCACAATGTAATGACAACAAACTCTTACACCCTAACTCACTAAACAACAACAACAACAACTGCAACAACTGCAACAACTGCAACTGCAACTGCAACTGCCACAGACTGGCCCAAATCAACGCCCCTGCGCAACAGCAGCAACAGCAGCTCAGTTGCAACCAGCACACTGGCAACAACAGCGGCAACAGGCGATGCAGCAACAAGCCCACCAGCAGCAGCAGCGGCAGCAGCAGCAGCAGCAGAGGTGGCAGCCACAACTGAGCTTGCTGCAGCAGACCCAGCACCTTTACAATCACCTGAAATAGCAGCAGCAACTTCAGCTGAAACATCTGCAACATCAGCCACAACTCGCACTACTAGCACAACAACAACAACAACAGAAAGCACACCAACAGCTACAACAACAACTACTACAACAACTCCAATAGAAACAACAACATCTCCAACAGCAACAGCAACAACAAGCACAAGCAACACATTGATACCGTTTATACCGTCAACAGATGAGCAACCACCGGACGCATCACCAACAAGCAACGACAACAACAACAGCATCGAGGCGACAACCCTGGCCAGTGGGGAGAACATCATGATGGCGGGACCAGCCGTGGCAGCCTCCACGTTGGCCACCACGCCCCCAACAGCGGCCACAAAGGCAACGAGCAATGCCGAGCAGGTGAACAAGTTGGGCGTCTACCAGCACGCGGCGGTTTGCTCGGATGCGCCAGTGTGCAGTCAGGTTGGCAGGTACGCACAGCAATGCCCGACTAGTGGTATACCCTGTTAACACATGCCTCTCTCTCTCTCTCTCTCTCTCTTTCTCTGTCACTCGTTGCAGCGACATTCTGGCACGCAACGGCAGCGCTGTGGATGCCACAATTGCCATCATGCTGTGCAACGGACTGCTCACCTCGCAGAGCATGGGCATCGGCGGTGGCCTGCTGATGAACATCTATGATCGTGCCAGCCGCGAGGGTTACCAGATCGATGCACACTTGTTGTCGCCCTATGACGTGGATGTGGATATGTTCGATAAGGTGGCAAACGAATCACTCTACGGTCCACTCAGCATTGCTGTGCCCGGCGAGGTTATGGGCTACCATCTGGCCTATGAGCGTTTCGGCAAGCTGCCGTGGCGGGATCTGGTGGCACCCTCTCTGAAGATCTGTGAAACGGGCTATCACATGACCAGGCATCAGGAGAACAGTGTGCGCTTCAAGTGGGACAGCATCAAGCACATTCCGCATTATCGGTAAGTATCGATAACATATCGATCGAGAGTGAAGAAGGTATTCTGTCTTTGGGGAGGGACCAAAATGTATGTGCTAGATAAAGGAGACCCTTTCTGCTCATATAAAATATATATTCTTTATCTGCATTTACAGTTCGATTCATTTTAGCAAATTTTGTCCGTATGAACACTTATATCTCGGGGATTAGAAGAACTAGGGCTACCAAATTTGTTGATAATATGTTTTATAGTTTGTCTTAGGTAAAGAACTTTCTAGAATTTGGCTACGCCTCTTTTAGTCTCTGTCAATTGAAAAGAAAGTAGTAAGACTGACTTAAAGGCTTGTGCTAGACAGAGAAGACCCTCTCTGCTCATACAAAGTATATATTCTTGATCTGCGTATACAGCCAAGTCTTATTCAAGCAATTCTGTTCGTATGAACGTCTATATCTCAGCAACTAAAAGAGCTAAGGCTACCAAATTTGTTTTAGCACTTTACGCAGTGATCAAGCAAAGAGTTCAGACTATGAGTAGGGTGTGCAAAAGAGTGCAAAACATTCCACACTAGCTTCGCTACTTGTTATCATTTTGCTTTTCGTTCCGCCAGTGATCTCTTCCTCAACCCCGAGACCGGGAATCATTATACGGCTGGCGCCTTCATCAAGGCACCCAAGCAGCTGTGCAAAACATATCAATTGCTGGCAGACAATGGACCAATGGACTTCTATAATGGCACCATATCGGAACTGCTGGCCGAGGATCTCAAGGAATTGAATAGCAGCATAACGCACGGTGATCTCGAAGCTTACTCGGCCGAATTGCGTCTGTCGATCACAATGCCGCTGGCCAATGGCACGCTGTATGTGGTGCCGCCAGTGAGCAGTGGCTCTGTGGTTGCCCACGTGCTGAGCATACTCGATGGCTTCAATTTGACACGCAGTGATCTGCGCGATGATGAATCCTACGCCCTCACCGTGCATCGCATTGTTGAGGCAATCAAGTTTGGATTCGCTCAACGCACCGAGTTGGGTGATCCGCGGTTTGTCGATGTCCGCGAACTGATCAGTCAACTGAACAATCCTGACTTTGCTGCCGACAAGCGCATGAAGATCAACGACACTCACGTGCTGAGTGGACCACAGGAATATGGAGCACAACTCTCGTACGAGGCCGATGATCATGGCACCTCACACATTGCCGTGCTGGCACCCAACGGCGATGCCGTCTCCGTGACCAGCTCCATCAATATGTAGTGAGTATCTTGTGGTATAAGGAGAGAGAGGTGCGATCTCTAGTCATGTCTTCTTTATAGCTATGGCTCCAATCTGATTGGCCCACGCACTGGCATCATTCTCAACAACGGCATGAACGACTTTGCAGTGTCGCACAACTTCTTCGAGTTGCCCCCTTCGCCGGCGAACACCATCGGCCTGCACAAGCGTCCCATGTCGTCGCAGTCGCCGCTGCTGCTGACCGATCACGAGGGCAACATACGACTGGCGATCGGTGCTGCTGGAGGCAGTAAAATCATTCCTGCTATCGTGGAAGTTGCTGCACGCTATTTGTGGTTCGGCGAGGACCTCAAGGAGGCCATTGATGTGCCGCGTTTCTATCATCAACTGATGCCCGATGAACTGACGTTCGAGAAGGGTGCCCTCTCCGAGTCGGTGCAGCAGCTGCTCGCCAAGCGGGGGCACAAGCTGAAGCAGCTCAAGGAGCCATATGGATCGGTGGTCTGCGCCATTGGTCGCAATGCTACTGCGATCTATGCCAATGCCGATTATCGTAAGCAAGGCGGCGTTGCAGGATTCTAAGCACATTCTCTCTCTCTCACTCACTCACACACAAATACACACACACCCAAACACACACACACACACACACACACACAGTCAGACATACTGAGGAGAAACACTAGCGTATCGTCAAGTGAGATTAGTACGGATCGACAGCAAAGCAGGAGGAAGAACAGGAGGAAGGAAGCAAAGAAAGCCCAAGCGAGAGTAAAAGTATTTAAGCTAGCTATGTCTTTTATATATACCATATACACTATATATACTATATATATATGTATGTATGTATGTACAAGTATATCGTATGTTATATAAATTTATATGCTACCTACTATTACATTATACAATAATAATAATAAAAACCACCACAATTTTTTTTTTCCACACATCACTCATTCTTTTTTATTGTTTTATGACTTTGAAGGCATCTGCGACCTTTAAAACGGCATTTCTTCCTGTTCAGTGTTTGTATGAACACGTATATCTCAGAGTCTAAAAGAGCTAGGACTACCAAATTTGGTGATAATATGTCTTATTGGTTGAGGTAAAAAAACCATGTTTAATCATTCAGCCACGCCCCTTTCAGCCTCTTGTAAACCGAAAAATAACAATTTGCAAAAGACTTTTAAAAGCTAGAAGCTTAATACTTCTACTTCCGACATATTTCTACTAGACAACCCCTCCGTAAGTCCAAAATTCCCATATATTTAGATATATAGAGTACGATTTTATATTCAAGTATATATAAAATCTCTACAGACGAGTGTGTACAAGTGGTTAGTGTAAATAAAACAGAACAAGAACTCGCATGAACAGTAACGAAACAATCATTACAAATGAATGCAAATTTTGATGAGGATGCGGTGAATACGATAAATCGTATTATCGGGCACGACGCTCCGCCTTGTATTTGGACAAATCGTTGGCATACTCATCAATGGGCCGAGGAATGCGTCTCTTAACGTTCGGCAGCGAGCAGAGAAACGATATTTCGTACAGCTCGGGCCGACTACTGTAGATGGTGTCCAGCATACTGACAAAATTGAACATCATATCCTCCATATTCTCAACGTTGCACTGACAGAGCACGGCGCCACCGCATTCGCCATGTGGATGCGAGTCAATCATGCCAACAACTCCATTCTCTAGATCGATGCTGATCATGGAGGCGCGACAATCGGCAACAATGCAAGCAAACAGATATCTCGGCTTATCCCAGATATCGGCCTGCTGGTACATTGTCACCCCGGTGGTCAGGACTTCCGCTAGCTCGCGGGCAACATAGAGATGATTAGTTGGATCGGATCCAAGGTGCGAGAAGAACCATTCCTCCAGACAAAACTTGTTCTTGTGCTGTGTGCGTATGGCCCACAAGGCACTCGGCACACTGATGTTCACATTGGAATGTATCAAGTCGTGATAGACCCGATTACCCTCGTTGATGGCATCGCCGATGACCACCCAGGCAAGTGGTGGCATCTGAGATTCGTTCTGACTGAACGTGGGCATCTTGCACAGCTTGTTGGCATAGATCAATGAAATGAGGGTGCACGAATTGTTGCCACTCTCCTGGTAATGCCCGAAGCGTGACTGGCAGAACTCCTTGGGGAACCACCAGATGTGCACCGAATTGAATTTCTCATAAATCGCCATGTTTCTCTGCGCCATGTTTCTCTCCGCCATGTTGCTCTTCTCTCTCTCTCTCTCTCTCTTCAAGATTCACTCTCGGTGTCCGATTTTCTCTTTATGTTGATTAAAATGAAAGCGGTTTTGTCTTCGCGAATAAATGTGTTCAAACATTCACGCTATAAAATTTTAAAGGAAAATTAACTAAAAGTAAAATAAACAAATTTGAAAAAATAATGTATGGAACTGTTTCACAGAGAGCTTGACAGCAATTGCAAAGTGAAAGTAACAAAATGCGCTCTTGTCATAAGTTATGTCATGACTTTGTGACTTTTGCAATGACAGTTAAGCCAATGAGTACTTGATGGACATTGCTAAAAATACTAGAATTAAGAAGAGAATATAAAAAATACAATAAGTTAATGATTTACAACACTAAAAAAGAGTCTTGCTAATATGAATTTGAGTTTATTCGCAGACGAAATAATAACGTACAACATAAATATATATGTTACAATTGAGAAGTCGAAAAGAAAGTAAATCTGCAAATAGTATATATCGTATATCGTATATAGTAAAATATCATTTCGATTTCGTTCGTTCTCCCTCTAGCTACAATGAAGACAAATGGCATAAGTTCTACGGTATCTGATAGTATATACAGTTTGAAGAGAAGCAACACTGATCGATTTATATATTCATAAGTACAGACAAATGAATATGAATATGAAAATGCGAATGCGAATGCGAATGCGAATACGAGTAAGTAATTCGGCTTGATAGATAAATGCACATAGAGTCGAAACGTGTGAGTGAGGCTATTCGAAGTGAGAATAGGAATTACAGAGCATCATGCGTATGTATGTGTGTGTGTGTGTGTATATTGTCTAACTAAATTATTGATAGATGACAAAGATCCTCCTGGACGAGGATCGGCTCATTCGTTATCACAATTATTGTGGAAACTCAATAATAAAATCCAAATGTTTCGAATGCATTCAAAGTGTGCTTAAGTCTCGATCTTAACTAGTTTCCAAATCTATATCTACAAATTACGCGCTACTCGATATTGCAACTTATGATATTCAATAAAAAAAAAAAAACAAAAATATATAATGAAGGCAGAGCAGCTTGGCAATCGTTGTTTCACTTGAGAATGATCTCCGCCGGTGGCAGAATGTTGTCCCCATGCAGACAGTACCAAATGCTCGAGTACCAAATGGTGCGATCGACCCATTCACTGCCCGCCAGCACGTGCCCAATGAAGGGTGCATCGCGCGATCTACCAAGAGAGAGAGAGCGAATCATTAGCAAGAAGCTATACTAGGAGCAATGGCTCCACTCACCTCATTATCTGTGCCTGAGTGCGCTCCACAAAGGTGATGGCCCAACTCCAGTTGAAGTCCCGCTTCCGTTCACAGCCCAAATATGCCGTCGAGCTGTGCAGAAAGATCTCACGCACTATTGTCGTCTTGTCGTTCTTGTCCTTCTTGGAGACAACGATTTTGCCATCGCGCAACTCGCACTGCAGCGTCTTGAAGGTCTTGGTGCGATTGTCGGCGAAACGCAGCTCCTTGCCAGGTGTCACAGTAGCCAGATTCTTGACAGCTCGTTGCACCTCGCGCAGCATATCGATTGGTCGCACCACCAGATAGTTGTGCTTGCGATCCTCTTCGGGCCAATATGACCAGTTCAGTATGACATCGAACACTTTGGCATCGTGATGCAGTGGCCTCTCCAGGCTGTCATTCAAGATCACCTCATACAGGGTCAGTTGATGTGTGGGCAGCCGCATCTTCTGCGAGTACTCGCGGCACAGCTCGTAGGCAGTCTTCGTGGGCGAAATGGTTGCATTCACTTGTGTCTTTTCCTGCAAAACAAAGTGGAAATATAGTAGAACATTTTCAGATAAGAGCACAGACTTTACCTCTGTTGTGTTATCAGGATTTGGATTGAGGCTTATCCAGATCTTAATGTCGCCCGACTGCTTCACTGAGTCCTTGAGTGTCTCGGCGGCGGCGTAATACTTCTGCAGGCACATCAGCATGGCTTGCTCTTTTTTCTGCGAGAGAGAAGGAGAATGAGTGTGCGAAAGATTCACTGTGTAAGCCTGTAATTCAACTTTCAAACGGGCCTGAAAATGAGTCTACAACTGAATTATGCAAGTATTGCTCACTACTTGCAGTAATAGCCATGTGTGTACTCGAGTTTGTGTAGTATTAATAACATGAAACATGAACTTTGCGGTTTCATTTGTGATAAGGTAAGTCTTGTGGTAGAGCAGTACTAAGAATATAGTGGGAAACATGAGTCCAATTCATGAGAATATATGGCAAACGGTTGAGCCTAATGCAAATGACCTAAGACACTCTGAACTTATATTTACAACTCTAAACTACTCTTTAGTACTTCATAGTACTCGATACTACTCTATGCTTCTCTATACTACTCAATATTGCTCTACACATCATTCTATCTTTCTCTATACTTCTCTATTCTACTCTATACTGTTCTATACGCATTCTATACTACTTCATACTCCTCTATACCACTTTATAGTACTCTATGCTGTTCTATACTCATTCTATACTACCCTACACCATTCACTACCCTGTACGCTATACTCTGTACTGTTTACTCTCTGTTTTACCATTTCATCGACGCTGCAGGGAAACAGATTCTTATAGAGCACTATCAGATCGCTCAGCACGTCGGCCTCCTTCTGCGAGTAAATAAGTTCGTCGCTCTGCAGAAATAAAGATAAAGAACATTAGAAACTTATTGATTAACAGAAGATTCCAATAATAACCTACCTTCTTGGCCAGCAGTGTGGGACCCCAGATCATGGTCAGATTCTGGACACTCATTTTGTTCTTTGCCTGCTGTGAGCTAATGAAAACCAGATGACCCACAATGCGACGCAGTGTCTCGTGTTCGATGGTGCTGAGGCGACTAAGCAACTCACGATAGATTGGTATCTTTTCGGAGGCCACAGCCAGTTCGGTGACAAAGACAAAACTATCGGTCAGTTTGCCCAGCAAACGTTCGGGCAGATCACGCATGAATCTCTTTAGCACATTGGCCACATCGTGCTCGTTGTATTCGTTGCGTGTGATCTCCACATTGAAGGCATCCGCACGGAATGCGCTCATCAGTTTGTGCATGGAGTTCTCCGATCCGGACTTGCGATAAATGCCCTCCGACATGGAGCCGTGTATGTACACAAAATTAATGCACTTGTCCACTATGACGGGCACATCGTAGCGCGTCAATTGCTGATCCCCCAACGAGAAGCCATTGTTGTGCGCCACTTCGCGTATGATGTGCCGCCAGATTTTTGTTTCGCGGGCAGAGCTCATGATCATGTAGACTGCATACGGTGGACAGTCGATCATCAGCATGGGGCCGCTCTCCACGTGCAGATTGTCAATGGAATCGTCGCTTTCCTTCAGCACTGGAAGAGAAAGGAAGGTAAAAGGTGATTAAAGAGGAATAAAGAGAGAGAGAGAGTTAGGGAAGGTGTGAGAGAGGTAGTCAAAGAGGAAGATAGGGAGGCAGTTAGAAAGGGAGCCACAGTCCGTTCTCTCTCTCTGGGTAAGCTACCTCCCCCCTTTCTATTGTAGATCAACCACTCACCGATGCAACGCGCCTTTCTCAGATCCATCTTCTCCACATTGCCAGTGGCTTCGCTGACGAAGATCAAACGACGCTGACTCTTGCGCAGCACAAGCCAAGTGCCGCTCCACTCGGAGGTGATAGAGTTCTGCCAGAATAGAGAGAGAGAGAGAGAGAGGCGTCATTAAAGGAAGTCAGTAGAGGTGCGCAAGTGCCTTACCTTCAGATAGCACCAGCCCGCGCGATAGTAGTGGCAGGTGTACTTCACGGGCACACTGTTGGTCAAACTCTCGAGTATCTTCTGCATCCAGACACCGCGCTCGGACTCCTTGCCCACGCCGTAGAGATGTGTGGCACGCTGCTGCTTTACATTGCCGCAGGCATTGCTGGTCATCAACAGATTCGGATTGGAGGACATGCCTCCTCCCTCGCCACCATTGCTGCCACTGCCCGAGTTGCCGTTCTTGGGCTGCGAGGTGGTCAGCTCGAAGCAATAGAAATGCGTGGCGCTGTCAGTGACGCGGCTGTTGCTGACGCACTGCAGCGTGGTTATCGACTCCAGTGGTATCAGTTCCTTGACTGTCTTCATCTCCTGATCGAGATACGTTTGAAATTGTCGATCTCGCAATATTGCCTTGCGATTCTGCATCTCTTTCAGTATGTCCTCGACCATGCCCGAGGGGAAACGCACCAGTGGACCTTCGTAGCGCACCAGTAGAGGCGACAGACTGGGACGTGGCACCATCTGCAGTGCCACCTTCACATTGGACTCACGCTGCGAGGCAGCCTTGAAGCTAGCACGACGCTTCATTGCCTCCATGTGGAACTTGACATTGGAGAAGGCGCTCATCGTTTGCCGCAGACGTGAGCCCAGTGTGGACTTGGTCTCGGAGCAGCTGGCTCCTGTTCCAGTTGCGCCGCCTGCTGCCGCCACTACTGGCTGACCATCTCCACCAATGGCCTCCAAGTAGGTGGGCGGACTGTCACCTTCAATGTGCGTCTTGTCGGCCACAAACCAATTGGTGCGATTCCTCGAAGGCTGCGCCAGGTCCACAACACTGTCTGCTGCCGCCGCAGGCCTTTCTGAAATGCGACTGAGAAAGGGGCGGGCACGCAGCTCGGTGGCATCATTGGCATTATCATCCAGCATGTTCTCCATGCTGTCGCTCAGCAGCTGCGCATTCTGATGCACAATCTGTGGCTGATTCCGCACAGCACTGGCTTCGACATTTGTAGTTCCACTTGCAGTTCCACTTCCACTTCCAGTTGCAGTTGCAGTTGCAGTTACCGCTGCACTGGCTGCTGTGGCTGTGTTCTCACTGCGTCCATCCTCCTCGGAGGTGCACATGCTCACGTCGTCCTGCTCCCTCTTCAGCGTGCCATAGGTATCCTCCTCCAGCAGATGCTCGAGCAGCAGCAACTCGTTGCTCTTGTTGGAGGGCGCGAGTGTTGAGCACTTGCTCATCAGCGGATCAAACTCTTTGATCAACTCCAGCGATGGAGGAGCCGGCGCAGGTGACAATCGCCCTCCCACAGCGCCATCACTGCTATCCAGCTCCACATCCTCGCTAATGCAGTCCAGCTCTAGCAGCGGCGTCAGCAGTTTGCCGCGACTGGTGCTGCTGGTGCCCATCTCAAAGAGTTTGCCATAAGTGGCCTCCTGATTGGCATAGACCGGCTCGGGCGATGAACTTGACTCTCCATCCCCATCGGCGTCGCCTTCTCCCTCTGTATCCACATTGGCCTCCGCTTTGTCCCCGTAGAACTGCCAGGAATCACTGCGTTCCGGCTTGGGAGCACGTGCCTCATCGGCAGCAATGTTGGCCGAGATTCGCAGCGATTCCTCGCGCTCTACTGCCTCTGCCACGCGATTGAGCTCGTGCAGTTCAGCAGAATCCACATTGGGACGACGCAGTTGTATGTTCTCATAGTTCTTGCTCCTCCGCTTGTGCCGCACCGGCGGCTGCAGTGCTTCGAGATGTTGTGACAAACGCGGCGCGGGAAACGCAGGCATGGGCAGCTCCTCGCCCGTGGAATCGCCACTGCTCGACGCCTGACGCTGTGGCTGTGGCGGATTACGCAGTTGCACCAACTGCGCTGCCTCCTGTGCCAGATTCAGTGCCAGAGCTGGTGCCGGCGGCGCTGGACGTGCACGTAACGCCTCATCATAGCTGGGTGGCTTTGCTTTGGGTTTCGGCTTGGGTTTGGCCTTGGGCACTTCGTAGGCCATCTCCGCCTGCTGCTGCTGCTGCTGCTGCTGCTCCTCCTGCACCTTGCTCAGATCTGTGTGTCCACCACCGGCAACATTGCGATGCAGCGGACTGCTGAACTGTATTGTATTAAAGACATCTGTGTTGGGCATCGTGCGACGTCGTTCCAGCTCCATTTGCTTCTCCAACTCCAGGGAATCCGCTGCCCCGCCACGTCCACCTCCTGCCGTTGCCTTATCTCGCCTGCCCAGTGAGAAATTCGAGCCGAAACGTTTGCCTGCGTCCTTGAGGCGACTGCTGGCGTCCGCACTGAGACTGCTTATGGCCTCCGTGGAGCTCTTTAGATTCTTATCCAGACGCTTCTTGGCGCCCTTGGCCTTGAAGGCCACACGCTCGCCAATTGCCTCTCCCAACAGCTTTGAGGTGTTGCCCAGCGAGCGCAGCAGATTGCTAGAGACAGAGAGAGAGAGAGAGAGTTGAGAGCGTTCACTTGGATTAGTTACAGTGCCAAAAGACTCGTTCTCCTTTCGTTTGTGGGTTAGTAGAAAGACACCTTTGTTGGGATGAGGATCAAGGTTAGTTCACACAGAACGTTCCCGTTCAACTATCGAGCTCCAACTGGAGTAACCCAAACCCGAAACGGAACTGAAGCCGAAACGAAACGAAACGAAACCGAAATGGAACATTCGCCATTGATCTTGAATGTGCGACTATTTTTAGGGGCATTGTGATTAATGCGGCGTCGGAAGTTGAGGTTCAGCTCCGCTCCGCTTCACTTCCCCTCCCCCTCCTTTCTTCTCGCCTTGGCTACGCTATAAATAAATAGGCGCCCGTCTGGGATTTGTGGCAATGATATATAGTACGACTATATGCTGAACTACATAGAGATAGAGGAGCAGTTACAGCTGTCGCATTGACTAATCTTCCCCCTCGGGAAGGAGCATCGAAGCATGTTCACTGATAGCCGCGCCACGGATCAATGTTCAATGACAGCAGGCGAGAAGAGTCAACGATCGCCGTATCGATGGTAAACAAGAACATACTATGAAGATCTCTTTGTGATGTTCTCGCTTGAATTTAAAACATATTTTGGGGGTTTTCTGGATTACGCTGGCACAGGCAAGATCATTTTCAAGCGATCTTTATGTTAAGGTTTCTGCAGATCAGCTGAAGATCTTTTTGTGCATGAAACTTTAACAGCTTATATGAAACTTTGGAACTACAGTTTGAGGTAACGATCGCACTTGCATGATCATATTTTAATGATCTTTATATAAAGGTCTCTTCGGAGCGAAGAGCAACATCTCTTTGTGAATATGAATATTACCAAATTTTAAAGGTTTATTTATACAAAACAGTGGAACTATAATTAGAGATTTATCAAACGATCTTCATTAAATTGAAATAAAAGAAGGTTGCCAATGCGAAGCATAGATATTTATATAAGGATCATTGATATTGACGATCAGTTTTGTTTTCAATGGAAACAAGTACAAACGAACTCTGAAGAATAAGGTTCCTCTATCAGATATGATATTAATAAAGAATTCCATCCCAGCACAATCTATTTTTTATTTCAACTGATCGCAGAAACGTTCTACGATCTTGCATTATTAAAATACTGTGTACATATAATCTGTACATATAAGTAAGTGTGTGTGTCTCTGTGTGTGTGTATAAACCATACCCGTTTTTAAGTTGTTTTGTGCCTTTCGTGTATTATAAAATATCATGTGTTTATATGAAGTAACTACTATATCTAGATTTCTTTAATAGTATTGAAAATCTTCGATGCCTCGGTTAGTTTATCTACGGTGTTAATGACTACAATACCAATAAGATACGATTAGAACTACCCGGGAATTAAAAAAGAGTTTGGAAAATTAAGGGATCATTTGTATAACACTAAGACACCAGGGAGGCAAGTAAAGATTGGAAGAAACAAATTGAGAAATTGTTGCAAATTGTTATCTTGATTACTTGTCATCGTCACAGCTCGCGGATAGCTCCGACAGATCGGATATGGCCGCATCGGCGTACTCGGCGCCCTCAACTCGCACTTGTTGCCCACGTAGCTGTACATGATGATCACCATCATCATCATCATCATCATCATCATCATCATCATCATCGAGATCATGATCATGCTCATCATGATCATCATCGTCCCGTACATACCCGGGTGAGGGTGACTTGAATTTGCCACTCTGCGAGCCACTTTCGCTGCAGTCGAGTGACGCATTCGATGTGTAACGCGAATCATCCTCCAGCTGACCATTCCCAGTGCCGAAGCTCGTTGTGGAGAATTCACTGGAGATGGAACATCGATCGGGTCTACGACGTTCCATCTGCACATTGAGTTCTTTACTCGGCACTGAAGGTGCCGTACGCAGTGCCTTGGGTGATGCCATAATCAGCTCCTTCTTCTTCTCCTCCTCCTCCTCCTCCTCAACCTGCTCATCTTGCTGCTGCTCTAGCAGCTCGGCACGTACTCGCTGCCTGGGCGCTGGTCTGGGCAGCGCATACACTGGCTCCACATTCTCATTGGCATCTGGCCCGTATATGGGTTGCTCCACATTCGCCTCCTGCAATATCAACTTGCTGTGTCCACTTGCCGGCAACTTCTTCTCGGCACAGTTGCCATGTAAATTCTCCGCATCGTTGTTTAACTTTTTGCTGCCACTGTTGCTGTTGTTCAACTTGTTCTGTATGTTGTTGTTGTTGTTAGTATTGTTCTTGTTGCTGCTGTTGCTACTGGAGGGCAGATTGATCTCAATGTTCTCGTAGTTGGCGGCACGCAACTCTGGATAGAGACGTCGCGGAGCCGGCACGGGACGAGCCTGCGTCCCTGCCTGTTCCATGGCCAAAGACTGTAAGGGGGGAGAAGATGAGAAGGTGAGTTAAAGCTTGATATGTACAGCAACATGTGTATGTTTAGAGGTAGGTGAGTTAGGAACTAGGTGCCTATGAAGTTTGGTTGCCTGAGGTACCTCAATACCTGAGGGAGACAGTCGGTTATCCCTAGAATATCATATAGTATGGCTATACTTTGATATGTAGGTCAATATCGGAGCCTTTGAGCTCGATACCTGTGAGGGTCAGTCGGTTAAACCTAACCATAAAGCACTAATCTCAAGCCATGCCAGCTGACAGCTAGACCACGTTTTTATGGGGGGAATAACCTATCCCAGCTGTGCCAAGCCCCTTCGCAGGTCAACCTGCGACCTGGCCACCTTCACTACCTGCCTGGCTAGTATAAAACCCACTAGTCCTAGCCGAAGAGAGCACAGTCAATCCTAGCAACTCCTGGGCACAACATGCAGCACATTGCCAAAGCAAACATCTACGAAATACAACGAAATCTCTTTGAACTTTTGGTCTTTCTGCTGATGCAGTTGCTCGACACGATCTGCAGCAATAGTAGCTGCTTGAAGACAATAAGAGAGGAGACTACAAGACCACAACAGGAGAAGAGAACAGAAGTAGTAACACCCGCACAGAGCAAGATGTGTCCAATGAAGGAGGAGGAAGGCAAAAGACAACCACAGAGACTGACCCAGTCTCAGGCACAGCGCAAGGTGCCCCCGTTGCCCACGGACTATGCCAAAGTGGAGCTACTGCATCGCATGTTGGTGGCCCAGCAGCTGCAACAGCTCGAGCAGCGTCGTCTGGTGCGTTTGGCAATTGCCCGCAAGCGACTCAACTTCGAGCTGAGCAATTAGAAGAAGCCTCTTTCCTTATTTCTAATTTAAGTAAATAATTTTGTTTTGCCTTGTTTAGCATTTTTAAGTGGAAATTAGCGTTGAATGAAATCTGACAAAGTGACCAATAAAATTGTGTAAATAATTGCAAATGAGTGTGTTTCTATTAAGGTGTGCGTAGGTGTGTGTGGGGAGCTGGTCAGAAAATGAGGGACACGTGTTTCCGCTTGTCATTCTTCCCCCTGCTCTTCCCCGCTCTCTATCTCTCTCTCTATCAATCTGCAATCTCTTTTCCTCTTGGCCAATTACTCAAACAACAACAACAACAACAACAATCGATAGTCGATAGGCATCATTAATTGCCCATTTGGCTTTCACTTTCCACTTTGATCGCGCGCACGATCTTTGCCATCTTCTTGCATCCTCTTCTCTGTCTGTCTCGTCTGTCTGCAGTCTCTTCTTCTGCACAAAGAAAGCACAAAAGCTGAGCAATGAGTGACCATTGAAGATTCAAAGCAAGCACTCGCACACTCACTCATTATTCGCCATGAATACATGAATTGCACTTGAGCATTCTTGAAGAAAGTCGCAACAACGTGGAGTCTCTTTCATCCCATTAGTGATCACACATACACTACCTATACAGATACATATATATGTATATATATTATATATACATTAAGACATATGTACTATATATTGTCTGTTTCTTTATGAACTTATTGTAGTTTCACTGTTTCTTTCTTCTGCATTCATTGGCATCTTCTGTGCGTCGTTTGCCTCTTGCCTTTGTCTGCCTTTCTTTCTCTCTCACTCTTCCCTATAGCTAATGTTCACATTTACAAGCTTTAAGAGCCACTAAATATGCTTATTTAAAGCTAATTTTACTGCTCTTTGGCACCTAAACCCGTCTTCGAACTATGATTATCGGTATAACTGGTTTTTCGATTTTGATTTATCACTTTTCTAGCAAAGAATTTCTCTCTTTCGATTCAGAATCCCATCGAAGTTGGCAGCATAATATGCTAGGCTCCAGTAAGTATCTATTCTCTGCTACTGTTATCAGTTTAACGATATTGTTGACTCTCTGACTCAGCAATTTTCCAATTGTTTATGCCATATTACTTCTGGATTTGTCCAGCTTCCACTGCAGAACACGATCAACCGGGTCCGAGAGTGCCACTACGAATGAGAATTGTTCAGTTGCAACTCTTCGTTGGAGTCTCAATGATTTTGTTTACAATGTTTAATGAAGTTGTTATTGTTGTTGTTGTTGTTGTTGCTTTGGATGAATGAACTTGCAGATGGCCGCGCGATTTACTTGCAGCACTCAGAGTGAATCATTGAGCAGACATTGCGAAATTGTCATGCCTATCGATTGAAATTACTTCAAATTGCTTACAATCGATTACAAGCACTAGCATTACTACACTTTGCTAACCAGCTAGCAGATACCCTGTAGTTAAGAGATACTGCAAGCAGCTTAAGCAAACTAATCGTTCTAATGTCACAAACTTTATCTTTATGCATTTATTAAAAATAAAAACAAAGATACCCTGTAATAAGTAGAGACATTATCGTTGCAGTAAACTTATTATACTAATATTGCATATATCATTATAAATATGTGCATGGAGTTCCCACTCTCTGCACTTTATCTGCACAACTTATGTGTTTATTTTTGAAACAAGTAGATTACGAGTAGATAAGAATGTAGTGAAACAAGCGAATGCCAAAGTTAAAGATGCTATTTCTGTAAATGGCGTATGTATATCTACTGCCCCTCTTTGTCTTTAGAGGGTATAACAAAGCATTTTCTGGGAAAGAAAAGTCATCTGCGATGATTAATCGGAAAGCTGCTTCGGGCAATTGTCCCAGTGAATCAATTGTATGTATAAGTCTGCGTATACTATATATACATGTGTATCTGGTGTATATATGGACAGCGCTGTGGTTACAATAATAGTCACTGCCACTGCGATAACAACAACATCAACGACAACAATTATAAATCAAAACTGAGGCATCAATGGGCCTCCCCGTACTGCCTCTTCATACTCAGCAACCCCCCCATTTCAAAAGGGAGGCTTGTCTTTGGGGACTGCCAAATTATTATGACGAATGCTTGGCCCTCCATCAAAGGTAATATCCAATTACGCCATGAATAGGGAAAGTTAATATCGGGCACAAGGTGAGACTTTCCCAACAAAATGCAATGCAATTGTTCTTGGCTTCACTGTGGATATATATACATATATATGCTATATGTGCATGTGTATGTACGATACTTTATCTAGGTATTTAGTTTCACTACTTTACCTAGCAGAGTCGCTGATCTAATCGCGAAATAGCGAATATCTTTTAGAGCTTTATATACGTATACAATGCTGGCTTCACATACGAAATGGAATCAATAAAAGTCTAAGAAATATACCTACATATATATAGCATTCCCGTAGAACCATAGACACATGCGTGAAATGTCTTTCTTCTGAGAGATAAGATACCCTATGAGCTAATAAAATATCATTTGTATGGCTATAAAGCCGGGGTAAATAGATTTTTATGATTGCCGGTGGGAAACACAATATTATTGTCAACTTTTGATAACGTGCGACGGACTATCTATAAAATTATTAAATACATTTTGTACCATTTATCAGAGTAAAGAACAAGTCTGCGCTTGTCCTTGCTGCATAACCTTTGAATTAATCATGTCAGAATGGAATACAATATACATATATATATACATAGCATATACAAATTTGTTTGTGTTTACGCGGGACTTGCAAATCCCACACTCAGCTTGGAACTGGGAAACGGGCGATAATACGAATACGTATGGGAGTGACGGCAGTGGAATGGGGGCCCCACTATCAGCCGGCAATGCCCCGCACCAGGCGCACAGGGAACTCAGCTCGGCTGCGTTATCAGTGGACATGAAATAAAATTGCACTGTGCAAAATAAATAAAGCGAAAGTCTCAATAAATCGAGAACTCTCCTCTCTTGAGTTATGAATTCATATGAACTCTGTTGGATTCGTTTAATTCAAGTTAATTCAAGTGCACTTGCACATTTAAGTTCAATTGGTTGCAACGAGTTGAACTTTCGAGTACTGAAAGAGCTCACTTGTTCTCCTTCTCTCCCCTCACTTTCCCCTATCCCCTTCTTTACAAACACTTGCAAGTGATTCGAGTACTTGCAAGTGAAATGAAACATTTGCAGTGTACTCAACACATATCTATTTACTTGCAGTGTATGATATATGTATCTGCATTAGTCATGCTCGGTCCAAAATTCACACAGTTCTCAACAACGATATGATTATTGCGACTATTATTATTATTATTGTTTTTGTTGTCTTTATTGCTGTTGTTGTTCTTGTTGTTATGGAAACTAATTGAGCATAGTTCCGCACATGGAAGTGTTCGATTGATGAACAGCTTTTTTTTTGGCTTGTTCAGTTAGTTTCATTTCTTTTTAACTGCATCTTTGAGGGAATTGAAATGGGAGTGGAATTAGAAATGAGCAAATGAATCATTCGCACTCATTCGTTACAGTTTTATGCTCCCTTGTTGAATCATTCCAGCATATCTGCTAGATCGGGAGTACTTTGAGGGTAAGGCTAAACTTGCTGATCGTGCAGAGGTTCAGGTTACATTTCAAGCCAATTGGATATATACAGAGAGAGGTACTTGGGGAGGTATTTGACTTTATGCTGAGTCGGAAAAATAATAAAATCAAGTGGAAATCAACAAAATGCGATTGAGGAATTGAACTAAATTGTGGGCACTCACAAAGAGTGTGATAATCATTTGAATTTAGTTATATTATTTGGGATATACATACATATAAGCATATTCTGTGCAGGTTATGGTCGATTGGTTACTCTGTCGTTTAATTCTCGGGACGTGCAAGTGTTTTCAATTGATTTGCAAGTTGTTGGACTGCATTTTTGATCGTAGCATGCAACGATCTTACAACATTTGAATGCACAGAGAGACAGACAGAAAGAGAGGGAGATCAGCACGAGGGAAGGAGAGAGGCAGAGAGAGACAGAGAGAGAGGGAGCACTGCAGCGAGAGTGAGAATTGTAGAGGGCTGGGGACATGTTTGATTAGCTGACAAAGAATTATTGTACACACACACACACACACACATACACACATGACAAATGCACATCTGCGTGTGTGTGTGTGTCTGTGTGGAGGCAACATGTCGTAAATGGTGACCCATCTGGTTTTGGGCTTGTCACTCAGCTGCCTTTGTTGTTGTTGCCGTTGTTGTCTGCAATTGTGCTTTGTTTGCTCAACAACAAGTTTAAAAGTTGAGTGGGGTCACTTTGCAATATGCGCAGTGTGCGTAAATACCCTGTAAAAGTGGAACCAAGCTGTGCACATTTGCATTGCTAAAGGGTATTTCCTAGTCGTGCATGTACCGTAGTTGCTGGCTAAGTATTCATTGAACATACATATGTAAATTACTTTGCTAATAATGGGTATGTACTAGTCGTGCATTTAATTCAAATTCATGTTTTATATTGTTTGCTTAGCTTAGCTGAGCAGTTGCCGTTATGATTTACAATATCAATAATCGATTTAGAGAGTGACAGAGAGAGAGATAGAGAAAGAGGGAGAGTGGGAGGGGGAGAGGGAGACAGCTGAAATGTGTGTCAGACATCGAACTTAATATGTTTATAATTGTTTTAATTGCCAAACAATTAAGAACTTAAAAACCAACAACAACAATTGCCAACAAAAGAGACAAGGGAAACAACCACAACAACAACAACAACTAGAATGGCAACAGCAGAACAAGAATGCGAAGAGTGTGAGTGCCCCATGGCCAAAGCGTGTCACTTGCGGCGTCTCGCAGTGTGTCCCCCTTTTTGGCACAACAGGTGAGAAGGAGAGACAGAGAGAGAGAAAGAGAGAGGGCACAGGGGGCAAACAACGTTTTTCTCTTGCTGCTCAGAAGTGGAGCGATAAGCAGTTATAACTTACTTAGACACCAACAACAACAGCAATTTGTGCCAAAATGTTAGCACTGTGCGACTGTTAATGTAGCTCTCTCCTTCTCACTCTTTACACATGTACATTTGCCTGCACGCGTGCATGTGTCTGTGTGTGTGTGTGTGTCTGTGTTAAGTGCAGCAATGTTTGCTGCAATTTGCGTTTCTTTTTTTGGTTTCAAAATAAAAAGCCAGAGATAAAGTTACAAGTTAGATAATGCATTATCAAACAAGGCACACACATGCAGACTAACACACACACACACACACACACACACACACACACACACACACACACACACACACACAGAGAGAGACTCTCTCACTGCACTTTTAAGGCGTGAGTTGTTTGAAAAAGATGCGGGCCTAAAGGTTAATGAGCAAGCAAGAGAGAGAGAGGGAGAGGGAGAGGGACAAAGCAAGAGTGCGACTCTGTGTGCGTCGTTGAGATCGAGAGCGAGAGAGCAATCAAACAAAAACTGAACGACGAATGCTGCTTTTCATTTCTTTTTGCCTTGCTTTGTTATTGTTTCTTCTTTTTCTTATTCGACACACACGCATATTTAAAGACGCTTAACAATTTATGCAAATCGAGAGCGTTAAAAGAAATAAACTTTTACCTTTCGCTGTCAGTTTCTATGCAATTATAATGCGAAACTTTTCTAGTGGTTTTTGTTGTTGTTGTTGTTTTTCTTTATGCGTGGCCCACATTTAACACTAATACACGCACACGCGAAAAATTATGAACTTAAAAAAAACACAAAGTGCATTTCTTGTTGGCCACATTTGTTGCTGTTATTGTTGTTGTGGCTGCTGCGACAGCGACGGCGACCGCAACGACGACGACGACGACGAGTGCAGCGACGACTTTAATTAACGAAGCGAGCGCACATAATGAACGTTCCTGCTGCCTCGGCCTCTGCCTCTGCTGCGGCTCCGTTTATCGTTTCGTTTCGTTAAACTTTTGCTTGCTGGACAGTTTATTTATTTATTTATGATTTGCACTCTCTCACACAGCACAAACACACACATATGTAGACAGACAGGCAGGCAGTACTAACGAATGATTCATTTCCATGCCCCATGAACACTATCACGAACAACAACAACAACAACACGGAGATCAGCAAGAAATGAGTCCGCGATCTACATAGAAACGTACGTGATATACACAGATATACACACACACTTGCACATGTGTTTGTGCATGTAAATGGAATGCGTATTGTGACCGGCAGTAAAGTGCGCGATTAGACAAAAAAAAAGAAAGAGAGAGAATGAATGACTAAGGACAATAAATAAAGTACACACGAGACAAGACGAAGACGATGAGTAGACAAGACGAGTCGAGACACTCAACACTTGACACGGTCGCGAACAATGAGTGGAAGCGGAGACACGGAGAATTTCAGTCGGTCAGTTCGCTCATAATCACGGGAGAGTATAACAGCAGCAGAGCAAACAACTTGTTCGCTGTTATTGTGTTCATAATACTTCTGTTAATTGTTGTTGCTGCGCTTGTGTGATTTACGTTGGAGTTGTAATGTTACTTTACTCAAAATGGTCTGTTCATGCTCGGTTGAGCTGTTAACTTACTGTAGACCGCAAAAATGATCACCAATTGCTGTTAAGGCAATGTTATTTGATATTGCTGTTGGTTTACAGTAGTCAGCACTGTTAACTTCAAAAAATTGACTGTTATTGCTTGCATAAATCACAGAAATTGTTATTAAAGTTCATTAAACAGTAAATATTTTATAAATACTTGCATTTTCAGTTAAATTTGCATTTAATGCAATATCAAATAGCACTTTGTAAACAATTTAAAAAATTGGCGCTGCATAGTGTGACCATGCATGCTGCATAGAAATAAATCACGCATGCACAGTGTGACCTTTTTAACAAAACTATCGCATAGCTAATTTTTATCGATAACACAGCCAATTCATTGGCAACATTTACACAAGCGTTGGCAACGCGAGCGCAGCGCAAAATTGCGCGCTCACATGAAGTTGGCTGCGCCACAACAACCGCACCGCACTGTTCCCACATAAAGTTGGCAGCAACTATTCCCACTGTTACAAAACTGTTGCCACTGTTTTTGTGTACGGTTCCACAGTGGAACGAAACAATGTGGGCGTATAAGAGGAAACAACATCCACAGCTGCCATTGGTCATCGTTGCTGCGCACAAGCGTCACAGCGAAAAATGTCGTTGAGCCACGCCCCCCAACTGGCATGTTATGTGCGCCAACGTTGGCGCTGACTGCGACGCCACGCGACGCGACACGCTCTTTTCCTCATTTTGACAGCAAGTCAAGCCATGTGTGCGTGTGTGAGTGTGTGTGTGAGTGTGTGTTGTTTGTTTGCTTATTTGTTTGTGCTTCGTTTGTCGTATAAGTGATGAGTCAATTAACCCAACATTCCTCGAGGCCACATATTGCTTTAATTAAACAGACAAACAAAATTGCAGCAGCAACAACAACAACAACAACAACAGCAGCAGCAACTGCAACACTGCACTACATGCGTATTGTTGTTGTTGTTGTTGTTGTTGCTGCTGCGGCTTCTTTTCCTATTTGTGACTTCTGTCGCCGTCGCTGCTGCTGCTGTTGTTGTTGCTGTTGCTGGGATTAAATGAAATACACAGCCGCATCGACAAGTTAAATGCAAACAAATATTTGCATTTATTTCCACCTCCCACCTCCCACACACGCACACGCACGCACACTCACACACACATGCAACCTTGAAAGTGCCAGCAACAACAACAACAACAATAATAATTTGCACTCGACTCAGTTAATTAAACTTTAATTACATGTAATTTACAAAGTTGATTGATTCAGCCAACGTTTTTTTCATGTTGCACACACACATACACATGCATGCACACACACACACATACACCTGCAGGGCGCTTGGCCTGCTGCGTTGCCTACTTTAAGGCGCTTCCAGTTGAAGTTTCCCATTTTGCGTGGCTTTCTGCCTCCTTCTGCTCCTGCTCATTCTCCTCCTCCTCCTCCTCTTCTTCCTTTTTTTTTGGTTTATTTTTTGACTGCAAAATTGTTTTGTAATTTTTTAATTGCCAGCCTTGAGGTCGATTTAAGGCAGAGGCAGAAGAAGGAGAAGAGAGTACAATGGGAAGAGAATATAAAGGCGGAAGAAGAGGCAGAAGAGGAGGCAGAATGTAAAGGGGGAGGCAGAGGAAGCAGAAGAAGGCAAAGGCAGCAGGTGAAAGGCAAAGGGGAAGTAGAAGAATAAGAAGAAAGAAGAAAGGACGAAGGAGAAAAGAAGCTTAACTTTGTTTGTTTGCAAACTATGCCGAGTAGGTAGCAAGAGAGAGGGAGAAGGAGGGGAAATATGAACAGAAATAAGTGAGGTGAGTGAAGAAAGAGAAAAGAAAGATGAAAAGAATGTAAAAATGAGAAACAAGAGAGAAGAACAGACAAAATTAAAAAAGCAGAGAAAAATAGAGAAGAAGGGAGAAGAAGAGAGCGAATGAAGAAAAGAAAGGACCAGAGGAGAGAAGAAAAGCGCAAAAAGGAGAAGCAGAAGAGAAGAAATGAAATGGAAAGGGAAGAAAACGGAAGAAATGGGTGTAGAGTGAAGAGATAGGAAAAAAAAGCCAAAGAGAAAACGAGAGCGGGAGAGAGAAGAAGACTTAAGAAGAAAGAAGAAGGAAAAATAATCAATGAAAAAAGGAGTAGAAGAAAACAGATAGAATAAAGGGAGAGGGAGAGAGAGAAGAGGGAGAGAGAGAAGAGGCAGAAGAGAGAGTGGGCAGAAGCAATTAAAAGAAAAGAGAGAGAGAAGAAACGGAAAATGCTTCTCTTCTTTCTCATCTTTCCAAACTTGCTCCTTCCCAGTCTTATTTATCTTTCCCTTCTTCTTTTCTCTGTATTCGTCATCTTCCACTCTCAAATCTTCCTCATCTTCTCTCCCTCTTCTTCTTCTTTTTTCTCTCTGTCAACTCTTTCTTATTGTCTTCTCCTGTTTCTTTAATTGCATTATGTTTTTTGCCCCTCTCTTCTGTCCAGAGAAGCTTTTCTTCCCTCCCTCTTTACCCTCTTTACCCTCTTGCTCTTTTTCTTCTTCCCTGGCATACTCCAATATCCCGACTATCAGATACTCCTCACAACCCACAAGCCTCCAAGCAGGGCGCCATTGTTTTAGCGCTGCCCGAAATCAAATGGAACGGAACTGAGCGGGACAGATTGACAAGGCTGGACAAGGAGGACACGATGTGTGGAGTTCATTATCAGGGGATCAAGGCAAACACAAACACAACAACAACAACAGCAGTAACAACAAACATAGTAGAAAACAAACACAAAGACGGAGCAGACAATTTGGCCGATGATTGCCGGACAATGCAGAGCAGAGTGTGGAAAATGGAAAATGGAAAACGGGCTGCGGCCTGTGCGGCATGTAGAAAAGCTGAGGAAAACTACCGCATGCAAATTGCAGCAATTGAAAGGAGGCGATACAAAACAAAGAACACAAGTTGAGACAGACAAAGAGAGAGAGAGAGAGAGGGAGAGAGGGAGAGGGAGAGGGAGAGAGTGCAGAGAACAAAGCGCAGAGCGAACAATGACAGAAAACTGCAAACAAATTTTGCATGGCAAATGCAACAAACAAATGAATGAGAGATAGAGCGGGAGGGGGAGAAAGAGAAGGAGAGGGAGCGAGAGAGCGAGAGAGAGAGAGAGAGAGGGAGAGAGAGAGGGAGTGGGAGAAGGCACAAATCACTCAAAGGACTTCCACTTGAATGTTTTCGAAAACAATTGAGCAAAAGGAATCAAAAACACAAAACACACGCATAACGAAACACGAAATACGCACAAAGGAAGGAGGAGCAGCAGCAGCAGAAGGAGAAAGAGAAGGTGGAGGAGGAGAAGCAGGAGGAGGGGCAGCAGCAGGGAAAGCGGAGCAAAGCAAAGTCTGCTGCAAGTTGTTGCGCCTTAAGTCCTCGAGCAAACATCAATGGGAAAACCGTGTGCGTCTGTATCTCCCCCTCTCCCTCTCTCCCTCTCCCTCTTCCCTTCCCCCCTCCCTGCCTCTCGCTATACCGGATGCCGCCACACACACTTGATCGACTTCTGACTCCGCTTCGACGTTTCTCCGAGTGCAATTTAGCGCATCCTTCGCAAATCCCACTCCCTCCCTCTCTCCCTCTCTCCCTCTCTCTCTCTCTCTCTCTCTTTGTTATTGTTGTTGTGCTATTGTGCCTCTTCAGGCAGTTATTTGATCCAAATTGAAAGCGATAAGCTGGAAACGTCGAGTCGTCGCTGCAAAGATTCCGATCCCGAAATGGAAAAACCTCTCGCTCAATTCTCAATTCGAGCCCCGATCAATTTCAATAATTGAGATCAGACAAACATCAGACAAATTGAAGGAGAGCAGGCACCGCTCAAGGTGCCAGAGATCGTTGTAGATATGCTAGAAGTGCCCATAGATGGCGGCAGGGGGTGATTTGCTTGGGGAAGTTTCTTTGTATATGCAACAAGGCACTGAGAAGGGAGTCAAAGAGTCAAGAGCGAAGTGAGGTTAGATTTGATGCATGATGCAACCCTGTGTAATAACTGTTATGTACTGAATTTTTAATCTATTGTATATAAATATTGAAATATACTTCAAGATTATCAAGATGTAAAATAGTAGTAAAAAACTTAAAAATATTTGAAAATCGATCAAAATTTACTCTGTAAGATATATGATTATTATACTTTACTTTATAATAATATCTTCTATACGTATATAAGATTCATTGACAATGTATAAATAATATAATATCTCAATAGTTTATTATTTAATTTATTCGATTTTATTTGATTTATTTAATTTACTATACAATATCTACAAGATATACATTCAAATCAAAAAGCAATCATGGTGTTTGAAGAAGATCAACGATTTAAATAATACGATATCAATAAAAACAATAACCTTTCTCAACTATTCCATATAATCTGCACAATTGTGATCTGCAATCTAAGATTTAGATCAATATGATATATTAAATTAGAATACTTAATGTGAGATATGGAATGATAATACAACATAAGATCAACAGGATGTGAAATAAAAACAAAATATAAATTCATGTAATTGACAAGATCTACAATATCTTAAATTTGAACTTACTACATGATTAATTACAGTTGAGGTAATTTTCATAAATGCTGCAAGGCTTACAACATGTTAGATTTGCTGCAAGCTCCAATAAAACTAAGTTAATATTGCAACAAATAATCAAATATTCTACAAGATCTTTGAAATTGAATTTTTCATTACATGATTGCTCTGAAATGATATATAATCTACAGCTTATATATATTTATGTACACCTAAATATATTAGTTATAGTTTATAGTATTTATAAAAGTATGAAATACAACTAAATAAACTAGAACATTCTGAAAGATCAAGAAGATCTTTGAATTCAAGACATGATCAATATAATCTATTATAATTAATAGAAACATATTACTAATTCATACATATTATAATGCTGATACTACAGCTGAATCATTAACACATATAGTAATCTATATGTTGTGTATGTTCTAAATACAATATAATCCTTTAATGTATTTCACATCTGTCTCTATATAATGTAGAGCACATTTAACGTCAATAAATGCCTTTATTTGGTAACTTTTATTTGATATAAAATTGAAAAATAGTTTCGGAAAAGTGCCGCTAAAGCCAGCTGAAACTGGCCAGATTTACCTGGCCCTATTTCAAGCCAAATAATTAGCTTATAGCTAGTTTTTTCCCTCGAAGAGAAAAAACAATTTTCCATTTCCGCACAAAAAACACAAAGGAGATGGATGAGGAGAAGGACGTGGAAGAGGGGGAGGGGAGGAGGTTGAGATTCTTTTTTGGGCTGGCCAAATGCGGCATTGGGCACGCATGTGCCTCGGACCCGGAACTGGCTGACTCACTCCACGGCCACGACGGTGGCAGCGCTGCCTTATTGGCCCTCACACAATGTTGTTGTTTTTTGCACGTTTCGCGCCGCCCGCGACGAATTGAGGATGCGGAATGCGGCAATGCAAGGAGCAGGGAGGGGGGGGGGACAGATTGGGAATGACAGCAGCGGGGCAGGGGAGGAATGGAACAACGACATGGCAACTATTTTTTATGCTCGGGCAACTTCCTCTCGCTGCGCTGCCTCCGTCTCCCCGTCTCCCGCTCTTCTCTTTTTTATGAGCAACTATAATTGTTTTGGCTAAGGACGAGAGCAGCAGTAGAGGCAGAGGCAGAGCGAGGAGAGGGGGGGTGAGTGCTGAGGGAGATGTGGACGACGACGACAGTCAGTCTGGCAGTGCGGCCATCATTTGGGATTAGTGTGCGTGCGTGTGCGTGTGCGTGCGCGTTGACCTTTTGCATCTGCCAGAGGTCGTACTAATAGACCAAGAGGCCAACTCAGGCCAGGGGCAGTCAAGGAGTGTAGGGGGGGGGGAAGGGGAAAGGAAGCCGTGCTCGTTATGGAGTCACGCTCATTGCTTTGCCCAATATAAATTAAGATCCCTAAATGCTGACAAAGGGCCCTAATTCAAAGGCAATAAAACGGATATTAAGCACACATCGAACTGGCTACCGATCTGCCTTGGACTTGGGCACCCCATGATGATGATCCCTGCAGCTCAACATCGTTACGAACTGCATTATTATGATCATCATCATCATCATCATCATCATCTTGCGCTGCATTAATGAAATGCATTTCATTTCATTCCACACACAGTTTTTTATATTCAGTTTTTTTTTTTATGAAAGAAATGAATGCTGAAAGAAATCTTTGAGCAGCAGCGAAAGTTGACCCCCCCTTCTCCCCCTCTCTTTCTCTCTCTCTCTCTGTGATGCGCCCTGCCCAACTCGCGCTGCACATTACTAATTCATTTTTCTAATTTCCACATTTCTCAGATAACAAACGGTCCAGCTAGGTCCAGTCAGAGGCAGTGCTAAGGGACAGTGCAGGGCACAGTCAGAGGTACAAATGGGGGAAGGGGAGCAGTGGCAGTGGCAAGAGAGTGCAGAGGGGGGGGAGGGGACCGCTGCCCAATTCATTTTGTGAGATAATTTATGTGCCGCTGTCAACTCGAACAATTGCGCGACTGCAACTGGTCTTCAAATGCGGCTCAACAGTTGCACAACAGCGGCCGCTCAAAGATGTCAAAGGTCACTCACACACTCAGGGTCAGTTGCAGCGTTGTCAGCTCAGGTGCAGCGACAGCATCGTAAATTAACAATTACCAAGCAATTATTGAGCACAACAAAGCAACAGGAAGTCTGCCGCTGTCACTGTCTCTCTCCCTCCCTTTCTCTCTCCCTCCCTCTCTCTCCCTTTCTCTCTCTGTTTGCCTGGCAAGTGCAATTGCTTTGCTTAGTTCTTTCCTCCCCCACTCTGCTGCTTTCTCTTGCTGCCGCTTTGCGGTTCCATTCACGCATTCGAGGACATTTGCGGCTCGCCTACAGTAGCGCCTCCTCCTCTCTCTCCTCTTCTCCCTCTGCGCTGACCTAACCTGACCGGATACGCGCAGGCACCGTACATGGACACTGCTTGAAGGTGGTCCCCTTGCGTAGCATCCCCTTCCTGTTTCCTCTTTCCTCTTTCTCCCTTTCGCTGCCTCAGCCTCAAATTGAGTTATCAATCGCACATTGTTGTCACTCTGCTTCAGTCTGCTCCTGCTCCTCCTTCTCCTGATGATACGATGATGA
This sequence comes from Zaprionus indianus, assembly GCA_018904595.1. Classification (NCBI taxonomy): domain Eukaryota; kingdom Metazoa; phylum Arthropoda; class Insecta; order Diptera; family Drosophilidae; genus Zaprionus; species Zaprionus indianus. Next base: position 2,582,755 of record JAEIHA010000344.1, read on the forward strand.
CATATAGCAGGTTGATCGGAAGTGCTCGTTGGGTGTTCCTAGTGGCTGCGGAAGTTCGAGTAGAACTGCCAGGAGGAGAGATTTTAGGGAAGCTGGAATTGATAAAAAAGAGAGTATTGACTTTATATTGAAAGATGAATAAATGAATAACTGCATGGAGAATACATATGTATACATGCATACAGAATACGCGAATACATATGTATATAAATGCATACAAATGTGCATATATATTCATATTCAAATCAAAGTTGCTGGGATATTAAATTACTTGCAAACTCAAACTCAAAATTAGAATAGAAAAGAAAGTAAGTAAATTTGCTTTGCATGGAAAGTAGAAAGATTTATAAATGAACTAAGGATTATATATATATATAATTGATAAACATATATAGATCTAGTTTTATGTATATTTTGTACATATATACATATACACGATCTTGCTGTACCAAACATTGTTGGACATCATGAAAACTAATTTATTAGATTATTTTTATTGTACTTAGAAATTTACTCCTGTTCATCTGCTCACTGTGTACATATTATAAATATATATAAATTTTATATAGTTCTATAGCTCTTTCTCATTTATTCCTGTTCAAAATCATTCAAATTTTCAGTCAATTGCGTTAGTCAGTTTCCATTGCGCCCATGACGAGTTTGACTGCTTTGATAAGGCGACAGTTTGAACTGCTGTCATTGCTGCAGTTCTCAGAATGGCAGCGCATTGGTCGCACTTCCCTGCCCCACTGCGCCGCCTTACCCCTTCTCCATTAAGCTGCAGTTGCCCCCTTCTGCTTCCTCTTTTCTTCTTTCCCACTTCTTTCCCCCTTGTATCCCACTTCATTCCCCCTTCTTTGCCTTCTCCTGCAGCTCTGCTCTGCTTCTGTGCCTCCCTCTCATGCTTGCCCCAGCTCCTTATCCCCTCTCCCTGCTTGCCACACCCAATTGCCAGTGGCAGCTACCGCGTACTTGCCACGCCAAGCGCTGCCCTCCAGCTCCACCTCCAGCTCCAAGTCGGCCCTGGTCAGCCGCACCTCGCAGCGTTGGCGATGGCGATGGCGATGGTGTCTGTGTTGGCATATGTAACCCGCGTGCGCTGGCTGATTGACCCGGCTTATTGGCATTGTTACTGTGACACCCCCCCTCCCCTATCCCTCTATCCCCCCTATACCCCTTGACCCCCTCTTGCTTGCCTTCTGGTCAGTTGTTTCGTCCGCTGCGCCGGCATTCGCCCTCAGATGTGTTGCGCCTTTCATGTTGTCACCGCAGCAGAGTGAAAAGAAACCAAAAACCAGAAGCGTAACGAAACAGATCGAAGCAAGGCGACACAGAGACAGAAAGAGAGACAGAGGGAGAGAGGAAGAGAGGGAGAGAGGGAGACAGACTAACCCGACAATAAGCGAAAGAACTGAAAACCGAAAGCCGAAAAACCGAACCAAAATCGACCCTTGCACGCGCCCGTAATTAGATGAGGAGATGAGGAGACCTGGAGAGGAGCTTGGGCAGGCACTGCGACTGTCACTGTGACTGCGACTGTTCCTGTGATGATGACTGGCGACTGGGGCGTGTGTGTTGGCCGAACAAATTTGTTAAGAGCTCCAACAGCGCGAGCGGCTCCTTTGGAGTCCGTCCTTGCACCTTTTGGAGGTATGCAAATTGCAACAACAACAGCAAGGCGAGAACAACAGCTGAAAGTGGCGTAAAACACCAGCAGCAGCAGCAGCAGCAGCAGCAGCAGGGGGTAGGTATGGAGGGGGGAGGGGAACTGGAATGTGCATAAATTCTGGCAGTGTATTTGGTTGGGGCAACGAGAGCAGCTACCCATAAAATTATGAGCAACTGCAGCCCAGTCAGGGATCAGCAGAGGAGCAAGTGAGAGAGAGGGGGGAGGGGTGCTGCCAGGGACACGCAGAGGACACGCAGTCGCATTCTCAAATTATACGCGATCATTAAATGTCTTCGACAAAAATGAGCATAAAAATCGCACGCGGCCCAAATGAAAATAAATTAAAGCAAAGCAAAGCAAAGCAAAGCAAAGGCAAAGGCAGAAAAGCGTTAACTAAACTGAAACAAGGGGGAGTGAAGGACTATAAGCATACCCTGTAAATGGGCAGTGGCTAAACAGTGCACTTTGGTACATTCTTAAGTACATCTATGGCACTTTTTGGGACTCAAATCAAAGTGAATTTCATTGCTTATGCACTGAGCAAAATTTTCGCACTTAGTTTCCTTTTTTGTTATAACCTCACTTTAGTAGGAGTGCAAGGAAGTAGAAGAAGAAAAAGAAGAGAGTACCTACAAAGTGCAAGTGTGCTTGATCAGCGTCGAGCAAAGTGCATAGAGGCCAAGAACCCTCTCTTTGTCCGTATGAACACCTTTAACTCAAACACTATAAGAGTTAGGGTTACCAAATTTGTTGAGCATATGTCTAATTGTTGCCCGCAAGTATTCTTTAATTTACAATCGGACCACGCCCCTTTTTTGTAGTAGTTCATCGTACATAAATAATGAAAACACATTTTATAGGAAATTTTAGATTTCTTTTTGATTTTCTTCTTTTTTAAGGTTTTTATTAACATTTGTTTTGTACTAATTTCATTTGTTAGTTTATTTTCTCATTGTTATTATTATTTTATGTACATTTATGTTTTATGTATTTAATTTTTTATTTCTCTTTTTTCGTGATTTTTATAATGTTCCTTTTATTTACTTCTTTTTTAACATTTTTCTCTCTTTTCCTGATTATTAATATTTAATTTATTTTTTTTTAAATTTTTTTATTTAGTTCTTTTCATTTAACTTTGATTTTATCAATTTTTATTTTAACTTTAAATTGCACTCTAGGTTTTTACTTTCTGCTGCCCCTTTTCTCGCTGTGCACACTGCTTTGCCTGGTGAACACACTCTACTCTCAAACTTATACAGGGTACACCGACAGTCGGCTAATGCTGCCCACGCCCTTTGCTAGGTGTGTTTTCAGCCTTTGTGCTTGTGTTTGTATTGGAACTGGACCCACATCAAGGCACCGCCACAGTCAGAGCTCTCTCCCTCTCTCCCTCTCTCTTTCTCCTTCTCTCTCTCTCTTGCTGTTTCCCTCTGGCATGAGTCATCAGCAAGTTGACCAACTTGCCCAGCCGGGAGCAAACCCCAACAAGGTGTTCCGACTCCAATTCCAATTTCAATTCCAATTCCGATACTGACTCCGATTCTGTTTCTGTTTCGGATTCTCTTTCTGTCTCTTTCTCTGTATCTGTTTCTGTTTCTGATTCTTGTGTGGCTTTGCTGCGTTCGCTGGGGGCATTCAGAAGCAAATAAGTCACGTGAATAAGATTTCTCGCATAATAAATTATCCCACAGTCCGCACTGCGTGCGCACACTGTGCCTGCCCGTCTCAGTCCCACTGTGCAGCCCAAGCAGAGGCAGAAGCAGAAGCAGCTGCCGTTTTGGGGGCAGAGCTTAAGAATGCAGCTTCTGTGCAACGCCACGAAAGTTCGAACAAACGAGTGGCAGCAGCAGGTGAGTGGGGGAGAGGGGGAGAGAGAGGGGGGAGACTGGGGGCAGATCACTGCAGTCGCCAAGCCAACCGAACCGAACATTATTGTGACCCGTAAATGATACAAAAATTGTGTGTCATTAATAAGCAGCACAGCGTGGCATCTTCCAGCCTCGTCTGGGATGCAGCTACCCCCTCCCCCCCCCCCTCTCCCTCCCCCTTTCCATCTCTCTCTCTCTGTCCTCTCTCTTGCAAGTTGTGCGCTGCAGACTGCCCGGTACCAGAGACCGGTTGCACTGTCTACTCTCCCAATCCCCAATCCCGCAATCCGCAGGCGACTAACCACAGCGTCACAGGGCGTTCGCACGCAGGGTGGTCCTTGTCCCCCCCCCGCAGCTTGGTGTATGCTTTAAGGAGTAAGGGAGGGGGGCTTTTCCAATTGCTGTCGCTTGATTGATTTGCCGAGCAAGCTAAATACAAAATTTTCTCCGTGTCCATTCGATCGATTTGTTTTAAAATGATTTGCCTAATGTCGCGTCCCCCTTGGCGCTGTGTGCGGGATTACACTGGGATCACGGCGCGACGACATGCACAGCTCTTTCCCAGGCGAACTCCAGCAGAGACCAGAGCTGAGAGCTGGGCAGAGCAAGTGCTTCTGCTGACCAGGCAGGCAATGTAAGTCCTTGTCGCCAAATGAGCTAGACACTTGTCTGGGAGAGAGGGAAAAATGAAGATGGCAAGCAGAAGGTGAAGGGGATAAGTTGAATAGAGAAGGGGAGACAAGGGGAAGAAAGAGGAAAAAGGAGGCAGGACTTGGAAAGTAGAGAAATTCGGCAAGGAAAGTTGTTCATGGGGCTTATGATACTCTACCAAAAAAACTAAGAAAGCTGCAGTTGAATAAATCAATTTTAAAAGTACTAAGGATGAATTTACACTTGCAATTCTTTTAATTTCGATTTAAGGGGGCGTGGTCAGCTTTCAAGACTTGCTTTATTTAGGTAAAATAAAAATATATATGCCCACAAAATGTAGTACCCCTAACTCTTATGGTCTTTGAGTTATAGATGCTCATACAGACAAGCAGAGCGTATTTGGAGCATATGCACTCTCAGTATGCTAGCACTTTTTGGCCTTGCAGATACCTTCTTATTTTTATGCTGCTCTTTGCACTGTTTCCAAAGTGAGCATATCCATCTTGATCTTGATCATTGACCTCTCTGCAGGCAAGGCAATTATGCAGAGGCGTCACTGGCAAACTAAACTAAACCCATCAACGGCCGAGTTGTCGCCTGCAAAATGCGATCGATATCGCATTACAGCGCGAGCTACCTCTATCTCCCTCTCACCATCTCACCGTCTCTCTCTCGCACCTCTCTCTGTGCAATACGAGAGGTGCGCCCGAAAGAGAGCTACAAATTGGCAGCAAAGGCAGCTGCGCCTCAGGGCAATTGCAAGCGCAATTGAACGAATGAATCTGAAATACGAAACAACTCTGTATAATATAATCTATATTCTTATGACTGTATGTACATATGTGTGTGTGTGTGAGTGTTTGTGTGTGTTCAATCAAAGGGCCTGGGCCAAGTACAATTCATCTCAATATGCCAATGTTGCTTTCAACATGCGCATTGTTTGGACATCAAACCCAGAGCCGGGTGCTCTAAGTAGCCTGAGAGACCAAGAGAATGAGAATGAGAATGAGTGCGAGACTGAGACTGAGACTCAGACAGAGTATAAGGTAGACTGTTGGTCGCCGGACGAGAGCAAGAAGGAGAGACAGAGGGAGGGAGAGAGCCAGACCGAGACCGAGACCGAGACCCAATTTCAATTCCAAGTTGTTGCAGCTAAAAAGAAGGATTATCCCGGCAATGATCAATATTGAAAGAATGAAGACATATCAATATGGGCACGTTGTCTATGCATACATACAGTAGGCCAATTCACACACACACAAACACACACACACACACACACACACACACATACGTAGGACAGACACTGTTGGCGTTGGCGGCGGAGCTCAAGAAATTGAAAGGTTAAACAAAACAAAGCCAGGAACGCAGGCAGGGATTGAAGAAGAACAAGCAGAAGTAGCAGAAGACGAGGAGGGAAAAGTATGTGGAAAAAAGGGAAAGGGAAAGGGCAACCGGGGGCGGAGGACCGTGTGAGAGACGACCGTGCGGCCCAGTCGAGCATGAAAGAAAGTAAAAATCAATTTGAACTCGAGCAGAACAATTACTTTCTCATCTCTCGACCGTGCGTGGGCTCCGACTCGGTCTCAGCCTCAGTCTCAGCCTCCTCTCTGATTTGGTTGTCTTCAATCCGCACGTAAATAGTGTCAATCAAAAAAGGTTGCACAACAACAACAACAACAATCGATAACCGCACCAAATCTACAAGAAACCGTTGCAATGCTGCTCTCTCTTTCTCTCTCTGTCTGCCTACTTATCTCACTGCGCCTTCCTGGAACATCGTCTAGATGATTCTCTCTCTCTCCACGATCATTGTTTGGCATTGTTCCTCGGCCCAAACGAGTTGGGAAATTGGGAAACTTTTCTCAATGCCTCTGTGGACTTAACGTTCCGCCTCGTCGTCGTCGTCGTCGGATCTTTGGATCGGGGTCCATTGTTGATCTTGTCAATGTTTTGTCAGCAGTCGCCCAATAAGCCCCATCAAAGAGCAACAAATTTTTGATTGACAACGCGCATAGTTGTTGAAAAGTTTCAACTCTCGCACACACACACATATACACACACACACACACACACACACACTCGAGACTCTCACCTGCACACCTGTTTGGGAATTATTGAAAATCTTTAACTTCTTTTGCATTCCCCAAGTTAATCAGTCTCCAATCAGTCAGCAAATAATAAAAATCAGATTACACTGCGAGAAAAGGGCGTCAGCAATAACATGATGCGACAGTCAGGGAAATCAATAATAAATATTTTAATATTATTATGTTAATTCAATTAAAAGCTAACTTTTTTCTCATTTATTTATTATTATAATTATTATTATTATTTTTATTATTGCTATTATTTATTTATACAAAAATTGAAAATATTTTTTGAATTGCAAATAAGTACAAAGCATTTCGCGCAGTGTATGTTCTTTGTAAAGCTTATTTCGTTGTTAAATTAATCAATTAATAAATATGTTTTCAGTGTAATAACATATCTTATAGTATTAACAATATTAAACACTTATTTCTCTCAGTGTATACTCTATTGAATAAGTTATTTGATCCAGCCATCATCGATTAATGCCTCGCACGTGTGTTTAGTGGAATGTTTTCATTGCTAAATCAATTTAGAAATATTTACCACTAATTTCTTTCAGTGTATTTGCTCATTAATCATTGTAGACATTTGAAACAATTAATATGAGTATAATTTTAGCTGTATTTTTAAATATATTAAATATTTAATTATATATTGCATATATTAACACTCATTTCTCTCAGTGTATTCGCTCATTTTAAGCTCTATGCATTATAAAGGTTTTATATAGTCACCAAATGACAAACACCCAACAGTTACACAGGTTTATAACTGTTTGTCACTAACAATTTCTCTCAGTGTAGCCTTCTCACGAGTAGTTTCTACTTAAAAACCAAATAAAATATGCAAAAATAATGGAAATATTTCATAAATATTTAAAACCTCTTCCACTGCAGTTGGACGGGGGGGGGTTGCAGGGGTAGGAGAGGGAGGCAAAGGAGTTGCAGCTAAGCCAAATGCTGTCATTATCCTGCCAACAGGTGAACGTGGGAGAGAGAGAGAGAGAGAGAGTGAAAGACAAAGAGACAGAGAGAGGGGGGGAGGGGGAATGGAGGTCATGCCCACAACAATGTGTGCACAGCCACGCCCACAGCGCTGCATTTAATTAATGCAATTAAACGAAGGCAAAGGCAAACAAATCCCAAAGGGAGCAGCAGCAACATTCTGTGGCAGGCAGCAGCAACAACAAAGTGTGGCACACAGTGGCAATGGCTGCGCAGCTGGCGTTGGCGGCAGCCTCACCCGCCTTAATCACCGCCATAAGATTGTCCATAAAACGCGCCCAGCACAGTCGCAAGTGAAAAAAAGGCCAGAAAAAGGCCAGAAAAAGCGCAGCAGCAACATCAACATCAACAACAGCAACAGCAGCAGCAGCAACAGCAGCCACAATAGCAACCGTTGCAGGTTCCCAAACGCGCAGACAATAAACCAAGCAAGCCCCCAACAGCAACTGCAGCTCCAGCTCCTTCTCCAGCTCCAACTCCTTCTCCATCGCCTTCTCTGACTGCGACTCGGTCTGGTCAGTTGCTCTCGCGCACGAATCGGTAGCCTAATCCCCTGTTGTACGACTAATAACATTGTTACGATTAATGCTTCTTTTTTTTGTATACCCTACACACACACACACACACACACACACACACACACACGTAGGCACAGTCTGGCTCTGTCTGTGTGTTGTTTTTGTCGACTTTTCTGCTGCCTTTTTATTTATTTATGCTCTGCCTGCTGCCTCTGCCTCTGCCTCTGCCGTTGCTGCCTTCGCTTTTCTTATAAGAATTGCTCAGCATTGGCTCTGCCAGTCAGAGGCCCCCGTCCAACTGTCCCACCCCACCCCACCGCACCCCCTCTCTGAGGCAGGCAATGCAGCTACCGTGGCTGGGCATCGAATCAAGTTTTGGTTGAGACGCGACTTTGAGTGTATCTCTTTCTCACTGCCAGACTGACTGTCTCTCTCTCTCTCTCTCTCTCTGTCCATGTGTGTGTGTGCCTGTGTGTGTGTGTTTTTTTTATCTTGAAAAGAATTCGTTTGATATTAGCGCTCTGTATCGCGCTTGCGCTGCTTCATATATCAAAAATTATTATGACGATTTTATGCGTTCGAAATGTCGTCTCATTATTAAACAAAAAGCCCAAAGCAAAGCACGAAAAACGAAAGAAACGAAATGAAGAAGAGACGCAGAGGAATAAAAATAAAGTAGAAGAAGGTAGTGGAGAGGTAGAGGGGGAAGCGGGGGGGGAACAAAATCTACATGCATATAAAACCAAACGAAACGGCAGCACAGGCAGCAGTTTTGTAGTCGCAGCGCAGATCGCGCTCGGATCGAAAGATCTTTTGTATTATTGATTTCTGTTGCTGTTGTTATTGTTGCTGCTGCCGCTGCTGCCAGTGCTGCTGCTGTTGTTGTTGTCCGCTGCATAGCTGACATAAGGTAAAAAATTAATTATGAGGCGTCGATCATGTTTAATATATGCATAAACTGAGTCTGGGCCCAGGCGAGACAAGCAAGACAAGCGAGCCAATTTGTAGGCCCATTGCCAAAAAGAAATACATATATAAAACTAAAGAAAAAAGAAGCTAAAAATAAAAAACAAGCTGAAAAGCAGGCTGACACAAAAAAAAAACAGCTGAAAAGCAGCCAAAATAGTAATAATAATCATCGCATAATGGCAGAAGAATAGCGGGCAGGGGCAGATCGCTAACTCTAAATAGCAAGTGTTGTCATTATGCTGGGGCCTTGCCCAGTCCCCTACCCACTCCCCGCCTGCCCCGCCCCGCTCTTCACCTCACCACCTTGGTGGCTTTGAGAAAGCAGCATCGCAGCTTTTGGTCATTTTGTTTTTATCATTCTTATGATTATTTGAGTTTTATTTTTTATCTTTCTTCATTTTTTTGATATTTTTTTTATTGCTTTCTATGCGAAACAAAGCGAGGGGAAGGAGAGGGAGAGGGAGAGGGAGAGAGAGGGGAACAAAAAGATGAAAAACTTTGCAGCTGAAACTTCTTTGAGGGCGCAGCTACCTGAAAGGGGGCTACCTTTGTGCGCTGAGCACCTTTCCCGCTGCCTTCCCCAGCCCCTGCTGCTGCTTGTTGACGTCATAAAAATTTCCTTTAGCGGCCACCGGAAATGCCACACAATGGCATATAGATATACTCCACACACACACACACACTCGCACACCAACTCATTGACAGCTAAGTAGCTGCTGCTGGCTGGCACTTTATAGTATTTACAGTTGCACGCGGCGTATACGCAATGTTGAATTCTATTTGATTGCTTCGCCTCCATCTGTGTGTGTGTGTGTGTGTATGTGTGTCTGGCATTGTCGCTGGCATTTACGATGCGCTGCCATCAATAGAACCATAAATATTAATAGTTACAGTAGGATCTCCATGAGACGCACTACTCAAGGCAGTCTCAGACTCAGTGTCAGACTCAGCCTCTTCTTGAGTTTACCTTGTATGGATGGAATTTATATGGTCTGCTATACATCAACAGATAGTTCAAATGTCTTTGTAGGCTATAGCCATGCAATGGTTAGTGTTTACTTTGATTAGAACGAAGCAAACTGAAGGGAAGTTAACTATTTGCATAAAATACTGCTGAATTACATAGTTTATACTGTTAGGATCATCATATTATCTTTACATATAATGAGAAAGTACAGAAGAGTTGAGAAAACTTAGGAAAGTTCTTCTACAAAGTGAAATATTGAAGTTCATGCAAACAAAAGTCTTAATAATAGATAAAAACTAATGGAATTGAACGATAATTAGGTCTCATTAGATTCTACAATATATACACACACTCATTAAAACTCTACTGAAACACTCATTCTACTCCATCAATACCAGTAAAATCACCTTACAAACATTATATACAAAGGAAGTAAAAATAAAGCAAAGAAAAACAAACTTGAAACTTTCTACAAAAATAAATACTAAACTTCATAAACAAAAGTCTTAAAACCTGGAAAAAACTCATTCAATTGAAGGATAATCAAATGTTTTCAGACTCTTTTTACTCATACTCAATTAAATTCTACTAAAACACCCATTTATAACACTAAAATCATCATATTATCTTTATAAAAGAGTAAAGTAAAAATAAATTCAAGAAAAACAAATCTAAACACCTCAACAAAAATAAATATTAAAGTTCACACAGACAAAATACTTTGTTATAAATAAAATCTAACTGAAACTCAATCGTAAACTACAAATTCATCACTCTTGATGCTCGTAAGTATTTTATAAATTTATTTCTTTCTCAATAAACGAAGAAAAAAAAAACAATTTAAATTCCTGCACAAAACGAAATATTGAAGTTCATGCAGGCAAAAGTCTTTGTAAGTGTTAGTGTAAGAGTTAGAGTAAGTGCAGAAGTATTTTCAATTGCAAATCAAGCGAATGAATCAAATACTGTACAGCTACACTAAGTATGCCACGCAGATTAGTTTATTATATGTTCATAGACAGTAAAATAAAAAAGAAAGTGGCAAAAAACAAATAGAAATTTTTAACAAAAAGGCTTCACAACTAATTGAAATGTGTTAAAAACTTTGCGCAAAAATTTTAAATAATTATTTAAATATTTTTCTTGGCGTTGCATAATAATCAGCTTTGCTTTCAGGGGGGGACAGGAGCATCTTCTCCTGCTGCTTCTGCTTCTTGTTCTGATGAGTGCAAAGTAAGCTGCATTCTTTGATTACAGACGAGCAAGGAGCAGAGGGGAGAAGAGGTGGAGAGGGGGAGAGGTGCAGAGGAGGCGAGTCAAGCTCCCTTTGCAGGCTCCGCAGCTCTTCACTCTGCTTATCTTGCGCGCCTGCCTCCGCCCCCGCTACACTTCACTCGATTGCCATTATGGCTGATTACGTAAAAGGGAAGAAAGTATTAAAAATGGAACAACAACAGCAACAACAACAACAAAATGCATATAATAAGTAATAAATGATGAAAAATGCATAACCAAATTGAAGGCAAAGGCAGCAAAATCAGCAACAGCAGCAGCAGCAGCAGAAAAGCAGAAGGAACAACAGCAACAACAACTAAAATCAGAAGCTGAAATGCGAGAGAGTGGCAAATGTGTGTGCGAGTGTGTGTGTGTGTGTGTGTGTGTGTGTGTGTGTGTGTAAGAGTGTGTGTGTGTGTGTGCTTAAAACCGGAAAAATGGAAATTGGTAAGCAAACGAAGCAAACTGAGCATGGGCTAGAAAACGTACAGACACATGCAGTCTAGAGAGAGAGAGAGAGAGAGAGAGAGAGGAGGAGAGAGAGAGAGGGAAATAGGGGGAGAGTGTGGCAGAGAGGGAGGCTGCCAGAGTGGGCCATGGCAAGGCAGGAGGCGCAGTAGAGGGGGTTGAGTTGTGTGCGTGTTGTGTGGATTGGTGAGGTTTCCTGTTATGCCAACACAAGCAACTCAACCCAAACACACTCATACCCTGCAAATGGACTCATTAGAAACATTTGCTCAGTATTCATACTGCAAATGAGTCGCAGAACTAGTTCTAGGTTCAGCTTTTAACTTAAGTACTTTCATTAGATTTACTTGAGCTAAACTCTTAAATCATTTCTTATACAAACCAAAATACAATGATATTATATTAGAAGATTGTTAACTATTGAGTTATTATATTTATAATAATAATTGGGCTGCATTTTGTTAGGTCTTAGATAGAGAGAAAAAACCCTTTGACTTAAAATACTTTACATTTATAAAAATTTGTCCAAGTCTGCTAGTCAGTTTATATAATAAAAACATATTATAAGATCTTACTACATATATATTTCATACTTCTTTATATATAAGTTGTCTTCGTAGCATATTTTTCTATGTTGTTCTTGCAACTTCTTAACTATAATCAAGTAAAACTCTATAAAAGAATACTAAACAGTTGAGTAAAAATCAATTAAAATACTGATGAACTTTTTCAATTTCTCTTTATTTGTTTTCTTTAAGTAATCGTTCTTTCAATTCATAAACATTTTACACACTTACAGGCTACTAAAATGGATTCCTGGTACCTATCTGGCGAGTCTTTTTGAAACAAGTGAACAAATAATAAAAAAAAATAATTTAATAGTCTACAATATAAAGTATATATATTTAAGTTAACCAAAAAATACAGAAAGTTTTCTAAATTAGTTTCTTAAAAAGTGTGTTATAATGATTCTCTATATCATTATCGCACTTGCAAGTTACTTAAAGGTATTCCTGGCACCGTCTTGTCAAATCTTTTTGAAAATAAACAAAGAAAAGAGTAGAACTCCATGATAATTGCTTATTATAATATAGTAAAATATGGAACACTTGGGCTAGAACATTTTGGAATAATAGTGAAGTCTGTGTGATTATTGAACAAGAATGTGTAGGGTACCGACCATAGCCGACCTTTTCTACTTACACATATGATAAAAAAATGATAGTGAAAATGGGAAAAAAGTAAATGACTAAATATTGTAATAACCTCATTTAACATTTCTTTTTTAACATTTCATTTCTTATATAAAAGATTAATCATATTTTAAGGTAGCGCACAGTTGCTTCGCATATGCCCTACGCACAGTGTGCTGCTGCTGCTGCCTCGTTGTTTTTCAACTCACTGTGAACTCCTAAGGAGGTAAAAGTATTTTCACCTTTTACGCTGAAATGCATTCAATTAAAAACTCGGCAAGGCACCGCGTTGTCTACGTCGTCGTCGGTGCCTCAACCCCTGCCAGCCTGCGGGACACTGAGTAGGGCACTCTGCCTCGCTCCCTCTCTCTCTCTCTGTCTCTCCCCAAAGAGCTCACAAGCCTAAAACCCCTTCCCCTTCCCCTCCCCCTCCCTTCGCACTCCCCTTTCCATTTCCATTCGCATTCCCATTACCGTGGCAACTTCAACTACTTTTCAGCTCGAACTCGTCTTAATTGCGCATGCTTGCACCCGATCTGCCTGTGTGTGCCTGTGTGTGTGTGTGTGTGTGCGTGTGTGCTTATCGTTGGGCTCTATCTGCAGCTACCTCCCTTTCCCACTCACTCCTGTGGTAACCCGATGTGCAAATAGCCTGCAGTGCGCACCGCAAGCAGCAAATGCAAAAAAGGAGCAACAAACGCTGCAGGCAAGGATCGATAAGGTCTCCTCACGCACTCTCTATGTGTGTGTGTGCGTGTGTGTGTGTGTGTGTGTGTGTGTGTGCGATGTGCAATTATTTGGCAATTACTTGAAGAGCAGCTCCTGTTGTTGCTCACTTTTAAGAGCCGCCCAATCGATCTGCCAAATCAATCGATCATTGCGGTTCCCTTGCCCTAGCTCTCCCTCTCCTTGTCACTCTTGCTCTCCCTGTCTCTCTTTTGCTGTTTCGCTCCTCTGTCTATCAGCCATAGGCGTTGACACCGCTGACGTCTCAGTTCCTGCCCCGTTCTCGCATTGTTCCTTTTTTTTTTTTCAATTTTGGTTTCTATTCCGGTTTTGGGTTCCCTTTCTCGAGTGTTTCTTGCGTGTCTTTCTTCTTCTCAAGGGGCGTTTGCCTGTTTGCGGCAACTTCGCGAGTTGCAAGTTGTGAGTTGTGCCGAAGGAGTCGCCTCTGCTCGCGTGGGGTAATTCGATGCTACTGTTTTGAGGGGCGTTAACATCATATTAGGCGGCGCCACGCACTTGTTAAGGCGATTTCCCACTAAGGCAATTTTCTACTGCAGTTTGGTTTTATTTTTATTTATTAATATGTTCTTTATCAAAATTACTTGATTTCTTTATATTTTTCATTATGATACAATACTAAATTGATGTAAAATAGTAATATAATATTTAATATTAAATATATATATTAAATTTATAAAAAAATATATTTCGATTATAATAATTAATACCAAAACTGATAAACTGATCAAAGAAGTGTAAATCTGACTGTAAAAAAAAGCTAAAATATTTGGTACTTATTTCAAAGATATAATATATTTATAATATTATTATATGACATCATAATTCATATAATTATTTCTACTCAGAATTTTAGACAAATAATTAACATATATATTTAAATTTAAATACTAAATTGTAGAAAAATACTCAGCAAATACAAATCAATTAAAATAATCATCTGAACTTTCTCATCTTCTAGAAGTAAAGCCTCTATAGTTCCTATTCCCATGCACTATATGTAGTAAAATATGTTAATTAACTTCCAGCTAAAGCTAATCACATGCAAATGTTGTGCGATCTCAATTAATCTTACGCCCCCCTCCCCCCCCAACCACACCCCTTTCAAAATATGATACACCATTTTCCGCTTCCGCAGTTGAAAATCCAATTTTGATATCATTCTTTAGAGCATTTCCCAACTGAAACCGCAGCGATTTTCATTAATAAAACTGACTTAAATTACAAAAACAAATAAATCAGTTGGAGATGAGAGAGAGAGAGAGGGAGCATGCAAGAGAGAGAGAGGGAGAGAGGGGGAGAAAGGGAGGGGAGCCATTGAAGAGGAAGAAACCTGCCAACTTGTGGATCAACTCGTAACAACAACAACAAGTTGAGTTCCTCTCGCTTGATCGACTGTCCACATGCAGTGAGCGAGAGACAGAGAGAGGGAGAGAGGTAGAGAGGGGCTGTGGAGTGGCTTGAGAGATTTTGTGCGTCTCCTCTTGGCCCGGCCACGGCACACAGTGAGTTGTTGCACGGCCGTTCATCATATACCCTTCAGTCCATTTAACACGTTTCTGACACTAATCCTGCCTTGATGAAACTAATTTTTTTCCATGTGCCTCCACGGCCAAAGCCAGAGGCGGCAGCAGAGAGAGAGAGAGAGAGAGAGAGAGGGAGGCAGAGAGAGGGAGGCAGAGAGAGACGAAGGCAGCGGCAGAGAGTTGATTTATTTCAGCGTGCGCTGCTGGCGACCAACGCTTAGACAAAGTATGCCGTGGCCAACACACACGCACACACGCAGATATATATCGCACATATATCGTATATATCTGTCTGCCTGACTGACAGTCCGTCCGTCGCCGTCGTCGTCGTCGTCGTCGCTCGTTTCGAGCCGCGACTCTCTCAGCTTCTGCTTGAACTCACACGCGGCCAATTCGAGGCTCGGTCCCGAGATCGCTTGCTGTGATATGTATGACTATATCTCTGGCATGATCTTGCCACAAATTAGTTTGGTTAGCTGCCGTTCGCTGTGCCCCCTCGCTGCCCCTCTACTCCCTGCCCCTCTACACTGCCTCTGCATTTCTGCCGGCCGTGTCAATCATTAAAAAATGTGTATGCAACAATCCGTTGCCGTTGCCAACGTTGACTGCGACGCTGGCAGAGCGACAGCGACAGTGCAATGTCATGCTTCATTTCCTGAGTTGTCAATTTGTTGGACTTGTTGGAGTCGAGTGAAGAGCAGGGAGAGCAGGGAGAGAGGGAGAGGAGTGACAGAGGGAGATGGGGAAGAGCTGCCATAAGCAGTTTATGGCCCGGGGATGCGCCCGACTCTCGATCGCCGATGAGTAGCCGAAAAATAGCAACAACAACGACGAAATAAAAACACAGAGAGAGGGGGGGGAGAGAGAGAGGGGAACAAGCGCAATCTGTTTAAAATATCTGAAAAAATCCATAAGCAATATCTTTTTTCTTCTCTTTTGCTGCGCGCTTTCGAATCGAACAAAATTAGTTGGACAGCAAAACAATAAAAATGAAAAACTAAAGCAGCGAATTGCAGCAGGTGTAGGGGAGGATGGGGAGGTGCAAAGAGGGGAGTGGTAGTGGAAGGGGAATGAGGGTAGAGGGAGTAAGGAGAGAAACGGAGTGAAAGTGCAAGTGCACAAGCGGCAAAGAGTGGGGAAGACAGACAAAAGGGGCAGGAAAGAGAAAGAAAGGGAAAGAAATGAGAGAGAGAGAGAGAGATAGATAGAGAGAAGGGGAGAGAGTGCGGAGAAGAGAGGGGAAAGAGAAGGAAAGATAACTAGAGGGAGCTTGTTTGTCGAATGGGTTTGCACTCAAGTTTGAGTGCAGTACAGTAAAAACTCTCTTGGCCGGACATTTAATGTCGACGCAGTGAACGCCCTAAAGAAGCTAAATTGTTCGAACACATTAAAGAATCTGCTTAAAAAGGGTGTCCGCTTAAATGCGATGTTCTAATTAAAGAGTGTCCGCTTTAAAGAGATCTCCTTATTAATAAGTGTCCGCTTAAGAGAGATGTTTGCATGATAGAGAATGGGCATTTAAGAGTCGTGATTACATACCAAAGGAGTCCGCTCACGCGAAGTCTTTGCATGGCAGCGTTGTTATCTTGAGATAGGTGTCCGCATACAAAGAGTGACCGTTTAAGTGAGGTGTCTATATGGCGGGGGTGTCCGCTTAAGAGATGTGTCCGCAAACAAATGTTATTCGGTTAAGAGAGGTGCATGCATGACTGGGGCGTCTGCTTAAGAGAGGTGTCCGCTAAAGAGACGTGTCCGTATACCATAAATAAAAAGTTTGTCTTATGTTAAAAAGAAATGGACACTTCCTCGGTCTCTCTTTCTTTTCTCCTTCTCCCTCCATCTTCTTCCGCTTCCCTTCTCTTCCACTTTTTATATATATATATATATAAATATTAATCTTTATATCCCTCTCTCTACTTCTCTTCATATCAACAACATCTCAAACTGCTGCGCAACCGCTCTAACTCTTTTAACTCCTAACTCTCCATACAGTATCTATCTATAAAGATGCAGAACATCCGCTTATGTGTCGCATACTGTCCCCTTTCTCTTTGGCCAGAAACTAAGGAACACCCCTTGAGTTCACACACAAATTAACAGCTCGATAATCCTTTCGATTTATTGCTCATAATCCCCCGTTGCACCTTGACTTCCGCGTGTGCTTTGGGGTTATGCGAAAGTGTCAACACACGACTCAAGATACCACCCGCCCTCCTCTTACCTCCTTTCTCCACCTTCCACCCTGTACCCTGTACCCTGTACTCCCCCTCTCTACACTACAGCCCTTACCTCCCCGCGGGCAACCCGAAAAGCAAACAATGTTCCAGCCAGAAAGGCACAAGGAATCTCAGTTTCAGTTTCTCTCACTACAACTCCCCCGCCCCCCCTCGGGCATATGGCAAGTGGATTGACATAACTTAATTGCCGAGCCCAGTGATGGTAACGGGAACCGCCCTTAAAGCGCAGCAGAAGGAGAGAGAAAAAAAAAGCAAAGGGGGTAAAATCATAAAACGAAATCTCATTATCGAAAACGTGATAATCGCTGATAATCGTCAATGTTCCAGAGCAGCAAGAGAGAGAGAGGGAGATAGAGGGAGAGAGAGCGCGAGCGAGTGGTTTCAATTACCAAAAACCCATAAATCCGTGAGCTCAAGTAGCTGCGTTTTTGGGGGCAGCTTTATTAAGTCAGGCCCGGGATTTGAGACTGAACTGAAGGCGTTAAGCCGTTCGAGCAGCCGTTTTCCAGCTAAAATTGCAACAGTGCTACCTGACACGCAATCTGCTGCCTTGCTGCTTCCTCTGGCTGCTTGCAAGATCATAAACTCATAATCACCTTGGTCTTCAGGTAATTATTAGGGCTCGCAATTGGCAGCGCAAGGACAGCGAGAGAGAGAGAGGGAGGGAGATTAATGCGCTCGCATTTTTATTGTTTCCTGCACTGTGTCCTGCCCTGAAACAATGAGCGCGATTAAGGCGTTTATCCTGCTAACCGCAGTCGCAGTTACCGTTCCCGTTCCCGTTCCCCCTCCCCTTTCCCTTCCCTTTTCCCGTTACAGGCAGCGTGGCAAGTGGCAAGTGGCAAGCGGCAAGTCGCAAGAGTCCCGCCAAACCGCAACGGAATGCGGTTAATCCTTTTGCTATTTTCTATGTCGCGCGCAGTCGCTACCTCTCTCTCTCTCCCTTTCTCTCCCTCTGTCTCTCTCTCTGTCACTCGCACATGGCTTTGCCGTGTGTCAGGTAGATTCCTTCACCTTTACCTCGCTGAGCCCTCAGCCCTGCCCAGTCTTGATTCGGCATTACCGAAACTTGTGCAGCTTACGCGATGTTTCTCGAGTGCCTCAGCCTTAGTCCGTCCGTCTGTCCCTCTGTCCCGTCCGTCTGCAGTGCGCTGCTTAGTCCGTTGTCTTTGTCGCTCGCTCGGGTCGCGCGCGCCGGCCACTTTGCGGTTTTGAGCGCTTAACCGCATCATAAAACCATCACGAAATATAAAAGTAAACCATTATCATCATCACGAACGCACCACGGGGTGGTCGCCCAGCGCCCAGACCCGACTTAGAGCATACACCCGCACTACCCGTTCTACCCGTTCTACCCTCTGCCCGCTACCCGCTACCCGCTGTGCTGTCGCCCGTCCCAGCTGCATTGCATTGATCCGGTGCAACCTTTTAATGAGCGCAGGCATCGCATGCACTTTTCCATTCAAGTGAGCGCAGTTTGCCACTGTTTTTCCACTCGATCGACATGTAGGCATATATGTGTGTGTATAGAGAGAGATATAGACTTACATACAGGTATAGATTTATATATATTGTATATCTGTATATTCATTCCAAATACGCAAAAAATTTTCTTTTCTTACAGAGCTTAGTTTGCCAATGTTTACTCACATTTCTAATACACATACGCAGCTATATACATATATATACACATATGCACATGTATATATATTTTTATATATGTATATAGGTACATATCTTTTATAAATATCCTTCCAATACTCCTGCCAAATTCCCTTTCCTTGAGCAACTTCGCCTCTTCACTTTCCTTTTCGTTTCCTCGCTTTTCCATTGCCTATATATACATAGCTTTATACACACATACACACGCATACATACATACAAATATACACACATACACATAGTACACACACACACCTATATAAAGCATACAAATCATTCCTCTATCCCTGCCAAAGCCCCATTTCCTTGTTCAAACTTCTCCTCTTCATCTTTCCTTTCCCTTTCCTTTCCTTTGCTCACCATGCCCCGCTGCAGCCGCCTCTTCAACAATATAATTAATCCGCTAGTTGCAGTCACTTTCCACGGAGCTTGAGTGTAACGGTAAATCTGTGTCAATAGAAATCAAATATCAAAATATTACTCATACGCCGCCGCGTCCGTCGTTCAATTTGACGCGCCAGCTGTCACACATTTCACACTTTCCGCTGCCGCTGCTGCTTGTTATATGCAACTTAATCAACATATTTATGCCACGCCCCCGAGAATGGGGTGCACCCCCCTCCCCCCCAGCTGCCCCCTGGTAGACAATAAAAGACAACGGCTCAGGCGCTAATGAAATTTACTGGCCTGAGTAGTAGAGTAGCAACTGGGAAAGGGAAGGGGAGGGAAGGAAGGGGCCGGCTGGACACGCGCCTACGACAGCGCCTAATGAATGTGCAACAGCCCCACAACGTTGCATGTGGCAATAAAAAATCAGGCAAACGAATTGTCGTTAATCAGCGCTGCAGCGAATGACGAAGCCAAAGTCGAGTCGAGTCGAAGTTGAGTTCCAGTAAAAGTTGTGAACACACACAGCAGCAGCGGCAGTCAGTTGTGCAGTAGCTAAGCACCCACACGGGCACACACACACACAGGCAGACATGCTGCACAAATCTCCACCTTGCCTCACGTTCTCCAAATCTCCTTCTCCTTCACCATTCTCCATTCTCCATTCTCTGTTGCCTTTCGCGCCTCGCGCAATCAAAACTGTCGCCTATGAAAAATGTGCAGGGCAATGGCGTCGTACCCTGCACTGCACATATGCAGCAACAACTAGAACCTTACTTACACACACACACACGCACACACACACACAGACAGAGACAGACAGCGCTTGCAGCCCACTGCCAACACCCACACAACAAAAACTTCACGACTTGTCGCTGCTCTGCACTTTTTATCCCTATCTTTTGCTTCCTCTCTCTCTCGCTCGCTCGCTCTCTCTATGAAAAAAACCAATGTTGTTTATTTTGCAAAACTGTAGTTAAAGAATCGCAGACATAAATATAAATGCACACACACACACAGCCTGCACAGGTGTGTTCCTCTTCTTCTGGCCATCTGTCAATAGTTTCATAGCATTTATTTCTCTATTTTTTACAAATACCCTGTAATTGTTTGGGGTATTGAAGGAGACTTATCAGAGTTGCAGAGATGTGTATATATATATTTACTCTAGTGTATATATATTAATATAGTTAAGGTTTATGGCGATGAGCAAGGCTAAGCTGATTAAGACTTAATTAAAGTTTAATTTTTCAAACTATTGAAGCTGTTCAATTTATAACTTTATATTGCAATAATATCATATTCAATCATATATTATTGTGTTAATATACATTTTTTTAACATTTTATATATTGGTTCTTTATATTATAATCATACTTTGAATCATATTTTATCCTATAACACAAATATATATTATTTACTAATTCTTGAATTTGTATTTCCATTTTCAGATCACATTTTCAACTGTTTTTCAACCTTTTCTGTTAATGCTTTCATGAATATAATGTATAAATTTGCTTAAATGTTAATGTAAATACTGAAATAAATAATAAATAAATAAATATGAGTAACTATAAATCACAATATTAAATGCAAATAAATACATAAATAATGTAAAAAATACTTACTATATACATAAAATAGATGAGTTACATTACTTGCCAAATCATGAATGAAAAAGTGAATTTTATTTACATTTTATCTTTTAAATATATGGCAAATTTAAAAGAAATAAAAAAAAAACACAGCTTAGTGGCACTTCCAAGTGTCTTTACATTAAATCTGAGCAGTCTATCTCCCTCAGTTGCTAAGATAAAAGGGAAACTCAAGCAACTCTTTGTCAAGCTGACTTTGCTTGTTTTACATAACATATATGCATTAATTATTGTACAAATCATGTATACATATTAAATATTTATGTATTAAATCTTAACCTGCAACTACTGAGTAACTGCCAGTCCGGCAGTTGCCCCCTGTCAATTGCAGTTGCACTGCTGCTGCTGCATTTACACGCTTTTTTTTCCACCGATTCGCACAATGGAAGCGATACCATTGACATGCTTTGCTATACTATGCATGTGTACGAGTATTGTGAATCTAGTATCCCGGGGAGATACATTGTTTATAAGTCTCTGTAAGGACTATTAGACTAACACGGGGCTTTGGGGCAGCCCAATTGTTGTATTTAAAATGCGCTTGAATAATACGCAAAGATTTAGTTGCCATGCAGCATTGCATAACTAAAGGTGAGTCGGGGCAAATGACTGCAAATTTAAATGAAATCAGCTGAATAAATCACATCTCTCTCTCTCTCGCTCTCTCTCTCTCTTTCTATCTGTCTGTCTCTTTCGATTGCTGCCACCATGTCTGGCATCTTTAAAGTTGCAAGCGAAATTAATTTCAATTTGTTCTTCTGCTTCTTCTTCGTGTCTCTCTCTCTCGTTCTACTTTGCTTAAACATCTTTGGGACGCCCCAAATTGTATGCTAAGCTGGCATAACTGTAATTGTGTCTGTGCTGCCGACAGAGACGCTGGCAGAGGGGGGGAGTTCAAATATTTACGCCATGTTTGATATACATACACATCAATTAGCCGCAACAATTTAATTTCAAGTCCAGCCAAATGAGAAAATTTACAAGAAAAATCCATAAAAAAATTTCTTTGCAACTTTCGTTTGCCTCTAATTGAGTCTCTGTGTGTGTGTGTGTGTGTGAACGTGTCTGTGTGTAGAAAAAACTGTCGTCAGCTATTTGAAATTGTCATAAAAATTTGATAAGGTTTTTCTCTACTTGCCTTTTTTCCACTACGTCAGCTACAGCAACAATAAAATACTGAAAATGAAGCAAAAAGAAAATGAAAATAAATATGAAAGACAGAGAGAAAGAGAACGAGGGGGAGATACACACAGAGAGAGAGAGAGAGAGAGAGAGAGAGAGAGAGTGGGAGGGAAAGGGAGGCCCATGTCAACCATTTTGTTGCTGGAGTAGGCTAACTATCATGCACACTTAGGGCGCAATTAAGTTTTAACAGCAGCCCCAAAGTAATTTCAACTGTGAATAAGAGACTCAAGAGCACTTTAATCGAGTGTTGTATGTGAGTTTAGTATATGGTTAATCAATATAGATAACAATATGTATACAGTGTGGGCAGGTTGAAGATGGCTTCAACTCCAACTTTCACTGCTAAAGGGAATAAAAAGAGAAAAAACACTTCTATTAAAACTATGTAGAAGTCGTGTATAAAATAATAAAAAAATAATAAATAGTATTGAATATTTACATGAATATATGTTATATAAAAGACTAGAATATATTAGGCTACATATACATACATAATGATAAATATATGTATATTTTAGACACATTTAACAAGTATTTATTTATTTATTTGATTTGCAAAGTAAAAAGTATCAGAAAAAATGCACACAAATAAGAAAAATAAAGGGAATAGCTTGCAGTTCTGTCCAAAATTAATTGCTAAAAATGTGAAGTAATTCATGTAAAAAAAAAAAATAAAAATACATATTATTATGTTCAAAATTTTGAAAACAATATGAAGACAATATACATATGTAGGTGTTCACAAGTATTTCATTTGTAATATTAATATGTTTATACAATATACATATATCTTTTTGCAAAGAACTTCTTGATACACTCATTTACCTTAATATTTGTATGGACTTCTATAATATTTACTCATGTTTTTTGAACTATAATACATCAAATATAATACATAATTTTACAGCTTAAAAACTACCTTTTTTTGTAGTTGAGTTAAGAACTGAAATACAAAAGAAATTCACTTTTCAACATATTCCACTTTTAGTTCACTCAAGATTCCATTTCCCTACATCATCATCATCATCAGCATAGTATCCTGAACTTCACCTATGTGAATGATTTGCGAGCTTGGGCTCTTCATGGGCTGCTAGGGGGCGTGCTTTGCGTCTACGTACGCCTCCCCACTCAGACTACCCAACTTCAGCTGCTCCAAGCCCAGCTCCATTAACGTACAGCAGCAGTAGTTGTTGTTGTAGTTGTTGCTGTTGTTGTTATATTGCCCGTGCATGACAATTTTGGTGCCGTGCTGGAAGAGACAGACAGAGAGAGAGAGAGAGATAGAGAAGGAGTGTAGCCAGAGCGAGAAGCAAAGCCTCCTGCCCCGCACAGTCTGCACCCCCCACTCCATTTCCTGCTCCTTCCCGTTTGTTATTTATTTTATTATTTATTTTTATTCCTGCTAACTAACAATTTTTGCGTTGCTTTAGTTCAGTTTTGTGTGTGTTGTTTGGACTGCTGTCATTTTCATTAAAATTTCATTGCGCGCGCAAAACAGCAACAGCAACAACAACAACAACAACAACAAGGGAATCAAACAATTTGTGCAAAAACAACAAGCACCAGAGCAACAACAGCAACAACAACAAAGAATAGTAAAAAAGGCAAAGTTGGCGCTCTGCTTGGTTGTTGAACCGAGTGCGAAGAAGCGCAGTCGGCAGCGGCCGAGGCAGTGGCCGAGGCAGAGGCCGAGGCAACAACAACAACAGTACAGTGTGTGTGTTTTTGGGGGTGTGGTTCGCACAGTAGAAACAGCAACAACACATAGGTAAATACAGCTGCCAAGTGTGCGGCGCACTCACTCGTACACCCCATCAGTTGCTATGTGCCAGAGTGGGACAGATAGTGCGTGCACTCAATAAATCCACTCACTGTCAACCAGCCAGGCCACTCGCTGCCTCGCACACGAGTGTGCTCTCGCTCTAACGCATGTGCAGAGCCAGTTAAACTCACAGTCAGCCATTGCTAAGGCAGAGACTGTCTCTCTCTCGCTCTTGCTCTCTCTGTGGGAAGGAAGTTGCTTGACTTGTTGTTGCTGCACAGGCCGAGACAGCAACAATAACAACAACAGTTCGTACTGGTCGAACGACTTCTGCTGTCGCTGTCGCTACTGCTGCTGTCGCTGTCGTCGCTGCCTCTGCTCGGGCTCTGCTCTGCTGTGCTCGCTGCTTCTGTTCGGTGCTCGCTGCTTGGAAGGTGTCACGAACGAAAATCAGTTCCAAAGTAACATTCGTGCCGCTCGGGTTGTGCGTTCGTCGCTCCGCTCGCTCGTTTCGTCGTTGTTGGTTCACCGTTTATTCAAAAATCTCTCGTTATCACCGTTATAATTCTCGCCGCGTTCTTAGCTGATCGACGCGTACACACACTCACACATCGTACACCTACTCTGTATCTTTCAACACACACGCACACGCACACACACCTATTCACGCGCTAAAATCGCATCGAGAATATCAATATCAAAACAAAAGTTACAACAAACAACAACAAACATTTGTTTACTCGCGTGTGCAACAGCAACAACAAGAAGAAGAAGTAGAAGAAGTAGAAGCTGAAGAAGAAAAGTTCGCAAAAGTTCTTTAAGATACTCCGTTCTCAACCTCACACGGCCAGTGCATTGTTTTTTTGGTGTCTGCCGCAAGTGTTACTCCTCTGGCGATCTCGAGATCGAATATAATATATACATATATATGTATATATATTGAAAACTCAGCCCGAACAACTGCATATTACAGAGTCAGTGATATCTATATGCCTCAAACAATTGGATCTATTTAATCAAAAACAAACAAATCTACTTATACTAAACTATATATATAATCGATCATCATCATTGGAATATTCTGTGACTATTCGATATTGGTGTTTTTTTTCGGTGAGTGTTTTGTTCCTACTCAGATGTCTATAGTACATCGCCAACTAATCACATACATACTATATAATGCAACATCTAATCGACTGGCAAAATACGAGCAAAGGATTATCAAATTAGTCTAAGTACTGTTCGATAGAGGTAGTATATTTGGGGGGTGCTTCACTGTAGTATGGTATTATATATTAGCTATATATGATATTGTTTTAATCATTATAATAAATTAGCTATATAGAATACTGTATCATTCGTATTTGAACACAGCTTCAGCAGAGAGAAGATCGTTGAGATCTTTAACCATTTTGCCGTCGGGTTTGTCATTGATCTTTCGATTTCAGACTTTTCTGGAAACTTTGAGAGAGTTGGCAGCTGTTTTATGATATATATTTGCCGTTATGATATATGCCTTAAAAGTAGTTAAGTCCTTTGCTACTATATAGTAGTTTTAAAGATCTTAGTTAAATGCGTTGAAAATTAAATAAAGAAAAGTGAAGAACAAATTGATCGTTGGAGTTGAAGGAAACATAGAGACAACAATATATACATATATACATATTTATAGAGATGCATATAGACATATATAAAGAAACATATATAGACACATATAAAGAAAAATATATAAATATATTTACTAGACTTCAGCAAGTTGTTTACCTATAAATCGAAAGATCACTTGAGTTGATCTCTTGCCTCGATCAATGCATTTCATACACACTTCCCATAGAACTTCTCTACAAACCCTTTCTCTCCACTGAATCCCAAGAAGTTTTCCGCTACGTAGATCACAGGAAATTCCAGATGAGTAACCCAGAGAATTATGAAAGGGAAGAGAGGTGGACAGAGGGAGGCAGAGGGGGGGCTAAACAAAAGCAACGCGATCGCAACGAATCAAAAATAGATTTTCATAATTTTAATGGGCATATTAAAGCCGCCCCTTTTGGACTGTTAATTAGGAGGCAAGGGCGCATGGACTAACTAACTATAGACAGAGTCAAAGCAGAAGAGAGGAGAAGGAGGAGTAGGAGGGGGAGCAGAGCCAGAGGTAGCAGACTACCTGACCCCAAACTACTGTGCACAGTGGGACACAGCAGAGTCGAGCCGACGGACCCGGTTACGGGTCACATTATTCACACATTTTGATAAGTTTTCTTGCTGTTGTTGTTGCTGTTGTTGTTGCTGTTTGTCATTTGTTGTAGTAGCCGCCGCGCTTTATTAGCTAATTTCAAAGCGGTTGGGCTATAAATTAAAACATCGCAGCCGCGTCTCTCTTCTGCCTGTTTCTTTCTTTTATTGGAATTATTAATTTGCATATATAGCAAGATATCCCCCGAGTCGGCATTAATATGCAAGGCAATTTGTTTTTTGGCCACAGCGAGATTCTTTCTCCCCCCCCACTCTCCTTCCCTCTCTCTCTCTCTCTCCATCTCTCTGTCTGCCTCTCTTTCTCAGTATTTCTTCAGCTGCGACACCCACGCGCTGCGGCACAACTAGCAATTTCAATTTCAATCGCAGCTCATTCATTCACATCCACATCCGTTACTTACGCTTGATTCATGAATCGCACTAGGAATGAGGGGGGGGGGGGGTATTCAAGATCGCGTCGCGACACTGCGATAGCTTATCTGTGAGCCAGGAGAGCCAAAGAGAGTTGCCATTGTTGTCAACCTAACCTGGCTAGATCCATCGATGCGAAGCCCACACTGCTTCCTACTTTGGCGACGTGTGTCTGGCCAGGAGTGGAGCGGGAAAGGGGAGTGCGGGGGTGCAGGTAACTCTGATTCGGATTGGAAGTCTTTGTCAATTTGTGACGCCTTGGCGTCGCCTCGCCTCGCTTCGCCTTGGTGCCCCCTTTTGAGTGGTTGGTTTCATTTCACGTTTTTCTATTTCTATTTCTTTTTTTTTTTTTTCTTTTTTCAATTATTTGTATTATTAATTTTTATCTCTCTTCACTCTTTGCTCATTACGCGCAACTTTTTAGTTGTTTTTGCTTCTCGAATTTCGTTGACAAAGCCATTTAAATAGAAATCACTCAGAGACGGAGACGGAGACCCGAAACCTTAGCGAGATCGAACCGTGCCCAGCGTACCCAGAGTTATCAAGATCACATTGACAATGCGTCAAATTGTTGTTATTGTTGTTGTTGGTCGCGCACTGTCAGGGCTCTTTACTCGTTATTGATTTCTGTCCCTGTCCCGATGTACCACGGTGCCTCTCTCTCCCTCTCTCTCCCACAGTCTCTTTCTCCATCTCCATCTCCATCTCCGTCTGCGTCTCAGTTTCTGTCTCCGTGTTTGTTTGTTCGATTTATTATTTTACTGTGATGCAATCATTTGTCGTGCTCGAAGGCAACAAACACTCATTCAGCATTCATTCAATTGTTCAATTCATATGGCCATATAGTCATAGAGTCGTATAGTCGTATAGTTATAGTGTATGGAGTATATATAGATCTGCCCCGTCATGCCACAAAGTTCAGGCAAACCTGAATTGCGAATGCAATTTTCAGATTTATAATGCTGACCCGATGAGTTGGGAAGTGGACTAAGCTATACACTAGGTGTGTCTATATCTCTACCCCTCCCTCTCTCCCCTCCCCCTCTCGCTCGTCTCTGTCTGTGATTGCCTCAGCTGATAATGTGCAGCAACTCGTTTGGCCAATTGCGGCTGCAACTGGAAATTGCTCAAGTGTCAATTTAATTAAATGTCTTGATTAACTAGCATATATACCAGATATAGCTCTATCTGCCTGCCTGCCAGTCTGTGCGTCTATCTCTGTGTGTGTGTGTGCGTGTGTGTGAGTGTAATTAAAACGGCGCGTTGTCGCCATCACGGAGCTTACTTAGTTAGCGGTTTCTAGGCCACGTTTCTCGCGTCTTCAACTTGTCAAATCTTCACACTTTTTCAATTATTTGGCACGTTTGTTAATTAAACTTCAACGTCAGCGCGTCAAGTCACTCACAGTAGCAGCAGCAGCAGCAGCAGCAACTGCAACAACAACAGTAACACACAGTTGTCCGGTGGCTGCTGCCACAGGTTGCAAGGTTGCAATTTTCCCCGCTATGTGGGAAATATGAATATAATTTTATGCGAAAATTGCAAATTTAAATGTCAAAATGCATTTGCGTGGAAATGGCGCAGCAAACTGGCTACCTGCCTTGCCCCCCCCCCCAATCCTCCCTCTCTCTCTTTGCAACAGCGTCTGGAACTGCATCTCCCGGAACGTGCCGCGTGAGCTGGCGCGTCTGCTTTGTTGTTGCCTTTATTAAGTTGCATTATTTTCGACAGACAGCTTATTATGCTAGGCCAGTTGCAACTTGGCTGTTGCAAGTTGCAGTTGCAAGTCCAGTAGCCATAGCAGCAGCCACACTCGCTATGCAAATGAGCCTGAGAAATCTCGTCTGCCACAACGCGTTATTCACACTTTTACACTGCGCAACATAGAAAGCCAAACCTGACTGCAGTCGAATTTTACGACTCTCAAGCAAGGGAAACGGGGGCACGGAGAAGGTATCTTGTTGTGCACTGTAAATGCGGCTGGACATATTAAGTTGTTATAGAGCTTGTTAAGGCAACTAATAGCTACAACTGCAGCAGCAACAGCAACAGCAGCAACAGCAACAGCAGCAACAGCAACAGCAACAGCAGCAGCAACAACAACTGTGACAAGTGAGCACTTTTGACAGCTGGTTGCACTCAGTCAGTGTGTGTGTGTGTGTGTTTGTGTGTGCGTGTGAGTGTGTGAATACCCGCATGAATATGAATATGAATACAAGTCTGCGTTCGAGTCACTGACTGAGCAGCCTCAGCTTCCACTTTAGCTTCAATCTTAGCTTCAAATTCAACTTCAACTTCACCTTCAGCTTCAGATTTAGCTGCAACTGCAGATTTGGCTAGAGTAGTAGCTAGTTTATTAGTTTGGCTTTAATTGCAAATGCAGCTTCAACTTTGGCTTCTGTTTCAATGTGGCTTCTACTGATAGTTTGTTTCTACTTTAGCTGCAACTTAATGCTCAGTTTTAGCTGCTTCGCATTGGTTATTCTAACTGCAAATTTAGCTGCAATTTTATTATTAATTTTAGCTGCATTTTTAGCTGCATTTTTAGCTGCATTGTTAGCTGCAATGTTAGCTACAATTTTAGCTGAATTTCAGTTGCATGTTTAGCTCTTTTTATGCAGCATTTAAGGTTTAATTACGCATTGAACTTTAGCTTTTTTTTAGCTTCAATTTACGCACAACTTTAGTTGCAATTTTAGTTACAACTTCAGCTGCATCTTTGGCTTAGAATATTTGCAGTTTCTGGCTAAGTTTCAATTCAATTTTTTACTTCAGTTTCAGTCACAGTTTTAGCCTTATTTTTTGCTTGCACAACAGCTTCAACTTCAGTTATTTTTAGCTTATTTTTAACTGCAGTTTCAGCCTTAGTTTTAGCTTCAATTTCTAGAATTTTTAATTGCAGCTCTAGCTTCTATTTCAGTCTTAAGCTAAAAAAATACTACAAAGTATTTTAGCCGTCGCTTTAGCCTTCATTTTAGCTGCAACTTGAGTGCTCTTTTTAGCCATAATTTCAGATTCAACATCAGCCATTTTCAGCAGCAGTTTGAGCCTCAATTTTAGCATATAACTATTTATATTTAACTGCAGTTTTAGCTCTTTTTTTTTGATTAGCTTTAGTCACAACTTCAGTCCTAGTTTTAGTTACAAGATTGTCTTCAATTTGAGTTCTCTTATCTTTCAATTATCCCCTTCTATACATACATACAAATCCCGCTGATTTCTTCCCACATATTATTTGCAAAACTGAAATTCAGTTTTGGATTTTCAGCTGCATCTGCGCTTTCTAAATCGAACAAATTTAGTTAAAAACAAAACTAACTAACGATCAATCCGAGATCATTAATCAATCACAACTCGAACAAAACAAACAAAACTTGCTGCAAAAAAAAAAACGGGCGAAACAACAACAAAACGAGACTTGAAAAAAGCATCGAAGAAGTTTGTTTTTTAGCGAAAATCGAAAAAAATGAAACAAATATTCCCATGGCACAAATTAACAGTAGCCCGATCCGATGATGTTGTTGCTGTTGCTGTTGCTGATGATGGTGATGATGATGATGGAGCCGAAGTTACGCAGGCACTTTCCCAGGGTACCGTCAGAAATGAAAACAGTGCCCGGCGATGTTCGGTTTCTACCGCGCTACCGTTTCGGTAGTTCTTCGGCAGTGTGTCGTCGAGACTCGGGCCCGAAGTGCGGGCGAGTGCGGTCAGTCGGTTGATTTGTCAGTCAGTCACTTGGACAGTCCGTCACTCAGTCAGTCAGTCAGTCTATCAGTCACTGCGGTACGGTACAGTTCAGAGTGCTTTACACACGGATTTGTTTATTTTCCTAAGGCTGTTTACCCTCAGCCCTCGCGCACTTATCAACGGTAGTTCGAAAATATTATTTTGACCGTAATTACGAGCAACGGTCTCTCTCTCTCTCTCATCAAGAGAAGAAGAACCACGCAGCAGGATTGATCGGAAATACAAAAAGGTAGTGCTGAATAAAAAAAAAGAGCATCGTTGTGTAGTGCCCGGAAATAGAGAAACAGAAAGTGAAAATCGGGAATGCCGAATGAATTTATAATGAAAGTGCGTGTACGTGATATATGTCGAGCCCAAATGATTTCCAGCTTCCCCCTGAGGCACAAAATCACAGCATGGCCACAATAGCAGCCTCGGGGGCCCACTCTCTGTCTCCTTCTTCTTCTCTTCTCTTCTCTTCTCCTTTTTTTTCCATGATTTTTCATAATCAGTCGAGGCGTCGCGACAGCCTCAAATGACAAGAAAATCACGTAGATCTTTCTATTTTGTTATTGTTTCATTTTTTGTGTCTCATTTGGCAAAAAAAAAGAATGTAAAGAATGAACCGAAATAGATAGAGTATGTGCCGAAATAGCTAGGAGTGTGTTAGACTGAAGAAGGTGCTCAGAAAAAGAAGAAGAGAAGAAGAGAATCAAAAGAATCAGTTACAATATTCCGAAATCAGAAATTAAAAAGAAATATGCTGTAATTTCCATAGATATGCGTGAGTTTCATGAGTGATCTATGGCACTATATAGACAAATAGAGATAGGTAGAGAGAGAGATAGATATATAAAAAAAGATAGAGCGAGAGAGAGGGAGAGGAATTTACAGCCTGGTTAGCCGCAATTTTTGTTGCCTGCCTAAGCCGAGCTTGATCTACCTCAGTTCGCTTGGGTTCGGGTCGCTCAAGATTACCCAACATTGTCAGAACGCCTCTGGTAGGTCTTGCCAGGTCTCGCCAGGTCTCGCCAGGTCTTTGGGTTCGGGAGGGACTTGCGGTTTAAAGATCTTTGATCTGTGCTTAGGCGCTGGATTAGTGCAGACACTTACTAAAAGGACGAAATGGGATGTGCTGAGGTAGAAGAGAGAACACACACACACAGGCACACACACACAGGCACACAGACAGGCACAGGCACACACATGTCGTTGGGACAATGGGTCGAGCACTAAGATTAGGCTCGAACAAGCTCAGCCTTAACCTACGACCTGAACCTGAGCCTGGATTAATCCTCATATGCGAAACTCTTTTGTGCTCGCCTTTCTCTCTCTCTCTCTCTTTCACTTCTCTTTCTTTTTCCCTTGTTTCGTGCGAAAATAAAATTAGCAATATATGAAAGAGAAAGAACGAGAAAAAGAGAGAGAGGTAGACAGTTCGTAATGAGAGGCCGAGCAATTGCAGGATTAGCACGGACACCTCGACGGTCTCTCATTGTTTTGAAATTGGAAAAGACATGCCAACTATTTGTCACATATATCTACACATATATACAGGGTGCCACACACAAGCCACATACATATTTGTTTTGTTTTGTCATGTCGTTTTCATGGCTCAATGCATTCAAATGCAGCGCGGACTCGAAATGGAAACCGGGCAAAGGCAAAGCCAAAAACCAAAACCGAAAACCCAAAACCAAAAATACCAAAGGCAGCCCAAGCCACTCGACACAGGCAACCCAAAAACGTCAGCGCAGTCGCAGTTGACGTCGGCGTCGCAGTCGCAAATTACATGCTCACGCGCACACGCAAATTAATATCACATCTGGCACAAAATCTCAAGAGCCGAAGAACCGTAGAGCCGAAGTCTGGCAACGCTGCTCGCTGTAAATCAACGAAGAGATTCCGAAGGGTCTTCAGCGTCTAGTTATCTCTGAGCAGCCTGTGGCAACAGTTGTCCATCAACAGACCTTATAAACTATTATATTAACCATTTAAAGAACTAACTGCAATTTCTGGTAATTTTTACTATATTTAATTAGCTGCAAAGGAGCTAAAGATTTGTTTAATTGACTAAATTATGAAAATATTATGATAATGTTTCGTGTTTATCTCAGAAACTAAGAGTCTTTTACGCACTATGATCATCTCTATTAACTCTAAATATATTAAAGTCACTAAGCTGAAGTTCTTTCCAACTTTGCTCTACTAAAACCATCTGAAATAAACTTGTTTCTTATATATCTCGGGAACTAAGAGTCTTTTACACACTCTGATCATTCCAACTAACTCCAAATACATCAAAGTTACTGTACTGAAGTTCTTTCTAACTTAGCTCTATTTGTTATCATTTTTTGAATTTGTTTCCTATATATTTCAGGAACTATTTGACTTAGCCACACTCTGATCAAGCCAACTAACTCCAAATATATCAAAGTTACTAAACTGAAGTTTTTTCTAACTAACCCAAAAACACTTGTTAACTTACTCTTTCTCTCGCTCTCTTTGCAGCCATAGAAGTAAAGACCAGCAACAGCAGCTGGAACGTGTGCAGTTGAGCAGTAAGTTCGATTAGAGGATCTCTCTGCTCGCGCTCTCAAAACTGATCGATCTATCCGATCCAATTCGACGATCTCAACAAGAAGGCAACATAAACAGCATCAACGTGGCGCTGCATTCAACGGAAGCCTTAATGGCTGCTGGATTTCTCAAATCCGGCGATTTGGGGCCACATCCGCACAGCTATGGCGGACCGCATCCGCATCATTCGGTGCCGCATGGACCGCTGCCGCCGGGTATGCCGATGCCATCGTTGGGTCCCTTCGGCCTGCCACACGGACTGGAGGCTGTTGGGTTCTCCCAAGGTATGTGGGGTAAATATCGAACAAGAAACAATTTTGGTAACACGTAAGCAAATCAGATCCCCAAAAAAACAAATGTGCTGAAAGTCGCGAAAGTGGATGATAAATGATAAACGATAAACGATATGCATGATATATGATGTATCTGAAGGTATGTGGAGCGACGCTTCCCTCTCTCCCTTCCTTCCTCTCTCTCTCTCTCTCTCTGATAACTCAATTTGCATGCAGCTCAAGAATGGGAACAGGAATGGAGCGAAGAGAAAAAGATATGAGAGTAGCTGGGGATGGCTGTGCAGCTCCAGTTGTCGCACAAAATGCTTTTCAATGCCGTTTCGCATCGATTGCATCATTATCAGTTAAATTGTCAAAATGAATAATGAGCCCAAGTTCCACAGCCGAGTTGAGTTCGCATGAGTCTTGAGTTTTGAGTTTTTGTGGGTTCCAGTTTACAGTCTCTTCGGGTGACGCTGCAAATGACAAAAACCTGACAAAAATGCTACAAAATGCCAAAGAAAAAAAAGCCAAAAAAAAAATAAATAAAATAACAACATCAACTTAAAAGCCAACAAAAGGCTGAGAAGAAGCAGCAGCAGAAGAAGAGAAGAATATAAAAGCGAAATATGGTATATTAAACTGGGCACTCAAACATCGCATGTAATCAATTTATTTGTAATGAGCTCCCCAAAAAAAAAAGAGAGAATATTGCGTCGATATTGGGTTATATAAGATAATATCACCGATTTCATAAGCCAAACAAAAAGAAAAGAATCACTGAATCACTCTATACTTTTCTTTCTTTTGAGTTAGCAAACTATTCAAACTCTTTTTACACCATAACTTGGCTAGTGTACAGCTCCTTGAGTGCAGTCATAGATTTGATATATAAAGTAATTCAATATTTAGTCACTTTTCAGCCAAATCTCTCTGCAAAGAATTGGATTATCTCTTGCTCTTTCAATTTTCTCTCATTGCTTTCTTCATCTAAGGATATAGAAGAGATTTAGACAGCAAGGGATTGCATTCTTCAGCTTTCTTCTAGCTAAGAATGCATACAATTTCCCAAAGATTAGCTATTTTAGCTACTTTTACACCATCTCAGGTATTAGCTGAAAGTAATTGCAAATTTTATATGGAAGACTTCGCTTTGTTTAGCACAACTTAGCTCCAACTGACCTCGCCGCTTCCAGGAAAGTGTTGCCGAGTCAATAAAACTAACTATAAAAAAAAAAAGAGAGAGAGAGAGACAGAGCAGCGGATAAAATAGAAATAAAAACAAAAATGAGCAATAAGAGCGCGAATAGGTGCAGTTAATTAAGCGGAGGCTGAGACACGATATTGCCTCAAGGTTTCTTTCGGACACTAATAAAAGATTTTTATATAAATACACGAAAATTGTTGTTGTTGCTGTTGCTGTTGCTGCTGGCCAAAAAGGCAAACGTGCCAAACTACAAATTGCAATTAATTTTGTTTTAAAGCAGCAACAACAACAGCAACTGGCGACCATTTTGAAAGTGGAAGAGTCGAGGAATACGAAAAGCGGCAGCTGCAAAGGCAAAGGCAACGCAAGCCAAGCCGAGCCAAGCCGAGCCGAGCCAAGTGAAGTGAAGTTTTTATTCAATTTATAAATTCATGACCAAAATGACTAACTCATTAATTTTTGATAGAGCCGCGTGCGCGAGCGAGACGGGCATACGGGCACGTAGCAGTGGCAGCGACAGGCAGGCAGCAGGGGGTTCGCATTGAAAAGGCATTTGCCTCGGCTCGGAAAGGGGTGCTCCGTGTGCTGAATATTTGGGACATTGCTCGGTAGACACGCACCGCCGTCAACGGCTGCCCCGGCAAAAACAAACAATGCTGCGGCTTAGCACACACACACACACGCACACACATGCACAGCTCTTTTATATAGGCAGCTCTATGTACAGCTCTTTTATATAGAACTTTTGGGTTACGGGGCGGCGGCTGCGGCTGCGGCTCCTGGGGTTGGTTCAGACTTTTTAGGGGTTGGCATTTTTACCCGGGGGTTGCTTTGCCAGTCACAGTCACAGTCACGGAATAACGGTTTTTTGGCCAAAGAAGATGGCAACCAAAAAAAAATAGAAGAAGAGCAAAAAAACACTGGGAAAAGTGCTCGAGTGAAGGCATGGAAATTAAAGTTATCACAGCCCACGCGACGTATGCGCAATGCAACGACTTTCAGCACATTTTGTGTTAGGCAAAGCTTTTACAATTGAGCATCCTTACTAACTTCTTTCCCCCCTCCCCCCTTCCCCACTCTTGCCACCCCTTTGCAGGCGTCAACACAAGAAAACAGCGACGTGAGAGAACCACATTCACACGTGCCCAGCTCGATGTGCTGGAGGCACTCTTTGGCAAGACACGCTACCCGGACATATTCATGCGCGAGGAGGTCGCACTCAAGATCAATCTACCAGAATCCAGAGTACAGGTAAGCTCAGTTCTATATACATATATATATATATATATGGTTAACTTAAGGTTGAAGTGGGAGGAATGAAACTGAAATTGGATTGGCAACTCCAAAGCACATATTTTATAGCTAGTTTCTAGCTAGAAAAGAGACTAATTTACTAGCTGATTTTGCAGATTTTTGTGCTAGTTTTTTTTACTTAATTTTCTTTACATTTTTTATGTTTCATACTTAGCCTGAACTTGCTTGTGCTCTAATCTAAACAGCATATAATGTTATAAGAGCTTAATGATTCCTAGATTAATTGCTCAATTCTTTAAATTATGGCCAATTCTTTTCGTATTTCAGTTAAATACAAGCTCTAGTTCTTGTAGCCAAAATTTCCTAATGCAGAAATGAAGTTTGATTTGGATTTTCTTGGTATTTTTAATGAAACTATAAATTGCAGTAGATTATTTTTTTAGAATTTTGTTTTATATCAAAGACAATTGTAGGTAAAGATACAAAGTTCTTCATGAAATTAATACATTAATATTTTCTTTAAAGACTTTTCTAAGCATAAAAATCCTTTGAATTCCTTATTATGCGCATTTCAATAGCTGTTTTCGAGCTGTTTTACTTCTTTAAACAGCTAAAATGACAGTGCATTTCACTGCAGATATGTTCAGTGTATCCAGCAGCTTTCTATATATGATATAATACGTATATGAATATATATAATATTATATTGTATATGCACTTCCCTCTAATATCAGTTTGAGCCATACACACAAATTGCTTAACTAGCTAGGGACTTAGTGCAGTCAGCTAAACAATGACTAGCTCACCTTCTCCCCACCTCCCCCGGCGCTCTCTCAGGAATAATGCACTTGCAGGAGCTCTATCCGGCTATTTTGGGGCACACCTTATGCGACCTTGATGCCATGATTGATCTGTTCTAAATAGTTTTCAATAGGATGCAAAGTCAATCGATGCAGCGATGCAGCGATGCAGCGAGTCAATTACTTGACCTGGCACAATTGACACCTGCCTCGAAGCTGTCACATGCCTATTAACTAACAAAGTAGTTGTGTGTGTGTGTGTGCCAGTATATGTGTGCGTGTGTGTGTGTGTGTGTGCTTAGCTGTCTAAGTCATGTTTGCACTGCCAAGACTCGCCGGGCAATTGTTTAATTAGGCATATGTCGAGCCAGAAATGCCAAATCCATAAAATAAACAAATTACAAACAGCCACCAGATTGTCAGTGCGTGTGTGCGAGTGTGTGTGCTTAGCTGGTGTGGGCGTGGCATGTGTGTGAGTGTGTGTTCATGACTGACTTTTGCCAAGGAAAATCGCTATGCAAATAATGAGCCAAAGCCAAGGCGAGCTGTGGCGGGAGTGAAAGAGAGACTAGAAGAGAGAGGCAGGGGGAAAGTGACAGAGAAAGTGTTAGGGGGGAGGGAGGAGATATAGCGCAGGGGGGGTGGGGGGGCGCAGGACATAACTTGGCATATATTTTAATGGGAAATGCGCCCAAAAACGCGATGAATGTCGTCGTCGTCGTCGTCGTCTTTGCCTTCTGCTGCCCTATTTGCACAAGGAATTTGTCGCTGCTGTCGAGGGTTGCACGAACAGCAGCCAAATGAAGAGTGGTGGGGATGGGAAGGGGAAGGGGGGGGGGTGGCACAAGGACATTGAGTTTACATTTCGCATTAGCTGCGCATAATTTGCGCTAATTTTTCTCGGGCAACAAATGCGGCAACAACTCAATTTGGGGAAGCAGAAATCGCGCCTTGTTTGTTTAGGTGCCAGCAACGCATCCTGTCTGTGTTCGTTTGTGTGTCTCTCTCTGTGTGTGTGTGTGTGTGTGTGCCTGTGTGTGTGTGTGTGTGTGTGTGTGTGTGTGTTGACAGCCGCACAGCGCCTAAGCAAACAAGTTGCTAGCGCCGACGGCAGCAGCCAAAACTGCCAAATGGCCAAAATGCGCTAAGGGAAATTCGGTGCGAAATGAAAAGGAAACTGTGAACAAACCAAGTTACTACCTCATTCTCCCCCTCTTCCTCTCTCCCCCCTCTTTCTGGCACTGTGTCTGTCATGAGGATCATTGCCGATTGTCACCTAATGTCTTGGGTAAACACAGCCGTGCCTCGATATATCGATCAATTGCCGTGTTTGCTTTGCTTTCGCTTGTAATTTAAGGACGCAACGTGACATTGCAACTGCCACAGGCAGAGGCAGCAACAGCGGCAACAACAGCGGCAGCAGCGGGTCGTTGGCCCAGCGTCAATGTTTTTAGGGAAGCCCCTGCAGTGGTCGGGCAAGTGAAAAACGACACGTAGCACAACAACAACACTACAACAACGACAACAACTCGACAGGACAGGACAACTTGCATATGGCAAATGTGCAAAGCAGAAGGAAAAGAAATGCAGTTTGCTTTTCTTCTTCTGCACGTTTTTTACACAATTCTTTCTCGTAATGCATACTCTACGTAGAGGGTGCCCCCGAGGGGTAGGGGGGCAGTGGCGGGGGTGTGTGTGGTTCGTGCAAAACCATTGACAACTTGTATAGATTTTTCCCGTCGTGCTTTTTGTTCTGTTTTTTTTGTAAGTCATCCTGCACCGTTACTAGTTCGATAGACAGAACTAGCGCGCACAGTGGGGCAAACTAACTGAAAAATGTATTAAATATTTTAAATATGTTTTGTCAGTTGTTGAAGAACATCTGCAGAGAGAAATAGTGTTAGATTTCGTATAAACAAAGTCATTCTTTTTTATTTCTTTGCGTTTCCTGGAATGTTTATAGCATTTATTATAGCATATCGCAGTATAATTATATTTATATTCAGAATTCTAGCAGAGCATATATTCCACAAACATATTTCTAGTATTTCAAATACTTTCCTAGAGCATATAATGCAGGTTCCTATAAAAAGAGCTGCTGATAATGATCTTACCATAAACCCAAACTGTATCTGCAAATGCCAGCAATTATTTGATCATCATTTATAGCATAATTATAGCAGATTTATAGCAAGATTATAGCAGATTTATAGCACAATTATAGCATAGCATTACCATATTTAGCGCATCAAATCACAACATTTCACTCTTTATTTAAAGCAACAAACAACTCTGCAACAATTAAAACATTTTCAATCATTTCCCTTTCCCAACTTTACTTAAGTTCCTTGCCCCACTGTGCGCCACTGTACGTGACGCATATTGAATTACAGCGACGGCAGCTAGAAAAGTGCCACCTCCGCCCGCTCCGCGAATAGAAAACGCGCATGTTGCATGCAACTGTCTCTGTGCCCGCCTGGAAGCCCCAAGGGGAGAAGCCAAGCAACTCAATTAGCAGCGTGGCAGGCAGAGACGGAGGCAGAGGCAGCCAAACTAGTTGGCCACAAGGCTCCACCTACCACACACACACACACACACAGCAGTGTGGGCGCCCACGCAGTGTCAGCCTACAGAGGTGGTAAGGGGTGTAGGCACATAAATAATAATTTTTCACAAATGGCAAAAATTAACGACGACGCGCGCGCCGCGCCACGCCTCGCCTGCAGAGTCGCTCGTCTCGGGCATATTAATTGAATGATAGGCATCTTTATGGCAGCGCACAGTAGTACCACTCCCCCCCCCGTCCTGTGCAGAGGCGTGGGCAGGGGGGTTGGTAGCGTTGATTGCAACCAATACAAATAACGTAATAATTTTACGCAGCTTATCTGCACCAGAACAGAGCAAACATTTACGCCCTAATGTTTTCATTCGGCACGAAGGGCAGCAAGGGAGAAAGGGAAGCGAAGAGAAGGGAGGGGGGCAGACAAGGGCAAAGGCAAAGGCAGCGTGCGCTGCTTGTGAGCGCTGCCATCGCCGCACATAAATCACAAGCAACGGCAGCCTCCCCCCTCCTCCCTTCTCCTCCTTCTCCCTTCTCCCTTGGCATTGTCACCTCTCTCGCCGTCGCCGCGTTCAGCTGTTCGATTTCGCCGTCGGGGGTTGCAACAAATACAACAAAAGAGGCAGCCGCCATTTTTGGCTTAGCAGCAGGCACCTAGACGCGGAGAGGGTGCAATCTCCCTCTCTCGTAACTCTTTTCCAGGCACCCCTCCCCTCCCTTCCCCTCTCTATGGCCGTTGTAAAGGGATTTGTCTCGTTGTCGCATGATAGCGCAATGCAGCACACACTCACACACACACACACAGGGACAGGATATGCGGCACAGGACAGGACAACCGAAAAGTTTACTTTCTGTTTGCGACAGTCTCTCCCTCCTTCCCTTCCCATTCTCTTTCTCCCTCTCCCTCTTTCTCTCTTTTTCTGTGCACGCACAGCTGTTTTATAAAATTAATTTTCCCATTGCGGATTAACATTTCCAGTCGCTTTTCCCCTCAAGGATTGCGCCCTCAATGCGCAGCATAGCGATATGTATGGTATACACCATATATACCGTGTCATATATACCATATATAGTGTGCTGTATATAGGGTATATATTCCCTTCTATTTGTTATGCAAAGTCGCGCATCAAGTGCAAATCGAGTGGGATTGGCTAGGGATTATGCTATGTGCGATATATGCCATTTTAGAAATGATCTTTCACGGCATTATGATGCCAAGTTATCACTGTAACTGTGACTGTCTACCTTTTCTCCCCAACTTAACTTCAGCAAGTTCTTGAGCCTTTCTATTCAGTTTTATATCTTCAAATGTTTTTCACCTTTTTTCAACTTTCCCCCAAGTCAATCGACCAATAACTTCTTTATTCTTTACTCTACAAACTATTTTCTTTATTTGCTAAGATATTATTTTTCTATTAGAAATGATCTTACAGTGTAATAGAACCCTAAGTTGTCTACTATAAGTATAACCTTTACTGATACCCTTCTTCATTCTTTACTCTTCATATATTTCCATCATTTCTTCAACCTTTGCTTAGCTCCCTCAACATTCTTCACTCTTCTTTCAATGCTCTCTTTTCTGAAGTTATTAATCGCATACTAGCAATGATCCATCACTGCAATATGATCCTAAATTTCTATTTAAAACTTCACCTTCTCATCTATTCCGCAAACAAGTTCTTTAACTTCTTCATTCTTCACTTCTTTAAAATGTTTCTTCCCTCTTAATTTCGTCAACCACTTCAGAGAAAATCAGCCTACTGAAGCGCTCTTTTCATTAAGCTTCCAATTACCACACAGGCTCAGCATTGCTTTGATGTTGATTAGAGTCAGAGTAAATCGAATCGAACTGAACTGAATCGAATCGTTTTCGATTTTTCGATTACGATTTCTTTTTGATTTTTCTTCTTCATATTTTCTGATTTTCTGCTAAAACTTGCAAAAATTCCCAGGCTTAATGCATCATCATATTACGAAATTTGTGCAGGGCTCATTAAACCATTTCAAAGTGAAGAAAAAGAGACAGAGAGGGAGAGTGAAAAACAGAGAGAAAGAGACAGCGCACTCGTCAAAGTCAAATCACAAAGCAGATTTTCTCAAAATGCAAAATTGAATTGGAAATTGAAATTGAATTTTAAACAGGCAACGACAGGCGGGAATGGAGGAAGGAAGGAAGGAATCGGCGGGGGCGTGTGCTGACAAATAATGAAATTTGATACGCCTTGTTTAA
This sequence comes from Zaprionus indianus, assembly GCA_018904595.1. Taxonomy (NCBI): domain Eukaryota; kingdom Metazoa; phylum Arthropoda; class Insecta; order Diptera; family Drosophilidae; genus Zaprionus; species Zaprionus indianus. Next base: position 2,623,882 of record JAEIHA010000344.1, read on the forward strand.
TGCTCTTTTTTCGTCAAGTGCGCCCTCTCTCTGTGTATCCCCCTGCTGCCACTGAACCGCCCCTGACTTGTGTCACTTGTTAGCGATGTTGCGTTACGACTGCAATGAAACGCTCGAGTGGCCACAGCCGCTGCCACCGCTGCCGCGTGGCAAGTGTTAACTTTGATAGAGCAGGCAGCCAGGGGCAGTACGGGAGAGGGGAGGGGGGGGGGGGGGGGGTGGTGCGGTAACGGTAATAAATTCTGCTGTTTACCAAAGCACAAGCCATTAGCAAGCAACACCAACCCCAAACAACAAATCACTGAAACAACAATTCGCATCGAGGGTTGCCCTGCCTCCCCCTCGGCAATCGGAAGTTGCCAGTGGAGCGGGGGCGGGGGCGGGTTGGAGAAGGAGTGGCTGCTCTCGAGCTGGCGAGGCTGCACTTAGCGGATTGTTTGCAGCCCCTTAAGCATAACAAACAAGGCTAAGTGAATTCCTTGCGCTCGAATGTGCCGCTTTATGGCCTGTTTATTGTTGTCTTCGCTTCCGAGTAGGGTGGCAGCGCAAGAGGGGGGCACACCACACACACACACACACACACACACGCACACCCATAATCGAGTCAATTTTCGGACTTGTCCTTCGTCCTGTCCGCGCCGCCGGCGACTGTTGATGTAACTTTATTTTGTGCCGCCGGCGAAGCGCGTGACTTTTTGCACTTGTTGTGTGTTTGTGTGTGTCTGCTGCCACGCCCCCACACCACCCCCACTCCCACCAAACGGATGCGTCCCCGGGCCTTGTCCAAACAACTCGCATAATTTATTCATTGCCAGCCCCGGAAAACTAATTGATGTGGGAAAATTGCAGCCGTCGGCCACAGGCAGCCAAAGCACACACACACGCACACACAAACTCCCACACACAGACTCCCACACACACACACAGACACTTGACTAAGCAAATACTTGTGGCAAACACGTGACAATTTGCCTGGCGCATCCATCGATTTTAAATGCAAATTCAATGAGAAGAAATATTTTAAAATTTAATGGAAATTATGAAAAATATTTTAAAATTTTAAAATATTAGGAACGTTTTTTTTTTAAATATTGAAAATTATTTAGACAGGTTTTCAAAAATATTTGACAAATATTTAACAAATGTTTGGATCAAAATTAGAGAAATTATATGGAAAATTAACTCAAATTTGGCAAATATATTCAAGAGAAAATTTTGAAAAATATTTAAAAACATTTTGATAGGCACTTAAAATATTTTAAATATTTTTGAATTGTAAAGGAACTTTTAAGGATATTTTTTCCTAATTTATGGAACGATTTTCAATGTTTAAAAAATTTAATTGTGAAAGGAAAATTGTTGAAAATAAAAGAAAAATATTCGCAACATTCTTTAAACATGTTACAAAATTCTAAAAAATATTTTAAAAATTCTGAAAAATATTTTCAACATTTCCAAAGCAAACTTTTCACATTTTAAGAAAATTAGATGATTTTTTTGTACTTTAAGATTTAATTATTAATATTTCCTAAGGCAAAGATGGAAATTGTAACTAGAAATAAATAGTCGTGAGCAACTTGCCAAATACTGTCTTCAACAAATTTAACTAACAATTCCCCTTCCCCCTCTCTCTCTGTCCTTTGCAGGTTTGGTTCAAAAATCGACGCGCCAAGTGCCGCCAGCAGTTGCAGCAACAGCAGCAATCGAACAGTTTGAGCAGCTCCAAGAATGCCAGCGGCGCCAGCGGCAGTTGCAGTGGCTCGGCCAATGGGGGACGCAACAACAATAACAGCAGCAGTGGCGGCGGCAACAACAACAACAGCAGCAGCAACAGCAACAACAAATCGCAACAGAAGAATCAAAGCGGCCAAAGCAGCTCGAGCAATGCCAGCGGCTCTGCCAGCAGCTCAGCGGCAGCAGCGGCCAGTGCAGCTGCGGTTGCAGCAGCGCAATCGATTAAGTCACATCACAGTTCCTTCCTCAATGCCGGCGCCGTAGGTGCCAACAACAACAACAGCAACAACAACAACAACAATAACAATAACAGCGGGTCAACGCCGAACAGCAGCGGAGGCGGAGGTGGCGGCGGCGGCGGTGGAGGCGTCTCTGGTAATGCCCACGCCCACATCTCAGCTGCCGCAGCAGCAGCCGCCCTCAATGTAACCGCAGCGCATCAGAACTCATCACCATTGCTGCCGACACCAGCAACATCGGTCAGTCCCGTCAGCATTGTCTGCAAGAAGGAGCATCTCTCCGGCGGCTATGGCAGCGGCAATGTTGGTGCCGGCAATGGCGGCAACGGCGGCGGCGGTGTTGGTGTTGGCGGTGCTGGTGGTGTTGGTGTTGGCGTTGGTGTTGGTGTTGGTGGCGTGGCTGGCGATGCATTGCGCTCACCGTATGACACACTGAAGGATGCGGGCGGCGATATTGGCGCTGGAGCGCATCATCATCACAGCATCTATGGCACCGCGGCGGCAAGCAATCCCCGCCTGTTGCAGCCCGGCGGCAATATTACGCCCATGGATAGCAGCAGCAGCATTACCACGCCCTCTCCGCCCATTACACCAATGTCACCGCAGTCGGCGGCAGCCGCCGCACATGCCGCGCAATCGGCACAGTCCGCGTCGGCGCATCACTCGGCCCACTCGGCCTACATGTCCAACCACGATTCGTACAACTTCTGGCACAATCAGTATCAGCAGTACCCGAACAACTATGCCCAGGCGCCCAGCTACTACTCGCAGATGGAGTACTTTAGCAATCAGAATCAGGTGAACTACAACATGGGTCACTCTGGATACAGTGCATCCAATTTTGGACTGTCGCCGTCGCCATCGTTCACCGGCACCGTGTCGGCGCAGGCTTTCTCGCAGAACAGCTTGGATTACATGTCGCCGCAGGATAAATATGCGAACATGGTGTAGAATCTGCTGTTCCAGTACTGCAGCAGCGGCAGCGGCGGCAGTGGCGGCAGCAGCAGCGCCAGCAGCGGACGCTCGCCGCAGCCACAGTCACAGTCGCAGCAGCAACAGTTGCAGTCCTCGTATCAGCAACAGCAACAGGAACAACAGCAACAGTCACACCAGCAACAACAACAGCACCAGCAACATCAGCAGCAGCAACATCAGCAGCAGCAGCAGCAACACCAGCAGCAGCAACAGCAGCAGCAGGAACAGCAGCAGCAGGATCTGGCACAGGAGCACGCCTCCTTTGGCTAGTTGCCCCCAATACCCACACACAGACACACATATACATATCTCTCTCAGTACACCCCCCCCTCCCTCGCTGCTTCCCCCCTTGCCTGCTGCACTCAGACAAACTTAAAGGAATTTATAAATAATTTTTAATTTTTTTTTTTTTTTCACTAGTTAATAATGTTTTTTTTTTTGCTAAATATTGCTAATTATACATATATTATATATATATATATTTATCTGTATATGTATATGTATACCTTATATATATAGAGGAGTAACTTAAGCCGCCAGGATCAACGAAGAAAATGAGTGATAAAACAGAACAAAAAGTCGAAACAGAAACAGAAAACTTTGTTAAAACTCGTCAAATGATATTAGCAAGAAAGAGAGAGAGACAGAAGAAAGTAGAGAGAGAACGAGAAAGAGAGAGAGAGAAGAAGCATAAGATAAATATGATATAATTGCAATATGTGGACCGTGCACGGTCCTCAGTGGGGCGAGGGTTCTTTAAAGAAAAAAGAACCTTAATAAAAAAAAATTACTTAGATCTTTAGCTCTCTGGGCTGCTGCTGGCTGGACTGGGGACAAGAACACCTTGTCGGTGAAATACTTTTTAGTCTCAACTTGTAAAATAATTCGTATAAAATCCCCTCACTCCCCCCAATCACTCCCCCTGCCAGCCAGCCAGCACTTCATATCATAACTAAAAGAAAAAAGAAAGATAAGAAAACAAAAGAATCTTTTTAATATACGACTTATATATAAAGCATTAAAATTAACAACTAATTCACAGCTCTCTCAACAAAAAACAAAAAACAAAAACCGTATATAGATATACAACAAAAAAAAAAACCAAAAACAAAAAAACAACCAAGAAGATGAAAGAAAAACTTATATAAATCGAGATCCAATTCAAAGTTCAAAGCATCATTTTCGTCGTCTTTATATATATATATAGCAAGAAGAAAACTATTTATACATACGATATATAGAGTGAATACGATTATAGCAGCAGCAGCAGAGGATAATGCATGATAGAAGAAGATAACACAGGATCGAATGAATTCACATTTCAGACTTTCAAAGCAAAGCAAAAACAAATAAAAAAAAGTATTAGAACTTAAGAGTCGAAATTCGGAAAAGAAAATCATCGCTAAACTTATATAGTGAATTTTATTGCAAATATATATATATATATAAAATAGGTGTATATGCATATATGGGTGAAGCAACCACACAACCACAACAACATGCCACAATCCAAAACAAAATTATATTTATAGATCATAATTTTGAACGTGTACAAAACCTAAAAGAAAAACTCAAATATATCGCAAAGTCAAAAAAAATTAAAAAAAATTCTTTGGAGATCAAAAAAAAAGAAAAGTACCAACTAAGACGTTCGCATATATGCGTATATATACATATGAGTGTGTGTGTGTGTCTCTGTGTGAGTGTCGATATGTTTCTGTGTGTGTATTTGTACATTATGATATAATAAAGCTAGAACTAAGGCAGCAATTGCTGATGTTTTACACTAAACCACACACCCACACTCACACACACACTAACACATACACATACACTTATATATATATTATATATAGTACATATGATTAGTTCAATGCGATTTTTTTTTCTAATTTAAATTTTTGTTTAGTTCTAAGTTCAATTTAATTGTAATTTAAGCGTATTTTGTTTGAAAAACACTCTCACACACATACACGTATTCTCACACACACACACACACAGACACACACACACACACAAGAACAACATAACGCTATACATAGAGAAGAGAACAGAAACAGAAACAGATCTAGCAACTAATTAAAGATTAAGTGCATTTTTTTTGTCTTAGCTCCTAAGTGAAAAAAAGAGAGGAAGAAAAAGAAGAAAGAAAGAGAATAAGAAAAGGATAACGAAGTGAAATGAAAGTCGAGCAAATTAGTTGATAATATTTAAGTGAATATACACTAATATATATACATATATATACTATATACTATTTGTATATGTGTATAGTGAGCATATGCATATATATAATGCATATATGAATGATATATGAACATGTATATGTATATATTAAAGTATATATGCGTATATTGAACATATATATACATAATACTGTATGCGTAACATTTAAGCAAACTGGTTAATTCTTTTTTTTAATTATAAACTAAAATAATTGTAAAAAGTTCACAAAAATATGATCAGATGAATAATATATATATAAAAACAAAAAACACACGATTCTCTTTTTATTTATGGAGTGCGATTTTTCAGTTACAGATTGGTGAAGGGGGAAAGAAACGAAGCTCCAGCCATACTTGGTGTATATGATTTGTTTCTCATATAACTCTTGTTTCAATTGAGCAATCATAATGAAATTTTCAGGATTGATAGAAAATAAACTAAAGCTCTTATATGCCAAAGGTCTTAGCTTTAACTCGATGGGAAAGAGAAAACAAATCGAACTTTAGAGGTGCAAAGAATACTTTCCAAAGCATAAACTTCTAACGAGTGACCTTACAGATGTTCTATACACTTTTTCTCACTTTCAAATGAAGAAACCTCCATCTAGTGATCTCTTCTACTTCATCAAACCTTGAACTCCAGTCTCTTCAGTCTCTTTTAGTTATCCCACAAATCTCTTGCCAAATAAAAGATTTATCTAACGACCGTTAGGAGGAAGTCTTCAAAGAACCGTTGGGAATGCGCAAATAAAATATTATATACGATAGCATAATAAATATAATGCACGATAATATATTGTATATAGCATAAGATGTGATAAGCTCAACTCGAACATGAAACTGCAAATCCGCGCGCACAGCACGAAGCACATAGTAATAACAGGACATCAAAAGGTGATTAAAGTGGCCCCACTTTAAGCGCAATTCCGAAAGTGCTTAAGTATCTTTTGCTTAGCCAGATACAGATACAGTATCTGAAGCTGCCATGAGATGCTCACAGACACACACACACAGAGAGTCCCCTATGGAAGGCTGTGTATCGCAGCTATTCGTGGGCACGCGTCGCTGCCCCTGTGGATCGCAGGTCCCCTACTCCTTTCCCCCTGCTCTACTCCTTCTTCCTCCTCTCTCTCTTTCACGATCATTCGATTGCGACTCCTGGGCGAGGCGGCCATCATCATCATAAACCATTAATTCAGCTCATAAACAGACGCTGCCTCAGTCTCTGTCTCTCTGCCTCTGTTGACGTCGCAGTCGCCACGCCTTTTAAGGCATTTTTCAGTTCACTTTGCAGGCTTGTTTATTTATCTCTCTCTTTATTTCTTTTAATGAACACGCTGCTCAGTTAAGCTGACCAAGCGAAATTCCTCTGTGTCTCTGCGCAGGGAGGGGCTGGCAAGAGGGGGGCGTGGCAAGCGGGGTAAGGGGTGTACTTTCATCTTTCTATTAATGATAAAGAAATGCTAAAATTCATTTGCCATTTGCGGCTAATTGTCACCGTGCCGCACTCAGCACGTGCCGCCTATCGACGGATGCGAATCTATCTGACGGATGCGTGTCTGTGTATCTCACGGATACAATTTGCCGCCTGTGCCTTTTCTTTTTTCTCTCTCTCTCTCTCTCTCTCTCTCTCTCTCTCTCTCTCTCTGTCTTTTTTTTGTTATCTAGCACGCGTCCACATGAAGCCAGCCGAGACGAGACGAGCCGAAGACACCAGTCGTAGACAGGGGCATGAACAGAAGGGGGGCAGCGGGGAGGAAGGACGGGGGAGGGGGAAGGGGGGAGGAGGCACACTGGCAGCCAATCCATCAATGGGCGCGTGTTGCTTATAGAATTACCAACTAATTCGGTATTTATGAGGCTTCGTCGTCGACGTCGTCGTCGAGTGCACGAGTGCTGCGGCAGAGGCGCTGGCAAGGAGGGGGGTGCTGGGGCAGGGGGCAGGGGCAGGGGTCGCGCGTCTCTAGCAATAGGAAGCCTGCAAATTGAGATGCTAGAGCCGGCAGAAATTGTTTTTAATCTGCAAGCGGCGACGACTTTGTTGCGCCTTTTAGCACATAACCCCAAAAAAAAAAAAAACAGACCAGTAAAGAGAGGCAGAGGCGTGGCAGGAAAGGGGGCAGGGAGGGGGGACAGAGGGCAGGCAGCCATCAAAGCGCAAACCATACACAATTCCCAGGCACACGCCCAGCTCATTATTTTGATTTCATCTATTTGTGGGCGTCGTCTAAGAGTATTATCGCTATCGGGGATCAGGCGACGGGCAACGGGGTATGTGGCAAGCAGCGCTGACTTTGGCGTTAGAGCAAATCCTCTCGAGCAAGTTAATAATGAGCGGATCGAGTGGAAAAACTGATTGTTAATTTACGAAATTGATAAGTTACAAGAAAGAGAGAGAGAGAGAGAGATAGAGGGAGAGAGCGGCAAAGGCTTGATAAGGTGGAGGAACGTGCATCAAATTTGTTAATCTTGTGGTTGATCGCGGTTAAGGTTCAGCAAGGTTGAGGCTCATGCAAAACAGTTTGTTTATCTCCCAGATATAATCTTATGTATTGAATTTATCAATAAGGTATGTGCTTATCCCATATACGAGTACATAGTTAGTATGGTACGGTAAGAACTTAAACTAAGTACTCTATGTATGATAGGGAACAATTACAAACCTTTTGGGCTTGGTACTTCGTGCCACACGAATGAGCTCTGACTTGGACAACATTATTAAGTGTTTAGAGATAAAAAGATGCATATATCTGACGGGTTTCAGCACAATATATATTAAAGAGAGTTAGGAATAAAGGTTGAAAAGACACAAAATCTTTTTTTTATATTTATTTATTCAAATCATAACATGAGTGGATGAATGAATATATGTAAATATGATATACAGCCATTTTTTGACTTTTTTTATTGTTTTTTCTCAGTAGTATGGGTTCCATTTTTAGTTACAGATTGATGAATGCAGAAATTTCATATCTGTATAATTAAACAAAAACTGAGCTGTGTTTATACAGCCTGAAATGTCACAGATGAGCTGAGCTCCTGTCATAAATTTCGCTTTGGGTATATGATTTCGTTTCTTAAATAACTCTTGTTTTAACTGCCCAATTGTAATGAAACTTTTAAGATTGATAGTTGACAAATTAAACTAGTTATAAACCAAAGGTCTAAGCTTTATGTGGAGTAGAAAGTGTAGAAAACATAAAACAAATCTGAACTGTCAGATAAGAGGAATACTTTCAAGGGGAAACTATTTTCGAAATAACCTTTCTTTAATCTCATCTTTATTTTATAAATATATGATGGGATTTATAGGTAAGTATTAAGATGTCTGGCATGTGTGGAATTTAGTCATTCTCAACTTCATAAAATAATACAAGATAATAATACAATATAATATGAAACAAATAATGCAAATTAATATGAACATATCAATGATATTAAATATATATAAGTGTATTATAATTAAAATATGAACACAATATAATAAAATATTTAATTATATAATATATGTACTATAATTTAATAAAGTAAATAAAATACATTTATAAATCCATATATCCTCTATATCACAGCCATCAACTCTTTGTAACACATTTTCCATGAGTATTTTTCAATTTCAAGTCAACTTTCCCATGCAACCTTGCTTCCGTTTCTTACTTGCAGGGTATACAAGTTTCTGCCATGGGCTAATTTAAAGTTTAGTGGGCTCTTGTTATTGTTGTTGTTATTGCTGGTGGTTGCCACTCGCCGATTTGACTGGCGACACGTGGCAGCATCGACTGCGACTGCGACTGGGACTGCGACTGGCCTTCCTTCACTCTCACACCGTCGACCGTCGCAGCCTCGTGTCGTGCCCCCGTCCCGGCCCCTGGCTTCGGCCCGATCATCTTTCACGCTGGGCTGCCTTTTTGCCATTTTATTTATCAACTTAATTTTTCGGCTTCTGCCTACCCGCCTCTGCCCCCGCCTCTGGCCCCGCTTCTGCCTCCTGCCACTGCCTCTGGCTTGAGCTAATGGACACCCCCCACTGGCTGCGCCGCTGCACTTTGCTGATAATGCGTACGGCGTGTGTGCGTCTGTGTGTGTGTGTTTATTATGATTTCTTCCACTTCCTGACCCCCCCTTCCCTCTACCTCTGCCGCCCTCGGCTCTTCACCGCTTCCCTCTTGAACCGCTCATGTATTTCGATTTCATCACTTGGCTTCATCACTTTGATTAATTATTGATTAATGGAAACTTTGGCAAATCAAGAATCTCCCAGAGTCTTCTCACTCTTTCCCTCTCTCTCTCTCTCTCGCTATCTCCCTTCTTCACTCTCTCTCTCTCTGTCTCTCTCTCTCTGTCTCTATAAGCGCTGATCTCTTTGTTTGTCTCGCTGTCGTTCAGCCTGATAAATTTGACACGCATTCGCAGGTCAAAGAGCAGAGACAAATCGAATTCCCCAGCCGACACATGAGCTATAGCATTCAAATCTGCACAATATACATATATATATATATATATGGCGAATCAGACAAGCCAGTGTGAGATGACAATAACAAAAGTCGCCGCCGTTTTGTCGTCGAATAAAGGCATCGAGCTTAATTTGATTAATTAGTATAAGAAATGTTTTCAAAAATGCCCATTTAATCTATGTGTGTGTGTGCCCTTGTGTGTGTGCCTTATGAGTGTGTGTATGTGTGTGTGCCTTATAAGTGTGTGTATGTGTGTGTGCCTTTTCTTACTGTGTGCTGAGGCATTATGGTAAGTTTGTGGAATGTGCTACTTGTATTGAAAAATGGCCACGACAAAGGGGAATCGTTAACGAAACTCGCGTAAATAATGCCCAGATATGCATATATACAGACATATAGGTATATATATTGTATATGTATGTATGTATAGGTGTCTATATAGCATCTGAATACGATAAGCAGGCATATAAAGCGTGAGATTTAAGTTGAAATATTTATGCGATGCTCTGCTATTTTTGCACAGTGGGCGCATTATTGTTTTTTAAATACATATTTAAATGACTCGTCGATAAATGCGATAAATAATGCAGTTTTTTCACATCTCCCTTCCCCCTCCCCTCCCCTCCCCTTCCACTCACTACTTCAGTTGGCATATAAATTTGAGTTTTTAACAAAGAAAATGAGTTGACAGCGACGAACGAAAGCAAAACAAAAACAAAACGCAAAGCAGACACGCACTGCAGAGAGAAGGCGCAAGAGAGGAGTGAGGGGGGGGAGGGAGAGAAGGAAAGAGAGAGAGTGTGTGAAAGAGAGAGGCATATATAGAGAAAGAGAGAAGCAGCAGAGAGAGATAGAAGAAGAGAAAGAGCGAAGCACAGCGCTGGTAGCAACTGTTCCCACAGTGTTGCATTCCACATGCAGTCCACACACGCCTTCCACACACGCACAGACACGTTCCACAAGTGCCATGCGCTGCGCACCAACACACACGCAGAAAGAGAGAGAGAGAGAGCGAGTCTATCTCGCGCTCTGTCACTCACATTTGGGGGAGGGCGTTGCCAGCTGCCGCTGCCGCTGTCGGCGTCGCAGTCGCAGTCGCGAGGCAAGCGTTAAATTGTCGCCATTGCAGTTGTTGTTGCGGCCAAGCAGTGCGTGCGTGCGAGCGAGACGAGCATAGTAGCTGTGGGCGCAGACAACACACGCACACACACTCACACACACAGCGTACACACACATGCGCAGCTGCGTCGGCCGCTGCTGTTGCTGTTGCCGCTTGTGGTGCCTTCGCGTTGCTTACATTAATGTCGAGTGCGTCCCTGCCCCTCCCCCGCACCCTGAACCCCCTGTTTCCCCCCTCCACTCCTTCCTGCTGCTCGCCTCGCACTTCAAAGTCACAAAATTTTCTTCTTTAACTTTGTTGTTGTTGTTGTTGTTGCGGCTGCCTTTGCCACACAGTGTGTGTGTGTGGGAGCGGCCAAAAAACCAAGGATACTTTTTACCCACCCCCCCCCCACTCCATTCTGCCCCACTTCTCCTTCTCTTCTGCCTCTTGCCTCCTTCTGTTTCTTTTACTTTTCTTCATTTTTTCTTTTTCCCCCTTAGCATTTTTCTTTGGCATGTGCACGTTTCCCTCTCCTCCCCCTCCCTCCCTCCCTCCCTCCTCCTTCATCTTCTACTTTCTTTCGTTTCCCTTTTTTTTGCTTTGTTTTTTTTTTTCCTTTTTTTCTTCATTTGCTGGCAATTTTTCTTTTCATTTACCCAAGCAACGCCAATCAAGCCAACCCCCCTTTCCTCTCTCTCTCTCTCTCTCTCTCTGTCGTACATAGCCCAAATATTATACATAAAACAGAGAGTGTGCAGGGGGAGGGGGGGAGGCACGATATGGAAGCGAAGAGATAACGAACTAACTAACTAACAAGCCTTGCCTGCTATCAATGCTGTCGGAATCACACACAGCACGAGCTGCCATAGCCCTTATCTCCTCGTCTCTCTCTCTCTCTCTCCCTCTTTATCTTGCTTGCTATCTCCCTCTGTCACTCCCTATCTCTATCCCCACCTTCATCATCACTGTGCATGCCCGTGGGCTGTAACTGTAATCGTATCTGCATCTGGCGCAGTAACCAGGGCTACCAACTCCATCGAATATTGCACTGCGTATTGTGCGTTTCCATTGCACAAGATTAAAGCACAATTCCCCCCCCCTCCTCCTCCTCACAACCTCTCCCCCCTATCCCTCTTTAGTTCCTTTACCTACAGGAGGGGGGGGGGGGGAACAACAATTTGTTTATGGCATTCAAATTTGCTGAGCTTAGCTCGAGACCGTGGCGCCTCTGCCAGGCTGAATATCCCCTGACCATATGCTGCGTGCATTTGCATTGTACCTACAAATTAACCATGGCAATTACTGCGGTATATACCAGTTTAGTATATACCGAACTGCAATGGAACATTTAGCGCTTAATGACTGACTGACTGACTGACTGAGTGACGAAAGCGAGTTAATTAATTGCCAGAGAGTATCTTGAAAGAGATACTTAAACAGACATGTAATTAACAGCAGTTTGTTGTGGACAAAATATAGTGGGGGTACTTCTTTGCCAGGCAGATTGCATAACCAAATTAGTGTTTTAAATACCGAATATAACATTTATGTATATCATATAGGTATATTAGTAGTATCTTGTTGTAGTAAATAGATAAGTTATGTTGCAATACTTCTTGGATAAAAAGATTTCATATGCCAATTTCTTTTACAAACACTATACAAATACTATATAAAAAATAAATATGGTATATCAGTAATATCTTAGGTTTACTTAACATAGGTTTAAAATGGCCAAAGTGATGTTGGGTTATTTATTTAAAACTAAACAGCAAACTATACTGAATTTGTGAAGGATAACTTAATTATGTTTATACATATCTAATATATCTACTCATAAAAAATATCTATAAATTTATTTCAAGCCCGTTAACTTGCCATGCAGATTATCAATGGAAATGTAACCCACCACGCAGTGTTTGTTGACATCTGTACTTTATTATTATGTTATCCCTTTGGAAGCACATTATTGTCTTAACTATTGACTTCGTGATCCGATTAACAAAGTCACAACGTTGTGAAAGTGGAAAATATTATAAAAACAAATCCGTTAAACAAAATAGACACTGCTGATGTTAATTTATTTAAATGTAAAATATAAAAAATATATGCATTATTGTGCGCTTTAAATCAATTATTATTCAATTATTATTAAATTTTAATTTATTTAAATGTAAAATATAAAACATATATGCATTATTGTGCGCTTGTACTTCATTTCTATTAAATCAATTATTATTCAATTTAATTATTCAATTTATTCATTTCATGTTGATATAAAACAAACGACTCAAACATTTAAATATGACAAATAAGTAAATATATCCTTTTTTTGTTAGTTATTTATTCCATTAGGGATCCGAAATATACGAGGGTCGTTTGATAAGTCCGTGACTTTTTGAATAAAATATATTTTTTTCGTCAAAGAAGCGTTTTATTTCTCAACATAATCTCCTTTTAGCTCTATACATTTAGTCCAGCGTTTTTCCAATTTTTTTATTCCTTCCAAATAATAGGTTTTCTCAAGGCCCTCAAAATAGTCGTTTGTTTCTGTGTTTCTCTTCATTTGACCCGAATCTCTTACCGCCGAGCCATTTCTTCATGTTTGGAAACAAAAATAGTCACAGGGGGCTAAATCTGGAGAATATGCTGGATGGGGTAGCAGTTCGTAGCCCAATTTATGAAATTTTGCCATTAGCACACGAAATTCACTTTTTCCATTTTCGTTAAAATTCACGAGATCGTCTGCTTTCAATGCCTATAAAACGCAAACCAAAAAACGCAGCTTTCTCAAAATTTTACAGTCAGCTGTTAATCGATAACTGCTGACAGGAGCAGTGTTGTATTTAGAGCAGGTGCGCGGCAAATACAAAAAGTCACGGACTTATCAAACGACCCTCGTAGTTTAATCAATAACTTAATAAGTACCTCGTGCAGTTCTTAGAAGTAATAGTAGTTTCGACCCGTATCGATGCATTATATTCCAAAATTCAAACATTTTTGACAGAGTTCTTCTTTTTGTATCCTTTTTTTATGAATTTCAATAAATAATGTAAAGTGTAAAACAATTTTAAACGTAGTTCTTGCTGGAATTCAACAAATATTCTTAATACACTAAAATTAACCACAAACTTACATTTGTTTTTTATAATTCAAGGCAACCATAAATCATTGCACATTCAATTTGAAAAGGAAGTCTAAAGAAACACAAATTATTCACTAAGCTTAAGAAATTCGTAGACAAAGCTTATATACCCTTTACTAGTCATACTCCATTAACTTGCAGGGTATAAGTACATGCATAAGTACAATTTTATTAGACAGATTTTAAGCTGGGTTCCCTTATAGGTAATTCAAGTTGCAAAATACAATTCTATTGTGATATAAACTGAAATTCTGTTGAATAAATTGTTGTAATTTCTGTAATTTCAATTGAAGGTTTAATACTGAATCAAATGCTATTTTTCCGATAGAATTTCGCAGTCGGATGCGTTTTGTTTTGACATTTGAGGTTGGTCGAGAGGAGCACGGCAGCTACACACACAGAGACACACACACAGACACACACACACAGATACGTAGTTAACTGGTTGATGGATTTGCACGCTTAGCTAAGGTCTTGTGGATTCCCAACTAAGCTACTTACCTAGACCGAGACATGGCTATACATGACTATATGACAATGTATGTGTATATATATGGTACATATGTATGTGTACATATCTGTTGTCAAATCGCTTCAGACAGTGCGAAATGCTTTGCCAAAACGCGAATTTGATATTATACCCGTTATGCATAGGATTGGAGGGTAATCTAGCTTATGTAAATGTGTTTAACAGGCAGAAAAAAGCAACTCCTAGTCTAAAAATTGTATACATTCTTGTTCTGTCAATCGGATATAGCCATATCTATCAAACTGTTCGTATGAACACTTATAACTCAGAGATTTTAAGAACTAGATCTACCCAATTTGCTGGCAATATGCATTATTGCAATACTTAAAATAATGTTAAGTTAGAACTCCGCCACGCCCCCTTTCTCGTACTATAAATCACATAAAACTGCACAGCCTGCTTCGTTTTCAAGTTATAATATTCCTTTTTGTTTTCAACACTATTTAACAGCATTTAAGGGAATTCTAATCAATATAAGACATTTATTTATTTATATATTTCAGTTATCAGGTATATATACATTGCGCACATTCGACCTTAGCTTTAGCCTTAGGTCTTCCATTTCTGTTCTCTCTGCTGTTTTCGTTGTTTTGTTATTATTATAAATAATCTTCTGCTAAACTGTTGTTGTTTGTTGTAGCTGTATTTGTTTGTTGTTGTTGATTTAATTTTTGTAATTTGCTGATTAAAGCAACAGGGCGAGGCAGCTGCGAGAGCTGTGAGGCGACGGCATCGTCATCATCGTCATCGTCGTCGTTGTCGTCCTCGATGGCCACCTGTCAGTCAATTTAAGTAGTTGCCTGTCGTTGTGGCTGTTGCTGTTGCTGTTGCTGTTATGTTTGCTTTTGGGTATTAACATTTTGAGTTTTCAATTCATTTGACTTTTCATTGCAAATGCCAGGGTATTATCCACACGCTTTTAAATTAATTAAATGCACAAGAAGAGGGCAGAGGCACAGGCAGAGGTAGAAGCAGAAGCCGAAGGCAACCAGCAGAGGAAAAAAGCAGGCAACAACAACTATGGAAATTAAGCACAGCAAGCGCAGCGCGTGTGTGTCTTAGTGTGCTTGTTCGTGTGTGTGTGTGTGTGTGTGTGTGTGTGTGTGGCGAGTGGAAACCAAGCCCGGTAGTCAAGCATTCTCGGTCGCTGTTTATAATCAGGCGACGACATCGCGACCAGTTGAGGAGATCAGCCCGCCTGCCCTGAGGGTAGTCGAAAATCCACGCACACACACACAGCCCACACAAACACACACACAAACACACACAGACAGAGAGAGAAACGGCAGCTCAGGAGCCATAAGAGAACGCAGTCGGCAGGACACAGCAGAGGAAAACGCAGTGCTGGCTTGCTTGTTGTTGTTGTTGTTGTTGTTACCCCGTTGCATGTCGATAATGATGTTGATAATGTTTACATTCTACTGGCTAATGACCAGTTACCTCCATGGTAAACCCCACCCCACCCCAGCCCTCTGTATGTTATGCTAATTGGTATGTATACGCTCAATTCGGCACTGTGGCAACCCTGGGCAACGAGAGCCAGGTTTGCCGGCTGATTAGATCGGGGTAACCAATTCAAAAGGTGAGTCGACTCTCTTTCTCTCTCTTGCGCAAACTTGCGCACGGATTTTCCTGCCCGAGTTGCTAGGCGCTGGCATTAGCCACAGCCGCAGAGCAGATGAGGCGAAGGGTGGAGAGGGGGGAGGGGGGGAACAGCAGCAGGAACAGCGAGCAGACATATGGAACAGGAACAGCAGCGCAGTAACCAGGCCAAGCCCAACTGAATTAGTTGCGCCGTTAAGCAGGTCGCAGTCTGTGCAGGGGGTGCATATGTTAACATTTTACAGGCTAGGCAAGGGGGCGAAAGGGGGGGGGGGGCGTGGCATATCACCTTTGATAATCGACAGAGATAATTTTAGCTAATTGACAGCTTAAGCGACGTCGGCCACAGGCAGTAGCTACTTCTTTTTAGCTCCATTTGGCAAAGCAAACGGCTTTCTCTTGCAATCATAATGAGTATGAGGAGTTTATATAATTATAATGCATATTAAGGGTTTTAAATCAAGTATATATACATTTAATAGTATGTAGTATCAGTACACATACATGATATACCAATATATTTAATATATATAACTTGTAAAAGTTGAATACATATTTTAATTTAGTTCAATCGTTTCTAGATGTTTTAGTAACTTTTTTTGTTGATATTTTCACAACCTATTTAAAAAAGAATAATTATTAATATATATACTAAGTTTGGTGTTGATATCTTACCAAATAAAGAAAGTAGGCCGATAGTTTCTGCGATAGTTATACGATATATGCTGGCAACCGATTTGTTGTAACTGTTTAACTTCATGCAGCCATAAAAAAATGATATAACAAGTTTTATCCAGTCTGTTCTTGATACTTTACCAAATAAACTAAATCAACCGATAGTTTCTACGGCGGCTATACGATATATTGGTCAAAATGGGCTCTTTGCCCAGTAGTTTTATTGGTATTATTATAATGTGCTAAGTCTAAAGTTTTATCGAAAAATTACATACAGTTTTCCCCAAAAAATTGTAAAACTTTGAACTATATCAGCGAAATACCGTTATAAAACCTTGATATTGGTCGAGAACTAATCAAATACGCCCTTAGAATATTCTCAATATGTATATAAATAAATCAAAATACATCACTCAGATCAGTCTGAACTAAAGCTGAAGCGCCCTCGACCAATCGCAATGGGCTTAGTAAAAGCGAAGGCGTTCGCCATTTTGTGCAAAGAGAACAAAGAAGAAAAAGAAAGAGAAGAAGAGAGAGAGAGAGGGAGAGGGAGAGGGAGAGAAAGCGAGTGCGAGAGTGCGATAGCAGCGCATATTAAATTACCAGATATTGCCTAATTGAAATGTTTTCCCTATTCTGTTGGCCTTTTTATGCGACGCGTCTCGTATTCGCCAGCGCGGCAGAGGGAGATGGGGAGAGATCGAGAGTGAGAGAGTGAGAGAGGGAGAGAGATCGTGAGATCGCTTATCGCGCCCAAGTGAGAAATGTCAATGTGAGAGGCACTCGGACTGTGCGTCTCGGGTTTTGGGTTTACCTCCAATGACACAAACAAAGGCTCGTACACCTATCGACGACTATCGTCGCATGGCGATCGACGATCGCTGATCACACGCACACAACAATGGGGAACGGGCAGATGAGTTGAGTGCATTTTTGAAAGCCGATCGCATGATTGACAGCACAGTCTGCCTTACTGCCTCTGTCCCTCTCCCCATCTCTCTCTCTCCCTCGATCGCAACGGATCCTCAGTCACTTCGTCAACGGAGGCGCAATGGAAATTGGAACTATCAGCAGGCAAACGCCTCAGCTAAGGCAAGATCAGTTGATCCGTGCAGCCAAAACTTCAGTGATCGAGGTGTTGATTGTCTCAAGAGGAGAGAGAGTTGAAAATTGATCATGCCAGTGGGGGGGAAGGGGGGTGCAGCAACATCAGCAGCGTTAGCTGTCTAATCAAGCAGCCGCAGACTATTGTTCTCTCGCGGATCCATTAGGCTTGCAGTCAATGCAAAGGGTAATGTGATCGCAAATGATCGTCAGCTATTAGTCTCTTCCTCCCCCGCACACACACACAAACACACTTGTTATCCTCACTGTATGTGTACTTATCTGATTACACACATATATAGATAAATGGGATTGTCAGGGAGCTAATCAAACAGAAGCCTAAGAAATTAGTGAAGCTAATGGAACATTTTTTGTGACTTTATGAGGGAATTCAAGAGAGTGGGAAGGAGTATTTGATCTTCTTTGATCTCTGAATCTCATTACATAATTTTAGGTTGATTTATTTTTGTTTATTATATATTATTTGTAATGTATAATCTTATATAATGTCAGTATTTAGACGTTATTATACATTTTTGGGCTTGTATGTCTTTTTATATTATATAATGTAGTATTTGTTCATTATATCAATGTTAAAACATATATTTAAATATGCATATATTGCATAAAATATATAAGCTGTCCTATAATTTTTATATATAATTTTTATGCACCTTACAGTCATGGAAAAAAGAATAGAAACAAAACTCTCTTTAATCAATCTCTGCAGTAATTTCAATACAAATCCAGAACTTTCCTTGCTGTGCTACCTATAAATACTTAAAATCTACTTAAAATCTTCTTGAAATCCTTTTTCTCACTTTCTTTTATATCTTTTTAAAGTATTATTATCCTTAAATTAAATACTAAATATACTAGAAAAACCTACTTTAAATACCTTTCAACCTGAACAAAGACTGCAATTACCTGCCTCTGAATTTTCAAACTATTCCACTCCATCACAGTGGCTGTCAATAGTTTTGACACGAATTAATAAATAATTATAAAATATTTCACACTAAAGTTCTACAAATTTAAAGCGGATGCAGAGTCGTGGGGGGGGTTGAAGGAGAGGGGGTTTGGACCGTGTCTCTCTGGGCAAACTTTCTCGACCACCATTTTGTTGCTTTGTCACTTTGGCCAATTCTGTAGACGAGTCTCGGGCAAACTAACCGTCCAATTAGCCGGGGGAGGGGGGGCCTCGACTCCAAGCTGCACCTGCAACTGCAGCTACTCCTCCGCAACCTCTCCCCTTCCCCGAGCCCCTGGCAAGTTGTTTGGCAACAGCAACAACTGAAGCACTTGCAGCTTTAACACTCGCCCAGACCGGGCCACGGGTATCTGGTGACAACGGGCACTACTATGAGATACAGATACAAATGTAGCTGTGCTAGCAAGGGGGGTGAGGGGAGGGGCAGGGCAGAGCAGGGGTTGGGGATGGGAGGGGAGGGGCTTGTAATAATGTTGGTGTAACTACGGCCAAGAAAAACGCCAACATAAGCGGCCAAGGTATTATTTTTAAGCTCTTCCTTCCATTGTCTACCCGCACGAGAAGAAGAAGCAGACGAAGCAGTGCCAGAGCAAATGAGGGGAGGTACACAAAGAAGAAGAAGTAGCTGAAGAAGACGTAGAGAGACAGAGAGAGAGAGACGAAGATGTTAACGTTGACGTTGGTTTTGTTGCTCGGGTTGTTGGCAGATCGAACTAAATAAATGTGTATTTACTTGTGTTGCCTAAGAATAAGAGAGAGAGAGAGAGAGAGGGAGGAAAGAGGGGAGAGTGCAGGGGAGAGGGGAAAAGGGGATAGGGTGATTGGGGGTAGCCTAGCGAGGGCAGCTTGCAATGTAATTGAAAACCTGCGCTGTCTGAATTCAAAATGCCAAAGCGATGGCAACAAATATCAAATAAATATAGCAGATCAATGTATATATAATGCAGATATATATAATAAATATGTATGTGTGTATGTGTGTGTGTGTGTGTAGCAACAAAAATAAAAGAAATATGTCAATGAATTCCAAATGCTTGACGACGTTGTCCAGCGACTTAGTGTGGTCCAGCAGAGGAACACAAGAGAAAATGAGGAACAGAGGGAGAGGCAGCTAAAGATGAAGAGCGAAGAGGAGAGGAGTGGAGGGGGAACTGAGTCTGCGGCACACTCGGCATGCAACGTGGGACGCCATTGCCGTCAGCGTCACATTGACGGACAGAAGCTTAAGTTTGCCGACTCAGTCTGGCACTGGCTACGAGCCCTGGCAGCCATCCCCCTCCTGTTCCCCCCCTTTCCCCTTTCCCCTTCCCATTGCCGAGTTTTGATGAGGAAAAATGTGTGCTCTAATTGACAGTTTTTAGATTTTAATCTTTGTACGGGCTCTGGTGGCCGCCGAGGAGGCTGCCCAAAGGTGGAGCCCCTCCGTGAATTTGACTCCTTAATGCATTTTCAACGTTTCGAACGCCCATGCGTGCTCCAGCACCAGCACCAGCTCCGTCTCCAGTTCCAGTTCCAGTGGCAGCTTATGGCCACCAACAATGACAGGCGAGTGCGGAGTAGTCTCTGAGTGTGCGTGTGTGTGTGCGTGTGTGTGTGAGTGTGCATTCATACTGACTCGTATATTCATTCATGCATCGCATATGCTCTTTGTCAATTAAGCAATCAGCAGGAAGTTTGCCGCGCACTTTGCCTTATCACACTGCCAGCTCAGAGATGGACGGAGCAGCATGATGAGAGGGGGGTAGAAGAGGGGAAGGAGGTAAGGCAGCAGTATCGACAGATTGCAGATGAGGCGAACTCTCTGCCGCTGCTTCTGCTCTTTGTCCCTCTTTGGCCAAATCATATCAGCATAAAGCCGACTCTAAGCGTCCCTTCCCCCCTTCCTAGTCACTCTCCTTGTGACACTTGACGTTGTCGGCGCGGGCGATTTTCAATTTTTCGCAGCCCTTTTGCGCTTTTCCCTTTTTTGTTGCATCGCAGAATCAAAAAAGAAAAAAAAAATGAAATAAAACTCAAAACGCAACGAAATGAAAAGAATGTTGATCCGCATATTAAATACCACCGCCTGAGCTCAAGTGTCAACAGTGCCAGCGAGTGGCCCGCTCACTCTCTGCCTACCTACCTCCCTCCCTCCCTCTGGCAATAAACAGCAGCAGGACCCGCAGCCGTAACCCGTAACCGGCGACCGCCCGCGGCGTAATTGAATATTTGGAGTGTAAAAACCGCACCCGATTTGCCTTTGCCCCTGTGCATGTGTGTGTGTGTGTGTGTGTGTGTGTTTGCGGGCATAAGGACATTCCAGTCACACACTTCGCACAATGGTTGCAAATGATTAAATTAGTGGCGCATCGAATTGACCAAAGCAAGGATAATGGCAAGTTGCTATAGAAAAGGAAAAAGGGCAAAGAAAATGTGAGAAGTGATAATGGGATATATTATATATAAATATAAATAAGGATAACTTATACATAAATATAAATTGGGATATATTATATATAAATATAAATCAGAATATATATTATATATAAACAAAGAAGAGGTAGATACTTATCGTATTGAGCTAAGGATTGGTCAAAGTCAGTAAGTTGCTTAACATCGCATTGATCAATTGATTTAGAATATATTATCACTTCATATTCGGGTTAAGAAGGTCAAAACATATGTTGATACTCACAAATATGGTATAGCATGCCCAGACCAGCATTATATTGTATATCTATGGAGGGATTATTCAAAGGTTTAACAGTTCTAAATGCAGACGTGTTGGCACAACTCTGTTGCGAATTCAGTGACCTAAAATACATATGCCGCATACAAAGATCTTGGCACTTTTTGTGGGATTGATGTGTGGGGCGGTGGGAGTGGCAACATTTGAAACGAAATGTACCTAAGTAAGTTGTACAGAAACCTACAGACCAAATTTGGCTTCTCTAGCATGTTAAATAGCAGAGATATCGACGTTCACACAGACAAACAGATTGCAAATGATGCTGAACACGAATATATATATGCTCTGTGGAGTCTACAAATCTTTTTCTGACTGCTACATACATTTGCACAAAGTAAGTTTACCCGTTTTTGAACAATTTCAATGATCGAAGGGTATAAAAAGTATAAAAATTATTCTAGCACTAAAAATGATTATTAAAATGAATTTCAGCTCATCTTAGCTTATAAAGTTATTCAATAACAATTATATATTTAATATTTATAATTTTATATATAATATTATTTATTAATTACATTTAACTTTAAATATATTTATTTTATTATAAATGTTTATATTTCTTATAATTATAATATCAATTATAAAGGTTCGCTTATCATCTGATTTATGCACACTAATCAATCAAGCGCATCCACTGTGCAATTCGCAATGACCTATCACATGAAAGTGGGCGGCATTAGAACAGGAGGCGTTGCTCGGCCTTTACCCAGGCAGAGGGGGGTGCCCAGTGTGGGAGGTGGGAGTGGCAGTGGCAGGAGAAGTGGGCACTCGAATAGGTGAAGGGGGCGTTGTATTGAGGGCGTGTGTACACAATAACGACGGCCTTTTTTTTAGCTTTTTTTTTTCGTTAGCTGTTGTTGCACGCATGTGTGTGCGAGTAGAGGGGTGAGGGGGAGGGTGGTGTGGTACAACAAGAAAAGTCAAGTCAGTTTATTATTAAAAAACACAAGTACAATAGAAATATATAATAATCATAATAATAAGCGGCATAATGACGATGCTGTGCTGTGATGTCTACAAAGCGAGCGACAATAACACGCCCAGCAAAGGAGAAATGAGAGCATGCCGAGTGGCTCCTGTGAAGGAGAGAGAAAGAAAGAGAGCGAGCGAGAAAGAGCGCGCACTCGAGTAGGGTTGCCAACAACATGAATTGCTCATTTAGATTTAGAGAAGCCACTCGAGGAGCTTCGCCGAGTGCGCTGCGCCCCTTTACGAGTGTGTGTGTGTTGGTCTATGTGTGTGTGTTTGTGTCTGTGTGTGTGTGTGTATGAGTGTGTGTGACTGCGTCTACGGGCCCGCAAAAAACAAGGACAATTGCCTCGCTTGGAGTGGCCAACAAGTTGCCGAGTCAATTCGCGTCGAGTCGAGCACAAAAACAAAGCCAACACAATTGAGCGACGACGACAACGACGTGAAGCGTTCGTTGACTATGCCATAAGTGGCTCCCGGATGCTCTCCCAGAGGAGCAAGTGGCACCTGTACAGCCGCAGCAGCAGTAGCAGCAGCCTCAGTACCAGAGTCTACACCAGTCCCAGTCTCAGTGCCTGTTCCTGTCTCTTGCCCAGTCTCAGTTCCACTCTCAGTCTCATCGTCAGTTCCACTCCCACTCCCAGTCTCAGTCCCTGTCCCCCTTCTCCTTTCCAGTCCCTCTTCCAATCTCCTTTACAGTCCCTCTTCCAATCTCCTACCCAGTCCTGCTCAGTCTTGCAGTCAGTTTCTCAGCCCCCTTGAACAAGCTCTATTTGCCTTTGGCATTTGCTCTCGTTCACAGTTTGCTCACCAGCTTAAGAGGCCATCATCGCTGTCGTCATCGTGCATCCTCCTGCTTGTCATCCTTGCTTGCCTTTATCTGCCTGCTGCCTGGTGCCTGCTGCCAGCAGGTCCAAACATGTGCAGAGATCATTGCCAAATCCGCAGGACAGCCAAGGGGATTAGCCAAGGGGCTTAATGCGATAAGCACCTAAGCACCGGCGGCGTCGGCGTCGGCGTCGCCGATCATCGCGGCCTGGCCTAGGCACCTTGCTACCTCGCTAAGCACACGGATTAAAGGGCAACCCTAACCCGATGACTAATGACAGCTGCTTGATCTCTTTTCGCGCACGTGGATCAACTAATCCCACTGATTAGTTGCTCATCTACGTCATTAGCTGATCATAACAAGGCTGAAGGTCGAGCTGCACTAGAGTTGTCAACAGCTGTGCAGAGTGTTGAAAGTTATTAGAGTGATAATGACAGTATTTTTGATAACACTAGTGCGTTAAGTACAGTTTCCGGTGCTTAAAAACACACATACTTGTATTATCATGTTCTTTAAGTTGGATTAGTTCGTCGAAGATTCCCACTGTTAATCTTGTTTGCTCTTGACAGATGAACGATGATCTTGCATTAGAGTTGTCACCTTGAAGCACTAGAGTGTATAAGTAATGAAGTACTTATGATAAGAAAGCAATATTTTTTAACAATATTGCAGATTTGTAGAGTAAAAGGTTATCAGATAATTATATTGTAGTTAAGTATTGTAGAGTTGCCGCACTTGAAAATATATGAATAAATTTGATCTATTATTTAATAATTATGCATGGAAGTAATAAAGTAATAAAGGAATATGATAATGAGCATTATAAAAATTTCATAGAGTTGCCGCAATGGAAATTCTAAGCCATGATTTTGATCTAGAATAAAGCTTGATGATTGTCAGCATGATGCCTACGAGAAATCTTTCACTTAGAGTCTTATTTATTCCAGAGTTGCCACCCATATTACATGATATTACCAAAGTATACTAAGTAGAGTTACCACCAAAAGTATGATCTTCTTTTATTCTTCTTGAATATCTTTCACTGGAAATCTATTTTGTTCCAGAGTTGTCAACCTTACTACATTATATTGCCAAATTATACTAAGTAGAGTTGCCACAACTGCTGATCTTGTTGTGCTTCGCTTGTTTTATGTCTGATTTAGCTCGTCAGCTTGTCAGGCGCAAAAGTGACGCTTGTTTTTGACTAAGATCGCGTATTGCTGCTACCGATCTGTGTGATCGATTTGTCAGGTTGTACAGCAGTGATCTGCAGTGATCATACAGAGCATTGGCCCGGGCTAATTGTTCAGCCATTGTCCAAACAATGACGCAGTCGAAAGCTTTCAACAGTTGATTTAATTAGCACGCTAATGATCAGCGTCGATCGGTGCGATCGTTGCGATCGAGCCGCTAATTTAAGTCGCGCCCCGTACACACGAAAAAAATCAACCAAGTCATGGCGTTAATTGCGTAGAACAACGCCCCACCGATTGAGATAGAGAGAGAGAGAGAGAGAGAGAGAGAAGGAGAGAGAGTATGCGAAAGGGAGATGGTCAGCGATCGATGGATCGATCGATCGGCGGAGAAAACGTCGACACGAAACTGGCTAATCGAGAATAATTGCCTGATGATGCTCGTCAGGGTCAGGGAGAAGAAGGGCCCCAGACAAAGGCAGAGCGCAGGGCGAGGGGCGGATAGAGAATGAATGGAAACTAAATTTGTCAAAGGTATTAACGATTGGAAACCTCTCTCCCTCTCTGTGTGTCTCTGTGTGTCTCTGTGTGTGTGTGTGGATGTAAACACGAGGCCGGTGAACAATAAACTGTTGACAGCTCGTAAATTAATAATTTCGCACAGCAAGCTGAGCAACCAAAGGGCAGAACGGGCACCTCAAACAGGACGCACAGTAGCCAAATACACAACAAAACAAAACACAAAAAAAAAAAAAAAAAAAAACAATATATAAAACTGAAAATGAAATGAACAGGGCGCAAATTAGCCGAGTTTCCGCCTCGACATCAGCCTCTGTCTGACACTTTGACTTCCTGTGGCCTTTCCCATCCCTCGCTCCCTTCCGAGCCCCTCTCTCTCTCTCTCTCTCTCTCTATTATGCGCTACGAACTCTAGATCCGTCTCCGACTCTGTCTCCTTGTCCTTGCCTCTGTGTAGTATATTAATTTCATGCATTTCCAATTGGGGGTAAAACACATTTCGAATAGAAATCAAAACAAATTTCGCTACGCTTCTCTCACTTTTTTTTCTTTGCGTATTTAGAGCACAATTTGTTTTGATAGTTGCCGCTGTGTCGGCTCTCCCAGAGATCCCTCAAAGGAGTGTGCAAAAACAAAAGATCGAAACTCTTCAATTATCGAATTGTTTTCTAATTTACTGTGCGACGACAATGACTACTGTTCCGAAGCACTTTGGAGTGAAGCAAATGAAATGGAAGCAGAAGGAAAGGTTAAGGTTCTTAACTCCTCTGATCGTTCATAGATTAGTTATATATGTATATAAATATATGTGTTGTATATGTGTATAGTATATTGCAGAAGTGAATGTCATTGATCGTGTATTAAATTAAAAAAAAACGTTAAATCTGACAAAACGTGAAATTCTAAAACGAAAGTTCTGCTGATTTCTGTCTCTTAAGGTCCTGTCAATAGTTTTTTAGCTTGATAATTTTCATAAGTAAACTTATTTAAGTCTAATTTGTTTATTTTGGAATCTGACTTTAACAATGAAGATAACAAAGTGTTCATTTTATTTAATGGATTCATCAAAAGGAGCTGACATTCCTCGTTTATATCGAAGAAGGTTCAAAAGATTTTTATTTTTTTTCAAAAAATGGAAATATTAATATGTTATTATTTAAAATATTAAAGAAAACATAAACAAAATGAATTTCCAATTGCAAAATTGATTTTTAGTAGGAAATTAGTAGAAAAATATCTAGAAAAGATTCTACTAATCACTTTGTAGCTCCGATCTTTTATCTGAAGATCGCCCAAAACTATGCTACAGTTTGCTACTGTGGAGCTAAGTGATTACAGAGAGGAGAGGGATGAAGAGGGGGACGAACTGCCGTGCTGCTGTGACAAACAACTTTCATCGCACTCGATCGTCGCACTGAGGTTAGAGAAGCCAGCCACGGGGCAATTTAACAGCATGACTTGTTGAACTCGACTCCAGAAGATCGGAAGCTGCACGAGCAGAGGAAGAAGGAGGAGGGGGGGGGGCAGACTGAGAAACTGCCAAGTCATGACATCAGAGGCAATGTCAAAACATGAATCAAGCTAATTTGTTGCAATGAAGCTTACCAAATGAGCCAGGAATGGTAAGAGGGGAAGGGCGAGCAGAGGAGGAGGAGGAGAGGTGGAGGAGCAAAGGTAGAGGAGCAGAGGTGGAGGAGGGAGGAGGGGCAGACCGAAGGTGAGTTCGAAGCCGCATTCGATTTAGACAGCTATTCACGATCGGTCGATCAGCGACAGGTCAGCGACAGATCAAAGCGTAGGCCGGAAAACGGGAAAACATAGTGGCAAGGAGGGGAGAGAGATAGAGAGTGAGAGAGTGAGAGAGAGGGGGGGGGGAGAGACAGTGAGAAATGTGTGGGAAATGCGTTTTCTACGAAATATCCGGAAGACGCAGACAATGCCGCATTGTGCTAAGGACGTTGCATCGTCGGCAAGTGTGTCAACCTGTGTGTGCCACTGCCTCCCTCCTTCCCTCTCTCTCTCTCTCTCTCTTTGTGTACCTGCTTCCCTCTGGCATTACCATTTCCCTTTGGCCATTTGCCCTTCCCTCTTATGCCTGTTACAATTTTAATGCGTGTCCGATGCGGACTTCGTCACAGGCTCCGGCAATGTCTACGGGTCCAGCTCCGGCTACGGCCTCAAACGGCATAATAAAGCAAGTTCCCATCTCCTCCATCTCCTTCCTCCCCCCCCCCTCTCCGTGCCCATTCCCTTGGCTCTTTAGAAATATTTATCGAGCACTCGGCACGGGCGAAAAACTAAGGCAACTAATGAATTTTCATAGCGATTCCTGCGGGAATGCGACAACGGAGCTGAGGAACGGCTTTCAGAGCAAGAACTAGAGACACCATGGAAGCCACAAATGTACAAGGCAGGCCAGGGCAGACAGATGGAAAGACAGACAAACAGACAGACAGAGAGACAGACAAGTAGGCAGACAAACAGATGGACAGACAGACAGACAGAGACAGTGCCCACACACAGTGAGAGGTCCAGCCCACAAAACCCACCCACAATCCATGCCTCCCCCCACCCGCCACGCCCATGCCCACCCACTCGGGGCACAACAAAAGGAAACACAAACCGCAGCGCACGCTCGACAAGTTGCGACGGGGCAGGGGGCTGAGGGAGGAGGCAAAAGCTATTCAACCAAATGTTGTATAAATGTAATTCAATACTTTTTTCAATCTTGTGTGGCAGTAAGTAAGCCCAGAGAGGTAGAGAGTGAGACAGAGAGAGAGAGAGAGAGAGAGAGAGAGAGAGAGGGAGAGTGAGAGAGAATTTGTTGGCAACAAATTGGAAACACATTTTACCCTCCAATTACTTAAATACAATACTCACTGCGATTGAGAGACAGACAAGACACAGTAGAAGCGAAGCGGAGGGCGCACACTGAGGCAAAAGCGGGCGAAACATTTGCGATAATTAAGTCGCAATTGTCAAGCTACTTAACAAGTCTAATTAATTACGCATTAATTATATTTATTTTTGCTTTGTGTGTGTGTGTGTGTGTGGTTATCTACCTGAGCTAATTAGCCTTAAGGTAATTTGCCACGCTTCGTTTGTGTCAATTTGTTTGTAAATCAGAAACAAATGCATTTGTTTTCAATATGACGAACTTTGACTAAGACCGGGAGATGGCAAGATCGTTAAGTTTAACAGGCAGTGGCAGCACTTTAAATTACACGCACGACTATCGATATATGCCATGTGCAATTAACATATGCAAATGTTGCCAACTTTTGCGACTTCTGATTTCAGACAAGTTGCGTACGTGTGGGTGTGATCGAACACACGCATGACTACCGATAGGCAGTGCAAATTTGAGTGCACACGCACCTAGGTTATGATTTCACATAGGTGTGTGTGTGTGTGTGCAATATTGTTAAGTTTTACTACTGATCGTTAAGTTTGGGCTAACGTTGCCAATACTTTCGATCACCCACGCACAACTATCGATAGACAGGCTTGCCTGGCAATTAATCGTTAGCTGCACACTGTGCAAATGTTGCCAACTCTCTGTCTGCTTGTCTGTCCGTCCGTCCGTCCGTCTGTCTGTCAGTCAGTCATGTCATGCACGCTTCACGCCAACAGGTCTCTAATTTCAAGCGGCAGACGCGCCTGCTCTCTCCCACCTCTCCCCCTTTTTCCCTTCTCCCTCACTCCCTCTCTCGCACACAGTGATTTTGTTTTGCCTTTGCCTTTGCTTTGCGTGTCATCAAAAGGATGAATGAATAAATGAATGAAATGTTAGTGTGTACCCCACCCCTCTCTTCCTCTCTTCCGTCACCCGTGCTGTGTTGCTCTCCTGAGAGTTTTGTGTTTTGTGCGCGCTAATAGATTTTCTATTACCTACAGGGAGGCCAACCCACCCTCCGCCCTCCTTCCTCCTCAGCCTCCCCCTCCCCTTCTCTCTCTCTCCCTCTGCCCTTCGTTCACATGCATGACCGAATTTTCATTTTCCGCTCGCCAGCCTCCTTTCCTCCCTCGCTCTGCCCTCTGCTCGAGTCTTCTGCCTTCTTCCCCTCCGCCCTCCGCCCCTTCTGCGGCTACAAATCCCAACGGAATCGACATCAACGCAAAATTATTATTATTATCATTATTAAAAGAGTCTCGATGTCTGTGCGTAAGGGCAACGGGGAAGGGGGGCAAATCCCGACCCGCGCTGCCCAAATGCGTATAATATGCCACATGCCACAAACCTCTCCGCCCCCGCGCAGCAGGAGGCGATACTGTTACACATGTCAATATTAGATTTAAGATTTGGCCGAAAGTTAAATGGGTTACACAGGAGAGAGGGAGAAAGAAGGAGAGAGGGAGAGTCCACAGTGGTCACTGGGGGTAGAGTAGGAAGCGGGGGGAAGGGGGACAAGGCCAACAACACTTGTGCAGCGGTTGCAATTTGCCAAACTAAACGGGTAAAACGGTTAAACGGGTGAAGTGCCAGTGCAAGTGGAAGGGGGACAGCACTAGTCGTTCGTTCAGTGCGTTCCATTGTGAGCTTAACGAAACAAATTGTAATTAAATGAATGCGGCCGCTGCCTGCCCGCGACGGCGGGGCGTACTCAGTCACCATGTCAACGCGTGAGTGAGGGGATGGGAGGGGGGAGCGTTGCGCGGGGCACGTTGTGGCCGCAAGCGATTTGCACTTATCCGGGATTAGTAAAAATGGCACATTAAACTGCGTAAACAATGTACAAATTTCCTCATTCGAAACTCGAAATATTCCTTCGCAGTTCAACTGCATAAATTCACATTTTCCATGAAGCCTTTTTTATTTAATTAAATTGAACAGTTGCAAATCAAATTCAATTGATGGCGTTGGAGGGAGGAGAAGAGGGGCAGGGGTAGGTGGTTTGTCCGGTGAGTTCGTGCATAATTTTATTGACCCAAATTAAAAAAAAAATTTGTCACTGCAAATTGCAAATGTTAATTTTGCTGAGAATAGTTGGTGCATTTAAGCAAAAGTTAAGCGTCGACGTGTTCATACAAAATGTTTAATATATTTTAAAAAGCTTTTTTTTCTTAATTTGATTTATTATTCATCATAATTCATTAAATTTTGTGGATTTTGCAAGGCAAAGTTGTTGCCACTGTGCAAGCCAAGATCGGAACCATAAACGATATCAACCGATCCCACTAAGTCTGTGCACAAACCAATTAAAAGAGTTTATTATGAGGATAATCAACATAATAATAGCAGAATATTAATTTATTTTTTGATGACACTGAATGCATCTGCAGGTCTAAAATTCACAAATGAAATATCTTTTATATTCTTTAATTTTAGTTCAATTTAATTTTATTCCACATTGCGAAAGCTAAGATCAGAGCCGCAAAGTGATCCCACTTAGTCTGTGCAGGCACCAATCGAGTTAGAACACTTTCTTCAATATTATACATTAATTTATATAAAACCAATATATTAAAACACTATATAAACATGTGCAAAGCGTTTATTTAAATGTTTAAAAATTAAAACGATTAAAATATATATCATCAAAAGCAAACAACAACAACAAAACAAATGAAATTCAAACAGCTGGCGCCATCTTGCACAACCGCGTTGCCAACTGCCCGCAATGAAGTATCGATAGCGCGCACAACTATCGATGGGATCGCCCGGAGCAGCGCTGTGCGAAACATCTGTGCTTGTTTTATTCTTGGCGCGCTTTTCCTCATTTGTTGTGCGTGTGTAGATCGGTGGTGTGTGTGTGTTGCGTGAAAAGAGAAAATTCAGTAAAAAATAAATAAAGAGTAGAAAAACAAAAACAACCACAAGTGCCTGAAGATGCCTGCCGGCGTTGTGAAAACACCGAAAACAGGACGAGCCAAGGATGCAACTCCCCAAGGGGCCAAATCGGCGGATCGCACAGGCAGCGGTGGCAAGAAGTTTGTGCAGACGCGCCTGCCCTTCAAGCTCATAGCACCGGTGGCCAAGTCGGCGGGGCCGGCAGGAGCGACAGCAGCTTCGCCTGGAGCAGCAGCAGCAGCAGCAGCAGGAGGAGGAGCTTCATCAGTGGCAGTGATTGATTTGGACTCCGATGAAGTCGAGCTGACGCCGGAGCAACAACAGCCACGCAAACGTAAATTGTCCTACAGCGGCACCGACAAGGATTCCTCGGACACCAGCAAAGAGAATCTGGAAACAGGTGGCAAGAAGCCCAAGACAACGACGACGACGCAGGCCAGCGAAGATGTCATTGAGCTTGTCGATGATGACGAAGACGAAGCTGCGGTTGCGAATGACAGCGTGACAGCTGTTGCTGAGGAAAAGAAGGCGACCAAGCCAAAGGGCAGGAAATCCGGCACGGGATCGACGCCTGTGCAGATCAAGCTGCCGCTGAGCAACAAGCGCGCAAAGCGACGCAAATCCCTCAAGAAGTCCGTGTCGGAGCAGCTGTCCGAAGAGCAGCAGACCGCAAAGGCAGCGGAGGCGGTGGAACGCAGCGATTCAAGCGATGATATTGAAGCCATTGCGGAGGAGCTGAATCCGCTCAAGCGCGCCAAGGTTAGTGCGGCTGAGCGGAGCCGGAGTTCTAAAGAGAATGAGGCAGCGAAGGCTGGGGAAGAGGAGGACGAGGAGTTGGACGTAGAGAATGACACGCTGGAAGAGGTGAACAAGCTGGAGGAGAAGGGCAAGCCAGGAAAGAAGTCACAAGCAGAAGAGAAGGCTGAGCCAAGCAAGGGAAAGCCCAAGACAGAGGAGAAGGTCAAGGCAGGAAAGAAGCCACAGACAGAGAAGGCTGAGCAGGAGGAGAAGGCTAAGCCGGAGGAGAAGGCTAAGCCGGAGGAGAAGGCTAAGCTGGAGAAGAAGCAACCACAGTCAGCGAAGAAGGCCAAGCTTGAAGAGAAGGCCAAGCTGGAAGAGAAGGCCAAGCTTGAAGAGCAGGTCAAGCTGGAAGAGAAGGCCAAACTGGAGGGGAAGCCAAAGACAGATGAGAAGCACAACAAGGAGGAACTGCCCAAGGTGCAAACGAAGAGCAAGGAACAGTCCAAGCCGTTGGCAAACTCCAAGAAGGAGGAGAAGGTAGGAGAGCAGTCAAAGAAGGAGGAACAGTCCAAGCTGGTGGAACACTCCAAGCAAGAAAAGTCGAAGAAGGAGGAACAATCAAAGCAGAAAAAGACCAAGCTGGAGGAGCAGTCAAAGGCAAACCAATCAGATGCTGATCTGGCCATGGACGTGGACTCGGATGAGATGCTGGTGGAGAGCAGTGATGGTGAACACAAATCGGACGATGTGGCAAGCACGGACATCGACATGGATGTGGATGTGGATGTGGACACGGAGACACTGAACCACACAAGTCCCGAGAAGGACAAGGAGAAGCAGGGCCCGGACGATGAGCTCAGTGAAGTGGAGGCAAACAAATCTGCTGTGGCTGCTGTGGTGGGTGCAGAGAAGGCAACAAAGACGCTGACGCCCAAGCAGCAGCGACTGATGGAGCAGCGACGCAAGGCACGCGAGGAGAAGGAGCGCAAGCTGCAGGAGGAGCGTCGCCTCAAGCAGCAGGAAAAGGAGGAGCGCGAGCAGCAAAAGAAGCAGGAACGGGAGCAAAAGGAGGAGCAGCGACGCAAGGAGCGCGAGGACAAGGAGCAACAGCGGCGTCAGGAGCGCGAGGAGAAGGAACGCAAGCGACTGGCCGAGAATGAGGAGAAGGAACGCAAGCGGCAGGCAGAGAACGAGGAGAAGCGCAAGCGCAACGAGGCCAAGGAGGAGGTCCAGCGCAAGAAGGATGAGGAGCGGCGCCGCAAGGAGCAGGAGAAGGAGGAGGCCGAGCAGAAGAAGAAACGTGCCGCGGCCACGTTCAGCAAGTTCTTTGTGCCCAAACAGCCGCGACAATCAGTCGGAGGCTCAATGGACCACGATCAGAACAGCTGCGACAGTGGACCGAGCAGCAGTCAAACCTTGGCGTTCCGTCCATTCCAGATCAAGGATGACATGATCATGGCGCCTGTGATACGCGCCTCCATTCCAAGCGAGACGCGTCGCCAGCTGGACAAGCTGTTTCACGTGACGGAGGCGGAGGATGGAGACGACGATGATGATGATGATCTGAACGAGAGCATTGGCCGTGTCAAGCGTCCCACACGTGCCCAACTCTATCTGGCTGAACTCAGTCTGGGCAAGCACAAGCCGCAGCGTGGCAAACGCGATGCGCGACTACAGCGACGTTCCAAGGATGAGGAGGAGGACGATGATGTACTGGTAGTGGGTGAGTAGAGGTAGAGCAGCGAGAGAGAGAGGTTCCCCTTTACTCATATATATATTCCTTGCTTGCAGATGAACTCGACAAGGCGGGCACGCCCATTGTGGAGGAGCGGCCCAAACAGGTGCCCTGGATGCGGGCCAAGTACCTTCACTTTGCGGACAATCGTCGTCCGCCCTACTATGGCACCTGGCGCAAGCGCAGCCAAGTGATCAGTGCACGGCATCCACTGGGACAGGATAAGGTAGAGTAGCTCATACCCCCCACCCCCCTAGAAACCCCAACTAATTCCCCCTTTTGCTTGCAGGCCCACTTCGACTACGAGGTGGACTCCGACTGCGAGTGGGAGGAGGAGGAGCCTGGCGAATCGCTTAGTGCAAGTGAAGATGAAAAGGAAAGGGAATCCGAAGAAGAATCCGAGGAGGAATACAATGAATGGTTTGTGCCACACGGTCACCTGAGTGACGAAGAGCTGCAGAACGATGGCGAACTCGAGGATGGCAACACACGTGAGGCACAGAAGGCCAAGCTGCAGGTGCTCCAACAGGAGTTTGCGCAGGAGATGAAGAAGCAGACGAAGAAGATCAAACCACGTCTGCTGGGACCCGTTTGGCTGGACGAGAATGGCCAGAAGTCGCAGCTGTGTCCGGCTGTCTTCACACAGACCATAGAGATGTATGGCTGCTGGCAACTGCAGCCACTGACGCTGGAGCCACCACCCGAGGCAGTGGCGGAAGAAGATGCAGCCGAGGAGAGTAAAACAGTCAAGCCAAGCACCATGCAGCTGGATGAGCCACTGCTCCAGCAGTTGGTGCGTCTCATTCATGGCAACAGCAACTCCAAAGTCTTTCTCATCTCCGAGTATTTGGAGTATCTCAAGCTGCAGTTGCCGCCGGATTCAACATTGCTGTTGCCCTCGAAGACGCTGCTGCGCGAGAAGTTCGACGAGATGGCCATTTGGAAGGCTGTCGAGCTGGACGTGGATTCCAAGAAAAAGAAACCCAAGAAGCGTCTCTGCTGGCTCATCAACTCGGAAACCCTTCACAAATACCAACTGGATGATCTGACAGTGAAGAATGAATGGAACTACACACTGACACCCAAGACCAGCAAGGCGGATACATCACTGCGTGAGGCCTCGCCGCCGGAGCCATCTACGGAGGCAACACCAACAACAACTACTGAGACAACGATAACAACAACGACCTCAACACCGACGGGAGCACCTCGGGTGGCAACGGCAACGGCAACGGCGACAGCATCTGCCTCTTCAACGGGCACACCAAGTGGCACCAAGAAACGTGCCACCTTGCTGATGTCTGTGCCGCGGGATCAGCAGTTCCATGCGCCCACCAAGAACGCACTGATCAGTCAGTATCTGCGCAAGCAGAACGATGCTGAGGCCGAAAAGAAGAAGAAGTCACCAGCTGCGGCGTCGCTGCCAAGCGATGATGTTGTGCTGCTCTCCGATTAACTACTTCCTCCCACTCTTCCCATATACATTATTTAATATATATAAACTATAGTTGTCGCACGCCTCCTCGTTCCCTAGTTCGTAAGTTCGTCTAGCTCTAGTGTTCACTGTACGCGTGAGGAAGTTGTTTTTAGTTCATATCATATATATATCATACTACAATTTTTTTCTCGTTCCATTAACAATATGATTTTATAATATCCAGTTACGAAAAAAGTAATAAACTAAAATTCGTTTTTAAGCTGGACTGTTGTATAGACTATAAAAGCCTATTATGTTGCATATTTACAGGCGTTGCCAGCGAACTCTGTTTGTCCACTAAAACCATTTCTTATAAAACTTTCATGTTTCTTATCTCAGATCTAGCTGGTCATACAGACACATCTGGCTATATAAACTCGGCTACTGACTCTGATCAAGGTTACCGGAACTAGAAAAGAAAGGTTCAAGATTAGCAAAGGAAACTCATCCATATAACGATTTCAACCATTATAGGATATATCTTAAAGGGCATATATCATCATAAAATTTCAGTTTTTGATTCAGTATTTTATTTTTATTTCTGCAATTGGTTTAAAATTAATTTAAATATTAAATATACATTCACTTAACATGTCCGACAAAAAAAGATTGCTGAAAAGGTTTGTATATATAACTGTATAACTACAATATGTATATATATAGTATGATTCTTGCTATCGTTGTGTCTATGGTGTGTGTGTGCTTTGAAAGATCGTTTACATTAATGTGTGCAATTTACTTTATTTGTATATATGTATTGTATATATAATATGGTATATCTATCTGGCTGATTCGTATTGCTATTGAAATC
This sequence comes from Zaprionus indianus, assembly GCA_018904595.1. NCBI lineage: Eukaryota > Metazoa > Arthropoda > Insecta > Diptera > Drosophilidae > Zaprionus > Zaprionus indianus. The sequence continues at coordinate 2,659,450 of JAEIHA010000344.1, forward strand.
GTTGTCTTGTTGTTGTTGCTGTTATTTGTTATTGCTGCAGTTGTTGTTGTTGTTGTTGTCTGTGTGTTTTGGATGCTTGGTCGCTTGATTGTTTATTTCATTTACCTGCAAACCATTTGCCTGCCCCCACGTTGTTCTACTAATTCTAAATACCCCGCGCCCACCCCCTCCCCTCACCCCTATCGTTTTCGAGACGAATTTCCACTATATATGTTCTTGTCTTCTACCCGAATCGGTTCATATTCTATTAATATTTTAGAAATATCAATTGCAATTTTACATTTCTCGATGCGATATCGTTCCAATTTCACTTTCCATATATGTTACATATACATACACATACAGACTAATTACAGACAGATCACAGTCACACACACACACACATGTGGAAGATGTGTGTGTGCGCGTGTGTGTGTGTGTGGGTGTACACAAGTACCGATATATTATATATAATAAGGCAAATATGACGAGGGTCAAGTCGCAGGAAGTTGTCTGTGTCTGTGTGTGGAAACCAGTCAATTGTTGGAGTGTTGTGTGTGTGTTCACGAAAAAGAAAGAGACAGACAGTCGAGTGTGCTTGTGTGTGTGTGTGTGTGTATGTGTGAGGGAGACAAAAGTCTCTTGGAAAACACAAAATGTAAGTACTTAAAATTTAAGTTCAAGTCATTTACAAGTCAAATCGTTTGCTATAGTTCTTGATCTATTCATTAAGCTCTACTTCCTCTCTTCTGTTTCCTGTTTCTCTTCCTGTTTCTTCCTCTCCGTGTCCTCTCTTTCCTTCCCTTCTTCATCTTCTTGCCAATTGATGTGGTTGTTTTAAGCGCTTCAGTGTTGTCTGTTTCATTTTTAGTTTTTGGTCGCCTTGTCTTTTAGGGTTTCATTTATGTTAACTGTTCCTCCTCGTCCTCCTCCTCCTCCTGCTGCTGCTGAACATTATCATTACCGTTAGCATTATTATTATCTTCATAATCGTTGTCATTATCAATAAAATTCGCAAGGCTGCTGCTCGTCGCCCGTCAGGGCAACAGCAAAGGTTTAAAATACGCACGACAAAAGATTGTCGATGCCGACGGCGGCAGATCCTGATTGCGATAATACATATTGCATTCACGTTCCGTTAACTTATCGAAGACAGCCGCATATTCGCGATGGAATGTCGCCAAATCGACATTGGCACGCCCGATGGCCGTCAGGGCCAGGAAGAGTATGTCCCTGTATAAGGAATGCGATCGTTCCACACCATTGTTCTTCAGCTTGTGTCGCTCGTTGGCCAGACGTTTCAGTGGCGTTGCCAGATCATTGCAGCGTATGGCCGAAAGGATTTGCTGAATGACGCTGCGAAAGAACACAAGAAAAGAAGAAGAAGAACTTATCAGTAATGATTATATAAATTTGCCAAAAATTCTAAGTAAACAACAGGTAAAGAAGCTACGTTCAAGGTTCACAGTTTTTATCAGACTGGGGGGTTTTATCTATATATGATTATAGTATTATTATTATTCGATTTGAAGAAACTGTGACCTTAGGTATCTATTGTACTCATTCTAAACTTTGATCTCTTCCAGTCCAATTTATCTAAGGAAATTCATAATTTTCCCCGGCCTAGTCAACTTAACCTCTTCAAACCAGAGATGGTAGTCTAAATTATCTACTAGCAGTCTAAATCCTTAACTTATATACTATATATATATAATATATATCTTAATCTATATCTTGCTCACTTCTTGCTGAGCTGCGCCTGATCGGTGAGCAGTGCCTTGAGCAGCGGACTCGTCGGCTGTGTCTCGCGATAAAGAATGTACATGGGCGTTCCGCTGGTCTCGTTGTGCAAATTTAGATTATCCCACAGGCATTGAATGTGCACCGTCTTGACCTTGGTCAGTGGATCCAGTTGCTCCTCATCGCTCTACAGAATGCATAAACATATAAATATAGAAATTTAAAGTGTTTGAAGGTTTGCAAACTCACAGCTGGCGGCAGACAGAGCTCAGGCAGATGCGTCTTGCTTTCGATGCGCTCCATGAGCCACAATAGATTCCAATAGACAATGCGATGCTCCTCCACAAAGTTGGCTTTGATCAGAGCCATGTCGCCCTCCTGGGTGAGTATGTTCTCTAGCTCTTTACGCAGTACCAACGGATTCAGATACGGCACTGTCAGTGTGGACGTATCGGAGGATGCCACGCCTGCCTCAGCATTGTTCTCAAGTGGTTCTCCCTCGCCATTGGCCGTTAGCCGCGTGATCTGAACACTTAGGAACGGCACTGTTAGCTTCTTGCATGCATGACATGTCGTATTCAAATTGGAATCCTCTGCTGACCAACCACTCATGATCTCCTCATCGTACATCAGCACTGAACAGTTGTGGCACTGCGAGCAGGTGGTTAACTGTATCAGTACATCGCAATCCGGATCGGTGCTCTGAAAGAGATAAATCATATATCAATCAATCAAGATCAGTTCAGTTTAACTTAGGTCTAAGCTCACCTCAGTCAGCGCGCTGTAGAGATTGTCGGGGAGCGTGGGGAATGCGTGCATGTGCAGCCCTGAACTGGAGTTATTCTCTCCCAGCGGCACCAAATTGTTGTAACTTGATTTGCGTGACTCGCTGAGTCTGCCCCAGGGATCTAAATCACTTGAGGCACGTCGCAATTTGCCCTCCTCGCCGCCAGTACTGTCATGATCTTCGCCGCCAGCGCAAGCCTCCTGCTGATGGTGATGCCCATGATGATGATGATGATGATGGGCATGATGATGATGATGATGATGCTGCTGATGATGATGTTGCGGACCATTGCCACCGTTGTTTGTCTTCACCGGCGTCGAATTCGCCGATATGGCACCCTTGATCTCATCGAATTTGCGCGTCAATGAATTCGCCGCAAATTTAATGCTGCTCAGGCTGCCCTGGATGAGCTCATTGGACTTCTTGCCCGTCAGGCTGGGGCTGTTTGAATGCAGAGAGAGAAGGATGTAGCAACTCATTAGTTTATTAATCAGTTACCTAACAACAACACAAGGTGTATTTACAATAAGTTTACGGGGTGAAATGTCAACAACAACGACATGAACAACAACAGTGACAACGACAACTATAGCGAGATATATTGCCAAAGTCTTGGCAAATGTTTCTTGTGTATTTATAAGAACTGAACGCTGAATACCAAAAAGACAGAAAAGAACAATTGCAATATATATTTTAAAAGGAATCGAGGAGTAAATTATGGTACTAAGGTATTGATTTCTTAATTCCTTAAAGAGTTTCGAGAAACCCTTTAAGGTTCCTTAGAGAACCCAGCGTATTCAGCGCACAAAACAATTGATTCTTGAACGCTGAACAAGCAAAGGAAAGTTAAAAGATAGCAAGGAAATATTTATAAATCTTTTATAAAGATTACAAGATAAAAGATAGATAGGGAATATGTATACAAATGTCTTTTATAAAGATTCCTAAATAATTTCAAGATTTAATTTACGTATTCAGCGCCTAGTTTCATGTGTGTTAGACAAGTTTCGGTGAGACAGTGAGTAATACTATTTGATATGGTGCTGTTTTTTTATGCTGGTGTTATGTGGATGTTAAATTATTGGATTCTGTTGTGTTAACGATCAAAATGGGTGTGGGTGCGTGTGGGTGTGTGTGGCTTGTGTCAAACCTTCAATTGCCCGCCACCATCAACAACAACAACAACAAGAACAACAATCACAAGGACATCGATTGTAGATATAGAAGATATATATATTGTAGTATATCTAGTTACAAGTGAAAGACGGCAACGACGACGACGACGAGGAAGTTGAGAAAGTGTGAAAGCATTAACCGATAACCCAAGAGAAAATGTAACGCTGCGTACAAATTGTCCTATGTGGAACGCATGTGGAACATAAGTAGTTTCAAGTGTCTAAGTGGGTGTGTGTGTGTGTGTGTTTGTAGCTGTGTGTAGCAAATGCTGCATTGGTTTTGAATTGAAAAGATCTTTAGGCTGTAGTTGAGTGTGCTTGACTTTGAACTATTGATTTTTATCGATAAAAGGGGGCGCAAAAGGCGTGGCTAAATTCTAAAGCGAACTTTAGTTGCTTCTCATCATAAGGTATAATGTCTCTAAATTTGGTTACTATAGCGCTTATGGTCTATGAGATCAAGGCGTTCATACAGACAGACATGACTATAATCAACAATAAATTGACGGACTGTTTATGATCATAGGTATAATTATTACTTTGTGAAATCACTTGATTGCAAGAGAAAATATATCTTTAGCAGCATTTGCTCAGTGTGTAGTGTATAGTGAAAAGTGTAGTGTAGTGTAGTGTATTGTGTGTTCGTGTTATTAATCGAAGATTCGTTCGAGAACTGACTTACCTTATGCTTGATATATTTTCTATAATATTGGCGGGCAATTTCAAGTCTTTCTTAAGGGACAATCGTGCGGGTGAATAACGTCTACGATTGAGAAAAAAAAAACGGAAAAAAACGTTGCACAGAAACGAATTGGAGCGATCGATAGTCAGAGAGAGTGGAATGTGATGAAGAAAAACAGAGGAAAATAATCAAATCAATGTTAAAAAGGAATATCAAAAACTTGCAGCTGACTGTACATGTGTGTGTGTGTGTGTGTGTGTGTGTGTGAATGTGTGGATCGTATGTGTGTTTGTGGATGTGGATTATATGTGCACGAATTTGCTGAATGACACACAATACAATACAATATAAAGTCGAGATGGAACAACATCAAGTCGTGATCACTCTCAAGTTTTCTGTTCTCTCCCTCTCTCTCTCTCTCTCTCTTTCATTTTCTCTATCTCTCTTTTATGTTTTTCTCGTGTGCTTGTCGTGCAACATTGGAGGCGACTTAGTTACCCGAAAGTGAACTTCAGCGATGACCCAATGTTGGCCAAACTATGCGTCACTCCACTGCTGGCCACCGGCATCGTCTCGGATCGATGCATACTCTTTCCAATCTGCGTGGACTCATCGAATGTGGCGCTCCTCTGGCCACGGAACAGTATCGGTTTATCGCTGTACATGTTGCTATTGAGAGCTGTCGTCACTGAGGCCGCCATCTCCGGTTGTACTTGTTGCGTTGTCGTTGGCGTTGATTCCTCCTCGTTGAGGGCACCCAAAGGATCATTCTGAGTGACAGGAGTGCGTGGCGAGATTCTGTTAAGGAAAAGAGTAACTTGAATACATTTCCGCATTTCTCTTAACTGCCTCTACTCACTTGGTGGGGCTCTGAACACGCTGCCTGGCACGCTGTGCAGCCACATGCTCGTCCAGTTCATCTGGCTCCTGTTCCCCATCAATATCCACATCCAGCTCGAAGTCCCCGCCAGCAAATTGCAAATCCTGTTTAGCTTTTTGCGGTGTCAACGGCGTCGACTGATCCGCTGTCTTCTGTGCCTGATCGTGCTCATCTGGATGACGTTGCCCATCGTCCTCCTCCTCATCATCATCGTCGTCTTCACCATCACCAATGCTCATGATTTGCTTGCGTGGTTTGCTCAACGCATCGCTGCCATAGCTGGGCGAATGTGGTGTATGTGGAGTACTTCCATTGGCGCTATTCGGATTGGACTCTCCACTGATCAACAGTCCAGCACTGTTCACCACATCATCAGTGGGCAGAGCATCAGGAGCACCACCGGCCACCGTCTGGCGCACAATACTGCCCAGTTTGTTGCGCAGCCTATCAAAGGCAGCAAAGTCGAGCAATCCTCCGCCTCCACCGCCCTCTCCAGAGCTGGCCAAACTGCTGCGCGATTGCCCATCGACCATTTCGAGTGTGCTTAGATTTTGATCATGCGAAGCACTCAAAGATTTACACACCTTCGAGGCGGCACGACGTTTGCCAGCGCGACGAAAATGCGCAGCGCCCATGACAACATTCTTGATGCGATTCCAGCGCAGTTGGCTCAATGTGGTGCTATCGCTGGGCCACTGCGACTCCAGCACGCAACGATTATAGAAACCATAGGTCAATGCATTCGGTTGCACCCCCGAACGCTTCATCAGATAATGCAGACGCACTGCCAGTACGGGCAGATTGTGTATGCCGCAAAGCTGCATCATGATGCGATAGCAGAACTCATCGCATGTGATCTTCAGTGTGCTCGCTCGCACCAGGACATCGTAGGCGGCACGCAGTATGTCGTGCTCCTTGCCCGCATGCCGTTGATCGAGCACCATCGAGGGCAGTATGAGAAAGTACAGTGAATAGCATGTGGCAAGCAGATACTTCGACCAGGCCTCTGGATGTTGCAGACACCGGCTTGCCATCTTCTGCGATAGCTTCACCTCGTGTTTGGTCCGGCGCGCTATGGGTGATCCCGGCGAGAGTGATGCATTCAATTGCAGTTGCAGAAATTGTGAGAATGCCGTCTTCTTTGTGCTCTGCAACAGCTCCGGTTGCAGTGTGAAGTTCTTGTAGCTGTAATTGGCCACAACTCCAGCGGCATTTGTAACACTGTCTGGCGGAAATATATATTTGGTACGTTCGCTATTCTGTCCCGTATCCCAGTCCACCAAGTGGAGATAGGCGGGCGTGTCATCATAATTGCCCACCTTCTCGGCGCACTCATCGAAGAAACTTAGACCATGATCGCCGTCAGAGACAAAGCTGCGCTCCTCAATGAATCTTATGAACATCTGCGTTTTCATCAGTAGCTCAAAGAACTTTTGGTGCGACTGCAAGAGTGAAAGGGAAGAATTGGAAGATCATAATGAATTAGATGGAAAGGAAGGAAGGATAAATAAATGAATATTACACACTTCTATGCTTAGAAAATTTTGTATTGCATACTTGTAGGCGGCGAAATCGGTTGGCCCACTCAAATTTATACTTATATAACTTTCATATTTATTATCGGTTTGCAAGCAAATTTACAAGGATTATTAAGTTGATTGTTTCTACCTTATGGGTAATGCGAATATATGATAATGCATATATAGAAGATTATTCATAAGGTTAGCTCATTTCATTCAGGTTTCATTTTATGATATATTATAAAAATGATTACTGCTCATGTTTTACTGTATGTTAATCATATTTCAATACTTGGCACTTCTGTGCAACGCAATCCAGAATATGTTCAGAATTCTACGTATGAGATCACTAGCGATGATTCAATCCACACGAGATGGTTTCACTTTTTTTCTCTTAATTGATTCGCTACAATCAACAAATTGAAATAAACAAACAAACAAACAACGCGAAAAGTGTTCGGAAGAAGTGGCAAAGAATCTATTTTAATTAATGGGGCACACACACACACATAAATATGCATAAGTTGTGTATATGTTTTAGCATGGCTGAGAAAACAATGATGGCACTTTTATATTGATTTAAGGGAGAGGACTCCTAATGTATATAAATCTTTTTCCCCTTTCTTACCTTATCGCGCGAGCGCAGAAAAGCCTTCAATTGAAATAAGGCACTTGGATCTGTAGCCCCCACAGAGGGAGCCTTCGAAATGGGCACCAAGTAGTCACGATAGCCACGCAATATGGAAGCCATAAAGAGAAGAAAAGCCTCCTGTATTTTCTGCTCCTGCACAAGCTAAGGAAGAGAGAGAGACAAAGACAGTGAGCAACTCCAGCTTAGCTTAGTCCTTGACTTGGACCTACCTCACGCTTGCGCTTGCGTATATCACGATCAAGACTGTTCGTGGAATCGTAGCTAATCGGCTTGGCATTCTCCAGTTCCGTGAGTGTTTGCCGCAAGAGACGAGCGGCGCGCTTGGGCAGCAATTTGGGCGTCAAGTGGCGCTGTGATTCACAGAGCTGAGGAAGAAGAGATTGCAGTTGAAGTAAGCAAATTAACAGAGAGAATCAAATGAGCCTTACGCTAATGTTATTTGTATCCAGATCGATGCAGGTGACATCTGTGGGCGGCTCGTACAGATCAAAGAAACGTGAATCGACGCCAATCAGATATGGCACCGGAGCATGCAGCACCTCGGCCAATCCCAGTGGACACAGCGGTATATAGGGACACTGCCATTTAAAGGGAAACAACAGCGAGACAATTGCCTCGGCTACGGCAGTCAAGGTAGCGGGTCTGCAAGGGAGGAGAAAACAGATTAGTATATATGTATGTATAAATAATGGAGAGTCTGTTCACCCACCTGAGCGAGTGTATGAGTATCTTTTGTTCGGTGAGTGCCAGCAGCAGTACATGCAGGCAATTGTCTGTGCCCAAATTCTGGAGAAGCATATAGAAACCTGCACCGCTGCGCGGCAATGGGGAATCCTCTGGCTGTGTCAACAATATGCGATCATTCGATTCGCTCGATAGCTGAAGATGTATACTGGGCGCCGGAAAAGGTACCTCATCCAGCAGCTGTATAATATATCGTTCCACGGGTATTGGTATATTGACGCCATACAACACCATGCGCTAAGTGAGAAAAAGAGACTTGTTAGCGAGAGTTTGTCAAACTGATTCTCATTTAGGTTTTTTGGATCTCTCTCTTTCTCTAAGGTCTTCACTTCTTCTTCGCCTCTACTTACGTGTAAATACTTCAGCCACTTGTCGAAGGTGTCGCCGAATGGATGATGGGAGAGGAGGCAAATTGCCTTGATCATGTGCAGTGAATGATCTGCCGCGAATTCCTCATTCCAACCAAGCAATTCACGCTGCTCCGCCGACAATTGTGATTCGCTGCAAGTAATGGAATGCAATGAGTATCCATCCACAAGAGACTGCGCAACTGCTATACTCACTCGTAATCCTCGTAGAAGGTCAGTGCTGAGCCGTAGACCTTGTAGGTGCCATCGCTGACAGTGAGCACAAAGGTGCTGAATACAGGACTGATTGGTTTGCGTTTCTCTGTGGCGCTGACATGCGGCCACGCCTCCAGGCTAGCGCCCATGGGTAGGCAAAAGAGCGGCACGCTGGGGCACAAGTTGAGGGGAAAGTCTGTGTGATCCACAGTGGGATAACGTAATAATATTTCCGGTTTATAGCTAATATGCTTGGGACGGTACATGGACTTCTTGTAGCACAAGTAGACATCGCTGCCCACATAGCCCTTGTTCAGGGTCTTATAGATGAGGCAGAAGGCATGCGGCGGGCGTTCTCCTTTGCTCTGAACGATGACACACAGCTCGGTGACCACCAGCTCATTGCAGGGCATATCTGGACGGGCGCGACGATAGGTTAGAAACGTTTTCGCTGACGAATTATTCACATTGGCCACACGGCCGCCAGGTGTTTCAGCTACGATCTCAGCATCTGACATGATGCGCTCGTGGCCATCGTAGAGGACACCTACGCATTGGAAGAGAAGAAGGAGAAGGAGCTTTAGTTTCACATTGACTCCATCTGCTTTAAAAGCACTTACCTATATCAACTAGTGGTGGCCGGTCCTTGCCGCGTCGAAAATATATATAACATTCGGTGGTACGAACTGAGCCGTGATTCAAATTGGCAGGCAGTCCGGTGGGCGTGTGCTCGAGCAGCTCATAGCCCTCGGGGATTTGTTCACCAAGCAGGGGGAAGTAGACACCGATGTCTGTGATGGGCTCAATTGTATTGGCCGCACGCAAACGACCGGAGTCATTGAATATGTTCTCCTGCAGTAGCTGTGGATGCTCTGGCATTCCTGCCACCACAAAATAGTCCGCTATGCGTTTCTCCTCCATCGTCGTCGTCGTCGTCGTCGTCGTTGTGGTCGTGGTCGTGGTAGCTTGGCGTCTTATCGCCGTGTATTTTGTGCTTTAGCTAAAGAAGAAATATTGAAACTTATTTTAGTTATGCGATAAGATAAAGCAATGGAGACACGACAGTGGGAAGACACTGAAGACACAACTACAACTACATGGTGGGTCGATGGTGAAGACACTGAAGCCACAAACACGATATTGGGTCGATGTTGGCGGACTAAGGGCAACTAGACTGAAGAAGGAAGGTGACGCAGTGGGAGAAGGTAACGGAGGAGGAGGAGGAGTAACAAGCTGGGGAGCGGCAGAGTTGGCGCAAATCTTTGTTTACATTGCCGACGACGCTTTGTCGCTTTGCTATCGCGCTGCTAAAGCTGATTACAAATGCACATAAGTCGAATCAAAATCAAAGTAAAATTATAAAAATAAACCAACAACAACACAAACAGCAACTCAGCGACTTCGCTGGAATCTCTGGCGCGACTGTAGTGAACTTTGTTGTTGTTGTTGTTGAGTTGTGTTGTTTTATGCTACGGCCACAAAGTACAACAAAAACAAGTTCCGCATGATGATTCAACGTCGTTTCCGCTCTTGCTGTGCCCACTGTGGCTACTGCTTGCTCTGCTCTACTCTGCTGCGGCTCTGCTACTGCTCATGCTGCTGCTGCTGCTGCTGCTGGCGTTCAATGCCAGTCAGGCCTTTTGTTTTGTTGTTGCTTTGTGGCTGCTGCTGCTGCTGCTGCTGATTTGGTTTTTGTTTACAGGAATCGAATTCGGAATCGAAATTCCTTTTACTGCATACAAAACTTACAATTTGTCTTCGTTGTTGTTGTTGTTGTCGTCGTCGCTTTTGGCAGCTGCTTGGGTTGCTGCTTGCTGCTGCCACTGCTGCTTCGACTTTTAATTTCAGATTCGAATTTTCGTCGTCGTTTTTGCAACTTCTTCACACTACGTTAATTTCCACACAGCGTTGCACAAACACACAAACACACACACACACACAGATACAAAGGCACACACTCGACTCGCACGCATACTCTAGCATTAAATTCATACGTCCGCGACACGAATCACCATGCATACATATCGATATGTAGGCGGCGACAGTCGCCCACTTGCACTTTGTCTTAAACTCTGCGTGCCCTTAACTATCGCGCGTCTTTTGTTCAATTTGTTACGTCGTTATACCCGTTTATTGCATGCAAAAACGCAGAGTCTATTGACAGCTCTAGGGTTGTGTTTATGCACTGCAGCAGCACTTGTTCATCGATACAATAATAAAAGCTATCGATAAGCGAAACAATTGATTAGAATTCAATAAAAATGCGTCGTTAAATTTATAAAATATTCTAAAGAATATATTAACTTTTAAAGCAAATAGAAAACGTTCAGTTTGAAGTCTTTCACAAATATATCGAATTATCGAAATGTTGCAAATAGTGCTTTATGACAGTTAAATTTTTGATTATGTAATTTTTTTATGTCAAGCAAAAAATAAAATAATATACTGTATAAGATTTGTTGGATTTCAATTATTAAAATTGCAATTGCGAGAGACAACACTTGCTCATCAGCTGCGCTTGGCAACTCAGCGCGCGCACAGCTGATGGGCGATACACTGTCAGCCGGCACGTTATCGATTACGACCATGCGGTGTCCAATGAGTTTCTTATCGATGAGCTATTTGCGCGTAAGTTTTAAATAATTTTTCGTGTTACTTAAATTAAGTCATTTTCTAGACAAAATGTGTGATTCATTATTTGCAGCGATGATGAAGTGTACTACATGTGTATGCGTGTATTGCTTACAATTGCGACCCAATTAGTATTCGATAATTGAATTAAACTGCAGCAAGCAGAGCGTGACCAAAGCGGCAACAATGGCGTCATGTGCATTAGACCTAATTATGCTTTTTATGGCTTAAAGCCAAGCTGTTGTCTATTATTCCTAATTTGGAATGGCGCAGTTGGTGACCGTGCCACCATTCCCCCCTCAATGTAGTTCAAGCTGTTCGATTTCATTCATAAATACAAGTAACTCCATTAATCACTCAAGTTTTGAGCGCTTCTCCATCTGTTGAGTCGATTCACTCGTGCGCAGCCAGTGGCGTTTCACGAATGGGGTAACATCTGCAGCCAGTCGAAACGAATCCCCTCCTGGGGAGGCCTCTGTCCAGCGCCATTTCGACTCATTTTTGTTTACAAATATTGTGTGCGCGTTGTGCTCATCATCCACTCAATCCACAAGAGATTTGCATGCGCGCCTGTTGCGTGCGACCAGGATGAGGACAAGGATGAAGTCGCTGATGGGAGGGGAGGGAAGGGAAGGCGCGTCGTTAATGGATTCTGCCGCGGCGCCACCATTCCTGCTATTTCTATTTGCGATAATCAAATTATGCGGTCTTCCCCGAGAGCTGATTATCAGTTTGTGCCATTTAATTTCATGTTAATCAACTCGCCTCGTTTCCTTCTTTTTTTGTGCTCCCTTTGTTCTCACTTGCGAAAAGAATCTAACGAAGATTTATAATACAAATGCCATAATAAAAATCACAACAAAACAATTAAGCCAGCAATTTAGGCTGACAAATCAAATTAATTAGCGGCCATAGACAAAAGGCAAACGGCAGAAGGCAGAGGAAAATGGGGAAATGGGAAAAGCTAAAGAGAGAAGTGGTATATGGGCTATATAGAACAGTTGACACTGGGCGAAGGGACATTTGTCCAGGGAATGACAATAACATTCTTATCTTGCATCTTTCAAGTGCCAAGTTAAGATTCTTCTTGTACAACGAATGAATAAATAATTGATGCACATAGAAATTCAAGTTAATTAAAGCACAATTATTCAGAAAGTCTGTCTGGATCAGCAGATTTATTAAGGTTTAGCAGCTTATGTAAATTAAAAGTTTACTGTCTTTAACTCTATAAATACTAACTTTTATTGCTGGTTTATCTTATGTCTTCTTCTTCTATTTTAGAAATTAAAATCAGCCATATGTAATATTAATCAATTGAGATTTTTCAGTATCTAAATATATGAATTCTTCTTAGTTTTAAATGAAAACCTTTAAAATATTGTTGATTGAAAACTTAATTCTTTTGATTTTTTATTTTAAATTTACTTTACATATTGGTTTAAATTTTAAGTGAACATTAAATAAATAATTAAATAATCTAATATTGTTTCTTTATTAAATAGAGTTTTAATTTCATTATGGACAGTATTTCTTATCCTTAAAAACATTTATTATGTCTTACAAATAAATTATTAATTTTTAAATTTTTAAAAATATTTTTATGTATATTTAGTATAAATTTATATCTATACCAATTAGATATACACTTGAATAATTAAATAACAAGTATTTTTTAATATTATTTTTAATTGTGCCAATTAGTTATGTCGTAAAATACATAAACAACACAATTAAGTTAATTATTGTGATCCTAAAATTTGCACTTAATTTCATTTAATTCACTTACAGTTTGTGCTCGATTTTATTGTCCACTTTCAACCCACTCAGAACGATGAGTGAGATGAGTGAAACGAGGCGAGTGAGTGAGGGGCGGCTTGAGAAGTGCTCAGCAAATTGCTCATACGCCGCATCGCCGTCTGGCCCATTCGGGTTGTGCTGTTCGTGCCTTACTCGTGCTTGTTTTGGTTTCTGCTCCAACAGGACGAGGACGAGGACGACGTTGACTTGGCTTGTGATTTGAATCGAAAGCGCGCAGTTCGCTTGCGAATGTTCTGACCGACGGTTGTGTAGCCGGCGCAGCATCCGAGCAAAACGAATCCAAAACCGACTTCAAAAACCAGAAAGACGTTTCGAAAATACTTTGTGAATTGATAAACTCGCAAATAAATTCGCAAGCAAAGTAAATTTCTTTTTCTTGATATTTTTTTCTGTGTAACAAACTAAAAACAAAACATAAACTTGAATACAAAAAGTGAACAAATGTTGAAATTAAAAAACGCAATGAATTGAATTTAAATTGAAAACTGAAAAGTGTTGAACGTGAGTGTTTATTTCCATCTTGGGCTCGAACAGGTGAGTGCACTGGAAATTAAATTATGAATGAGTTTGTAAGAGCGGTAATTGTATTAGAGAAATTATCAAAAAATAAGAAACGAAAATAAAATGAAAAAAAAAAAAAAAAAAAAGCAAAGCGACTTCTCTCATTTGCAAGTGAACATTTTGCGGTTGCCCAATCGAAAACGATTTGAACGCATTTCAAAAGGGATTCTTGAAAGGGTTTTCCTTCTTTTTTTCCTTTTTTTTTGAGAATCTAATTTAATTAGGCGCTTGTGGGACACCCTGTTCCCTCTTCGGCAGGCATTTAAATTCACACAGACACAGAGAGCGCAAAGCTCATTAGCATATTGTCGCTGGCCAGCAAATTTGCTGGCAGATGTTCTTCGAATGGGAACACTAAGGTAGCCGAAACTTTCACAGATTCTCCATGATGCAAGCATCAAGTTTTCCACTTGATTGATGAGTCCGGGCTACTCACAAGTGCTGATTCATGTCCATGCTGCGACAATATGCCACACAGAGAGTTTACCTGCTCTTTGTTAAGCCAGAGAAATGAAAGACATTTTGCGGCAGCAATGGAAAAGGAACGAATGGAAGGAAAAGGCAAAAAAAAAGATGAGTCCCCCTTACTTACTTCTTAACCTTCTTTCGGCTCTAACTGCCCCACTGAGTTGCACAATTTTGTGTACAGAAACCTTTAACAATTGCCAATCGAACTAACTAAGTTCCATAGATTCCTGCAGTTCTTTCTACTTCTCTCATTCTCTTTCTCGCAAATTTGTTTGTTCTTCGATTTGCGCTTGAGAAATTTTGGCTTCAATTTGGCTTAAATTGAGTTAGGCTTATTGAAGCATCTTTGTTTGCATTTTTTTGTTGTTCCCCTGAAAACAATTGTCTGAGTGAAACTGACCCAAGCCAGTGACGGTATATGTTATTGTGCTTATGTTGTAATTATATTTGCATTAACTTGTTTTTCAGATCTATAGAAATGAAAAAAAAAAATAATTGAAGTTTCCACTTAGTATTATTTATAGGAAACATTGCCGATTATTTTAAGAGTTGGAAATTCTATTGTATATACTGAAGCAGAATCAAAAAAGAAGGTGTCCAACTAGCCGTGTCTCTTTATTTTTTTTAAATTTTTTTATTTTACCATTTTTGTGACTTTTTTTATAACTTAAAGAGATTACTTTTAAATAATAGCAATTAGTTATATTGCAATTAATTTAATACAATAAAATATAATATTTTTTATATAAATAAAAGTAAAAAATAAATAATTGAATAAAAAATAAAAGAAATAAGTCCTCAATCTCAAGTTTCTATAGAGTCACCCGACAAACAATTGTTTCAATTCCAATTGCAGATTTGAAATGTAAATGAAACTTAGTGTGTGTAATTTGAGGTTAAGTACTTCAAGGGTTGCCAGGTGTGAAATGCACTTAGAGGCAGCCATAGGCAACTCGCACTTTCTCGCACGCAATCTCAATTGATAGCAGGGGCGGCGCTAAGAGGGGGGCGTGACATGCATTTAATTTCAATTCACACTTAATTTGCATTTAATGCGCGTAATTTTCGTGAAAATTTAATTGGCCTAATTAGGTGCGACATGGCCGTAAATGTAAGATGGCTGAGTAATGTGAGCGATTAGGTTTAGACCCCCTTTCCCCCCTTTTGAGCTGTGCGCCTCTGGTGAAGTGGAAACAAATGCGAGATATGCGAACTGTGAATTGCGCATTGAATTAATGAGGCGGATGTCAAATTTGAATGGGTTAAGCGACTTAACGGAAGTGGAAGAGCTGCCGAGGGGAAGTAGCAGAAAGAGAGAGAGATAGGGAGAGCTGAGAAGTCAACAGAAGCAGAACAAGATGAGACTTTGACTGGACTTAAAGCGGGGCATGTTGGCGGCAAACAAAGGAAAATTGTATAAACTTTTCATAATATTTTAACAAGAATTTAACGCTGCGGGCGAGGAAAAGCTTACAGCCAACACACGATACACTTTGTGCCGAAAATAAGAAGAAAGAGAAAGATACAGAGAGAGAAGAAAGACCTTATATAGTATATAGACATCCACAAGTTAAGGGGAGAAGCTGGGTAGCTATGGCATTAAATATGAAGAAGTCAAAAATCTAAGCCAGTCAGAGTTGACACGACTTGAAAGTACCCTCTCTCTTTCTCTCTCTTTCTCTCTCTCTCTCTCTCTCACTGTTGATATCTCCTTTGCTGCCTTGCAGACAGGGTAGACATATGAATGACATGACTTCTTCTCAGCCAGTCGACTCTTGCTTCTGCTACTTGCTTGCATCACCCTTGAAATGGGAACAGAGTCGTAAAAATACCACAACGCATAGTCTCAAAGCCAAGTTGGCCAAGTGCTGGGCATGAGAACAGGTGGGCGTGGCAAGGAGAGGGCACAAAGTAAAGTGAGCCACCCTTATCCTCATCTCCAACCTAACTGGAACAATGTTTTGCTTATTGTCCGGCCCCACCGGCAAGTGCAGCCGGAACGAGAGTTAGATAAGCATGTCCGTGTCCGTGTCCGTGTCCGTGTCTGTGTCCATGTCCCAAGTTCCAAGTTCCATGCCCCATGCCACATGCCCCATACCCCTGTTGCGGCAACGTCCTTCCTCGCTCTGCAGCATCATTTGCGGTGCCAGTTTAAACAAATTTATTGGGCATATATGGAGCATATAGTATGCGACATGTACTTCAGATGGAGTCCCTGTGCAGTCTTACAGTAGATAAAGAGAAGGTTGTAGAGAGCGGGGGGAGTAAAGTTGAGGAAGTTCAAGAAATCAGTACGGAAATTTCTGAAGACACGAGTGAAGGAGAGAGCGCTGCGATAAAAGTAAAGAGATACGAGGGTCGTTTGATAAGTCCGTGACTTTTTGTATTTGCCGCGCACCTGCTCTAAATACAACACTGCTCCTGTCAGCAGTTATCGATTAACAGCTGACTGTAAAATTTTGAGAAAGCTGCGTTTTTTGGTTTGCGTTTTATAGGCATTGAAAGCAGACGATCTCGTGAATTTTAACGAAAATGGAAAAAAGTGAATTTCGTGTCAGCATGGCAAAATTTCATAAATTGGGCTACGAACTGCTACCCCATCCAGCATATTCTCCAGATTTAGCCCCCTGTGACTATTTTTTGTTTCCAAACATGAAGAAATGGCTCGGCGGTAAGAGATTCGGGTCATCACAGAAACAAACGACTATTTTGAGGGCCTTGAGAAAACCTATTATTTGGAAGGAATAAAAAAATTTGAAAAACGCTGGACTAAATGTATAGAGCTAAAAGGAGATTATGTTGAGAAATAAAACGCTTCTTTGACGAAAAAAATATATTTTATTCAAAAAGTCACGGACTTATCAAACGACCCTCGTATCTGAGATGATGTTTCTCAGTTTCAAGAATCAAGTTAAAAAAATCAGCAAGGACAACTTAAGGCTCCTAGACTCGAGAGAAGCCATGTTAGAAAGTATCCATGTTAAATAGAGTTTCAAGTAGGAATTTGAAGCATTTTTTATTTTTTTTTAGTCTCAAAAAAGAAAGAGACTGAAACACAGCAAGAAAGAGTGGAAACCGAGAGCTCTACAGCTAATGATCTTATGCTTCATCGAGAAATGATTAGAAAATCAATCGATAAGATCCTTTTAAGAGTTTCTACATAATAAAAAATAATAAAGTAAATAAATATATAAAACATAGTAAACATTACTTTAATTCTCTTACAAACTGTGCATATCTTAAAAGTTCGACAATTTGAAATAAACCTTTCCGCACTTATCAGTTTCCTTTAGAAGTACTTCTTATATATACATACTAATAATTTACTGAATAACCTGCGTAATTACAATAAATTTGAAGACACTCAGCGCGTAACCCGTCAAACTTCTGTCTCTTGTTTCCACATGGAAATCTGTCGTAAATCTTTCACTTTTACTGCGCTTTCAGTCTCAATCTCAGTCTCTGACTGAGTCTGCCTGCTTAGGGGACGTGGGACTTGGCATTGTCTCACTCTGGAATAAAACTCACTTGGCGCAGCTAAATAATCGATGTGCCATCAGCTAATGCTGTAGTCCATAAAGCCAACAAGTTATGCTACTCGGCATATAAATATTATTGTTTCTTTCTCATTGTTGTTATTGTTGTTTTTTTTTCTCTTCTCGTTTTTTGTTCGTCTTGTTTTATTCGTATTTTCTGTTTCAATTTTCTTTGTTTTTGGCAGACAACGTAAACTGTAGCATACTTTACGGTTCCCAATGCTAAAAACAACAAGGTAACACGTTTACAAATTTTATGAGCCAGGCTCACACACACACACACACACACACACGCATATGGAGAGAGAGTGAGAGAGAGAGAGAGAGAGAGAGAGAGAGGCTGAGGGAAGCAGACACACAAGCATAAAGTCGCTTATGCATATCATGAAAAATTTATAAAATGCTGCCAGCAGGCGGTTGCCACGCCCCCCGCTGCTTCCTGTTTGCCTTGTGCTGTCTGAACTTGCCATCTCGCTCTTGTCCTTGCCCTCTCTCTGTCTCTCTCTCTCTTCCTGTCTCTGCGTGTGTGCGTAAATTTAATTGATTGACATTATTTAAGCGTAAAGACAAAAATTTGCCAGTAAACAAATGACATGTAAATTGTTTACACACAACACGCTGCGGCCGAGGGTATTCCCGCTAACGAAAACTCCACGAAAATTGAAATTAATGACAGCTTGAAATTTGCTATGAATATATGAATTTATTTTATTGGAGGTTTGGATGAGAAATTGCAGCGTCTTTGTGGTGTTTCATAGTGTGTGAAAGGGATAATTTATCATTTTTATTGTTTATTTAATTTTGTTAGACATTTGTCTTTATTGTCAATTAAAATTTTTAGTTTTAGTTGAGTTTAGAATTGGGAATGAGATAAGAGAATATACTGATATATTTACTCGGTTTATATATAAGTTTCTATGCTATTAGGTCACTTTCTCCGTTAAAGTTTCTACAACGATAAAGACGAAATTAGGTTGATTTTTCAAAATTTAAGGAACTATAAATGAGTGAGTTTGATTTATATATTTAACAGATTTATGTATAAGTTTCTATTATAATTAGCCACTTTCTGAACTGCAGTTTTCTTTTCGAAAAAAGGGAAATTACATGGGAACCCGCAACGATTACGCAACTGGGAATTATTAGATTATTTAACCCGAATGATGCATAAGTTTCTATAACATTTAGTATTTTATTTCCTCAACTGCAATATGCAGTATTTAATTGGCTTTTAGGGAGAAATATTGCAGCATTTTCGTATTGATTCAGCTTGTAAGAAGATGCCCATTATATTTTCATTTAATTAATTACTTAATAACTTGCCAAAGTTTTCTAAAGTTCCTGGCGAAATTCCTGAGATATTCAGAGTTAAGGTAATTGGGAATGCACTTCCTCCATTATGTCCATTTATGCTGTGCATACACCTTTACTTTTATTGTTGCTCCTTTTCTTTTTGTTGTTATTGTTATTGTGCAAATTAAATATGAAATGTCGGCGCTGCGAATGCCTTTCCCCAAATGAACTGCTCGCTGTGAAAGTTGCGCTGCTCACGCAATTAGTTAATTGACTTAAAATTGTTAATTCTGTTGCGAGCTGTTGCTGCAGCTGCCACTGCCACTGCCACTGCCACGGCTGGCGTTCCTTGGCGTCGTTGCTGTTGCTGTTACTGTTGCTCATCAGCGTTATCGAGATGAAAGCAAAGTTTCATTTCTTAGAAGCAACAAACACACACGGCAATACAAGGAGTGAGAGGGGAGGAGACAAATAGAGAGACAGCAGCAGGGACAGAAGTAGAGACAGAGAGACACACGGAGAAAGCGAGAGAGAGGCAGACAGACAGACAGTCATACGAAGCAGCAGACAAACAGACAGTCGTTGAAACGTGGTGTAAAGTCACTTTGAAGTTGCCACCACACACACACAAACACACGCACACGAAGGGGCCAAGTGTCAGTTGTAACCAGCGGCAGAGAAGAGGTGAGGAGAGGTGAAGGATGCTGCCACTTGACTCGCTACTCGTGGCAATTGCCTGCCACTGCTGCCTGCCACATGCTGCATGCTAATCGAGTCAAAATGTGCCCCCAGGAATTGTTGCCCCCCTCCTCCAAGGTTTCTATTACGCGTTGTGGCTCTGCGTTTTTGTCGCGGCATTTGTAAATAATTTATGAAGAAATTAAACTGTTTTTGCTTTTAACCTCACACACACACACGCACACACACACACACACACACACGTGCACGTGGCTGTTAATTATTGTGTTGGCTCTAAAATTTGTTGCTCAACTAGCTAATTGAGGCGCAAATGTTGAAAACTTTTATTGAGCTCTGGGCTAATTCGTTTGCCAAGCTGTAAACTGTTGCAGGCACACACACACATGTATACACACACACAGCTGCTCTAGGCAAAGCTAGGGGAGGGGGGAGGGGCGTGCCACGAGGACAGTCATAAGTCCGCTCAGGCATTCGCCGTATTTGTCTTCGCTTTGCTGACAGACTCGCAGGGGGAAGTCTTTGCAGCTTGTTGCTTTTGGCAGGAGTGGAGTTGCAAGGGGGGGGGAGCCCAGCCACTTTGTCCGCCAAATAGTTTACTCTCTCTCTCTCTGTGCATTTTGGCCACACAAAATTGCGCACATTCATTTCCGTGCCGAGAACTTGACGACAGTCAAATGAGCAGCGCGCACCATCAACAGTGGCTTCTTCCTTCTCACTCCCCCCCTCCTTCGTTCCTTCCTCCCCCCTCGTAGCACGCTGTACACTCTTGCTGCTCTTTGCCCTTAGAGCCAACTGAGTTAATTGCAAATTTATCAGCTGTTTTACTTTGGCTTTACTTAGCCGTACTTTGCTCGACTTTTGGCTACATACATATTTCACTTGTTGTCTTGGCTCAAATGAACTGAGTTTAAAGAGCAGTAAAGTGCTTCAAAATGTTGCTTGCTGAGTGGAATATTAATAAGCATAACAGTAGATCAAGTCTGTAGATGAACTAGCTCCGCCATTAATTAGTAAACTAGTTCATTTTATGGCAGTGTAAGTGATTGCAAATTCAAAAGCTGATTTATTATTTAATTTTATTTTTAATGTTGCGAACTAGTTCATTTTGTTAAGCGAACTAGTTCCGCCGCTCGCTGGTTTATTTCAAGGAAGCTTAAATATGTTATTGCTAAATTGCTAAAATATCTTTTTGCATTTCATGGTTTTATTGTTAAATTATGAGCAGTTCTTAAATGAACTAGTTCCGCTGCTCAGTTAACATAAAAAGTTAGCAGTTAAATTTAAACTGAATTTAACTGAGCTCAAGCATTCAATTCTTTATGCATTCAAAAGTTAAAACGTTTCTACAGTCGTAAAACGAACTAGTGCTGCGTTGCTTTTTAAAAAGAACTAGCTCTTTTGAATATTCACTCTCTAATCCAAGCGCTTTCTCTAACGTTCTCTTCCTTTTGTTGACCATAAATTTTTATGCACTTCCTGCTCGCCAGCTCCAGGAACTAGTTCCGAATGCCTTCAGTTTAGTGAAAGTGGGGCACGCTTTGTGGCGCGCACACACACACACACACACTCACACAAACACACACAATTGTCATCGAGAATAGCAATGGCAATCGCTGGGATTCATGCACAGCTCCTCGTCTCACACGATTAAGCCTAATTCAAGTTAAACATCAGCGCGCACCCGCTTCCCCCAGCCTGCCCCTCTCCGCCCGCTTGCTTATTAAAATTTATGATTTTTCCCATGCTCACATGAGTGTGTGTGTGTGGGGTGTGCGTGTGTGTGTGTGTGTATGGTGTGATATTGTGCGGTTGGGTGTGATGAAGAAGTTTTACAACTTTTGCCAAATTGTAAAGTCGGGTACGCCCCTCAAGTAATAAAACTTTTACGCCCCTTCCGCCTGCCCCACAAAGTATGCAATGTGCATGTTACAGTAGTCAATTGTACGCGGTATCTGCGAGTGTGTGTGTGTGTGTGGGTGTGCGTCGAGTCAAATGTCACAAAGGAGCATGTTGCTTAAGCAACGAGAGGAGCATAAAAAAATTCAACAAAAGAAATGTGAAAATATGTCAGCGGGTTAAGCAGCAGGAAAAACCATGTGTGGGCGCAGCTGCTTGTCTGAGAGAGAGAGAGAGAGGGGCAGCAGGGGCGTGGTACTATGATTCCAGCATTAAATTATGAACTCAACAATGCATAGACTGCCAGTGTGTGTGTGTGTGTGAGAGAGAGCGAGAGGGCAACCAAAGAGGTGCCCAAACACTTTGAGCAAAACACGCGATAAAATTGGCAAATCGTTTTGTCTATTCTCATAAATTTCGCCAACTATTCAAGCTCAAATCAAATCACTATTCAAACTTGGCTAAGTATTGGTAGAATTTTCAATTTTCATGAATATTTTTGGCGTTTTTCTCAACGGGAACACACTCTGCCGTGTTTGAATGTTGTTGCAAGTTTTCATGTTGTCCGCTTCGAACATAACTTCTGCTTAGATGTTAAGTAGTTCCACACATACACACATATATTCTCACACACACACCCATGCATACACATACACACACACACTCATACCCACCCACACACACAAAGCACTCGGCTGGGCTGCAGGGAAGGGAAGGGCTAATTTGATTTTATTAATGAAATCATTAGTAGAAATGACAAAACGTTGCCCCCAAAGGTAACGACGAGGTCGGGGTACGGTCAGCACACGGTCAGGACACGGTCAGCAGAAGTTGGCCCGGCACAGGCCGTAGCCGGACCCGGTCGCAATAGATTTAATGTAGCATGTGAGTGGTCGTAACTGCTGTTCACATTTGATACCCTGCAGAGCTTGTGGCATCCGGTTGGGGTAAGCTCAGAGCAATCAAGAAGGTGCTTGCGTGTTAGAAGCATCTGCCAGGGTTTTCTTTTAGATATTGTGGTTATATTTTTTACGATTTAGTGAGGTTTCTTTGTGATATTATATTTTTTTGGATATTTTAGTTATATTAACTACGTTTTACTTAATATTTAGTGTAATTTAATGGAAACTATAGCACCTTTTTAAGGAAGATAGAGTCTAAACCTAAATTTAAAGAAGCTTAATTTTAAGAACCTAACCTAAAGCAATTTTGCCTAAAGAACCCAAAAGAAACCTTTACCTAAGAAACCTAACCTAAAGAAACCTTAACTAAAGTAACCTAAACTAAAGTAACTTAACCGAAGGTTACCTAACCTAAAGGTACCTTAACTAAAGCAACCCAACTAAAATAGACCTTAACCTAAGGAAACAAACTTAAAGAAACCTTAACTAAAGACACCTTAACTAAAGGAACCTTAACTTAAGTAACCTACCCAAAAGAAACCTTGACCTAAGGAACCTAACCTAAAGAAACCTTAACTAAAGGAAACTTAACTAAAGTAACGTAAAGTAAAGTAACTTAACCTAAGGTTACCTAACCTAAAGGTACCTTAACTAAAGCAACCCAACTAAAATAGACCTTAACCTAAGGAAACAAACGTAAAGAAACCTTAACTAAAGACACCTTAACTAAAGGAACCTTAACTTAAGTAACCTAAACTTAAGTATTCTAACCTACAAGAGAGTACCATAAGAGTACCTTGTAAGAGTACCATACCTTAAGCAACTTAACCTAACGGAAGCCTAACCTAAGAAACCTTTATTCTAGAAAGTTCTCCCCAGTTTCTTCCATATCCTGCCTATGCTTGCCACACTGCTAGTCGAGCATAACCGTCGTGACATTGCTTTTTGCTGCTACCTTTTTTTTGCGTGTCCTTTAATAGCTCCTCGCAGGAAGGAGAGCTGGGCTCCCCATGACTTCCTGCCCGCCCCCACGCTACTCACGCTACCCCACACAGTGCCATGTCAGTCGCTCATTTCATGCGTCCGCTTTGATGGGCGTGGGGTGGCAGCGGTTGGGGGGCGTGTGTGTGCCCTGTTGAAAGCGTTACGGTAAACATGTTTTACGGTATAACGGTGTACATAGCTCGTCCGGCCTGGCCTGGCCTGGCCTAGTATAGCCCGTATAACGGTAACGGATGTGGTCATTCACACAAATTAAATATTTGCCTTTTTTTTATGCATTTTCCAACGCCATGTTAAATTAATTTCGGGTGATTCTCATGCAAGGGAACAACAAGAGTGACAGGAAGTGAGAGGAGGAAGCCGGCAAGGGAAGTGAACAGGAACAGCAACAGTGCACAGTGACAAAACAGTTGTAAACACAATATGCGAATTTACGCACACTTCTTCCCTGTCTCCCTCTGTTTTTATTTACTTATCATTTCACTCTATGCAAAGGATCCTTAAACAGTTTCGTGTCCATTGCATAAACTTGCCCGCCCCATGCGAAGCTGTCGCACTCGGGACGCAGCACGTTGCCGCTGCACCTCGTCGATTGTTAAATCGGTTGCATTAAATTGATTGAAGTGATTGCAAAACGTTTGTTTTCGACTCAAATCATCAAGCTGCTCTCCTCCTCTTCCCCCTCTTCCAACCAGCCAGATGTCATTGTATATAGAGCTTAAAGTTAATAGATGCCTTAAGCTGTTTGTTAGCAAGGATTATAAAACTGAAATAAGAGGAGCTCTATTGGAGAATCCCCTTGTCTGATAGCTTCATGAATTGTTTATTATTTAAATAAAGGATAAGAATTAAAATCATTGCCTAACTTTATGATATACTTCTCTAACTGTCGAGTAACACATCTGGATGGACTATGTTTAAGTCAGAACATCTAAGGAAATTAAAAAATTTCCATTGTTCCTAAGTAAAGTTCTGCTATAACTTCTTCTTCTCATACTTCTTGTATTTCTTTATATAAATATAAAAAGAAATCAACAAATTTTGTACGAAGCTTCTAAATATCCAATCAATACCAATAATAACCACAAATCCTACAAAAAACAAAGAAATTCGATAAGTATTCCCCTTAATTCTTGCACTTATTAATTCACCAAGTAAAGTTATATATTCTTGTTCAGCAGCAAAATCGCAGCACAATCACAAGTTTCAACTTCTCTATAAGTTTGCAACTGCAACAGTAAATTATACTGATTATGTTAAGTTCAGTTTGCAAAGCAAGCTAATCTCTTGTTTGCAGTTGAAACTATTTCCCTGCCCCCGCAGCAAACCTCCCCATTGAACTAATCTTGGGTTAGTTCGGTCTAGACACTGTTTGCCTAACCTTCTGTCCAAACTGGTAGTATTAGTTGTGGTTAGTAGAACGTAACTTTTCACTGACTTGTGGTTCATTAAAAGTTTTCAGTTGTGGTTGAATTTGGGCTTAACTACAATTCGCTCCCCCCTCTGCCACTTCCACTCTCCTTCCTTCTACTCCTTATCGTTTCCCTTCTCCTTCTGTTACTGTGTCAACTCGGTCGATTTAAGTCGCATTCTCCCACAGGGCGTGGTACTTGCAGTCGCCCACATTCAGTGCCCAGTTCGTGGCACATTTTTATTTGCATCCCATTGCGGGGTCCATTGTCAGCTGGACAGCTTCAAGTAGCATCAAACACATACACTCACACACCCACACACACTTACACACACTTGCACACACACTTAAGCAACGAGTATGTGTGCGAGGCCAAACACTTCTCGTGGCTTGTTGTCTGCAGCTTCCTCTTTGGCACGACGCGGCTGTCTTTGCCACGGCTTAGTCATATTTTTCACAGCTTTGCCAGCGTAGGAGTACATAGTAAAGGGTATAAAGGGGGTATGTAAGACTACCAACCAGTGCTTAAGCTAACTACTCTGTACTCTTAAACTAACACTCAGCTGCAGTGGCTCTTTTAACTCTTCTTACTCTCTTCAATCTCTACTTACTGCTTGCCAACTTCAACTGCAGCTGCTGCTCTGTTCTGCTCTCTGTACAGGGTATTGCGTGAGTTGTGCTTACCCCACTACTGTGACACGGCAAAATGGATTATAGAGCGTGGATGTCAATGTAAATAGCAGGTTTGCCTATGACACTGGCTCAGTCTCTGGCTCAGGCTCAGCTGCTGCTTGATATGCAAGCACAGAGCACACACAGCACACATGGCATAACACTCACACACAGACACACTCTCCACACACACACACACACACACACACGCAGAGAGAGACACCCACCCTTCGCACACCCTGTCGATGCGCTGCTAAGCACAGCAAACAAATCAAACGTGGCAAGGCAGGCGCGCGCTCACTGAGGCGATAAACGTGCTGGCTAAATGTTTGACTTGGCTAGGATAAAGACTTGGCTAGAAGCATGGAGTCGAACCGGTGGCTCTTTCTCATCATACGTAGATACCCGGACGCGCTAACGGTAAATGGTAAACGGCTCGTGGCGCTTATCGTTTGCAATTGGGTTGTGCCTTCTCTCCTGCTAAGACAATAACCGAGGCTAATGTATTATACGTGTCAATGTTGAATCCCGTTTGACTGATATGTGTGTGCTCATATCACTGTGTGTGCCTCTGCGTGTGTGTGTGTGCAGCCCCAGGCACACGCCCCATGAGGCTGCCACCAGGCTAGTCTAGTCACTGTCGCCATCGCCATCGCCATCGCCATCGCCATCGTCGACGCGTGGTGGAAGTGTTGCTGTCAACTTGTGACAAATGTCTTTGTCGCACAGCGCAATCGATAAGTCAACAAGTTGGGCGTCGAGGCGAACTTCTCTTTCTTATCGATTGACAGGGCGATAAGGGCGGAGAGGAGACTGCCTGCCTATCGGATAGTGGCAAGTGGGAGAGCAGGAGAGTAAGAGAGTAGGAAGTAGCAGTTAAATCGTGTGAGGAGGAGCTCAGGCAGGAAATGTCATTTGTTATCGATTTGTATGTGCTGTTATCGATAACACAGACAGGAGAATACAGCCCAGATATGGAACTTGTATAGGTGATTGTTTGTTAACCTTTACTGGCTAATGGTAAAGGTCTGTTATCGATTTCTATAGAATGTTATCGATAATACTACTTGAGCAGTTCAAATAACATATGCTCTAGCTGTACGCTATCGTACCTTATCGATTTTTATCGTGTTTCATTGATAATTAATTGTTATCGATTTTGGTATCAGTTCATATCAATTTACATTTATCGATTGTTTATGTACGTATGTATCGATTGTTAATGTGTGTATACGCAGATTAGCTTAGCGATCCATCGCACGATGTCGATTGCTATTCCGTGTTATCGATAGTACAAGTTATCGATAACAAAATGTGAAAAACAGTTATTGACGTTATCTATTTATTACAGCATGTTATCGGACGCAACCGTATGTTATCGATAAAATAGTTCACTTTATCGATTTATATTTCTGTTTCTTTGTCTGTCTCTGTCTCTGTCTCTGTCTCTCTCTCACTTTTACTAGTTGAATTTCCTTAACATCTGTTGATATTGGTCATGGTCTTCAAGGTCATTTAAATAGAGGTTTCACTGTAGCCACTGCTCCAACTGATGGCTAAAAGTGGACGCACTTTCAGATACAAAGACAGTTGCACAAAGAGGCCCAAAAGCCTCGACCAGTTATGATTCTGTCTGTGCATGTTTGTGCATGCTTGTGCGTGCTCGTGCCTGCTCGTGCTTGAGTGTGCATGTGCCATAAGTAAGACATTTGCGTGAATTGTGAACATTTAAATTGAATCAGTTTTTTCTGGCCAAGCCGCTTTGGCTTTCGGCGCTTGTTCTCGCTCTCGCTGTGGAAAACCCTTTGCAAGATTTCCCCCAGCGCAGTGTGGGCGAACTTAAGTGACAGTTTTCCTTACGCTGCCACCCCCCCCCCGCTGCCCCTCTCTTGTGTTGCTGTTGGGGAGAAAGGAAACTCTTGCGACAATAATTTAACTTGTCTGCTTTTTTATGCCACTTTCATGCGCTTTTACCAACTGGGATAAGCAGCAGCAGAAAGTTTAAACAGTTTACTGTTTACAGTTTATGGCTGCCCCAGAGCGACGCGACGTTCTGCCTGCCCCTCTCCCCCTCTTTCCTCTTCCTTCCTGCTGCCTGTCGCCATCGATACGCTCGTTTCCATTCACAAATTTGTGTGGCAGAAAGGGAGAACTGAAGCCGCAGGGCTACACTTGGGTTACAACACAGGGCAGGGAGGGTAGCTAAGGCAGAGAGGGGAGGAAGGGTGTAAGGGTTACAGGGTATACTGTATACTGGCCAAGAAGTAGACAAGGGTAAGGGGAGGAAGTTACTCGGCGTACTTGGCTTGGCAGCGCGTCATATCAAGCATACGCACTGTTGCATGCGCCTGCCAGCACGCTCGGGCTGTGGCCAAGTGTAGAGCAACAGCTACATCTATAGCTATAGCTATATCTATAGCTATATCTCTGGCTCTTTGGATATAGTTCCACCTAGTCCGGGCATGTCTGGGCAACCCTTCAAGCGTTGCTCGGGTTTGTCAAAAATTAAACGAAGCAATAAATTATGCGTCTGCCAATGGGCGCCAGTCAGGCAGCAGCGCACAAATTACACGCACGCACACACACACACACACACATGTATATATGTACATATATAGGTGTAGCTATTGTATATAGTTGTATATAAGGGGAAAAAAAGCAGAGCTGTGTAAAAATGATGTGTGCGTTTAAGTATCCCATTATGCATGCAGATTTCCCTAATCTTTGGGTTTGTGACTCGCTGAGTGTGTGTGTGTGTGTACCGGTATGTCTGTTACTGGTGTGTGTGTGTGTGTGTCTGTGTGTGTGGCAGTCACAGCAGTTTAGCGACTATTACAAGCCGGAAACTTCTCCCGCACCGGGCTGCCTGTTCCGGTCCTTAGCCTAAATATTTTTGATGCCCACACTGAGGCCGCAGGATACGTGGGGAGAGGAGCGGGATGAGGGGCAGCGGGGCGCAACGAGACAAGGTCAAAATGGCAGCTTAAATTCATGACAAGTTCATTTTTTTCGATTTTCTTCTTCATTTCTTTTAAAGTCGCTGAGCCAAACAACTTGTGCAGCAACCTGTTGGGCGCCTCAACGGAAAAGGAAGATTAATGGTTGACGGTTTTTTGATAAATTATTTCTATTTTTATTATATCGCAATTATTATAGGTATATTATATTTTTTGTTATTGGAGAGAAATCAGCTGAACAATTTAATGAAATTCATTTTTGAACTCACTCAGCTCAACAATACAATAAAGATTCATAGATAAGTTGAATAAATTATGAAATGAATCATTGAAACCTAATATAGAAACAATTGAAGGAAATAGGAAGTTGCAAAGGTATCAAGGTAACCTAAGGTAGCCTTTCTTACAGGCTTACTAATCAATTAATCTAAAGTTTTAATAAAAATAAAGTCGCATTAGCCCCAAAAGTTAGCCTACTCATTTGCAGTTTTCTCGCAGAATTTTCTTAGTCATTTTAAAAATTGATTGGCAAAAGTTTTGTCTCAAAAATTTGATTGAACAATTAAAATAAAATTAGCCAAAACTGAACCTTTTTTCTCCATGTTACTCACACGCATACATGTACGAGGGTCGTTTGATAAGTCCGTGACTTTTTGAATAAAATATATTTTTTTCGTCAAAGAAGCGTTTTATTTCTCAACATAATCTCCTTTTAGCTCTATACATTTAGTCCAGCGTTTTTCCAATTTTTTTATTCCTTCCAAATAATAGGTTTTCTCAAGGCCCTCAAAATAGTCGTTTGTTTCTGTGTTTCTCTTCATTTGACCCGAATCTCTTACCGCCGAGCCATTTCTTCATGTTTGGAAACAAAAAATAGTCACAGGGGGCTAAATCTGGAGAATATGCTGGATGGGGTAGCAGTTCGTAGCCCAATTTATGAAATTTTGCCATGCTGACTACACACGTGTGCACCCGTGCATTGTCCTGATGGAACAGCACTTTTTTTTCGCCAAATGCGGTCGTTTCTGCTTCAAATCAATATCGAATCTGTCCAAAAGCTCTGAATAATATTCGCCGGTGATCGTTTTACCCTTTTCAAGGTAATCGATGTGAATGATACCTTGTGCATCCCAAAAAACTGTGGCCATGACCTTGTTGGCCGACAGACCCACCTTGGCCTTCTTTGGTGCACGTTCACCCGGAGAAACCCACTGTCTTGATTGTTCTTTGGTCTCTGGTGTGGTGTGGTGGATCCATGTTTCGTCTACGGTAACGAAACGGCGCAAAAATTCGTTTGGATTGCGGTTGAACATCGCCAAACACTCCTTTGAAATGGTCACACGGTTGCGCTTATGGTCGTGTGTGAGCAATCGCGGCACCCATCGCGCGGAAAGCTTTTTCATGTCCAAATATTCATGTAAAATGTGATGTACCCGTTCAGTTGAGATGCCTACAGCCTCAGCTACCTCACGCACTTTCATTCTCCGATCATCCAATATCATTCCATGGATTTTGTCGACGATTTCTGGCATGACGACCTCTTTTGGGCGACCTGAACGTTCGGCATCACTTGTACTGGTACGACCACAACGGAACTCAGTAAACCATTTCTTAACCATTGAAATTGATGGTGCAGAGTCCCCATAATATTTATCAAGTCTTTCCTTGGTTTCGGTGATGGATTTTTTACGCAAAAAATAATGCTTAATTAGCACACGAAATTCACTTTTTTCCATTTTCGTTAAAATTCACGAGATCGTCTGCTTTCAATGCCTATAAAACGCAAACCAAAAAACGCAGCTTTCTCAAAATTTTACAGTCAGCTGTTAATCGATAACTGCTGACAGGAGCAGTGTTGTATTTAGAGCAGGTGCGCGGCAAATACAAAAAGTCACGGACTTATCAAACGACCCTCGTATATGATAAATTTTTAGCACACCTCTGCCAACTCTTGTCATCCCTTTGTGAGTTGTTAAGCTCTTTTTAAAAGTTATTCAAATTCAAATTCAACTTTTGCCTATTAACTTTGAGGGGTGGCTAACGAGGGGGCGGGAGGGGGAAGCTAGAAAGTTTTCTACATGCCACAGTCGAGGACACCCTTGTCAATTGTTTTCCAATTTCCCCGTTGTCGTCGACGACTCCGGCGACACATTGTCCGCATTTTGTAAACTTATCTAAAACGGCCGCAGATTAAATTATACGAGAGACAAAAAAAAAAGGCTGCAAATGTCATGTGAAAATGTTTTGACAGATTTCCATAAGCACACACAAAAATATTCTGCTAACTGGCATAGTACAATATAAATGTGCATACACATGTGTGTGTGTGTGTGTGTATTTAAAAGGACTGTGTCATTAGCCGCCTCTAATGGGAATGCCATAACCCAGAGGGCGGTATCAGCTAAGCTATCTGGCTGCCTTCCTCTTACTGGGGTGGAGAGGGGGGAGGGGGGGTTCTGCTTTTGGGTTAATGTCTTCATTGAGCCACGCCCTTTAACTGAATTTAATGCGCATATTTATTTTATTTAATTATTTATGTATTTTCGTTTAGTTCCCTCTCCTTCTCTCTCTCTTTCTCTTTCTCTGCCTTTCACTGGCAGTCGCCTTTTTTATTTTGTCGTGAATTAAGTTAATTAATGCGTCGCATTAGCCGCTGCTTAGGACTTATAGACGACATCCTTGTCCTTGTTGTCCTTCATCAAGTCAATCACAGCAGAGGCAAGAACAGCAACAACAACAACAACAACAACAACAGCAGCGGCAGCGGCAGCAACATTTGGCCAGGCTGTGTCGCATTTTTAATTAATTTTGCAAGGGATTTCCACGGCTTATGAACTTTAAATATTTGCCTTAGCTTGCCCCCAAAGCAAACAAGCGACAGCAACAACAACATCTAACATGAATTACCAATGCAGGTACACACGCACACACACACACACACACACTGGCACACACTCCTGCACACGCAGTCAACAAAAAAAGGCAACTAAATTAAGTGATGCGCCCACATCTAATGTGCCTGCTTGAGTCTGTCTGCGTGACTGTGCCTGGCTATGTGTGTGTGTGTGTGAGTGTATGTGTTTTCTGTCTTCATCTGTCTGCTATTGATGTTGCCTGCTGCTTATGACACATGCGAGTGCCAGCAGCAGCAGCAACAGCAGCAGCAGCAACTCCAAACTCAAACAACTTCAGCCACGTTACGCATACGCCCCGTTGGACACTTGACCATTCAAGTGCGCAAATGAAGCGGAATTTACCTTGTTCTTGTTCCTTTTCTTTTGCTGTTCTCCACTTTTTCTCAAGCATTTCTTGAGACCGAAAAGGAAATATGCCTTTGAAATCTAGAGCACATGAGTCTTGCAGGGAAACTAACTGGATAAGATAAATGTTGAATGTTCTATATATGTAGGTACTATATGCTATATATATTCATGTATATATACTATATAGCATTCTTTAGCATTATAGCCAGTTGTCAGTTTATTTATGCAAATAACTCAAGCAATGCAGCTCCCCCTCGCTGTTTCCTCTCTTTCTCTCCCTCCTGCAGTGATTTCCCTTGACCGGCTTTATAAATAAACCGTTAATGATATCATGCAAAGCAATTGGGGGAATGCCGCAGGTTAATCTGGTCAATATACATATATGTTGAAATATTTCAGTCAAGTGTGCTGCAAAAATGCGCCTCCTTCTCCTTTCTTCTGCTCTGCTGTTTGGCTTTTCCGGCATCGAGTTTCCCCTGTTTACATGCCACGCCCACGCACACACAACACACATATTAAAATGCTGTCGGCAAGTGTATGAGAAATATGTAAAGCAATGACAAAGGGCAGCAGATGAGAGGGGTCGGAAGGGGACAGGAGGTAGGGGGGGGTTACCAGCTGAGGGCTTGGCTTGGCATTGCTCTGGCATAGCAGATTCCAAATAGAGCGTAATGTAAACAAATCTCAATAAATAACAAATATCACCGACTGCTGCCTCATTTTTTAGCTGCCTGGCATTTTTGTGGGCGTGGCCAGAGTAGGGGCGCAAGCAAGGGGAAGGGGGTGTTAGGTTGGAAATTTCCAATTTTATTGACAGAGAAATGTCGCAGGCGAAAGTTTTTCTGCAGCGACTTGAAACATTTTTTGCATAAATTTCGAAATCACACTCCAAGTAGGGGGAGAGAGGAGGCGTGGCATGCGTAATTTTTGAGGCGTGTAGGGTATAGCGTGAGTATCGTGGGCGTGACTGTGCCCATTCGCATCTCGCTTAATTCAATACGCATAAGCAATAATTTATGAATTTTTATTGAAGTTTCGCGCATCGCACTCACACACGTCTTGTTGTTGTTGTTGTTGTTGCTACGACCAGGTCCACGCCCACGGCCACACAACCCCCCGTTGCCTGTAACGCCCATGCACGAATAAGTATGATGTACACATAAAACACTCAACGTTTGCCGTCATAAATTACAAAACACGAGTACAGACAGAGACAGACAGCGCGAACAAGAAACAGAAGCGCCAAAGGAAGACTAGGAAGATGAAGCAGGAAACAGAGAAAGGGAGCAAAATAGATGAAGCAGCAGCAAGAGAAGGAGGAGGAGCAGCAGCAGTAGGTGTAGGAACTGGAGCAGTAGCCAAGCGTGGGTGCAACTTCTTCTCCCCTCCTTGGGGCACTTTGTTCGGCCTTTGATATTAATCTGGCATGCGTCGGTGTCGCTACTTTGGAGTCTTTGTTCGTTTCGTGTGCCCATCTACCCCCCTTCCCTGCCTAGACCTTGTCCTAGGTGAGGCCATCCTCTTGCTCCCCTCCCAGCTCTTCATATGAAGACACGTTGTGCCGTCAAGGCCTGCGCCGTGTGCCGTGTGGGCGAGTGGCCTCTGTATCGCAAATCAAATATCTATTGTTAGTCGCTGACTGATTTGTCTGAGCTGACAAGGCGTGCACGAATGGGAGGTTCCAAAAATACAGACTAACCAGGGGCAACGCGATGTCATGATAACGATAGTCGATAGTAAGGCGAGTAATTGCTGCGCAAATGGATGCAAATGTCGATTTTATGAGCAGTTATTGATTGCTGTGTGGGTTGGATGTGTGATGATACATTCAAACGGGATGTACTAATAGTAAGAGTTATCGATAGTAGAATAAATGATTACATATCACTATTGGAAAAATTGATAGAAAAGTCGTCGCTGCTAGAGTAATGGATTGTAAGGTAAGTGAGACTGGACTAATTGTCTCGATAATAGAGTAATCGATAATACAGTAATCGAAAGCACAGTAATCGGTAGATGGGTGGATAGTGACAGTTATCGATGATAGCTCTATCTATAATACAGTTATTCTAGTAATGTTGTTGTGGCTCAATTTCTATTGTTCGTTAGAGTAAGCGATGATAAAGTTATCGATACGATAGTAATCGGTACTAGGAAAATCGATTATTGTGTAATCGACACTAGAGTAATCTATACTATAGCAAACGATAAATTAGTAATCGATAATATGGTTATCGATAATGTTATAGAAATCGATTAAATTAGTAATCGATAATATGGTTATCGATAATGTAGTTATCGACAATATTGTAATCGATAACATATTAATCGATATTAAGGTAATCGATACTAGAGTAATCGATATGATGTTAGCGCAATCGATATCAATGAGAGAAACAAATGGTTTATCTAAGCAGAGGAATAATAATAATAATATTCACATATCCATATACTCGTATATATTCCCAATCAGCATGAATCAAATGAGCTTTAGGCTAATGAATGCAAAGCAAAAGCGGAACATCGTAACATGCTGAATATTAAGTCGATTGCAGACATATCTCGTAACTTTTAAGTACGATATGAACACACAAACATAATTCTTTATGCACGCATGTGTGTGTGTGTGTGTGTGTATGTGGGTGTCTGTGCGTATTCATTTACATATCGCGATATCAAAGTACAATTCACGAGTCGTAAAGCCACAAGAATCATCTCCATTGCGTATTGTTCTCATTAAAATGCTGACTAAGTAACTCATATGCGACTTAGGATCTCTTTCAGATAAGGTAGAGGAGGAGGAGGGAAAACGAGGAACGTGGAGAAGGGGAGCAGAGGATTATAAGTTTACAACTGACTGGGCTGGGCGAATGGAGGCAATTTAATCAAAGCCGCAAATGCCATAAAATTAGAGGGGACGAGGTCAGCGGGACAATGAGAAGAGTCCTGCGACGCAGCACGTAAATCCTTCAGCTTTGCTTCCAGGCGTCGTTCAGTTGATTAATTCCCGATTTTATTTGGCATTTTTATGGCCAGCCAACAACTGCAACCAGCTTCGACTCCATCACAGACAGAGAGAGAGAGCGAGAGATAAGTCGCGATTGCACGTGGCCAGCTGGAGTGAAGGGAAGATGAACGAGGCTGGCAGCGAATGAGAGAACTGAAAACGAAACAGAAACAAAAACAAAAAAGCGAAACAAAGACGAAACCAAAGAAATCGAAGCAAGTTCGAAACTGAGCGAAGCGTCAAACGGACACAAAATGGAGAAAAAAGCGATACTTTATTTTGCCATTAATCGTAAAAATTGCTCATTTTATTGCTTTCAAAGTGTTTTCGGGGGTGCCAGTCGTCGCGTCGCGTCGCTGTCATCGCTGAGAAAGTTTGCATGTGGCACGAGGCACGTGGTACGAGGCAAGCGATGCGTGAAGGCAAAGCAAGGCAGCAAAAACAAGGAAGCCAAATATTGACAGAGACAGCGCGAGATTGAGAAGGAGAGAGAGAGGCAGGAAGGGAGTCATCGCGTACCTGGCAGCGAGCAGGTGGCAACCCTCGAGGCTGCCTAATGTTATGCATAAATCGTACTACATTCCATATGTTTCTCATGCTATCGATAGCGTAGCAACGAAAGAAATCAATTCCGTTATCTGCGATCATTAATTAAAGTATATGAAAGAAATATCGCTTTGTATCAATCAAAGTACAACTTGCTATGCCATATATGATATATGACAGCTAATAAGTTGGACAGTTGAAGGTAGATGCCATTTAAATCTGCAGTTTTGTTGAGGTAATTTCCAATCTGCAGAGAAAGAAAACACTCAATTCAACGGAAATTTAACCAAAAACAAAGTTAAAGTCAAGTGTGCTTGACTGTGTGGTACCCTTTGCCTACTATGCACTTTCCTGCTTAGTTAATTTTGTGCTGCATACTTACTGGCGCCGAAATCTGTTTGCCCAGTTAAAATATTACTCAAATTACTTCTATGTTTATTATCCGATTGCAACTAAATTTACACAGCTCATTCGAATTGTAATAATTGCTGTGTACACCAATAGATAATATTTTAGCTTGAAAGCCTTGCCTGTAATTTGATTTCTATTAATGCGTGGCTAAATTTTAAAATGAACTTTATCTGTGTGCATTGATAAGACATACACTCCACAAGTTTGGTATACCTAGCTCTTATAGTCTCTGCGAAGTAGGTGTTCATACAGACAGACATGACTATATCCTCCCACTGATACTTTGCGTCTGCTGCATACTTACGGTATCCATCCACACTGGCAAAAAGAAATCTCGCGTCTTAAGCCGAGTTCTATTTTAAGCGTATTTAATGCTGGCCAAAAATATAATACGCGACTCATTCTGTCTGCTAAATTTAAATTTCTGTGTGCCCTTTGTGGCTTTGCTTAAGCGGAATTCATTAAAACGAATAACTGCGGCTCATTTGCTATTTATAATTCAATCAATATTTTTGGCTAGCCGCCAGTTGCAGGAGAGATCTATCCCCCTCTACATAGTATTTTTATGTATGGTATGTGTATCATCTGCAGTAGCTCGTGAAATAAAGCAACATTCTAAGCAAACAGATGCAACGTTTTTTTGTGAATGGGCCTCACATAAAGAAAACAGTTCCCAGTCCTGAAAAGGAGAATGAACCTAAACAAATTTCACGGCGTGTACTTCCGAGGAACTCCGCCACCCACTGCCTCTTGCCACACCCCACATGGAAAGTGCTCCCTCTCTCTCTCTCACGAGACTCTCCTTCTACTTTACCCATCTCAGAGCCTTTCTTGCCCTGTTCTGCTCTGCCTCGTCCCCTTTGGTATTTGCCAGCCGCAGTTATTACTCATTTACAGACATTTGGCCCACGTTTACTTTATGCCTGGACGAAGATGGTGGTGGGGAGGGGCTGGGGCAGCATCTTTTGTTATTTGCATTGGACTACAAAATGAGCAGCAGCAGCAGCAGAGGGAAAAAAGGAAAAAGTTTCAAATCTTTTTGAATGAATTTAATATTCACAAAGTATGAAAAATACTCTTAGGCAAACTTCGGAAGGCTCCAAAAAAACAGACGACAGGCTCCCAGGCTGCCATAATCATCGTGCTCATCATCATCCTCCAAACATTCTCATCATCATCATCATCATCACCCTCATCATCAACTTCGTCGTCATCGTCGTCATCCTCATCAGCAACTTGGTTTCGTTCCCGTCATACCCCCGTCCACGTCAGCTTCATGTCCTCGTATATGATTTCGGGATTATGTTTATTAATATGTTCGCATAATAACTTTTATGCCACGCCCTGCGTCCCTGTCCCCCGCCCCTCTAGAGCTGCTTGCAAAGGGTTCAGCTGTTGCAATCAGTTCTGTGCCAACCTTGGCCAGGTGCCAGGCACATCGACACCCACAAAAAGAGGCAAGTGGGAGAGAGTAGAGGGCAGAGGGAGAACAGTGGGCAGGGGAAGGTAGGGAGAGAGAGAGAGAGCAGGGTACAGACAGTAGCAATTTGTGCGACGCTTGGGCAAAACGCTTGGCTTTTCACATCACGTTTTAATTGCATCTACGTACAAGGCAGGGAAAGTGCCACTGGAGGGAGGTATAATGAAATAAAACAAAATAAAAATGGGTAACTCTGCACGGAGAATGTCTCTCCCCTCCTTTCTCTCTCTCTCTCTTTCGTTGCCAGTTTTTGTTGCGCTTTTAAATTGTTGGCAAATCCTTCTTGGCTTTATTTTGGCAATTGCACATTTCAAGTGGATTTAAGAGAAGGGCCACAACTATGAGAAAAGTCATCTCAACGCGTGTCATACGGACTGCCAGTTAACTGGGCTATCAACGTGTCCGACGAGGGGCTCAAAGCGGTCACAGTTTTGTGATCGTCTCAAAGTGAATCCACAAAAGGGAAAACGTAGCGGGAGAAGCCATTTGCGAAATGGTTTTCCAAATCGCGCTGACATTGCCTGGCATCTGACCCCGGATGGAGGCTACCGTTGATGACTGTGTTAAAGCTCCTCCTAAGGGGGAAAGAGTGGCAGAGGGAGGAAGGAGCGAGGCCCGTTGCAGGTCAAAAGTGGCTGAGTGATGGCCCCGTGCACAGCGCGTCAAGTGTTTACGGCTGGGCTTAGCCTTTGAACCGTTACACGTTCAAGAGACCAGATAGACGGTGGAGGGAGGGATAGAGGGAGGTGGGGGCAGGCTAAGTTATAGCATTAAAGGAGCATTAAAGAGCACATCGGGATGCCGGACGCATCCGTTCGATATTAAGCGAATTGTGAACTGGCAAATTCAATGAAATATTTATTAACCTTTAATCAGTTGGGCAGCCGGATGAACCCAACGAGGGGGGACCCGGGTCAGTGTTTGGCAGTCAGCATATTTTATTACACATTTCCACTGGCCAACGTGGCGTATGTGTGATGCGAAGCAATGTGTGCAGTGTCCTACTCGTCGTATGCTTGATTTATTCGCACAATAATCAGCAATATCAGCAGAAAAATTCGATATCAGGTCAGTGCCTGCATGCTAATTGCCCAGCCAGACGAAGCCTACACGAGCCCAAGGCGTGGAGAGTGGGGGGGGGAGGGGGAGTGACTGATATTAGACTGGCATTAGTGTGTGTGTGGGAGTGGAAGGTTGACTGGGTCTAAGGTAAGGCCAGGCCAGGCCAGGCAGACAGACAGGAAACGTTTACATTGAAATCCGATGGCTTTGCATATTCGAGTCGATTCGATTTATTCACAATTTATTCATTTGCAGCCAGACAGACGCTGAAAAAAGTGAGTGGGAGAGAGAGAGAGGGGGGAGAGGAAGAGGGAGAAAGACATGCGAACAATGCGAGCGAGTCTGACAAATTTCAATCAGTGCAATAAATAAACAATGAACTTGCCAGAGCTGTCATAATGGGCACAACACACACACAGACTAACACATGTGTGTGTGTGAGTGTGCATATGTGTGCGTGCGTGTGAACTTTAAAAGGTCTCTCACTGTCTCTCGCTTGTTGCGCACTTTCTATGCGATTGAAACTTTATCTGGAACTTTGCCATTTCGGGCTCTTCAGTCCAGTGTTGCTTCAAGAGATTTAACTGTCTCGCAGCAGCTCATGACGCCTGGGAGACAGACAGAGAAAGAGAAATAGAGCGAGAGGGTAAGAGGAGGGAGGTAGGTGCGTGTGTGTGTGTGTGTGAGTCTGGACTACTCGTCTTCCAATTGACGCAATGCAAGAGAAAGATTCAGTTTCAGGGGCAGGGTCAGGGCCAATGCTCGCAGATAAAGCAAGCACAGTTCAAAGACGAGAGAGAGAGAAAGAATAAGGGGAGGGGTGCGGGGGGAGAGTGAACCCCATAAGGGGTCTCCGCTCTCTCGATTCATACTCAGTTTGGGCACGTAAAATATGAATAGAGAGCGAGAATAAGTAATGAATGGTTTGCCCCAAAAAATGTTTCTGCTTTGTTGGCAACTTTCAAATTCGTTCGTGATTTCTATTCGATTAACGAAAATCGTTTATTTATATATATATATATCATTTGTATATATATAGCAGAGATATTCCCATGATGATTGATGGCCGATTGTCTTCATTATGCAGCAGACAAAGAATGAATTTGCAAAAATTAAATTGTGGAGTGAAGAAACGTGTCGGGCAAGGGGCAAAGTGATTGGAATTGAAGAAAATATAATGCAAGCAATGACAATAAAAAGTACTTTAAGTCTAGAAGACTTTTAACAAACAACTTAGCTCAACTTAGCTGAGAGTGCAGTCCAAGCACACTTCAATCTGACCTAAGCAACCTATTCTTACCCTAATCCAGGTTAACTTTTTGTGTAAATATTTAAAATATTTTAAGCAGATTAAGAACCT
Source organism: Zaprionus indianus (assembly GCA_018904595.1). Classification (NCBI taxonomy): domain Eukaryota; kingdom Metazoa; phylum Arthropoda; class Insecta; order Diptera; family Drosophilidae; genus Zaprionus; species Zaprionus indianus. Next base: position 2,699,150 of record JAEIHA010000344.1, read on the forward strand.
TCTTCGATGTGCACCTAGCTCTCTCTTTCTCTCTCTCTCTCCCCCTGCTCAGTCTTCTTCCCTATAAGAGCCACCTAACTAAACTAACCTAAACCTGACCAAAGTGACCTAACCAAAAGTAACCTAACCCTAACCTATCTCTAACCTATCACTAACCTATTCTGAATTTTTGCTCAGAGCAAGAGCACATTCTTTTACTACTCTCCCTCCCTCTACTCAGCCTACCCCCTGACCTATGCCAGACTACTTCCGTTTAGTTAATCCCTCTGTAATCCGTTGCTGGTAAAGGCTCATACAGTCACTTGCTCGGGGCAAACCCTCGCAATCCGCTTAGCAAAATTATCAACATAATTTGACAGTGGCAGGCGCACTAAATAAAGAAATATAAAGAGGGAGTGGGCAAGAGATAGGCAGAGAAAAAAAGAGAGAGAAAGAGGCAGAGCTAGTGGGAGAGAGCAAAGGAAGTTAGAGTGAGAGGCAATAAAGAATGAAACAGATTTGAAAAAGTGTTGAGAATTTGCAGAAGCATGTAAGGAATTAGTGAAGGCACTTGAGTATTGACTTGAGCATTGACACCTCAGCGACGTCGGGCTGTGCTAACATCCTTTCTCCCTTCGCACCCCTCCCCCCGGTCTGTTCCCCCGTCTGTGCCTATGTCTGTCCCACTGTCTGTGTGATTTAGTGTTTTCTTATGCGACCAAAGCGGCTTTTGCTTGGTCTCTTTCTCTCTTTCTCTCCTGGCTCTCTGTCTCTTTCTCTCTTTCGCTCTCTCTCTTTCTCTTTCTCTTCCTCTTTGTTTTTCTCTCCCGTTTTGGCAGTTCAATTTACGTTGCTCTTTGAGCTCTTCGTGTTTGCCTAAGTAGCTTTCGTTCGGCCTCAGCAAACGCGAGAGATGCCGTTGCCATTGTTGTTGTTCCTGTTCCTGTTGTTGTTTTTCCTGTACAGACTAATGTGCTTGTATTTACTTAAACGCACAAATGAGTAAGGGAGGGGGGAGGGGGGGGAGCAACCTATCCACATTAGCGGCCCACTTCACTTTTGGCCTCCTTCGCCTCGACTGATGAGCAGCAAATTGAATTTTATTGACTTGATTCGCGTCCTTCTCTGCTACCTCACCCCCCTTCCCCCGTTTGCATTTCATTTCTATTTCGCCTGACCTGCGTCCAGCTTCGTCTTGTATACACAATAAATTGATTTCTGATTATCATTGCATAATAAAATGGCTAAATTCGCGCAGCTTTGTGCAGGCGAGCGAGAAAGGTGAGACGAACAGACAGACAGATGGACAGAGCAGGAGAAAAACAAGGAGGAGGGAGCAGATGGAGCACAGAGAGTAGTAGGAGGAGCAGCAGGAGGAACCTGACCAGAAGCAGGCCTGTGAGACCCAGTGGGCGAGAGAGAGAGGCCAACAGAAGTTTTAATGAAGCGTATTAAAATTTAATTAAATAACAATTTGCACAAATGTAAATAAACACGCCGCTGCTTATGCAAAGTGAAGGAGCAGAGGGGGGGGAGGTGAAGCAAAAAGGGGCGTGGAGAGTGTATGCTAGCCTGGGCTGGCATGGCAACGACCAGCGCGGCGAACTTTGGTCATTAAATTAAGTGCACAAGAAGACGATGTGACGAACGCAGGATGGCAGCAAGCAAGCAAAAAAGAAGGCAGCAGAAAGGCAGAAGAAGAAGAAGAAGAGGAAGAGGCAGAAGAAGGGGAAGAAGACAGAAGCAGAGGACGAAGTGGTAGAACAAGGCAGGGAAGCTCCATCACGACGTGGCTAACAACGGCGCCGCTGACGATGTTGACAATGTGGTCGTTGTATCGCTGCCAACAGCGTGTGGCAAGTGGAAAGTGGCAGGCAGCTGCCTGACTGTAGGGGCAGCAAGGTGGTTCAGCTAACAGACACTGGCCGGCAGCCACAGCAGGAGCAGCAGCAGAGAGTCGAGGGTTACTCGTAGTAGAGGGCGATTGTTTGGAAGAGAAGAAGAAGTGACAAGAGTATAGAGAAATACAAATATAACAAAACATATTATATATACAAATATGTATTTATATATACTTCATCACATAAATTATATAAATATATAAACATACTTAAATCAATTTGTTTATATTCCCAATAAACATTGACGGACTCAGAACTGATTTACTTTCGCAGTTTTCAGTTCTGTGCTTCGATTTCTATCGATTGTTTGGCGACTTCAGTCAGTGAACCATGAACTATCAAAGTAACAAAGCAGCAAACTTCAGTCTGTCGATCAAAGCAAAATTCATAATGAAAGTGCCTGATCAGTAACAGACAAAAGCTGCTTGCTGCACAGGCAAACTCAGCTCGATGTCTTTCGAATATTTTCTCGACAAGTTGCGCACTTCTTCTGCATTGCTGACAAAAGCTGCCTGCTGTACAATGCTCAGCCAAAGTTTATAAGGTTCCGTTGATGCCGCCCTCGCTGTTGTCGTGTTAACTGAACTGTTTGTTGGCTTCGCCCTTGGCAGTTAATGTGATTTTTAATTTTCTATACACATAATTCTATGCTAGACACACACACACACACACACACACGCACAGACATCATTTTTGGTGGGTGTCTCCATGTCTCAAAGGGTCCCGAGTGCCGCCTCAGGGACGACGATGGCGACGGCGACGGCGACGTCTTTTACGAGCGCATCGCTCATACGCCGCGTGGCCCGTGGCGCAGCAATTTTCGCGTTGTGCGCCAGGTAAAGTCTTAATTGAATTTGCCTTTTGAGCGTTGGCCGGGCAACGTGAGTTGCTGCGTGCCGCCACTGCCACTGCCACTGCCACTACCTCTGTCTCTGCCTAGGCAGCTGTATTACACATACGTCACGTATTCCGTATACGCAGTGTGCGCACAGACTTTATTTATTTCGGGTTTTTTTTTCTTTTTATTTATTTTTTTATTAAATTTCGCTGAGATTTTCAACTTTAAATGAATTTGAAGTCGTTGCCAGCCTGATTTGCATTTATTGATAATGGCAACACTGCAAGAAAAGAAAAGTCGCCGCCTTTTCGTTAAGCTCTTTCGCCTCGTCGACATTGCCCACGCAGCCGTAAATAAGAAATTCCAAGAAAATGAAGTATATTGTGTCCAGCTAAGCGGCTTGAGGTTGACTTTTATAGCACAGCAGATATCGCCTTCCTTTCCCCTCCTGTTATCGGTTATCTTGCTGCGTGGCCAGTTATCGCATCTTCGAAATTGTCTCAGCGCTTTTCACTTTATGACTGCGCGCAATAAAAACGACATCGCGTGCGTAGCGTGAATTCGTCACAGTCAGGCCTCCATCACTATTTGCATACCCTAACCACACTATGTACTATATATTTATGTGTGTGTATATGTACAACAATATGTCGCTTTGATTGATAATGCGGCATGTCAGACTGAAAGAGTTATGACGAGGAAAAACACTTGAGAGAGTGCGGGAGAACCCTTTGTGGGGGCGCGAGAGCTAACGATATGTACATTTATTATACAGAATAATATACCTATATATCTATATATATTATTATACGTGCTTTGCCATAGTTTTGTTATTTCTTTAGCTATTTATCATTTTATGTTGGAGTTGAATTCTAAATGCTTCACGCTGATTTATATAAATATTGTAGGTATTTGCAGAAGGTTCTTCTTTAAGAGATGGTCAAACATACTATCGATATATGTAGGTTGGATTGATTCATAAATGAAAATGGTTGTTATTAATTGTGGCTTATAGAAACAGATTGCCGATAGTGCTGTCCATTCTTTACACTATTTCTGCTCCATATAGGTACATTAAATACTTTTATTGTTTTACTATCGATAACCTTACTTGGCAACTTTTTATTGTTTGCATACCTATTCATTGTTCTTTTTACATCTGCTTAGCAAAATGCTTGGCTGACTGTGTAAGATATAGTGATAGCCCCATTGACTATCATTGTTTATTTTTTGTTTACGATTACTATCGATAAATGTATATTCCAAATATTGATGCTTCATTGCCACATCGATAATTAGCTTTACCTCTCCTACGTATGTTGCGTGCCCGGTAGTGTAACGTACATAACGATAGTTCTATTAACTATCATTATTACTATCGATAAACCTGTCTTGCAAATACTCATATCAATGACTTGTCGGAAGTTTTCTTCACCTCTCTCAAGCACATTGCATGGCTGAGTACATGATAGGTATTCACAATCCGATAAACTATCGAATTTATCTGGGCATACTATCGATAGACTTTCTTCTTTGAAAATATCAGTATTTAACGTAAATTTCCATGCTTCTCTAGCGTCGATAGTCCCACTTATCATCATTCTTCTCCGGGAACTCTATGGGAAAGCCTCTTATTCCCTACAAAAATATCTTGCCAAACACATCGATCACTTCCTTCACTCACGCATGATGCGTGCTGCACGAACTGGCAGAGTACGAAGGTCACAGGCAGCTGCATGTCACGCGGCCATGCATCAGTCGCGCTTGCCTCCAGCTATGCTGGTATTTCTGCAGTATTTTTTAAACAATTAAATACAATAATTAAGCAATTAAGCGCATTGTTGGTGCAACTCGATAAACTGCAATCAACTACCATAACTTGCGCAGTGGATACCCTGTAAACGAGGGAGAACTGATCAACACCGGCTTGATGACTTAATTTAAAATCAAAAAAATACCAAAGTCATGGAAAATAAAATATACAGAATTGTAGAACTTAATTTAATTAGACTTTCATTGGGTCGTTCATGTTGTTGTTGACCACACAGACACACACACACACAGATATACACACACACACAATGCTGGGAACAAATACATGCACACTTTGTGCTCTTTGTTTTTAAAGCAATCTAATGCCAAGTTAATTTTTCAATTTACACGCAAAGTGCCATCGAGGGTGGCACGAGTTGATGCCCTGACGAATGGGGCAGAGGCAGGGGAAGGGGAAGGGACAAGAGCAAGTTGCCACCGCGTTGTGGGAAAGAAACACACGCTTACAAGTCATATGGAAATTGCAAAGTGAAGCTGGAAGGGAAAAACTTTGCCAGATTGTGGCAAAAGAAGAGAGATAAGCCAAACAATGCATGACAAGTAGATACCCTGTAGGTGGTTTTCAAAAGGTTATTTGTCAAGGTTATTTGTTTATTAATTTATGGATTTATATTTATGCATTAATATGTTTATTTATGTAATTTTTTTTTTTTGTTTTATTTTAGTTCTTTATTTATATTTCATTTATTTATTTTATTGACTTACTTATTTATTTGTTTATTAATTTATGGATTTATATTTATGCATTTATATGTTTATATATGTAATTTTTTATTTTATTGACTTACTTATTTATTTTTTTATTAATTTATGGATTTATATTTATGCATTTATATGTTTATTTATGTAATTTTTTTTTTTTGTTTTATTTTAGGTCTTTATATTTTATTTATTTATTTTATTGACTTACTTATTTATTGTTGTTTGTCTTTTTTATATTTTTGTTCATTTTTTATTTATTTATTTATTTGTTAATAATTTAATTATTAATATTTTTATGCCTTTCCTTATTTATCAAATTAAATATAATTAAGCTAGTCATAATAGAGTTGTCTTCTCTCCCTTAACACTCCCTTTGCCACACATCGCGCTGCAGGGTATTAAAAGCAAAAACAATGAAAAACAGAATCATGTTAACAATAACAACAACAGCAGCAGCAACAACAACAACAACAACAATGGGCAGCCAATTAAGCGAGCTTTTGCATAATTTGTTAACCGAAAGCCGCAGTGGCAACAGCAACAGCAACAGCAGTGGCAGCAACAGTGGCAGGAGCTATGGCTGCCACAGGGGAGGGGGTGGCGCGGCAGCAACAGCAACAGCAACAGACCGAGGCTGCCACAGAGCGCTGAAGATTTTTGTGGCAAACGGACGCGACCGACAAGCAAAAAAAAGTACGAAATAAAAATGCTAATTTATTTTAATTTTTCTGCAGCTCCCTACGAGAGCAGCTCCCCCTCCCCACCCACAGTTCCGCAACCCCTGCACACCTCTGCTGCGGGTTGCAAGTCTCCTAGGGAGGGGAGGGGGGGTGTAGCGACGTCATTTGCATTTATTTGATATGCATTTTGTGTGCTGCGGCCAAAAAGTCGTCTACAACTTTCCACCTTTTGCCACTTGCCACTTGCTGCTGTTGCTGCTGCTACTTGCCACGCGATCTCCATCTCCTTCGGCGACGACTCCGCCGCGTAAGGCAGATTTATGATTGTGTTTTGCAGGTCCTTAGAGCCATTGGCCAAGCCCCTTTGCCCCTTTCCCGCGCGCACTTAAATAAATTTATGAAAATATGCAAACACGCGCCATGAAAGTGCAGCCAATTGTTGGAACAAGAGTTTGCCTCGCTTGGCTTCCTGCTCCTCCTCCATTCCTCCTTCTGTTCTTACTGCTGTTCCCACTTCTAGAACTGTTCCTAGTGCTGCTCCTGCTTCGTCTTCTTCATATGTACCTCCTTCTAGTGCTGTTCCCTTTCCTCTTACCTGCTACTTACCTTTCTCTCCTTTCTGTCCTGTTCTTCTTCCTTTTTCTCCCCCTCCCCCTCCACCTGCACATGCACCTGTTCCCCCTGCAAGCACTTAACGGACTTAGCTTTAGTCCCTCGCACAAAGCACACGCCACGTGTAAGGATCGCGCGTCCAGTCGACTGTGATGGTTTATTACGCTGTGAGTGCTTTTCTCTCTTGCTAGTGCAGATTATGATTAAATTCCCCGTTAATTTCCTTATTGAAGCTCGTTAAATGGAATTACTGCAGCTAATTGAATCGCTGCACGCTGCTTGAGTTGGCAACGCGGTGCAGCGATTATTATTTGTTATCGTTCGTCGCAGTTTAATGTGTTGCAGGCAGCTATAAGTTGACAGCCCCTCTCGTTCAAATTCAAATTTTCAAATTTCAATTTCCTTTCGTTAAATTGAATTATTAGTATTTGCTCAATTGAGTTGGCAACGCGTGCGGCTATGTTTTTTTATTGTGACTCTTCCCATATCAAGCAGCTTTCAGTCAGCTACAACTTGCATGATTGACCATACGGCAGCCTGACAACTCTGTCACTTTCAAAATTGATCTGCTTAAGCCTGTCAAGGCGCTGCCAGGCATGAAACTGTCGTACTTTCTCTCTTTTTTCTGCAAAATTTCGCTTTGCAACCGCCAGGGGCCGCCACATAAACGTTCTCACTTGGGGAAAACAACAACAACAACAACACTTTAGTGTCGGGGTATGCGTTGCTTGCTTTTTATTTTAATTAGCTACTGTCGCTCAAAGACATTTTCTAAAACGGTAGCTGCACCGCAGAAGCAAAAAATGTACCTTGTCGTCTGGCTGGCACTGTGCACAGTGGGGCTGCCCACTCGTTAGCTGAGTGCAGCAGCTGCTGCTGTTGCTGCGATGCATTAAAACTAGCGCTGGACAAGTAGACCAGACACAGGCACACCCTTTTACACCCACACACACACACACACACACACATGTGCACCTGCACTCACGCCCACCGCACACACACACACACAGCGCAGCACTCAGCGCGTGACTCGTGAAATGGGCGCTTAAAATCATGCAACGTTTTTTTTTACGCACACCTCGTCAAGGTGTTCCACAAGTGGGGTATATGAGTGCGTGCAAAATGTGGTAAAGACTGTTTATAGCTGATATTCCCCCTCACTCATTACTTACAGCAATTAAACACCGTTTTTTCAGTTATTGTTTTTACAGGGTATCTGCCCGTCGATCATGCCCGTTTTCAGTTGCGCATTGTGTCCTGCCTTTGGCAAGCGACTCATTGGACTTGGCATTTTTGCATGTCACTTAAGCAGCACTACGACAATCCCCCTCCTTGTTGCTCTCTCTCTCTCTCCTTCGCACACTCTGGCTTTGTTCTTCCGGCGCAAAAGCGTGTCGAGGCTAGCGTGTGTGTTGTGTGCGTGTGCGTGTGTGTGTGCGTGTGCGTGTGTGTTCGCTTCGGGGTCGTTAATTAAATTTATGTCCAGGCCAAATACATTTGTATTGCAAAAACGCTAACACATCGAATTGGACAATAAATTAAAGAAATGCATGCCAAGTGTTTAACAGGCGTGGGTGCCACTTTTAAGTGCATACCCTGTAATTTGATAAGGTAAATAGATTAGCATATGTAAGTAGAATGTGTGTTTTATTTGCATACAGAGTATCTCATTTCAAGTTGCAGGTATACCGTGTAACTTGCATTAAATAAAATGAAATATGTCTTTGAGCTGCTTACAGGGTATCTATCAGTTGTATTTCTGTACTCAAGAGACTTCCCTGGGCAGTGGGCATTTGTTTTTAATGCATACCCTGTAGTTGTTATTCTTAATTATAGGCAAAACTCGCTTAAATGCATACTTGAGTTGAGTACAGGGTATCTATAAGTCGTATTTCTGAACTAAGGAGGCATGTGTGCGATCTAGGCGGCAGCTAGAAATGCATACTCTAGAATATGCTTGGAAATTATAATTTAAATGTACTAAAATTGCAAATTTATCTGTTTACAGGGTATCTATTGGTCATTGAACTCAATTATAGAGACATGCGTATAGCATATGTAACCTTTAAATAGTCTTAACCTGTAAAATATTTTACCAAAATATAGACAACGAATAAAATAATAGATGAACTTTTCCACATAAATGAAAAGACATTTATCATGAAATATCTTTCGTTAGTTTCCACTCTGCCTTGCGCATTATTTACAGGGTATGTGCAACAAATGAGACCTTTGTTTTATTGCTTTCTGTGTGGATTGCAGTCGAAATCAGTTTGTGGATTGTGTGGAAACTATTTTCATGGTCTTCCTGCCTTCCTTTTTTTTTATTGCGGGCCTGTAACTTTTGTACGCCCTCACACACACACACACACACATACGCAATGCGTAGTAATACGCAATACGTAATACGTTTAGCTGTAATTAATTTCAGCCGGGCAATTCATCATGAGCAGAGAGAGAGAGAGGGGGAGAGTGAAAGGGAGAGAAAGAGAGGCGCAGCTGAAAGCGTAGTCAACTTTTGCGGCCCAAATTGCGATTATGAAGTGTAATTATGAAGTATCATTACGGCTGTGAGTGTGTGCATTGTGTGTGTGTAGGGTATGTGTAGGTGTGTGTGTGCGTGTGTCTGTGTGTGGTGTGCGTGCCCCGAGAATGGGCATCATTTTCATCGCATTTCGGGCAAGCCAGAAACTTTTGCTAATGGCCTCGGTGTAAACTTATTCTTCTGCTGTCGCCATCTTGGCTAAGACATCTCGTCACAGTCGGAGGAGTCGTGGGGGGGGGGGTCACAAAACCAAAGCACTTTCACTTCAATATTTTACAACTAATTAAGGATAATTACCCGCCATTACACAAAGGGATTCCCAGTACACGGTGCGACAAGTTGAAAGTTGACGACGAGTGACGTTCACTTTTGCGGGCGTGGCAATGCTGCGCTCTTCTACTGCCTCTGCTTCTATATCTGTCTCTCTATCCCCCTCTCTATCTGGCTCTCTCAAGTAGAAATTCTTGAAAATCCTTTGAGTGAACTCCTTGCCAATTTGTCACTTGATACGAGGTGAGCCTAAGTGTCAAAGTGTCTCAGCGATTTCAGGCCAATGAAGTGGGCGAGAAATGCCAGTTGCTGGAATAGTTCCCCCCCCCCCCCCTCATTCCTGGTATATAACCTTAGATTAGCATCAAGTTTTCGCATTAACTTGTCGGTCGTTAGCTGCCTCTACAACTTGATAATCCTTTTGTTTCGCAGAAATTGAGCAGTGCAAATGATGCACCAAAGGCATCTTTAATCTCTAGTGGGTTTGGTTGCCAGGAAAGAAGGTCTTGTGCGGGTTATGGCTACAGTACAGTTATAGCTAAGCTCCTTACTTATTGAGAAGCTAAATAATATTGTATTAATTTTTCTTGGTACGTTACACAAAAATGATATATATTTTTAAGAGAAACTAACGCATTTTATACATTTATTTAAGGAGAAGTTATTTTCTTTTTAGCCTTAAAAAAGCTAAATTTAAAGGTTATATTATAAAGCACTGAATAGACATACGATCTTTCCATTTTTATGGCTAAATTTGCTTTTAATACGGGATTTGGAACAAATTATTATTTTTAGGAAATTCAAAATGGCGGCGCAGAAAATGACGGCGCAGAAAAACCTCTAATTTTGATTATAACTGAAAAGTTATAAGATTATTTCCGTTCCGAACTAAAATTTAAAGTATTTTTATGAATCATTAAAGTGTTTTACAATTATCTTTTTCATTTCAATCACACTTAAAAATTATAAATTAATTTCTTCAATAGATTACTATAGGTTAGAGACGTATATATGAGTATTTACTTTGAATGAAGTGAATCAGATCAGTAGAACAGGCCTCAGTCTTAGAAACCCGCCTAGAGAATTTTGTACAAAGAACTCAAGAACCTTCCATTAGACAACATTGGATCGCATAGAAATATAGAATATATAGAAATATTACACGCCAATTCTACAAATGTATAGCTTCAACAACCTTTGCTTAATTTAATAAAACAAAAGTATTTGCAACTTTCGCCTCATAGCTTTATCTTTGCAGGACATTCAAGTAATTTGGCTAAACAAAAATTCGAAAACTTTGTAAAACAAAATAAAGACAGATTTGTGCGTACTGCGGCTGCAGTTTGTCCCCCTGTCCCTCTGCCTCTCCCTGTCCCCCTTCGTGTGCCTCTTCCTGCTCCTTGGCTCATGTCAACGGCCCTGGCAGGGGAGTAGCGCGTGATGCGCGCTGTCAGAGCCAAACGACAGTCAGCCGCCGTTTGAGGCAGCCTCAAACTGCCCCCTGGCACGCCCACGTTGCTGCAGGGTTGCCACCCGCTGTTCGGGACGCAGCCAAATCACTTGCAATTTGACTAGACGATGTCGCGTCGCTTTTCGCTTTTCGCGTTTGTTTTTCTCTCATTTTTTAGCAAAGATTCTTGTTGTTTTTCTTTTTACTGTTGTTGTTGTTGTAGTTATTGTTGCTGTGGGTGAATGTATTTAAAAACTTTTAATTCAGCTCGCTGAGTGCTGCTGCTCTCGAATGTGGGCGTGGCACCTGACAGTTTTCTTATTTATTTATCGCCTTTGTCGCCTGCTGAAAAATTACTTTGTATTGTTTTAGCTTGTTGTTTTTTGCTGCTCTTGTTGTTGTCGTTGTTGTTGTTGTCGCCTCTGACAAACTACGCGTGAAAATGTGGCGGGCAAGAGCCAGGCAGAGAATGAGGAGAGAGGGGGGTGGGTGGGGGGTGCTGTGCCTGTGTACCTGTCTGGGGATCGGCGCTCAGGTCAAGTGAACTTTATCAACTTAATTTATACTGTCCACAGACGCAGAAACTCATATATCTGGCAGCATTTGTATACCCTGTAATGTAGTAGCAAATGGGTAGGTGCCTTTCGGACGCTGATTGTGGTTTAGATGATTAGCTGGCACTGTTTGCATGCGCAGTGAAGAATCTGCCAAGCTAAATAGGTCAAAAAAGGTCGTTTGTTTTATTCATTGTTTATCTTTATTAAGCGAAGGAGTTCTTAACGCAATCTTTAGTGTAAATTGAGATTATGATATTAAACATGTCAATAATATTTCTTGCCCTTTTACAGGGTATACCGTAGTCTTGTTCATAGCTTATCTTGTGCATCATCATATTCTTTTAGATATACTTTTTATTATTATTTTTCACATTTTTCATTTGTTTACGTGGCAGCTACTCAGTTACCAGCTGCCCCACCTCTCTCCCCGCCCTTTCCACCTGACCCCCCCTCACTGCCTTGCTCCTACCTCCCCCTACCCCCTCCCCCCATGGAGATGATACCTTGGGCTTTTCGCAGTTTGCTTTTTGCATTTGGCCCGAGGAAAGTTTTGCTCTGCTGTCTCTTCTCCTCTTGTTGTTGTTGTTGTTGCTGTTGTTCTGCTTCTTGTTCAAATTGTATTCGAAACTTTTGTTTAAGTGGCAAATGGTTTTTTGCGCCTCCTTCTGCTGCTGCTGCTGCTGCTGCTCACCTATTGTGTAGGCGTGGCAGCTGCGGCGGCATAGGCACGTGCCATAAGCCATTTGTCAACAGGCAACCTGATTGGATTCCATGACTAAGCGCGGTTGCCAAGCCCGAGTTTCGCTTGCTCCCCCCTCTCTTCTTCTTCATCTCCTCCTGCTCTTTCCCCAATCTTTTCTACTTCCTCCTGCCTCTGCACCCCTCTTTATGCCTGTGCAAAGTTGCTTCTAAAACGCTTAAAAGCAAAATCTAATCACACTCGGTTAGCGCTGGCGTGTGGCCAATTTGCCTTGTGGTCGCCTTGTGCCACGCCCCCCCCCAACCTACTCCCTTCCCCCCTTCCTACTTGTCGCTTAGTATTAAGTAACTGGTATAAGGAGTGAAACGGAAATGGGCATTTCAGTAATAATTGCATGGCCTCAAGAGCTTCGCTTTCTCTCTCTCTCTCTTCTCGGCATCTTTGGCCAAACTTTGCCAATTAAAGGCCCACGCCCACGGGGGCTCATACAAATCCGAATTGTCATAATACACCAGCAACACATCCCTGCCTATAGCTTTCCCCCTCTTCCCCTCAATGAAAAGTTTTTGAGGTTTTATGTAGTTCAATTTAGTTTTCGCTTTTGGCATTCGAATTTTACATACAGAATCGAATAACATAAAGGCATAAAACTATAACTATTAAGTATAATGTTTTACTACTATATCATTGTTTGCAGTGCCAAATAGTTGCTTAGTTTTGCTTGGTTATTAAAGTGAAAATATATTATGAAAAGTTTCTGTTAGTGTTTAATGAGGGAAATGCCAAAAAAGGTTGTTTAAATCAAGATGAAACCTCTTTTCGAATATTGTTAATGGTTTTTTGTGTAGAAAACTAATGATCTAAGTATTATAATATAATATATTATATGTTCCTGCTGATCTTTAAGGTTGAACAGACATACAATACAATTGTATGTTATTATTCATTACTAGAATCTCTGAGATAGTAATGAAAGTGGTTCTTCATCTCTTAGAGCTTTGGGTTATTAGGAGATGTTCTTCCTCAATTTAAGAAGTTCTTCTTCATCTCTTGAATATCTATAATAGAAAAGAAGTTCTTTAGTATTTGTGGAACATGAATGGGAGTTGTTTCTTGTCTCTTATCTTTAGGATAATAACTGATATTCTTCTTCATCTCGTGGATCTCTATGATCATCTCATCTACAAATTCTCTGTAATAATAATAATAAAAGTCCTGCTTCATCTCTTGCATTGCTGTGACAGTAAAAGCAGTTCTATCTTGTTGTATCACTATCAGTATCTTTGGTACATTAAGGGAAGTCCTTCCTAATCTCTAGTCATCTCTAAGATCAACTTCATCTCTCATTTCTCTGCGATAATAATAGATATTCATCTTCATTTTCCAGCTTGCTCAGCTCAAGCACTCTACAGCATCGATTTTCCTTTTGATTCTTGGAAAAACCATATAAGTTCTCCCCTCTCTTTCCCCTTCGACTGCCACGAAACTGGCAACTAATTGCTGCAGATTCTGAGGCGCCACTAGAATGCAAATAAACAGGTGAAAGTTGCATACGATGAACATGTGTGTGTGTGCTGGGTGTGTGTGTGCTGGGTGTATGTGATTTACAGTGACGCCAACAGCTGCTGGAACTAAGTAAAATAACAATAACACTAGCGCTAGAGGCAAATGCCACGCCCATGTAAGGGAAAGGAGGGTGGAGGGGGGAAGAAGTTCGTTGAAAGTTGATGGTAAACAAGCGAGCTGTGAAAATCATTTCCATTTAGCTTTGCATCTGCTGCAGGAGTGTGTGTGGGGTAAGGTATGTGCATGTGAATGTGTATGAGTTAGTTTTGGTGTGTGTGTGGTTGTCTGTGTGTGTGTGTGTGTGTGCGTGGTTGCCATGTTTTTAATCCACTCTGTGCCACTTAGGACTGAACTAAGCGCTGTTAAGATTTACTCACTGAATTTATCTTTACAACTCGACTGCTGCTCTCTTTCCACACTACCTTCCTACCTCCCTCCCTCTCCCTCCCCCTCCTCCCTGTCTGTTTGTTTGTGTATTCTTCGAGCTGAGCTCAGCATTTTAAAATTCATAATTCCCAAGCAAAACACTCTTGCCAGCAGTGAGTGCTCTCGACTTGGCCCACACCCTGTAGCAAGCCTGCTTCACTGCACACATCCACATACATATACTGATAATATGGCAACTCTGTGGCGATGCCATCTAGTGTAAATATTTGTCCATCTAAAAGCATTTTTCTCTCTCCCAGAATAACTTTGGTTTTTGAAGTTTGATAACATTCTTTGAACTGGAAACTGCCACAAAATGAAGTTGGCAAAAACAAGTTTGTTTTCTCAGTGCACATATCTCGCAAAAAGGGGTAACCATATTTATTTAATTTCTAGCTAACCCAAAAAAAAAAAAAGAAAGGAAACAGTGTGCAAAAATTCAAAAACCTTATTCGAAAGTGGGAAAGGTAAGGCAGCGCAGTCGAGAGCTCTTTGGTATCTCATGTATAAAGGTTAAAGCACTGCGGCCTGAAGGCAGCTCTCCCCTTGACTACCCCCCCTCCCCTCCCTTCAGCAACCACAGGCTAACCCGCACGCACATACGAGATGTACTAGATACTTATTTTCGTTTGCTTTCTCAGGCCATTTGCAGTTTTTGAACTTTGATGCGAACACATGCACACTCCGGGCCAATGCTATATAAACGCGTGTGCGCGTTAACTATAACAACAACACTAATAAGAACAACGAGCTACCCATTCCCTTTCAACGCGCCATTTCACGTTAGACCACGCGGCGTATGAGCAATGTACAAGCGGAGGCTGAGATTCGACGTGGCGTTGCGCGTTGCCAGTTTGCTGACTAAGCGAAAAACTTCTAACAACGACAAACGTCTAAGATTACACTGCCCCCCACCCCCCTTCTCCCTTCTATCCCTCCCCCCTCCCCCAGGCACACACATAAGCTGCCAGCTGCGCTCTCTCTCTCTGTCTCTGTCTCTGATCGAAGGCAGCCTTTCAATGCCTTGAAGAAGGAGTCGCAGAGCAGGCTTTGGTGGGGGAAGGGGGTTCGGCAACAAGGAACAAAATGGCGGCGCACGTTCGACGCTTCACTTAATTAAGCGCCTTTTTGTCTGCTGTAAGTTGATAATTGAGGTTTGCCGGTTTCCAGTAAAAGTTAATGCCCCCAAAACCCAAATTAGAAAAGTGGCACAACAAAAGGCGCCCACGGCCAGCAGCGGCAGCGGCAGCGAGAATGGTAGCCCAAATAAAAGGTGCCTAAGCTGCCTGGCCACACACCCCCCCACCCCCTCTTATGCGCCTCCCTCTTATGTCGCCCCTTTGGCCATTTGCCTCACATAAAGCCAAAGGGAGCAGCATTTAACGAGCTGAAATAAGCGCAATGATAACTAACACAAAGCGAACAAAAATGAGAAAAAAAAGCCGAAGAGACAAGTTGGGGAAGGGGGGATGGGGGGGGGCACGACAAAACAAAGATTTTCGAATTAAGTAAATGAAAGTCACGAACCAAATCCAACGGGGAAACGAAGCCGGAGCCGAGCGTTTAATTCAATCAGATTGCAGCCCATTTGACAGCAATACAAAATAAAAACAGAGAAAACGGGCAAAAAAGAAAAGAAAATGAGAGAGAGAGAACCCATCGAGCACCTCTCAAGGGAGCACCTCTCTCTAGGGGACACACCCCTTTTCTGGCGAAGGTCGAGCTGCGAATACTTGACTTATTACAAGTTACTTACGGCAGGTTATGAAATTAATTTCACAGGCTCTGAATTCTTTTGAATTTCATTTTCACTAAAATCACGTGAAGGGAAGGCATGAGGAATAAGTATGTAACTTAATATGTAACTGCTCTGCATGAATTTGCAATGAAATGAAGGTGGACAAGTTGAGGTCTCAGGCAGGCAGGGCAGAGCATACTCAGTGAGGTTCTTGACTGAGTGTAGATAGTTATCTTTATCTCTGGAGCGTTGTACAATTCCTTGTGGTGTTTTCTATAAGATGTTGAGCTCTTACGAAGAACTAACAAACTCTTTGACTTTACTTTTTATTAAAGTTATACTTAATATGTTGCTGAGTGCAACTCCAATCTCTTATAATATTCCTTAAGATAGCCTGCATATATATTTGCAACTAGCAATAAAATGAACTCGAACAAGTGAAGGTCTCTGGCAGGCAGCACCGTCCATACACTCAGTAAGGTTCTTCACCGAGTGTACCTTGTGTACCCTTCTGCCTATCCGTGGTACCTTTCATCATCTCTAAAGTCTCTGGAATATTCGATTATAAATGTGAGAAACTCTAATGAAATAACCATAAAGTTGTCAAGGTCTCAGGCAGGACACAGCACAGAGTACTCTCAATAAAGTTCTTGACTGACTACCATATATGCCTTTCCTTGGTAACTAACTTCATCACAAAAGTGTCATACGATTTCTTGTGATCCATCCCAATATAAATGAGTGAAATTCTATGGTAATCATTGTTAAAACATGCTTCAGAAGCACTATACTGTATATACCTGACTAACCAGACCCATCTCCACATATATTTAAATCATTATATCATTTTCTAATTACATTATATAAACCTTAAACACCTCTCACTTTCAGTGGTAACTCATCGTTGGCATACCTCAAATCCCGCAATTCTTCTTATGCGCTTTTAATTATGTTTATTTTTTTAGTATTTCAATTTCAAAAAGTATTTTCACAAAAATGTGTGTGTTACTGTGGCATTTACTTTTCACATGAAACTCGGTTGCCAGCTGCATGTGAAATTCAAGTGAAGTCAAGTTGCTTTTACTTGTTCGTTCTTCTTCTTCTTCTTCTTGTTTGCTTATGCGCTGCCAAATATTTTCCACATAACTTTGGCTTTTTTAATAAGCAGAAAACTCGGTTTTCCCACTGCTCTCTTGTTAGTCTCACATTTTCACATTCGAGTTTTTCGAATACAAATAATTTACTTTAAAATTCTCTTTCGAATGTTAGAGATTTACGTTTTACAGTGAGTGAAGTAATTAAGTTAACACTGGCTTGGATTTATTTGATAAATGTTTTCATTAGTGAAGTTGATTTCATCTTCATTTCGAGAGCTTTCCCTTTAGCTGAACTTTAACGCACTTCGTAAAGGAAAAGAGACAAAATGAAAGAAAACTCTTTCGCAAACTGTCGTGCCACGTGTGGCACTTTAGGACTGGTCAGTTGCAACAGGCTGGACAGAATTTAGTTAGGCTTGTGGGGCGTATAAATAAGGCTCGAGAAGGTGGCAGCAAAATGTTTTCGCACTTGGGAATTACACAAGAAATGAGAAAAACAAAAACAAGAAACAAGAGAAAAAAATGAAAATATCTGAATTAAATCTGTGGCCAAAGTGAGCTCAGTTTGCAAATGGCTGGCCAACTACATGTATGGTATGTGCTATGCACATACACACACATACACTACACACGCACACACACACACTCGCTAACCGGATACGTATCTGGCGCTCGCTGTTTACGTAGAGCAAATTACTCTATTGTTGCGGCAGGCGCTATAAAAACATAATCCACATAAAGCTTTTAACACACTTTAACGCACACACTGTCACACACACACACACACATAGTGTCACACACATGCATACGCAGTGAGCATAGCTGCCCCTGCTGCTGCTGCTGTTACGTAACAATGGCGGCCGCTTAAGCTGCTGTGTCATTGCGTATCCGTCGCATTGCCCACTGACCAACAACTGCTCAGCCTTCCACTCTCTTCCCTTCTCTTCCTCCCCCCCCGCTCCTTGCTCTCCATCTTGTCCCCTTGCATGCTTGTCCAACTGCCAACTGGCTTATGTAATTTTAACAAGCTGTCCACCCACGACAGTCCCACGCCCACTAACGCCCACCTCGACCTGTGGTTGCCTTTGTGTCTAATTGAATGAAAATTATTAAAAGCGACCGAGATGCAGAGGGACAAGCAGAGATGAAGAGAGAGAGAGAGAGCGAGGGAGGAAGCAAGAGGATCATAAAACAAAATAAAGCTGAAAACGTGTATTGGATTGCAAAGTCGCATGCACTAAACTAATCCGATCACTGGAGGATTAAAACTGAACTTTTTTCCCATTGAATATGCAAATGTTGTTGCCAAACTTCATTTCTAAGTGCGCAAGTGCACATACTTATGCATGTTACTGTATACTTAATACTGAGGGGGGGGGGGGGAATTTTTTTAAGATAATTAAGCTAATTCCGAGCTTAGTAATGGCACACTGTTGCCAAAGTTCACTTTTTATAGTGAGAAACTTTGTTCGGCTTTTGCTGTGATGGCAAAGAGAAAATATACATATATAGTATTGAATATATTGAATATATATAATATATATAATGAAATGTGCTGATATAATTAAACTTATTTCCAGTAGAAAAATATTAAAGCACTGTTGCCAAACTTCACTCCTTATTGCATTCCACGTCTTCCGATGTTAAAGGGAGTAAATATGCTATATAACCTGATATATTATGTATATTTCTATACATATTAGTAAATATTTATGTATTTATACGGGAAATGAGTTAGTGAAACAAAGCTTATAGAATGTTGAAAAATCGAGCACTGTTGCCAAACTTCACTCCTTAATGTATTTTACGTGTTCCGATGTTAAACGGAATAAATATGCTATATAACCTGACATATTATGTATATTTCTATTCATATTAGTAAATATTTATGTGTATACGTTCTATGTTCGGAAATGAGTTGGTGAAATAAAGCTTATAGCATGTTGTAAAATCGAGCACTGTTGCCAAACTTCATTTCATTTATAAAAAAGGTTACTTAAGCCTTTTCTGTGATGTTCAAGCGATTATATATGGTCTATATATAATAATTAATTTTCTAATAAAACACAACTAAGCTATTATTTAATAAAACATAATATATAATTGCATTAAAACAAACAAAAACTTCAAAATTACTAATATAATAAAGCACATTTCAAGACATTTCCATCGCATCTCAAAAAATCGCAATGCTCTCTTGCTGTTAGTGTTGCTCAGCTTTCCTTTGACATGGAAAGAGCATTTTATTTTTCGCCAAATATAAGATGAAGACATAGAAGAAGCAAAAGGAATTTATAACTTTCAGTTCAATTTATTTTTAATCCAATAAAAATCAGCAAAGTGCGAGGCATCTTTGTGGTCCGCAGAAAGTTTCGGACAGGTGAGTTTGGCAATGGAATGGGAAAGCCAGGAAAGAAGGTGCTTGGCAAAGTAGGTTGCTTGAGAGAGGGGGAGGGAGGGAAGTAGGAGTGAGGGTGGTTCGCAGATTACCGAGTGTCAGAGGCTCCGATTGAGATACGTGTTGATGGGCTGCCAGAGTTGACTGAGCTGGCGACGGCATCGGCATCGGCATCGTGTGCGTCAATGATAAAATGCGCAATTTTTTTGCGAAACAAATATTTGCAAGACACTTTAATTTGCCACACCTTTCACACACACACTTGCACACACAGAGGCCTGGCATACATGAGTGCACAAGCTAAAAAATGTGACGGGAAACTGTTGACAACTAAATAATTTCGGGTTCTTTTCTTGGCTCTTTTCATTTTGGTCTGAAGTATGAAGGCAAAAGCTTTTCATGCTTCGTTCGCCGTGAAACGAGATACCACACACACACACAAGCACACTCACACATGCACAACTTACTTGTAACCCACGCCAAGTATGTGGAAAATGAAACAACTTGTCTGGGCACAAGGACCAGGCAGGCCATGGTGATGGCGACGCTGTCAGGGCAAAGTTACTCGGATGACACAGAACAAAACTGCCATCAAATATACGAGAGACAGGCAGAGAAAGAGAGAGAGAGGGAGAGGAAGTGTGGGAGAGCGAGAGGAAGCGAGACACACACAAACACCTTGTTGATTGTTGGTACCGCAAACGGCAGTCTCGAGTTGGCCTTAACAGTCAAGCAGGTAGACACGAGGGAAGAGGGAAGGAGGGGAAGAGAAGTGGCCTACTATACAAGATTTGTATACATTGTATGCATTCCGTTTCAATTCCGCTCCCCACTGCTGGTCTGCTTCCCCTCCTCCCTCTTCAACTCTCCCCTGCTCTCCCTTTCTCTTTGCTCTGCTTTCAAGTTGCCTTTGTTGCTGCAAAATTTGCTTGATTACAGTTTTCCTTTTGATTTTTTCTGCGGTTGCTTTGACGCCGCGCGCGACACAGCAAATTATGCAGTTTCAATCTATTGACACCCTGTAGAGTTGGCCAAATGGGGTGTATACGGCGACGACTTAGCGAGTTCTTTTGCGAAAATTCAAGTGTAAGTTAAAGTGCAAAATTGAAGTTCTTTTAGAGTGAAATGTGTGCTTAGTATATTTGGTATTATGGTAAATTTAGTATTTTTGAAATATTATATTTGGTATTTTGGTATATTTAGTATTTTTGAAATATTTGATATTTTGGTATATTTTGTATTATTCATAAACCTATTTATTACATTTTGGAAAGTTTTCTGCACAACTTGAAGTTTTTCTCTTTTTCAGCTTATGCAGGGTATCTATTAGTTGCACTACCCCAGTACCGCCTTGTCGCGCACCCCACTTGAAAGTGCTGCTTTTCCGTTATGTCAACAACATTGAGAATTGTAGATTGTAAATTGTTTTCGCTTTCTATCGTTTCTTCTTGTGTTTGCCGCAATTTAGAAAACTGCCAACTTATTAAGGCAACTGCAGTTGCCTCGCTCTCCCTCCCTCTCTCTCTCCCTCTCTTTCTCTCACTCTCCAGCGGATAAATCGAATTTATTGTGAACTTTATGCGTTCAATAAATAAAATTGAGACGATAATAAAAGAAGAGAATGACAGGGGGAGGGAAAAGGTGGCGCCGGCAAATTGCCTATGACATTCATTGAATGCGAAGAAAAGCTTTTAAAATTTGTAGCACAGCAGGGCGACGGCAGCACCCTGCAGCCAGTGCTCTGCACCTGCACCCTGTATGCTGTATCCTGCACCCCTCCACTACCCCCGTCCCCCCTCTCTGCTGTACCCCTTTCAGCGCAGGCAGTGGTCGGAGCAAGTGAATTTAAGTGACAGCTGTCTGTGGCGTCAACAGCGTGGAGTGCCTGCTGTTCTCAGCCAGGTGTGTGTTGACTTCCCCCTCCTTCCCTGCCTCCCTCCCCTAGGCTAGCCCAAGCCTTGCCTTGTTGCCTTGTTGTCGCCCCATGCACGTCCTTGTGCCGCACTTGGCGCGTGTGCAAGTCAAATTATGTGGAAATGAATTATGATTCTTCTTTTGCACACTGCGAAGCTGATGGCAAAACCCTTCCACTGCCTGGTCCCCCTCCCCTCCCCGTTCCCCTGCTCTTCCCTTGCTCATTAGCTACGTCAGCGAAGCAAAACAAAAGCCAAATGCCGCACATTATTAATATTTGTGTGCTTTGCTTCCCCTGCTACTGCTTAAGCTGCTGTGGATTAGCTACAAATGACTAGCCTCCCTTCTCGCTCCCCTCTCTCCTTCTCTCTCTCTCTCTCTCTGACACTCTGCCTACACATTACGCATACGCCGCATGGCACTTTAATTTGTATGCTCAATTAAGAAGGCAACGCGGTGCTAAGCTTATTTCAAATTGGAAATCATTTCAGGCAGGAATTTACTCCTTTAACAGGCTCAAATTGAGCTAGAGGAGGTAGGGAGAGGGAGAGGGAGAGGGAGATAGGAAGAAAGAGGGAGAGCAGCACTCTTTTTTGCAGCTCGACTGCCAGTTACCCCTTGCTGTGCCTGCCTTGACCTGATTTGCCATTTTGATTTCTGCTTTTGTTTTCAATTCCCCAAAAAACAACAATAAATTTACATTTTAACGCTGTAGACAGGGTATTCCCCGAAATCAGGCGAAAGAGTGCATAAAAATAGTTTGAAATGAGCTCGAAAAGTTGTTGTTGCGCTCGCTCCACAGGGAGAGAGAGAGAGACAGAGAGAGAGAGAGAGGAGAGAGCAAATCCGTTTGTAAACTGTGCAAAGTACGCGCGTACAGCAAAGTTTTTCCATCTATTTTGCAATCCCGTCTCTATCCCACTCTTTCTGTGCCTCTCCCTCTCTCTCTCTCTCTCTCTATTCCTCTCCCTTTCTCCTCCTCTCTTCCCTTCATTCATTCTGACACTGGCCAAAATTGTGCAGCTCCCTCACAGCCATTTGCAAGTGGGCCAAACAGTTTGTTTTGTAAATCACGAGCTACAAAACAGGGACGTGGCCTAAGGGGGAGGGGCGGGCAGGGGTGCGCAGAGAGGGGTTTATAAAGTCAATGGCAGCTTTCAAATTGGTTCCGGCTCGACTTGAGTTGATTATTGGCACAGAGTTCTGTTCCACTCACCTGTTTGCATTGTGTGTGCCACATACCTAGTTCTAGTCTCGCTTTGCTTGTTTACCAACACTGTTTTGTGTGTGTCTGCAGTACTTGGCAGCATGCCAGGCTTGGCTCAATTGCTCGCTTCCTCTTCTAATTTCGAAATACTGCTTTGCTTGTGGCTTGCCTTACTGCCATTCTCTCTTTGAGTGTTAACCAACACTATTAGGAGCATACGAACTTCACACTAGGTCTATCTGCCTCTCTCACACTCCATCTACATGCTTTAAATGCTCTTTCGCTTCCAGTCTCGTTCTCCATGTGTTGCTTCGGGTGTTATACAACACTGTTATGTGTTGCTTAGCAGGCGCAGACCTCTCTCTCTCTGCTTCTATCTTTCTTTTACAATATATCTATCTATTTGACTTGCAGTCTTAGTAATTCAATATTTTTTGAGTGTTTACCAACACTATCATGTGTATTTTTATTGCTTGAATTCTCTCTTTCTCTCTCTCTCTCTCTTACAATCTCTCCATCTGAATCTCTTTTTCCCTCTGTTTATTTAAATGCTTAGATTTCCTTTTCAACACTTTAAATGTTTACCAACACTGTTCCGTGTATCGTAAATGCTTGTTAGCAGGCGTGAAATCTGCGCTGGAATCCCAGCTTTATTATAAAGTTTCATGTTCGCACAGAAGTCAAACAACGAATCCAACTAAACTTTGTCTTCAACTCGGCTTCTTCTTCTGCTTCTTCTTCAGCTTCTGCTTCTTCCCGTCATCTCCGCCTTGTCGCAATCTTGTTACGCCCAATTGACTGAGCTGCCAAAAGTGCAGCTGTGTTAACAAATGCTGCAACTAAGCTGCATGTGTGAGTGTTAATTCGAGTATGAGTATGAATGTGAATGCGATGCGAATGCGAGTAGAACGTGCGGGTATGAGTGCTCTTTCGTTGCATCCACACGCGCCAAAGCTGCAACTGGAACGGAGACGGAGGCGGGGGCGGAACAATGTGACGATGTCTTCTACGAAAGCTGTGCTGCTCTGTTTCTCTTCCTCTGCAGCTCTTCCTATACACCTCTTCCTTATCCTTCTCCTCTTGCTCCTTTGTCTTGTGCTCCTTTCGCTTGTTGTTTTCTTGCAACATTTTAAGCAGCAATGAAATGACAGAGAGGCAGCAGCGTAGCGACTAACAGATACCACTTGAAGTTGCCTACTCAGTAGTAGAGGCTCCTTTGCTAGTTAAGACCCCGTATACCCAGTCTATATTGTGTACAGGGTATGCGCCTTGTGTAACTGATGCACTAAGCACACAAGAATGCGCCAGCGCCAGCGCCAGCATTTGACTGCGACTGCCGAATACAAAATACACATATACACATAGAAATCCTACTACACACACACACAAACACACATTCTACACACACTCACACTCCCACACACACCCGTCAGGAAGTGGACACACGCGCACAGCCAATGCCGCCATCGAAGTCATCGTCAGAGACAAAGTAGCTGTCTTCCGTCCGTGTTCTTATCGCGGCTCACTGCAAGTGCAAACAGATTATATATTATAGTAAATTGTATATATAGGATATATATAGAATATACTAAGGGTATATACAGGGTATTTATAAGGTATATACAGGGTATATAAAGGCTAGATATTTATGCACAAAGCGACTACACCTCGTGCCAGTTGGCATTGCAAGTCTGGCAGCCCACGCTGTCTGTCTGTCAATAAAATTCATGAGCTGCGGATTTATAGCACTATATAAACTATATAAAAAGTCGGACATGATTTGAATCAGTCACAAAACGAAAGAGCACAAAAAAACTGTCATAAACACGACGGGGGTTAACGGGAATGTTGCAACTGCTGTTGCGATTTCGATGACGATAACGAGCGAAACGAACGAAAACGAGCGATTACGAAGATTATGCATTTGCATTGGCATTGTGGGCGTGGCTGAATGTCAGAGTGCCAGAGTGGCGTAATGCCGTTATGCCGTAATGATAATGACTGTCCACAGCAGGTCGGGCCTGGTCACCTGAGCCAATGTTGATAATGATGATGATGGCAATGTTTATGGCTACGCTGCGTGTTATTGAATGACGCCCATTAGAGACGCAGGTCTGGTCAGTCAGGTGGGCGCAAAGGAGCTGCAGCGAAACAATGACTCAACCTCTGCATATTGAGAGTGCAAGGGAGAAGGAGGGAAGATGGCAGGGGGAGAAGAGAAGATTATGTTCAGTACTTAAAGGGGATGTGGTAGAGAAATTCACAAATTGAAACTTTTCAATTTTCTTTTCTTTTCTTCCGTATCATGATACCTTTTCTCAGCTCTATTGCTCTTCTCCTCTCCCACTGTCTAGTTAACGCTTTGCTCATGGTTTGCCTTACTTTCTTTCCCTCTTTGAGTGTTGAGCAACACTGTTTTGCGTATTTTAAGTACATGACACTGTTACACCAAACCTATCCAGCTCTCTCACTCACTCCCAACTCTCTCAGTCTTTCCCTCTGTCGGTTTATGTTTTGCCTTGGGTGTTTACCAACACTGTCATGTGTGTATTTTGTACAAAACCTTCACACCAGATCTATCTATTTGCCTCACTCTCTACTCACATGCCCCACTGTCTCTTTATCTCACTTTCTCTTTCTCTATATATCTCTTTGAGTGTTGATCAACACAGTTAGTGTATTACCTTCCCACTTGACCAATCTTTATGACTCACTCTCTACTTAAATGTCTCTCTCTGTCTTCCTCTCTCTGTCTCTCTCTCTCTCTCTCTTTCAATGTCTCGCTTTGGATGTTTACTAGCACTGTTATGTGAATTTCCAGGCCTACCTCTCTCTACTAACTCTCTCTACTACCTCTCTCTCTCCCTTTCTCTCTCTATCTATCTATCTACTAGTTCCCTTCATTCTATTTGTTACTTCAAAAACATATATACCCTCCAGCATAGGTACCCCTTATAGGGTATTGCAACATGATACCTCATCTACTGTATTTGTTAGTATATACCAAATTAAGTTTATAAATCATCGGATTAAAATGCGAAAAGGGCAACGCGCATTTATTGGCATTAGCGACGTCGACGCTGGCGTTGCTCGTTAATCTTAGTTAGCCAGCGAAGAAGTACAAGCAGAAGAAGTGGGGGGTAAGAGAAGAAGGTACCTACTGAGCTGACAGTGAACTTCCCACAATCTTCCCACTCGCAGTTCATCATCGCTTGAGTATTTCACAGTTTTACACGATTTTAATTCGTCTCAATTCGTCATAAGCTCTAGAACTTGGCCAGAGTTGTTAAATGCGTGCAGTGTGTGAAAAGTGTTGGAAAAGGCACTTGGCACACATTACTTATATCGCTGTGAAACATCAAATTGAATAATGACAGTTCCTCTTCGAGTTGAGAGCAGTGAGTCGAGCGTTGAATGCTCTGCACTTATCAGTTCTCAAGCTCTTTAATCAACACTGCCTTACCAGTTGGCAAGCTCGTTACTCAACACTGTTTAATGTATTCTTAAGTAAGTGTTGACTAACCTTTAAAGATACAAGTTTCCTGCACTTAAATCGTTGCAAATGCTTGGCAATGTTTCAAATTTTAAACCTTGAATACTTAACTGAAGTACGCAGTATATACTAAAAAAAAATACCAAAGCAGACGATGTGCAACAAGCTTAACTGTAAGTGAACCATTTAAGCTTTTGCCGCATCGCGAAGACAAATGGTTTCTCGCCACATTTAACGGCCAAAAAGAGCCGGCGATGAAGATGGAAACGGTAAAGGAAACAAAGTCGGAAGTGAAGTTGTGAAACATGAGAGAGAGGGGGAGGGGAGGGAGGGCACTCACAAATCCATATGTCTTCGTTGCTAGTGAAAAGTTCGTTGATTTCGTTATTTATGCATTTAATTTAATGGATTTCTTTTAATTTTGAACTGTTTGCATCGCTTGCGGTTGCGGATTGCGGGCTTCGACTTTCGGTTTCGCTTGCCAGTTTTGGGTTACGCCAAGATTTATGTGCAGTCAACCCACAACGAGAGACAGAGACTGAGACAGAGTTGGAGGGACAGAGAGACAGATATGTTGACCGATAGAGGGACAGCTACAATGGCCAAGTTGATGGCCAGTTTCAATTTGTATCTGTAACTGTGGCCGAGTGTCTCTATCTTTATCTCTGACTGCGACAAAGGATATTTGTACGCGTCAGCATATTTAATTTAATCGCTGCCCGTTACCAAAGAGAGAGAGAGAAGGAGAGGGGGGGGGGGTGGCTGGGGGAATTGTCGCCCATCTAGCAGACATAAAACATTTCCCATTGGCGACACTTGGCCAGAATGGGAATAAGATCCAGTTGCCCAGTTGCCCAGTTGGCCTGGCCAGGCTGATTATGTTGGCAGGCAGTTTGTGTTATTGTTTGTGTTATCATTGAATTGCTTTTGGCACAAATATTATGATTGAAAGGGAGCGGGCAGAGAGGGAGAAAGGCAGGGGAGGGGGAGGGGCAGCAAGTCCATTAGCCTCGCACACATAGCAAAACATTTGGCATGGCCAGCATTGTTTTTGCTCGCCATATTCAATTGTTGTAATGGATGTGAACTCGTGAACACGCCCCCACCCCCTCCCACAGCTTTGTATGTGTGTGTGTGTGTGTGTGGTGAGTTTGTTTGTTTGACAGACAGTTGCAAGTGGCAACAAGGCAACAAGGCAAGTGATTGAAAGCCAAAAGAAAAGACTTTCACGAGCAACTTTTGAGCCTGTTGAAACATCAATTGATTAGCCACTTTTGCTTGCACTTGATTGATGACGCCTCCCACTGCACACGTGGCAACCACACTCCCCCTACCCTCTCTCACTCCTTTCCTCACATTGCAGGCCCAGTTAGCGCTGTAGGTCTGTCGTCTGTCTGCTTATCACTTCGCTGGCTAAGCAGTTACACTTCAATTACATTTGCCTTGGCCACTTCATCAATCACCCGAGCTTGCCACATGCATTAGACACATTCAAATAATCGCCACACACACACACACACTCAGGCAAATATAACTGACTTTTGCCGCAAATGGATTGAAGTTGCAGAGAGAGAGAGAGAGAGAGTAATTGAGGCAAGTGGGCAAAGGGGAAGCGATTCGCAGCAAAGTTTTCGATTCTAAATTCAATTTCAATTTTCCCAATACATAAAATGAATATTTCTAAAAGAAATAAGTTACTTAAATACATAAGCAAGCATGCTCTATATATACTGTATACTACAAGCTATATATACTACAAGTTCATTTCAATGCTCAGCTTTGTTTCAAGTCGCACGCACATTGCGCATACGCCGCGTGCAATCCTCGCGCTAAGCTGCGCCATTAAAATTGGCATTGAATGGCAGACAGCGCGGGCTTTGGCCAATTTTTAGCCAATTTGCCATAGGTTATGCCACAGGCTGACCCCAGTGTGCCTTCCTGCCCCTCCTCCTGCCCCTCTTCCAGCGCATTGCCCCTCCCTTTCTCTGTTCGCTGATTCGCTGTTGTTGTTGGCTTCTTATCGCTGCCAAAATGTCGGCAATGGGACAATTCTTTTTGCTTTGCCAGCCAGTTGCAGCTTTTCTAATTATTGGTCAGTGTGCATGTGTGTGTGTGTGTTTGCTTGTGTGTGTGTGTGTGTCATTTTGTGTGCTATGCGTGGCTTTGCTTGTCAAGCAAGATTTTTGTTTATGCCCCTTAAAAGCAAGTGAGGCAGGGCAGGAGACAGGAAAAGGAATAGAGTAAGAGAAACGAGAGGAGAGAGTAGATAACAGAGGGAGGAGAGATAGAAGAGAGCATAGAGAGAGGAAAGAAATGAAAGAGGAGACAACAGAGAGAAGAGAAGTTAAAAGGAGAGAAGTACTGAGGAGGATGCAGGGAGCAGCAAGGAATAATCAGAGTAGAAAAAGAGTAGAGAGATAGCACAGAGATGAGAGGAGAGAAGAGAGAGAGAGCACAGCAAACAGAAAAAAAGGGGGAAGAAGACGCAACAGAGCGCAGAGAAAAAGATAAGATAGAGCAGGAAGAAGAAAACAGAGAAACAAGAGTTGAGTACACGACAGTGAGGAGACAGCAAAAAAAGATAGCAAAGAGGAGAGAGCAAAGAGAAAGGCTTTGAGAAAGTGTAGGCAACACAGAGCAGAGGGGCGTCCACATAGAGCAGAGAGGAGAGGGGAATGAGTAATAAGCAGAATTGCTAAAGAAGCAAGCACAGCGAAGACAAGGGCAAATGTGTGCCTCCCTCTCATTGTCTTTGCGGGATTTGTGTTTTATGGTTATGTGGCACATATGGAGTGCCAAAAGGATACGTTCTCCCCCCTCCCCCTCCACCTACCACCTCTCCCTCCCTTTCTTACTCGCTCTTTCTGGCCATTTACATTTCATTTGCGCTAAAACTGATGGCAGTCGTGTTGGTGTTGTGGGGTGGAGGGGGAAGCTGTTAATCCGACAGTCAAATTATATTCAATTGCAGCGAAGCCATTCTGACTTTGGCTAGCATCGATTGGTTAAGGGATTGACCCCATAGCCTGGCAGCGCGCTGGCGATTGCTCATTTAGGGCGTGAGACGCACATCAATAGGATTTGCGCACTATCATCACGCTGTCACCAGGCCACGCAACGCTGACGACGACGACGAGGATGATTCTCATTTCTGCTCGCACGCTCAAGTGGCGCTTGGACAGCTGAACTAGCAGAGAGGGGAGGAGGTAGGGTAGACGAGGAAGGGTGTAACACACACACACACTCCGCACGAGCTTCATCTCTTTCCGTTTTCTGCGTGCCTCATCAATGAATGTGCTCGACTAGGGATACGTTTCTGGTGCTGGGTCTGCTCTCTGGGCTGCTCGTATCATTTGGTTATTCAAATAAATTTGCTACCATCCACACACACACACACACACTGAGAGAGAGAGGGACACACATTCGCATCTGTGTGATGGCAATGTGCAGACATAAAAGATAATGAAAGTGTTGGAGCCTGCTCCGCGGGGATTGCTGACTGGATCGCAGCGGGCGCCTGCAAGTATGCAATGAAATTTTGTTGCCTCGACCAGGTACAGACTCAATCAATAGTAACTGTGTGTGTCCCCGTGTCTGTGTGTGTGTGGATAAAAGGCACAGTTCAATACATGAAATGGCTTTCAGCTGCTCAACCGGCAGCTAATCAGCTCAGCAATCCCAATCAGCAGAGGTGCAAATTAATTCAGAGTCACACGGTGCACAGTGGCACCAAAGCTGTGACCCTGCGCTGCGCTGTGCTGCCTGTTCGATCAGTCTTTAGTTTGCAAATGAATTTGCATGGCGCGTGAATGAAATGAAAAGCTTTTCAATGCAGACTCGCAGCCTCATTACGCTGCATGCATGCTATATAAATCAAGTCGCCTTCCCCCCCCTCTCCATATCTTCTCTGTTGCATGCAGTATTCAGCTTGGCGCTTCTTTGACATCTTGCCACTGTCTCTCGCTCTCTCGATTTTATTTGGCACATTTGATAGCATTGATGGCGCTGCTGCTGCTGCTGCGGGTAAAGCAAATATTTTGTTAAATAAATTGAATGCAGTCGTGGTGGCGAGGGGCAGGCTGGAGAAGGGGAGGAAGGGGGAAGGGCACGCCAGAAACTTTCATTTGAGCAAACAATTTCAAGCTGCAATTCTAATAATAAACTCATGTGCGGCAAAAAACTTTTGCTGAAATATGCAGAGGAGCCGCACATATTGTGTGAGTGGCAAGATTCATTTGGCTCCCCTCCCTCCCTCCCCCTGTCTCTCTGCCTCCACTCTGTGCACTCTTTGTCACGCCCACGCGCGCACACATTGTAGTTAGAGGCCACTCTGTCTTATCCTGGTCAGACTTTTTATTGTTATGCCGCCCGTACGTGCGCACATATTTCACAGCTGCCACAGACGAACGCATAACAAGACAATGTGAGATTGGGCAAGCGACTTTTGACTGTGACTGTGACTGTGACTGTGACAGTGAGTGCTGCTCGTACTATGCCTAATGCTGCTCCTCTGGCTGTTGGGGTGACGTCTCCTCTTGCTCCTCATTTGCCTGATAATGATCCTAGACCTTCCTCTGTGTGGCTACTCTTGCTCCACTGCCTGTTTCTTCTCCTTCTCTTGTTGCTGCGCCTGATTCTCTAACTGCTTCTGTGCCTCCTCCTGCTCTTCCTTTTGCTCTTCTGCTTGCTAGGATTTCTTCTGTTACTGATCATCTTACTGCTTCAGCTCTTGTCCCTGACCCTGCTCTAGCTCTTCTTCCTACTTCTCTGACTGCTCCTGTGCCTCCTTCTGCTCTGCAGCTTGCCTGCTTCACCTAAAACTCCTCAGGTTACTATGCCTGCTTCTCTTCTTGTTCATTTGCCTGAGCCTCCTTGTGTGCCTTCTTCTAGTCTTTCTTCTGCTTCTGATCATTTGCCTGCTTCGGGTACTGCCCTTAACACTTATACAGACCTTCCTCCTGCTCCTCTGCCTGCTCTTGTGCTTACTGCTTTTCCTGTGCCAGCCCCTGCGCCTCCTACTGTGCCTTTCCCTGTACTGTGCCTGCTTTTGCTCCTCTGCTTGATACTATGCCTTTTCTTGTACCTGGTGCTAGGCTTCTTTCTATACCTTCTGTTTCTTTAGCCACTCTTATGGAGTCTACTGTGCCTAACCATCCTCTTGTGCCTGCTCTAATACCTTTTTCCTCCTCTAATCCTCAGCCTCAATCTGCTTTTTCTACTGTGCCTGCTCCTGCAACTATGCTTCCTCTGTCAGCTCTTCCTCCTGCTGATCTGCGCTGTGCTTCATCTTGTGCCACATCCTGCTGCTGCACCTTTATCTCCTCCCACACCTCCCCCTGTTTCCCTCCCATTTCCTGCCCAGCTGACCACACTCATTCTCGCACAGCGCTTTCTATTAGACTGCGGTCCATTGAGTGGCGCAGCTTCTTGGCATCCACAGCCACAGCCCGAGAGAGAGAGAGATGCCACTTTGGAGATGTTGCAATTTCGTAGCAGATGAGAGATGCCCAAGCTAATTGCAACCGCTGACACGCCCAATGCCTGACCACAAATGCGCTTTCTGCGCTTGCACTTGCCAGGCTCTTAATGAACTGCACAAACGTTGCCATAGCCACAGGGTGTGAAGGCGGAGTGAAGGCGGAGTGGGAGGAGAAACTACTCAGCTGTTGTCGCCTTAAAGTAATTTGCTTGCCAGCTAATTGTGGTTTTCACGCACACACACGCACACACACCCAATTTGAGGCTGTCGCCTTTTGTGTGTGGCACATTCTGCGGTTGCGACGCTTTAATTAGCGAAACGCGCAGCGCATTCGGCGTATTAAATGCGAATACGCATTCCAATGCAAGAGAGAGAGAGAGAGAGAGAGAGAGAGAGACACTGCGACTTCAACTGTGAATGTGACTGCGAATAGCATTGTGAATCGAACTGCGAATAGAACTGCGAATGTGGTTGCGGTTAGTCACAGCCTCAGTGAGGCTTAAGGCAGCAACAGGCTAGGGGAGTGAGGTACAGTTCAAAGTGGGAGTGGAGGGGAGTGCAGCGAATCGAATTGAATCACATTTTGAGTTTACTTACGTTACTTCTTTGCTGATGTGACGTCACAGTTAGAGGGCAAAGCTATGCAATACGTCAGTATATCACAATCTTTTACTTAAGTAATCGAAAGTTGCAGTAGCAACGATATTTACTATTGACGCACTGACAAGTCTATGTCTGTTCTGTATGCATACATCACAGTGTATCGATAACTTATCGACAATTCTATAATTTTTTAAATGATAAGTTGAACTTTGCTCAATATAAATGTGTGATATTCCTCGCTGAATGCATATTTCACAATTTATCGATAACATATCGATAACTGATTGCTTAAATCGAACAATTAAAGTTTTCTCAATTCAAATATACGTTAGTCCAAGCTTTATGCAAATAATTATGATAAAAAATCGATAATTTATCGATAGCACATCGATAACATCGATATAATTCAATTAGTTTAAATCGATTAATTGAAGTTTGCTCGATAGAAATCTACAATTTTCCAGGCTGCTTGCATATATCACAATTTATCGATAACATATCGATAACTCATTGCTTAAATCAAAAAAGTTAAGTTTGCTTAATTCAAATCTACGATAGTCCAATCTGTATGTACACATATGTCATAGATGACCGATAACTTATCGATAGCACATCGATTACATCGATCAATTTTCAGACTTTGCCTGTCTGTAAACAGACTGAAACACTTAGCATGCTTACTCAATCAAAGACTCCTTAATAGTTAATTCCCATACAAGCATTAATGAGCTTTCAATATCCACACAAGCTTTGATAAGCTTTCACAGTACAGACTGCATAATTCACAGATCACATCAGCTTGAAGCATTTAAATTATATTAAAAACATTTTACTCCCCTCCACAATTACTTTATTAATATCATAAATCAAAAGCACTGTGATTATAATCCGCAGTTAATTTATACGTATAAAAAAAACCGTAGAATGTCGTAAATATGTCGAGTATAATTCGATTATATTCGTATTTGCGTGATTTGCGTGTATTCATATTCATTTCAAGCGGGTAAACCGACAAAACCGACTCGGCCGCAATTCAAAGTGTCGACAAACAATTCGACAAAGAATGCAAACGGATTTCACAACAGTGCCGACTAAAATTATTCATTTATGCAGGCAATTGATATGTGCGATGTGTGTGCGATGATTTCCAAGAATCGCTCAACGATATTAAGTATACGCAGAACGAGGGAACTGAGTGAACATGAGAGAGATAATCTTTCTGCTTGTTACCTGCTGCCGTATCAGTTGCCGCAAATGCCTTAAGCCGATTTCCCGTCAAATTCCTTTGAATAATAAAATACATTCGACTCAGGCTCCTCTCCCCTCCTCTCTCCACGTCCCCTTTCCCTCTGGCAACTTAGTTTCATTTCAGTTTTTGCCACAAAAAGTTTGTCTGAAATCTGGCGAAAAAAAAAAGAAGAGATTTGCCATCAGTTTTGCATCATTGCAAACGTTTCGCATTGCCGACAGCGAGGCAGCAGCAGCAACAGCAGCAGCAACAGCAGAAAATGACTGTCATAACTGTCAATAAACATAAGCGACAACAACAACAACAACAACTTGAACAAAGACTGGCAGCAACAGCAACAACAAGTGCAAACAGGAGCCATGTGCTTTGTGTAATACAAATCATAAACATCAAGCGATAACAATAAAATCGAGAGAGAGAGGGACGGATATAGCGGGGAGGAGGAGGAGGAAAGGGCAGAGAGTGCAAGACAGGCAGAAAGAAGGATGAGAAGAGATCAGAGTGGGGTAAGCGACAGCTGAGATACCCTAAGCAACTGTTCATCGTTTATCCCAATGTATTATCGAGTGCGATAGTAAGCGGCGATAGAAGCAATCGATAGATAAATATCGCAAAAACCATCGAATTCAAATATGAAATGCAGAACGTATCGATAATATTAACGATAGTAATCGTTCCTATTGTTGCCAGCCTTAGTTACTTTCGTTTTATTTATTAAACTCCCTTTATATCACACTATTTAAAATGAACGATAATTTTACACTAATCGATAACTAATTGATAATTAATAGATAGCTAATTGATAACTAACAGATAACTGATCGATAACTAATAGATAGCTGACCGATAACTTGTCGATAAATTATCGATAATTTATCGTTAGTCCATAAAGTGTTTACCAATAACTCATTGAGAGCACATCGATAGCTTGTCGACAAATAGTCGACTACTTATGGAACACATATCATCATATCAATATCTAATCTCTTTAAATTATCGATAATCTTACTATCGATTGATTTGCTTTTAATGCAGTAACCGATAATGTAGCAAGCCTGGCGATAACACGATAAACAATGAGTATTAATGGTTGCTCTCTGCCACCACACTTATCCATCTGCATTTACATAATTCGATAATTTATCGACTCAGTTCAACCCGTCTCTCGTTTATAGAGTGTTTCAGCCTTCATTACTTTTTACGCTCATCAACGCAGCGATTGCAAATCTTTCGGTTTTCAGTCATAACTCGCTGGCACTGCCGGCTTAATGAATGAAATTATATGCCCCATTCGGAGGGTATAAAAAGCAATGCGCATTTTTGCGTGGAATGCCGAAAATCATAAAAATAATATAAAATTCACCGCGGGTGTGGGGGCAGGTAGTATGACCCCGAAGGGGGGGAGGGGGTGACCTGCTGTATTTGCACGTGGCGGGTGCGCTGACAAAAGCGAAGCGAAGCAACAAAAACAAACAAAATATTTACGCTTAATTATGGCCGCCTCTTGCTCATTTATCGTAACGATGGCAATAAAAAGGAAAGAGAGAGAGCGAGAGCGAAAAAAGAGAGAGCAATGAAAACAAAAAGAGCGCGACAGCCAATGTGGCGTATGCGTGATATTTGCTCTGCTGTTGCTTTGCCTGCGGTGGCAATTTCAATTTGCTGATTTACATTGCACGCTGACCGTTCAATTTGCCTCCAAAATTAATACCAAGCTCGCATTTCCAATCTAAATGAATAACACACACAGCACACACACACATATATAGACACACACACACACATACACTGCCACTTGATACAGTTGTAGAGATGCATGAAAATAATCGTATATTTTCCATGTGCTTGCACGCTTTCATTAATCATTTAGCTTTGCAGCCTGGGCAACCATATCATCAATAACTGTTATAAAACTATTACGACCCCCCCTCCCCCCTTCTATCTTCCCCCTGCCTTCAGCCCTGGCAACCCCCTTGCCAGGGGCGTAATAATTGTATTGAAACTGTTTTTGGTGTAATTGATATTTGAATGCCGTGATCATTTTCCCTTAACTACATAATCGAACTTTGTAAGTTGCCTCAATTAATGTGCCACATTTGATTTTTATTGCAGCTAACGCGGGATCGAAGTTCAAGTGCCACTTTGAGGTTAAGGTGAGTTTTATATGCGAATAAGAGATAAAGAAATGAACATTGCCAGGCGAGTCTCTTGTTAGCTAACATTTCTCTGCAGTTACCCTCTTTACTCGCTTTCTTCCTCTCTCTCTCCCTTCTACACTCTTCACTCTCTTCTTCGCTCTTCCCTTCTTCACACCTCTCCTCCCCCCTCTTTGCTGCCTATTCTCAGCTTCTCCAGCTGACATAACTGTAATTATAATGAAGAAAGTTTGCCAAAAACTAATGTGCTATTTAAAAGTTAGTCGACGGGAATGTGAGAGATAATACACACGCGCATACACACACACATACATTTGCAGTACTGTGCACACACACTGACACACACACGCTCTCCATTTATGCGCAAGGGGGCAGCATGTGCTGCCATTTGCATTGCTGTAATACGCAAAGTTGGCACCAATTGCAAAGTCATTAAATGCAGCAGGGCTATGTGTGAGTGTATATCTACAATATATGTGTGTTTGTGTTTATGTGTGTGTGTGTGTGCGTGTGTGTGTGTTTGTGTGTGTGTACGGCATGTGACACGGCTCAATTGAGCGATTGTTGAGCTGCAGTCAATGCCGTCAATGAGCTGCAGGTTGGACACATATCAAATGCCAATCAATGCGCACAAGTTAACAAGGAGCAAGTACATTGCTGCCTGCCCCTGTGCCCCCTGCCCCCTGAGCCTTCTGCCTGCACTTGCCTACCTTGCCTCATCTCTAGCCCACTGCCTGTCTCTGCCACAAGCGCAACGTACTCGGCATATTGCAATTTTCACAGCCACTTCAGCTCATTTAACACTGCCGTCGCTCTCTCTCCCTTCTCCATCTCTCTCTCTCTGTCTATCTCACTCTCTGATTGACAGTACATGCAGAACAAAGCCCTATGCTGTGTGTGTGTTTGTGTGTCACTGCACACAAATCCACTGACATTTTATCGCATTCAACTTGCCTCAACTGAGCTTCTTCTCACAGCCCACGCGGCACGTCGCTGGCAAACTTTCAACATGAAATGACATGCCGATTAAATTAATGCACCTTCTACCTGACATGTCGCAGTACCCTACCGCCCCCCCCCCCTCTCCTTGCCACGCCCTCCTCTAGTACAGGTAGCTTAAGGGCTAATAAAACGCCTGTTGTTTGCCCCATAAAAAACTTTAAGTTCGAATCGCTTCGAGGTTTCTCTTGCGAAATCTGTGCCTCGGCCATTGGCACCTGTGACCTGTAGAGAGAGAAAGAGGGAGAGCGGGAGAGGGCGGAGAGGAGCACGTGGCCGGGGTATCAACTGTCAACCGGGCAACTGTCAGCATCATGTGCACGTAATCATAATAAATGACAATGGATTCTACAGTAAGCGGATACTTTTATTTAATCATGCGCCCATGACATTGACCCCTTGGCGCAGCATCTACACAGGCACCTTCTCTCCCTCCACCCTCCAGGCACCCACTGCAGCCCCTACTCGCTCTCCAGGCCAAGCTCAACTGTTTTTTGGGGGTCAAGGCCAAGGCGAAAGGCCGCCACAGACGGCCAATTTAATCAGTTGTCTAGTTTATGCTCAGGCGATTTGCCAGTTTGCTAAGCCAAAAGTTTATGCGAATTTTCCCTCAATTTTCGCTCATTTTCCTCGGTTTTCATTTCATATTTTACACACTCAATTGCCAGAATAGCGCACAAATTGAAAGCAAGAGAAATTCTGTTTACAACATCTGCGAAATCTAGAAGTGTGGGCTCAAATTAAAGGTACATAGAGGAGGCTAGCATACTTTGTATGACTCTTCAATTTATCATCAATATAAGAAGTTCCATAGTCATGGAATGCATTATATATATTATAGTTGCAATTGTTGAACGATTGTTGTTGTTGTTCCTAATAGAGTCACTCACTTAACCAAAGGATCCCCCTTCAACTATCGATAGATCTACATATAACTTAATTAAAACTAATCGATAGTAGTCGTTTTATTAACAGCGATAGTAAGCATTGTTTTGTAGTTTTTATGACACTTTTTTAAATATGCATATTAATTTGCCTTAATTATATCGATATTTATGTTTCGATAACATAGCGATAGTAATACGATTAACAATAATGATTAATAGTTGCCTATTTCAAGCATTAATAGCATTGAATGCATTTTATACTTCAAATACGAATAGATCTGACTTTATTCTTGATATAATCAAACTGATACAATCGATAATCCTGTGATAGAGCAGCAAACCTAGAGATGACACCCTCACGCTCACTCCGTACCTAAATTATACGAAACAGAAATAAATTACTATATCACATTAACGTGCTCGCTTCCCTCATATGCAACTGCACAGTAAATATATTTATAGCTGCACAAGTGTGTGTTCACCATCCCTGGTAGTGCAGCTACCTGTCTACAACTACAACGATAACAGCAACTGCCCCCAAGTTGTCCGATTACTTTGCCTCGTGTCATGAAATGCGATTTAAGCTCTATAATACTTCTGTGTTATTATGTGTCAGACTGACGTGTCTTCGCACAGTTCAACGTGTGTTTGCTCGTTTATTTCTGTGCTTTAATCCGCTCCCACACCACTTTCCCTTCACTCTACACTACACAGCAACCGGAACCGGAATCGTCATCGGAATCGAGTCTGGGATTTGTTCTGTTTGTGAGGTGAAAGTTCTCAATAAGTACACACAATGCGCTCTAAATACTTTCTTGTTGTTGTCAACTGAAGGGCTAAGCTC
Source organism: Zaprionus indianus (assembly GCA_018904595.1). Taxonomy (NCBI): domain Eukaryota; kingdom Metazoa; phylum Arthropoda; class Insecta; order Diptera; family Drosophilidae; genus Zaprionus; species Zaprionus indianus. The sequence continues at coordinate 2,737,273 of JAEIHA010000344.1, forward strand.
TGCAGGTGTCCGTGTGTGTGTGTGTGTGTGGGTATGTGTTTGCAAGCCAACGTATGTGGGCTGTGAAAGTTTTGTAATTTAATTTTAATACTCAAGGAATTTGCTCAAAAATCATCTTAAGTTGCCAGCGCCAGGCGATTTATAATTATTTCATGTAAAGTGGCATGTTTCTAGCGAATTACCTCAGGGTGGTACTAAGTTAGTTTTGTAGTTTTATAATTTAAAGTTTATTTGATTGCAAGAAGGTGAGAGAGATAGTGGATTTGATATTTTAAACAAATGAGGCAATTATAACTTTCATCACTTAAGCCATTTTATATTTTCCTCTTTGCAGGGAAAATAACTTCCCTGATTTAGGGCAATTAAAAATCCCTTTTTGCTTAGCAGGAAGCTGTTTGGTGTTCTAAAAACATATAACTTATTGATATCCCTATTTAATTTGAGCATTAATTTTTCTAGTTATAAGACGTTCACATGTGCGAGAAAGCATAGAGGAAACAATTTCCGATGTGTAAACAAATGAAGCAATGAATAACTTCCCAAACAGTAGGCTAATACAATTCCCCCACACATGGGCAAACATTAGTATTTTTTCCTCTCAAGGCAAACGCAAAATTCCCATACTCATTGCACTCAATAGAGGCAATTAAAAATATCCTCACTCGAGGCAATTAAAAGTCCTTTGCTATTCAAAACAAAGCTGATTGCTATGGTATGATCTACTACTTACTAATTGCCCTTTCTTTGCGCACACGGCAACAAGCAGTCTGTTATGGCACGCGCTTAAGCATTTCTGCGAATTTCATTTGTGTTTAATTAAAAAAACAACTTGTGGACACTCTCTCTCCGTCTTCCTCTCTCCCTCTCTCTCTTGCTTTGTGTGTGCTGTGCACAAATTCCCCGAACCAAAGCCAAACATGCCCTCGCTGGATTTCTGATGAAAGAATTTTAGCCCAGTTGCTGTTAACCTAAATCAACATGGGCTGCAGCCCCTCCCCTCTCCCTCCCCGCCCACACACATGGTTCCAAAGGGAATTCGCTACGTGAGATACACATACAGACCAAAGGGGGGGAGGCTAGAGGGGCACGAGGTACGCAGCAGCTGTTGCAACTTTATTTGCTTGCCTCTTCTCATCTTCTTCTTCTTCCTCTCTCTTCCTCTCTCTCCCATCCGTCTGACGTGCCATTATTTAATGAGAGTGCATAAAAAATTAAATCAAAATGCTTTGCACGCCCTACGCAGGGGGGTGGGGGAGAAGGTGGACAGCGAAGACGAGCAGGGACCGAAACTAAAAATGCTCAAGCAAAGCCATTAGCAGCTGCGGACAACGGGCAAAAAGGAGTTGGCGACACTCACACACACACACACACAAAGGTGAAGACGAGAGCGTTTAGTGCTCGAGCAAATATTAAGTGGCATCTTAAAACCCAAACGACCCTCCCCCCGCCACCAACCCGTTTAGGCACCTTTCCCTCTTGCATTTTAAATATGCAAATGGATACTCGAAACTATTTTATTATTCACACGAGGCAAAAGGCAATGTGCCCACCCACACTCACACGCACACACACACACACACACACACACACTCGAACACACGCACACTCGCACTGTTGAGCCTCCTTTAAGCTGAGCCCACAAATAAGCAACAAATTTTTCGGCCAGACGCGCTCAGCTTTCTGTATGCCACGCCCCCACCCACACCCCTGCCCCCTCGCACGCCTCCAGCGGGGAACAAAGCTCTTTAGTATTATGTGCTGTTTACGATGCCATAAAAAAAGCAAAAGCTGCAACATGAAACAAACAACAAAGGCATAAAAAGAACGCAAATAAATGTGCAGGCTGCGCTGGCAGCTGCTCGACTAGCAGATACCCTGTAGAGGTACAACAAATATAAAATGAAATGGTAATTTGCGCTGCTTCAATTTGCAACTATTTACAGGGTATATAGAGTGCGGCAAAATCGGACACTAGCCTGACAAGCGGCAACAGCTGCTGCCCTGGGATACCATTGGGAGGGATGCCGTGGGCCTGGCTTAGGGTCGCTGCGTCTCTTTTATGAGGGGCCTCTTTTGCATCTATTAATTATTGTCATTTATCATTCTAATACAAGAAATTCGCTTGTCCAACAACTTGATAAGTTTTGAGGTAAACAAACGCTTAAGACTTGCAGATTGGCCATGCTGCGTGGGAGAGGGGGAGTGGTAGGTAGAGGTACTCATGCATATCTTATTATCTATTCTCTTTGATTTGCTGATAAATGGTGGCGATGTGGGAGTACTGTGGGTGGTCTTTGCATAACAAAAGATATTTGAAAGTCTCTTTTAATAATTTCCCTGTGTCCATCGATAATAAGCCGATAAACATAAGTTCTTTTGCCCAATTCAAATTTTATATTAGAGGGAAATTTAACTTCCCCTTCCCTCGTGACAATTGATATTTTTCCCAATCAAGGCATTTTAAAATTTCTTTGCCGCTTGAAGATAAAGATATATATTTTTGTGATTTCATTTACATTTTTTATTTTATTTTATTAATTTCATTATGTCTTTGGAAATTGAACTGCAGATAAATGTAAGTTTGCAATCATTAAGTATATGGTATATTTCCCTCTCGTTCTTTTTTCCCACTCCAGGGAAATTTAAATTCCCTCATTTTTGGCATTTATAACTTCCTTAATCAAGGCAAATATTTGAAGGCTGAGTGTTTTGAAATTCATTATTGATATCGATATTGAACAACCGATAAACACGTGCTCTTAGTTAATTTAGTTGCATAGGGTCGCTTCCCCATCAAGCTAAGCTGTCAGCCCACGCAAATTTATCGATAGCAAATACATGATTCAAAGGAAATTCCAAAGGCGATTTACCTATTAGCACAGAAGTGAACAGAAGAGGCAACACAGAGCCACGTGCAACAACTCAGGCCAAAGGGAAATGGAGAAGGGGGAGGGGGTAAAGAGTGAAGGCAGCGGAGATGAAGTGTAGGGTCAGCGCAGCTCGAAGGCCTATGCACACAGCGGGCGCAGCTCTGCTGCTTCTTCTTCTTCTTCTATTTCTATTTATCAGCAGAAATGTCTGACCAATAAGCCGCCTAGACGCACCCCAGGGAACTGAAGCGAGACAGAGAGAGAAGCAGAGAGAGTATGAGGAAGAGGAAGGGGGGGGGGGGTAGGTCACAGGGGGTTGCGACCCGTGTCTGAAATCATGTCAACTTTGGTCGCGACCTACGCGCGCGCTGGAATTGCAACTCTTTGGCCTGTTTGCACAGGAAACGGAAGCTGACGGAAGGCGGGAAGGAGTGGTCAGGGTCAGGGTCAGGGGGCGGGGCGTTGCGTGGCAAGTCTATTTGACTCTGTGTGTGTCGCTTTCAAAACGGAAATTATTTGCCTTCTTATTTGCCGGCAGGCCAAAGGTTGCGCGCGATTCGTTTCTTTTGGTTTTCTCCCGCTTTCTTCTACTTTCATCCTCTACTGCTGCTTATTCTTGGCAGGTTTCTTTTCAATTCCTGTTTTCTTGTGTGTATTTTGTAATTCGTTATTATTGTGTTTTCTTTTTCTCCCCCTCCTTCGCATTTATAATTCACAATGCTCAACAATTTCGGCAGCTGTTAAGGTAATTGCAAAAATTTCAATTGCGATTGATTCCAAATTCAATAAGCTCCCCTTCTCTACTACTTTAACCCCGCCCCCCCCCCCCTTTTTTCCCATTGACAGAAAAAACTTTAATTCCACTTTTTATCAAATACATTTTTCAGTACAAAGCGCTGCGGGCTTATTTCAAATTATGCACAGAAAATAAACCAGAAATCAGTAAGAAAAAACTGTTTTTGAAATTGTCGAACTAAAAAGAATGAAAAGGAAAAAGAGAGAAAGGAAAACAGTTCAATATTGAATGAGGACAAATCGCCGTATTTATATACAATATATATATATATCGCATAAACCTCCCGATGTTGAACACAAAAAGAGGAACATGAGTGAAAGTTTATTAAAAACCACGCAGCGTTCATTTATCAAACGAGCGGGGCATAAATCAAACTGATTTGATTCCCCTACATGCCCCTCAGCCTCTCTCTCTCTCTCTCTCTCCCTGCTCATTCTCCATCTTCTACTGTTTAACTGCGTTCGTATGTGTGTTGGACATGGGAGAGAGAGAAAAATGAGAAAAAAAGGAAACGACACACGTAAATAGACGCGCCGTCGTCGTCGTCGTCGTCGTCTATGATTGCCCCACTGTGAGTGCCTCTATCTGTGTGTGTGTGTGTGTGGGTGTGTGTGTGTGCTTCCCAATCACGCCTACATTGCCCCTTCCCAGCCGCTCTTCCCACACAAATGCCCAGTTTGTTATTTTTATTGATGGCACAAATGGCTCTCGTCGTTTTCATGCGCCCCTCGTGCCTCGTGTTATCGTCGCTCCACGCGTGACACGCCTCATTGCAGTGCCATAATGATAACATGACCAAATCTCCGGGACAACGCACACACTCGCACACTCACACACACACTCGCACTCACACATAAAGAGACACTCGCATGACCACACGCCGTGTAAAAAATATGAAGAAAATAAAAAGCGGACACAAATCGAATTGATTTATAAACGGCAGCCATGTTCAGATTTCTCCTGCACACATTCCGTTCAGCACAGCACCCTCCCCTCTTCGGTCCTGCCTGCAGCTTTCCCTCTCCCCTTAGACCCCCCCCTTGTCATTGGGCTACCACAATTTGTACGCTTATTAAAACGCTTTCAATGTGGCCGAAAACAAAGAGCTGAAAAAGCGAATCGACCAAGAGGAGCTGAAGAGAAGCTGAAGCAGGAGCAGGAGCAGGGGCAGAAGGAACAAGATGAGGAGCAGCAAGTGGAAGAAGAGAAAGTAAAAAATGGGGCAAGAGGAGGCAGGTGTGGAATTGGAGGTACGGGAGAAGAAGGTGAAGGGAAGCGGGGCCTACGTAATTTTGCAATGAAAGCAAGTGTGAAATTGTGCCGTTATTCATTACTATATCGCACATACATATGATGTACACACCCACATATATATCTTACACACACACAGACATTGCGCTACACTCGCCCATTTGGCCATTGGCTTTGGCTTTCGCTTTGACTTCCGCTGTGGGTCGTCGTCGTTGCCAGGGCGTCATTGTAAATTCGAAATTGAAAACAAACACACTCCCACTGTACAGTGGAGCAAAGCGTTGAGAAAACAAACAGAATTTGAATTACTTTATTTTAGCAGATTTATTTAAAATCATTTCTAATTTATTTCGCTTTTCATCGCTTCTAAATAAATAAATAAGTAATTAAAAAAAAAAAAAAAAAAATTTAATTCACTCAGCAAAAGTGTGAGAGAAAACGAAGAATACTCTGAGTTAGAAAGGTACAGTCAAGAATGCTTAGCTTATGTATGTATATCATCTACCCACCATCGACTACCTAAATTATTTTATTGGATTTTTTTTTTTTTTTTTTTTTTTTAAACAAAAATATTAATTTTTTATTGGACTAGTACACTACAGTTGTTTCATAAATAATTTATATGTTAATTATCCGTTTTCCATCAAATTCAATGCAGAGATTACTTGAAATAAGAACTATTTTCTGAATTTAAAACGAATGTATTTTCTTCAAAATTAGGCTTGCAATTGCATTTATATCAATTTACGGGCGTAAAAGAAGGCGTGGCCTACTTATAAAGTTAATTTTTTTGCGTGCAATTTTAAGACATATTGCCAGCAAATTTAGTAGCTCTAGTTCGTACATTCACTGAGATATAGATGTTCATACAGACATGGCTATAGCTTTTTTGCAGTTGATGCTTACGAAGAAGTAATACATATTTATCTGTATATACTTTTCAGTAAAGCCGATGCCTTCTACTCCTTTTGTTCAATAAGTAAAAGCTGTTTTTCTTCTTTTCTCCATGTAAGCTTGATTTTGTGTATGTGCCCCACTGTGCGCCACAGACAGCTGCACGCACATTTACTAGCCAAAAGATGGATGACGCTGGGCAGCACAAGGAGTAGAAAAACAGAGCAGGCCAGAGGGAAAAGGCAGAGAGAGAGAAAGAGAGGGAGGCAGGAAGAACACGGTGTACAATGTGTTTTGTTGGCGGTTGCTAAGAAAAGAGGACGCTGTTGTTCGTCCCTGGCTGACTTGTGTTTATACAGCTGATCTGAGTATGTGTGTGCGGGTGTGGGGGTGTGGGTGTGTGTGTGTGAGTGTGTTCTGTTCTAACTTCATGTTGTGCGCTAGAAAATTTATGTGCGTTGACAAGTTGAGCGCGACACACACAGAGCGAAGGCGTTAAAAAGAGACAGAGAGTGATAGAGTAACAGCTAGAGGCAGAGCAAGAGAGAGCAATAGAGAGAAAGAGAGAGAGAGAGAGAGATGCAGAGTTACCTGCTGCCAAAAGTTGCCACTGGCACGACACTAGGGACACCTGTGTGTCGAGGCGGTGAGCTTCTCTCAGCGGGTGACGCTTCCCGCTGACTGACGCTCACGACTCGGTGATTTTTCAATGTGCCGCGCCTAATCTTGCCAAGGGAGTGCCCACAAGTAGAACAGGCACAGCGACCGAGACCGGGACCGGGACAGACAACATAAAGAGCGCAACGAACAGGAGCAGCAAATTGAAACGGAAGTCGCCTGGCAAATAGTTCTTCCTGGCACTTACATATTCAAATCGAAATTAGCCCTGGGCACCGAAACTTCCGCAAGTTGCGTGTGTGCGATGAAAATTATGAAGGGCAAGAGTAGATGGGAAGGAACAGTGACAGTGAAAGTGTGTAAAAAAAAAGAGAGAGTGGGAGAGGAAGGATGAAAATTAGAAGAGGGAGTAAATTAGCAGATAAGTATATTATCTATAACTGAAACAGGGAGTAGCTTTAACTTGAATCCCTGCCAGAAGTCTTGGCTGAAGTACATTGTCAAATAAGCAACGCACAAAGATCCAAAGTCTTGAATGAAGAAGCAGAGTTTGTATAACTAATGAAGGAGTGTGCTAGAGATCAACGTAACTGCCACATAGACGAAGACCAATGCTGAAAGAACCTGCCACAAGGCAATCAAATCATTTTGAAGGCAACTCATGACACATCCAGGGCCGTAGGAAAGATTTTGAGGGTCCAAGTGCAATACTTCTTGGGGGCCACTGTTGTTATTGCCTTGTATTCAAATTTATTATGTTTTCGGATTGATGAAACATTTTACAAAATGAAGAAGTAGAATAAAATTCACATCATTTATACATATTTCTCGATTATATATTGTCAAAATTATCAATTTTTTTTGAGCAATATATATTCGATAGATATAGCTATATAATAGATATTTTCAAGCCAGTAAATTATTTATATTCCATTGTGCTCTTTAATTACACAGCCCCACAAAAAAAAAAAAGTTTCATGATCTGGGTATGCGGCATATGCAGTTATATGTATTTTGGGTCGCTGATTCCGAATCCGGCATCAGAAATTCTCCATCACTTCTGGATTTCGACATAACCTCAAAAAACTGAAAAACCTTTAAATATCTCCCAAGAGATATAGAATCCTGATCTGGGTATGCGTTATATGCTTTAATATGTATTTTGACCTTCTAAGTTCGAATCCGAGGTCAAAATTTACACTAGACGTCTAAGTTTCGATTTAACCTCAAAAAACTCCACAAATTTTTGGAGCCCCATAAAATAATGGGTGGTCATGATCGGGTCATGCGATATATATTTATATATGTTTTTCGACCTTCCGAATCCGAATCTGAAGTCAAAACCTGCCTATCACGTCCAAAATTCAACCTAACCTAAAAAATGTTTGAAAAACTTCAAAAATTTTGAAATTTTTTGATCGTGGATTATGGCATTTGGTCAATTATGTACAGTCACGTTTTCATTTTTTGTCTTTTATTTACTTAATTAAAGTTTTGAAGTAAAAAATCATTACTCTAATGAAAATTTTCAAAAATGTGGTAAAATAACGGTCAAAACGACTTGTATCAACCTGAAATTTTTTTTATATCATACTCAAATATACCCTAATCTAATATTAAAAACAGTTTTGAAATTTCGAATGTTTTTGAAAAATTTTGTAGGTTAGGTTGAATTTTGGACGTGATAGGCAGGTTTTGACTTCAGATTCGGATTCGGAAGGTCGAAAAACATATATAAACATATATCGCATGACCCGATCATGACCACCCATTATTTTTTGGCGCCTCAAAATTTTTTCGAGTTTTTTGAGGTTAAGTCGAAATGTAGACGTCTAGTGTAAGTTTTGACCTCGGATTCGAACTTAGAAGGTCAAAATACATATTAAAGCATATAACGCATACCCAGATCAGGATTCTATATCTCTTGGGAGATATTTAAAGGTTTTTCAGTTTTTTGAGGTTATGTCGAAATCCAGACGTGATGGAGAATTTCTGATGCCGGATTCGGAATCAGCGACCAAAAATACATATAAGTGCATATGCCGCATACCCAGAACATGAAACTTTTTTTTTTTGTGGGGCTGTGTTATTATAACCACTATGAAGGTGAGGTAGCAGACCTTATAAAGTAAGCATAGGGGCCCCAAATGCCCTTAGCTACGGACCTGCACACACCTATGAGTACATACATACATACATACGGAGAACTAAACTCAGCTCTACTTACATACTCAACGCACTCAAGTTCTCTGCTAGTTAGTTAGTTAGCTCCATTAGTGCTTCATTTCATGCGAATAATTTATAATGTTGAACCATTGAAGATTCATGTTATGTTAGCACCTTTTCCCAGAATTATTATAAACTATTTCCCAGAAACCTTTTGCAAACAATGCAAATTGCAAATTGGCAATTCAATGCTTTGCTGCACTTTGTTGTTGTTTTACCTTGCACAATTTCTGGGAATACAAGTACATTGTGATAATGCACAGTGGGATCTGAGGAGCATCGTCAGCATGAAATTAAACATGAGTTTAACTAGCAAATGAAAGGGGAAAATCAATCAGGCAATCTAAATTCGCATGGCGTTTTCTTAATGTCCATGTTCGTTCAGCAGAGTCCAACCCTTTTGGTGTCCGTGGCGTATACGTAATGTTAATCTGACAGCTTTGCTGGCATTAAATTGAGCGCGCGCATATCGCGTAGCTGCGTTTCGAACTCGAAGTCGACACAAAGTTTGTCAGTTATGTGACATCATTGTGGCCACATTGTGGGGCAGTGCAGTGCAGGGATGGGGGGAGAGGTGGAGAGAGGGGGAGCGGGGGGAGGGGCAAAGTTAAGAGACATGCAGTGCAAGTGGCAAGGACTAAGTCGGAAACGCACCGGAACGTTGCTTGCACGCTTGTTATTTCCGCTGCCCACTTACTTGGCCATAACAGTTAGCCTGCTCTGCCACGCCCCCTCCCCCCCCACTCTCCCCCTCCCCTCTCTGGGGCAGCTGCACATGTCGTGCTGTCATTTGATTTGTACTGAACCCATAAGTGGCCCACAAACTTTTCCAATATACGTTGACATCGCGCTGCTTTCTGTTCTCTGCTTTCTTATCCTTACCCCCGTCTCCAACCTGTTTCCCTTAGCCAGTCAGGTCATGAACCAGGTACACTCGCAGTTAACACTAAATGCCCGCACACTCACACACACACACACACACAGACACACAGAGAACGTGCAACTGTTGCTCGCTTGAAATAGTTTCTTTGTTTCCCTTTTTGTATTTCCTTTTGCCTTCCCCTAGAAACTTTTCATGTTTGCAACCATTTGAGCGACAATTTTCAGTTAGTTTGCCAGCGCAATTGATTGACAGTCAGGGGGGAGAGGCAGTTGGCAGGGGTCAACCAGAATGTCAAAATGATTGCAGCGTGAAGTCGCTTAAGCTTAAGCTGGACACCCTTTTTGAACACCTTTCCCATTCAGCTTTTCGTTTTGCGCAGCTAAATAAAGTTCTAGCGGGTTTTTGGCTGTCTTTAATGTTCATTATTTTTTAATAAATAAAGCTGAAATGTAAATGAATCGTTCGATCATCGGTTATTCCCCTGAGATCGTGCTCTCCAACCGGTGCCAACTAGTTTGCCCTCAAGCATCGCCTGATTCTATGTCGAAGATAATTGATACGCCCATTTCCATTGCTCTCTGTCCTGCTCACTCTTTTTCGTTCTCTTCTCTTATCAGTCTCTCTCTCTCTCTCTCTCTTCCTCTGCTCTTCCCTCTCTTGCTGCTCTCTCTTCTTATCTGCTCATCTGTCTCAACTGTGCGAGCACTGTTGCTGCTCTCATTCCTCGCTCGATCGTTGCACAGTTCGCACATTCCCACAGTGAGTGCCAAAAGTGTTTGCATACAAAATAAATATTGCTCTCCCTATCCCGCGTTGCTCTACTATAAACAGTTTTTATTTTATTCCCATCAGTGATTCATTGACGGCAAAGTTCGCGAGTAACCACAAAGAACCGACGAGCAAATCGAGCAAAATACTCTTTGCGGTATGCAATAAATACTATAGGTATATACCAAAAATACTACAGATATGCAGAAATACATATATATATAGATGCATGCAATATAAATGCGTATGCATTTTTGATGAATATGTTCATGCAATTCAATCAATGCGAGTCAAAAGCGTAAAAAATATCCGAAAAAATCGTGGCATGCCCCGCAAAGAGTGTACAAAGGGGGGAGATGTGGCATGTGGCATGCGGCATGCTCGAGCAATTAAATGAGCCAGTTGTGGAATCCAGTTGCATTTCGATTGCCTGTGACGGCTGATGGATGTCGATATCGCAACGAGAGCTGCAAAGAAAACGATTAAAAACATAAAAAAAAGAGGAGAAAACAAAGGAGAAAGAGTGAGGGGGAGAGAGAGAGTGAGAGAGAGAGTAGAGGAAGACAAACAATCATTACAGCTAAAATAAAATAGAGACAGAGAGCAAAAGAAACAGTTGCAAATGATATAGTAGAAAGTATAAACAGATCAACAAAAACAGAGCTGAAGAATATGATCTAGAGACTAGGAAAACAAAAGAGAGGGATAGAATGAGTAAAAGAGTAAACGAGCAGAGACTGTGAACAATGCAAGAGAGTAATGAAAACGAAAGAAAGAGCAACTGAGGGACAGATTCAAAGAAACAGAGCAGAAAGAGAAAGAAAGGCACCAGAAATACCAACAAAAAGCAAGCGAAACAGAGACAAGATAGACGAAAAGAATAGATAGATAGATGCTCTTTTTCTTTGCTATCCTTCTACAGAGCTTTAAAGTGAACGACACACAGCACAATAAGCAGCGAAAGTCAACGTCAAACAAAGCGACGACAAATCATCATCGTTTGTCGGTCAAAAGTCATCAAAATAGTTTGCAGAGCTCGGTTTTTGTGTTGCCCTGGCAATGGTGGCAACTATACGGCAATATAGAGCACCATACTATATACATATACTATATATACTCCAGTTTTTATGGCAAAACTTTTAGCGAGAAGTCGCCATCAAGCACTTGACACGCAGTTGAGCTCAGTGTCAGCTTGGTGACCGTTTGCAACGATGCTTTTTAATAGTTTCTCATTTGTCAGTTGGACCGAAATTTGCAAAGTTTTGGCTTTAAGCGAGATGAGACCACGCTTCCACCCCTTCTCCACCCCTTAGTGCAAGCATACTCGTATCATGAAAACTTCATTGAAATCTTAATTAAATTTGCATTTAACATTTGTCAAATGCAACGAATTCGATTTGGCCGAAACGTGCAAAGGAAATTGCCAAGACTGAAGACAGAGCAGGCAAGGCAGACACACATTTATTATTATATATACACACAGAGAAGGAGAAAGTGAAAGAGAGATGGAGAGGGAGAAGCAGACGGGGCGTGAGCTAGAAGAGAAACAGAGCAAATTATAGAGCAATAAATTGCCAGAGGAAACTGAATTAAGCATGCACTTTCAGCTAGTTGGGAATATGAGACGACAGAAATAGAGAAGAACAGAGAGAGAGAGAGAGAGAGAGAGAGAGGGGGGAGAGAGGGGGGAAGGAGAGTCAGTGAAATAGAGACTGCGACTGAAATAGAGACAAAGGATGCTAGGCAACTTTGAGCTTGTTGCGTGCATAATTCGTGATGAATTCGGCAGCAATTAGTTTGCGAAATTCAATTAAAAATCCTTTCTTTCTTTCCCCCCACCCCCTTGCCAGAGTCCTTTTCTGTTTGAGAATCTGATTTTCATTGCCTTCTTGCATTGTTTGCAGTTAATTCTCGGTTCTTTGTACACTCTCTCAGGCATTCTCTCTCTCCTGCAGCACTCACCTGTTTCCCATCAATGCCTTTACTTTATTATCAAAATCCAATGCACGTTCCACTTGCGGTTGGTCACATATTCTGCAGCACATTGTGTGACGAATATTCTCATGGATTCTTTATTGTTGGAACTCAGAGAAGGACAGAGAGATAACGAGGGAGAGCGAAGGGTAGAGGCAGAGAGGCAGGCTGAAGCTATAGATAGATGAAGCCGATGAAAATGCAAGCTGACTCTGGCTGAAGACTTGTCATGATTCGATAGACAGATTGACAGGCCACTCAAAGCTGCTCCAGGCAACGGGAAAGGGACGGGAAGGGAGGGGAAAGTGTCATAGCTGGTTATAACAGTGCCGAGCACAAGGCCAGCAAGAGACCACACATGATGACAGACAGCAAAAGTGCATTAAGTTCTCCCTTTCTCCCACTTTTATGCTCTATTAAAAATTTACGAAAAAGTTTACTTTTCATTTGTGATATTTTCATGCTCTACGACCATTGAAAGTGCTCCAAACGGGTATTCATACTCTGTGAGTACCCACAAAATCAATATATATTAATCATTAAAGAGAAGTCCTGTTGATTTAGTCTTTTGTGTTTGTATGAACGTCTTAAACACGGCAAGTAGAAGAGCTAGAGACAGGAAATTTGGCATGAAGGTGACTGTTTAGTGGGTGTATGTAAAGTACTTGTCAATTTTTAGGTGCCACGCCCAGTGCCCACTTAAAAGAGTATTTTTTAAATTTTCAGCAGTGTGTTTAAGTTAGAGTCTTCTGCTTTAGCATACCTATGTATGGATACAAGATGTTCCTATCCTTCAAATTTTATTATAATCAGACTATAAATGTGAAAGTTGTACATAGTTTAAATTGAGTGAAGGGTATCTGGGGGTCGTGCTAGCACTACTGTTGCATGTTCTATGCATGCAAAGAGATGGAGAGAGAGAGAGAGATACATAAAGACAGAGAGTAAGAAGGAGATACACAGAAAGAAAGAGACAGAAAGAGAGGAAGGGAGACACACAGTTTGATATTGGGCAATTTTAAGGCGTGTTCCAGCTGGAGGAAATGTAATAAAAATCGCAACGAACAAAGTGCAACGAAATCGAAATGCACTTTGGCTAAGACATGTGTGTGGGTGTGCGTGTGCATGTATGCGTGTGTGTGAAGAGGCATCTTATGCCTGGGCCAAAGGGCATAAAAAAAGCCAATCATGGCCCCAGCTGGCCGGGCTGATGAGCGATAAGACGCTGACCGTGAGCTGCACATCAAACTGGTTGCTGCACTCGCCCCAAGCACACACACACACATACTCACACACTCACACGCAGTCATGCACGACTAAGCACACACGCAGACAGGGCAATTCATGAGCAGCTTCTCCCTCTCTCCGCCCCTCTTTCAGGCAGCCTCGCGAGCAATTTATACAGCAAAAAGGCAACTTGCCGCGCACGTTTTGGGTCCAACTTTGATTTCTGGCCACAAGGCTGCGTCTTTGCCACGCCCCCTTTCCCTCTCTCTCTCTCTCTCTACATTGCTGTCTGCCCTCCATAGACGCCGCCACGCGTCGTTGTGGCCAAAAAGTTTCGTCTGTTTGCCGGGCAAAGTGACTTTTAGTGGCCACATTGCGACTTTGAAGAAGGAGACGGAGAAGGAGGCAACATGATTGCCTAGAGTGTGTGTGCGAGTGTGTGTGTGAGTGTGTGGCACAAATAGTTTGGCAACATCAAGTGCTTAACTTGTATCATCATCGACAAGACACCGTGGACAGCAATCGCCCCATGACTATTCAATAATTTCAAGTCTTGCCCAACTTTGCCTCAGCTTTAAGCAACTGGCAAATTTCGCATAAATTTTCCTGTGCCAAGCAACACGTCAATTGTGAATCGAAGGAAATCGAAGCAGGACAGAAGGGAAAGAGAGATGAGGCGAGAGAGAGAGAGAGATGGGGAGAGAAAGTAAAGGGGAGCCAAGGCAAAGTTTGTAAAGCAAAATTCCAACTATTTTTGCGGGCAAAAGAAGTTATCGTCGAAGAAAAAGGAAAAGAAGGAGAGGGAGGAGGAGGAGGAGAGGAAGAAAACTTGAACTCGGCTTTTATTTTTTGATTTATGACGATAGGGAAATAAGTAGTGTAAAAATGATTTAGTTGAAATCTGTTCGAGCACATAAATAAAATATGGTAAATGTTTATTGAGTTCCGCCTCAAAATAGCTAAACTATTGGCAGACTTGGCAAAGTTAGAAGTAAAGAGAATCTTAAACGAGCAACTAAGCAGCTTACGAGTTACGTTTTACGCCTGCAATTACAGGGCATGCTGCAGTGCCGCACTCCTGCTTATCTAGCTGTGGCATCAAGTGCACTGTAGATTATTGTATGCTCTACAAGGGGCCACTGCACGTTAAACCACTTGATGTTGCGCGTTGAGAGTTCTCTCATTAAAAACTATGGTACTTGCAACATGAAGTGAATTGGCCAAGTAGTAGCAGAGTGTGAGGAGTGGAAAGAGCGAAAGAGGAGGCATCACTTATTAGGCTGTTGTTGTTCCACCAGCAGAAACAGAGACTAATGGACTGATAAATACTCTGCAGGCAGGGGATAGTCATGTATTATTAAGTGTATGTAACTACCTTTACCTCAAACTGCACTCTAGCTCGAGCACTACATCAGGCTCTACCACAACCTCTAGCTCTATCACTACTTCTAGCTCTAGCACTACCTCAGGCCCTACCTCTTCCTCTAGCTCTACCACTGGCACTACCTCTAGCACTACCTCTAGCACTACCTCAGGCTCTACCTCTTCCTTTAGCTCTACCACTAGCACTACCTCTAGCACTACCTCTTGTTCTACCCTAGTACTACCTCAGGCTCTAGCACTACCTCTAGCTCTAGCACTACCTCAAGCTCTATCTCTAGCACTACCATAAGCTCTAGCACTACCTCTACCTCTGGCACTACCTCAAGCTCTACCTCTAGCACTACCTCAGGCTCTAGCACTACCCCTAGCTCTAGCACTACCTCTAGCTCTAGCACTACCTCAAGCTCTACCTCTAGCACTACCTCAAGCTCTACCTCTAGCACTACCTCAGGCTCTAGCACTACCCCTAGCTCTAGCACTACCTCAAGCTCTACCTCTAGCACTACCTCAGGCTCTAGCACTACCTCAGGCTCTAGCACTACCCCTACCTCTAGCACTACCTCTAGCACTACCTCTAGTTCTACCTCTACCTCTAGCACTACCGCAGGGTCTACCACTACCCCTAGCCCTACCACTGGCACTTCCTCTGGCAGTACCACTGGCACAACCTCTAGCACTACCTCTAGTTCTACCTCTACCACTACCCCTGGCATTATTTACAACTCTACCTCTACCTCTCTGCATCTTGCAGTACTTCAAACAAATTCACAGAGCATATGATAGTCATGCAACCTAATTGACTCAACTGGTACGCTTTAAACTCCATCATAATTCATGTGCCATAAAGAGAGAAAGAGAGAGAGAGAAGCAGAGAGGCTAAGGGCCCCAACTAACGGCACACTTAGCTCGTATCGCAGCAATTAGCAAAAGTACTTGGCAATTTTCGTGCACTTTTATTAGATTATCGCCCACCGTACACGCAGTCGGGGCAGTCGTTATGAGTGCTCAACGCATTGTCGGTGTGTGCCTGGGTGTGTGTGCCAGTGTGTGTGTGAGTTTGGCTGTCTGCCTGTGCATAACATGAACCAATTAGGAAATTACTTGTGCAAAGTTCGCCATGTGTACACACAATACAAACACGAACACAAATAGAAACACAAACACAAATAGAAATAGGCAACTTCTGGCAGTCCAAGCAAATGCATTGGGAGCATAAATCGCACATAAAATGGACGAGACTTTAAACTATGTGCTCCTCCGATGGCTAGCGATCATTAGCCCCCATGTGGACCAGTTCAAAAATCAATGAAAATACTTTCAACTTTCTGTAAACAACAACAGCAACATGAGCAGCAAACAAAAGAGAAACCAAAAAAATAAACAAGCGGAATCTGCTGCTGTAAACTGAAAAGTTTTTTAGTAACTTTAGCCAACAAACCGCTGGAAATACCCTGTATAGTGTCGGGGAGGGGCGTTGAGGGGATGCTGGCAACAGTGGGCGAAGTAAGCCATTGGTACTATGTTTTAACAGGGTATCTTTGCTTGACTAACTAACAGTAGTATTTACCTTTACTACCTTTGCACTCACCACAGCTGCAGCCACATATTCTACAGGGTATTTCCCTTTACTCTGCTCTCCTTTTTGTTGTACAGGGTATTCGGCATTACTTGACTCTCCTTACCGTACTGCAGGGTATTCGGCACTACTTTACTAACCTCACCTTATCTCTCAACTCTACTCTGCTACCTTAACTGTAATTTTCTTTAAGCTTAACAGGGTGTTACGCTTAACTCTTCTGGGTTAGGACCTTAATCTTCAAAGGCTATTCTCTCTTAACTCTATTCTATTCTCTCTCAAACTCTATAGAGTATTCTTCTTTTCTCTACAACTTCACATCGTGTTCACCTTCTACAGAGTATTCCCCACTTATTCCACTTACCTCGACCTTAACATTCGATTAAGTATTCCCCTTTACTCTTCTACTTTACTTTCATTTACTCATTATACTCCAGTAAAACAAAGGGTATTTCCTTAGCTCCACTCTCCCTTGCGCCCTACAGGGTATTCCTTTAATGCTACTCGCCTACATCTTCTACAGGATATTCCGCTTTTACCAACTCACTTCACCCTAAGATCAGTATCACCTTCTACTGAGTTTTCTCTACTCGATTCCACATATCTTTTCCTACACACAGTACAGGGTATCAAGCTCCACTGTACATGCCTTTACCTTTTACAGGATATCTTACTTTACTCCCACAAGCCCAAGAACTTTTCGCGGAACTGTAATTAAAAGTAAATTTGTATTAATTTCTCGCTCTTACCGGTGACGCCTCATTGGCCTCCGTTCTCGGGCTCGGGGCGTGGCGGGGCGGTAGGCGGCGGTGCTGCCAACTTTAATCAAATATGTGTCAACGCGGATTTATGAAACTAATTGACTTCAACGTTGCCAACATAAGACTCTATCTACTTTTCCCCTCTCTTTCTGCCTTGCTGTCTCCAGTCTCCCTCCGGGTAAGTAGCTCCGTCTGGGCCTGTGCTTGAGTTTCGATTCAGCATGGTTCGGTTTCAGGAAGAATTAATTAAAAAACTTAATCTGCTTTGGCAGCTGCTTTCAGTGGGCGGCAGAGGGAGGGGAGGGGAGGGGCGGGGACTGTGGCTGCGGCTGCGGCAGCTTTCGCCGGGTCGTTGGTTTGGCCTTTTGGCGGCTTGGTAGTTCGGTAGTTTGATGGTTTCGCGGTCTACTCCTCCACTACCTACCCTCCCTCACCTCCCCCCCTCGCCCGTGTCTGTCAAGTAACTTTCAATCAGCTTTCCGACAAGCATAGCGCGATACTTTAGCGGCAAACCCTTAAGCTATTCAGGTTAGTGGGTTGGGTTAAATTGGAAAATTGCTAAAGGTTACTCCATTAAACTTTCAATAGCTCTTAACTAACCAATAACTATGCGCTGTCCCTTTTTTAATGGCAAATACATATTAAATAGCATGCAAATTGATTGACTTACAGGGTAACTGCCAGTCGAGGTACAGTGAAAAGTTCATGGCACGATAGAACAGCTGACAAATTGGCATTAAACTCGATTAAATGTGGCGAGTAAGTGAAAGAAATGTCACTTTGTGCTCAGCTCAGCTTAACTAATTGGCGACAATTTGACACTATGTTGGTCTCGCTCCCCCACACAGCATAGGTTAGGGCGTGAGTAGATGATAAGAGAGTAGGTTTTGTGGCTTTCTTTAAAGATATTTCCTATATTAGTTACCTTTATATCTATTTTATTTCAATTATAGATATATATTTTTGAGTTCTGCATGTTGAAACTTCTGAGAGCTGTAAGATATAAAATATATACAGTATTTACAATGTGTCAATTTAATATCAGTGTTATAACATACATCACTCTGATTTTGATCAAATATTAATATCTTATTATGGTCGAGACAAGCTATAGTGAACTTATTGTAATTGCAATTGTTTCTAGGCACAAAAGTACACTCCGCATTCTATGGCAGCTTCAGCAAGTATAAATTCAATACATCTCGCTATGATTGATGCACAGCACTAGCTTGATTCACCCTGCACAAGAATGTATATACTTTGTGCTGTCAGGAACAAGTTCCACTCTCAATTTCTGGCGAAACTGAACAAGTTTTGTATAAAGAAGGCTGCTGCTTTGGTGACTGCCTAGCAAGCCATATATACATAAATTTATATGACCTCATATATATAGATATATATAATATATGTATATATATATATACTTTACACATATGCTATATAATTTGCAACGACAACTGCTTTGCGTGTTCTGCGTTGTAATTGTCATGTTGCTTTTTGTCAAACGAATCTGATCCACTTTTTATAGCATTCGATGTGCCTTTGACAGTCACAGTCATTAGTGTATTCAATATCCCACTGATTTTTATAAAGTACTATATACATATTCATATATTCTGATTAATAGGCAGTGAGTTTTCCACCGTAGTTGCCATGGGTCGCAGGGTTAATACTCTAACTGGCTAATTTCGTTGTGTATTTGTTTAAGTTTTGCAGAGAATTGAGAGAGGAAGTTGTAAAGAATATATTTATAAATATATATATAGCGCATATGTATATGTATATATATGTATATTATATAGTATATATACTCTTCAATTGTACCATACATACTGCTGTTTCCTTTAATAACTCACCTGATCTAAAGCAAAGAGTAATGAGTAGAGATTAAAATGTTTAAACGATGTTTTGCGTGCTACGCGTGTGACAGCTTTAAAGCTGTTCCCTCCTTCCCCCTCTCCCTCTCTTTTCCTCCCCCTCTTCCTTCCTCTCTTCCCCCCTTTCAGTCTTTTGTGTGCGTGTGTTTGGAGTTAATTAATTATTAATAATTAATGAACAGCAGATGTTGGTGTTGCGCTTTATTGCTGCCACTTTTGCTCTCATTTGCCGCATGTCTGCACGTCTCTTCTCCCCTCTCTCTCCCACTCAGTCTCTCGCCCTCTCCCTCTCTTCCTTTCTGTGCTGCCTGATTTTATGGCGCACCCATAAAAACGCAATTAGATTGAACGCGAAGCTCATAAAAGCCACATGAGCAACAAAGCCCATCAACCCGACACATCTGCCACGCCCCCCGTTCCGCCCTCGCATCCGACTGTACTTTGCGCGCAAATGCAAGCCGCACTAATTGAAATAATTGAAATAATCAGCACAACTCACATGTGGGCGTGGCATTTGGTGATTGACTGCTTCGCCTAGCAGCGCTGACGAGGGGCGGAGAAGAGGGAGGAGTGGCTTGTGGTGTGTGTTTGCAAGCACTGCAGCCGCCGCAACATGTCACAACTGCTCCCCCCACCTCCCCACCACGCCCCTTTGGCATTGTTGCTGCGCTCGACAAGGCTTTGGCTTAGGCTGCAGCAAACTCATTTACGCGGCACACGCGGCGTATGCGTAATCTGATTGTCTATTGCCGCTGATTGACTTGTGGCAGACAACCAATTCGATGGAATTGATGCCTGAGGCAGTGAAGTATTTCCCAATTGGGTAACTGCAGTTGACAATGAGCTGCAGCGAACCATAGCAAGAGAGCGAGAAAGAGAGAGAGAGAGAGGGAGAGATGAGGCTTAGCTGGAAAGTTCAAAGTTCAAAGAGCCAGAACTGGCTCAGTTATCTATGTAATGAATCCCCTTGCGAATCTGTTGCTCGCATTGATTCGCTGTTGATTCGTTTGATTGATGGCCCAGTCTAATCTACGTTTTCTACCCTCTACCAACCTCTCCCTACCTCCCCTCCCTCCCCTTCCTCCCCTCGTACATCTGCTCTGTCTGTGCAGCCAATTCAAAAGGCAATTTCAATTTCATGGCCGTTTGCCTGCCCTGGCCCAAGTCTGGGCCTGAGTCCGGGTCTGAGTCTGGCAATCGTCCAAGAAGCCATAAATCAAAATAGCTTAAGGTGCTCTCAACATAAATCGAGCACGATTTGATTGGAGAGCTAAGTGAGAGTAAAGTACCTAGGCTGCCATAAAAGTGCAGTCAACGCGGCTAAATACGCATAATTAGCTAGTAATTGCTGTATTTGTATTTCAGTTAAGTGTCGATGGGTTTTTTTTGGGGCAAGCGGGGTAGTGGGGGCCATGCACCTCGTTGAACATGATGAACAGTAACTAAAAATGTTGAACTCATGAAAATGAAATGCAGAAAATTTAAAGAAAAAAAATAAGTTATAAAAACGTGAACGAAATTTGAAGATAAGAATTATAAGAAATATTTGTTACAGAACTATTTAATAAATATGCTACAAATTGACTAATAGAAAGACCAATTAAAAAAGAAACTGATTTAACATTAGTTGAGGTTTACAATGATACAAAATTATGATAATTATAAATGATAAACAGACTCAGCCTTCAGTCCTGACTAGCTCTCATCAAAGTCAACTATTCTATTTGCAGTCTCTCTTACTCTCTCACTAGTCGTACATACCCATGCACACTCTACATCAAATTTTGTTTCACTACACATACTCTATAAACTGCCAGGAACCTTGGCATGTATTATGGAACAGACAGATGAATAAACCCCATACACTATCTGCATAATTGATGCATGTGCGTGTGGGGGCAAACCAAAAAAAGGCTAGAATTCCCTATCGGCTAAAGTGCGAAGATATGCGAATAAATTATTTACAATTGTCCACATGCAAATGTATTTTTTTTCTATATGTTTATAGCAACTTTTATGGCATTTTATTGTCATGTCAAAGCAGGCAAAATTGCCGGGCAGCAGTGAGTGACAGCAGAAGGCAACGACGTAGCCAAGGAAATAGAGACATTCTCAATTATCGCTGCACGTTGTCATCGTTTGTCATCGACTTGTCACGGACAGTCACTGTCACAGCCAGTGTTGCCGTGTGACAGTGACAGTGACTTTGTCAGGCACTGTGTCGTGTTGCCCTATGAGGCTCGCTTAATAATATGTTAATTGACAGCTTAAGCCAACTGTCAACGAGGCACCCTTCAAAGCAGACAGAAAAATGACTCCCATACACACACACACATACAAACACACACGCACACACACATGTATGATTGCATATGTCAGTGCTCGCAAAAGAATGGCCTAGAATGGAATTACGAATCGGAATCGGAATTGGAATACGCTAATTCGAGTGTCCTTCTACATCTAATTGATACGCGGCACATGGCGTATACGCAATGTCCCCTCTACTTCCCCCCTCCTCACTCTTCCTCGCAACACATTGTCTATTAAAGTATGCAAATGTAATGAAGCTGATCAAGCTGCTTCACATTGCCCACAAATGAAGTTGAAATTCATTTTGCATAATATATTTTCATGATCTTTATTATCTCTTGTGCTGCCCGCTGCCTGCCACATGCCGCAGCATGCCACGTTGTCTGTGCTGTGATTTTCGATTATTAGAACATTTTTTCTATGCCATTTTTAATTAATGCCAGCATAGAGAGAAGACAAAAACTCAATTTCCACCGACAGTTATTCAAATGAGTTCATAAATTGTCAGCAAAACATTCCCGACAGCAGCTGCACGATATTATTGATATACTCGTATATAGTATAGGAATATTGTGTTGCGAATAATTGCATAATTTCAATATCATTTTACTTTGATTCATAGTTTATTTGTTTTGTTTTAGCTTAGTGCGGCTGCAGCAACAGTTTGCGTGGTTTCAATGGAGGAAATGGGAAGAGAAATGAGAGTAGGTTAAATAAAAGTTTAAAAAATAGATTAAAAATAGGTTAAAATATTTTGCAAGTATTTAAAAGCTTATAATTTATTAGAAAAAAAAAAACTTTTAATAAACAAAACAACACGAAAAGCCTTTAAATTAAATTATTTATAAAATATAAATCAAAACCATTTATAAAATATTTTTATTATAAAAGCACCTATAAAAATAATTGTAGTATATTTGTTAAAAATTTAATTAGTATTGTGGCACTAAAACAAAAAAAATCTATTTAAAAAAAAACGGAAAAAATAAGAGAGAAAAGAAATTATCGCAATAAATTTAAAATATAATATATAATCTTTTGAGGATTTTTAGCCATCTAAAAAGCTAACCGAATTTTTATCTTAATTTGGCTACAAATTCTCAAATCATAAAAATAAAAATCATGTACCTACATTTATAATTTTAGCTACTTTTACAACTTTACAATTTAAATTTTATGAATCAATTTCACTCTCCTTGCCCACTGTGGCAACACAAAGTTGTGCAAATATTTAAATACGATTTACCACACCTCGAAAACTGATATCTGCATGCTGATTGCCAGACTGAAGGTCAACTATACTAGATATATATATCATAAACAGACACAGATACATATACATGTGTACATGTGTGTGTATTTGTGTGTTCTTTAAATTTCTGCACAGTTATTTGCATATTAAGCCGCTCTTCCAGCCAGTAATGAATACCATTTCGATTTGTTTTCCAGGCAAATTATTCAAGGCCCACGCTTAAAGCGCCATTCGATTGTTAATTCGCAGTAAGTGGGCGTGGCCGTGTGGGCGCACTGAAAATGTAAAATCAACTCATAATCGATAACAAAGTCCGTTTCGAGTTCAGCGCCGAACAAAAGCCTAACTGCAACAAGAGCAAGAGCAACGGCAGCAACAACGACTGGAGAGAAGTAGAAGAGAAGACCAGGCAGCATCAGCTCGTAGATAATTATCAAGTACTTTTGTGTGTGTGTGTGGAGGCCTAGTATTAAAAAGTGGGCGTGGCAACAATGCTGATGAGGCTACAACGAGGTGGAGGAGGACGAGGAGGGAGAGACCAACAGCCGCCTGGCCTCACTATGGCTCTGGCACTGGCTGTGGCAGTGTTAATTAGCTTCTGGCCAGTTGGGAGTCTGGCCGCCTCTGCCGTCGACTGTCCCGATTGGCAGAGCCCAAGTGAATGCAACAACAACAATGGGGGCAACAATGAGAACAACAAAATTGGCAACAATAACGAGTCCGACTTTATCAATGGTTCGATGATGCTGCCGGACAATCTGCTGGACATGGATCTGGAGCGAGACGGCGGAGACAATTGGCCATTGGAGCGCATCGTGTCCATCATTGTGCCGGTCTTCTTTGGCATTATTGGCTTTGCCGGACTCCTGGGCAATGCGCTCGTCATACTGGGTAAGTTTCTCTCACTGTCGTTGTCTCTTTCTCTGTCTCCTCTTCGCGCTGGCCGTGTGTAATTGCAGTGTTGTCGCCCTTCCTGTCCCTGTCCCCGTCTGGCTACCCTTTTACGAGCCATTACATTAGCCTGGCTTTTGGCAAATTATGCGTAATAATTGACAGAAATTACTCACAAGCCTCGCATTAACTTCGCCCATAATATCGGGGGGCACTGATCGTAAAAGTGCCCACTTCCCGTCGAACTAATTGATATTTTATATGCCTCGCTCTCTCGAAGTGTGCCTCTCTTTGCTGCACATTTATATAGATCGTAAATATATCTGATGTGTATATAACATGTTGCGGTAAAGGTATTTCCCTTGAGCTTCCTTTGATGACCGCATAAACGAAGCTACAATGTCACAATGCGCTTTATGAAAGATCGAAGTGTCATGGCCATGGCCAGTTCCCGTTATGATGACTAACTTTTTATGGCACTATCTTTCGAAGTCGCTAAAAAGATGCTTATATTGGAGGGGAAATAAAGTAAGTGAATTTTGTATTGCATACTTGCAGGCGGTGCCTTGACAGTGGGCCCACAAAACTTATTTCTTAAATAACTTTCATGTCAACTGTCCGTTCGCAGCCAGACCTTGAATGCTCAAGAGCAGAGATGATGATTACTCTAGTTGTCAGAGATGAACGTGAAACTATTAGCAAAACTCCTTGTAAATTGGTTTTTGTGGTTGTAATGGGGCTGGGTCGAATTCTAAAACCAACTTTAGTTAAGTGCATTACTAAGACATACTGTCACCAAATTTGAAAGCCATAGCTCCAATAGTCTCTGAGATAGAGCTGCTCATACGGACACTGACATGGCTAAACCGCCGTTGCAGGCAATGCTTGTTCTGAATATGCATGCATGTATAGATCTTCTGCCTTCTACACATAATAATATAACGCGTGTTTGCTCCCTCCCACGTATTTACCGAGAATTTGCGTTCGAAATCTGTAAACAATTCTGGGAAAATCATGAAAGCCTCGTGGCAAAACAACATTTCGCTGTTTAAATTGGCAATCAATGAGGGCATAGAAAACTGCATTTGTATGCACTAGTTGCACACACCACCCAGAGCACGTAAACAAGCTGCATATATTGTACCAAGGCATATACTATGTATACACGGGATACCATATTACATTCATGAATACATCAGCCAATGATTCGTTTGGAATTAGTCAGGAATTTTCTTGTTTCATTTGTTGAATAATTTGTATTGAAATCTTGTTTTGGCCACAAACTACAACAATAACAACGGGTGGGGAAAAGAGGGGATGGGGGGAGGGGGAGGGGGAAGAGGTAAGTCAATGCAGGTGGGCACGCCCGATCCGGTTAGGGATTCACTGAGGCAGAAGGCATAAATCAGATGAGGGTCTCGCCCCCTCCTCCACCCCCTTCGTACACCTATCAAGCAGCCAAAAA
Source organism: Zaprionus indianus (assembly GCA_018904595.1). Taxonomy (NCBI): domain Eukaryota; kingdom Metazoa; phylum Arthropoda; class Insecta; order Diptera; family Drosophilidae; genus Zaprionus; species Zaprionus indianus. The sequence goes on from JAEIHA010000344.1 coordinate 2,762,295, forward strand.
ATTGTGTTACATCTGTCGAAAGAACTGACGCTTAAGTTCGTTTGTGGCTTAACGCTGGGTACACAATGTGGTCAGACTGTGAAATACCCTGTAAAAGTGAGACAATGAAATGAGGCAAAAAGTCTCTAAACTCTGTAGAGCCTTGCAAAGCTGACTTATACTGAGTTCAAATAGATCTAGCAGTAGTACACATACTCTGTTACATGCCCAGTGTGTATACCCTATTTGTGCTGCGCTTGTTTTACAGGGTATTATAACCAAACAGAGGCAAATCAAATTGCCCAGCCCCGACGGCGACTCAAGCCACAAAAAGGATTAAGCTCGTATTCCCCCCAGCCCCGAAGCAGGCAACAGGCGACATGCAACCACGGGGCAAAGAAAGGCAGTGGAAGCGGGGTAGGGGAGGGGATGTTGACAACTGGAAAAACTGAAAACCGAAACGAAAAACTGAAAAAGCGAGAACAGAAAACTCTGGCCACGTCCGTGTGCACGCTTGAGTGGCCAATTACAAATTTATAACACGATTTTCCATGTGGCAGCTACAAATTTGTGCGGCCCCCCTCTGCATACCCTACACCGCTCCCCGCCCCTGCCATGCCTCTTGGGCAGCAACATCATTTGCGACATGTCTCCGGTTTTTGGGTCGCTGTGCAGCATCCTTTCCATTCATCGTGTGTCCTTTTTTTTGCGGGCAGCGGGAGAAAGGAGGCTCTGTCACTAACTGTGCGTGTCAGTAGAGGCAGGGGGGGGCTGTAAGAGGGATAACATAATGTGACATCGGGCATTGCGAATTGAAGTGGCAATGAGTCAATGCAGAGAGAGAGCGAACCCAAAAACTAAAACATAAATTACAATTAAGCCACAAAATCATTTTGGGTTCCGCCGTTTTGTTTGTTTGCTGCCATCAAACGTACAAATTGTTTGTTTCCCCATAGGCCTACCCTCCTCCCCCTAACACAGCCTACCCTCTCCTAACTGTATTTATCTCCCTCCATTTGCCTCAAATTGATGCTGACAGATGTCAGAATTTTGTGGACTGTTAAGCATTATCCGAATCAACTTGTTTGTTCGGCCGTGAGGTGCAGCTGTGCATTGAATTGTGCAGTATTTTAAATATACCAAAATGTCACTGAAATTGTACTGTTTAACATATATTTATACCACATCTTTTAGTCGTTTAGGTTCCTTACTGAAGTTCCTTTTGTTTTCATTTTCCATTTACATTTCTGTTTGAGTTTCTACCACACTTAGCTTGGTTTACCTAACTTTAACACATGCTGTGGTATTTTAAATATACCAAAGTGTCATTTAAAGAATACAGTTGTAGTAGAAACTATATAATACCTCACAGTCGTGTATTAAGTTACTTTCACATTTACAAACTACTTACCCCATTCCTTTTTGAGCTTCGTTATGGTTTACCTTAGTAAAGTACATGCTGTGGTCTTTAAAATATACTTAACTGTCACAACAACAATAACTGTTTTGTTATATATTTCCTAAACAATTTACAGGGCATCTCAAAGTTGCCCTTTGTGCTCTCTGCTCCAACTGCCTAGCACATTTTCATCTTGTTTCTGCATCACATTTAGTTGACTTCACCCGCATTAGTCACAGCTGTTAGCCTCATAAATCGGGGGATTAGTTTCCGCATAGATTTAAAATGCGTGTCTCTTGTCATTCCGTTGATCACTTGCGGATTTGTGCGTCTCTTAAGTTAATGTCTAAGCTGCCAAGTCAGTGCTGGCTTCAAGTTTAAAGAGCAAGCAAAGAAGAGGAAGAAGAAGTCGCGCTTGATTTATGCACTTTAAAAGTGCTGCAGACTTATGGCAAGCTACTTCTGCTGCTGCACATACATATATTAAAGAGTGTATATAGTCTATATACTTGCGGATCTTATCGAGCTTTCTTAAGAAAACCACTGCAGCTCCTTGTCGAGCCATAAAAAGACCGAGAGAAAAGCCGAGCAAAGATGAGAGAAGCTTCAACTAAAAGAAAATATTTATGCGGAAGTGCAAACAAACCTGCACACACACACACAGGCACACACACACACAGACAGCGACTGACATCGACACCTTGTCATAATCTGAGCAGACACCCCGGGCATACTATATGCATATATACTATACCCGATATGTCTTGGCATTAAAATGTGCAAATTTGCCATAAAATGCAGAAGACTCAGCGACTGCAGCCGTCGCCGGCAGCTTGACAAATTATCCTGCCATAAGCCATAAATACACTTGCACTTATAACCGACACAGCACCCCCACCCCCCCCCCTCCCTTCTTTAATCCCTCTTCCACCCACACGCGCTACTTGGAGTCTTTCCCTGATTTGGAATCTGAATCTCTTTTCTTTCCACACACACACACACACGCACTTGCGCCCACATGGCTGGCGTTAGATAATGCCGGCTTGGCAGACACTTTTAGTGGAGAGTGGAGGGGGAAAGGCGAGAAGGTGGGGGCGGGGCTTGTCCGCTGCTCAAGCGACTCTAATTTCCCTCATAATTTGCGCATAAAACTCACACGTTCATTTACAAATCATTTATCAAAACGCTGCAGAGCGCTGACAAAGTAGTTTGCGGCCCGCATAGAAGACGTGGGTGCAAAGGGAGAGAGAGAGGGAAGGAGTGGCAGAAGGGGGGAAGGGAGCAGTAAGAATGGAGAAGGAAGTTAGCAAAGAGCATGAAGCACATAAATGCCAACTCGTCTTGACTTACCCTTTGGGCTTTGCTTGGCTGCGCCTTGCACTTTGCAGGCAACTAAGAAAGTAACAGCAAGTCGTATGTAGTATGCCCGACTGGCAGATACCCTTTAGCCAAAAGCTTTAACAGGCTGACCAGCTGAAATATTTCGTGATTAAATTCTGTTTATTGTGCGACTGACATTTGAAGGATTCATTTAAATGTTGCTTATTATTGTAGATGCCAAAAATGAATAAATGAAGCTGAAAGTTGCACTTGACATTCATTTGAAAAGGGCGGCAGGAGGCGTGGCCTAATTTTAAAACTAGCTTTAGTTGAGTGCATTACTAGGTCATACTGTCAGCCACTTTGGTTGCTCTTGCACTTCTAGGCGCTGAGATATAGATGTTCATACAAACACTGATAGAGAAGGTATAGAGATAGAGATGTCTACTGCTACCTGCTTCATTTTGGGTTGCCACACAATTAAAATACCCTGCTCATCTAGGGTTAACGGGTATGTGAACAGCAGTCAATGCCAAAGAATGCAAGAAACAAAATCGCAGCTAACTGGCATGAAAAACACTTTTCCCACTTCCCTTTCCCTCTCTATCTATCTCTCTCTCTCTTCCTATATGTCTCTCGCTCTCTTTCTCCTTCTCTCCCTCTCTTTCTTTCCCTCTCGTTTTCTCTGTTGGTCCCTCTCTACTTGTCATCTCTGCTGCCTACTTTGCTCGCGCGACAATTTTGCACAGCGCATTCCCCGCAGCGTATTGCGCTTTTGATGATGAAACAGCTGAAACTTTAGCTGCAAAATGGAAATGAAGCTCAGTCCAGGCGGCCAGGAAGCTATCAACAAATGGCAAGACCAGCTTATTTGCATCCACAACACTCTGAGCCAAAAACTTAACTTAGACCCGTTGCTGCTTTCATCTCCAGCGAGTTTGATAATTTCAAACTTTTTCACAAGTTGCCAGAGCAGTGAGTGAAGCACGGGGCAGGTAGGGACGGTAGGGACGGGAGGGAGGTATAGCGACCCCCTGCCTTGACAGAGATGAATAAAGATGCGCAACACATTTAAGCGGAGCCAACAGCGAGGTCAAATGACCGCGAACCAATTTGATTAAACCAACTGAAATCGATTAATTTTAATCGCATTTCGGAAGTTTCATTTCGTGCTCGAGGGGGGGTGAGAACAAGAAATGATCCCCCATGGTGCAGGGGAAATTGATTGAGAAATTGACAATGAAAAGAGTCTTGAGATTTATGTACATATGTATATATATATGTATATATGCACATATATTGTCGTGTTATCAGAGTAAATAAAACACCTTATAAAAAACTTAATCGGAACTAAGTTTGTAAAAATCTTTGCTGTCTGCAGCAACTCTTTCAAATAGAAACGTATATATAATCCAAAAGTTACGTTTTCAATTTGTACCCTTTCCAGTTGGTTGAACAGGGGTAGGGCGTGCACAAAAGGGGGTGTCATGGGGTGCCTTTGGGGCCAAGTTTGCATTTATTTTTAGCTGCTGCAACTTTTGATGCTGTTTTATTGCAACAGCCAACAACAATGCGACTAGCGGCAACAGACGTGTAACACCTTCACGCTGTTGCACACACACACACACACCTATACACACACACACACACTGTGGCAGAGCTAAGACTGAACGGCTACAACTTGAGTCAAGGTTGCGTAAATTGCATGCAAAATGACTTTACTGTTGAGATTTTCTTTGCTAGTGCACGATAGAGCAGCTGCACAGACTACAGACTCATGCATACATACAAACAGATACACACACTCACACATACTGACACACACACACATGCATGTTAACCCCAAATGTCGGGGCATTCAAGTGTTCGCTTGCCTTCGTCGGCTTCAGGTTGTGGGCCAAAGCTCAAAACAGCTATAAATGCCGCTTGCTGTTGTTCTTGTAGCACTTGTTGTTGTTGTTGTTGTTGTAGCCGCACTTGTTGTTGCTGTTCTTGTTGCTTTAACTGCAGACGCCGCACATTTAACTAAGCATCATTGAGTCTCTCACTGCAAACGAACAAAAAGGTTGCCTACTTTTTAGCGCAGAGTGCAAATGTTGCTCGGCTCTGCTTGTGTGCCAAATTAGATGCCGCTAATGAATTTATATTAGCTTTTTTTAGCTGTTAACTAGTTACAAATTTGGCAGAGCATAAAAGTAGCAAAGCAATTGACCATTATCTTCGGAATGTCCCGTTTAAAAGGGGGAGGAAAATGGGATTTGCCTGTTCTTTGTGCAAGAAAACAGAGAACTGCACGTATTTATATGTAAACACAAGCATAGCAAGTGGTTGTGTGCGTGTCATAGTTTGTTTGTTTTGTTGCGTAATACAGCGCACATCAAGTGGATATTTGCGAAGCACTTTCTCTGCTTTTTTTTCCTAAGCAAATCTCTCTGTGGAGCGGTGCAGCAGCCGCCTGTCAATTGCACGTTCCTGCAATTCACACACACATACACACACAAACAGTGATAAAGACACGCCCACACATCACACGTACAGCTGTTGTGCTTAAAGAAGGCAGCAGCAGCCGCAACAAAAAAAAAACTAAAACGCACAAAAGTATGCTATGAAATACATTTCAACAGCATATGGCAAATATTCCAGAGAGTATGTGTGTGTGTGTGTGTGTGTGCGTATCTTATTGGTTCGTGTATTGGTGGCATTGTGCAAATTTACACAAATCCACAAGGCGGCACACAAATTTATTTTACGGCGTTGATAGTGATAAAATTTATAACCTACAATGAGCGCCGAGCCTAAAAGCAGGCAACAGAAACAATAAGCGCGCACGTGTGCCAAACAATGCCCAAGTGGGCAGCACAAACACACGCACAGACAATCGCCTGGCAAGCGTGCGCTGCCCCTTTTATCTCCTGCTCTTCTTCTTCTCTTCACTGCAATTTCTTCTTTCCCTCCTCCTTCTCCTTCTCCACTGCTTCCCTCCCTCTGTAGATTCGTCATATTTATGCTGTTTTTATGGGCCATGTACAATTTTATTGTTTTACTTTTCAATGCAATGTCTGCACACAGACAGGGACAGAGACACGAGCGCCCACTTATTGTCCCTTACTTTTACTCGCGTCATATCAAAGAGATAGCGAAGTAAGTGGGGGAGGGGGAAGGGGGGAGGCAGGGTGGGGCAGGTAGCAGCAGGCAAATCAGTGTGAGCAGGCACTTTAAAGAAGGGCTTAGAAAACAGGGCAATTGTTTGAACTGCATTCCAAGCAACTCTTGTGCTTTATACATCTCTCTTTCTCTCCCTCTACCTCACTCTCCCCTCCCTCTTTCTCACTACTTAGTTTCACCTGATTTTTTCTCAATTTCTCCTCGTGGCGAATGCAGTTTTCAGCACGCTCCCACGTAGGCTTTTGTTTTCTTTAGCCGTCTGGCACTTTGTGCCTTGCTGTTTGTCTTGCGTGCTTTATGCACACTAAGAGACACGCACACACACACACACACACACACCCACTCACACACATGCAAATGCGTACAACATATGCGACAAGTTGACCATATGGCACGCGTAGCGAGGCGTGGCATGGCGCGGCGTGGCGTATCGCCATTGTTTTGCATGCGGCCTTGTAAAGTAATGGGCAGCGCCACGCCCACACTTGTCTGCTTGTGTATTGTGTGTGTGTATCTGTGATCCATCAATAAACTGGCAATGCAACAATAGCGAAGGGGGCAAATTTACAATGCAACTGTAGCATACTTTTTGGCGCTGCTCCAAAAATATAAGCTCCTTACGCGCAGCTTTGTCTGGTTTTTGGCTCAAGAAATACGTGAATTGGGTGAATTCTTTGCAGTCTGATTGATTGATTGATTGACATTTGTTTGCCAACACGACGACGACGACGATGAGGCGCGATAAGGAAACCGAGCAAGGCGCTGAGGCACGACATGGTGCCACATTTGGTGTCGCTTATGACACCAAAGAAAAGGGAACAACGGCATAGATAATATTTACATAACAGGAACAGCATAGAGAGCTGTTTGTTGAGGCAAACATAATCCTGAAAGTCGCACAACTGACAGCTTTATAAACCTGTCACACTGGGTGCCCCCTTATTGAGCTCGAGCGGAGAATGGAGCAGTTAATGTCTCCATTTGATGCACAACTTTATTTAAATTCGAGAGTGGTAATGGAAAGGTTTTATTTTATTTGATTTACTTTGATATGCCAATATTAGAATAAACATATAAAATATATTCAAGATAATCTTCAATCTTCAATTAGAAAAACCATTTTTTTAAAGGGGGTATATTCATTATTTGTAGCTGACTGAAACTCTTCTTTAAATGTATCAAATGATTTCTCATTTTTGCTCCTATTGTTCCTCCTCTCTCACTTCCTCCGTCTCTATCACAGGAAGGATCTTTCTATGCATCTGCCTTTTTTTGTCTATCTATCAATATTTCTTTCTCTCTCTGTCTCTATACATACTCTCTTTTTTATTAACTGCTTCTATCTCCTTCATCTTTTAATCACCTAACTTTAACTTTTTTCCGCCTGCTTTGCAATATATTGTATCTAGTTGTTTTTTGTCATTTCTCTCTCGCTCTCTCACTCTTTGTGGTTGTCTGTTCTTCTTTCTCTCTCGCTTTCCCTTTCTCTTTCTCTCTCTCTCTCTCTCTGTAGCTGTTTTTTCCTCTCTTACTGAAGTCCATCCTTTACTTAAGTTGAAGGCAGTGCATCACTTCATGCATTTATTTTCACAGGGTATCCCCACGTCGAGTTCTTTAAGCTTGCTGCCTTTTATTGTCATTGCTGTCATGTTGTGGGTCAATTCAATATCCCCCCTGCCTGCCCCACACACACTCCTCCCCTGGTCACCCTTCCACGAATTGCATGTTTATTTGTTTAGGTTGTGTTTCGTAGCACAAATGATGCGTAGCAATGCCGGCGGCAGATCTGACCAGACACAGACAGAGACACAGACGAAGTTCGATGAATCGATGCGATAGCTCTCTCTCTCTTTTTCTCTCTCTTTCACTCTATCTCTTTCTCTGGGTTTGGCAGTCATCTATTAGATGAATCAGTCGGACAAGCAAAAACTGTGTTTCATCTTTGGTTCTTGGTCAATTGTTTGCATACACATCGCATTATTTGCGAGCGGATGTCCATGCTGTGTGTGTGTGTGTGTGTGTGTGGGTGGTACAGAAGAAACATGCAGTAGCAGAAATTTAGGAAAATTTAAATTAATTGTCCTGTCGTTGGCTGCGCAATAGAGTCATCATGTGCCGGCTCTCATTGTTTGCCAGCCAAACAAAAGGTTCTTGCGATTATCTTTGTATCTGTTTATGCAGCTGTCCGGTGTGCGAGTGTCTCTATGTGTGGGTGTATGTCTCTCTCTGTGTGTGTGTGTGTGTGTGTGTGTGTGTGTGGGCTCATTGTGCCTGCGCCTTGAGCTTAAAGCGCAATTATTTATGCATTTAAAGGACACGACCAAACGAGAACACAAAGCCATAAAGCAATGTCAAAGGCAGAGAAAGAGACAACGGCAGCGAGGCGGAAGGGAGAAGGAACGAGGATGGAGAAGAAGAAAGGGGAAGCAGTGTAACTGCTGCTAAGTTGTCATAGTCAAAATTTTAATTGCAATTTATTTATGCACCATTAAAATGTGTTCAGATTTTCCACTTTATGTGCCGCCTATTAAAACCTAAATTTATCTCATCTGTATATAGAGTACTTTGCTCGATCGTTAAGTTTTCTGCTCTGATTTGATGACCCACCAAGGTGGAGCATTGACATTGGCACTCATTGTACAATTGGAGAGTTAATGCAGCTTGAAAGCTTGATGAGTTCATTAAGTTTGGGTAATTAATAAGCAAAAGCTTTGGCAATTTCACGTTTTCAGTTGCGACTTTTCTTGATTCCACTCGAGCCGTTTTGTCGGTTAATCATTCATTCAATCATTCATTCTATGTGAGCACTCATTACTAGAAATCAATTGATTTTCATGTGGATTATTAATTTCTTTATGGTTTTAGCTACAAATTGATTTGCGAATAGAAACTTATTGATTTTTAAATTTACTCGTATATCTTCAGTTTTTAGTTGCTAATCAATTTTCTTAAGAGCCTTTTCTCCCTTCTCTCTTCCTGTCTCCGTCCTTCTTTCTCTCTGCTGAATTAATGCAATAATCATGCATTGCTCTCAAGCTGCATCTCATTCTCTATATTTCTCTATCTCTTTCTCTACTGGCATAAACCAAAAAGAGTTTTGAACTCATTCAGGCACGTAGTCGCTCTTCAGATACTTCACTTCCGGCCATAACTCACTTGATCAAGTAGATCAACAATTGACTAACACACACGCACAAGCAGAGCAAGAGTGCGACAGAGAGAGAGATGGAGAGAGGGAGAGAGTGAGAGAGAGAGAGGAAGACGCACGCACACTCGAAATGCATCAATAATGTTGCTGATGTGGCGCATTAAAGCGACATTAAAGTTCTATAAAAGAAAATTTATATGCCAAGCTGTAAACAGTCCGTGTGGCAAGAGTGTGCCCAGAGTGTGTGTAGGGCACACACACACACACACACACACACATGCTTAAGAGGCGCCTGATTATTTGTTTATTTGCTCCCAGTCTGCTTCGCTTGCTCGCTGTGACAGTGTTAGTGTGTTTGCCTCGTGATGTGTGTGTTCTTCTATGTGTGTGTGTGTGCCTGTGTCTATGTGTTTGTTGTGTGTGTAATGTGGCATTAAATAACAGCGTTTTTTTGCGCTTTCAAGAACTTTTTCAGCTTCGCCTCGCGCGTTTCGTTTTTTTTTTCGCCGTTGTTGCTTGTATTCTTTGCTTCTTTTTTTTTTCTTCTTCTGTTTGCTATTCTATTTTTATTATATATATATTTTTGTTTTTTTGCCGCATGCGCCATAAATTATGCTACACTTTATTATTTTGTAAAGCAAGCAACATAAAACTTTTGCTTCAGCCCCGGCCCAGACCAGGACAGCCCAGCCCAGTCCAGGCGAGGCCATCAGCAGTGCCAGTTAATGGCCCAGCATCCTTGTAGATACTTTTTGAACCTGACCCTTTTTTCCCTCAGCTCTGCCTCAGTTCTCAGCCTCTCACAAAATGTCAGCCAAAATGCTTTGCTTGTTATCGGCGAGTGTGTCTCTCTGTGTGTGTGTGTGTGTGCGTATTTGCATGTCTTAGACATTAATTGAAAACGCCTTTAAGATGACGTCATCAATTCTAACTGTTTTGCAGTCCTCTAGGGCACTCAATGGTTCTATTCACACTGAGTGCGGAGTGTAGTGAACAGTGTTGGTAGTAAAGTAAGCAAGGGAGAGTAGCTACTATGAAGTTGTTACTCTATTTGATCATGCGTTTTAATTGTCTGTCTATTTGATTCTTTGAATGTCTGTCCGCCTGTCTATCTGCTCGTTTGTCTGTCTGCGTGTCTGTCAATCATTCTTTCAGCTAGTGGTGTAAATTTATTTGTCTGTGTGTCTGTCTGTCTGTCTGTATGTAGCTCTGCCAGGTTCTCTGTCTTTCTGTTTGTCTGTTAGTCTGCTTGTCAGTTTGATTATCTGTCTGTCTGTCCATATGTGTGTCTGTCTGTCTGCTTGCCTGCTTGTCTGTTTGTTTATCTGTCATTATAATAGTCTCTCTGTCTGTAAGTCTGCCTGTTTGAATTTCTTTCTGTATGACTGTCTGTCTGTCAGTTTGCCTGTTTATCTGTCCACTTATAACTTGACTATCTTTGCTAACAATTGTATAATTGTAATAAAGATGTGACTATTTTTATAATAATATGTAATAAAGAAAAAATATGTAACAAAATAATACGTAGATGAATATTAATATATATAATATGCCTTTGAAAAAGTTTCAACGCCCTTATAGAGTCGAAAAGGAGCTTAATCAAATGCTTTAATAAACTCACATTCAATATGTAGAGTGTCGCAAAATTTAATAGCTCTAGCTCTCTTAGTCTCGGAGATCTATATGTTCATAAGGACTAATGATAATGCAGAATATATATATACTTTATATGTTTGTAGAAGTCTCTCCTTCTACTTTAAATTTAGCTTAACCAAGATTCAAAACTTGAAGCCTTTGCTAAAAGACAAAACATATATTATTTCCACTTTTATAACAAACTATATTTTAATTTGCTGCAACTGCCACGCTCTATGTCCCTCCCCCACTCTCCCTTACTCTTTTTCTCTCCCTCTCCCTAACTCCCCCCACGTCTGCTCTGTCATTCCCTATCTCTTCATTTCTTTCTCCATCTGTTGCAAGTGTTGTGTAGAGAGCGACACCTGCTAAGCTTTCACTTATGCCACTCATACTCTCAACTGCTTCATACTATGAATATATATGAGTGTACTCGTCAAGTATTCAGCAATTTGAACCAAAAATTGTAGCTCTCGGGTGTGAGGAGGAGGGTCCTCCACATGTGGCCCCAAGTGGCATCGAGTGAGGCAAGTTGTATTTATTGTTCATATTTGTGACTTACACTTGACATAGCATTGCATACTTTTCTGCGCTAGCTGCCATTTTATTAACTTTGTGTTGGTGCGACCCTTCTGTTCACCCTCCTCCCCCCTCGCGCTGTGCCACACAACAATCCCCTCTCGACATCCTGTGCTAAATATATTTGAAAGGAAATTGATTTGCGGCAAACAGCAAAAGCAACAGCAACAGCAGCAAAGCAAATGTCAAACAACAAGCTTAATGGGCGGGGTATGCTCGACTGGCAGTTACCCTGCATACAGCAATCTATTGTGGATTGATTAAGAGTGCAGAATATCGAGCAACATTTCTGTGGCAGTCTGTGCTACCCCTTGTGCATGTCACTTGACTTACAGGGTATGCGAAACAGCTTCATTTTATATCGCTTCACGTTATGCCGCGACATTTCCTCTTTGCCAAAAATTGTTAGCCAAACTGCACTTTCAGTTTGCCCACAAAGCCGCCGCCGCCGCCGCTGCCCCGCCTCCTCCACCTCTGCCCTCCGTATCTCCTTGTGCTTCTTCTGTGGCTGCCATCGAGCTGGCACTGTGCCACATCAATCCATTGAAGCGTTCACATCATGCATGTCTTGCCCTGCGCGACCTCTGCCCCCTCCCTCTCTCTATCTCCTTGCACTCTGAAAGTTTTATAACACTGACAACACACACCGTGCCCCCGTTCCCTCCCCCGCCAACTCTTCGTACACTTTCCTCTCTCTTTTGTATAGCGCAACATAAATTGTTTGGCTAATTGCAAGTGGCTCTCAGCTCAGCTCTCTTCTTTCGTCTTTCTCTCTATCTCTCTCTATCTCTCTTTCCTCTTCTTTGTCCTTCTGTCGTGTGGTGACTACAAAAGCCGAAGACCTAGTTGGAAACAATGCCATACCAGCGCAAGCTTCTCATCTCTCGCTATCTCTCTCTCTTTGTCCTCCCCTGTCGTTTTGCTCAGCTCAGCTTCTTCTTCACATCGACTTCAGCCTCGTCTCAGTCTACAGTCTCTTTAAGTATGTGGGGGTCGTCTTTTGTCCCCGTAATTGGTAGCATGAGCTTTTTACGATACAATGCTGGGCGAGGGCGGGTCAGTCAGTTCGAGTCGAGGCCAAAGATCAGCGCAGGTCGACAAATAACATTGTATATGTAGTTTATGTTTCTAAACAAGAAGGGGAACAACAACAACAACGAGGATTAGTATTGAAAAGTGCAGAGAGAAACGAGAAGGAAAGTTTACCTTAAGCATGCTCTGTCATTAAATGGAAAAGAAAATTAGAGATTGGTGTTCAATCACTTATAGGTGCCTAGTCAATTTGTAGAGACCTATTCAATGGCTATGGGAATTATAATTGATGTTGAAATATGAAGCCAAATGTATATGAAAACAGAAGTATGTAAGGTTTCGATTCTCATCAAAATTAATCAGTCAACTAATAATTGTACCAAGTTAAAAACTGTACAAATAATAGTTGAATAGTTTAGTTCATAATTTGGCCCGATAATTCCTTTGTAAAGTCCACAAATAACAATAAAATTTCAAACTATTCATAATTGCGCAAGTAAAGAGAAGAAATGCTGACTTTGGTTCCTTTATCTAAAACAAAAACTGAGATAAATACAATAAATACAAGGTGACCTACAATAAAATAAAGTCAATGCAAACAATTTAAATCCAAGTAAAATATTTAGTAAGTTTGCCAACTTATTTGCACATATGTATTTTGTCATCCTTAAACGTTTCGGAATTCAATTTTCACTTGAACATTATTCTAAAGAATTTGCCATTTATTTCTGTGGTTAAAGCAAAATTGCATTATTCCAGAGAAATTGCAAATGTTTTCATTGAAAGCAAATACCGTTGTAGGACAAGTTTGCAATTTAATTGATTTTGATTTTAATTTTATTTCGATTTTCACTTCAGACAGAAGTCTGTGGCCTGAAATTTGATAATTTTGTTAGCTAAATTACGTACAAAACACATGACGTTTCAATTCTGGGAAATATGCACGAAATCAAGGACAGAACCGAATGTTGTGTCTCTCTCACATTCAGATATGGATTTAATTACCGCCAAGTTGCGTTAAATATATAGACTAGGAGGCTGCTAATTGCTGTTCACACATACGCGCATTAATTAATAACATCGGCGATTAGTTTAATAACAAGTACAACAACAAACAATCAATTAGGTAATGCAACAACAATAATAATAATGAGGGGCTTAGTGCAGTGCGGTATTAATTACGTATCTAAACTGATTATAATGTGCCTCTAAATATACTCTGGAGAGGGAGAACATAAATATGTACACATAAATCACATACATGATAAATATACACATTTATTTTAAATAAATATCGATGAATAATTATACATAACTATAAATATCGATAAATATTTATAACTTAATATCAAAAATTATATTTAATCGTCGATATATGACGATATGAATCTACATATCGATAATTATCTATAACTATTAAGTAATATCGATACATATCGACAAATATCTATACATATCTATATATAACTATAAATATCGATACATATCTATCATTAAATACCTGTAAATATCGATAATTATTCATACTCGTCGTTAAATATATCGATATGATATATAATTATCGATACATATCTATAACTATCTAAAAATATCGATAAATATATACATAACTTTAAACGTCTTTTACGTCTCATATAATATGAAAATTAATTTCTTGACTCATATTAAATCCCTGTAAACATATTCCAACAGATACATATACTTTTACCAAGTGGAAATCCAATAAAGATGCCAAAAACATTATCATCCACTACAGAAATCACAGTAACACAAAAGAAAAATAATAATATGACAGCAATTTCTCAAATGACTCAATTATGAAATATTTCACAAAAGATAATCAATTTGTGCACAAAATTTGTTCTGCCAGACATAAAATAATTGAAGATTTACTTTTTATACAGCAAGTCTGGGGCGCATTTAACAAGTACAATATATCAGCTTGATAAAGTATGCACATAAAAATGAGCACAAAAAGAGATGACATATGTATGACAGACATATGTTTATGTTGAAGATAAGATGTGGTTTCTTATAGGGTATATTTGTGTAGAGTATGTTTAAGCTTATTCTCGAAGTGCAGTAGAGTTCCTTTTGTAGAGAACCTTATCGAACCTAATCAGACTAATGAAGTTCTCACCTCAACTTCACATATTCCCCCTCTGTGTCTCTCTTCAATTTGCATGGATTCCGTTGTGGCATCGGTCTCTCCAGTGGTGGTCGTTAACCAGCAAATGCGCTCGACCACAAACCTATTGATTATAAATCTGGCCGTCTCGGACATACTCTTCGTCATCTTCTGCGTGCCGTTCACGGCCACCGACTATGTCCTGCCGGAGTGGCCGTTCGGCAATTTGTGGTGCAAGTTTGTGCAGTACATGATTGTGGTCACATGCCACTGCAGGTAAGTGCGAGTACATTCCAACACAACTCACACAGAGGCACAAACATTACTACACAATGCTGAGTCTAACCCATTTCGTACCATTTGCAGTGTCTACACCCTCGTCCTGATGTCCTTCGATCGTTTCTTGGCCGTCGTGCATCCCGTTACCAGCATGTCCCTTCGCACCGAACGCAACGCAACGCTGTAAGTAACGCCTGTTCATTTATTCTGATTCCGGTTTGGCCGGGGTTCCGGTCCTCACCCCCATTCCAAGTTTGGTTCGGCAACTCATTCTGTTGCTCGTCTCGCACTTGTGCTTGTAATTACGTCAATTAGTTCGGCTCGGCTAAGCTAACTGCCATTGTAGTGTTCTAATTTCACGTGAGTGCGTGTGAGACAGACTAAGGTTAACTAACCGAGTGTAAGTCTCTGGAATGTACAGTGAGCAGCAGCATACATCGTAACCATAGCAACAGCTTTAATTTTAATATAAACATTAACGATAAAATCGTTCGTTGATCGAAATATATAAATATATTGGAATGGTTGGCTGGGATGTTGTTAGACTTTGATAGACTGGGTTGGCTTTGTTACACTGTGGTACCTTGTGGTACATGGTGGTACACTAAGGTACACTGTGGTACACTGTGATACACTGTGGTACACTGTGGTACACTGTGGTACACTGTGGTACACTGTGGTCTACTGTGGTACACTGTGGTATTATGTGGTACACTGTGGTACACTGCGGTACCCTGTGGTACCCTGTGGTACACTGTGGTACTCTGTGGTACACTGTTGTACACTGTGGTACACTGTGGTATACTGTGGTACACTGTGGTACACTGTGGTACACTGTCGTACACTGTGGTGCATTGTGGTACACTGTGGTACTCTATGGTACACCATAATATACTATGGTACAATGTGTTAAACTGTTTTAGACCATTTTCGAATGTGTTAGATCCTTTTTAACAGTGTTAGACAGCACTAAACAGTGTTAGACAATGCAAGACAGTGTTAAACTGTGCTAAACATTGCTTAACAGTGTTAGGAAGCTCTTAACAGTATTAAACACTCTATTAGAGACAGTTAGGAATCCTCAACTTACCGTTCACCTCTTCTCTGCAGTGCCATCATGTGCGCCTGGCTAACCATTGTGACCACGGCTATACCCGTTGCACTCTCCCACTCGGTGCGGATCTATCAGTTTAATGGACGAGCTGGAACTGCTTGTGTCTTCTCCACGGAGGAAGAGATTTGGAGTCTGGTTGGCTTTCAGGTAAGTCAAGCAATTGATTGCGCATTCTGTGGCCTCTAATCTAGCTCTGACCTCGCGCCCCATCACCTTCATCCAGCTCCCCATCCTCATCCCCTCGTCTGCCTCTACTACCCCCTCCCCCCCTCCTCCTGTCTTTACACTTCCCTCTGATTAATGTGTTCACATTATTCATGCCTGGCTGCCGAATTTGTCACCGGGACGCGGCGCAGCTCTCGCTTACTCCACATGGAAATTCTGGTACAACGGTTTAGTTGTCGCCTACACAGCATACAAATACAGATATGTACATATAGAGATGTATTTGAATATGTACCCAGTAGTGGTACAGGGATCTGCATCCGTGTCCGTCCCTGTCGCTGTGTCTGTGCGTATCGCTGATTGTGGGCACAAACTCATATTTTTCAGTGCTTCGGGCAAGTTGCAATATATTTGCCACTTATTAGCATATAGCAGATATATATATACATATATACGGGTACAGCTACAGAGAGATATGTACATGCTATATATATACAGTGTACATACATATATATAAACTTGTTCACACACACAGTGTTGGACGAAGACACTTTAGTCACAGCCTTACGGCGCAGCTTTTGAGCTCTGGCATCAAGTTGTGTTAGTTTGTAGACACTGTGCACAGTGCACAGTGGAGCAAGTGACCTTAGCATGTTATACATATCATGCTCACCCTTTTGATTTCATTCTTGATCCAGATGCACCACTGTGCAGGCAGACTGAATGACTTGAGGTGCCCCTCGAATCGTTTCAGATATGCAACAATTTGACGCGGGAACTTGTGCAACCTTATTGCACCCACTGTCACAAGCAGCAAGCAAAATTGTAATGCATGTCTTGCAAATTAATAGTTGCAACATTGCGTTGCAAGTGCAACATTGCACGAGTTTAATGAGCTCTCAGTCACAGTTGCAGTTGGCGGAGAATTCCCTCTAGACACGTTTGTATGTCTAAACTTTTTTGAAACATGCTCAGCAAATGGATGCAGTTGACTTCGTGGGTAGTAAATGATTAAAGAAAGAGTATTCCAGTAAATGTAGGGTATAAATAGAGTATATATAGAGGCATATATAGAGTAAACATATAGTATTTATTTAATAAAGACTAAAGAATATTGCCTGTCTGCCAGCGCGTCTGGCCTCACAATTGCTGGTAAAGCTACGCTGAGAGCTTACCAAATTAGGCACCTAAGACCGTCTCCCCCCGTCTCTTCCCTCCTCTCACCAGCCCTCTACCCCTGCCCCGCCTCCACGACACAGTTATGAAACATACTTTAGACAGACAGAGACGCGACTGACGAAGCGCTGTCTCTCACCTTGCCCAGAAAAGGGAACAAGCGACAACTTTAGCAGCAAGCAAACTTTATTTCTGTCTGTGGCTGCTTGAGTGTCTTCTCTCTGTGTGTGTGTGTGTGTGAAGGTGTGTGTGTGACAGCTACGTAGCGTGTCAGAGCAATTTCATGCCGGAAGGATGTTACACAGGAACCCGCACTTGCGGCCGATGAATGAGCTGCGACAACAAGGACAACAGGCAACAAACAGGAATAACAAAGGACATGACCCACTGACTGCATGTTTTGGCTGTCTATTTGTCAGCCAGCTGTGTGTGTGTGTGTGGTGAGTGGAACTGTATGTGTG
Source organism: Zaprionus indianus (assembly GCA_018904595.1). Taxonomy (NCBI): domain Eukaryota; kingdom Metazoa; phylum Arthropoda; class Insecta; order Diptera; family Drosophilidae; genus Zaprionus; species Zaprionus indianus. Next base: position 2,779,875 of record JAEIHA010000344.1, read on the forward strand.
TTGTGTGTGTGGTGTGTGCGTTCCCGTGCTAATTTGCACTTGTGGGTCTCGCGTCTAATGCGACTCATCGCACAATTTACAGAGCTCTACATGAGCAGGCACAGAGACTGGGTCGATAAGCTGTGCACATAAATGGCAATTGCAGCAGGTGCAGGCAAAGACTCGACTAGACTAACGAAAAATACCCTGTAAATGACTGACAGTCAACTAAACCAACTAAGCTGAAACTGAAAGGGAAAGAGTAACAAAGCTAATTACAGGGTACGCAAGAGCATAAAACACCTTTAAGAAAGTTTAAGTATGTACCTAGACTACCCTTTCTTTCTCTTTCTCTCGATTACAGGGTATATCCTGCAACTTCAACTGGCATTGGCCACAAAACTTCTGTCATAGTTAGGTCTTTTATTTGCTTTTCTCGCCATTCCCCACCAAATGTCATTGTCATGTTTCGATATTTTGTTGCTGTCGTTGTTGTTGTTATTGCTGTCGTTGTTGTTGTTGTTGCTGTTGTTGTTGTAGTAGTTGTAATTGTTGTTGCTGTTGGTATTGCTGTCGCCATCTCAGTCTGTTGACAAACAGTTGTGCGTTTCGCTGGTAAATTTGGCATTTCATTTTATTGTTTGGTCGCACATAAAAATGGATCAAACTTTTGACGCCTCGGTCGGGGCAGAAAAAATAAAACAACAACTGCAACAACAACAACAACAACTATGAAAACAGCTGAACCACAGCCACAAACTGTTGTTGTCATCGTAAATAAATAATAAAACGAAAGACAACAAAAGCAGGAGCAGCAAAAACAATGCCAGGCCCAAATTTGCCACGCACTAAATCTGAAGTTCAGCTGAGCTCAGTGGAATCGCAACCAGGCTGTGTGGGAGGTGGGAGGTGTGTGTCCATTAAAGTTCCCCATTAAAGGTCTCTGTGGTCAGAGGTTCGAGACCTTTTTGCGGTGCCAACCGTTGTTCGCACAATATTTTTTTATACAGACCAACATTCACAGGTCTCGCATGAAGTCCACAAAGAGTTATCAACACACGATTTGGAGGTGTTAAACTTATGACAAGCTGACTGTTCTTTAGTATCGATAGTACCTTTAACACCTAATATCCTTATAGGTACTTACCTTACCCTTACTTACTGTAACTTGTTTGGAATACTTTCCAAAAAATGAAAGATATATTAAAGAGGTCTAACTGCTTATTTTATATATTTCGTCTACTTGCAAACTTACAAGTAACTTTCTGGGGTACCTTCTTAAGACCAAATAGAAATCATTATGCCGAATAGGAATATATTAGGTTGGAAAATATCTCCCTTCCGCTTTTTTGTCTTTTGAATTTCGCGGCTATGTACAAAGCGCTACAGAGCTCGTATCTGGCAACACTATACATAATGTCGATGTCACGAGATGCCATATGCCGGTCTAACTCGATGTATTCCATGATTTGATCGGTATTTGTCGTCACAGGTCTTCCGCCGGGCGGCTTATCCATGGTGTCGTTTTCACCGGCTCTGAATCGTCGAAACCATTCCTCCGCGGTTCGACGTGATAGAGTACCATCCCCCAAAACACCATTAATCTCACGGAACGTTTCTCTAGCGGATTTGCCTTTAACGAAGGAAAACTTAAAAAAAGCGCGAATTTCGGCGTTAGTCAACTCCATGTTTACACGTCTATAACTGTTGTACGCAATATCCAAACTAATCATGCATAGCGTTGTTTTGTAGGTTATGTCAAGACCTTTCAAATTATGTATAGTGTTCCCAGATACGAGCTCTGTAGCGCTTTGTACATAGCCGCGAAATTCAAAAGACAAAAAAGCGGAAGGGAGATATTTTCCAACCTAATATATATTTAGTTTACTAGAAGAGTAGTAAGAATACAAGAAATGGATAACTATAGAGCTTAAATATACTCAACCAAATACCTTTGAGAAAATTATATAAAAAGTACACTTATATCTTAAAGATTTATTAGGAACAAGAATATATATAATATCCAAGTAAATTATTCCTCTTTCAAAAAGAAAAGCTGAATCCAAGAAAGTGAAAGGTAATTTGGAAAATACTTTCTTAAACACAAAACATGAATCTTCATTCGGAACAAGAATTTATAGAATATATAATTGACTAATTAAGTAATCTTCCCTCAAAGTAAACTCTTCTAAACTTTCCCCTTAAAATAGCTAAGCTTTTAGCGACGTTTTAGTTAAGCTATAAAAATGCTTCGATTGATTTCGATTAGCCCTTAAAAAGTTTTCCAACTGCCACTAAATGCTTGAAAAGTTCTGCATAATTTGGCAATTTTTGAATAGCCCATGGATTGGTTCAATGTTTCAATTTATGAAACAGTCTCAGTCCCAAGCTCCTTTTCTCTCTGCTCATTCTTTTGACTGATTAGAGTCGCGACAAGTTTATGTTTCTGGCCAAATGATTAGCGAGCATTGAGAGATTGTTGTTGTGTTTTACAGCGATTTCTTTTGACAAATTTATGATGCCACTGCGAACACTCTGAAGAAAATAGGCCATACCACGTGGCCCCTTAACTAACATATCTATAAAGTTTCAAGCGACATAAAACTTTGGGGGCTACTTCCAGTCGTAAGTTGCAAATAGAGTGAAATACTTATAAAGCCGACACACACACACACACACACACAAACACACAGAGATATAGCTAGAATTGATGCAATGAAATTTTAGTACGCTGTCGCCTGGAGATGAACAGTCTGTGATGGTCGCTCACAGATTTCGAGTGGGGTGTGGGAAGGTGCCGGGGCTGTCATAAATAAAAGTTGACAGTGGGGCGACAAAACTTGTTGGCGAAACTTTTTTTTTTCGCAATGTTCGCAATGCTTCTTTAAACTTTATGAGCGCCCCCAATAAAAAGCCATAAACTCAAGTGTGTAGGCCATATGATATACGAGTGTAGGTCGAGAGAGATCGGATAGGTCGTGGGGAGTACGAGTAGAAGGTCTTGGGGAGTGACTCGTTAATATTTGGCAGACTCAAATTGCGCCTGGGATTTGTTCGCAGAGCAGAGGAAGCTGGAGTCTTTTGCTCGAGTCGTCAGTCAGTCAGTCAGTCAGTCAAATTAATCAACGAACCGCTGTGTTGCTGTTTCGCTTGCACCGCTACCCCCAATCAGCATCTGCAGAGCGCCCTAGCTGATATATGATATGTTTATACTATATATAGCTAGTTCAGATTTGCATACATATAGTATATGCATGGAAATACTGTTTGGCCTTTTTTTTAGCCAAATATAGCTGACAGTTAATCCGCCAGCGCCCACGCAGACAATTAGAATATTTTTTGCTTATTTGAGTGAATATTCTTGAAATCCGAAACCAGCACAAAGCTGACGAATGAGAGGAAGAAAAGGGGATAGAGAGAGAGAGAGAGAGTGGGCGGCAGTATCTGTGCGCGACACGTGTAATCCACGCACGCACAGGTGTCATGCTACCCATCATTTGTTCCACATAATCATCGAAGTCATCATTATCGTTTATCGATTACGTCAGCGATTGTCATCGACAGCGTTATCGTTCCGGCTGACTTTGTCAGTGCAAACAATTTCCTTTGCAATTTGCACGTTAATTAAAACGCAAAGTGGGGAGTGCACGACTAGCTGATACCCTGTAGGCACTATTTATGATGAGCAAAGACATTTTATGCTCATAAACTGTAGGTACGTTAATCTTAACAAGAAAATGTCTGCAAAAATAACGTGCACGACTAGCTAATACCCTGTAAAAAGCTATAAATAATACAGTATACAAACTGTAGAACGATAAGATACATTGAAAGGACTCTTGTAATCCTTAAACATAGTAAAACAATGAAAAATGGCTGGAATACGACTGGCTGATAACCTGTAAGCCATGTAAATACAACAAAAATATAGATTAAGTGTCTCAGCTATGCCCTAACGTATACTCTATAAAGTATATCTTACAGCAGATAAGCCACAGTCAAAATGAGCATGCACAACTAGCTAATACCCTGTAAGCACTATAAATACAACAAAAATAAATATTTTTAATATGACTTACGTACACCCTATCGTAGTTGATGCAGTATACACCCACAGCATATACTCCACTGCCAATTACAGGGTATCCATCATCATTGCAAACGGGATGCGGCAACACTCACACAGCATTCCGTCAATTCGCCTCACAATAACTCTGTATGGCAGACACATTCCTTCGCATGAGTTGAGCTCCCCCTCTCACTCTCTCTCTCTCTCCTTCTGCGTGTGCTTCTTTGTTGCCTTATCCATGCCAATGGTGAATTGTGAATGTTGCTTGCAGCAAGGCGAGGCACAAATGTCAGTGCAGATTACGTCGAGGTCGATGTCGAGCGGCGTCGATAGCACACGACATGTTCATTGGCCATGGCGCGGTAATTCAACCAAAGTGATTTCGATTCCGGCCCTGTCGGCCATTTTGCCATATGAATGAGTGCAGCCCCCACACACACACACACACACACACAGACAGGCTTGTATTGTTGCCAGGTTGTGCCTTTTGCGATTATTAACAATTGCTCCATGCGCGATTTCCTTTTGCTTTTTCTCCTTCACGTCTCGCATGTTTCTGCTGCTTCCGCTTTCCGTTTCATTACATTTACCCACCTTTTGTGCATTGCTGTATTGGTTAAGCATCTCATTGAGATTTACAATTTGCCGCCTCCTCGTGGGGAGTGGCACACACAAACAGGCACAACCTCAGCCCAGCTCTGTCCATAGTTGTTGTATTTCTTCTTCTTCTTCTTCTTTTTGCGGTTCACGCTTTTCTGCATATTTTACCGCTGAGTGTGTTTTATTGTTGTTCTTACCCCTCCCCTGCCCCTAGCCCTACTCTCTCCCCTTACACGCCTACTGCCTTTTAATCATTTACACTTGGCTGGCAGCTTTTTTGCCTGCCTGCGCGTTCCGAAGCCACTCGAAACTCAACGCGGCTCAAATGAGTTTCATGCGCGACTTATCGATAGGCGCCTGCAGCAGATTGCCCTGCCTGGCCCCCATCGCCTTTCCCCTCTGCACCTTTTCCAACACGCAGTGCGAATTCTTTGCATAATTGGCATCGGCTGTGCGGGGCTTAATTTCTAGCAGTGCTGTACAGTGCGCCAAAAAGCAAATCAATGGCAAACAAGTTGAAGAGTTTATTTAAATTATTCTTGCCTTAAATAAGCACTATAAAAAAAAATAATTTATAGCATCGTGTTCAAGCATATTGAGCATATAATTCTTGTACTTTTATTACGGGCTTTACAGCACTGATTTCAGTATTTAAAATAACTGCAGATTAAACTTTGGGGAACAGTTGAAAAAAGGTGTCTGAACTGAACATTTTAAATCTATTTAGTTGAACCTCATAAGAAATGTAAATTATTATAGAGAATGTATCTTCAACATTGTATTAACATATAATATCATTTTTACTTACTGAAAATTTTATTTTTATTTTATTCACTGTTTATTATGAAGAGCAAACTTTATTTCAATTTAATTAAACATGAAAACTTTTATATAAATTCTATTAATATATATTTTTTTACAAATTAAATTTTTTATTATAACAAATACTATAATAATACATTATAAGGAACATATTTTGCTTAAATTTGTATTATATTATTCTCAATTTAAATTATTACTACAAGCACTTTTCCATTAGACTTTTTTCTTATCTCGAATATAAATTCTTAGCTAATGTACTCCACAAATTCTCCAAGTTCGATTGCTGATTCCTGTGGATTGTAGATGATTTAGCAACCACATGTGGCTGGCCAAAAAGATTAGCCAAATGCTGCTGAGGCAACAGCTGAGACGGGAATTGAATATTCTCACAGCTTGTGCCTATTTGTTTTTTTGAGCGATATTCAAGGTCTCCTTTGGAATTAGAATGGCGACGACAGCAGCAGCACCAACAGCGGCTGCCTGGGGACAGCAGGTTGTCCTACTCTTACCCCCCTCGGCGTCTTTCTCTACAATGGGTTCTCACCAGGATATTTGGGTATCTGGCCTGATATCTGGCCAGTGTTACGGGTCAGTGCTTTCGAGCAATTTCCAATGCAAAAACAAAAGCCGCTGACATGGCAGCAGATGGCATGGCAACTCCCCAGGCAGCTCCATAAAGGAAAAGAGGAGGGAAGGGTGGGGAGGGAAGTCTCTCTTCGAACTTGTGTCCAACTGTCGCCAGTTAGTTATCCCTCTCGAATTGTCTGCTTTTAAATTTATTTTATTAAGCCATTTGCAAGTGATTCCACGTCGAGAAATGAACATCATTTCGATGAGTGTTTATTTTGTTTTCGGCACACGACGCACACATAAAAACAAAAGGCAAATTTTGCCCCCCATGCAAATGACACCCCATTGACCAACCACCTCTCTCCCCCGTCACTCTTCCGAATGTCGCATCTCGCTCAACTTGAATGGAAAATCAATGAAAACTTTCTTTGTCACGTTATGAAATGCGACAACTTTTCACATGGTGTCAAAAATACTCAGTTGATAGAGCAATTGTCCAGTTGATATTCATCTGATTGGGGAAATAATAATTTTATGAGTTAAACTTTGCAGTTTAAAAACATCAATTGTAGAAAAATGAAGAGAAGTTTGATACTCTCTGGGGAATTGCCTGCAAGTAGTTTTATGGTGGTTTAGGTTCAAAGGTTTCTCTTACTTAAGCCTTACAACCTTAGGCTGTATACCTTAAACCTAATTCTCAACCTTTACCTTAGCCTTTAAGCCTAAACATCTATACCAAAACCTCCAAAATAAATCTAGAGCTCTAAACCTAAACCTCTAAGCCTTAACCTTGACCTTTAAGCCTTAGCCTAACGTCTAACCTCTTAACCTCTAAGTCTAAACCTCTAAGCCTTTAGCTCACAACCTTAAACATTAAACCATTAAACTTGTTACCTAAGCTTGAACCTAAACCTAAACCTAAACCTAAACCTAAACCTAAACCTAAACCTAAACCTAAACCTAAACCTAAACCTAAACCTAAACCTAAACCTAAACCTAAACCTAAACCTAAACCTAAACCTAAACCTAAACCTAAACCTAAACCTAAACCTAAACCTAAACCTAAACCTAAACCTAAACCTAAACCTAAACCTAAACCTAAACCTAAACCTAAACCTAAACCTAAACCTAAACCTAAACCTAAACCTAAACCTAAACCTAAACCTAAACCTAAACCTAAACCTAAACCTAAACCTAAACCTAAACCTAAACCTTAACCTTAACCTTAACCTTAACCTAAACCTTAACCTTAACCTTAACCTTAACTTAAACTTAACGATCTTACGTAATTAATTATTGAATATGTTATAAGTATACCATGTCCTCACTAAAATAGGATACATTTATGTGTTAGCCTAACAAAATCCCTTCTAAATACTCCACACCTCGCTTTATTATCATTGCCCCGTCATAATCACACCAAAACTGCTTTCAGATGACTTTCAAATTGTATACAACACTTACTTATGCTTTCTTCTTCTTCCTCTTCGTCTTGTGCTCCCTCTTCCTTTGTATTCATTTCAGGTGTCGTTCTTCTTGTCATCGTACGTGGCCCCGTTGACGTTGATTTGCTTTCTGTACATGGGCATGTTGGCTCGTTTGTGGAAGAGTGCGCCCGGCTGCAAGCCATCGGCTGAATCGCGGTGAGTTAAGATGGCTCTATACAAATATTACGCATACGCCGCGTGTTAGAGTGAACAACAACGGAGGGGGGAAAAAAAACCGAATTTGTTGAATTTTGGTGGCCTGGAATTGGAATTGGAATTTTGAGCCTGCGGGCACTTGGTTCGGTTGTTTGTGCGTTTGTTTGTTTACATGACACACAGGGGGACAAGCATACACACGCACGCTGGGTTAGCTGCAGCACCTGCCCCATGCGGCATGATGAATGCCCTTTTATTACGCTTAGGCATTCCACAGAGTGCAGAACTTTGTGGGCGTTGCTCATAAATTTTTAAGTGCTCTCGCTCTCTTGTTGTTTGCTGTTTTTCCCCCTTACTCTCCCCCAGCTCGCAGCCCTCCCTTCCCTTGGGTTGACCCATTTGCCGATATATATTTTGGTTTGGTTTTTCTGCTGCCTCATCGCAGGTCAATGAATTTGCAGGGCGCTCAACATCATGGTATATAGTTTGGAGATTAAAGATCAAACAGTTGAAATATGCAACAAGGCTAATGGGAAACCCGAAGTGCAATGAAGACACAGCACAAGGTAGCATCTTCTTCTTCTGCTTCCTTTGAAATTGATTGTTGCTAAACAATTGCAATGAGTCATACAAACTATATGTATTCAATCAGGGCAGCCAACTTGCCAATTAAACTTCCTTTTTATAGTGCAAATACAGCGGCCAATCCTTTGTGCCGTGCGTCTTTGCGCCTGAATGAAATATTAGACCAGAAATGCTGTTGACACACTGAGAAAGTGAACTCAAAGACGTCAAGTTGATAAAGTGACGAAGGAGCTGAGGAAGCAAACACAATGAAAAATATAATGGACGCGTCATGTAAACAAAACATTTTCGCTCGCATTACAAGTTAAAAATTGTTTAAAGCGTGGCCTATGCGGCGTATGCGTGATGATCAAAAATCCAATTCCACATCACGTGTGTGTGTGTGTGTGTGTGAGTGCGTGTGATATATGTTTATGTGACGCACTCAAACACACGCAAATACATATGCAATCAAATAGTTGTGTGTGTGTGTGTTCATATGCAAATTGCGCATACGCCGCGTGATGCGCGTTTGTGCATTTCGTATTGGCAATTGGCGCTTGTGTGTTTGCCCTGCCCAAGTTCATAAATCAGTAAGCGAATGCAAGCTCCAAACGCAATAATATTTATTTGTGCATTTGCCTTTTTGCGTTTTCCCATTTGCACACAAATAAAGTAAAGTTCTCCCCTCTCTCTCTCTCTCTCTCTCTCTCTCTCTCTCTATTTACATGTCTCTTTTACAGCAAGGGCAAGCGACGTGTTACACGCATGGTTGTTGTCGTGGTTTTGGCTTTCGCCATCTGCTGGCTACCCATACACGTAAGTATTTCCCATTTGCCAGTATATTTGGTAAATTTTCTGGTATTTGATTAATTGCTGCTTTTAGTTTATTTGTTAATCAACCGCAAGAGTAAAGAAAATGTCAGACTAGACGAGCTTGCACCGAAGAGCTTTGCTTTTAGTGATTAAACGAACTTGCAGAGCTCGTTTAGCCATTCTTAAGCTTATAAGTTCCTTATTTAGTTCATAATATTATACACCTTAAATGTACTTTCCAAGCTCTTCTACAATATTAAAAGTACTTCCTAAGCTTTTCGTACAGGTTTAATGTGCTTCCAAGCTCTTACTAAGCTTACAAAGCTCTTTGTACAATTTTAATGTGCGTTTATGTACTTCCCAAGCTCTTCTACAACATTTTAAGTACTTCCTAAGCTCTTTATTCAGCTTTAATGTACTTTCGAGCTCTTAGTAAGCTTACAAAGCTTTTTATATACAACATTAATGTGCCTGAAAAACACTGCAAACAGCTTTAATGCTAAAGCATTAAGCTCTTAGCTCTTTTCAATGCTATTAAAGCTCTTCTTGGTCTTGACACAGCTTTAATGTACTTAAATGTGCCAAGTATTTACTTCGGAAGTAATTTCCCATTTTCAATAGCCTTTCAAAGTTCTTTCATCAAATATAAAATACTTACAAAGCTCCTTGCGCAGCTTTAATATGCTTTTCACTTTCCTCCTTTCCTCCTTACTAAATTGTGCTTTTTAAGCTCCTTCTCACCCGTTCCATTAGACGAATTAATGGGCCATAAAAGTAGTCCTCAATTGTGCATAGCACCTTCGTAATTACCTTAATGATTAATTCAAAACTGACGCTTTCAACATTGGTCATTAGCGAGTTAACAATGCAAATCAAGCTGCAGCTGTTAAGTTCCACACAGCAAACAGAAACAGGGCAGGGACACCTAGACAGTAACAGTGCGCAAACCAATGAGAAGAGGCAAGTCAATACTTGCCCACACACCCGCACACTCATGAGTACACTCACTCGCACGCACTCGAACTGCATTTCACAGCTGTCGTTGTCGTTGTCGTTGTCGCTGTCGTTGTCGCTGTCGTTGTTCCTGCCTGGTGTCATTAGTCAGCAAATTGACATATACGCCTAGCAAATGGGGCAATTTATTTGCTCGAATATTTAATAAGTGAAGACGACAGCTGGCGTTGCAAGCTCCTTCTTGACAGCTTGCCCCACTCACCTCATTTGCGTTGCATTCGAAGTGTTTGTGCTGTGAATCAATGCACTTGCAAATTGCGATTACAAATGGAATTACTTGAGGGAACAGGCTGTACCCAATACGTAGAAGAAGTCGAACAGTAATACAACTGTGCGGGGAAGAACTGTGCGACTAGGACCTTAGCAGATATATATGTTCTTAGTCAGCATCTAGAACTGTGACGATATATTCTGTTAGTCTGTATGAAACTGTAGATTTCAAAGATTTTTAGAGTTAGATCAATGAAATTAGTCTAACTATTGCACGCAGATCGAGCTTTTTTTGGCATTTGGCCACGCCCTGTTCTGCCTACATAAACAGATAAAAATCGAATTGCAAGCACAACTTTAAGGCTATGTAGCTTTTATTTTATGTGTAGAACAAATCATTACCTAAAATTTAGCTGTAATCAGAAAGTAAACATAGAAGATATTAAAGAAACAATTTTAAGAAGGAACCAAATACCAAAATGTCCACCGCAAAGTATGCAACAAGAATTTAGCTAGACAAAAAATGTGAAATATTTGAAAAATCGTTTTGTTCAGGCTCTTAGTGGGTATATCACAGTCAACCAAGCTCTTCTCGTACAGTAGTTTCTACCATTGTTGTTTCGTATTCCATTGCAGGTCATTCTTGTGCTGAAGGCTCTCAACCTGTACGGCGGCACTCATCTCACCGTCATCATTCAGATAATCTCTCACGTGGTCGCCTACACAAACTCATGCATCAATCCGATACTGTACGCCTTTCTCTCTGACAATTTCCGCAAGGCGTTCCGCAAGGTGAGCAAAGCAAGTCATGTGTGAGTGTGTATACAGACTGTACTTACCTGATTCCTTCTCTCTCCCTCTCTCTCTCTCTCTCGCTCCCTCTTTTGTCTCTCTGTAGGTGGTCTGGTGTGGCAGCCCCCCACCGATTGTGACCAACCAGCAGATGACAAAGACCACGCGCACTGCAACGGGCAACGGCACGTCCAACATTGAAATGCTCTAAGCAGGTAAGGTAAGGTCCTCCTAGTCGGAGCTGAACAGAGCTGACTATTCAAGCAAGCATTATAATTGAAATTCAACTAAATCCATTTAAATCCTTCAACCTTCCCTCTCTCCCTCTCTCTCTCGTTGCAGCTGACAGTTTTGGGTGCCGGAATTTATTGCATTTTGTGCGCATTGCGGGCCACAAAATGCCGTCGGACAGATTTTAACTAAAATTAATGCAGTTACTTAACGGGATTATGGAGTGCAGTATTCACACATACGTGTATGCAGCTGTGTTTGTATAATCCCCCCCACAAAAACACACACACACACGCACGCACGGCAGACATCTTAGTTAGTAGTAGCTATAATAATGATCGGGTTCTCATTTTCGGTTCGAGTTATTATAAATGTATCAAGTGAAACTAATCCCCGCTAGAGATTAAGATATGAAGCTGTATGCGAATCTAACCTAAATATTCCTTCCATTTTTGAAATGCTAAGATCAAGAGAGAATTTAAATCTTACCAATTTCAGTGCGAAAAATGGTCCAAGATCTTGTATATATATATATACGAATATCAATGCTATATATGGTATACTATGTAGTTGTAATTGAACACCGAGGTATCTCGCATCGGTTTTACGCATAGTTAGGTTTTTGGTTTCAATGCTGCAATTTCTGGCTGAAGTTCCAGTTCCGATACCGAGTCTCAGTTCCAGGTTCGGTTTCAGTTGAGGTTCAAGTTTGACTTTTAATTTATTTACTACTAGTACCGGTTCCAGCTACCAATTCAATTGCAGGACAAGCTCTACTTTGTGAACTGCTTCATGTTTTGTTTGAAATAATTATTCAAGTTTTAGCTCCGACCTTACCAGTTCAGAGAACAAGTTCCATCTGCAGTTCGAGCTTGTGTAGCTCGTTTATATAAACTACCGCTACTGGTTCCACTACTGGCTCCACTACTGGTTCCACTACTGGTTCCACTACTGGTTCCCCTACTGGTTCCACTACTGGTTCCACTACTGGTTCCACTTCTGGTTCCACGACTGGTTCCATTACTGGTTCGACTGCTGGGTCCACTACTAGTTCCACTACTGGTTCAACTGTTAGTTCCGTGACTGGTTCCACTTTTAGTTCCACTAATGGTTCCACTACTGATTCCCATACTGGTTTTACTAGTGGTTCCACTACTGGTTCCGCAACTGGTTCCACTGCTGGTTCCACTACTGGTTCCACTACTAGTTTTTCCACTAGTTCCACTACTGATTCCACAACTGACTACACTACGGGTTCCACTTGTGATTCCATAACAAGTTCCATTACTGGTTCCACGTTTATTACCCGTTCTAGTTCCATTTAAGACTCAAATTGAGTTAGTTCCCATTTCTGATTTCCCTTCAAGCTTCATTTGGGACACGTTACTAAAGAGCTACCTTGTATATAATATCATTATACATATTATATAAGCAAATACACATTACACACATAATACAAATATTCAACACATATAGACACACCTACATGCAGGCACAAACAAGTTAGCAAGCATGTGTGCGTGTTCTAACACGTATTATGCATTAGTGGAATGTTAAATCGGATTTTAATTAGATAATAAAGCACTTGGCACCCCCTTAAAGGAGTTCGTGTGCAAAACCAATTGAACTAATGTTGCAAAGTAAAAAAAAGATAAATTTAAAAAAAAAACAAAACTGAATTGAATCAATGGCATTATAATCACATACAATTTAATTATTCCACAAAACGGTAATCATATTAACATCGCGTTAATTCCTGCAATTGAACGTGCTGAAATGGAAACTGTATTTAAGCTAGGATTAAGCGAAAAATGTTAATTAATATATTCGTGTATGTCTATAAAGTAGTTCACAATTCTCTATGTGTGTGTGTGTGTATTCACATTATGTCGCTGTACGTGCGTCTGTGTGTGTGTGAAGGATCTTTGAGTCATTTTGTATATTTATAATGGAAGAAAACTCGTAATGATGTGATGTGATTTAAGAAAGGAATAAGCAGAAAGGCGATGAAAAGGTGGAAAAGAGGAAAAGCGAGAAAGATGCATTTTGAGTTTAATTATTTAATCTTTTCATTCAGCACAAAGTATCATAAAAATATTAGCGAAATAACTAAGTGTGCAGTTCGATAAATGCATAGTATATAAGATATATTTCTACTCACACGTCAAACTTCTTTCGACATTCCAAATTGCATAGTTACTAGGTCCTTCGACTATCTCACATAAGAATCTCAATTATTCACACACGCTCAATACCCTTAGTTAGCCTCGACTCATACACACTACACTTATCTTTAACCGAACTCTAGCTAAGAAGTATCTACCTATGTATGTATATCTCTAACTACTATATCTGTAACTGTAACTATACTTATACACAGACATGTTTCGGGAACAAATTGCGTTGAGGTTAAATCGGAATTCCGAATTTTTATTTTGTTTTTTGTTTTTATTTATATGGCTAATGCAGGCGCACTATATTCTGTAGATCTGTTCAGAATATTGACACGATGTTAGTTACACATAAGTTAGTGGAAAATAAATGGCAAATGAAGACCATTATAAACTATTATTAACTATATGTAAGATACGTATTATGACATAATTTTGAATTATCAATTATGGCTATTAGAGATCATATTATATTATTTCTAAATTTAAGAAATTTACATTGACTATTGCATAAGTGTTTCTGTATGTTTTCTCTTTTGGTTCTTTGTTAATTTTTTGTTGCTTCGGCATTGCCGAATTAAAATGTAGACTAAGCATAAGATCAGTAGATCATAAAGACAACAACTTAAAGAGTTTTTGTGTATGTGTGTGTTAACATAAATACATATAACTGTAACCTAACTGTATATGTAAATGTAACTACTGCATTCCTAGCACAGTTGTGGAATTGAACAATACTTGAATTGAATAAAAAAACGATTCGCAAAACAACAATAAGAAAAAATCAATTCAAACATCGATTCCGAAAATGTATCGAGATCACAATTGATCGAAATTTAAATCGAATTTGAAATCGAAACAAAAAAATTTACATTAAAAGTTTAAGATAAAATTGATATTGAAGGTTGACAAATTGACACTTCATTCAAATCAATAATGAAATTGGTATTGATATTACTATTAAAAATGAATTTAAATTGATATTAATTGATTGATTGAAACTTAAACAAATAAAAATTGAAAATGAAAATGAATAGAATTGATATTGACATCAATATTTATATTGAAATGAAATGAAATTAATATATAAACTGAAATTGATGGATAAAAATATTGTAGAACTAAGCGAAAATTGATTGTAAAAATTTTAAATACAGTTTTTTTTTGCATTCGTACCACATAAACAGTGAAACTTACTTAGATGTACGTACAATATATACACCTACATACATATATATACACATATACTTGCCCGATATTTACGTACAAGGCAAGTTAAACCAAGAACAAGAAAAATACGAAACAATTCGCGAAGAAAACAAACACATGCAACTTCAATGTATTAGGTATTCCTAAAGTACCAAAAAAATAAAAATAAAATAAATACGAACAAAATTATTGTATTTGAATATGAATGTTTGTACAATAAATTTGATTATTGTGTTAATAAAACTTATACTAAATGTAAATACCAGCGTGAGTTTATTATTTGATCAATCAGTTTCAGCTCTGGAACAATCAGAATCATCATTCAAATGGTCTGCATAATAACTTCACTACATCTGCAATGATATAGTAACTATTAAACTCTCTTCTGGGCACCTTTTCAACGTTTCTTTAATGTTCCGAGAACTTGAAAAAAAAAACGACAGAAAAATCACTTGCACTCTCAAAAAAATACTTTCTTGCTGACAATGTCTCTATATGCCAAGTGGGCGTCCAGCTACCGAGGACCCCGGGGCAGCACTGCTGCGTCATGCCGGCAGAAGCAGCTCCGGCTTGGCTTGGCCACTTGACAACCGAACCTGCGCAGACCAACGCATCCAACGTGTAAATTGGTAACAGTGTGTAAACAGCGACATTATTTAGCCTAGCCAATTGCCAGCATGCGTGGGACGAAACCCACGGAACCGCTTAAGATACCAATTGGGCACAGCTTGGAAACGCTGATTACCGTGGGGCAAGTGAACAAAACTGAGTGCAAAACACAGAACACAGAACACAACAAAGTAAGCCTTTTCTAATCTGATTTCATCGTAACACCTTCAACTTCATTCGTCACAAACAGTCTCAAAATATCATCAACTCACACCTCATATAACTCGTCGTATCAAAGCTCACAGAAACATAAATAATAATACTAAGATGTCCCAACTACAAGTAAGCAACAAGTTTAAGCCATTCTATATGTATCTTTGAGGATTATTTTCTTATATTCCATATGTAGCGCCATAAGTTCACTGTGCAGCGCAATGGATTGTCCAGCAAGACATCGCTTATGTTGGTACTGCATAAAGTGAAACCTTTGATCTACAAGCGCTACGTGTCGCTCTTGATAAAGAAGGATGTAATGAACGACCCGAAGGATTGTAATATCAGAGTCGAGGGCACAATATATCAAGTGAAAAAAGATCTTGAACCTGGTGAAATTGAAACACAAATAAATCCGTTTAAGTATTTCGTCTGGGAAGGTCGCGTGAAGAGTGCCGCTACGAAGCGGTTGCCGATCGTGAAAAGAGTTAAGCAAAAAACAACATTCGCCAAGAGCTCAAGGGAACTTATTGAAAATCTCAATAAGGTGAATATAAACTATAGCTAAGAATCGTAATTAAATTAAATTTACATTTCGCAGTTAATAGAACAGCCGATACAAACGTTTGAGGATCTTAAGTTGAACCCAGTGAGGCGATTTCAATCGCAGTATCGGTCGCCCGCCAATCACGGGGATCCAATCGGGAACAGATACTTCATCGGCTTCAAGAATCTGACAATACCATCGAATTTTGTTGTGATCGTACCGGGACCTACTTATGGTAATCGCGTCGAAATCGATCTGATCGATAATCCCCGAGCTATGGAATTGATAAATCTTCACATATATCTATTCGAACTACAACGGGAGCTGGACCAGAACTATATATGGCGTCCGCTGGAACCTGAACTGCAGCCAAGTGACGATGAATTCGTAGGTAGCAAGCTAACTAACAGTAACAAAAGTTTCTCAGTATCTAAGAATTGCATGTCATTGGGACATCAACTGGCTAGGGTACAAAGATCCAAAAAAATGTTCATCTTTGTCTTTACCTATTTCGTTTTATTTTTTCTCATTGGTTTTTTTTCTGCACTTCTTGCGTAGGCAAAATTCGATTCTTTATAATTCGAGTTGGCATTGGTTTTTTAAGCTACAAATTCTCATTTATTCCGTAATCTTTTCTTCTTTTACATAAATTCAAATAAAACACTAAAAAACAAGTGATGAGCTTATCTTTTATCGAGTATTGTCGGAACTTATCGAAAATGAAGATTGTTTAAAATTGAAAATTGAAATTTAATCCATGATGAGCTTCGACTTAACCTTAAAAACCTAAAAACTATGGAAAAACTAAGGAATCGAGATATACAACATGTATTTTGACCTTTTTCTTAATATTCTTCATTTTCAGAATTTCAACTTAACCTCAAACAATCAAAACAAGTGTAAACTTAAAAGAAAAAATAAATCTAGTCATTCGATATATGTCTCTATTTGTTTCTTGACCTTCAAAGTTTGAAC
Organism: Zaprionus indianus; assembly: GCA_018904595.1. NCBI lineage: Eukaryota > Metazoa > Arthropoda > Insecta > Diptera > Drosophilidae > Zaprionus > Zaprionus indianus. The sequence continues at coordinate 2,796,909 of JAEIHA010000344.1, forward strand.
TTGCCCATCACGTTTGAATTTCTACCCAACCTAAAAAGTTTTTAAAAAAAGGTCAAATATTAGCATAAAATATAATAAATACTCTGCTTGATACATATGTATATCCAACATATAGTAATCAATAGACAGTCATAACTAAATCATTTTGTAAATATTTAGTTAAGTATAAAGCATCAAATTGCAAGATTACGCCACACAATACCGCATACTCGTCCCACTGTGCCTGCAAAATTTATGCGAATTTGCTAATGAATACAGGACACTGCCAGCATGGACAGCGGACAGTGGGCACTGGACACCTCTGCACTGTGGACACTTTTTACGATGCAAACAAAACACGCTCGTAACATGCTCGATTTTATGTTGTTTGCGGGGTCAACAGGTGAGCAGCAGCAACAGCCGCAGCAACAGCAGCAGCAGTGTCAGCATCCAGTGCTAGAGAGGATCACATTACCTCGACCAGTGCAACAGCGCCCAATTTGGCCCGTGGCGGATGGAGCAAATAAACAAGCCAATAAGCGTGGCAAAAGCACAATTGTTGCCGTTGCTCTTCATTAGCCTGGTCAGGTCAACTTGGCCAGAACTGGCCAGAAAGGGTGGGCAACTTGTTGTGCGTCCTCACACGGCTCATTAGTTCAAATAAAGCGACGCGGCGGCAATGCGTTTAATTATGCAGTCTGTGGCGACCCCCGACCCCCGTCCCACGGCCACAACCAGAGCCAGAGCCAGGACGAAGACCGTAGACCGCAGCTCGGTTATATTTCAAAACCGGCTTGCCCGGCCCGCAACTTGTTCAGTCGCCCGGAGACCACCGCCGCGAGCAACAGCAACTGGGCAGGCATCTGCAACAGCTTCTTCTACTCGAGATAGAGTTCTCTGCCACTCAACTAGCACACAAGGAGCTCTCAGCCATGAGCCAAGTCCGAGTCGCTGCGGCGGCACCACCTCGCAACTGGACACTGCGCAGCGCTGTGCTCATCCTGGCACTTCAACTGCTCCAGACACCCAGCGCACTGCAGCACACCGAGGAGGGTCTGGAGCTGCTCTTCCGCGAACGGTAAGTTTCATAAGGGAGTGGGTGGGAAATTCTAGAAAGCTCTTACCAGACTACCAGCCCTGTTGAGGTTACAACTGCAATTCAAAAGATATCTCTGACTCTTAGATATATTTATTCTTAATCAGCATCAACAGTGGCGTGGAAATAGTCATGTTTGTCTGTCAGTTTATCTGTGTGTCTGTGGAACACATGCTTCAAACTGTTAATAAGTAGGAAACAGGTGGATCGGACTAATATATCCTATAGCCATACAACCTATAGACCTATTTTTTCCACTTTTCAAGAAATTGCAACCAAATCTAACACATTGCATTCTTTCCCTATAAATAATATGCATATTTATATAAATCAAAATCAGACTACAAAAACATGTAGTGCCATGAAAGGTCGAAATGAGGCTACTAGTGAAACAAAAGGTCGAAATCAGGTTGGTATAGGAACGAAGATCAAAATGAGGCTTTTTATATGAGGAACAGTTTTGTTTTTCGAAAAAACTAAACTTATCAGTGCCTTTCAGAGTGAGATAGTAATCGATGTATAGTTTTTTATATATCATTTAAGTCGCCAAACTATATTCTAAAGCTCTTATAGGAACAATCAGTTGGTTAAATTGATTTACATAGAAAATTTAAACATGTCCGGCGATTGGAGTTATTATAACATAATGTCAAATGCATAGAATAAATACATACAATATTATTCAATTCAGCATCATTATATAAAATTAGTAAAGGAACAATCGTATAAAATAAGAACCTGCAAGGGCATAACAACTTCGGTAGCCTTTCTTTCTGGTTTGAAGTGCACTTCTAAAGAGATTTGCAACAGTAGATAAGATATTGGATAGTCATTATATTGATCTGATCCGAACTCCTTCGTCTTATAAACAGTAAAAAATGTGCCAAATTGCAATAAGAATGCTTCAAATTTGACAGACCAAACCGACAAACAATTGCTAAATCGCCTTCCCTCCTGATGCTGAACTAGAATATATATATATATCTTATGAAGTCAGAAATGTTTTCCTCTATCAAAACAATAAATACAATCTATGGACATTCTCTATTGCAGCTCGCAATCGGACTGGGAGAACGTGTGGCATCAGGAGAAGCATTCGCGCTGCCGGGACAAGTTGGTACGCCAGCTATACTGGGCCTGCGAGAAGGACATTTACCGTTTGACGCGACGCAATCGCAAGCGTGCTGGTAGTGCTGCTGGCAATGAGGCAATGTGGTGGTCCAAAGCTCAAGAGAATCGTAAGTGGCGAGGTCTGAAAAAAAAACCATTTTCTTATATATTCTTCTCTGTGATGCTGCAGCTGCCCCTGGATCGGCTGCATCGACCTGGCTGCATGTGAACTACGCCAACATGTTGTTGCGCAGCCGACGCACCGATGCCCCCTCGATTACCAACGAGTGTTGCACCAAGGTGGGCTGCACTTGGGAGGAGTACGCCGAGTATTGCCCCTCGAACAAGCGGCGCAATCACTACTGAATCTCCTGCTGCACCTCCACCTCCCCCTAATCCATCTTATTCTCCTTCTCCAATCACTGCGCTGTTGTTGTTTTTTAAACATATAATACAAGAAACCCCATAATACAAATCACGTTCATTATAATATCGAAAACTATAATAATTAATGAAATAATAAATCAAATAATTATAAAATAAAAATTATATAATAAATACCCATAATATAAATAAACTTACATTAAGGTTGCTTAATATAGAAAGCTGTAATAATAACAGATAACTTGATATAATACAATACAATAATATAAGAAATGCCAACAGATCTCCGATAACAATATAATACAAGAATGTATAACTAATGTAGAATTTGAATGGATCTACCCGAAAGTTTCTTTTTTTCTCCCCATGTTTGTGTTCTTCTTGTGTGTTTTTTTATTTCTTTGTTTACCATATTTGCAGCTTAATAAAGTCTTATCTGCCACATAAAGAATTTAACTGTTGTTTTTGAAACATTTCAGGAAATTTCCCGAATTTTAGTTATCAAATATAATTTCCAAGAAGTGGATGTTTACTACACTTTAATCAGAAATGCATAAAAAAGGTTCCAAAGTTCTGCAAAACAAGAAGTGACTCAATAGGTTGATAAGGCATAGAAATATATAACATATAATATACATAATATGCGAAACACAGTTTCTAAATTGGAACTCAATCTGCTTTTTTTTATCTACTTCCGAGATGATGTACAAAATTTTCATCCGAAATTTGTTTTCGTCTAAAAATAACAGAGCCACATCAGTTGAATGTAAAAACATTATATAAAGATTGAAAATATGGACTTTAGTTTATATAAAGTTTCGATTAAATTGAGTTCTACCAATACAGTCTGTTTATAAAGTCATTATAGTTCTATACATACTATAGACTATCAAGAACTGATCATAATAACTCAATATACCATAGAGTCCCTCTACAATCAAAGTCGTTACAGTTATATAGTTTACCTACACACATTATAATGTATAAAGTATATATATTTAAAATGTCGCTTTAGAAACGATTCGTTACAAGTTTTGCTAATGTTTGTGCCTACCACCTACGTATATATGTATGGTATATATATATATATAATCATGTATATGTATTTTACTAAGTTAAGCTTGTCTACAACAACACAATTTGATCTTAATGGGAGAAAACAAAAATATTTACATGGATCTCTCTTTGGGCTTAAATTCGGTATACAAATCTATGCTTGGCATATGAGCTACACGCACACACATACACACATACACACAAACAAAGACACACAAACAAATACACACAGACGCAGTCTCGCACAATGCACAATGCATGCCAAAGTGAAAGAGATGGCAACAGAGTGCAAGACTATACAATACAATATTTTATACTTAAAGAGAGTCTACAAACTAATGACGACAGTTGTTGCTGTTGTTGTTGCTGCTGCTGTTGGTGTTGCTGTTGTTGGTGTTGCTGTTGCCGCTGCTCCCTTCGGGCTCCTTGCAATCCGCCTTGCGCTGACGCTTTGATCCATTGGGTTGCCCCTGCTCGTAGTGACGGTCCAACATCTCCAGCAACGTTAGTTGACGACCGCCACCGCCGCTGGCTGCATGTGCCGGTGAGTTGCTTGCAGCATCCTGTGTGGCAGCTGCTCCCACTGGTTCTCCAGCTCCTGCTCTGCTTCCTTTGGCATTGCTGTTGTTGCTGCTGCTGCTGCTACTGCTGCGGCCACTCTCGAGTGTTGCTGCCAGCATCATGGCATTCGCCTGTTCCTCCTCATCATCAACATCCTCATCCGACAGCAGCGAACCATTGGATGTGTCAGCAAATATATCTGGACTCTGCTGTGTTGTTGGCGCTTTCACTGTAGCCGCCGCTTGAGGAGGCGCCTCCTTGAGCTTTGCGCCGCCAACTGCACCCGGCACTGCTGCGCCCTGCGCCTTCACATTGTGCAACTTCCGTAACTCGTCCAAGACAAACGCATAAAATGCACGTTCGCCAGCCTTCTTTCTGTAGCCCAACATGATCGACCAGAGTTGCCGCACTGTGGTGCCATGTGCCCGGAACAGTTGCCACAGCACATGCAGATCATCGCGCAGCTGGCAATTGCCGAAAGTAAAGTACGCCAGTGGTCGCTTATGATGGGCACACACCATCATCTGTATAAGAGCCTTGAGATGCGGATCACCACCGAAGGCACCGCAGCCCCAATTGCCCGTGGCCACGCCCGGTGCTGGGGTCCCGAGCGAGTGTTTGAATCCAATCGTAGCCTTATTCAATTCACGCAACATCAAATCCTCGCGATACTGATGCGTTGTTGTGCCCACCGAGAAGCTCAGCGCATCGATGGCCACAATCGCAGTGCGACGCCTTCGCGATGTGTCCAACGGTGTGTGATCTTCATGATTGCCAGCCCAAACAAAGCTGCCCGCGTAGCCAGTGTAGTTGCTAAAGCGTTCGCAGCCCACCATAAGCAAAGCCTCCGTTGGCCGCAGGCACTCGGTGAAGAGTTTCGTGATAATCAATTCGGGACAGATGACAAAACGGATTTCCTCCTGCACAGCGCCGTGACCCAAAACGCCACCGCCCAGAAACTTGTTGGCAAAGTCCACTTGAAGCAGACCAATCCCCTGATCCTCTATGGTGCCACCGGCATTGATGTGTATGGGAATGCTGGCCAAGGTGACGCCACTCTTGCTCCAATTGACTTGATCCTCTGGTTTGTCGCACAAACGCACAAAGGTGCAACAACCAGTGGGCACATTGCTGGCATCCCTCTCTGTGGGGCACACGCGACGAAAGTAATGAAAGATGCACTTGAGCTTCTCCAGCACTGAGGCACCTGTGGTGGAGTAGAGCCTGTAGGGAAAAAGAGATAGTCATCCATTATCACTCTTTATATAATCTTCTCCTCTGCTTACCTATTGAAGTTGATGTCCGGGAAATTGCTGTATTCGGATTTGCGTTTGAGTGTGTTGCGCCGCGGAAAGGTGCAGAGGAAGGCATTGGCGAGCAGGCAGGAGATTTGCTGCTGACTCAGCGAGAGGCCACGGCTTTGATTCTGTTTGAGAAGCGGAATGGGAGCCTGTATCAGTTCGGGCAGACGCAGCGCGAGACGTATGATGCGTGGCAACAGATCCTCGAAGAAGCAACGCGACTCGCTCTCGTCCAGCTCCTCCTCGAACAGTTTGTGCAGCGCCCGGAAATTCCATTGTCCCTTGTATGTGGTATTGTAGGAGAGTATCGCTGCCTGCAGTTGTTTGCTGCTGCTGATGGGACGCAATAGCGCACGCTCGATCATGCCCCAACGGGATTCAATGTCTGATGTGCCATCCTCTGCCTCGACAGGATATTTACTTTCCACGGCGCAGGGCAAACGTACATGATCCGCATCCCAGCGATGTGCCGAACGTTGTGGACGCGGTGGCTCGTTGGCTGCCTCACGTATGGGGAGCCGGTAGAGAACCTTATGACCACCGCCACAGTGCACCGGGCCCAGGTGATCCAATTCGTAGGGCTGCAGGCCACGCTGCACTGCCTCAATGGGCTGACAGCGCCAGTGCCATTGTTCGCCTGCCTCTGCATCGCTGTCGCTGTCTGAATTTATTTGTTTTATTGTTTATTATTCAATGAGGCCTTCTCACTTACCGTGTGTGGGTGACATTTTGCCGGCTGTCTGCCGTTGCTGCTGTTGTTGTCTGTCCTGCTTGTCCACATCCACTACTTCCATGCTGCTATTACTTTCGCTATCCATTTGGCTATTCCCGCTGTGTGTCGCCGCCGTTGATTGACTGAGGCGTGCGAGAATTTTAATAAATTGAAAACGCGACAGCGAAGCCAAATGGTAACGTAGTGCTGGTAAACGATTGCTAAATTGCGACATCCACCCACATCGATGGCGCTGCTGTTGTAAGAACACTGCTAACTTCACTTAAACGTAATTTTTCACATTTATTTGATTATTTACTTATTATTTATTTCCACAATTGGGTTTGTACGCAATTTTTGTGAGTTTTTAATCTATTTTCATTTTACATGCATGTACTTAACTTCTTTTTGATTTATCGATACTTTGCTCACGCAGCCTACTTCAAGTGAGTGAAAAATTGCGTTTGCAGCCAACTTCACGTGGATTTCAAATTGAACGCGGGAAAAAGCGCATACAATAAGAACTATAACGTAAAGTAAATACAAAAAGCAAAAGCACAATCAAAACTTTATTTATAACAATGTCTGTTATTATTAATTAAAATAGCTGCAGTTTTGTACATACGGTGTACGGTGTTCAATTATTTAATTCAACTTTACATATTGTAAACTTGCAAATTGTGACGTAGCGAAGAGAAGAGGAGAGAGAGACCGCCCCGCAGTCCACCTTCATGCAAGGAAGAGTGCGTTTTTTTGCCAAATGTTTTGCTTTTTAGCTGCCCCTGCATGCACACGTACGTGTGTGTGTGTGTGTGTGTATGCCTGCATGTTAAGTACTTTCGCAGAGTTCAACACACCTTTATCGCCGCCTAATCAGCCGCATTAGGTAAGCTGCGCAGTTTCTGGCGTTGTTGTTGTTGATTTTGGTCTCTCATTTGAAACTCTTTCGTGGCGCGTGGAACCCCGCGTAAACAAATGAAAAGAGCAAAAGAAAGCAACACAAAATTATCACTGAAATTTTCAATTAGGTTTCTACTGAGTGCGTGTGTGTGTGTGCGTTCGTGTGCGTGTGTGTGCGTATGTACATATGTACATATGTATGGCAGAATGTGTGTAGCCTTCAAATCTACGCCGCAGTCGCCTTGACCATAACCTAGAAATACACATACTCATTGGGGCGCTCTCAGCGATAGTCGCTATATGCGTGTGTGTGTGTGCGTGTGTGTGTATGAATTTGCGTCAGCTGCGCTGCTGCAAACAGGTACGTCGACCGCGACAGTGACTGAGGCAGAAGCATCAAATCAGGTGCCAAAAACAAACGACAACAGTGAAAGCAACAAAGCAATAGGCGACATAAGCAGCAGGAGGAGGAGGAGGCGGCAATGAAAATATAGAATGCGAAATGTTACTAAACTTTTCAAGGTCATCTCAAGTATGAACTACAAAGCGCAACCAAACAACAACAGCTCTAGGCAGCGGCAGTAGCACCAGCGATATTGCAGGCAGTGACGCAGCAGCGCAGTCAGCATCAAAGGCGAATTGTGTTTGTGCCATTCTACAAGCGAATTGCAAATTCGCTGTCTTCTCTCCCTCTTCTGCTTCTTAGCTTAGTTAATGCACAAAATTATTGATGGTCATTTGTTTGAATTCTCCACATTGATCACATGATTCAATTGTTTGTTTCGTTTTGCTATAATATTCGCATTGCTGTTTTTTTTGTTTTATTTTTTGTTTTTGCATGCAATTATTAATTGGGTTTGAACTGGATTTATCGAGTTGTCGAGGGGGTTCTATAACTGTATTACGAAATGTTGCATAATGTGGGGAATTAATTGTGTTTGACAGCATGCAAATACAGGGTGTAGCCGACCCCCCGTAATTATCTTTATATATGTACAGTACGAGTATATGCAGTGACTAGATAAGAAATAACGTATCTCAAGGTTTTCTTTTTGTTTTTCACTTTTATCGCGTTCTTCGTTGTGCTTATCGCCTGCACTCACTCGCACATGCAGTTGGCAACGCTGGCTCAGTAAGAACAAGAGAGAGACACCCTGTATGCAGTTGAAGCTCTGCATGGCGCTTAAGCTGACGTCGTTGCTTCCGCAACAACAACAAATGATGTTTGCCAAATTGATTTGTTTCAGTGCAGCAACAACAACAACAGGCAGAGAACAAAACAGAATGCGACTTGGCGCACGTTTGCCACAATTCGAAAGGAAGAAGACAGAAGAAGAAGAAGTAGAACGAGAAACACAAAGGGGGTGCGATAATCGAAGCAAGCATCGAAAATTGTTTTTTTCGCTCTGCATTGTTTGCACTTTGTGTTTGTATTTTGAGGGCGGGTGGCTTGGGGAGGTGTACAGTGGGGCAAATTGAGAGATTGGCAGCGACGGCGACGTGAGCGAAACGTTGTGTCGGGTGGGCGTCAAGCACGAAGCAATGCAATTACACACACACACACACACACACACACATACAGAGAGAAGGCAGACACACACACGCACATACACTGAGTACTTGTACTTAGCTGGCGAACGTTGCTGCGTCTATAAATAGAAACTCAGCCAGGCTGATGTGTGTCTTTGTGGATGGTGGGGAAAGGGGGGGGGGCAAGTGATTTGCAAGGGGCGTGGCTGACCACGTGTTGCTAGGCGGGTCGCTCAACCCAACTGCGCTGCTGCATTTGCCGCAGTAAACACAAAATCAACCTATGCAGATACATATGTGTGTGTTTCTATGTGTGTGTGCGTGAGTGTGATTGCCCTGCCTGCCTACTCTTTCCGAAATTTCGCGGATGACCTTGAAAATTTCTATAGCCATATCTAAAGACTTTGGGGCGCTATGCCAACGTCAACGTCGACGACGACTTCGACGCGCCGTCAAGAAGTCAACAAACACAGCAGCGCAGCAGAGAATTGAAATTTCTCAGCGTTTTTTCACCCAATTCTGTTGATGACACTCAAATACCACTCGGATATACAGTATTTGTATTCTTTATAGTATATATCCTGGCATGAATAGGTCTCTGTAAAAGTGAAATGAGAAAGAAGTGGCGAAAAGTCTCAAAAGAATCGATAATTATAATAATAACAGCAAATTGTTTCTCTTTATATCAATAATTAATTCCAAATTATTTTATATGAATCATATTTATAAGCTGAAAAGGTCGATAAAGACCAATTCACTCTATCTTCATGTAAAGTAATCACTCATACTTGTGTAATATTTATAATTAAAGTGTTCCATATAATAATAAAAAAAAAAAATAAGAAACCTAAGCAGTTCACAATAGATTTACAAGGTCGCGGAACATCAATATAAAATACCGATTATTATCAAAGCAATATAAACAAGATTAACAACTTTACTGTTATCAGAATAAAAAAAAAAACATATTTTGTGTCTTCAGCTTCCAGCTACAAACAAATCGATCAATTGTCATCTTTGTCATGCCATAGATGAGAGTTACGTAAGTACGTAACATGCGATGGTCGACTTTCAGATGAAAATAACGTGATGTATGTATATTTAAATAGATTCGTATGTATCGCTATATTTTATTATATGAACTGACAGACACTTAATTATGGAACTGCAAAAGAAATTGTTTTATTATTTATTTAAAATGTTTTTTCGAAAATTTATACTCTAACAATCAGAAGTATCATGAATGCACTGTGATTTTAGAATATTATCTCTAAAAATAAACATTATATGCTAAATAAGTTATATATGTTATAATTTATTCAATGTTACGATTTCTAAAAATTAAAAAAAAAACTAAAGTTTCAATAACTAGATAAACCGTTCCCAACCAATTTTAGATTGCTTAGAGGTGTCACTATCACTATAAATAGCGATAGTATCGCAAGGGTATAAAAACTTCGTCTTTCTCTGACTTACTTGCACTTACGTTATTTGATTTATTTAAAAAGCTGTTGAACGCCCCCGCGAAAATGTCACTTGCTGCAAAAGTGACAACAACAACAGCAACGATCGTAATAATAATAAAGAAAGCGCAAAGAAGACAAAAAACATCGGCAAAATTTGCGAACGAAAACAAAAACAAGCGAAATTTGGGAAAAAGAGAAATCGTTTCGCATTTCGCACGTTTTCAAAATAAAGCGCCAACAACATTCAAAACACACGCACACACACACACGCACATGAATAATATCCGCGCTTCAAGCAAGCGACAACAATAACAACAGCAACACGTCAAGAAGGCCTTAACCCCAATAAATTTGTAAAAACAATTAACAAAATACATGCGGGGCAATCTAAAAATAAAAAAAAAAAAACAAATAAATGAAGTAAACCAAAAACGAAATGAAACGAAAAACACAAAATTAAATAAATGATAAAAACAAATTGCAATGCGATTGTTGTGTGTGGGCGTGGCAATTTGAAACGAAACCAAGCACACAACACGTACATCAACCGCACAATAGATGGCGCCACTTAATTTCGCATATATTTTTAATTTACCACTTAATTTATTGTTGTAAATAAATCTTTTTTAATGATTATTATCTAAAATTGGCGTAAATTAGCAGATTGAGTTTATTTTATGCATACAGATTTATATGAATTATAAAATAGATTTGTCAAGAATATATAAAAAAAATCCTTCATCAAATTCAATTTCTTTTTAAAGTATAAAATAGATCTATGATGAATATTTTCTAGGGTAGTCGTATAACCTTTTTTATGTATACTAATGTTTGCAGTTCGGTTTATTCAATCAACTTAGTTTATTCAGAAATATATTGCGATATAGCGAATTAGGGTATTCAAGCATCGCCTTATGTACATACTTCACTTTTGGTTATATTTAACCTATCTATGTACATTAATGGTTAGCAAATACTTGAGCAGATAAAGCTGAGTTGTAAATATTAATAAACCACCAATGGCTATTAGAAATACATCAAACTAAACGTTTTATCTATAGATTGTAAATTAAATGAAAAAATATAGGAAATTTATTTAAAAAGTAGTATAAACATAATTGAATTTAATTATAAAATACTATTTCGTAGTGTTAGAAATTTATTTTAATAATATTACTGTTAAAATTTTGTGAAGAAGAACGTTGATTGCTTTTGACTGACTGCTTTTGCACAGTGTAATGCGTGCAGCGGAATTAAAGTTTGTGTGCAAACTCGAGAGAGAATGAGAGGGAGCGGGAGAGCGAGAGAGAGAGAGAGAAAGAGAGCGCAAGGCAGGCAGGTGTTGCCTTGCATTGCGACTGATGTTGTTGTTGTTGTTGTTGTTGCTTAAAGTCATTGTACGACCTTTAAATGCCGTTGCCTCTCAATGCAATTCGCCAACAGCGGATGGATTTCGTCTGGTCTGGTCTGGTCAGGCCGGGCCGGACCTGAAAGGGGTGCTCCGTGTACACACGTTGGGCGCCATTTTGGCAGCGCTGCTGACCTTCGTAGCATACAATCGGACACTTGACTTACTCATGCGGAGCGGGTGAACTGGCAAACATACAAACAAACATGCACACATATAGCATGTATGTGTGTGTGTGTGTGTGTTTGTGTGTGGCTAACATTAGTCAGCTGCTGCGGCTTATCAGTGCGCTTATTGAGCAGAATAACAACAACAACAATAACAAAGGAAAACGGCGCGCACACCTCAAGGCAGCGCCATTTTGACTGCGACGACGACCGTCTCTGACTGTGTTCAAGTGACTAATCTCACCACCACCCCCCACTCCCCCTGCCCCCCACACACACGCATTGCGTTGCTGGTGTTTTATGCACACACAGGCGCGGTCAGGGTCGACGTCGCTGTGCGCTCCCTCTCCCCCATTTCTTTTTCGTTCTCTTTTCTCGCTCACCTCTTCTCAATTCTAACGGCATGTGATGAAATTCAAAGCCAAGCACAAATAGTGCAATTCAAAAGGGAAACCGCAACAAATTCATCTGTGTGTGTGTGTGTGTGTTTGTGTGTGTAAATGCCTCGAATAATGTCAAAAGGCGATAAGTGGAATGAAAAGTAAGTACAAAGCCAGGCAGACACACACAGCGACACACTCTATAGAACTTTTGGGTTTCCCCCACTTTATTTTTGCTGGCCTTAATAAATAGCAAACATATATGTATATTATATATCTACATATATATACACATGTATCTCTACGATTAGATATAGCTTTTCTTTGCTCTTTCATGAGTATTTTATAAATTTCATGAGAAATTTTAAAATTAAAGGGTAAATACATTTATCAATTGTAAAAACAGATCATACATATATAAATTAATCACTTTCCTTAGCAAATTTTCATCTTTGAACCTTTAAAAAAACAAGACAATAGGTTTTTTGATAAAAAAAAAATCCTAAGGTATCATAAATCTGTAAATTTATGTTTGCTTTCATGTTTAATCTAGAACATAATATTTCTAATGGAGATTTTATCAGGCTAGACGAACAAAATAACAGACAGATCTGTCCGCAAAACTATGACCTGGCAGCCCAGAAATTTGGTTTATAAATACATACATATATCAAGTTCAGGTTCTATTCTAAAGACCATAAGAAACTTTTCAAAAACAAACAATATTGAAAATTGTTCAAGTGTCATAAATGAATATTTTCAATGTCAACGTATGTCATAATTTTCCCATTTTTCATCATATTCATGCAAGGGGGGAGACGAGGGGGAAAGGGTTTCCCGTTTGAAATTTGTCGTTTTTCCATTTTTAATGACAATTTTATTTATGTTTTTATGTACAAGTATCCCGAATATTTTTGACAAAAGCCAACATAAAATTTTCAGCTGTTTTCTGTTGTTTTAAGCGGGTTTTTTTTCTTCTCCCTACTTTTGTTGCAATTGTATTTGCGTCACAGTGCAAACAGTGAAAGAGAGAGAGACAACAACATCGTGAGCAAATTTGTTGACCGAATTGCCGTTAAATGTACAATGGGCGGAGGCGGGCGGGGCGTGGCTGCTGGTATTTAATTTTCCTCTCCGTTTGCACAAGCACAGACGTGTCCATGTGTGTGTGTGTGTGTGTGTACGTAATTTTATGATTGCACTTTACTGTAGTTTTTGTTGTTGATCTTTTAAATTTATTTTTTGTTGCTTTGTTATATAATTTTCGGCAGTTTTTTATCTCCCTCTTTCAATTTTTAGTTCACACATTGCACGTTTGCCATTTGTCCAGTATTCCATCATCGCATATTTACGTATACCTCGCACATGGCGACGACGTCCGTGTGTGTGTGTGTGTGTGTGCATGTGTGCTGGTACGTGTGTATCTGACATCAGCGACAACAATAACAAAGCAACGTGCGCGTCTTGCAAAAACAAAGCACAAAGCCAGCTAAAACGAAAACCAGTAAACACGTCAGCGGCGCAAAGCCAACAACAAACCGAAGCAGCAGCAACTGAGAGAGCGCAAGAGAGAACAACGCGGCACACACAAAACGAAAAAAGCAGACAACAACAAACAGCAGCAACTGAGAGAGCGCGAGAGAGGCAGAAAAAACCGGCTGGCTGTAGGCAGCCACGTGAGCTTTGTTTTGTAAGAGAGCAACAGAGAGAGGCAGCAGAGAGAGCGAAGTCTGTGTATGTGTGTGTGTGTGTGCGTAGACAAAAACAAGTTTTGCATACCAATACCAATGAAAGTGAGCAAAGCTCTTTATCTTCTTGTTTTGTTTTGGCAGGCACCGAAGAGGAAGAGACATGTTTGCCTGCAGTCGCAGCAAATACAAGAACAGCAACAACAACTACAAGAGAGAGAAGTAGAGAGAGAGAGAGACACCCCCGCTAGCCTGCGTGTGTGTGTGTGTGTGCTGTAAACAAGTTTGAACCCGCACAATTTGTGTCGCGTGATTTCTCAGTGTAAAATTGAAGTGAAAAAAACAAAGCAACAACAACAACAACGACGCAAGGCACTGCACGATCTGGCAGTGAGCTTTTGTCTGTGTGTGTGTGTGCGTGTGTGTGAGTGGGTGTTCTCTACTTCTTTTGTCTGTTGCCATCTCGCTTGCACTCATCAGCCGCCTACGTCTCTCTTTTATTGTAGGTCATAAATGCATTCTCATGACTGCAATCGACGCCGCCGCTCTCTGTGTGTGTGAGAGAAAGAGAGCGCGTAAGTAGATGTTAAGTTGAGTTACTTGAGCTACGTGTTCAATTTGCGTGCGCTACGCAGGCAGGGCATATGTCTATTTATATGGAATAAGAAAGATAAATGAAATAATAAATTGATAATTAACTTAATTATAAAGAGAAGGTTATTTGCTTAAATAAATAAATTCAAAATGATAAAATAAAAATTTACTAGTGATATATTTTATATATTTATATATATATTTTTATTTATTTATTTCATTCTTCTACAATGAATTCAATGTTTTACAATACCCTTTTGATTTACAACTAAAAAGAGATAAAAGAGCCTTTTGTTAAATTTCCTATTTTGCACATGTACCGCACAATTTTCAGTCCCACTGGCCGAGCACGGTCACACTGGAGAGGCCTAGACTTGTTTTCGGGCTACGTTACTCCCATTGTTGTTGTTTTTTTGCTGCCTCTGCTGCCTTTGCTGTCTCGTGGTCGGTCGCAATCAAAGCTGACGCATTGCAATTAACACACAGATACACACACAGCGACAGAGCAGCGGCAGAGCAGCAGCGCGTGAGAGAGAGCAACAGCAAAGAGAGAGTGCACAAACATTGAGAGAGCCGTGACGCGGCGTCGTCACTTGCATACAGGCAGTTGTTGTTGTTTTTGTTTTATTTTCATTTTGTTTTTGCCCCCATTGTGTTTGCTTTGTATTCTTTGTTGACTTTTCGTTGACTTTGCTTGTTTGTCATTGCGAGTGTGAGTGTGTGTGTGTGTGTGTGTGCGCTGCGATGCTGCATTTGTGAACTTTTATCATTTGTATTTTCGCTCTTCAACAGCAACAACAACAACAACAAGAGCAGCAAAACAATCAAAACTCACGTAGGCAAAGTAGGCGAAAAAAATCCAAATTTGAAAGTGATGTAAAGTAAGCGATTAAAAGCAGACATAGAAACGTGCATGCGCATGTGCTTGTGCCGTGTGTCTGTGTGCGTGTGCGTGTGTGTGTGTTAGGCAAAGTGCAACAAATAAGCGTGCAACGTGACGTATGCGCAACGCGGCATTTGCGGCAGCAGCGGCAACTGTTGCCGGAACATGCAAGACAGGAGTGTGTTTGTGTGTGCGATTGTGTCTTTGTGTGTGTGTGTGTGTTTCAGTACACGCTTTATTATGATTGCACACGAAACGCAACTCTGCCGGCTGTTCCCCAAAAAAGTTAGACAAATGTTATTGACAGCCAAATACCCTGTACATTGAAATATTATTTATTTATTTATTTAAAGTCAATTTAGAGCAGGCGACTGTTGGGATACTAATTACTAAAAAAAAAAAAAAATTAACAATTAATTAATTAATAACATTAAAAAAAAAAAAACAAAAAACTATACATATGTATATGTAAAATTAAATTTAAAATTTACGTAAGGCATTTATTTAAGGCATTAAAAAATTTTATATTTAAATTTAATATTAAATGAAATATAATATTTGACTAGGTTGATAAGAACACATTTTCAAAATTAAAATATTTAAGGAAATCCAACCTGGCTTCTTTATTTTACAATTTAAAAGCTGAACAAAATTGAACTATCCCATGAAAAAAGTTATTTTGCACATTTTTATATAATATAATGATAAAATATTACAATGAAATGTTAATGTAGAAACTTATATCTTAGTATGCATGAAAATATACGTAATAAAATCATATACAATACATTATAAAATAATAATCTAGCATACTAAATGATTCATATTCATAATAATATACAGAAATAATGATATAATATAATAATAATTATAAATATAATATATTTTATATTTTAATATAATTTGATAATAGTAAAAAACCTGTTAACGAATCGATTATTTTTTTTTTAAACGAATAATCTTGAAAGATTAAAAAGATCAATGTATCGAGTGCGAGTGCAATGGAAATTGAAGCAACTGCCCAGAGAAGTTGCCCCCGATAAGAGCGAAGGCTGAGAGCATAGCTTACATGTGTGTGTGCGTGTGTGTGTACGTGTGTGTGTGCGTATGTGTGCTTGTTAATGTGAGTGTGCTATAAGAATTGCTTGCTGTGTTGCGCTTGAGTTAATTAATTTATCAGTTTCCCGCTCGATCATTGCCAATGGCATTGTATATGTGTTTGTGTGTGTGTGTGTATGTGTACTCGATTGCACGCGAGTGTGTATGTGTGTGTGTGTGTGAGTGATACAATTAACAATTTACCCTAGTGCAATTATTGTCCATTTTGCCTATGTTCTGCTACTTCTCGTCTTCTACTCTTCGCCCTACGGAAATCGGTTCTCAATGTATTGTATTATGTGCACACAATGTCACACATACAACAGGCACACACACACACATGCATACGTGCACAGAAGAATTCTTCACAATACAAAAAGGCGCGATTCGAACAAAAATGCATTTTACTACAAAATCCATTTCCTGTCCACTCCGCCAACTGTGCACTGATAATGTCGATCGCCTTAATAGTATATACATAGATATATGTATGTATGTAGAGTATATACTTTTCTTATATCTATCTATATGTTGTGTGTGCTCGGATACTAATGTACCACCATGTGCCATTAGAATCATGTGCAATGATAACGTTCGACTCGGCGAAGAATTTATGTATGAAAATTTTAGGAGAATATTATCGCAAGTTCCAAGAAGAAGTTTTAAAGTATTCCGAGAGTTCTTTGGGATTTTTGTATGTGTTATTGGAAAATAATTATTAGAATATCATTCTAAATTAATATAATAAGGGAGACATATATTTTAATGATATAAAAACAAGTAGAAACAGTAAAAGTTCAGCATGATCGACTATGAAATACCTTCCCCCATTTAATTGTTTCTTAAATAACTTAATTGTTTATTTTACAATCGCAATAAAATTTGATAAAACTATTGAAACAGTGCTAATTATTGTCCACACAAAATTTAAACATTCTTGCTTTCAAGTGTTGCTCACAATTCAATATTTATGCATTTCAAAGGCTCAAAAGGGGGTATTTTGAAATGGTAAAACAATCTCTAGCTGCGTCAAGTAATCTTTTATGTTGTCAACAAATTTGATAGCACTAGCTCTTATAGTCCCCGAGATCAAAGTGTTCATACAGACAGATATGGCCATATAGACTCCGCTGTGGACTCTGATCAAGCAGTTGGTATCGAAAAATACTTTTTTCAACTGATTTATACAACTCTAAAATTTTCTATTCGATATGTAATAAAATTTCTTATGGAAGTTTTCTATGTATTATATACAAATATGTTATAGTCATGACTATTCATATTGTTTATATATTTATAATCTAATTTGTAAAATTGAAGATTTGAATTACATAAAAATGTTTTCGCGTGATTCAAATAATTTTGATATATGCAAAGACGTCATAGATGGTAAACCGCAACAACAAAGCGCGCAGTTAGGTAACTTCAAGGCGTAACTGGATACCTCTCTACACACACACACACACACACACATACATACATATGTAGTGCATACATACAGTGTACTATATACCCCATACAGATCCATTGACAAACTGGAAGAACGTGCCAAATTCCAATTGAGTTTGTGGGGAGAAATCTTTCCCCCTCGATGATTCGCTGTTTTCTCCAACATGCAAAGCAACTGATAGCAAAGAAGACGACGAAGCAGAAAAGGAGTGGGAGAACGGAGAAAGAAAGATAGCAAAGTGCGACAGCAACGAGCAGGAAAACTGGCCGTGAGTCGAAGCTTTGACAACGTTTTAATCCCTCAAGTTGCAGTTTGCTACTTGCCACTTGCCACTTGCCACAGGCGTCGGCTGACTGTCTTATCATCAACAGCAGCAACAACAACAACAACAATGGCAACAACAGCAGCAATTGCAACTCGTCTGCTGATTATGATTCTGTCGCTGCCGTTGTCGACGTCGCTACCAGTGGCTATCTGCAGCTGATAAGCGTTTGCATTTCGAGGGAATATGCAGGGTATATGCCAAGCAGATAAACACACACACACACACAGTGAGTGTGTGTAAATATTGCATAGCATTGAAAAGCAAATAAGAAACAACGCTGCAATTACACAAGACAAACACGACTAGCAAATGCACTGCCAGGCCTCCAAGCTAAGTAAACGACTAGCAGCTACCCTGTAGCAACAAATAAAACTAAAGAAATTTATCAAATCTGTAGAAAGTAAAAAAGATACCGAGTTTTTCCATATATTTCAAATTAACTGTTCATAAATCGAATTAATATAAGGTAAAGTTTATATAGGAACAATCGGGCGACTTTATTATGAATTTGTTTATATATGTTGCACCAAAATGATCATAACTGTCGTTTTTTTATGTTCAAAACATCACAGAAAGCCAATTAATATAGTAAATAGGTCATATAAGAACGATGGAGGCATTTGTGTAAAGAATTTGTCAAGTTATCACAAACCAAGTTATCAAGTTTGTATTATTTATCTATGTTTCGAAAATGCTGTTAAAAATTTCATGAAAATCAAACCGATATACATATTGTACATACCATATAAACACTTATTGTTCTTTTTTTTCATATATTCAAAGATTTAACTAATCTCCATAACATCTTTAATGTCATACTCCACAAGATCTAAAGAACTCTAGTTAATTTGAGCTCTCTTCACTTCCACGGCGTTAATACCCCATATGTCATGTGCAGCTCCTTTTCCAGGGTATATTGTTACAGAATTTCGAAAGTGAAAAGCTTTAGAAAACGACACAAAATGCACCCTGTGTTCAACAAAGTCTACGTTGTTGTCTGTTTTCAAAATTTTGTGCCTGCTAATTAGACTGTCATACTTTGATTACACCCACAGACACACACACATACACCTATACATACACACATGCACACACACAGAGGGACCCGCTCGTGTGTGTGTGTGTACGCCGATTAGAGTTTGACAGGCAGCCGTGCAGGCGACGCCGTCGCATTGATAATCATTTTAGCGCACTTTCCTCGCATGCAACGGGCATATCTGCTACGGCGTGAGTCATGTTACTTTTGGATAGCCTAGCGACATCCATAGTGGAGGTGCAGGTGCAGGAAGTGCAGGGCAAGTGCATTAATTGAAACCAGATAATGGTTAAGTTCTGTTTGTAAATAGGTAGCACACTTCATGAACTCACGTGCCAATTAAAGCTTAACCAAAGGCTGAAAATTTAAAGATAATGGAACTAGACTCTATAGTTGAAAGCTTTATATAAATATCTCAAAATATCTTATCATAACTTAGCATATGCGTGAGTTTTCTCTCTAAAACTTGTAGGACAGTTTGGGAAATGTCTGAAATTATGAAATATACCAACATATCTCAAGTAAATTAATTTAAACCAAAACCAATCATTAGAACTTTAAGTATACTAGCTGAAATTTTAGGTAAATCTTCAAAAAACATTTAAATTGAAAAATGTTGACTTTTTTGATTCTATATTTGATAATATCTCTTAAGTTTCTTATAAATTCAATAAGATTCTGGCAAACTTGCAGCCAACTTCACTGGTTACCCCCTATTAAACAGAATATACCATGTATTACCTTATTTTCATCCTATATAGCTATTTTCTGAAAGAATCTTCAACAAACTTCCACCTTAGTCTTTTTGTACTCAACCAAGCAAGCTCTATTCTAAGCTTCATCAGCGCAGTAAGTGTATTCAAGTTTCGTAAGCCGTTCAAGGCACCCCAAACACAGTTCTCTTGTTTAACAGCGTCATCAAAACTCGACAGCATTTTGTTTGCCATCGTCGGCGTCGTCGGCGTCGTCGTCGTCGCCGTCGGGCCCAAAGTGGGCGATGCATTTAACACTTGAACGCTTTCATCGAGGGCCTTGGGCCGAAATGAAAGTAGGGTATATTGAAAGAGACTCAAGAGACTGAATTTGATAAAGATGAAAGCAAAGCCTTGATATGAATGATATCATAGTTATATTTATAGTGTGAAGATATTGTCACTGGGGTTGTTAAGGAAATTGGATAAGTTCTTTTATTTTCAGTTATAGAGTTAAAGAGTTGAAGTAACTGAAAAATGAAGATAAAGATTATAATAAAACTGTGGTAAATTTTATATTTGATACATTTGTTATATTTATGAAGATATCATATTCTAATAAGAAACTTGATAAATAATTTCGAGGATTTCTGAGCATTCTCAGGATATGTATAGAACTTCATTGATGGTCTGTAATATATATATAAATAAATATATACATTTTATATTATGATTCCTTATTCAGCAACTTTACTGTTCATCTGCTTAGGTTTAACATGTTTTACAGAGTTCAAGTTTGATTCGAATGATTTCCTTTTAATATTTTTCATGTTTCTCTCTTTCTCGGCGGGGGGTATAAAGTAGTCGGGCAGTTCTTGCCACAGCACACACCTAGCAATGTTCCCAGTTGGACTTGGTACTGAGTATTACATGCATCTGTATGTGCTATTTGCAAACATATGTATGCACAAACATACATATATACTACAATATATACATCTATATGGACTTGTATGCTCTCATATGTGGCGTGTTCTCGCGTTGTTGTTGTGTTGTTGTTGTGCCTACCCCTATGGCAGATCTTGTTATACTTATTTTTGCTCGCTTTTTATATGCGAGCAAACACTCTGCTTGATTGATTTATGCATGCAAACAGTTGAGAAAGCAACAACAACAACAGGAACAACAGGAGCAGCAGCTCCGCCGGCAGCTGTGGCATGAAAACCAAAGCAAAATGTTGCTTCTATGGGTTCTTATGGGTTGCCCACTTGAGAACACGCCTCCTGCTCCCCAGGTTGCACTCGCATCCACCTCGGTCTCTCTGTGTGTGTGTGCGAGTGTGTGTGTGTGTGCATTTGAGTACGTGTCGCTTATCCCTAGAGTGCTGCCAGCATTACTGCATACTACAATATATATTATATCCCTCAGCCACAATCCTCATCCTGCACAATCCTCAAGCCATCAGCAGCAGATTTGTCCTTGCATCATGTTTCCTGTTACTGCGTAATAAATTCAATTGACGTACGAGGGTCGTTTGATAAGTCCGTGACTTTTTGAATAAAATATATTTTTTTCGTCAAAGAAGCGTTTTATTTCTCAACATAATCTCCTTTTAGCTCTATACATTTAGTCCAGCGTTTTTCCAATTTTTTTATTCCTTCCAAATAATAGGTTTTCTCAAGGCCCTCAAAATAGTCGTTTGTTTCTGTGATGACCCGAATCTCTTACCGCCGAGCCATTTCTTCATGTTTGGAAACAAAAAATAGTCACAGGGGGCTAAATCTGGAGAATATGCTGGATGGGGTAGCAGTTCGTAGCCCAATTTATGAAATTTTGCCATGCTGACACGAAATTCACTTTTTTCCATTTTCGTTAAAATTCACGAGATCGTCTGCTTTCAATGCCAATAAAACGCAAACCAAAAAACGCAGCTTTCTCAAAATTTTACAGTCAGCTGTTAATCGATAACTGCTGACAGGAGCAGTGTTGTATTTAGAGCAGGTGCGCGGCAAATACAAAAAGTCACGGACTTATCAAACGACCCTCGTATTTGGTATTTAGTTTAAATCATATAATTTGGATTTAAGAGACTGCCATGGAGTTAAGTTAGGGTATTTATTGAAAGAAGAATTTAGTCAGGGTATTTATGAAAAGATGGTATGTTTAAGCAACCTTTCGTATATGAATTGTATCTGCAAATAAAGTATGTTATAGACAAACCATCGTATATGTCAAGGCTCTGCAAATTAAACTATCGTATGTAAAAACAAACTATTGTACACTTAAGGGATTCACAAATAAAACAACTTTTCGTATGGGAATTGTATCTATCAATGCAACTATCGTACAGAAAAACTATCGTATATTTTAGGGATCTGCAAGTGAAACTGTAAACAAACTACTGTTTATCAGATCGGATCTACACTTGTAGCTATCGTATAAGCAACCTTTCGTACTGAAATGAAACTATCGTACAGACATACATACTATCGTAAGTATGTATATGTAAAAGATCTGCAAATGAAACTGCAGACAAACTCTCGTGTATGTTAAAGATCTGCAAGTGAAACTATTGTATAATATCTGCATAGAGACTATCGTACAAACATACTATCGTACATGTAAAAGATCTGCAATTGATACTATCGTATAAGCAACCTTTCGTTCATACGTAACTGTCCCTGCCTTATCACTTCTGCTATTCTCCTTCTCCTTGTCTACTTTCTTCTGTATATTTATCGCATACCTGTTCTCCTTCCCAGCCACAGTTCCCAAAAACCCACACAGTCGCACACTCGCACGTTGCATGGCTCATTATCTAGCGCTAATTAGTTGACTGGCAGTCTGCTGCATGCCTCTAATTGGCTACTTAGTGGAGACTCTGCCCCGCGTTGCACAATGCGTTGCACACACATCGTTCGTCGTCATCGTCATCTCCTCATCCGCATCCTCAACCTCATCATCATCGAGCATCCTCGCTCAGTTCAGTCGGGACACAAATGGTCCATTACACTTGCTGTGGCGTAATTTGAATTTATGTGCTGCCCCGAGGATGAGCAGAGTTCCCAGAGAGCCAGTTCCCAGCTCGTTTCCTCCTCCTCTCCCCTTTGCTTTCCTGCACTCCCCTCCCAGTTCCAGTTGAATGCAAAAAACTCAAGAATATTTTCACCGTCTCCTAATTAAGAAGTGTCTCAAGTGTGCGTATGCTCATCAAGAAGGAGGAAAAGAAGAAGACGAAGTATCGTACGGCGACATCTAGCATAATATTTCAATAGAGTCTACGAGGGGAGTACAGAGGGGGATTCTCCAAGTCTCTTTGTAAAGTATTTCCATTCAGCTTTTAACATCAAAGCGAAATTCCAAGCAAATTGAGTCCAGTAGGGAACGAAAGACACATATGGATGTATTCTATTTATCGATAGCAAAGTCGATTAATATCGAAATAAAAGTTGGTTGCTATCAACATTGTGAATTTACTAAAAAGTTTCCATAAGAAAGTACATACATATATTTAAATAAAAACCGATTAATAATCGATAACTATCGCTTTTCGATAGACGCGAACTAATAATTGTAATTACGAGAGTTTGTTTAACTGCTTATGACAAAAATATCAACTTTTATGAATCAACAATATTATCGATAACCAAAAACAGCCACATGTAAGTGCATGTACCGATTAAATATCGATGATTGCCAATTCATAATGACAATTCAACTCATAATGACAGTAATGTCTACTTGCATATATCGATCAATTGTCGATAACATCAACGTACATGTGAGTTCATCGATAATTTATCGCAATTGATTTGTTAGCGTTTCTCGGTAGCGAACAACTCGATTATTTTTATAAAATGACTAGACTCAAAAAAAACATATCTTACAACAATTACAACCAGCTGCCTAAACGTTTCGATAACTATCGATATGCCCTGCGAAACGACAATAATCGCAGGCGCAACGACGAAAAAAGTCTTTTGAAATGCAATTTGAGCAACGTAATCGTCACATTTGCATCGTTGTTGCATATGCTATTCACATTTTCCGCTTCTCTTCCCACACACACACCGCACACACTCGCACGCATACACACCACAGACATATGCATCCTCTGCTGGAGTCCCCACACCTCCCCCCTCCCACCACCCTTCTGCTGCGCCTTAGGCACTGTCTATGGCGCGTGCTGATTGCATTTATGTCAACGTACGTTTTCAATGTTAAATGTTGGATTCGCTGGGCCGCAGATGAGAGGTGTGATAAAGCAGGCAGCACAAGGTGGGACAAGAGGAAAGATAGGCACAGTGGTGAAGGGAGGGGGGAGGGGGGAAGAGAGATGGAGGAAGAGAAATGCGAAACAAAACGCAAGGCAGCAGAAATTATGCATGAAAAGAGGCAAAAAGCGACGGCAACGATGTGCGTGTGTGCGTGTGTGTGTGTGCATGGACAGCAAACATGCCCAAACACACACACACACACACACACACACACGCACGCACACACACACTGGGAACAGGCCACTGCAATTGCAATGCAAATGCAGTCGAAAATGGAAAACGCAACAATGGAACTGTTTACCCCTCGTCGCGTGCGTTCTTCCTCCCTTCCTCTCCCTCCCTCTCTCTCTCTCCCTCTCTCTCTCTCTCGCTCTTGCCCACTACTGCTGGCATGCATATCACATCATTTGAGGGGCCCCGCATAACTGGCAGCAACACGCATCGCGGCCCTACTATAATCAAAGTGCAGAGTCTGCGAGAGTCTCGGATCGGTGCAATGCAATCAGCTTGCTATCTCACTCACTCTACCTCTCTTTATCTTGCTCACTCTCTCTCTCTCTCTCTCTTCTCTTGCTCACTCTCTCTCTCTCTCTTTCACACTCACTGCCAACGTGCATTGCTGTCTCCGTCTGTCTTGCAGTCCGTCAATCATTTCGTCATTTTGTCAGTCCACGGCTTGCATAAATGCCTAGGCCTATGCACATGTACATATATATGCATGTGAGTGTGCCTGTATGTGTGTGTGTGTGTGTGTGTTTGTGCATATAGCATCGCTATATATAGCCGACTCAGCCCTCGCCTCGTCACGACACGCCACGATATGAATATGAGCTGCATTTGAGCATTATTTGATTACCAACTGGGGGAGGCACCGAGACCGAGAGGGAGTGACAGCAACACCGAGAGGGGAAGAACTTAGGGGAAGAAGGGCAGCGAGGGGTTTGGGAGAGGGTAACCATCTGTGTGTGCGATGACCGCTTCAAGTTCAATGTTTAATGTTGAACGACGACAAACTGGGCTGCACTTCAAAAAATATATATACATATAATCGCATTGTCCACTTAGTTAGTCAGTCGCCTCGACATATTCCTGGTTCATTTCAATTACTCGCCTAGTTCATTCCACTCGCTAACTAGTTCGCATTCAAATTCGCATGACAAGTCTCACATGTCACATGTCATGTGGCAGCGATTTAGCAAGGTACTTTGATAGTTGGGTAACTCGCTTAATGGTCCATGGTTGCCATAATAGCTTTGGGTTCATTATGTTGTCTGGTTCCTGCTAACTTTTGAGTTTCACTTGCTCCCAAGTTGATTGTTCCTTTCGAGCGGTTTGTAAGTTCTTCGACTTCTGTTTTTGATATCAGCTTCAGTTCTTGATATCTGTGTATAGTATAGTTCTCTATGACTAACTCATTTCTTTTCCAGATAAAACCTTTTATCAACTCTAATCATCTATGTTTAATCTTTGTTACTGATTCATTTGGAGGTAGTTTATCTTCTTCTTATATATTGTAGATTAGCTTATGTTCCTGCCTTATTCACTCACTATATCATTTCACTACTTTTATAAGTTTCATCTATGCTTCACTGATTTCTTTCCCAGATAATATCTTTCTTTACCTCTAATCATCACTGTTATATCTCATTGATCATTTGGTAGTAAATAGTCGATATGCTTCTTATATATTGTAGATATATTAGTTTATCTTGCTGCCTGTTCATTTACTAGATCGTTTTACGCTTTTCTTAGGTTCCATTTTGAATGTCAATTATTTCATCGACATCTCCAATTGTTCGCTAGTTCGAAACCTAACTTCTTCCTGGATTTTATCTACAATTGGATGATTTCTCTGTTACTGATTCAGTTATCAGTTCCAATAGTTCGTTCTTTATCTACTACTTATCGGCTAAGTCATTTAGTTCCTTTTATTATTTTTGATTGATTTCTTATAGAATTTTTTATATGAAAATTATTCAGTGAGAAGTTCCAAAGTGAATAGTTCATATGCTATCCAAATACTTAGTTCATACTCAGCTTTATCTTCTCAAATAATAAACGAACTATACTGGATATTTTGCTTCATATTTTGGGTTACCATGGTTATCAATAGCTTACTTGTTCATTTCTTTATACTGGTTCCAAAGGTACCTGCTAATCCGCACTTTTTTCTGCTGAACCAGAATATATAACTCTACTCGCTGGCTTAAAAAACTTAAGGTGCTCGAACGAATGTCAAAATTTATCAAAATTTCTTTGTTTTCTGTATGATTTTTGCTTTATCGTCTGCTTACCCAGATAGTTCATGAAATAATATACTTCTTTAATTGAATAAGTCAATTATTTTCGAAGTAAATATCGAACTATAAGCTCCACTAGTTCACTAATTAGCTCATTTTTGTATATTGGTTCTTTTAGTTTTTACTTCTATCGAAAATATTCCTTCCATATCAACGCTTTCTTCAGTTTACTTACTCAAATATTTCCTAGCCCTACTATCACTATACCTTCCTTATTTCTCTCTACTGTTCCCTTAGTAGTTCCATATTCAATACTTCATAAGCAACCAAGTTAATTCTGATTCTCAAGTTCCTTACAAGTTCCTTACTTGAATATCTACTGGGCTCTAATTAGGATAACTATGCAGCTCACTTATTTCCCTGAATTCACTGCTTGATTAGCAGTACCTTTCTTCCTTCATTGTGTGCTCTTCCTGTCTCCCTCTAGTTAATTTCTCCATCGAGTGTTAAATTAGTTGTCAATTAGGATCAGATTAGATATAATCAGAGACTAACCAAGACATCCTGCTTGTATCTACCTTGGCTTGCACAAGTATCTCAAATTTACTCGAATTTCATCGATTAACTCGACATGAAATCATGTTGGCGCATCGCACTCACATGCCACGACATTACGGCTACAGCTCCCACTGCGAGTACTCATATAATATACTCATACTCATACTGTCACTCACATGCTCACACTCACATACGTGTGCTCATGCTTACGAAATCATTCACATAATCAGCTCAAGAAACGACGGCGATTAGTCATCGATGAATGATTTGGAGAAGGTTGAGGGTTCGTGAGTGTTTTTTCTCTGCGTATGAAGTGAGTGTCGTGAGTGTGGGTGGAGGGGGAGGGGGGGAGGTGAGAGGAATGTTCTGCGTACATTTCTCGCAATAACCCACATAACATACTACTTCTTGTAATTATACCCTGTACAAGATGTAGCAGCAGAGAAGAGGGGTATATGTATTAGCAGCAAGTTTAACTCCAAGTCGTCTAGATCGAATCAATCTCAGGAAGTAAAGGTCGCAACTCCATCAAATTTGTTACATAGAATCAGGTATACCTTATGTACACTTTGATAATTTGAAATGTACTCGTATGTTCACCCCTACAGGGTAGTCAAGAAACAAGTAACCCCAACATACCTCGTTTGGTTACACGTTTTTATTTGACATCGAGTTGAAGCTATCGCTAAACCCCTTTCGGCTTGCCCGCTTGGCATTTACAGTTATGCCTGCTGCGCTCTTACTCACCTCCCCCACCCCCCGCTCCACTTACCCCCACGAGCGTACTCCTTAGGTTGCCACCTGCCACGTAGCCGTATTAGTGTTCTCAACTACAACAAAAGGGAGAAAGGGAGTGAGTTGAAGGTCTACAGCGCAATGCGTGCCGAAGAAAACGACGCTGTTCAACACGGCGTATGAGTAACATGGCCCCGGCACAACAAAACCTGACAAATGCAGTGTAAATTGCAGCAACAACAACAACAGCAACAACAGCAATAACTAAAGCGAACTAGTGCAGAGTTACGTCAAGTGCTTAAACTGTTGGCGTTCCATGGAATTTTAATTAAAAACTTAACCAACTTAAAATGAAATAAAAACAAGAAGAACAAGAACAAGAAGAACTAAAAGGGCGTGGGAGTGTGGCTTACAATGTTGAGGGAGACACAGAGAAAGAGAGAGAGAGGGAGAGAGAGAGGGAGATGTAATTGCAACGTGCACATAACATAATTAAATGAAGCCAACTTTGGATCAGGCAAATTGAATTGAAAATGAAAAACAGAAACTGCAAACTGAAACTGAAACTGAAAGCAAATTGAATTAGACAACATATCGTATGCACTGCTGCTCTGCATATCAAATTAATTTACCGTGAAATAGATTGCATTATATTGTCTATTATACATTATTGAAATTGTCGTCAATGCATTTGTGGTCGTGTGGAGTGCAGCTTGATGAGCTATCTGTATCCTTGCTAACCTATTCTACATTATTATATTGAATACATGTATTGTAATTTGATTATTATTTAAAAGAGTTACTGATTGTGGCTAAAATCAATTCAGTAAGGTTAATTATTTACGAGGGTCGTTTGATAAGTCCGTGACTTTTTGTATTTGCCGCGCACCTGCTCTAAATACAACACTGCTCCTGTCAGCAGTTATCGATTAACAGCTGACTGTAAAATTTTGAGAAAGCTGCGTTTTTTGGTTTGCGTTTTATAGGCATTGAAAGCAGACGATCTCGTGAATTTTAACGAAAATGGAAAAAAGTGAATTTCGTGTGCTAATTAAGCATTATTTTTTGCGTAAAAAATCCATCACCGAAACCAAGGAAAGACTTGATAAATATTATGGGGACTCTGCACCATCAATTTCAATGGTTAAGAAATGGTTTGCTGAGTTCCGTTGTGGTCGTACCAGTACAAGTGATGCCGAACGTTCAGGTCGCCCAAAAGAGGTCGTCATGCCAGAAATCGTCGACAAAATCCATGGAATGATATTGGATGATCGGAGAATGAAAGTGCGTGAGGTAGCTGAGGCTGTAGGCATCTCAACTGAACGGGTACATTACATTTTACATGAATATTTGGACATGAAAAAGCTTTCCGCGCGATGGGTGCCGCGATTGCTCACACACGACCATAAGCGCAACCGTGTGACCATTTCAAAGGAGTGTTTGGCGATGTTCAACCGCAATCCAAACGAATTTTTGCGCCGTTTCGTTACCGTAGACGAAACATGGATCCACCACACCACACCAGAGACCAAAGAACAATCAAGACAGTGGGTTTCTCCGGGTGAACGTGCACCAAAGAAGGCCAAGGTGGGTCTGTCGGCCAACAAGGTCATGGCCACAGTTTTTTGGGATGCACAAGGTATCATTCACATCGATTACCTTGAAAAGGGTAAAACGATCACCGGCGAATATTATTCAGAGCTTTTGGACAGATTCGATATTGATTTGAAGCAGAAACGACCGCATTTGGCGAAAAAAAAGTGCTGTTCCATCAGGACAATGCACGGGTGCACACGTGTGTAGTCAGCATGGCAAAATTTCATAAATTGGGCTACGAACTGCTACCCCATCCAGCATATTCTCCAGATTTAGCCCCCTGTGACTATTTTTTGTTTCCAAACATGAAGAAATGGCTCGGCGGTAAGAGATTCGGGTCAAATGAAGAGAAACACAGAAACAAACGACTATTTTGAGGGCCTTGAGAAAACCTATTATTTGGAAGGAATAAAAAAATTGGAAAAACGCTGGACTAAATGTATAGAGCTAAAAGGAGATTATGTTGAGAAATAAAACGCTTCTTTGACGAAAAAAATATATTTTATTCAAAAAGTCACGGACTTATCAAACGACCCTCGTATAAATTCTTCTTCTTTTACAACCTAATATTGTGCAACTTATAGAACTTTAAACTTTGTTCGCGAGACGACCGACTATGACTCTGGTTCGCTACCCTCTTCTGGTTACACTCTACCGTTCGCAGGGATGCCAACTTGTCTCTTTTGCTGTGAATGCCAACCTGCATTACTTATACTATACTATTGTATCTTATACTATTTTACATACATATTGTTTCATCTTCTATCAATTTCACTTGCATCCCATCAAATGCCTTTCACACGTTTACCAACCTTACTTTTTATATCCTCATCTTTAATCTTTTGTCAATTTAACCTATATTATATAATGTATTTTTTTTCATCATAACCTCAATTTACTTATTCTTAATTTTTGCATCGTCTACTTTCCCATCTCTTGCTATATCATTCTTACTTTTACTGTCTCCACTATGCCAAGTTTTTGCTATTCTTCTATTTATACTTTATTCTTATTATATAGTTTACCATATTCTACCATCCCAACCTGCGTATCAAACTTTCTATACTATCTCATCTTATATCTTTCTTATATTTTTCTCTACTACACATTCTTCATTTTCTCTAAATTGTATCCCCTTTCATACCCTCCAATTGCATAGTGCAAGCTTCCCAAGCTAGTTTTCTCTGTCTTTACTAGCCCATTCTTACTCATCTAATACCTTTTCATTCCATACAACTTACAACATTTCAACTCACTCTAATTCCATTGGAAACTCAAGAAAACTAACCTATCCCATTCTTATTCCCTTTCTCATTCCCATTTCCCATTCTATTCCTTCTCTATTCTTCCTCCTTCACACTTCTCTCAGTGAATCGCAGTGAATATTCAGTTCAATCAAATCTTTGCACAATCCGCAATTACTTCGATGGCTTGTGAAATCCATATGAGATGCGCAATTAGCGACGCGTACACACAGTGCACACCCTGTGCACACCCTGTGTGCAGCCCGCTTAAGTAGCTAGGTAACCCTATACGGATGGCAATTACTGCTGCGTCGCGCCAATTGACCTGCATAGCAGCACCAGCTGCTGCCCGCTAAACTAATGTCTGCTCCTCCCCCCATCCCCCCTTTGTTCGCTCCTGTGTGCCTCTGTGTGTGCCCCCGTTCCCCTTTGTGCCCCTGCATGCGTGTGTGTGTGTGTGGGGATATCTATGTCCTGCTACATGCTTGCAACGAGCTTTTCTATCAGATTAATGCAAACAAATTGCGCTGTTCTAATGATTACAAGACATCGCCCGTGGGGATTGTACCGGACACGTACCCAAGCCCGGACCCGCACCCGGACCCGGACTGAGGCACCAGATCCGGACTACTTTATAAATAGTTAAGCGACCGGGGGCAAAAGTCAATAGCAGCAGGCAGGCAGGCAACTTGACAACGGAGCAACAGCAACAACAAGAGGAACAACTACAACAACAAGAAGAGGAGCAACAACAACAGCAACAGCAAATGGCCAGGACACTGCAGCTGCAGGCATAACGGCAGTGTGGGCGCTGACTGCGCTGCTCGGCGTCGCGAAACGTCTTGGCTTGCGTCATATGGACTGCGCTGCCTGCTGCGCTGCTCAGCTGCGCTGCTCAGCTGCGTTCATTGCACAATTTGGCATTTTGTTGTTGCTCGCGCTCTTTCGCACGCGTCAGAGCTGTCAGTCTCTCTCCCTCTCGCTCTCAGAGAGACTCTTTCTTGCGCTCTCTGCGCGCACTCTTTGGCGCTCTCCGGCGTTGCGGCAACAAATTGTTGCACAGTCAGCGTTGGCTACGTTTGGCTTTGACGTCGACGTCGACGTCGACGTTGACGTTGGCGTTGTTGCTGTTTTCATTCACACATTTAACGGCGTGGCAAATTGACGTGGCGCGCTCGCTCTCTCTGGCGCTCTCTCTGGTGCGTTCTCTCTCTGGTTCTCTCTCTCTCTGTGTGTCTCTCTCTGTTTCTCTCTCGCGGTCTCTGCACACGTTGCACAGTGTTGTTATTGTTGGCACCTTGTTTCTTTCAGCTTCTTCCTCGTCTCTTTTTCTTGCTTTGCTGTCTTCCGGTTTTTTCCACTTACGCGTACATCTTCCTCTTCCCCTCCTCTTCTTCACCTTCCTCTTTCTCTTCCCTGCTCCCTGCTCCCTGCTCCCTTCTTCCTCTGCCCGCCTTCTTCGCCCCTCTTCTACTCTCCGTTTTCCCGTCTTTACTCTTCCCTTCTCTCTCTACCCTTCTTACTCTTTCCTTCATACTCCTCCTTTCTCCCTCTTGCTCTTGCCATTTTCCCCTTTCCCTTTTGCATCT
The DNA here is from genome assembly GCA_018904595.1 of Zaprionus indianus. Taxonomy (NCBI): domain Eukaryota; kingdom Metazoa; phylum Arthropoda; class Insecta; order Diptera; family Drosophilidae; genus Zaprionus; species Zaprionus indianus. Next base: position 2,828,964 of record JAEIHA010000344.1, read on the forward strand.
CCGTCTTCTTCAGTTCAAGTCGAAGCTCTGTTTGTGTTTTCTTTTGTCACCTCCCTCGCTCTTCCTTCATCCTCTCCCCAACTTATCTCTCTCTCTCTCTCTCTTTCTCTCTCTCCTTCGTCCTGCCGGCCACAATGACTTGCACTCTGCGCACCTGCGCTGTGTTTTTGCGACGCATTTTCCTGGCTGCTGCTTTACACGCTCTTTCGCCATCTCAGCTCGCGCGCTCTCTCTCTCGCTCTCTCTCTCTCCCAATTGAGTTTGTTTTTGTTTTCTTACTCACCCGGTTTTCTGCATGCACTCGCGCTCGCGCTCTCTCTCCCACGCGCACTTCCCCTGCACGTTCCTTTGCCATCTGATTGTACAACCAATTGCACCTTTTGTACGTGTTTGTACGTGTCTGTGCGTGTCTGTGCGTGTCTGTGCGTGTGCGTGTCTGTCCCCAGGTCGCCTGTGCGTGGCTCGATTCAATGTGATTTATTTCCTCAAAGTTGGCCAAGCTTTTTGGCACAAAGACGCAGTAAATAGAGCTGAAACGGGTAAGGACAATTGAGTTGAACAAGAACATTTCACTTGTGTACACTGGGACCAGCGCTACAGTTATTCTAAAATTTATTATATTAAAATAGTGCTTCAATAAATATTTGAAAAATTTGGTAAATTGAAATAAATCAGAATAAATGTAATAATATAAAATATAGCATCATAATTTTATGTGTTTAAAAATAAAGAAATGTGATAATTAATAAATCAGTAACTAAATAATAATATTAAATAACTTATAATTCAAATGAAATTAAAATAAAATCCTATTTTAACAAAAGCATACACTGGCCTCGTCATATAAAAGTTCTTTTACCCTTGCAATGATTTTTGTGATAATATATTATAAATTTTTGAAACTTATCGTTTAAAATAATCTCCTTAAATACCCTTTTAAGTTTTTTTAGGAGGCTCTAAAGCGTGCACTAAAATTTCATTGTAAAAATTACTTGATATCATGATCAACTGTGCAATATTTTATTATTATTTACATTTATTGACCTCAAGCCAGCTGCAATGAGATTTATTTAATTATTTATTTATTTTTTTAATTTATTATAATTAACTTCGTGTTAGTCCTAAAAATTTAATCTAATCTATGCGAGAATAAGTTTTTAAATCAGTGAATTTATTTATATTTAGGAATTGAGAAATTTAAAAATATGAAAAATTGCTTATTTCCTTCAAATTAAAATAACCGATTTGTGGCAGTGTACAATAAGAACACCAACAGCTCCGTCGACCTTCCCTTTCCATTGCCCAATGTTAAGCGGATCGTATTGTTGTTGTTGTTGTTGTCGCCGTAATAAACTCCAATTAGAGAGACTTCGCTCTCTCAGCGCCAGCGGGCAAAGGCAGCGCAGAAACTCGAGCTCGCGTTGCCAATTGTTGTTGCCAATTATGCTTTGCTTCCGTTTCTGGCCCATCGGCCATCTCTCGCCAAGTGCACTTTGAACTTTTGCCATTGGCCCGCGACATTGCCAAAAACAAAGAAAAAGAAACAAAAGAAAAAGAAGCTGAAAAAGTAGCATAAAACGGGTTCGCACTGCAATTCTGTTTATGGCTTCATCTCCGAAAGGAAAAGGAATCCGTAAAGGTCTCCACAAACGGAAGTCGGACAATTCAGAAGCTAAAAAGTCTTTCTATTGCAGCGTTAAAGAGTTTTTTTTATTTCCCTTTCAGTTTTAACACGAACAGGGTGCCAAGGTTGAAGTAGTGCAGGTCGGTCTTGCAGTTGTTGCACAAGTTGTTGTTGGGGTAGTGCACAGTCGTGTAGTAGTAGAACATTTCGGAGTCGTTGTCGGAGTCGTTTTCGGAGTGATTTTCGCAGTCGTTTTACATGTTGTTCGGGTAGTGCATTTTGGAGTTATTTTGCAAGTCGTTTTCGCAGTGGTTCTAACTGTAGCTCGGGTAGGGCACTTTGGAGGTGTTTTCGGTGTAATCCTACAGGTTGTTCGGCGCGTTGTCCTTCTTAGTATTGGCCGCGTTGTTCGTTTCACTATTCTCCTAATTGTTCTCGGGGTTATCCGAATCATCGGGGGTCTCCTAGGTACCTTTTTAACTGGCTTACGTACTGCAGGTCGTTTTATGCGAATGCGTATGACAGACACCTTCTTTTTGGGCACTCTGCAACCCTCGACCGTACTGAAGACCACAATACAAGCTAAGTTAGGAAAATATATACCTAAGTACAACAAGAAAGAACTGCAATATTGTATAGACTATACCCAACAGGCAAGCAATAGTTAGTTTCATGATGATCCTTGGCGAAGCACCTTATTGCTCCAAGTGTAAACCGATACTGATCTTGTCTAAAGCTTTAAACCTCTTATATACAATGTGAATGAAGTTAATATATCATTAAGTTCAATGTATTTTCATCTGTTTGATCAGGTTTATGTAAAAAGGTGCAATGCTTTTATAAATATAGTAGTACATCGAATACATAAGGCAAGGTATTTGTACAGCTATGAAAAAGATTTCGGAACGAGTTAAAACACTTCACATGGCATGCAACATTAAAAATATATTTCAAAATAAAACAAAAAAAAAAAAGCTAAAACAAATCCAAAATGGCATTGGGTAGTGCCACAGTTCACAAACAGTTTCCACTCACTTGTTTGTCATGAGGCGTAGGGTAGCAGGAGGTATCGATCGAGTTGGGGCAAGCAACAAGGTACCCCTTAGAGCGTCCACACGTTCTGAGCACACACACATTGTCTAATTTGATTCTCGAGTTCTTGCAACTTTTGCAGCAAATCCTGGCAGAGAGGTCCTTGCTGTTTGCAACCCGGGCACGCTCTACCACCGGGACCACATGGCTTACAAGGTGTCCATGGGGCTTCAGTGGGGGTAGTTGGTGGTGTCGGTCTGGGAGTTGTGGTTTTTGGCGTAGAAGTGCTTGTAGGAGTAGTTGTTGGTCCACAAGGTGTTGTTGTCCTAGGAGTGGTTGACGTTGTTGTCGGTGGACTGGTTGTTGTTGGTGGTGTTGTTGTTGTTGGTGGTGTCGGTGTTGTTGTGGTTGTAGTTGTTGGTGGTGGTGTTGTTGTGGTTGTTGTTGGTGGTGGGGTAGTTGTAGTTGTCGTTGTCGTTGTTGTCGTTGTCGTTGTTGATGTTGTCGGTGTCGACCTGCAAGATGTTGTCGTTGGTGGTGTTGTTGTTGTGGTTGTTGTTGGTGGTGGGGTAGTTGTAGTTGTCGTTGTCGTTGTTGTCGTTGTTGATGTTGTCGGTGTCGACCTGCAAGATGTTGTCGTTGGTGGTGTTGGTGTAGTCGTTGTCGTTGTCTGCCTGCAGGATGTTGTCGTTGGTGGTGTTGTTGTCGTTGGTGGTGTAGTGGTCGTTGGTGGTGTTGTGGTCGTTATGGGCGGCCTGCAAGAGGTTGTTGTCGTCGTTTTCGGTGTTGAGCAGGGCGGAGCTGCCGTTGTGGATGGCGTGGAACATCCGCAGGCTGATCCCGTGCAGAAGTCGATACTGTGAAGGAGCAGAACACTCGCTAAGAAGAGAAGACATAGATAGACATTAATAGGTTCCTTCTGGGATGCCGAGGGTACTCGTCAGCATGCGACATTACCAATGAGACAGGCAATCGATACTTTCATGATTGGATAGACGGATGCACTAGGAGGCCTGTTTGATCGCTTCACTACTCGAAGTGAAGGTGGAAACTGATGCCTTCTAGAGCTCCATCTTGGCATTATATAGGACCCTTCGCCAGATCGTTGTGCACGTGCCGTTTAAAATTTCGTGACATTAAACTTGCGGATCGAACAATTGCGCAAATACCTTTATACATAAATAAACAACTTAATTCTCAACTCAAATATTTATTTGACCAGGTTTTGGCAGTCGCCGGTCGAAAAATTAACCTAAGAATAGGTCAAAGTTGGACGCGTGCGCTCCACCGAATGTAAATACTGTAAGGTTAATCGACTCACATACTGGCATTCTTCCAGGGACTTAATAGGTGCCGTCAGCAAATCCTCACAAATCTTTTCTTCCTTTAATCTCCCGAAGCAAATCTGAAACTTCCATTGTCTGGATATTTTTCTTTCTTTTTTTTAAATATGAAACCCTTTTCTTATGACGATTGTAGTTTTGATTATTATTGTTGAACTGTTTGAGTATCGTATTCCTGTGATATAGATAGGTGGTACCTAGTGAGTTTCATCAGTCATTAATAACAGTAATACTGGCTAAGGCACTCTATATAATTTCGGAAAACGTGGTTAAAAAGTTTTAAGTGAATAGGTTACTTTCTGCGGACCTATTCACTGAAAACTCAGTATTCTTAAGCTATTCGTAAACTAAACTAAATTTTGGTTCATAGTTTGCTAGACCGTTTTGTTTCTATATTGATTTTCTATATATGTACAATGTACATATATAAAATCAATTAATATCTTTAGTAGTTATATAAAGTTTTTAAACCTTCTTTTATTGCTTGAAGTGGAACAAAAATCACTTTTAAAATTAATTTAAAAACAGTTTAGAATTCAACCTTTTAAAAAATACTGCTGCAAAACTATAATTTAATCATGTGTTATTTTCAAAACCCCTTAAAAAAGGTTTAGATTACATAAAAAAACTTCCAAAAGTTTGGAAAAACAAAATACGTATAAGTTGGTTTGCAAGATATTAAATGTATTTTAATTTAAACAAAAAAAATAACGTAACAGAAATCGATTAACAGTCTTTAAGTATAAGTCAAAGGGTGAGTGGGTTGTTGGAGAGAATGGATAGTGCTTCAGATTTCTTCTTCTTCATCTTGTTTCTATAGCGCCCATACGTTTGCACTGCAGACGCATTGTTGAATCAACTTCCTGAGGTCCTTGATTCTTCCCAACAGATCCTCGCAGAGTTCTGGTTGATCGTCACAGCCGCCACATGCTCTACCACCAGGTCCGCAGGATTGGCAAGGCTTTGTTGGCCTCTCAGTGGTTGTTGTTGTTGTTGTTCTGATGGTTGTAGGTGTCGGTGTAGTTGTTGTAGGTTTCCGAGTCGTTGTTGTAGGTCTGGGTGTGGTTGTCGTAGGTTTGGGTGTGGTTGTTGTAGTAGTTCTCTTGGTTGTGGTTGTTGTAGGTTTGGGTGTGGTTGTTGTTGTTGTTCTTTTGGTTGTGGTTGTAGTTCTCTTGGTTGTTGATGTCTTATGCGTGGTTGCCCTTGTCGTGGTTACCGGCGGTCTACGTGTTGTTTCAGGCTCGCAGGGAGATCCCGAACTCAACTCGAAATTGTTCAGGAGCAGAAAGCTCGCTAAAGGATTAAAGAAGAATAGAGAAAGTTATTGATTGACTTTAGGATCGTTTAGGTCCTAGACACTCTTGGTTTAACGATATTACCAATGAGACAGACAATCGTTATTTTCATGTTGATTGATTTGTTCTGGTTTTTCTGTCTGATTGCTACACTTCTCAAAGTGAAGGTCGAAACTGAACGTTTACAGTAGGCGAAATTGGCATTTTATAGCACTTATCGTTCGCAGTTCTTTCCCACACGTGTCGCAATATACAATTAATCGAACAATTGCGCAAATAAGTTTATGAAAATAAATCCAACTTCATGTTGGGGTGCAAATATTTACATTAATTATCAACGTTTTTATGTTTAAGTGTGTGTGCTTATGTAAATATATAATATGATAGGTTTATTAACATATGTATATTATAAAACGTGTAGTTTATCGGTGTTTGCATATTCTATTTGTTGTGCTGAAGGACTCAAAGGACGTATGAATCTTAGATAGGATTGCATTTTGTTCACTAGGGCATTATATTAAGTATAAGCCCGAAACATTTTCGACGTTTTCTAACGGCCACCATTAGTACTGCTAAGATTGGATCGTTACATTTGACTAACTGAAGCTATCTCAAATTTAGGTTAATTATTTCAAATAATTTCCGCATTATTATCTTAAAGCATTCAAAAGTTTTTAGCCCAATAAAATAAATGGAAGTTAGAATTCCAGCATTATTTGTAATTGTAACATTTATTACTCATCTTAAAATATATTTCTTCAAAAACGCTCGACTCCTATAATATTGTATCTAAAAATTTCTACCTCAGCGCATTCATTGTGTTTCATCAGAAGAAATATAAGGGAGAAGCATCTCAAATATAAGGTTAGGTTAGTTTTTTAAATTCCGTTAGACCAATCAATAATATACATCTTATCACAAAAACCCACATTCAAAACACTTTCAATTGGTATACAACAAGAAGATTCACAATTAATGTTAATAAATAAAAAAAAAAAACGTAAAATCTTTATAAGTAACATTATACATCAGTTCTTTAGTTCTCACAAAGGTGCAGAGCATGATTTTTATTTTTATTTTTTTTTATGAGTAGTGCAGGTTTTTCTGCTTTATTTTTCCCTCCTCAGAGCAACCACACGTTTTCAGCACACACGCATTGTCTGATCTGCTTATCGAGACCGTTAAGTTTGCCCAACAGATCCTTACAGAGATCTGGCCGACCTTTGCAACCGGGACACGCTCTACCACCGGGACCACATGGCTGGCACGGTGTCCAAGGACCTTCAGTGGGTGGTGGTTGCGTAGGTCTCGATGTGGTTGTAGTTTTTGTGGTTTTAGTTGTCGTTGTTTTCGGAGTTCTTGTTGTTGGAGGTCTTGTTGTTCTGGGAGGTCTTGTTGTTGTGGAAGGGCTTGTTGTTGTTGGAGGTCTGGTTGATCTTGGTGTCGTTGTCGACGGGGATGGCGGTATTGTGCAGTGTGGAGGTACCGGCGTAGTTGTTGTAGAGGTGCACGGAGAAGGCGGTACCGTGCAATGTGGAGGTTCCGTCGTAGTTGTCGTAGAGGTGCACGGAGAAGGCGGTATTGTGCAGTGTGGAGGTTCCGTCGTAGTTGTCGTAGAGGTGCATGGAGAAGGCGGTACCGTGCAATGTGGAGTCTCCGTCGTAGTTGTCGTAGAGGTGCACGGAGAAGGCGGTATTGTGCAGTGTGGAGGTACCGGCGTAGTTGTTGTAGAGGTGCACGGAGAAGGCGGTACCGTGCAATGTGGAGGTGGTTGTGTGGTTGTCGAAGTTGATACACATCCGCAGGCTCCTTTACAGTAGTCGACACTGTGCAGGAGCAGAATGCTCGCTAAATAGTGAAGAGAGAAGACATTGAAAGACGTTCATAAGGTCCTTCTGAGGTACTGAGGGTCCTCTTCATCATGCGACATTACCAATGAGACAGGCAATCGATGCTTTCATGATACGGCCTGGCCTGTTCAATCGCTTCACAACTCGTTGCAGTGTAGCTTAAAACTGATGCGTTACGGGGTCCCACCTAGTCATTATATAGAGTACCCATCGATCCCGCGCAACGTCTGAACGCACGTGCCGTTATCCGTACTGTGGCATTAAATTGCGCATTGAACAATTGCGCAAATAACTTTAATTTATAAATGCTCAACTTAATTTTTTATGTAAATGTTTGTTTAACCAGGTTCCACCAGCAGTGCAATCCCCAATTATCCAAGTATAGGTCAAAATTGGGAACCTTTGCGCGTGTACTAATGTAAATAAAACATTTAGGAGTATTAAAACAACTTTTTATAAGGCTTTTGACCTTGCGGTTTTTGGTGATCTGATTTTAGATTGAGTTATTTTCATTCTAATTCAAGTAGTTGATTTAAAAAGTTCTTCGGTATTGTTTTCGGAGTTGTAGGGTGGCTTTTTGAGGACGGTCGTTGGTGTAGTGCTTTCAGAGAAGTTTTTTAACTTTTTGGTTACCTAAATTTCACTCCGAAAGTAGAACAGACTAAAGACAAACATTTCAAGATGCTATAGTAATACATAATCTTTACTATACGCGCTCAGGGCTTTCGGAATCATTTATAGTAAAAAGATATAGACCAAAGAGAGAGACTGCGCGGACTCCTCAAGATCAGATTGGACCTGGTTTTGTTGCTGTTGTTTTCTTCTCGGCTTGGCTTTTGCCATTTTCCTGTTTTGCTTTGCACTTCGCAACTTGTTTCGCACACCGAAACACACTGACTGTGTACAAGGATGCGAAAACAAGGAGAAGAAGAGGAAGAAGAAGAAGAGAGCACCAAGTAACAAGAAAAACTACGCAGCATTTCAAATTGTAAATTTTGACCCATATGTGCACACACACACACACACACACACGCGGGAAGAAATGTGCGTGCGGTAGAGCATAACAAAAAGTAAGAAAGAGAGGGAGAGAAATATGTGTAAGAAGATGTTAATAGGGGGAAGTGCGACAAAGCGGCGGTGGCGAAGAAGAAGAAGAAGAAGGCGAAGCCGACGAAGAGGAAACCCAAAAAAGTACAATGAACCTTCTTCAAACTTAGCAGCGACGCTGGCAGTGGCAGCGACGCACACACACACACACACAGAGGGAAACGCACAACAAAGTAAAATGCAAGAGGAATATTGTAAAAACAAACAAATTGCTTTTGTTGTTGTTGGGGCTGCAAGTTCGCCCTGGACCCGAGCGGCAGCTGCTGCTGCTGCTGCTGCCACTGCTGCTGCCTCTGCCACTGCTGCTGTTGCTGCTGTTGCTGCCGCCGTGACGAGCCCATGCATATCAAAACAAGTTCCGTTCCACACAAATGCCAGCACGTTTCGAAATTGCCGACGACAACAGCGACAGCGACAGCAGCAGCAGCAGCGACGTCGACGACGACGCATCATAACAATAACAAAAGTCCCGGCAACAAAACAATTTGAAAAAGAAACAGTGCATAAAAAGCCGCTGCAAAAGCAGCAGCAGCAGCAGCAACAACAACAAGTAATACAGCGACTGCAGCATAAAGAAGATGCTGCCGCAGTTGCCGTCGCAACATAAGCAGCAGCAGCAGCAGCAGCGGCGTCGCGCAATGCCAGAGCATCTTAGGGTGGCCCTGTTCAATAAGCACAAAAAAACAAGCAAAATTTGTTTCATGTAACGAGAATATTTACAGTATGTACATATATGTATGTATTGGAATGAATTGGAAGGGATAGAAGTGCTATCAAAATAAGTTATTTTTATTGGGAAGCAATAAAAAAAAAGCCAAAGTATAAAAAGAGAAATATAACGAAAAAAAGCTAATAAGATTGTTGAAAAAATCTATGAGGAAGGTTTTTTTATATTTAACCGTAAATCAGCTAGAAAATAAATAATGCGATTTGACAACTAAATAATATATACATCAAAATAAAATAAAAATGGCACAGTAATATAATAAAAAAGCGAATTTTTTTAGTAATACAATAAAAAAGCAATTTTGAAAAAAAAATATATATACATATATATTATCGCTATTTCTTAAGTTGCCCGCATTTGGCTTTATAAATAAAAGCCAGATTTAAAGGGAAAAACATGTAAATTTCAGCAAATTTTCTTTCAAAAATCCAAAAGAAAGGGAAAAATTTAGTGATTTAAAAAAAATCCTAAAATTTCAGCAAACAAAGCTAGTTTTGACTAAAATCGGCAGCACTATACACTGTTATACAATTATACTTCAGTTTTATGGAAATAACTCTATTTTGTTGCACAGTGTGATGCATAAATAAAACAAACAGTAAAGCAAATCTCAGTTGGTGTAACCCAATTCCCAATTAACGATAAGGCCAAAGGGAACACGCAACAACAACAACAACAACATCAACGGGTGTCCCTAAGTGGCGTAGCACAGCGCACCGCTGCCTCCCTCTTTCTTTATCTTTTTCTGTCTTCCTTTCTCTTCTATCATTTCACGCCCACTTGTTATTAAGCATTTCGCCTTAAAGTTCATTTAAATGATCAAATTTCCAGCACATTCCGCACTTACGCCCGTATGCGTGTGGTGCCACCCTAATGTTCTTAGCACTGCCTCTGCCTCTGGCTCTGCTGCTGCCTCTACTTCTGCTGCTGCTACTGCGCTGCTATTTACAATTACATAGCGCAGTCGACGTTGCAGCCACTGTTGTGTGTTGCGTCTTTGTTGCTGTTATTTTCTTCTTCCTGTTTCACGCTCATACAAAGAAAACAACAACAAATACACACACTCGCACACACACACATACAACGAAAGCAACGGCGCACCACGTCACGTGCGCTCGCGTCGCGCTCTCTGCTCTCGCGGACTGCACTGTGCGTTTTGTTTTTGCGAATGCTCTTGGCTGCGACTGCGACGCGTCGACTGCGACGACGACGGCGACGGCAACGGCAGCTGTGGCAGCAGTCAAAGTTAAAGCCAGCGGACAGCACCAACGATTAGTTTGCTTTTGCTTGTGTCATTGCAGTGTGTGCGGGTAGGAGCAGCAGAAAAGAAAAACAGTGTAATAAAAATACGGGAATACAATATACAAAATACAACATACTAAAATATACTAAATCCAATACAAAAGAAAGACGCACGAAAAATTATACAAATTATAAAATTAAAAAAAGAACAACCTTCGTTCAATATTTGCACACTTCATTTTTTTTCAAGTGTATGTATATGTGTCGAGTGCAGGTGTGCGTGTGTGTGTGTGTGTTGGTGCAAAGCAACAATTCAAATTGTTCATAATATCAACGGTAAATACAACTACAACAAAATATATGCACACGTGTGTGTATGTGTGTGATTACATACATACACTATGTGTAAAAACAATTTCGGTTCAAAGTGCAGGGCAGCGCAGTAGCAGCGCTGCCGCTGCAGGCCAGTTCGTCAGCTTTTGGCTTTGTTTTTAGCATGTGCCTTTCAGTGTGCAATACACACACTCACATACGTATGTACACATGCATGCATGCCCATTGGAGTGCGTGTGTGTGTGTGTGTGTGCACACAAAGCAGAGAGTTTTGTGTTTCTTCTTCGACGGCTCTCTCTGTGCACGGGGTGGGGCGGGGCAGCATGCACAACAGACACATTTTCTACATGTCTCGCGTGCTTTTTGTTTCCTCTCTCTCTCTCTCTAACACACACATGCACAGAAAGAAGAAACAACAAAAAAAACGAAAAAAAAAAACTCAAGCACGCGCAAGCTCCATGCAGCGCTCTCCCACACTCTCTCTCTCTCACTATCTACGTTGCGTTCTCTCTGGCTAGCGCTCTTGCTCTGCCGCTCTCTTCTCTGCCTCACATTGTGTGCTTGTGCTTGTGAGTGTGTGTGTGTTTGTGTGCTGGCAGTTTGTCAACGTTGGCGTTGCCGCCTCTTGCGTTTTCATTATAAGTTGTTTAGCCGTGCCGTGCGCGTCGTGGTCGTCGCAGTCGCAGCAAAAAGCAGCAGAGACGACGTCAGAGTCCCGTCGTTGCGTCAGTAATAACAAAATTACTATTACTATTTTTTTTGTGTTCCCTTCGCCTCGTTCACCTTCAGCACCAGAAATTCCAAAGAAGTAGGTGCACAAAAAAAAAGGAAAACACAATCAAAAAAAAACGCAGTAAAAAAAATTAAATACGAAAACTTTTTCGCAAACAAACAAGCAAAGCGAAATGAAATGTATAAAAATGTAAAGAAAAAAAGTGAAAAAGAAATGAAAAAAAAGAAGCGAAATACAAAAGCAATTTTCGGCGTTATGTTTTAGCTTTTTATTCTCCCGCCCGCGTTAGTGTGTGTGTGCGTGTTTGTTTGCGCTTGTGTGCGTGTGTATGAGCTATTTTTTTTCATACAGCTCATACCACAAAGCGCGTGCCTTGCCTCATGCAGCTGTCATTTTTTTCTCGTCTCTCTCTCTTCGCACTGTTTTTTGTTTTTAATAAATTGTGCAATTACAAAAGCAAATACAAAAAGTATGACAAGTACATTTTTGTGTATGTGTGTGTGTGTGTGTGTTTGTGTGCAAGTGTCAAGTGTCGTGTACGTGTGTGTGTGTGTGTGTGTGCGTGCGTGGCTGACTAACGGCAAAACAAAAACAACAATAAACATGTCGGCAAGTTCGCTCTGCTGCCCCCATGTCCTTTACTCCCACACACACACACATATATATATTTGTACACACGCACGCAGCACTGCACACGCCGCGCTCTCTTTATCACTCCTCTCTCTCTCTCTTGCCAGACAATCGCTTAGCTATTTTTATATGCAGGCAACAACAAACACACAACGGCAGCTAATCGCTCTCCCTCTCTCTCTCTCTTCGTTTCAAAATTAGCAACAATAATAAAAACACACACGTATACGAAATGCAAAGAAAGTGCGTGTGTCTATGTGTGGGCACGTGTATGTGCCTGCGCTCTCGCACTCTCTTTGCTCCTCTCTCTCTCTCTCTTGATGTCTGTTCGTGTGTGTGTGTGTGTGTGGCCCCATCTCTGAACCTCACAGACGGCGATTGTTGCGTGCGTGTTTGTCTCTGTGTTGTTGTTGTTTGTATGTGTGTGTGTGTGTTTGTGCGAAACTTAGCAAGAAAACCCTCGCATCGTCAGAATATGCATACATACATACGTACATATGTATATGTATTTTGTTTTTTTTACTGTTGTTTTTTTTTTCTTGTTTTAAATTTTTTCCTCTCGCTGTTGCTTTCTTTCGCCTTTTGCCTTCTAAAGTCTTCCGATTTGTTTTGAAATTCACTTTCTACATTTCGTTTGGTTGTCTCTCTCTCTCTTTCTCTCTGTGTTTTTCTTTCTTGTCCTGTTTGGTTGCAGTTGTTGAAGTTTGTCGATAAATAATTTTTGACACACAAAAACAAAAAGATAAAGCTAAAGTAGAAAGTGCCCAGTGCAAATACATACATACACAGATGAAGTGACATTGTATGTGTGTGTGTGTCAGTACGAAAATTGCTTGCGAATGACTTTGAAAGCGCAAAGAGTGACAGCAACTGTCGGACAGATGGAGAGACAGTCAGACAGATATAGTGTGTGTATGTGTCACAGAACTACAATATAAGTCAGAGAGCGAGAATACAAATACACACACACACACACACACAGGCATACAGCCATTTGCATCTGTTGCGATAATAAGCTTGGAAACTAGAGATGTGCACGTGACAATGACACAATCACAAAGCCGATCACGATTTACCCCTTGACGATAGTTTCTGATTACACGCATTGCCCATTGCACAACATTCTCCCTAGAAAAAGGTGTGTGATGATGAAAACAGAACAATAAATACAAAGAAAAAACATCAAAACACAAAACAAAATTGCAGAAATAGTATGAAAAAAGTACAACAAATTGTATATTTTGGCTGAAAAAAGGCTAACATTATAAAATGAAGTGAAGGAAAAAGTAAAAAGGACAAAAAGTTTTTTTAGTAATACAAGATGGCAAACTTTTCATAAATTTATACAGTCCCGTGAGGAATTCTTTGAAAAAGCAAATTGTATATATTAATATTAAATGTGAAAATATTAATATTGTATTTATAAAGGTTTCAAGCAAAAGAAAAGGAAAAATAACTTGAAAGCAGCGGACCCATAGGTCGTTCTATATCTGTTTCAAAGTTCTTCTAATAATGACTTCGTTATCATGTTATAATTTTATATATATATTAGAGATATGCCTAATGGATGTCGAAAATGCATGCATAGCGAATGTGTGGACAAAAATATTGCCAATTATTTCCGGCTAAATATAATATTTGTCCGCCAAAAGACTTAAGATCAAGTTTTGAAAAAGTATCGGCTTATTTTTATAAACTACTTTCTACTTATAAAGGAAGTCAGTTTGCAAATTCGATTACAATTTCACTATGTATAAACTTTGCGTGATTGTTTCAAGTTACACACGTGCATAAATAAAGTGTACGAGTATAGTATATGTCTGGGTGAGTTGTATTTCTCTCTGTGCCAATTGGGGCACTCACACTGTTGCATGCTTAACATTTTTCGTTTTCCTCCATTTCCATGCAGTTCATAGCGATTAAGTTTCAAGACCCAAATGTATCGTATGACCCCGAACATAAGACCCGATTTCAAGCATTTTTAATAAGACTTCTGCTCGATAGCCCTTTCTCTAGCTGCAAAATTTGGCAAGAGCCTTTGATTTCGGTTCGATTAATGTCCAAGCTACCCTATAAAGTATTTATGGGGAAATCAGGGAGATTATTTGTTTGTTGTTTTTGTGTGGTTCATATACGTTTCAAAGAGGTCGAATTTAGGTTTTTAAATTCTATTTAAATTTGGAAATCTGTCCATTCTGGATTTATTTTCAATACAATTAACCTTTTCTAGCTTTTTTCTATGAAATTTTCACCATTTCATGGATTAGGTCCTTACGAATGTTTTCTTTGCTTGTATCCTTAGCTTTTTTATGCCTTTGATAAATATTTTAGCTATTTTATAGTATTTCTTTGCAAAATAAAAGTTTAAGTTCTTTTCCCTTTAATAAAACTAGCTTGAATTGGTTCCTCTTCAGTTGGCAACACTTCTCTCGTATTATATCATATCATACTATAAACCGGCTGGAGTTTAATCAACCAAAAATGCCAAACAATTTGTGTCTCATTAGTTTTTCACAAAAGTCGAGGCGATTTCTTGACTTCTTCAGTTCTCAGGGGGTGCCTTCCGGAACCTTTCCGGTTTATTGAAGTGCCCTATAAGAATGTCTGAGATATTGAAGTGTCCGGGTTAGCAACCCTGCAGACCAGACCAGCCCAGCCCAGTCCAGTTCAGGTATATGCAGTCTGTATATTTGGAAAGGTTTCTTTCACACGATGCTCTCACCCGAAAAAAGGAGGAGAAGAGGAGGAAGAATGAGTGAATGAATGAAAGAAAGCCCCGTTAGCCCCGCGACGACAATGGGCCATAAAGTATTGGGAAATATGACGAGGCATCGTCGTCTAAGGTGCGACCCATTGAGCACATGGGGTTGATATGGCAGATTGTCGTCTGTTGTTGCTGTTATTATTATTGCCAGGGGTGAAGGGAGGAATGCATGATGGAGGAGGAGAGAAGGTGGTTACATACAGAAGAAAGACTGAGAGAGACGATGTTGATAAGGCAGTCAGCGTCACGACGTCGTCGTCGTCGTCGTCGTCGCGGCATTTCTTTCATCGTTCTTGACAAAAGTCACGTTCCCAAACGGTGACCACAACAACAGCCCTTAAAGTGCGGTCTGTGTAAGGGGGGAGGGGTAGGGGTAGGGGAAGCTTTCTTCAATGCGAGTTTAGACTGTGAGTCCCGTTAGCTCCACTTTGGGGCAATTACTGCGAATTGTTTTCTATTTCTAGCGATTTGCATTTAAATATTTTATAGAATTTTGCCACGCGCAACTTTGACGCAACCTTTTCCATATAACACACGCTATTATTCCCTCTCTTGCTGCTCCTGTCCTCTCCCCCTGCCCCTGCCCCTGCCCAGTACCCCTTCCCTCTCGCTCTCCCTCACTCTCTATCTTAGCTGTCAGTGTCGTACTGTGTCACCCACGCAGGCTCTCTTGGGTTCTCTTTGCCAAATGAAAAATGTCAACGTCGCACCCTGGCCAACTATTTGTCTGTGTGTGTGTCTGTTACAGTTGTATTTGTATGAATGTGTGTGTGTGTGCAAAACAACAACAAAGCTTTCTTTACTCCTTGACAACCCTGAGGCGACCATCAAAAACGCGTTTAATGTCAAGGCGAAACGCACACAAAGAGACAGAGAGAGGGAGAGAGAGAGAGAGAGAAATACAAACAAAGAGAGCGCCTATGTGGGGGAGAGAGCGCAAGAGAGCAAGAGAGTGGGAGAGCGTAGCGCAAAAAAGCTTTCAATGCAGGCTGCACTTTCGGTATTTTGACTACCCCCTCTCCTCCTTCCTCTTCTCTATCCCACACACACACACACACTCTCTTTCTGTTGCGCTGCCATTAACGGCGGCCGGCTGCAGCGGAGTCCTTTTGCAGCGCTGCAGCCAGGTGCCGACTGTCATGACCCTTGACCTTTTTTATGAATTATGAACAGCGGCAACAATAATGCAGCATTATTAGCTGTCAATGGTCGCACACATACACACACACACACGTACGCATACCAATGCATTCGCCGCATGCAGCAGCAGCAGCAGCTGGCGGCGAATTCGCGCACGCGCCACACTGTATATTGAAAGCAGCGACGTCGACGTTGGCATCGCAGTCATTGTCTCTAAGGGCGCTCAGCAACTTGTTGGGGCTGTCGCGCTCTTTTGCTTTTGTCTTTGTGTTTGTTTTTGTATTTGCGTTTGCATTTGCGCCTGTATTTGTGTGTGTGTTTACGTTTGTGTGCCGCCGCCGTCGCCACGCAGCTGTGCACAATTAGCGCAAACGCAACAGCTGCCGCTGCCGCCGCCGCCGCCGCGAAGCTGCTGTTGTTGGCTGCGACGCGGCTGCGCTGTTCGATTTGTAGGCAGCAGCGACGATGGCACAGTTAACAGTTAAACGCAGTGCGCACACACACACACATACGCGACAAATGAAGTTCATACGTTCTGCATTTATTTTATTCACTCTAATGCATTAATAATAATGAAAATGAAAAAAGTAATAATGATGACTATTTTAATAAAAAAAAATAATGAAAAAAAGAAAAAAATAATGAAAAAAATATTGATAATAATGATATGACTGATGATAATGATAATATGGAAAGGAATAATAATAAATACATTGATAAATATAGTAATGAAAATATTAATGAAAGTAATTATTAATAATGAATGATGGTAATAAAAATAGAAATAATTATAATAAAAATAAATAATTATAATGAACAAAATACTAATATGAATAATAATGAAATGAAAAATTATAATAAAAATATGAATATTGCAAATATTATTAGTAATATTTAGGAAATAAATAATGAAAAAAATATATTAATTTTATTGATATGCATTATTAGTAACAATCAAAAACATAATATTAATGTTAATAAAAATAATAATATCAATGATAATGAAACAAAATGATCATAAAATGTATACAAAAATAATATTTATAGTAAAAGTAAAATAGATAATATAATTAACAATGCAAATTATAATAAAATTATCAATGATAATAATATAAATAATATTGAAAATAATAAAAAAGGGAAGAATAAAAGTAATAATACCTTAAATATAAAAAATGACAATAAAAATATAAAAATAAAAATATAACAGCACTTAAAATATAAAATAAATAAATAAATACAAATAAATAAATAAACAAAAGTAATAAATAAATATAAATAAGTAATATAAATAAACAAATTATTAAATAATTATTATAGATAATAATAATGTGATAGTTCATCCATAGGTCGGGAGGTTGTTGCTTATTTGACAAATGGTCTTATTAGAATTTCGCTTATGTTTCCATCTCTCTCTCTCTCTTTCTTATTGCAGCATACAAAAAGAAACATTAATTGAAACAAACAACAAAAAACGCGGCTTATTGCAACTGCAACCCAAGCAAACCAGCAACAACTCAAACAACAACAAATAAAAGAAGAAAAGAAGCAGCAGAAGAACCCACGACGAAGAAGAAGAAGAAACCAATAAAGCCAACAACAACATCTCAACTGTAAACGTGTCGACCCAAATCTACGTGTCTCTCCCCCTCTCTCTCTCATTCTCTCTCTCTCTCCGTCGGTCGATCGCGTGCGCTTCGTCGTGAGTGTCTGTCTGCGTGTGTGTGTGTGTGTGTGCGTGTGTAACGGTGTGTGCCTGTGCATGTGGGATTGAGTGAGTGTACGTGTGCGTGTGTGTGTGTGTGTGAGTGTGAGTGTGAGTGTGTGGGAGTGACAGTGTGTGCGTGAGTGAGTGTAAGTGTGTGAGTGTGTGTGGGTGCGTGAGTGTGTGTGTGGTGCGTGCGTGTGTGTGTGAGACGCGGCTATGTCACGGAGCATAACAGCGCTATTGGAAGCTGCGAAATTCCTTGATGAGCAGGATAAGTTTCGGCTCTCCCCGCAGTCGGCGGCAGCAGGCGGCGCAGTAGCAGCAGATGTTGGCATCACCTTCAGCCAACAGCAGCAGCAGCAGCATTTCATCAATGGCAATGGCTATGGGAGCAGCAGTAAAGGCATTGCCAACAACAACATTAACAACAACAGCGCCAGCCAACTCAATAGAAACAATACGACGTCTGCAGCGACAATAGCTGCAGCCAGCGCCGCAGCAGCAGAGAGCTTAGCAGCGGCAGCAGCAGCAACAGCAGCACCCGCCAACGTAAATGGCCATAACGGGCTGAGTAACGGCATTAATGCAGCGACGTCAGCCAGCCTCAGCAACGGCCACAGCAGTCCACGCAGTCAATTAATTGTTGCTCACGATTACGAATATGTTGGCAGCGGCGCTGGCACCAGCAGCGGCGCCGTTGCGATCAGAAATGGCAACAGCAGCGAAGGTCGCGTCAATGTTTCGGGTGAGTGGAGAAAAGAAATCCTTAAAAATAACAACAAACATACGATACGATACATACAAACATTTCCTTGCTCTCCCATTCGCATTGTGTGCTCGCGTCTTTTTTCGCATTCTCCTCTTTGCTTGTTTCCTTGCTTTGACCTTGTTCGTCGCAGCAGCAGCGGCAGCGGCAGCAAGCATCATCATCTCAGTATAACAATAACAATGCGCGCATTGCACTTTGCCTAGGCCCGCACTGTACCCCCACCAGTCATACAGTGGCAGCCCCAAATATTGAGCATGGCCACCATATTGACTACGTGCTCTCTCACCCTACCACTTTGGCGTTCTCTCCCTCTCCCTCTCCCACTCTCTTGTTCAGGTTGCAAGCAGTAGCAGCAGCAGCAGCAGCAGGTACTGTTATATTTTTAGCGCTGCTGCGACTGTTGTTGTTTTAGTTGTTGTGCTAAATATGCTGCTTGTATTACTGTGCGCTGCTGCTGCTGCGCTGTCGCCGTCGTCACTGATGCTGCTGTTGTTGTTGTTGTTGTTGTTGTTTTAATTGTTCTTATTGGCTGCACAGTGGAACAAACAGATAAATTTGCAAACCCCCAACAAACACAGACAGCAGGGCAGACAGACAGACAAAAAGACACAGAGACACACAGACAGATAGACATACACACATACACACACACACACTCGCGTACATACATATATTACCATTTTGTCTTTGGCTTTTTGCACGTACGCTCGCTCGGCCGACGGTACTTGTTGCTGTTGTTGTTTGGGGTCACGTCATGTCGCCGCTCTCTTTTTCTTTTTGCGCCCGTGTTCGCTTGTCTCTCTCTCTCTCTGCCGCTCCCTCTCGCGCAGCGAAGCGCAACTATGAAAAGAAAAAAAACAGACAAATTAGTCATACTCACACACACACACACAAATACAAGCAGCCCCCATTGTTGTTTATGCGAACGACGCCAGCAGCGGCAGCAGTCCCACGTGAGCGGCAGCAGCACAGCGAGAGCGAGAATGAGAGAGAGAGCAGCAGAGAGAGAGCGCGCTTTGCCTTTGCGTTTGCATGTGTGCGTGTGTTTGTTTTGTGTTTTGTCTTTGCAAACACACAACGTATGCAAACCGCTCTCTTGCGCTGCCTCTCTCTCTCTCTTCCTCTCTTTGGCTTCCTTTGCCGCCGCTCTCTCTTCAAAGTCAATGAACTTTGTACGCATTTTTTATTTGATTTTTTTTTTCTTTTGTTTTGTTGTTGCTTTTTTCGGGCACAGCAATAGAGTCAGTTCCCTTTGCCCTTCCCTTCCCTCCGCGCTCTTCATTACTTGTCTTTCCCGCTTCCGTTCCCGTTCCCATTTCCCTCCTTTACCCCCCTCCCTTTCTTTATATTTTTATTAACGTCGTCGTCTTTGCGCCTTTCTTTTTATTATGTTTTTTATATTTATTTTCTTCACACTTTAAATTTGTGCTTCTTTTTGTTATTGTTGTTGTTGTTGATGCTGTGCATGTTGTTGCATGTCGGCAATTTGGCGCAGTGTAATATTTGTACAGCTGTCATTACTTTGTTGTTATTGTTGCCTTTGCTGCTGCTGCTGTTCTTATTGTTATTGTTGTTTTTCTGTTGCTGTTCTTGTTGCGCTCTCTCTCTCTGTCAGCCTGCACTCAGCTGTGGCTCAAGTTATGCAATGCAAGAGATAGAGTGGGGGAGGGGGAGAGAGAGAGAGAGAGTTGAAGAAGTGCAAATGCAGGCAGCAATGTATGTGTGTGTGTGTAGGTAAGAGAAAGGAGCTTGAAAGAGAACAGTGAGAGAGAGTAGCTGTTGTTGTTGTTGTGCTGTCGCTGCAAATCCTTTTTCCCACACAAACAAATAGAAAATTACTCAACACTTAAGATCAGTTGCTGTCTCCCTCTGTCGCTCTCATTTTGTGCTGCGCCTAAAAGCTTGCTGCGCTTGTTGCGCTCTCTTGATTTGCTGCTGCTGTTGTTGTTGTTGTTGTTGTTGGTGTTGTTCTGTTGCTGCAACTGTAATTTGAATTTTGCATTTGCATTTGCATTTTGCATTTATTTTGCATTCTTTTTTGATCACATTTTCTTCTGTTTTGATCTGTGGAAATCGATCATTTGCCGTTTAGTCTTCGTTGCGCTTTGTTGCATTTATCACATACAAAAAAATGTCAAAAGAACTAGAACAAGAACAAGAACAACAACAACAACAACAACAGCATCGCGAACAGCGGGAATTACTCGGCGAGCTGCTGCGTCTGCTGAAAGCGCTGCTAACTACTCTGCTGCAGTCGCAGTCGCAGTTGGCAGCGACGCCGCCCAAAAAGAAATGGATTTATCGTCACTATTGTCTTGGTATGTGTAACACACACACACACACACACACACGCACACGCACACACACATGTGCTTACTTAATGCCAATCTCTCTTTCCTCTCCCTCTCTTTCTCTCTCTCTCCCTCTCTGTGCACTGTCGTCATCGCCACGTGATGAAAGTGCACGTGGCGATCGAATGCAATGAAAAAACCACAACGGGAGAGAATGAGAGAGAGAAGGGAAGCGAAGCGACTGAAAATTGAAGAGAGCAAATCTATGCAATGTAAGGTGTGTCTGTGTGTGTCTGTGTGTGTGTAGGCGTGCAGTGTTTAAAGTTGTTAGACGGAGAAAAGGAGATAGCAAGCAACTAGTTAGGGTTCAAATAAGAAAAAGTAGAAAAGTTCGAAAAGTAGCGATGAAAAGGGAATAACAAATCGTTTAAAGAGACAACTCTGATTGTACAAGGCTATATATTCTTGTTCTGATTCAACAGTTGAGTGAATATAGCTAATTTTCCTACTGTTTGTCTATGTATGAACATCTATATCTCGGAGACTATAAGAGCTAGGGCTACTAAATTTGCTGACAATGAGTCTCGAGGTTGCATGCAGCTAAAGTTTGTTTAAGGGCACGGCCACGCCCACTGCCGCCTACTGAGATGTTTAAAAAAGCAAGCTGCATGCTAGAAAATCAAGAATATTACTAGAAAAATGTAGGTGACTTACAGGTTGACTAAGGGGGTTCTGTAAACCACAATTTCCTCCTCTTCATTCTCCCCCACCTCTTCATTCTCGTCTTCCTCCTCCCCCTCCCCCTTTTCTATGCTCATTTACCATTGTATGTTCGTATTTCCATTGCCTTTTAAAATGTTCGAAATGTGTTTAAGTAGAAGAATTCAATTAATTAAATTGTTTAAATTTTGATTAGTGATTTTTATGTTTGACCATTAAATTGATGTGCTTTAAATGTGCATTGTGGCTTATTCATTTGTATTCATAAACACTCACACACACACACACACACACTGTTGTTAATTGCAAATTGTTGTTGCTTTTGTCTTTGTTGCTGCTTTTGTTTGTTGTGCTTTTGTTTTGTTATCTCACTTTACTTCTATTATCATCACTCACATCTCTCTGACATTCTTTCTCTCTCTCTCTCTTTTGCTTACACTCTCTATTGCTCTCTTTCTTGTTATGTTTTGTATTTTCTTTTTGCTCTTCTTTATTTATGTATTTATCTCTTTTATTTTCTTCATTTTTTGTTTTTCGTTTTTCTCTTTTTTTAGAGGATGAAAATTCCTCATCCAACTTCAACTCCAACTCCACCACCACCACCTACCACTCCCAACCTCAAGAACAACAACAACAAGTAGCAAAAGGCAGAGCAACAACAACAGCAGCAGCAGCAGCAACAACAACTGTGGTGGCAGCAACAGTAACAACAACAACAGCAGCAGCAGCAGCAAAGCCAACTCCCCTTACCTCTGCCGTTGTGCGGGTTGCTGCATCCCCACTGCAAATTCAGCTGCCTTCGTCTGCCGCAGCCACGCCCCCAACGCCCACGCTAAAGCATAAGCTACCAGCTGGGAGTGTTGCCAGTTTAGCTGCTGCCCCCTCCTCCTCCACCACCTCCTCCTCTGAGTTACCGCGCAAGTATTTGGTGATAACCGATGCCAAAGGCGTCCCAGCAGCAGTACCTGCTGCCACCGTCGCACCCGCCGCAGTTCCCTTGAGCCACTATAAAATCTCTGGCGATGGTGCCACATTTCAAGCGCTTGCACCGCGTTATCACCACACAACAACAACAACAGCAGCAGCAGCAGCAGCATCAACATCATCAGCAGCAGCAGCAGCGACACATAAATCGCAAATACCGCTCACCCCACCGCCGATGGCCACTCGGAAAGTGGTCGAGACAACACGCAATCGATCCTACTCAATGTCCTCACATAAACTTTCAGCTGGCGGCGGCAGCGGTGGCATCTTCATTAACTCTGGCGAGGATGTGCAACTGCAGCGACATGCAACACTTGCTGCCTTCAATCGACATGTTCTCAATCCTCACCAGGCCTTGTTAGCGAGCACATCAGCAGCTGCGGCAGCGGCAGCAGCAGCAGCCTCATCTGTATCCACCTCGGCGCCGGTAACGGGCTCACAGCTGACCGGACATGGCGGACGTAGGCGAACGATTAGTTCCAATAGCAATGGGTGAGTAATGAATGAAAGGATTTTACAGGGTATTTATGGTATAGCAGAGTATTTTAATGTTAAAAAGAGGCATCTCAGACTCCATATGGTATATATATTCTTGATCAAAGTCAATAGTTAAGTTAAGGTGAGTAAATGAGGAAGTAACTGCATTAATGGGAGAATTTTACAGGGTATCTATAGTATAGAAGGGTAAGGGGAGACATCTTGGACTCCATATAGTATATATATTCATGATCAAAGTCAATAGTTGAGTTAAGGTGACTAAAAGAGGAAGTAACTGCACTAATGGGAGGATTTTACAGGGTATCTATAGTAAAGAAAAGTATTTCAATGTTAGAAAGAGACAACTTAGACTCTATATAGTATATATATTCATGATCAAAGTCAATAGTTGAGTTCCAATTGCAATGGGTGAGTAAAAGTAGCAGTAACTTCATTAATGGGAAGATTATTCTGATAGAAGGGTATTTGAATGTCAGAATGTGTCAACTCAAACACCATATATAGTATATATATTCTTGATTAAAGTTAAAAATCAAGTTACCATTGCAATGGGTGTGTGCAAGTCGAACTAAGTGGCCTAATGTGCAGATTTTACAGGGTAACTATGACTTAGAAGGGTATATTAATGTAGCCCCAATTAAAAATAGTCAGAAAGAGGCAACTTCGTCTCCATATAGTGTATATATTCTTAACCAAAGTCAAAACTCCGATTATCTGTCTGTATGAACATCTATATCTCGGAGATTTTAAGAGCTAGCATTACCAAACTTGGAGACTATGAATCTTAGTCATACACGCAGCCAAAGTTAGTTTTAGAATTTTGCCACGCCCCCCTATCGCCCACATGAATCCATTACATTGAATTGAAGTACTTGCAACATATTCTAATACCCCTTCTTCTTCTTTACTTTGTTGCAGCGCGGGCACACGCGAGGTGCACAACAAGCTGGAGAAGAATCGACGTGCTCAGCTGAAGGGTCGCTATGAGGAGCTAAAGAAGGAGCTGCCGTTGCGCGATGAGGATCGCAAAAAGACATCAAACTTGAACATACTCGACAAGGCGCACAAACTTGTAGTGGTAAGGTCCCATCCCCACCCACCTATCTATCTACCTCCCTCCCTCCCTCTCTGAAGACTATTTCCAATTCGTATTCGCTTGCAGCAACTGGCCAAGTGCGATCGGGAACAGGAGATGGAGCTAGAGTATCTTGCCAAGCAGAAAATTGACCTGCAGAAGCGTCTCAATGCCCTCAATAGCCTGAAACGCCCCACGGATCAGAGCATTCCACAAAATGACAAAGGTAATGGGCGA
Source organism: Zaprionus indianus (assembly GCA_018904595.1). Taxonomy (NCBI): domain Eukaryota; kingdom Metazoa; phylum Arthropoda; class Insecta; order Diptera; family Drosophilidae; genus Zaprionus; species Zaprionus indianus. The sequence goes on from JAEIHA010000344.1 coordinate 2,853,066, forward strand.
CACCAAAAAAAAAAAAGAGAGAGAAGAGAAGAGAAGAGAAGAGAAGAGAAGAGAAGAGAAGAGAAGAGAAGAGAAGAGAAGAGAAGAGAAGAGAAGAGAAGAGAAGAGAAGAGAAGAGAAGAGAAGAGAAGAGAAGAGAAGAGAAGAGAAGAGAAGAGAAGAGAAGAGAAGAGAAGAGAAGAGAAGAGAAGAGAAGAGAAGAGAAGAGAAGAGAAGAGAAGAGAAGAGAAGAGAAGAGAAGAGAAGAGAAGAGAAGAGAAGAGAAGAGAAGAGAAGAGAAGAGAAGAGAAGAGAAGAGAAGAGAAGAGAAGAGAAGAGAAGAGAAGAGAAGAGAAGAGAAGAGAAGAGAAGAGAAGAGAAGAGAAGAGAAGAGAAGAGAAGAGAAGAGAGAGAGAGCGAGCGAGTGGTGTTGCCGTGCTGTAATCGATTGCAATTGCAAATGTTGCAAGTTGCAACCATGAAAAGCAAATTGGATACGCACAAAACTAGCTCAAGTTGTGCATATGATCAACCTTCAGCTTATGCAATAAGATCAACGATACGAGTTTATCTAACATACATTTCCTTTTACTTTTACAGATGTTAATGAAGCTGTTTGCCTGACAACCACAACAACACCAACAACATCATCATCATCACCAGCATCATCCCCCTTGTTGGGGGGAGCATCAACATCAGCAATGGCAGCGGCAGCGGCAGCGGCAACGGCAACGTCTGTTCGCAGTGCCGCACCGCCCATTCTGTTTGATGGCACCGCCGCGCCCATTTGTGTCGCTGGTGTAAGTAAACTTAACCAGTGCACCAAAGTACCAGAACTAGCACCTTATAGCAGGCAGCATTATGGCGTTGTAAGAGCATCAACAAGGTAGCAAAGACCAGTCGAGCTTAGCTTTACTAAGCCGCAACTAAAGAAATTGTATAAGGTGCTCCATAAGAAATAATTTAATATAATTATTTGATTTCTGGGACCTTGTAGATGTAGTGTACCCTTCGCTGAGCTTAGAGCTTCCTATATAGTGCAGTTATTCTAGGGTGTTAAGGTGTTTGCCTAGCGAAGCTTCATAGCTTTAGTTCTTTATAGCACAATAAGGTGCTGGCACGGAAGGAGGTTAGGGTTATCTTTTGAGGGTTAAGGTGCTGGCACCAAAGGAAGTTGGGGGTTTTCCTTGAGGGTTAGTCTCTTAGGAGAGTTAATTCTCTAGTGGTGTTCTCCTAGAGAGGTTAACAGTAGCAAGCCAACAAATGCAGAGGTTATTTCACTGTACGGTCAACCCCTTAAGGAGATTAAACCCTTGAAAGGTTGAACCATTAAGCTTTCTTTCTAAGCTGTTGTAGTTTTTAATAGAATAAAAAGAAGTTTGTCAGGGGTTCATGACATCAATTTTAAAGTTTGTAGTGCAGTGAAACACGTTATCTATATTTAGACATTCGATAGAGGCGCCTAAAACTGTGTTTTATCTAAGAACTAAGGAACACTAAGTGAATTTTAACTGTTTGGTCGACTGTGTACTGCAATTTTCGTCTGTTTTGTCTGTATGAACACGCTAAACTCAGAGAGTGTAAGAGCTAGGACTGTGAAATGTGGAGGCAATATGAGTTATTAAAGCCTTGAGCTAAAGTATGTTTTTGAATGAGGCCACGCCCCCGTGCAACTGGGTTAATCGATAAAAAATCGCACTGCCAGCCGTAAAATTAAAGCTAGAACAAGAGAATGATGCAATAGAAAAACAGTGAACAGATTATAGGAGCTATTGATAGTTATGTTATCGATAAATGATATTTAGCGTTAGTAGTGCTATCGATAAATGGCAGTTATCGATATTTGAGCTATCGATAAGTGATTAAAATCACAAGTTTAGTTTACTTTAAACATTGTTAGAGAATATCTTAACAGCTGATTGACTTTCTTCCTCTTTCTGTCCGCTTCTGTGCAGCTGCAAACCGGTGTGCCAACAACGGCCATGTCAACTGTGATAAACAAGAGCAACGCCAGCGGCATTAAACACAACAACAACAACATCAACATCAGCAGCAGCAACAGTAACAACAACAACAACAGCAGCAGCAGCGGCACTGTCATCTTTCAACAGAATCAAAATTCGTTATTATCATCCGCCGTAGTTGCCATCGGTGTGCTCAAGAACATCAACACGAACATCAGCAACAGCAACAGCAGCAATGGCTCAGCATCGCAGCAAAGCAGCCCAGCTGGCAGTCCCAGCAATGTGGTTGGAGCAACTGTAACCATACGAGGATCACCGACACCATCGACCCCGTCGCCATCGCCAAGCTCCACATCGAGCGGCGTCTCTTCGTCGGTGTCCTTTATTGGCTCCTCCTCATCGTCATCATCCTCTTCATCATCTTCGTCCTCATCATCTTCATCATCGTCGTCCTCATCATCAGCAGCAGCAGCAGCGGCAGCGGCAACAGCGACGCAGCATTTGTTGGGATCATCGACGCGAAGTGCCAATATTAAATTTCATGGCAGCGCTGGAGTTGGTGGCGCCACCATTGTGACTGCAACAGCGCCGAATGGGGCAACAGTTGGTGCTGCAAATGGTAAAGTTGAAACTATTGCAAGCTTGCCTAGAATTCTCACTAACTCTCTTCATCTCTCTCTCTCTCTCTCTCTTTCTCACATTGGCTGTCTCTTTCATTGTGGCGCCTCACGTAGCTCATTCCGGTGGCTTTCATCAGACGGACACGGATCGCAATTACAACTTTTTGATACGCAGCAGCACGGCGGCGCAGTAAGAGGCAACAACAACAACAACTATATAACAACAACAACAACAACAACTGAATTGTGTGCAACAGCTCCCACCTTATAAACAACAACAACAACAACAAAGAAACAAAGCAACAACAACGAAATCAACAAAAGCTGGAAACGAACTCACTCTCTATCTCTCTCTGTTTCCAAGCAGCAGCAACAACAACAACAGCAGCAACAACAAACAATCGCACACAGCAGCAGCAACAACAACAACAACACCAAGATGAAGAAAAAGAACAACAACAACAACAAAGCATAACAGTTCCGCCCAAAACATTTAAGCATCGATTTTGAAAATCAAAAATACCAAAAAAAAAAAAACTAAAAAACAAAACAACAAAAAAAAAAAAACAACTAAATGAAACACTTAAAGAAAAGAAGGAGAAAAAAAAAAAAAAAAAAATGAAGGAAATTATTTTTAATAAATAATTTTTATACACACAAAGAGGAAAAGAACAACATCAACACCAAGAACACCAACAGCAACAGCAGTAGCAACAACAACAACAACAATAACTTAAAGTGGGCAACAACAATAGAGTAAAACACACACACACTAGCAACAACAACACACACACACACATCGCACACACACACATGTAAACAATAAGAGATGAATTAACTTAAAGAAAGAATCGCATAGAAAAGAAGGAAAGAAATGCTGTAGAGAACTTTGAATTTATATAACACACACTCACAGAAACCACAAACACACACACACAGGCAGACAGAACACACACACAGACAGATAGAACACAAACACACACACCAGCAACACATTAGCAAAACTAAATGTTTAAAATATATAAAGAAAATGTAAACGAAATGTAAAAAAAAGAAAAAAAATCACGCGCTGTTGTAACAGAAACCACCAAAATGGGTAACGCTTTATGTATAAAAAAAAACAAAAAACAAAAAAAGGAACTTAACTACAAAGCATGCTAAATGATATGTGTATGTGTGTGTAGGTGTATGTATGTGTGTAGTAAGCACTGTAACTCTTCGAAAAAAAAACAGAAGAACTTAACCACAAACTAAAGACATATGTGTATATTTATATAAGAGCCTGTCTGACTGTGTGTGTGTGTGAGTGAGTGTGCAAATATATATATATATAGTATAATCTATATTCTATTGACCAAAAGCAAAGTAACATTTCCCAACAACAACAACAACAAACCCGAGCGAGCTCCCCCCCAGCTAGATCTGATAGCGATAGCGATACCTAAGTGAAAATCAAAAAAAGAAACAAAAAAAAAATAAAAAAATCAAATACTCTAACTTCTCTTCTCTGCTAAGTTCTTATATCTGATTTATACATCCTTGTAAAGAGACAGAGAGAGAGAGAGAAGGCAACCTTCTACATCTTCTTTCACTGCGTGTGTAGCCGATTAATCCCAATAAGAGAAATTATAATGTGTTGTAGACACGATTTGATGTAACCGTAACGTACTATATAGTTATATGCCCATATCTCTGTAGTTGTTGTAGTGCCGTAGGAAACACATACTTCTCTCTCTCTCTTATCACTTTCTTTCCTACACGCACTTGGCTTAGCTCTATATAATTCATATATATTCAAGTCTGTATCTGCCCCGCCGAAAGAAGTTTTTGTGGAATATTCTATACTCTCTCTGGAGTATTTAATACTCTCCTTATAATCGTAGAATCAAGTATCCTCAGTTTTCTAAGAGAGAGAGAGAGCGAGTGATTTCCCTTTTCTTTCATTTCATTCTTTTCTGATTCTGTTTTACGACTCTCGTAGCAAGCTAGAAACCTTAACGCCTTAAGAGCTCTACGTCAACTGATCCAAAATCTGATGCAATTTAACAATGAAAAACAAAACAAAAAACGAAAAAAAAACTTGTATGGAATATTTATATACACAAAGGATATAGAACAGTAAAAACAAAAAACACAAAAACAGTAACAATATATATATATATATAGTATATATAGATATATATTTATGTATAACTATGAGAACTTTGTATAAGCAGAAGAAGAAGAAACTAAACTAAATATTATATTTTGGAGCATTTTTTTCAATGTGTGTGTGCGTGCGTGTGTGTGTGCGTGTGTACGTGGGAAAAAGTATTAAAACAAAAAGAAATACACGATGATGATGATGAAGAAGAAGAAGTAGTAGAAGAAGAATAGGAACAATAATTGAAAACTGTTTACGAACTTGGCAAATTTTAATATTATTTTATGAGAGAAGATCTAGAAACACTTTGGGCAAATGAATTAAGAACTACACAAGAAAAAATAAATAAGAAGAGAAATTGTAACAAATAAACCGCATAACACACAGAGCAGATTACAAAAAAATGTTTATTTACTGCAAAAAGAAAAAAAAAACAAATAACAAAAAAATATTTTGTAAATACTTTCGTTGCGATGACTCGAAAATTGTTATTAATATATTTATGACAGGGACATGTACGCGCATGTCTGCCGTAGAACCAACAACAAATATCAAGTTTATTTTCTAATTTAAACACAATTTTAGTAATCAGTTTCAGCAGACGATAAGTAAAAATTGAAATCAAAAAGAAATTTATGGTTTTTAAACACGAGAGAAATAAGAAAAGAAAAACAAAACAAAAAAAAAAAACAAAAGAAAACAACAACAACAACAGCAACAACAATTTAGTATAGTAAGCATAAATGTTTGTGTAAATGTTTTGAATGTACATGTAAAATGCTTAGCCTGATAAGTTCTACAGGATGATGATGATGATAATGAAGAAAAACTGAAAACCATAAAAAGAAATGTAAAAAATAATAAGAAACTATGTATACAATATTGATATATGATATACATATATATATATATATATACATGTATTATATATATATATATATAGAAGAGAGAGAAAGCCGCAAAAACATAATGTCTAATGTGTATTTAGTTTGTTCGTTTTGAAGATCTGCATATTTATATGTTTGCTTATTAGATAATGTTAATTTTCAATGCGTTTTTCTTAATTAAATTAAATTAATTAATTACCTTTGTAAGTAGCCAAGTAATGAACATAATACTTTAATTTTAGCCTTTACTCTATACTATATATATATATGTGTGTTTTTTTTTGATCTAATATTTACTAAACGATTTCATTTTAGAAATGCTATTATTATTTTATTTACTTAATTTAAAACACATTGAAAACAAATCGGGAGTATTGCAAATTCTATAAATGTATGAAGAATAAACGAAGGAAACAACAAAAACACAAAATGTTATATATATATATATGTATGTATCTATATATATATATATATTGATATGTGGAGAAAGCAGACAAAAGAAAAATACAAAAAAAGGAAAAGAAGAAAACGAACATCTTTTAGCTGTAAAATGTAACATGTAAAATTAATTTTAAATGCATAAACAAGAAACGGAAAACAAACAAAAAAAGAAGAATTGCAAAAACGAGTATGAAAAAATATATGACAAATGATATATATATATGTATATGTATATATATATATATTCTATAAATGTGTAAAGAAAACAAAAATGCAAGAAAAAAAAAATAAAAAAGTGATTTCAAAGCAAACTTCTTAAACTTGTATTTATTTTTGGGAGGGTGCTTCTTTCAGAGACAGTATATTTAGCTTGAAGAAAGTGGGCTTCAGCTAGATTATTTTTATTATTCACTTGTAGAGGGTATAAACACTTTGGCTAGTTTGTATCTCAGACATTTTCGACGCCATAAAGTACATATCAGAATCACTAGGGGAGATCTAGCCATGTCGCTTTCCTTATGAAACCTGGCCAAATTTACTTCATCGTAGTTTTTCTTTATAGATCATAAGCAATTGCATCAAAATCTGACCAGTATAACATATAGCTGCCATAGGAATAATCGGCCGAAATGACGCTTTCTGTATAAAGAACAGTTTTGATTTTATAAAAACTTATCAGTGCCAATCAAATTGAGGCATAATATTGAATATGCGAGTACACAAGACTATTTAATTCTGCAACCATTATATATAACTAGTACTGGAACAGTCGGAGAAAAGAAGAACCAAGCAAGAATATAAAACTTTCTGCATGCCGAAGGCAACCTTTCTTCTTCATTATAATATACCAAACCAACGAAAAATTAAAAACGCAATTTTTTTTTTAGATTTCTCATAGTTTTGTTTATTTCCAAGCTAAACATATTTTCAATCCAGTTTTATCTCAATAATCATTATAATAATAGTTTATCAAAAAAATGCTTTGCTATTGCTGCTAAAAAAATTGTTACTTATTTAAATTCCGATATATGTGTGAGTGTGTATATATATATATATTTATAAAGTATGGGACTGAGTGTGAGTGTGTGTGTGCTGAGTATAGGTGATAGCAGGTAGGATGTGTGTGTGTGTGTGTGTGTTGAGTGTGGGAGAACAGAGTTGCTGTGTCATCTATTCAGTTTCCTAGGCCCTTATCAATATAAAGATATACATACTCTATATATTTATGTATACATAGCAACATTTACGGATTCTCAATTTATTATACACAAAATATAGTGAAAGTACACAAAAAAAAAAAACACTAAACCAAGCTGAGTGAGTGAGAGAGAGAGAGCGAGAGAGGAACAAGCTGAGGAAATGTACAACAAAATACGGGAATAGGAATATATAGAAATGCAGAGTAAATAATAATATAGCGTAAGGTCATCATCTCGATTGCATAGCTTATATATTTAATAATAATAATTAGAAGTAACATTATATTGATATTAATCATAATAATAATAATATAATAATAATCGTAATAATAATAATAATAGCTTAAACATTAAGAATACAGAATGCAGTTTGCAAGAAACAAATTATTTTTTTAATTTCAATTACAAAAAAAAAATAAGAATTAACCTTAATAATTTCTCTCGATACCTTTATAGATTATGCAAATTAAACAAATAAGAGAATTTGTTTTCTTTTTTTTTATCATATATGATTAAAGTGTTTGCTGTTGTTGTTCTGTTTCTCGTTTCTCTGGCTAGTTAGAAAATTACAAAAGTTTGCAGAAAAATTACATTTGTTGTTGTTGTTGCATTTGTTTGTTTAATTATTAATACAATAAAAAGATGAAGTTTGGTTTATGTTTTCTCATGTTTTGTTTTGCAGCTGCAGTTTACATAGTTTCCTTTGTTTTTCTTCTTCTGTTTTTAACTATATATTTACGTACGTATTGTATAATTATAAAAAGCTTTTCAGTGTGTGTGTTTGTGTTTGTTTGTTTTTATTTTATTATTATTGTTTAACATTTTGCTACTAATTTATACACAAAACAAATAAAGAGAAATCGATAGAAATTATATTTGAAAAGAACAAAGAATCGATTCCAATCGATGTCGCTTTAGCGTTGCTCCACTGTACTTGCTTCTGTGTGTGTAGGTTTGTGTGTGTGTGTGTGTGTTTGTTGTTCTTTTCTCTTTCATCTTTTTAATTGTAGCATTGCAAAATAACTTGTTAAATTAGATAATTATATTAAAAGCTGGCGCGCTGTGCTCTCTTGGTTATTCTAAATAATATAGTTGTTGTTGCTTTTGCTTTTTTTATATATTTTTGTATTTGTTTATGTTTTCATTTTGCATTTTTAATTGTTGTTTCTTTGTTTTGCTTTGCTTTATTTATGTATATTACACATAAGTCATAATTTAATTTCAATTGTAATTATCGTTGAAATGTTGCAAATAATTTTGATACAATTTTTCTGGTTAACAAAACATGCGCTACTTTTTCTTGTTGTTGTTATTGTTATTTAAGTGTTTTTGTTGTTGCTGGTGTTGTATCCATGTGGCCTTTGTTGTTGGTGTTGTTGTTATGATTAACGGCTTTTGGTTGTTGTTTTTGTTGTTGTTCTTCTTCATCTCGTTCGCTCTAGTTCTACTTCTTCTTGTAGCTTTAGTTGTTCTTCTTGTTCTTGTTGTTGTTGATGATGTTGTTGTTGTTGTTGTTATCGTTGTTGTCGCAGTTGAGTTCTTACAACAATTGGCAGCAAGGAGAAGGCTTTGTCGGCTCTTTCACGTCCATCTGACGTTGTTTTTTGCGTGATGAAATATCCCTGATTAGATCGAAAAATACCTAGATAAAGAAAAACATTGTATTAGTTAAGGTTTCCAATAATTTGTTTATAACTAATTTTTGTGGTTTATTTTTGGGTTAAGCTTTTTGTTTTGTTTGTTTGTTTGGTTCTAACGTTACATAATTTTGAAAAAGCAAAAGATTTTCATACACCATTAAAGTTTTTAACCGGAAAAAATAAACCAAATACAAAACAAAAATACAAAAAATACAAGCGCAATACCAAAATAGGATTTATAGAATAATATTAAAATAATGTAAAATACAATTGCAAAATATGTCCTAGAAGAAATTGACATATTCGCGTGTGTGTGTGTGTAGCAAAATCAAATACATTAGCATACTGTGTTTGGTGTAAGTAGGTGTAGGTGTAAGTGTGGTATAAGTAGGTGTGTGTGAGTTATGTAAGTAGGTGTAGGTGTGTGTGTATGTTGGAATAGTTGTGTGTGTGTGTGTGTTCGTGTTAATATGTGTGTATGCTTTCGTTTCAGTTCCAAACCAATTCTTTAACTTCTCAGCTCGCCTTTAATGCCTATGGATATATAGTAGTATATCGATAACTTTTAATTGGTTATGTATCAATTTATATTACTTCTATTGTAGTATCTAGATAATTCGATACTGAGTCAATATGCGTTCAATTACAAAATATTTCTCATTTCTTACTCATGAATCGATAGTATATCGATATTTTACTACTTAACGCAGTATATAGGTTATTCACTAATTGCTTAGGACTTTCAGTTCTTTTTAAAGAGAAACTGATTCCATATGTACAATATGCATTGTATATAGGGACCCAATACGCTCCTATAATGTGTTAGCACCTCATTCAAGTAAGTAGAGTATATGCATAATTAAAGTTATTATTGGACGGTGTATATGTATTATCGTTTGTATTATCAAAGTTGACTATTCTGTTCGATCTAACCAAAACCGTAAGTAATGAAGAAAAAGGTCACTCAATTTAACGCGGAACTCTGTTACCTATATAAGACATTAAAAATAGAAGATAAGTATAGTGGAAGTTCAATATAAATCTCAATTATCGTTCCGATTTAGTTAAAACCCAATAACATGCAAGTTAGATTAAGAAGGAGAAAGGGAAGGTAGAGAAGCTGTGGAGTTAGGTTGGGTCAAGTTGTTGTTAATGTTATTATTAATATTATTACTGTTATTGTTATTGTTATAGTGTGTTATGTTTTCCAAACAAAATGATAAACTCAACTCAAACAACGGAAATGAAAATAGTTAAAAAATTAAAGTGGTTTCTTTTTAGTATTGCAAAAAGCCAAAAGCGAAAGAGCGCAAACTACGTACTTAGAGGAAATAGAGATAGAGTGTGTGTATATATATATAGAAACTAAGTGTGTGTGTGTGTGTGTGAGTGTTTAATTGGTTTTCTTTGTAAATTGTTGTTCGTATGCACCTAATGCCTAAAGTAGGGTACACTTAAGTCTCCGCTTCTTGCATCTATCTTTAGCACGCCCGCTCGTTGCTTTCGAATCTTCGGTTTTTCGTGATCTTATTTCGCGCATCAAATCAAAAAATACCTGCAATTGTGATGGGAATATAAGATATACATGTACATATCATCTCTATATATGTAGATATATTTATAGCATATATATTGTTTTTTTTTTTGTGTGGATATATATTATATATATTATCAGTCTCTACACGACGATGACGACGACGACAAAGGGGCGAGGAAAGTGTTCATTATAGAGTGTGTGCTTCAGATGCGCGCAAAACATATAGAAATTAATAAAAAACATAACTTAAAATTATAAAGAAAATAAAAGAGTTGTTCAGATTAAAGACTTCACATATAAGCAGCGATACATCGATAAACGATAAGAGTAAAAGGGTATTATCAAAGTAAGTTAATCAGACAGTAAATTAACGTATTTGATGGCAATCGGTGCTGGATAACGTAAGATACTAGTGTCATACGATTATTTGGATAAACGATAACAATAAGGGGTTATCGCACTTAGGTACTAAGACGTTGAGTTATCGATTCGCAGACACCCGATGCTGAATATCACACGATATTCGTGTCCTATTGAACATCGATTAGGGAAAACAATCTGGAGTCACGGAAATTGGGTAAAATACAGTAAGTTATCGAATGGGATTGTTATTCTTATTAAGTTATCAATCGATAACCGATAACAATATCGTTTACTAACAGCACAGTAAGTTAACGAGTCTAAACACAATCGGAGCACAACATATAATAAGTTAATCGATTCATACGATCTTCGGCAAGCCGAACACTGTTGCGTTGCTTCAAATCGGTCTGGCGAACATGATTATATATGTACATATATAACACAACATCGAGCTGCATGTGCAGTTGAGTTAAGCGATGGAGCTCTAGTAATATTAGCACATCTAGTAACATTCACATTTGTCATGTTATCGTCACAAAGAAATCACAAATTTCTACATATGAAAGTGTATGTGAGTTTGTCTGCGTCTTGCTCTGTGTGTGGGTGTGTGCCTGCTTGTGTGTGTGTGTGCGTGTGTATACAATTGCTGCTGTCGAACAACAACAACAATGCCTAGAGACTATTTAGCTTGAGATTTGCAAAAGGGGAAAAAGAAGAAGAAACATTTCGATAAGAATGTTCCAGGTGAATCGTAAAGCACTTAGAGGTGAGAGATTAAAAATAAAAGAAACAACAAAAAACTTAAATGAACAACCCAATTGTGAGTCAAAAAGTCTTGTTGTTGTAAGCACTTGTTGTTGTAGTAGTAATAGTAGTTTTTGTTGTTGCTGCTGCTGATTACTGTGCACGGTAATCGCAAAATACAAAAACACAGACACACACAAAAATTCGAATCAAAGAGAAGAACATGAAAATCAATTAGAAAACGTTCAACAAAAAAAAAAAAAAAAAAAAAAACAACGAAAGCAAAACTTAAAACGATTGAAAACGTAAAACAATTGTGTGTGCAATAAATTTTTGCATTTTCTGTTTCTGTTCATAAATCATCGATAATAATAAATAGTTTATTTTCTTCTTGCATTTTGCTTGCTTAGCCAATTATTGAAGAGCCTTCAAAATGTGTCTGCAAATGTGTTTACATTAAATATGCATTAAGAGGGGGAGAGATGGAAAGACATATAGACAGAGAAGACAGAGAGGGAGAGCGAGACAAATGCTCTCCCCCAGTACTAGTGCTATGAAAACTATCGATTAGCTATCGAAGAGCACAAATGATCGTTATCGATAACGTGCATATTCCCAGTACCAGTTCTATAAGCTATCGATTCACTATCGAATAGCGCAAATGATTTTATCAATAAAATAAGCTTTGACTAGTAATTGTACTATCGCTTAGTTATCGAATATCACAAATGATCGTTATCGATAACATAAACACTACCAGTACTACTATTATGAACTATCGAAAAGCTTTCGAATAAAACATGATTGTCATCGATAACATAAGCTGTACTTTGAAATATCGATTAGTTATCAAATGATAACAAATGATCATTATCAATAACATGATTTCCCCAGTAAAAGTGCTTCTCAAATGATCGTTACCGATAACATAAACATTCCAAGTACTATTACTAGTCAAGCACTATCGATTGTCTATGTCAAAGGACAAATAATTGATATCGATAACATAAGAAGCGAGCTCCATCGATAGCAGCCTCGATAGTTTCATATTGGAAACCCTTGGCACAACCTACGCAATTCCCCCCGCAGTTTAATAATGGCCCCACTCCCCTCCCTCTCCGTCACTTACCTTGTCCACGTTCTCGCGTGTCTTGGCCGATGTTTCCACATAGGGGACGGTCCATTGTTGCGCCCTCATCTGGCACTCGCTGAGCGGCACCTTCCGTTTATCGTTAAGATCGCATTTGTTGCCCACCAGCAGGAACGGTATGCTCTCATCGTTTTTCACCCGCAATATTTGTTCTCTACAAAATGTCAAGAAAGAGAGGGTAGCATGAGTAACAACTTAAACGAAATAGGTTTGGTATTGCTCGACTCTCGAGTCTGTCAATGACTCACAGCAAGCAAACACACACACACACACATACAACATCAATATTGAAGCAGCCACACCTGGTCACACTTCATAATTGATAAAACAGCCCCAGCAGTCACCTGTCGCTGACAGCGAACCACCCTCAGTTGAGAGCAAAGAAGAAGGGAAAGGTGTTTATGCTGCGTTGAGCTCTCGTGTTTTGCCCACATTTCGAATGGGGTCAACAAGGGAAAGGGAAATTTGCTGTCAATTGTTTGGGTTGGGTTGTACAAAGGGTAGCAAGCGCATTATCAATAACTTGGGCAGTTAATTGCATAATTCGGTGAAATTGCAACCAGTACTTACTGAACTTAGCTAAACGAGGGAGTAGTTCAATTTGCAATCTATTCGCCTAACAATAATTGACTAACAAGTCGTTGTTATCGATAGTAAGAGTTGTAAAGGTTAGAGGACTTTTCTTAAACCTTTCACTTAACCTTATAATCGATAGTAACAGCTGTAAAGGCTTAAGAACTGTCGTAAATCTGGCGATAGTAGTTAACTATAAGGCCTATAAACTGTAACTAAACTGTAAATAACTTAACTAACAATTGTTATCGATAGTACCAAATTAAAGGCCTCAGGGACTGCAGTTAATTTGGCTATACTTTCCCTAACATTCCTCTTCGATAGTAAAAGTTGTAAAGACCTAAAAGACTGCAGTGAAACCTGCGATAATTCTCCTTATGTATCCTATCAACAGCAACAGCTGTTAGAGCTTTAAAGGCTTTAATTCAACCTACCATATTTGCATTCACTTCTTTTATCGATAGTATCAAGGCTGCCTTTGCTCTACTTTCCACTTGAAATCTAGTTAACTTAGCACTCTGCTTGTTATCGCAGTCTAAGAGAATTTTCCTTTAAAGCAATTTCAAGGCAACCTTTAATTATAGCTAGTGTCACCTGCCCCGGGCGCCTTTCTCTCTCTATCTCTCTTTCTCTCTGTCTCCCTCGTTCTCTCAACTAATTAGCGGATTGTGCAGCTGGCAGATTCAACAGCTGAGAGACTGCGACTGAGCGCACTCGAGAATGACAGAATGAACTCTTGACACACACACACACTGGCACACACAGAGTCGCCGGTGCACACTCACCTGAATTCCTGGGTGGCCTGGAAGCTTTCATCGTCTGTGATTGAGAAGACACAGAGGAAGCCTTCGCCGCTGCGAAAATAATTATCTCTGATGGCTGCATAATCCTCCTGCCCGGCTGTATCCAGTATATCTATTTGTACTTCTTCGCCATCGAGCACAACCTGTAGAGGAACGAGAAGAAAGTTAATAGACAAACTTGATAGGGCATTGAATGGGGAAGACTTACCTTTTTCCTATAACTATCGGCCTTGGTGGGCTCGTAATCCTCCACGAATTCATCGTACATGAACTGCAATGTGAGGGCGGATTTGCCAACGCCACCGCTGCCCACCATGATGACCTTGTGCAGCGCTGGTCCGGCAGTTGGTTTCTTACTCATGTTTTTTTTTTTTTTTTTTTTTTTTTGGAATTTGTTCTTGATTGTTTCGCACAGAGCGAGAGGATGTCCAGGAGGGAGGAGGAGAGAGCAGGTACAGGAGCAGGAGGAAGGGGAGATCGCTCAACGGTTCAATTGGCAGACTCGCCTTCGCACTCGCTCACACGCACGCACACTCACACACAAAAGGCTCTCTCTCTCTCTTTCTCTCTCTCTCTCTGTCTGTCTGTCTAAGTGTTGGCTCTTCCGCTCTGTAAAATAGAAATTGGCATGAAAAGAAAAAGGGTTAGCAATCAAGTTGACTTTGGCATTTGGGCTTCCTGCTTTGGGCCATGGCTAAAAATGGACGACAGGCTAAGTCATTCAACCGTTCGACAATTGAACCTTATAAGGCCCGCAACACACTTGTTCCCCTCCTCCTAACCCCCTGCCACAGGTTGCCATGTGTTTCATAACACCAAAACATATGTGACTTATGTAAGAGAGCTGGTTGAGTACAGTGGTAATTGGGGTGGAAAGACGTTTTAGAGATCAATAAAAGTGAATAGATTCTACAAGACGTACTATCGTATATGCAGCAATATATATTTAATGTGTTATTATACTGTTATAAACTCTATAATATCTTTATTATGATCTGAGCTGGTCGAATTAAGTCTTGCTTTACTTTCATTCTAAAATATCAAAATATATATTCATACGCACAATCTGAGGAAATTTCATCAATATATAAACACATTTGATTCCTAAATATCTAAATATCACTTTAACGATATTTAAAGCAAACTTCAGATTTGGAAAACTTTTTATCTTAGGTAGTTATACAATAAAATAAATTTAATCATTATCACACTACTTTATCATATTATACATCTCTAACTCGCTCTCTTTCTCTCTCTGCTTAGACCTTACTCCATTTGCATAGATATTCATGAACTATAAACATATTGCTACGATAGTCTAATGAACCTATCGCTAGCTATCGATTGCTGCACTAATTGCAGCACCTTCGTTTGAGTTAGACAGTTATTTAGCTGTTTATGCTCTACACACACGCTCAAATTGTGAATACTTTGGCCTCAGTTGTTGTAATTGTTGTTGTTGTTGTAGCTGTTGTGCATAAAAAGCTTTGCCCACTTTGCGAGCAAATCGACAAATGAAGCATAAAAAAAAAGAAGAAAAAATAAATAAAAAGGTTGAATGAACTTTTTACACACACATACACATGCGATTGACTGACTAGCATAATGCAGAGCTGGCCAAAATGACTCTTGGGCCGGTCAATGGTTGCAAGTTGTTGTTATTGTTGTTGCTGCTGCAGTTGTTTGTTGTTGCCCGTTTGTTGCTTTGCTGCCATTCGCAATTAGCCTTTGGCGAGCGACGCGTCGCCGTCATCGATTGCAATAAATTAAGGCGTGAAATTACGTATTGAAAGGCGCAATGGCATGGAAAAACAGGGTGACAAACACACACATATACATACACATATATACATGCACATATATACACACATATACACACACATATAAACACAGACAGATGCTGTGCCACGTGGTCATTTGGCTTGTTGCCAAAAGCAAAACAAACCAGAACAGCAGATCGATTACAGATCACACTAAATGGAAAGATAGTTTATCGGAAAAGGAATGTAGTACCCAAAAAGATTATATATTCTTGTTCAGCCATAATATAGCCATGTTTGTCCGTATGAACATCTATATCTTGACTATTCTAAGAACTAGAACTACCATATTGCATATGAATATTTATTATTATTGTGCGCAGCTAAAGTTTGTTTGAAAATACTGCCATGCCTACCTGCGCCCACATAAATCGTTTGAATCGATTAAAGAAGTGTAATTTTAAAGCTAGAATATTTAGTTTTGTAATATACGTGTTCTTTCAGATTTGAATCAGCGATTGAATAATGAACAAAGAACTTATAATAGAAAAAGTTGAATTTTTCTAAAAATTACGCCAAGTATGAACATTAAATTTAAGAAATAATTAATAATAATTGAGTAAACCTTGTATATATTGTAGTTCACTCGACTGCAGCTTTCTTGTCAACATGCTGGCACTGATTAATTGTGGTAAGCTCACAAATAACTCATATTGGTTACCTAGAAGTGCTATAAATAGCCATAGGGGATTCATACCTAGACATATGATTCATTCTGTGCGAGTGCAAAAATAAAAGAAGCAACTTAACCGAAAGAGTCGCAACTTCAATACCCTGTATGAACAACTCTCTTGTTACACACACCCCCCCAAACTAAACACACTTACGTAACTTCTACAGAGATATGGATCGGATAACACAAGTAGTATGTTTAAATTTAGGCTAATGAAAACCGCTGTAAAACTAATACGAGCTCGGTGTATATTATTGGCAACCGCAGCTGACCCAGAAACATATACAACGCAACGAGTGTTTTCAACTGAACTTGAATTGTTTGTGGTTGTTGTGCTTGTTGTTGTTGCACCACAAGATGAGTTTCAGTTTTGGTTTCCCAATGGCGACGCGCCTGGGAGAATTGTAAAGAAAGAAAAAAAAAAAAACGCCAGCTGTCAAATAAAACAACGTGCGCAACAAGTACAACAACAGCAACAACAACAACAACAGTAGCAACAACTACAGCAGCGGCGACGAGTGCCACGCGGCGTATGAGTAATCGCGGCAAACGAGCGCGTCAATCAATAGACCTGAAAGGCAAAAGAAAAACAGACAAAACAGACAAACAAATGCAAACAAACACATCAAGACAATCTCCTCCGAAACTCCCACGCCCAGCCCAGTTGGGTTCCCCAGCAGCAGCAGCAGCAACAGCAACAACTGAATAATCTAAGAAACAAAGCAACTTCATTATGCGAAAACAGAAATACTCTAAGCTCCCCTAAAACAAATTGCGTTCTGTACAGGGAAAAAACACTGTGCAGGCTAATTAAAAACTCACAGAGAACTCTTTGTTAGTTTTGCTCTACAAAAAATATACTTAATTTGTATTATATTGTTTAATTAAAGCAGATATAAGACTATATTATATATTTTTTTTTGTAAGAAAATCTCATTTGGACTGCATAAGATAAGTTTGCGTGGAGAGATCTTTAATTTTCCAAAGTTCTCTACAAACTTTCAACAAATTTCCTTAAAAAACAACTGAAATTATCGTTTAATGTAAAATACACTCTATAACAAATGTATAAATATTTTGTTGGTTAAATATTTATAGAAAAAAACGTATCTACCTGTAGTGGCTACCCAAGCATATTCACATTTGGTCTCTCAAACAAATTGCCCGGAAACTCCAAAACTCTCAACTCTTTGATTGATGTGACAGTTAGCTTAGTAGTTCAATGCTAAATAACTGCAATTACAAAAAGGCACAACAACAACTACAGTGGCAGCAATCACTTTGGCGCGTTACTCATACGCAACGTTGAACGACAGCAAAATTAATTGAAAAGTTGCAGCTAAGCAGCACACACGAGGCGCCAGCAAACCAAATGCCAATCACACACACACTAAGACACACCTGTATACACATGCACACACACACACACCTGTATATACATGCACACATTCACATGAATATAACTACAATGTGCTAATGAAATCAATTTTCGATTATCTTTCGTTTTGCACAAGAACTTTATTTGATTTTACAGGCGATCAAAGAGCTGCTGCAGAGGAAGATACCCATTAATAAATGGATTAGTATGTGATAAAATAAATAATATATAATATATATTTATGATGTGCGCCAAGTTTGACATACGAAAGCAAAATTAGAATTTTTTTTTTTTTCATTTTATTATTTAGTTTTTTATGTGCATTTTGGGCATTTTTATTGATTTCCAGTGAATTTGAAATGTTTATTATATTTTTATTTTTTATATACCCTGCAAAGAATGCCCTGGGGTGGCATAGCAAACTTGTGAGAAAAGTTTGAAAAAGTTTTAGGATAAGCAAAGAAAAAGTAAACTGTTACAATTGAATGACTTGACGATACCCTGGCTCACAAAAACAAAACTTTACTGAGTATGCTCACGCACTGGTCACTCGCTTTTATGATTTTTCTTTGGTTTTATTTTTTTTTTATAGCACTTTCAGCATTTGTGACGCACAAGTAAAACCGCAAAACTTTTTTTCAGTTGAAAATTGCTAAAAAAGTTGTAATTTACTCGCAATCGGTTTATTGAGTTAAGTTAGGCCAAGGTTAAACCTTTTCATGATTGCCATGGGTAATGCAATTGTGATTCAATGGGAAAAGCATCAAAACTTTTTCGTTATTCAGAATTTGATTTGAAGTTAACTCAAATCATGCGAAAAAGAGCCACAAAAAGTTGGAAAAGTATTCAGAACTGATTTGAAACAGTTTAAACGAGTTGACTGCGAAACAAATCAAAGAGTTAGAAAGTTCTTTGCACCAAATATGATGAGCAAAGAGTTCAATATAATCGAATAAATAAATCTCTTTGGGGCTTAGACACTTTTTTATGGCACACATTATTCATAACGTGTTTTTTTTTTTTTTTTTTTTTTGTGAAACCTTAAAAAATTCCAGAAAATTTATTTGGCAACTGAAAATACAAAAAACTGCTGGCTAATTAAAAATGGCAAATGAAAAATAAAGCAAAGCCAACAATGGAATACACAAAGGGGGTACACGGTAAACAAAAGAAAAACATTTTCCCAAACAGCAACAACAACAACAACAAGAGCGATTGCGATGCGTAGCGAAGCGAAGAATAGGAACGAATTGAACGCCGAACTCTATTTTTGCCATTTGTTTGCGGAAATTCATTTTCCGTACCGTACGCAGGAAAACTTTCGTATTGCATGACGTCATCCCGATACGCTGACAGACAGAGAAACAGGCTAAATGACGTGTATATAATCCGGGACGGGGAGGAGTACTGCTCTAATATCTTATTCAGTCTGTCTGTCTGTCTGTGGGGTCTGTGGTATTTTATAGATTGTATATACTGGCAATTAAAGTTGGTAATTCATGTGGTATTTATTGTTTAGCATTGGTATTTTTAGCGAGCTCTTTATACTTTGCAGAACTATATTATATATAGTATATATATATTCCTGATTAGGTTAGTGAAAGAAGTGAATTATTGGAAATATCTCTGTGTTCTTTTGTGAAAGGGTATGCCAGCTGCGACTTTCGCTTTCTGCACTCTGTGTGGCCTCTCTGTCTCTCCCTCTCTCTCTCTCTCTCTCTGTCTCTTTCCCGTGCTGTTCTCGTGTTTGCCATAATATTGAATCTATCGACTATGGGCAAATGATATTTATTTGCTTGAAATTGATTTTAAACAGATTTCTTTCTCTTCAGTTTGCGTTGGCGCTTCTTTTGTTGATGTAGATTTGCTTTGGCTATTTATGAAGTTGTTTTTTTTGATCGGTAAGGTGTTTTTTATACCTAGCATAAAAGGGTATTTTGACTTTGTGCCAATTGGAGGCAAGATTTAGCCGTTTTTGTTCGTATGAACACGCAGATCTTGGAGTTGATAAGAGGTAGGACTATGAAATTTAATAGTAATATACTTTATTAGTACGCGCAAGTAATGGTTGCATTCGATTTTAGCCACGCCCTCTTCCGACCACGTAGATAAAAAAAAATATATAATGGTAAGCTTGCTTTTAAGGTTAGAATTTCATTTTAGCGGTGTATGATAATTATCACGATCTATTATTATTATTAGATATAATATGCTGTCTCCCATTGAGGTAAGAGGTTCGGTACTGTCACTGAACAATTGCCGAGAAGGTGCTTGGAAGTTTTGATATGTTCTTTGCAGAGTCTACACTCAGTATCTGTAGATAGACCCATTTTAACTTGGTG
This sequence comes from Zaprionus indianus, assembly GCA_018904595.1. Lineage (NCBI taxonomy): Eukaryota > Metazoa > Arthropoda > Insecta > Diptera > Drosophilidae > Zaprionus > Zaprionus indianus. The sequence continues at coordinate 2,873,322 of JAEIHA010000344.1, forward strand.
TTCACTGGGTATTCAATAGTCGTGCACACTCGTACCTTCTTTCTGTTGCTTTGTAGCTCAACAGGCAACGCAACTATATAGTTTATTGTGGGGTTTATATAGGCTTTATAGGCTGCTCCACCACTGGATGCCGCATGCTTATTTATTACTCATAACTTGGCGCAGGTTGTGCTCGGTGCGTGTGTAAAGTTTTGTTAGCTTCTTTTGGTGGTTGCATTGATGACGTCACTTGTTACGGCGAGCGCTCGAGCATGACTGGAGTGGGAAGGGGGAAGAGCTAAGACGCAGAAGGTGTTCGAGGCATGCAACCACCCCCCCAAGGGACAGTTGAATGTGCGCGTGAGTGCGAGTGTTTCCTTGAGTGTGTGCGAGTGAGTGTGTGTGTGTGTGTGTGCATGTGTGTGCGAGTGTGAGTGCCACAAAGTGCAGTCAACTTTAAACGCGCCGCCAAGTTGTTGTTCTCAGGCGTCTTCTAGCTGCTTTTAGGCCATTCTTGGCCGCCTGCCTGCCTGCCTGCTTGGCTTGCCTTTGTTTTTGTTGTTGCTGAAACAGTTACATCTTCACAACACTCACACACACTCATACACACATACAATTCGCCGCAAATTGCCGCGAACTCGCCGCACGTTGCGTGCCGCGCGTGATTCGCAGCCCCGCGAGAGAGAAAGAGCGAGTTCAGATTGAGTTGGGTTTTGCAGTTGTTGCGTTGTCTTTGCTCCACATTGTGAGACCTCTCCCTCCCCTCCTCCTCCTCCTCCTCACCCCTTACCCCCCGGCATACCCTCTGCTGTCTGTCTATCTCTGTGTGCTGTATTTACGCTTTTTGTTAGTTGTGTTTTCAGCAAACTGTTAAATTAATGAGTTTATTTTTAGTCTTGGTTTGTTTAGAGCATTCCTCTATTGTTGCTGTTATTATTGTTATTGTTGTTGCTGTTGTTGCTGTTGTTATTGTTGCCGAGCAACTTGCGTTGCCTCTGCTAACCTTGGGGCAATTCCATGGTTAGTTACAGTTAGTTACAACAACGATGTTCAACACACTTCAATTGAACTGATGGCAAAATCGATTAAATCGTTTTATATATATATTTTTTTATTTTTTTTTGTGATATCAAATTTATTACAATTCAATTATAGAGATATTCCACAAGTAAATGGGGGATTTAATATAATAATTGACTTTACTAATTGATGATAATTTAATATTAAACTGAGAAGAGGAAAGAGAAATATGCAGTAATAAATATATCAAATATTGATGAACTCTTTTTTCATATAGATAGCTTTATATGTGCTAGTTCAACTACAAATGCTTTTACGAAAGATTACTCAATAAAATTCCCAAGCCGTTCAGCCATTATATAGTTATATAGCTCAACTGGTTCGCCAAATTTGAGAAAAATAAGTTTTTCTTTATGAGATAATTGTCGTGTAATTGCAGTCGATCAACAAGTTTTTTATTTATTTTCTTGTCGCCACGCCCCCTTGCAAATGGGCAGCTGGGAAACATTTAAACATTTCCTGCTCGTTTTTTTTTTATTTGTTTTTTTTATAGTCTTTTCGTAATCTCTTTGACAATTGCTTGTCTTTCCTAACGATGTTGGAGCCGCATTTTATATTTTGCTGCGCCATTTACAACGGGGCAGAAAAATATAAAAAAAAAAAAATGAGAGAAAGAAAATAGCAAGAAATGCAACAACATCGCACAGCAAATGAAGGAAGAAGAGGGGAGAGAAGGGAGGGGGGAGGCAGACACAGAGTTGGAGACAGCTGGCAAGGCAACACATGATTTTGTTTGACTTCCGCTCAAGATTAAGTTCAATAAACCGCATTATGTTTATATAGGGGTAGTCCCCAAGACAAAGAAAGGCAAATGTAGCAGATACAACAACAATATATCATACAAATTAAGCATATACCCATAAACTACTAGTAAACTCAGGCATACAGATTAGTATAGTTTAAAAGATTCTGAATTCCACAAGAATTTTGTATGGAAAAAGTCATAAAATTTATAAATCACGCTGAACATTTAATTTTATATATACACTAAACACATTAACTGCGAAAAAGTTTTGCCAGTTTCTTTCACATTTTCTTTTCCCTTTTCTTGTATGTGAATTATCTTCATGACATTAGTTAAATGTAGGGAAAACTTTTGATAGATGAAAGAGATTGCGTTTGTCATTAATTAGTTAGTTGCACGCCTAGATGACGATCATCATCTTTATAATGAGAATACTTCAGATCGCACTAGGTTTACTTAAATTAAGGTTTACTTAACTAAGCATCATAGTAAAGAGTGTGAAAGGGAAATGTCTTGGTAATTTTACTGCATATATTCAGCTACGCATTATCATAATAATCAATTACTATATATCCATAAAGACTGTGTATACAGTGAAAAAAAAAAACGTTTGAATTGATTTGCAAATTTATTCAGTTTTTGCATGCATAGTTTGCTAACAGTTTTGCAGCAAGAATGCTTCTATATATAGTTTATATAGTCAGCCACTTGACCTATAGACATTAAAAACATTTCAGAAACTGGTTAAGCTGACAACATTTTTTTTAGTGTTTTGTATGCCATTTTTATTTGTGTGTGTGTTGCTTCTTCATCTTTCTTTTTGCATTCCATTTGGAATGTGCGTTTGGCCTCCCTGCAACACATTCGCAACACATTTGGGGCACACATTGGACTCAGCAACAGCAACAACAACAACAACAACAAAAACAAACGAAGCAAATGAGAAGCAACAATAAAGCAACAACACGAGTTCTTCTGCTTTTTCTCTTTCTTTTTCTTTGATGTTAACAGTTAGTTTGCTTTTTTACCTTTTGGTTTTTACTACTACTATTAATGCTGCCTCTGCCCGCTCGTCTTGTTAAGCTGCTCTGCTGCGCACTCAGATGTGACACAAGCAGCGAAAATAACTGAGAAGCGCAGAGGAAGGTCGCTGTTGATGAAGCTGGCATACTCTATATGAGAGGTGGGAATATTTTAACTGCATGATACGTTAGAAGAGTGAAAGGGAGAAAATTTATCAAGAATTGAAACATTGTACTGAACAGGAAGATATATATACTGTAATTATATACATTTCTATATGTTATATTGACTTTCTATGGAACAGGAAGATATATATCATAGGTAAACTGACTATCTATTGAATAAGAAAATATATATTGTTCATATTTGAATTTATACATGGTAAACAGACTTTATAATGAACAGGAAGATATATATCATATTGATATTTAAATTTATATAAAGTTAACAGACTATCTACTGAACAGGGATTTATATACTATATATAAGTAAATATATCTGTGGTATGCAGACTATCTACTGAACAAGAAGTTATATACTGTATACATATATTTTGTACCTTCTCCACAGTACTTGCTGCATTCGTTCTACCCCCAAGTAAGTGTATAACTCAACTTCGATCGTTCGCCTCATGTTAGCAGCGTGACTCACGGGCAAGTTTTGCGGCGAATTCACGTGCTCGCCCCGCCGACGCGCTTTCAATGTCAAGTGGCAGCTCAAAATACAATGACAACTTATGCTAAATAGCTTCTTTTCATTTTGGAGGGAAGCTTTTTAGAAGCTTAATCCAAAAATTTCGTATTTGCTCATCTCTTGAGTTTTTTTTGAGGCGAAAACTGGTTTCGCTGTCGCCCCAAAAACTTTCTATGCTTTTAAGGGGAGGGGGCCAAGTTCAAGGCGAATAGATCCGTGATCCGAGCAAGTGGAATTTTGCCCCGAAAAGATAACGTGATTTTCACACCAACAGAAACATGTGTAAGTTCACACACACGCACACACAAACGTACGGAGGCGGCGTGGGAAGTGTTGCCACACCAGCAAAACAGACGAAATAGGGGGAAACTTTAATTAAAAACCAGAGACAAGAAGACAAGACAAAAGCGCAGAGAGCGCGCGCACGAGTTAAGATCTCCCCCAATGAGATAAATCGGAATAGACTTGCTGAACTACAAGAACGCAGATATCACTTATACACACACACACACACACCAGCTATATGTATGTCTATATCTTCTGGGAAGTTTCAAATAGCAGCCATATCTGTGTAGATATATCTAATGACAAGACACGAAGAATCGCAGAATATTTGCACACACTCAAACAAGTTTTTATCTTGCAAGTTGTCTATAAAAACCACTGCAGAATTTATCTATGAGAACAAGCTTTCTTCGGCAGATCTTGAAGAGAGAGAAAGAGAATCGGATAGACAGAAATAATAATGGATTAAAGTGTTAAAAAGAGGGAGAGTAGAAGAAAGAAAGAAAGTCGAATTTATCGCACAGCAATGATATCAGTAATATTGATTTTAGGACAATTCTCGACAACTCGAAAAGATTTAATTTTCTAGATCTCAAATAGATTTTAAAGTGGGGAGAGAGAGTCTAAAATAATATCATTAATATCAATTTCAAAACAATACTTTAAGAATTCATTTTCCGGGTTGGAGCTTTCTTCACGATATTAGTTATAAATATAGATCGAAGAGAGTATGAGTCAAGATACTATTTTGAAGAGAGTGCCAGAGAGAGTCAGAAATAATATCAGTAATTTCACTTCTCTCCTTCCTACTGTGTTCCTCGACCTCCAAAATAGGTTTCAAACACATCCAACTGTTCTTGAACAGTTCAAAAGTTATCTAGGTTTTCTAGGTTTCCCCCCATCATCATTTGATCGGATCTCGCGGCGATGCTTTCATGAAATTGGCACAAATCGCTGCTTGGAGGCTATATAAATTAGGCTAGCGCTGCTTCGGCGCACAACGAAATGACTTTAAAGACGGCCCAGAGAAGCTTGACGAATAGGTGTATGCAGAAGAGAGCACAAAAGAGAGAAGAGGGGAGGAGAAGATAGCATTTGACAAGCAGAACGATCAAGTGTAGCTTACTTAAAAGAAAAAGCAACAGATCTACCTATGTGTGTGTGTGTGTGTGTGTGCGAGAAAATTGTGTCATCATCGTCATTATTATAATCATTATCATTATAATTATCATTATTGTTGACTTTAGCATTTGCATTCATTCTCACGTCATTGCGAAGATCCGCACACACACAGACACACACACACACTGACAGTCACATTCACAATAGATGCGAATTATTTAAATTTGTAATTGTTGTTGTTGTAGTTAGAGACCGCGAGAGTTAAGAAACTCGAAGAGAATCGAGTATGGAAAATTAGCGCACTTATCACGAGATCTACACAATACGATGAAAAATGAAATGGGAAAAATTGGCAAAGTATCGAGAAAATTCATTTGATTTAACGTTTGCTATTTTTTAAGGTTTGCTTGATAAGAAAAGAATTTGACTGAAGAAAAATCAAGATTAAAAAAAGTTTAAAACTTTTACAGTTCTAGCTAAACTTTTATATAGAAACTCGTAGAACTAAATTAGTCATATGAAATATATAGCAAAGCTTTATTTAAACATTCCTTTGGTTGGCCAAACAGTCAGGACTTGATAAGAAAGCAACGACCTTATTTAAAAACGAATTAAAAAACTAAAAAGAAACGACCTAATTAAAAAAGAATCTAAAAACTATTTTCTACAGATAAAATTAAATATTTTTAACTTTAAGTAGTAACTCAGGAACTTATAATATAATAGTAATTATAATAATAATATATTTTCCAAACTGTCATCTAAATGAAAAAGAATATCTGAGTTGAAGTATAAAAAACAGGGTACAATTTGCCCCTAAAAAACATATGTACAAATGACAATAATAAAGATATACAGACAAATTATAATAAAGACATTATAAAGCTTCATTTCGGTACGAAAACAGTTCGTGGTGAGTGTATTCGCTTGATAAGCTAAGCTGACTCGATTGCAATCAAAAGGGGAAATGACAAACTTTCTGTTCGAGATCAAGCTAAATATTTAACTTTGAAAGAGTATTTGTCATTAGTCATATGGCACTGATAGCAGGGGTTATTCGGCACATTCTACAGATAAGACACACACACACACACACACACGCAATTGGGTAACGAACTTGAACTTGCTTTTCTACTTTCTTATCGATCAAGTAAACCAAAAAACTGCTAAAGAGAAAGAGTAGAAAATTTAATCGGTTTACTATACAGAGAGAAAGAAAGATTAAATTGGGGGAGTACGGGGAAGAGAGAGAGAGAGAGAGGAATATCAGCATGACAAGTGTGTACATACTTATTTACGATCTGACATTCCTAGCTGATTAGCGACGCAGCTGAGGCTGAAGCTGATAGTTGCAACGGCATCAACTTGCAAAAAGAGAGAGAGAGGGAGAGGAAGAGATAGGGGTAGAGGGAGAGCGCAATGTAGCGTGTGTGGAATGCGCATAGTGCGAAAATGAGTTAACGAGCAGTTGCGAGGGCGAGACGTGCGTGACTGTTGTGCGTGTATGTGTGTGTGTCATCCTCTCTCTCTCTCTCTCTGCCTCTCTCTCAGTCGCTTGGAATAAGGTCAAGCGGGGTGCGGCGCAAATGTTTCCGCTGATAGCGTTGATAAAAAAGACCGCAACAATTATTGAATGGCTAAAGCAGAAGAGCAGCAGCAGAGCAGCCGCAGCAGGCAGCGCCGCAGCAGAGGCGTTGCCAGTGACAGTGGAACAACAACAACAAAAAACGACGACAATGGCAATAATGCAAATTAAATCTCTGCACAAAGTACGAACGCAAACGATGCGCATACAAATTTCATTTTTTTCTCCCTTTTTTTATATATTTAAATTATAAAGAAATCCGAGTAGAAATTTCACTTTTGCTATGCGCCATGCGGCGCAGCAACAACAACAAATAAATACACACACACACACACAGGCACATATTGGGCTTGGTTTTTTCAGTTTTGCCTTTTGCTTTGCACACTCACACACACACACACACAGAGAAACGAACACAGCCGCCTGGCCGCACTTTCTTCGACGCCAACTGCGCTGCCGCTGCCAACAGAGATCGTTCGCCTTTTGGCGGCTTTTATAATTTTGTTTATATGACTTTTTGTTATAGCTAAAAAGCAGAACCCAGCTTGCAATAAATCAATTAGTGTAACCAATATTAACTTGCACACTCATCCACACACACGCACACACAAACAGTCACTCACTCCTACAAAAAAAAGAGCAAAACGAGCGCATATTTTGTGCCGTTTTTTGGCATATTTTCTCATCTAAACGCGATGACGCGTTCGAAACACAAAAAACACACAAAGTAAAAACAACAACAGCAACAACAAAGTAACAAGGCGTAATTGCAAACGCAATAAAATAACACACACAATCCGCACATCAATACACACGTTGTACCCAAAAAAAAAGCAATAAAGAAATTCACAAAAAATTCACATACATTCACACAATAACAAAAAAAAATATGTTATTTTACAACAACAAAAAACTACTCTTTTTTTGGTGGGGGGAGGGGAGATGACGACGACAATGCATTGAAAACATAAAAAAATTATATATGTATATAAATTCGTAATCACTTTGTAGCCGCCTCTTTATCGTTTTCGTTTCTTTTGTCGCAGCTTACATTTTTCGTTGTGTATGTTGAATGTTGCAGTCGGCGCGTCTTTTATGCTCTAAATTAGTTTTCAATTTTTGTCTCGAACGCCTCGAACTTAATATAAATATATAGGTAACTCCGATGCGCACAAAAACTAGAACAACACTGTTACACTCTGTTAAACAGTGTTGTTACACTGCATTCGTTTGGTTCGCGTTCCGATACGGGCGACATGAGTTAGTTCATTGTGTTTGGACTCGGAGCCGTTCAAGTTGTTCCACTGTTAGTGCGCTTAACATTGCTGTTAAATTTGAAATTTATTTAACGCATAAATGCAAAATAATATAAATATAAAATAATAAAAAAATTAATGACATAATAAATTAAAATTTAATTTTTTAAATTTGTTTTGAACATGATTTGCACATTTCAAAAAAGATTTCAATTATTATTAACATTGCAGAGAACTGTTAAGGGTATTGCGAATACTCAGATAAACCAGTTGAATTGCACTGCGCATACGATCCTAACATGAACTGACTTCGTAGTCTTAGAGTTGTAAATTCCTTTGCAGCCCTGATAGAGTTGCCGTATCATTTGATTTTAAAAGACACATAATCAAATTATTTTATTTTAAATTATCGATTAGAAAACGTTACTAAGTCAACGCTGATGTACTTAACTGCTCATTTCAAATTATAAAATGTGTGTATATTGTCTCTCACTCTGGCAACTCGTTCGTGCCTGACAGGTAAACAGAGCTGCAGCGTCCGATAGTGCCGCTTATCGATCTATGCTGTAAATAGCAGCTGTTAAATATCAGCTGACAACGGTAGCAATCAATTTTAAATTAATGATGCTTCAAAAAAACTTTTATATGATAATTTGCAAATTTTGCAATTTATGTTTAAAAAACAAAATTTCATTTACAATGAAATATAATTGAGTATGCTAAGTTTTCGATTAATATGCAAAATATCGACTAGTCGTGACAGAACTATTCTCTGAGTACTTTTCGTACGGAGTGAATGAGTAAGAGGGAGAGGGAGAGTATCAAAGTTGCGCGTAAGCTTAACAGTGAATAATAACATTGGCGCGATATATCGATATAATCGGTCAGCCCTTTCCCACAGCTGAGCGCATTTTTAGCACATTTTTGCAACGCGACGCGTTTGTGTAGCTTCTGCTAAAAAAAATTTTTTTATTGTGACAAAAACAACATTGAATACCAACGCTAAAAAAGTCAAACGAATTGTGGTGTGTGTGTGTGCGTATACTGCAACACAAATTGTTGCAAATCGGATGAATATTTTTTTTGATTGTTTTGTTTTTTGTAATAAGCCTAAGCCAGCAGCCGCAGCACGAAAGCTGCCTCCCTCCCTCTCTTAACAGCAACGAACTGTGCTGCAGCTGCAAAGACAAACTTAACCTCGCAGCGTTTGCAAAAAAAAAAAGAAAGAAAGAAAAGCACAAACGCAAAGCCAAGCGCGTCTGTGAAAAGGTGGAGAGAGCGAGAGAGCAAGCGAGAGCAAGTTACTTGTGTGAAGAAAAAAAGTGTTTGTTGCAGTACTTAATTTAACTACGCCCACCTCCCCTCCCCCGCCAACATTCCCAATCGAAATTCATCGACAAAAAAATGTAAAAAAACAACACGGCAAACTTTTTTTTTATCGTTTTCATGGCAAAAGAAACGAAGAAAAAACAAAATTCACCGGCGAACGAAAAGCAAGAAGAAGAAGAAAACATGTACATGCCAGTGTATGTGTGTGTGTGTGTGTGTGTGTGTGTTGCCGTGCGTGCGTTAATTGATGTACACCGTACATTCTACGTACACAATGTTGTATTATGTATAAATATTTATGCTCGTCATTTAATAATAACAAATACACACTTAGCCCCGGCCTTGGCAATCGATCATAATAATAATAATATTTTTTTTGCGTAACATTCGATTTGGATTCGGATTCGTTTCGATTTTCATTTGCATTTTCCCCCATTTCGGGGACAGAGAGCCCCACGAGTTTAACCCTCGAGCGCCGGATGGCTGTGTCGAAATTTACCAATTGGAATTTAAACTTTGTAAATGGGCAACAGCTGCAACGATGTTTCCAATGATATTTCAAGAATGTATAACTGTTTACACTAAATAAACACACACATATACACACGGGCATAATTACATGAGTATTTAGTCAGAAATTGAGCTCTAAATAGAATACTTATGAATAAATAAATAGAAATATAATAGCTGCGCTCTATTGATTATATAGTTTCAGAAGATTTACATTCAGTTCAATGAAAGTGCAGAAAGTTAACTATAACAAATAAATTTCTTGGTTTAAATATATTTTAAAAATAGTTTTGTTTCAGTTTTTCTTTTCAAATATGAGGAATTTCTTGTCCTTATCCTCCAGAAAGGTTAACCATATCTAGTTTAAAAGCTATAACGTTGAGTTTTTTTAAGAGGAATGTGTGGAATTTACCATCTTAACACCAATGAAAGATAAATTAATCATAAAAAAAACAATATTTCCATTTGAAATGCCAAAATTAAAAGTTTACCAACCTCAACATTTTTTGAAAAGTTTTTTAAATAGTTTTTCTCTAAATATTTTATTGAGTCCCAACTTAAGTTAAACAATGTTTGCATTAACCAAATATAAGTACCGCATCTAATTAGATAGAATTGTCGAATATTTTGCAGTTATAATGCCACAAAATGGCGTTGACAATTGTTGTTGTTGTTGTCGCCCCCGGTGAATCTAATTGGAATCGAATGCCACCGCTTGTCGAGTTCGATCGCAGCAGCTTCAGTAATTGAAGAACAAGAAGAGGCAGCGCAGAACAGCAAAAAAAAAAAAAAAAACAAAGTGATAAAAATACAACAAAACAGAACTCGAAAAAATCCCAAACTTGAACAATTGACAAAAAGTTGAAAAAAAAAGAAAATTTAAATTTAACAAGAGCTAAACAAGGCAAGAAAAATGGATCATTTTCAGACATCGCTTAATCCACGCAAACAGGAGCTGCTCGAGGCCCGTTTCATTGGAGTTAGGGTAAGTTGTAAAGTAGATCAAGGTCTTAAAAACCTAAGAGCTTCCTTTCTTCTTCTTTATTTTTGAATCTTATACATATCCAAAAATAAGTAAACAAATTTATTATTGAAAAGAAAAATACCGTTTAATATATAAAATTTGTCAAATAAATAAAATAAGCAATAAACATCAGTGATACTTATCAAGAATATATATAAGTAAATTATTAATAAATAATAATAATAAAAAGAATACATTAGAATGAAAATAATATATAAATAAAAAGATTAATAAACAATAATCAAAATTAACTAGTGATCCTGAATAAGAATATATATATATTTGCATACTTTCCGGCGACTGCCACGCCTTCTTCTGCCTGTTTCATACATAAAAAAAAAAATTCGTATGCCCGTTTTAATCAGTGTGTATAACCAGAAAAATGTTGCAAAAGGGGAACACGGGGGCAAACTTGGGTTAAGAGAGGCAGGCGGCCAAACGGTTATTGCACTTTGGAATTGTCAGCTCGGCGGCGGCGGCACACACAACTTTAACTTCCAACGTGCTGTTGTTGGTGTTGGGGGAAAGGGAGATAGAGAGAAGGGTAAGAGGGATTGAAGGGGGGTGGAAGAGGGAATGAAGATGGATGCTAAAGATGCTTTTCCCATAGTTTGGTGCGCCTTTGAACAAAGCAAAAGAGATGATGAGGAGGTGATGATGGAAAATAAAAAAAATACACGCGAAGCATAAGCAAATAAATTAGCGTACAAAAGAGAGAGAGAGCGAGAGAGAGAGAGAGAGAGAGAGAGAGAGAGAGAGAGAGAGAGAGAGAGAGAGAGAGAGAGATGTACAGGGGCAGAAAGAAAGCTGTTAATGCACACACACACACACACACACGCATACATATGAACATATTCATATGGCTGTGCATGTTAAGAATGAATTGCTTCACTCACACACACAAACACACACACACACACACACTGCTGTCAACATCTTGTCTCGTGACGAACCGTGGCAAACACTATGCATGTGCACATGTATGTGTGTGTGTTTATGTAAACACACAATATGCATGGCCAATACATAATATTGCACACTGTGAAGCACACATGCATATGTACACATGTCTGTATATATATGTGTGTGTATATGGCGACACATTTGCGTTCCCCCTGCACGCAAGTTCGCATACTCTTTGCACAATCCCCATTGATCGCACCTCTCTGTCCCCCTCACACACACACACACACACGCATGCTAGACTTGGGGCTAGGCCTGCGAGTGTGTGTAAGTGTGCGGCGAGTTTTGGTTATTGCCTCTGCTTGTGCCACGTCTCTTCTCGCTCTCGCTGTGTTTTGTGTGTTTGAGGAAAAGAAAGCAAAAGAACAGCTGATAAGCGCGACGCTGACGTCGCGACGCGATGCGACGCTGGCGTCACACTCTGCTCTGCTCTGCTGTTGCTGGGGTGAAGTTAGAGCGCCTTCGAATGAACTGAGTTGGTGTTTGTGTGTGTGGTGAATAAAGCCATGTATGTACATATGTATATTCAACACACCACGCTGAATGTGCTGCAAATTAATAAGAAACTTGATCGGCAACTGTAGATTTCTTTACATTATTTCTTAATATTAATAATAATTTATTTTTCACATTTTTGTTTAATTTTAATTAGAAAAATTCAATTTTTCGCAAAATATATTTTTAATTGTTGTTCAACGTCTCGTTACCAGTGTGCAGCAAGCAGTTAACAGTAAGCTGTTAACATACAATTCACTGTTAACTGACACCTCTGTTATTGTTTCATGGCGCTGCTGTTGCTGTGCGCCGCGTAGAGGCGTTTAAAAATTGTTTCACTCAATTTGCAAATTAACACAAATTGTGGCGTAAATAAATGTTGATACACATGCACACAAACACAAACAAACAGGCACCCCTTTGGGCACCCCAACATTAAATATTGATGTACATTTCGACATATAAACAGCATACATAATCGGTTAACATACATAGTAACATAAAAATGTACAATAACATAGCATTTAATTGGCCGGCACACGCACACACACACATAGCAGTGGCAGCGGCAGCGGTTTCCGCATGTTATTAACAGTGACGTTGCCACAGACACGTTTTGCCGGCAACAGCGACGCAACGGCAACGGCAGCACAAAAGCAAAAGCAGCGGCAGAGGCAGAGGCCGCGTACCGGCAACAACAATGTTGTGTGCGCGCACTGCCTTGTAGTCGTAGGTCGTAGCCGGCGTTGCCAACCATTTTAACAGCGCCACTCTCTCACTCTCGCAGTAGTCTCTCTCTCGTGTGTGTGTGTGTGTGTGTGTAGGTGTGTGTTTGCCGGCTTGTTAACGGCTCTTTAGCTTTTGTTTCGCCTTTGGTTTTTGTGGTTAATCAGTTTATTATTGTATATTATTTATTGCTGTTGCTATTGTTGTTGTAGTTATGTTATGCTTATTCGTTAATGTTAATGAGACTGTTATCGAACGAAAGCAGTTGAGGCGCAGGCAGCGCAGCCAAGAAGATCAGGATAAAAGACAAAGCCGGCGAAAAGTGGCGAAAATGGAAAATGGCAAACGAAAACGAAGCTGTGCTGTGGCAGTGACTGCGACTGCGACTGAGGCTGCGGCTGCGGCTGATGCTGTGCCGGTTGCTGCTGCTTATGTTGCTGTTGTTGTTGTTACTTTTGCGGTTGCTGCTGCTGCGACGCGTTGCGGCGACGGCGACGGCAGTTGTAAAACGTTCGCTTGGCTTTGCTGCTGCTTTTCTTCCTTTTTTTGCAGCAACAACAACAAGAGTCGAGGCAACTTGCATTGTCGCTGCTGGTGCTGGTGCTGCTGCTGTTCGTTGGCGTCGCGACGCAGTCTCAGCTTCGCTGTTCGCGTCGCAGCCGGCGTTTTCTGCACTGCACTGCACATTTTCCCAGCCCCAGTTGAATGCAGTTTTTCACTGTTTTTTCAGTTGATTGCCACGCTTCAATGGAGTTTCAGTTCGAGTTTGAGTTCGAGTTCGAATTGCAGCTCAGCGTGCGTGCGAGCGAGACAGCCTGCTGATTTGAGTGTGTGTGTGTGTGTGTGTTGAGTGCGGGGCGCGGTGACAAGAGCTTTTTTTTTTTTTACATTCATATGCGTGTGAGCAGGGAACGTGCGTGTGTGCTTGTGTGCGTGCGTGCGTTAGCCTAAACTTGTTAAACAGTGTAAAAAAGAAAGAGAGAGAGAGAGAAATATTTAAATAATTTTGTTTTGTTTTTTATTGTTGTTGTTGTTGAAGCGGAGAAACACAGAAAGACAACAACATTGAGTGGGGCAAGTGAATAAACAACACAGAGAGAGAGAGAGAGAGAGAAAAAAAGAAAGAAAAACAAGACAAAAAGAGAAACAAAAGCAACAAAAAAATAAAAAAAACGACGAGAGCCGCTTAGCGAAGACACGAACCCGAGAAATGCCTGTGATAAAGCAACGGAAAATGAGTCGCTTTAAGGTTAGTACAAAATACCAACGTAATAGTGGTGGTGGAGGAGGGGGAGGGGGAGAGGGGAAACTAGAGGAATGGTGTGAAAGAGAGAGAGAGAGAGCTAGAGAGACGCGTGCACACTGTTTTTTGCTGCTGCCTTTTGATCAGCTTTTCTGCTTTGCTTTCCTCCTTTTATTCCGGCAATTTTCTTCTCTCTAGGGTCCCTGCTCTGCATGGGGTGTCCTTGTTAGGATGAGATGAAATGAAATTGAAGTGAAAATTTATATTCGAACAGGGAAAGTGAAAAAGAGACACGAGAGAGTGCCAGCGAGGGAGAAAGAGAGGGAGAGAACATATGATTGGATTGTGCGAGTCAAGCTGAGAAAGTGATATGTGGCATCAACTCAATGCGAATGCAATTAAAAAGGCAGACAGTGACACGAAGAGAGAGAGAGGGAGGGAGAGGGAGAGAGACAGAGACAAACCGAGATTAGAAGTAAAGCGCATTCGTCGCAAAGTTTGCCCAATAGCTTTTAAACCGGATCAGATTGCGGCAAAAAAAAAAAGAGAAACAATAGAAAAACGAAATGAGTAAATTGCAAATTTGCAATGTTTATGCAATGAAACTCGTGGATTTGTTAATTATTTGGGCAGCTTGAGAGTGTAACATCTTGATAAATTAAGTTTCAATTCCATTCTCCATATAAATTAATAATACAGTGCATTTACTGCGGGATAACTGTGTGTAGAGCAAAGGAACAGTGGCACTAACTAAAGCATCAAAAAGAGCTTTAGCTTAATTACTCAATGTTAATGCGATGAACTTCATGTATTACTTTCATATTTCTGATGATAACTCAAGAAGTAAAGTAGAGTATGTTATAAAGTTGTAAAATCATTTTATAATACACAAAGCCAACACTTTTAATACATTTTTCTATGTTTATGCGATGAAATTCGTGTATTTGTCTATTTTTTTTTAATTATATATCTTAAAGAACTAGCTTGGTTATTAATTAAATTTGAAATTAACTGGAATAACTAACTAATGCCTTTACTTAACTTAAAAAAAGAGTTTAAACTACATTTCCTTATGTTTATGCGATGAAATTCGTGTATTTGTCAGTTATTTCTTATTTTATATCAACTAAAGTGAAACTAACTAGAATAACTAACTTAAGTTGTGACTAAACTGTCCAACAGGCATAAAAAATGAGTTTCAACTTAATTTCTTTTTATTTATGCGATGAAATTCGTGTATCTGTAAATTATTTTCACAATATTTCGTTCAGGAAACTAATTAAAACACTTGTAAAATAAAAAAAAAAAAATGTTTATATTAATTTATGATAAAGTTCATTTACTGCTGGGTAACTGTGCGTCGAGCAAACATTTTTAACTTCGCACGTCTTTGAAGAGCTTAAAACAATTGTAAAACTATTGTACATACCCAGAGTGCCCCCTTACTTAAAAAAAACTGGTAATGCAGAAAGAAAGAAGCAGAGGAAGAAGCGACAGCAGTTGATGAGAAGAAGTTTGCCAAAGACACGAGCAAGAAGAAGAAGAAGAAGATGAAGTAGTAAAGTAGTTGTAGTCGTAGAAGAAGAAGCCAGCGAAGAAGAAGAAGCAGAAGCAGAAGAGGCACAAGAAGAAAACCTAATTTCTCTTTTTCTCGCTGCTGTAATACAACATTCAAATGCAACAGCGACAACAACAACAACAAGAGCGAGAGAAACAACGGTAGAAGAAGAAGAAGCAGGCAACGCAACAAAAAAAAAAAAAAATTCGCAAGTTCATTGAACTTGCCATGAAAATTATACGCTGCTGTGCCGCAAGCAGCGAGAAAACGAAAAGAGGCAGCAAAATAGAAAAAAAAATAGCAAAAAAAAAACTAGCAGCAGCAGCAGCGCGAAACTAGTCATGCGTCGCTGCCAACGTCGACGTTGGCGTCACTGCAAAAAGATTTGCGACCTGACCTAAAATGCAAAATTGTTCGCTGTCCCCCCTTGCGGGGCGGCACTGCTTGCGTTAACAGAGGCCGCCTCTGTTAACAGCAAGAGCGCAAGAAAGAGAGAGAGAGTGGGAGAGAGAATGAGCTTAACTAAGCGGCTCAGCTGTTTACAGTTCTCGCTCTTTTCGCGTGTCTCTTATTTCTTTTTCTTTTACGACATTAATAAAATGAGTTTGAAAAAGTTTTGGCTAAGAATTTATGTTATACACTTACACACGTGTGCATGCATGTGCGTGTATACATGTGTGTGTTTTTGTTGTGTGTTATGTCTGTTATACACATGTCTCTAACTCAATTGATTCGATTGACAGACAAAAGACTGAGAAAGAGAGAGAGGGAGAGCTAAAGAGAGAAGTCACGTTGTATGTGGGTCACAGCAGAGTTTGTAGGAATTTCTATAATGTTGAATATTTATTTTATTATTTGTATATAATTTTTTATTTTATTTATAAATATAACAGATATTCCCTAGAGGGCTCCCCTAGAGATAGGCTATTATAAGTTGTATGTATGAGCTTGTAGGAGGTTGTAGAAGGCCGAGCAGTAGTAGGCAATTTAAACCTCAATTTAGGCATATATTGAACAGATTCAAGAGTCGAGTCGTCGTATAAAATTTCTAGGCATATATAGTGTAACAGAGTCAATATTCTCATTATTTTCATTAATTTCCATTATTTTCTGTCTGTATGAACACTTATATCTCACTGACTATAAGAGCTAGCTCTACCAAATTTGACAGTGTCTTCCATTAGTATACGTAGCTATTGTTGATTTTTAAAATTGTCCACGCCCACTAACGCCTACCTTAATCGATGAAAATCAATTTGCAAGAGTGATTTTAAAGCTTAAATGTTTTAAATTGCTGTATATAATGAATAGTATTATCTCAATGATTGCTGTAAATTTAATTGATATCGTATCATTAATATTATAGAAAATGAAGAATCAAAGGTTTTAAAACTGTGAATATAATGTAATATATATTATATATATATATTATATATACATATATTAAGCATACTTTTTATTATTCATTAGGTTTCTTTCTCTTTTGAATAATCTCATTTGATATCAAATTTCTTAGTTTGTGTTAGTTTGTTTCAAAAATAAAATTTCATGTCTCTTGTATGACACATACGATATGACAGATGTGCACACATTGGAGATATGAAGATGAGTGTGTGTGTGCGTGTGTGCGTGTGTGTGTAAACATTTCCATATGAATTTTGATGTTGAAAGCCTCTTAAAAATATTACGCGTATAATTCCAGGCATGTTCGCTTCCTTAGCTCCTCTACCCTGAGAGGGACTTATAAGCATTTCCATTTAGTGCTCACATCACGCGGCGTATGTGTAATCCGCGTGTGTGTGTGCGAGCGCGCGAGAGCTTGTGTAAAATTGCGTATACGCCGCGTGCGCTTGTTTCAATTTCCTCCACGCATTTGATGTTAGTTTATTATGCATTAAAAGTATTAAATATTCCCTTGTGCGGAATTCAACCTAAGCCGAGCTCCCTTTACCCTCCTCCCTCTCCTCCTCTCCTCCTCTATCCCGGCTGCGGCTTGTTTAGTGTTGTAAAACGCAGCAACACATCGACAAGTTGAACTGACAAAAAGTTTTTGATGAGCCGAGGTTCAAAGGGAATGACAGAGGGAGAGCGAGAGGGAAAGAGAGCTTGTGGAAGTGGGGGGGGGGTGGTATGGAGATGGGGGGTAGGGTTTGTAGAACGGGAGGTCGGCGATTGCGCGACCGTGTCGGCTCAGTGGCGCCCCCTAGAGTGCGATGATTTTCTTGCTGTGCTGATGCTAACGAGTTTTTTCTTCTTTCTTTTTTCTTTTGCTTTTCTTGCGCGTTTGATGCAAAGGCAGAAGCTGTGGGGGGGGGGGAAGGGGGAGAAGGGTTTGAGCTGGGGTTGTCAGCTGTTGTTGTTGCTGCTGTTGTTGTTGTTGTTGTTGTCGCCCGAGTTGACATCAAAACGGATATGGAATTTTCAATATTTACTGTTGCCTTTGCGGCTTAATGTATGCAGCTCACACACACGCACACACACACACACATACAGAGAGTGTGGCCTGCGCAATGGCTAACGCCCTACTGTCCCTCTGCTGCCCCCCTGCACCCCCGTCCATGCACTCCTCCCCCTTGCGCCTGCAGCATGCTTATGTAAGCATTTTCAGCATGTTTCCGCCTTTTATATACTTGCTCTCTCTCTTTCTCGCTTAGAGAGTGAACACGGCGAAATTCTGAGGGGGGTACATTTGCCTGTGGCGTGGGTGCAAGGTAGGGGGAGGGGGGGAAGAAGAGTTTACTCGTTTCAGCACACATCACTCTCTTCTCCCCTTTCTCCCTCTCTCTCTCTGTCTCTCCCTTCTCCCTTTCTCTCTTTGTTCTGTGTAATTCATTTAGCAGTTTTCGCACGCAGCAAAACTGCAGCAGCAGCAGCAGCATTTGCAGCGCCGCCAGATGGCGCTGTTGTGTGTGTGTGTGCGAACAGTTTGACGGATTGTTGCCACATGGCCTTGGGCTGTTACAGGTAGAAAAGGTTGATAGAAACGCAGCTTGGGTTACATGAGCTAATCAAATTACCCCCGGCCAATTACAGGGTATTTGTATGCTAGACACGACTATGTGGCATATTAATGATTATTCTGCTACGATGATTATTGAGAATAAAACAAAATTAAGTTTATTAAATGACGTTTGCATTTCGATCTCCTTTCGATTGCTCCATTCATTGCTCTCTTAGATCTGATAGAAAGTGCTATATGCAGAAGAATATATATACTTAAAGGGTATCAGAGCTGCCTGCCATAACTAAGTTGCCTTTAATACCCTGCTACCTTTGGTACAAACATGATTAACTTAATAAAGAACCTTCAGAGCACCCTTTTACAGGGTATCTGCTAGTTTGCACGTTTAGTTCAATTTTTAAGCATTAAATTTGTTGCTACAGCTTTCAATTTGAATACCCTGTGTGGCCTTTTTTTACAGGGTATATGCAACAATTGCCACAGAAAATTGTTTGTTGAAATTTGTTTTAGTGAAACCTTTTTTTTTTGGTTTAGTTTAAGTGCAACACATTTACACTACAAATTCACACACACATCAAATACACACACACATCAAATACACACACACATCAATTACACACACACACACACATAAAAAACATAGACACATCAAATACACACACACATCAAATACACACACACTGCAAATACAGATAAACCTTAACTGCAAAATGGGTTTGATTTGTTGTAAATGAAATGTGTTTAGACTCACTTTGCGAGTGTTTATTGTGTGTAGAAGAGTTGTAGTAGAGTGTAATGTACCTTTATATACTTTATGCATGCATATGTGTGAGTGTGCGTGTGTGTATATAGGGTATATAGCGCAACTTGTCCGATTTGGCAAACTGTTCATAATTTATGCATTTTGACAGCTTTGAGCGACACACTTTAATATATAATTACAGCCTATTTGCGCCAGTCTGCTTGCCACACACATACGCACTCTACTCTACACACACACACACGCACACTCCTCTACACACACACACACACACACACACTCCTCCACGCACACCTTCACATTGCAGCTATTGAGGCTTTGCTGTTTGATTTGTTTGAAGCCTTCTTGCTGTTATACAATATGCAAGTGTTATACATAAGTGCAAGGGGCAACCCCCCTCGCCCCCCCCTCCTCCTCTTAACTCCCACTGCCACGCCTACGCATCCTCTTGGCCTGCACTTTGTACCTCTTCGTCGCAGCTGTGTGTTTGTGTCTCGGCTTTTCCTGGATATCCTTCAACATCCTTCCTCCTTCTCCCCTTTCCGCTGTCAGCTACTGCTACGCCCACTTGCACGCCCTCGCGTTCATATCATGCGTTGCACGCCACGCTGCGGCACAAACTGAGGCAAGCAACGTTCTCTGGTCAGCAAGCTGCGGGAATGTTTGATGAGCAGCAACAGCAGCAGCAGAAACAGCAAAGGCAACAGCAGCAGGTGCAGCAAGCAAGGGTGGCAACGACGGGGGGAGATGGTGCAAATGGTATTGAATACACATGCACAGTGGTGCAACATCTTCATAAATGTGCTGGTGAAATTTGTAGTAGAAGTAATTTCTTTTTTTCGCTTATATAAAATGAATTTTTATAATTAATTTGTAATATTCAAAAAATGTTCTTAGTATAAACATAAATTCAACTCAGCAAAGATCATAGATAATGGTATAGAGATCTAGTAAGATAAATAAATATATCATTATAAAAAAATAAATATATCATAATAAATAAATAAATATATCAAAATAAATCAATAAATATATAATAATAAATAAATAAATATATCATAATAAATAAATAAATATAATATTGAAATATATATTATCTCCGCGCCCATAAAGCTTATATATTCTGAATCTGCATCAACAGAGAAATCAAACTAGCCTTATCCGTCTAAGTTTTGAAGCTATCGTTTTGAAACTTGTCACCCATGGTTCACATTGCTGCACGCTATTTATAAGTCGGAACGAACCAGATCGGACCGATATATCGTATAGCTGCCATCCAAACTATTGGCCGATTTTTGTTATTTATCAAGATATTGCAATCAAATTTACTACATCGAACTTTATAATATGCATATAAAATTTGATCAAAATCGGGCTACTATAACATATAGCTGCCATAGGAATTATCGGCCGAAATAAAGGTTTTTGTTGAAGATCAGTTTTGGTTTTAGAAATAACTCAGTGTCTCATCAAAGTGAGACATAATATTGAATATACATAAGACCATTCAACTCTGCAACCATTATATATAACTTGTATAGGAACAATCGAAGGATATAAGAACTTGCAAGGCTTGTCGAAGTAAGCCTTTTATTCTTGTTTGAAATATATAATTAATCTAAGTACCTCTAAGACAGATGATAGATTGACTTTTAAATCTGATATAAGATTTATATGATATAATATATAATGTGACTTATAATAGAGAGGAATATTATACATATTATATACGCTCCAATTCAAATTCAGTTACACTTTTTCAACAGACATCAGACCAGTGTGCGGCCAGTTTAGTGATGAATGCAGTGGCATAGGGAGTGAGGAACAGAGTGAGAAAGAGAAAGAGGGAAGGCAGATGTGAATAGCAATGGGAAATGAAATGAGAGAGGAGGTGAGGGGAGAAGAGGGGGTTGAGGATGTAGAAACTCGGGTTAGATTTGGGTTGCTGTTGCTATTGCTGTTACTGGGCTTGGGTCTCTCTCTCTCTCTGTGTGTGTGTATGTGTGTGTGTTTGTCGGTTAGTCGCCGCTTTGTCAACCTTTTTGGCCGGGTTCAGCTTCAGCTTCAGCATTCGGGACGCGCTTTAGACCAAAGTTGACTTGGCTTTGTCGCTAGGCGTCGCTAATGTGCAGCACGCGTTGCAGTGCACATGTGTGTGTGTGTGTGTGTTTCAGTGTGCGAGTGTGCGAGTGTGTGTGTGCATCTTTCTCCCTCTCGACGTGCTTGGCAACGCATTTTCGTTGGTAGTTTGACACACACACAGCAGGGGGGAACAGGGGGAGGGAGGGAGAGGATGATAGAGGGAGGGGGGGGGGGAGGGCTGTGCGTGGGTGGCAGCTCGTGGTATTCGCCTGCAACGCGCCGCAGCTCGCCGACACTTTGCGCATAGTTTATGCCACTTGCCAGGCTCAGCTGCAGCTGCAGATGCAGCTACAGATACAGATACAGACGCTATATATGTATATATATATACAACTGAGTGGTATATAAAGGCAGGCATACATGCTACGTACATACAGCTACACATGATGTACAAGTGTGTGTGTGTGTGTGCAAGTCATGCCATATCAAGAGTGAAAAGCTCAACGCGATTGCTCAACTTTATTTTCATTGTGTATGGTATACCCCTCCTCCCCTCTCCCTCCCCCTTTTTAACTCTGCTGCCAACCAAAAATGTATGTATGTAAGGCATCCCCCCCCTCTCGCCCCTTGTCTGCACCAAAACTGTTTGCAACTATTTTTAATCAACCTAAGCCTAAAAAATGCTGAAAAATATTCGTATGAACACGCAGATCTCGAAGACTATAAGTGCTAGCGCTTTCAAATTTGCTGTGAATGTGTCTTAAAATTGTGGGTTAATAAAGCTTGTTTTATAATTTGACCACGCCCACTGCCGCCCTTTTTAAACGTTATAAATTTGAGTGACCAGCGTAATTTTTAAGTTAGAACGTTTTTTTATGTTTATTTTAACGTTCATTATTAATAAGATAAGCTGAAATTATTATGCTATATGTTTTATGTATAATCCTACCCCCCTTGCTCCCTTTTCCCATTTCCACATGTGCCTTCACTATATATAAAGCACTATATAGAAGAGTTCTTTCTTCTTGTAACCCTTCTTGCTAGCTGCTTCTTTCTCCCAACTCCTTTCCTCTTCTGCTTTTATATGTTCTCCTCCTTCTTCACCTGCTGCTTTTCTCCCTTTTTGTCCACCTTCTTCTCCTCCTTCTCTACCTCTTTGCGACTTTCTGCTTTGCTGTGTCTGTCACTTCCTTTTATCTTATTTGCACGCGCAACAACGAAAATTAAACTTTTTTACAAGCTGCAGTGGCAAGTCACGGGCAGGAGGAGGGGGGTAGTACAAGTAAGGATGTGTGTGTGTGTGTGGAGGGGGAGGGTTGGGGGAAGAACCCTCCCTGCTGTGCCCAGTTCGAAGAGCGAGTGAAATGGAAACTCAGCTCGGAAGGAACTGGAAACAACTCCAACCTTTTTTTTTTTGGGGTATATCAAAAAAATAACCAAGTGTGGCTGCACATGTGTGTGTGTGGGAATGTGTGTGTGTGTGTGCAGTGCAAAAAAATATTGTTTTATTTTTGCTTACGTTTTGCCATCCATATTCGTCGTGTGCAATTGTTTTTGTTGTCGTTGTTGTTGTTGTTTTTGTCATTTTCTTTGCTTTATTCATTGACGTCAACTTTTCATCGTTTTTCTTTAGCTCCCTCTCTCTGTCTCTCTTGCTCACTTGGCCTGTTTGCCTTTGTCTACCCATCTCTCTATCTTGTTCTTCCTTTCTCGCTCTTTCTCTGTCTCTCTCTTGGTTTTCTTCTCATCTTTGTGCGGCGTTTTTTTGTGTATTGTGCGCTATGCAAGCAAATTAAAAATTCAATTTTTGTTGTGCAACTTTTGTGCTTCACCCTCACTCCCCACCCAACCCCAGCTCAGCACACACACACACACACACACACACACACACTAGCTGCTCTGCATCCCCTACTCTTGCTGTCTCTGTTGCTCTCTCTCTCTGTCTCTCTCTCTCGTTTGCTCTGCTGACTTTTCTTTAAACAATGTTTCCCTTTTCCGCGTTGCGTGCATGTTTGCAATATGTTATTAGAAAGCCCCTCCCCTCGCGCCCCTACTCTGCCTGCCCCCTTTTACCATATATTCGACCTCGTGTCAGAAGCTCCTTCAACTTCTTCTCTCTCTCTCTCTGTCTCTCTTTCGCTTGCACTTTGACTACGCCTACTTTGCATCGCACTTGACTTAATTTGTCGAAACGAAGCAAAAATATGAATAATTTTATTATTCGAGTGTTTTTACGCACAAACAAAGTAACATTCCTTATGAACTCGATATTATTGAGGCGAATTTTCGAATTTTGGTTAACTTTATTTTTAAGTTTCTTCCTCTGTCGGGGTATCTTTATTCCTCCCTGTGTTTCCCTTTCTTTCTATTTCTATTGTTTCTCTTTACCTTTCTCTCCTCATGTCTCTATCTTTTTCTCTACTCTTCTTCTTACTATTCTTTCTTTCTCTCCTCGGTTCTTTTTAACTTTGCTCTCTGTTTCTCGGTTCCTTTAAATCATTAGCTTTCTCTCTGTTTCTCCTTACTATTTTCTCTCTCTCTTTCTCACTGTTTCTCCTTAATTTGTCTCTCTCGTTCTTTTTCTCTGGGTTTTCATACCTATTTTCTCTTTCTCGGTTTCTTCTAACCTTTCTCTGCTTCTCTTGTTCTTCCTTTCTTTCTTTTTCTCTCTCTCCAAGCTCTCTATCTTTCTTTCTCTAGCTGTATTTTCGTTTCTATAGTTTTTTATTTGATTCTCTATTCGTTTCTCTCAACCTAACCTAACCTAACCTAACTTTCTTTAGCCCATTGTTTCTTCCTTCTTTTCTCTCTCTCTCCCTTTACCTAGCACCTTTCTCTCTCCTTTGTTTTAAGTCCCTTTCTATTCTCCTCTCTCTTTCTCTCGGCCTTTCTCCCTCTTCTCTTTGTCTCTCTCTTCAATTTATCTCTCTCTTCAATTTATCTCTCTCTTCAATTTATCTCTCTCTTCCATTTATCTCTCTCTTCAATTTATCTCTCTTTCCCTCTCTCTCTCTCTCCCTCTCTCTCTCTCTCTCTCCCTCTCTCTCTCTCTCCCTCTCTCTCTCCCTCTCTCTCTCTGCCTTTCTCTCTCTCTTTGTCTCTCTCTCCTTTCTCTTCGTCTTTCTGTCTCTGCTTTTGTCTCCCTGCTTTTCTCTCTCTTCTCTTCGTCTCTCTATTCAATTTATCTCTCTCTCTCTCTCTGTCTTTCTCTGTCTTCTCTTTGTCTCTTTCTTTTTTCTCTCTCTGCCTTTCTCTCTCTTCTCTTCGTCTTTCTCCCGTTCGTCTCTCTCTCTCTCTCTCACTATCTCTCTAACTCTCTCTCTAACTCTCTCTCTAACTCTCTCTCAATCTCTCTCTCTCTCTCCTTGTGTGTCTTTCTTTCGCTCTCTCACTGCTTTTCTCTATCTTTATATTTCTATTTACCTCTCTCTATTTCTCTCTCTGTATATCTCTTACCTCTTCTCTTCTTATCTTACTCTCTCTCTCTCTCCCTCTATCTCTTTCTCTTTCTCTATCTCTATCTCTACTCTCTCTCTCTCTCTCTCTCTCTCTCTCTCTCTCTCTCTCTCTCTCTCTTCCCCACACCTGCTGTCGTTGTTGTTGCTTTGGTCAATTTAAATCGCCAAAGCCTTCGCTTGCGTTGTGTCTACACAATTGCGCTACGCCTCTGCGCCTACCTAAACACCCTCCTCCCTCTTCTCCCTCTTCCCCTTCTCCCCCTCTGTCCTCCCTCTAACAGTTCTTCCTCTACTCTTTTGCTCCCCCATTCGCTGTAGCTTTTTGCCAGCTTTAGACTTTTTCATTCGTTTGTTTTGCGCTCGCCGTTTTGTCGCGTCTCGTTGTTGGTCAGTTTTTTGTTGCTGCTGCTGCTGTTGTTGTTGTTGTTGTTGTTGCTGGCGAGTTGCCTCAGCTGCAGCAGCAACAGCAACAGCAACAGCAACAGCAACGGCAGCTTCAATTGAGCACTTTGCGTTGCGATTTTCAACATCTCTCAGCCTCTCAACATCAGCCTCCGTCTAGGTTCACATTCTCATTACAGTTCATTCACCCAAAAGATACTACGGCTTTATGTATCTATTAGTTATGTATGTGCTGCTGCTGTTGCAGTTGCTTTTGTAGTTGTTGTTGTTGCTGCTGCTGCTGCTGGCCATGTGTAGAAGCGAAAACTGCGCGTGGCAGGCGGCAACAAGCCCAACAGCAACTGCAACTGCAACAGCAACAGCAGCAGCTGCCTCCTGCCTCCCTCTCTCTCTCTCTCTCTCGTAATCTCCTTCTCACTCTGCACTTTCAGCCAAAGTTTTGATTTGTGAGTTATGTTGTAGACTCACACACACACACACAGACAGAGAGAGGTTGCCACACACACACAGAGAGAGCAAAAAACCCTTAACCCAAACTCGAATCTGAAACCGAAACCAAAACACAAAACACAAAACCCAAACTAATCGCATTCCCATTTGCATTGCTCGCCAGCAAGCCCAGCTCAATTGACTTATCTCTAGCGCCATCTTCTTCTCACACTCACTTACTCAATTTACTTTTCTCTTTCTTTCTCATTGCAGGTGAGTTTCTTTTGCTGTTAATACAATAAAATAAAACCAAAAACAGGCGACGAATTCAAGCAGAAACTAAAACTAAAAACTGCAAATTTGTTTGGCCTCCTTCTCCGTCTCTGTCTCGCTCCTTTCTCAACAACAAGCTGTTGCCAGAGCTGGAGAGAAAGAAGGAGGGGCGGGGGGGGGGGAGGCCTATGGACCCGGTGAGCTTATGTTGTTGTTGGCTGCTTGCGTCTGCTATTAAGCAGACCAGAAGAGTGCAACTATGAAAAACTTATCAATTATTTGTAGCTCAAACTTATATAGTATATAGAGGTAAGGAGACGAGAATCGAAGTCAGCTATGTTTTGCTATAGACTTACCATAAACAGATTGGTAGAACTAAATTCGAATCCCTTAAGCTAATCACGGGCCTCCTCGGCCACTTCAGCAAACTGAGGCAGGTATAGTGAGTAAGGAATGTAGTGAAAAGAAGAAATTAGCTCTTAAATTTGTAGCAGTGCAAGTTATGCACTGAAAAAAGCTCAATAAGATCTACGTAATTATATTTCTTATATTTACACATTCTCTTTCAACAATGCATTTAATAGAAGAGGAACTCTGCCAAAGAGTTGTGCACATTTATTACATATGTTGCTGAGTTTCTTAATAGAAGTAAAGCTAAAGTTAATATCGTATAAAAATAATTATAAAGTTTATAGGGTGTGTCAAAAAACAGTAAGAAAAGCAGCTCTCATAAAAGAACTTTTTGATAAAAAGAAGGAAGTTTAATATCCAATTGAGCTAAGGTAAATCAAGTGGAATTTAGTAAAACTAAAGTACAATGAGTGAAGAAACACTAAGAGGAGAGCTCTAAAGTTGTATAATTGATTGCTTGAAGATGCAATTGAATGCATTTCATACGAAACATTTGTAAAATTGCAGTTGAAAACTTTACAAGGCTCCCAATTTTATACAAAACCAAAAGGCGTAACTGTCCAAAATTAAAGTCGAAACATTTAACAAGAAAGTGCTCAAATGGCCTTTTGCTACTGTTACTTAAGTTACTAAAGTTGCAGCCCATTATAACTTCTTATTGAAACAGAAGCTTTAACAGCTTGAACTCCTTCTAGGATACTCTATATACTCTATTCTTGTATGGTATCTTAGTTTTTTGAATTTGAATTAGAATATCTAAGCTGTATTTTTGAAGCCTTAAAACAAAAGTCATAACTTCCTTCTTATTTGCCCTTTAAAGCAGAAGCTGCAACTTATTGTTAACCTTTTATAATAATAAAATTATTTCTATAATTATTTCTATAAATTATTTGAACTAATATTTTAACTTAAATATTGCTAGATATAAGTAATTTAAAGTAAGAAACTCTTAAGAAGTCAGTTGATGCTTAGAAAAAACTATAAATGTTGCCTTACGATGGCGATCAATAAATTAATTAATTAATTAAATAAATAAATAAATAGGTATAGTATCATTTATAGTAAGGTATAATGTAAGTACAGTATAGATGTAGTACAGGTACATATACCACAGATATACATAGTTGCCTATAGTCGCTCTAACTGCAAGTTGCCTTTCCTTCATTTTGTATTTATTGTATTTTAGGGTCCTTTATTTTGCAGTAGTCGACAGCAAATAACAACAATAACAATGCGAACAAGAAACCAATGACAACCAATGAGTTTTTTTTAGGGGATATTCCATTTCCACCCGCACCTGCTGCTAAACCCCCCCTTCCCCCACGCAATTGCGAAAAAAAAAACAATTTTTTCGTTTCGTATTTTTGCAATTTGTA
Organism: Zaprionus indianus; assembly: GCA_018904595.1. NCBI lineage: Eukaryota > Metazoa > Arthropoda > Insecta > Diptera > Drosophilidae > Zaprionus > Zaprionus indianus. The sequence goes on from JAEIHA010000344.1 coordinate 2,901,091, forward strand.
CATTTTTTTCGTGTGCGCTTAGCTTAGTGATACATGCGGAGGAAAGAGGAAAGGGGGGGGGAGGGAGTAGGTAGGAGGAGTAGCAAAAGTAGTAGGCATAAGGGGGGATGAGGGAGTGAAGGTTTAAAGCGCAAGCAAAGGAAAAAAGCGAAATACTTCGTGTGTTTCGTGTGTGTTTGTATGCTCAATAGATGTGTCCATGTGTGTGTGTATGTGTGTGTGTATTGCGCAGCAGCTAACAACGCTGCGACGCTGCTGCCAACGTTGACGTTGTCGGTGACAGCAGCAGCAATAGCAACAACATCAACAACAACAATAACAACAAGAGCATTTGCTGCTGCTGCTGCTGGTCGCGGCATCATTGCCCGCGCTGAAATCGGTTTGGTTTTAGTTTTCCAATGCATATGCAGGGCGCGCTGGGGCAGCTGAGGGCTACAGCAATAGGTGATGCAGAGAGTAGAGGGAGAGGGAGAAGGAGAGGGAGAGCAGCACAGCAGCAGCTATTTCCAGTGTGTATTTAGCAAATGTTGTTGTAGTTAGTTTCCACTTCCAGCGACGGCGGCGGCAACCAACTAAGGCTCTGAAACTGCAGAGCCTCGATTCGGTTTTGTGTGTCTATTACCACACACACAGACACACACAGACACACACACACACAAACACAGACACAGCTACACACTGGCGCACTAGCACACAACAAGAGCAACAACAACAACAACTAAAGCAGGCACAATGCCCGCTCTCCCCGCTACCTTTTAGCGCTTTGTCTGTGTGTGTGTGTGTGTGTTTGCTACCTTCCCTAACAACAGCCAACATTACCTACCTAGGCAGCCTCCCCCCCACTTCCCTTCCCTCCACACACACTCCCTCGCAGCGCTTAAGCTTTAGTTTTGGGTATACATAAATCAGTTGAGGCAGCAACACAGAGCCAAAGCTGCCATTCGATTAGCATTTTCCGAATGCAATTTTCCAGTTTCGAATTCCAATTTGGAATATATGTATTATATATTGTACAATATAGCAAGTATAGCAAGCTAAAGAGGCTTGTTCTACCACATATATAATAAATGTTTCGCAACCAAATGCAATAAATATTTGTTTATATTTTGCTTAGTCGTAGATTTTATTTATTATATAAAACAGAGAAAGGAAGAGAGACGAAGAAAGACAAAGAGATACGCAGAGAGACGAGGAGAGTTATTTTTTGGTTAGTTTTATTTATGGCAACTAAATGTATGCGCTCTTTTATAAACAAATTTATAGTTTTGCAAAGGGTATCCTAAGTTGGGTTAGAAGAACCTCTTCAATCTTATACATATATTAGATACATGATATATATTATATTATTGTATTTTATGTTGCATACTTAAGGGAAGTCCCATTTTTTTTTTTGTTTTTTTTTTTTTTTAAACAATTTATACGCTCGCAGTGGGTGTATTAATTTTCGCCAGCAGAATGCGACGCATCTTAGTATATATAAGTATATATATTCTGAATCAGCATCAGAGGAAGCGAACTAGCTCTGACCGGGCCCTAGTCTCTTAGTTTGCTGAAACTTGCCTCATATGCTTCTTATGGCTGCATGCTGTAAATAAGTCAAAACGAGCAGGATTGGATTGATATATCGTATAGCTGCCATAGAAACTATTTGCTGATTTTTGTTATTTTGCCAAGCCAATGCAATCAAATTTACTACATCAGAGTTTTTTGGTGTATGAAATATGCATATAAAATATCATCAAAATCGGACCATATTAACATATACCTGCCATAGGAGCAATCAGTCGAAATTAAGAATTTTGTATGAAAAGCAGTTTTAATTTTAGAAATAAAGTGCCAATTAAAGTGAGACTTAATATTGAATCTACATAATATCATTCACTTCTGCATCCATTATATGGTATATAACTAGTATTGGAACAATCGAAGGGTATACGAACCTGCCAGGGCATAAAACCTTCGTCGTTCCGAAGCACTTCATTCGTTCTCGTTTTTTTTTTTTTTTTGTTCTCCTCGTTTTATGTAAATTTCATTTCATTTTGCCGCAATTACAAATGTATGTGGGAGTGATAGAGATAGATATAGTGTGAAAGAAAGAGAGCAAAGAGTGTGGAGGGGAGGGGGGGTGTGTATGAGGGAGATAGAGAGTCAGATTCAGCGTCATCGTCGCCAAGTTGCTGTTGATGATGTCGCGCTTGCAACTCGCACTAGTTGAGCGACTTTCCATTTCTTTGCGCCTTTTTCTTTAGCGCTGGTTTTTCTTTTCGGCAACTTTGCCACACTTTATGTACACCCCACCTGCATTATGCAGTATGTGCGTGCGTGTATATAACACGTGTGTGTGTGTGGCGCTATCTCTCTGTCTGTGCTCAACCCCCGAAATTGCAGCCGGAGCGCCATCTGTCGATGCAAAATGCAAGCACTTGCAGCGTCTCTTTGCAACGCGTAGCTCTCTGTATGTGTGTGTGTGTGTGTGAACAATAAGCCAAAAACCAGGCACCCCTGCTTCAACTGCCCCTCTCCCCTCTATCGCAGCCAGGCATTTTGGTATTAACAAAACCCGACAACAACAACAACAACAGCAGCAGCAGCAGCAGCACGTCGAGTATTTCCTCCGCCCCCGCCCCCGCGTTCGCGATAGCCGTCGTTGTTCTCGTCGTTGTCGTTGGCGGCTGCCGAAAATTTTCCACGATTTGGCAACATCCGTGGCAACAGCAGCAGCAACAACAACAACAACAACGAGTGTGTGGTGATTGAAAGGCCCGGACCAAGGCCCGGGACTGGGCCCGACTGGGAGCCAGAGCCAGAGCCAGACCCGATGCGATGCGTTGCGTTCCGACACGAGCGAGCGAGCTGCCTGCCTGAGCTGCTGCCCTGTTGTTGGTCCGAAGCCGCTTTCCCGTTCTCTGTGTGTGTGTGTGCGTGTGTGTCTGTGTGTGGGGCAACTTGGCAATGTTTTTCATATGCAGCGCGCGCGCATCATGCATCACATGTGTGTGCAGGCAACACGCAACGACATGCATGCAATGCAGCACCAGCCCCCCTCCCCCTCCTTTGCTGCCCCAGAGCAGACAATGGTGCGTATGCTGGATGTGGTGAACAGGTGCCACGCCTACACTGCTGCCCCCGAAGCCCTGCCGCAGCTTGGCCATAAAACAATTATAGATACTCAGTTATGAGCTTGCACTGCTACTAGTACTCCCTCTCCCTCTCTCTCAACCTATCTCTCTTTCACTTAATCTCCCACTCTCACAGCTAATCACCTTCCCTCTCTCTCTCTCTCTCTCCCCACTCTCTATTTTTGTCTGTGCTGTGGTGTGCTGTGTCTGCTAATTAGAATTCAGAAACAATGGGCAAACACAATGCAGAGAGCGATGCCTTGAAGCACCTTGATGGATTGCAACCGATTATCCTAACTAACTGTGTGCTCCTGTGTAAGGCATTTTCACACAGGCGAAACAATGAAAATTCAATACGCCTAGTATGCCGTGCATACGCATACGTGTTGCCAAGGTGCCAAGCAGATGAGGGTGCAATTTAAAGTTGTAACTTTAATACATCTTGTTTGTAATGCAGTTCCACTTGAAACAGCATAAACAGTTAAACAATCAAACAATTACAGAATATAACTCGAGGCTTTGTTTATCTTACGTAACTGACGTAGCAACACGGAGATAATTGTGCTTCAGCTTACGTGTTGGGATCTTTAAGGTTGAATGTTAAGTTACTTGTCAAATTAAACTGTTTACTTCGAGTATCAAGCTAGTAATAGAAGCACAAGTTATAGCAGCACAAACTTGACAATTATACGTAATGGAGTCACTACGTAATGCAACTTTATAGCGCTGAGTAGTGCCTGAGGTGGAACAATCTTCCAACTAACGTAAGGCTAAGCTACTTTAACAAGGAAATATTCAACTTGACCATACGTACAAAGGGTACCTAACTATACGTAGTTCTTAACGTTACGTAAAGCAACGTAAAAGCTTACTGATCCGAATAAACGTTTAGAGATACGGTCCTAACAAGGTCCTGTCACAAAACACAGCACCTTAATAGGTTACAACGCAGCCACTACGTAACGTTACGTCATAGCACTGAGTAGTGCCTCAGTTGGAACTACCTTCCAACTAACATTTATACTAAGTTTGCAAGGAAATATTAAACTTGAGCATTGGTAGAAAGCAAACCCAACAATACGTAGAGCTTAACGTTACGTAAAGCAACGTTAAAGCTGAAAACTTATTGAGCCGACTATACGTATAGGAATACGTCCCTAACAAGGTCCTGTCACTAAACATACCATCGTAATAGCTCTTAAATTTGCTTATTTTCATTTAATTTTTGTATCACAACATACTTGACTGTTTTACGTAACGCAGTTACTACGCAACGTAACGTTATAGCACTGCCTAAGTTAGAACTACCTTCCAACTAACTTAGCCTTAATCTGCAAACAAATATTAAACTAGAGCCAAGGTACAAAGGGTACCTAACTATACATACGTAGTGCTTAACGTTACGTAAAGCAAAGTAGAAGCTTTCAACTTACTAACCCAAATACACATATAAAGATACGTCCCTAACAAGGTCCTCATAGCTTACACTCACTAATTTGCAGCTACTCAATTGAAGAACTCAAACAAAGTAATGTTGCCACACTCAATATGAACAATTTTTCACCCCATCATACGTAACGTTGTCTAAGCTGACGTAAGGCAATGTAATGAGTTAAAACAAACTACTTTACAGCTAAACCACATACCAAGTATACTCATTGAAATATAACACACACACACACACGCACACACACACATACGCACGTAATTAGAACTCATCCTGCTGCTGGTGCTCATGTGTATTACCTTAACGAATTGACAGCGTAAGGTAGTCGCCATAACGTAACCCCAGCAACTAAACTTGTGTGCGACAGATAGAGCTATAATTGAATACCTTCTCACACACACACAGGCACACAAACACACACACACACACAGAGATAGAGACAGAGACACAGGCGTATTGAGTTCACCCCTCTATAGGGTTAGAGCGATAGTTATATCTATGGCGTCACCTAATTACGTAGAGTAACTACGCAACAGCAAGTCATGAGAGAGAGACAGAGAGAGAGAGAGATGATGGAGAAGGTTAATGAGCAAGGGGGAGCAAGAGAAGGTGAACTGTCAAGGCAAGCAGCAAGAGTCGAGGGTTCGCAGCAGTAAAAGTTAAATAGTCAACGAAGGGATGACTAGGGGCAGCACTAGGGTGGATGGGAGAGCTAGGCTAGGTGGGGGGTAGAGGGCGTATCAAGTAAAGCAGAGTGTAGAGTGATAAAAATGTAGCCTACTTAGCAGCGTTACCACGGAAAAGCTTTAAAGCTTCGCCGGGTAAAATCAAAACCAAAAACTTGCCACAAAACTTAGCCCGCAGCTTCCAGTGTTGCCCCTCCCCCCTCCAACTCCTCCTCTTGCTTGGTCTCGCTTCGGCTAGGTTACTATTTTTATTACAGCTTCCTGTCCCACTCTCTCTATATCGTTCTCTCTCGCTGTCTCTCTCTCTCTCTCTCTCTCTGTCTGTCTCTCCCTATTTCCATCAAACAGTGCAAGGCAACTGCGCCGAGGATGCATAAATTTGCAGCTTAGCAACCCTTTCTACACTTCATTAGCCTTTCAGGACTTCTACTTCCTGTGCGCTTTGTTGTTGCTCGTGTTGCTGTTGCTCGTGTTGTTGTTGCTCGTGTTGCTTGTGTTGCTCGTATTGCTGTTCAGGCTGCACTCGTTGCGTGTCGAGCTGCTTGTTTTAGTATTCCCAACGCATGTTTATGCTTTCCCTCTGTCCGATTCGGTTTCCTTTTTTGTGTGTGTCTTTTAGCTATTTTCTTCTGTGCCTTTTTTTTGTCAGCTACAGTGTGCACTCGATGGCATGAACTAGTGAGTTGCCATAGGCAAAGTAGATGCAGTTACCAACCAGAGAGTTCAATGTTGCACTTGATATTTTTTATGTTTATATGCATATTCTCTAGTAGATTGCTGATTTTAAACCATAAATATAAGTTTGTTTTACTTTAAAATATATATATTCTTGTTCAGTGTTAACAATTGAGTCGATCAGGTCATATTTGTTCGTATGAACGCGCAGATCTCGGGGAATATAAGAGCTAAGACTATCAAATTTGGTGAGAATATCTCTTATTACTGCGCCCAGATAATGTTTGGTTTTAAACTTAGCCACGCCCACTTGCGCCTACGAAAATGCATAAAAATCATGATAGAATCTTCATTTTTCTGCTGCTATTTCTTCTTCTATTATTGACAACAATACTTTAAATTATATATTTAACCTATAAGATATAAAAGATAGTTCCAACTCAGCTGGCAGTATCTAGGTCAACTTAAGCCACTCTACCCGTGTCTATATATTCTTCTCTACCTTCCCCTTTCTACCTTAGCGAGTCTTCACTGCTGCAAACTGTGGCACTGTACACTGCATTATTATTTTGCATAGTCCTTCGCCTGCTGCGCCTCAGTCTCTCTGTCTCTCTCTTCCTGTCTCTCTTTCTCACTTGTGACCACTCATCGCACTGTCTCTGTGTTGCGCTGCCACAATTTGCCGTCTCGCTTGGGCATCAACTATCGCATCTTGTCCCGGCTTCATGGCTCCATCAACAGGAGGAGCAACAACAACAACAATACGAAGGAGGCAGCAGCATTTAAAACGCTGCTTCCTGCTGCTGTGTCCCGTTTGCTGCTGCGCTGCTGCAGGCTGCATTCGCCCAGCTGCTGTGCTGCTGCTGCTGCCTGGGCCTGTCCCTATGCCTCTGCCTCACCCCCAACCCCAGCTGCAGCACGCAACTTCGTCGTCATCGTCATCGTTGTTAGCCACGACTTCCTCCCCGACAACGTCGTCGTCGTCGTCGAATCGTTCTCGGCACTCAACACGAAGCTTCGAAACTTCCAATATTCCTGTCGCGTGCGCGTGTGTGTTGTGTATGTGTGTATGTCTGTGTGTGTTGTGTGTGTGTGGGTGCCTGCTGTGTGTGTGTGTGTGCTTTATTAAATGTACATCTCCCAAAAATTCAACGAGCCGAGGCGATGCGAGGCAATACCGAGAGGTCCCGCCGTGTCGCCTGTCTGCAGTTGCTGCCACTGCAACAACCCCACACCAACCCCCTCCCCCGTTTTCCCCCTCGCTTGCCCTGCACTGCCCCATTGCTACTTCGGCCTCTCGTACGCTGCGCTGCTCTCGTCGTCGTCGTCGTTTTGTCGACCAAAAATTTTCTGATTCTATTTAGAGCATAACTCAGAGGCAGCAACACTGAAGGGATGCGGGGGTGTGGCGAGTGAGGGGCAGAGGAAGAGGATAAAGCAGCAATAGATGGTGCGGGGTAGGGGCAGGAAGAGTGTGGACCACGCACAACCGACAAACCAAACCAAACGACCAAAAAGCGAACCGATCCGATCCGACACGGACTCACCTACACTACCCCACACACACACACACACACGCATACACACACACGCATACACACACACGCACACACGCACATACAGCTTCCAGGCCACCACAGCTCACTGAGTGTGCGTGTGTGTGTGTGTGTGTTTACCCTTTGTATCGTCAGCGTTGGCATTGCCATTGCCATTGCCACTTAAAGGTCCGTCGTGCCTCGTTCTGCATCCTAGACACGCGCTCGTTCAACTCGCTCCGCCACGCTTCGCATTCATATATTAATGCTCTCGGGCGATTTTGTATCTGATTACCGACAAAAGTATAGTATGAAAATCGGGCGCGAAACCTAAAGAAGTAAATAAGCTCAACTAAATCCAGCAACGTCTTTAATCGAGTTACATCTACATACAACCTCCTTCGTTATCACATTATCATCGTTTGATTTCTCTCTCAAGAGATTTTTATAGTGAGCGCCAAGAGTTTATTATAGTGCGTTAGTGCAATTAGTTGCCATAATTAGTTGCTATAATTAAAAAGATTCTCTTGAAGCGTCGTCGGTTTCCGCGCTTTTCTTTCGGTTTCGAGTGATGATACTAAGAAATCTACTGGTAAATATCGTATATTACCAATATATAGTAACCAAAGCACATTGACAATCATCGTTCGTTCTTTATGGATTGCTGGAATTTTTTTTTTTTTTTTTTTTTTTTTTGTAATTTGTGTGGGATACTCTGGATTTGTGTGTGTGTGTGTGTTTGTTACTGTGTGTCTTTATGTGTGTGTGTGTGTAAAGTGTCATTTGGTTGTTTTGCAACAAGTGGATTGTTCTCTCGAAAACAACAACTACATTTGCAACTGTTGCGCTCGTGAAAGTGAAAAAAAAAAGTTTAGTGAGGGATTTTCAACTTTGCAATTAGAATAAAACTTTATGAACATATAAAAATAATAATTAACAACTAATTAGATAAATGAAACGTATAAAAAACATTAAATCGATATTATAATAAAAAAAAAAAAACTATTAAATAACTCGTAAACAACTAATAAAGTAAATAATATAATTATATGGAATGATGCAGCAAAAAGTTCGAGATCAAGTCAGTTATTTCATTATCTATGTAGCTAGCTGCCTGACACAATTAGCTTCGAATTTGCACGTTAGACTAAAAAAAAATGTATATCCAATTTTTACTTAATCTCCATAAACATAAAGTTTTGATAATAATGCACTGCAATTTGCACTTTTCACAGACAAAAATTATGAAATAAATTAAAAAAAAGTAATAAAATAAAAAAAGTAGTAAAATAATATCGCGAAAATATATATTTAAAATCTATAGTAAAATATAAAAGATATACATAATAAATCTCATTTCAAAAAAAAAAAAAAAAAAAAAAAAAAAAAAAAAAACAAAAACAACTAATAATTTTGTATCATAACAAATATAAAACTTTCATTAATTTGTACAACATTTTAACAAATTCCTAATCAATTATTCAACTTAAATAATATCTAAACTCCGTTGTAAATAAGTTTTATCTGTTTTCTATTTTGCAATTACTTGAATCCCAATCCTTGTACATAAAGTCTTCTTCTCTTCTATATCGTATTTATCTGCAACAATACTTAAGGTATCTCCAAGTCGAGCCATATTAAGCTAGACAATTGTGTGTGTTTTTTTTCGCATATGGCGGGTTTTCTCTTTGACTTCAGTTGTAGAACTAGAAAAAATGAAATGAAAAGAGAGGGAGAAAGAAACTGCAACACAAGGCGAAGAGGGACATCATGTTGGGATAGACATATTCAGAACCAGTTCATGGATCATTTATTGATATCTCTATGTGTGTGCACTTTGGCGATGTGTGTGAGTGTGTGTGTCTTGTCTGGGATGCCTGAAACCTGATTGTGATTCTAATGCTGCTAATGCAGCCAGCTTTAGCCTTATTCCAGCTAACATTAACATTTGCCCAGCCAACGCACACACACACAGACACACATGTAAAGCGTCACAAAGAGCAGGTCCTTATTTTGAAGCAGAGCTCTCTGCCACTGCCTTGCATGCCTCTGCCTCTGCCTCTGCCTACCCTGCCTCTGTCTCCGCACTGCCTGCCTGCGCCGTCACACACACACACAGTCTTACATGGCAGCAGCTCACACACAAACACACACACACTGCTGAGCTCCACTCGCCACATCAAGCACCTCTCGCTCTCTCAGCCCACCTCCCCTTTGACGGCCCCTCATCCCCGCCCTCGTTTGCTGCTCTCCTTTATTCATCCCGCGCTGCCCACTACTTCTTGCTGATTTTCCTTTTATTTTGCGTGGCTCATTCGCTGCCGCTGTCGCTGCCACTGCTGCCTGCCTGCCTGCTGCTGCTGCTTGTGCTTCGCTGTGTTGAGTTTGTTGGTTTTTTTTTTTTCTTTTCTATTGCTGCTCGCGTCGCTGTCGCTGTCGACGCTGCTTCTGCTGGTGCTGCTGTTGCTGCTGCCTCACGTACATATACAACACACACATTCCTCAGTACTTGAAGCGCCTCCGGAAGTGATGGTTTTCATCTGCCGCTCGTCGTCGTCGTCTTCGTCGCATTTGCAACAGCAACTCTGCTTTAATAATAAGCCAAAGTAGCCAAGGCAGCAGCAACAGCAACAGCAGCAGCAGCAGCAGCAACAGTAAAAGCAGCAAGCAGAGCAGCACCAGCGGCAGCAGGAGTCAAGGCAGCGCAGTCCAGCAAGCAGTTGACAGCGCCAGCAGAGGCAGCAGCATCATTAACACCAACTAACAAGCAGCAACAACTCCCCCCCTAACTTCACTGCTGCTCTGCCTCTCTCTCCCTCTGCCCAGTCGCTGCTCTTGTCGTTTGGAATGCGCAGTAAACGCTACGCCAGCGATTTGAGTCGCTTTGTCGGCGCTGGAAAATCGGTGAGCTAATCCAAAAAAAAAAAAAAAAAAAAAAAAACTGAAAAAAAAAATTCAATTCAAGAAAAAAATTAAATTTACTTCAAGTCAATGTGTGACCACACGCAATAAAATTACACAAACACACACACACACACAGACAGCCACACTGACAGCAAGCACATGCGCGAGAGAGGCGCGCGCTCTCTTGACGACACTCTCTCTTTCTCTCCGTTTCGCTCTCTAACTCTACTCTTATTCGGCAAGTTGTGAACTGCTTAAAAGCTGTTTGGATTTGCTACTAGCTGCCAGTGCTGTGCGCCTGTTACATTCTGTAGACTGCAGCGTCATTGCAGCGACGCTGGCCGCAATATCGACGACGACGTCGGCGTAGCAGAAGGCAGCGGCAGCGGCAGCGGCAGCTGACCGACAACATTGCCTACTAATAAAATGTAACATACAATACAAAAATTTCTTTAAAAACGTGCACAAGAAAATCACAACACACTCACACACACAAGACGAGCGCAAGAAAGAGAGAGCGAGAGAGAGAGATAGAGCATTAGCAGAGAGCAACCGCCTGCGGTTGTTTATTGTTTTACAGGCCGCCTGGGGGCGCTAATTTGTAATGTGAAGCTTAGTTTTCATACAAGTGTGTGTGTACAGTGGGTTAAACTTCTATTAAAAAAAAAACAAGAAAATGAATTTCCTTAAACAATTCAATTTGCCTGCCATAACGGTATTTTCGCTGTTGTCGTTGTTGTTGTTCTCGTAGCCAAGTTGATTTACAGCTTTGTGTCACAGCAATTTAATACGCTCAACTCACCACATTGAATGGCAATTTGCACGCTGGCGTGTCAATAACGATCAACGAATGCTGCACAGTGGGACGAAAAACAAAAAAATTGAACGAAGAAAAATGCAAATTTTTTTTTTTTTTTTTTTAAATATTAAAAGTTATTTTAATGCATAATCAATTCACCACGAGCTGGATAAGAAAAATCAAAATAATTATTAAATATAGAATATGAAATATTTGTTTAGAAAAAAATGCAAAATATTAATATTCAAGTTGCATTTCAATTTCAATTTTTATACACCTTCAGAAAGAAAAATCCAATTTGCTATTACTTTTGTACTAGTGTGCGACAAGCAAGCAGTGCACAATCAGCGTACTGTAAACACACTCCCTGCTGTCTGTACGTATGTCGTTTATATGCGTGTGTGTGCGTGTCTGAAGTGAACTCTCGCCCTATGTTAACATTTCCAATAGGCGCACAAATTGTCAGTGTGCTTAATATTGTTGTTCAGCTGATGCTTGACAATTTAAAACTCACACACACACACTCACATATGGAGCGCTCTCTTTACTGTGGTGGATGCGGGGTTAGAGGAAAGGTGGGTGGTGGTGAATTCGCAATGTGGGGATGTGTTGCCATAAAGAAGGTTTGCCTGCTCTGGTTTTCTTCACACCCATCATTTGGCATACGCGCCACACAACAAAATGTGTTGCTCATAAAATGTGTGTAGGTAAATATGATGATGATACGAAAAAAAAAAACACTGGGCGATATCGTCTTAAGGGAGACTCTATTAAAGAGCGACCATGGACTAACCGACCATGCATCATGGTGTATTTAAAATGTGCAAAAAACTCAGTGTTAACAGCAGTTGTAAGCGGCAAGCTGAATAAGCAGCAAGCAGCGACAGAAGTAAAACGAGAACCACTTGCCAAGCTGACCGAAATATTATAACAGTTCTCTCTCTCTCTCCCCCTCTCCTTACCCTCTCCCTGTGCCATAAACGTGCAATTGCTGGGAGACTAACTTGACGAGTAAGAGAGCAAGTGTGCAAGTGTCTCCTCGTGTCAGGGTTGTCGCCTTGCCTAACGAAACATAATTGTTACTTATATCATTGTAGAGTTAACGAATGATTCATGTATTATAATGCATGAATAATTATTCATATACAATTATTCATAATTACTCGTGAATAATATGTTTAACATCAATATTCACTACTTATTTATTGCTATTTTACATAATGCAAGTCATGCGTGTTTATAGCACGCACTGCTTGACAACCCTGTTGAACACACCAACACACTGCTTTGCGCTCTCACACTGCTTTACGTGCGCGCGCTCTCTCCTTCTCTCTGTGTGCGTGTGCGCTGCACTTGGCCGGCCGGTTGACTGTAAGAACATGCGACGTCGCAGCGCTGCTTGCTGCGCTGCCTGTTTGCCTGTTAAATTGGCGGTTACACGCGCGCGTCAGGTACGCTGCTGTTGCTGCTCTGTTGCTACTGCCGCTGCTGTAGTGCTGCTGCAACTGCGTGGGTTTTTTTTTCGTGTGTTTGTGTGTCTCTTTTGTCTTGTCTGGTGCCGTTTTAATGCCTTGTTCCTTTTTTTTTGCAAGTTTATCGATTTTTTTCTTCGTTCATTTTGGTTTGTGTGTTGAGTGTGCCGCTCTCTCTCTCTCTCTCTCTCTCTCTCTCTCTCTCTCTCTCTGTGTGTGTGTCTCTCTGAGGCCGGCAAGCAGTTTACCGACATCGTCGTTATGTTTTGCTGCTACTGCTTGCTGTGCGCCTGTTCTTTCCCTCGAATATCGAATCTCGATTTCGATGAGATTTTATTACTGCCGACGCTTTAACACCGACAACAACAGCAGCGGCAACAGCAGCAGCGCATTGAGGAGCAGCAGCGCTGCTTCCTGACAGGCGGCTGCCATTTCAATTTTTATGGTTCAGTTCTGGTTTTCGTTTGTACATTTCAAATTATTTACATATTTATTATATGTCTCTCTCTCCCTCTGTTGCTGTTGCTGTTATCGTGTCTAGTTGACTCGCTTGCGTTCACTTACCTTCACCACATCAATTCACCACGACGACGACTACATATACACATGCATACATACATATGCACACATTGTCGTGTTGGTGTTGATGAAGTGGAAGAGGAGTGAGCGGGAGTGTGTGTGTGTGTGTATAGGCGCCTGCTGTTGTGTTCAGCTTGATTTCATCATTTACCATATTTAATTCCATTTAAATGAAAATGAACTGAAACCACCGATTACAATCGACGTCGACGTCGCCGCTGTGGCCGCCCCAGACTCTGGCCAGACACCCCAGTTGGAGTTCCGGGCCGGCAATGCGCGTGCAAACGACACGCCATGCAGCCAGCAACTGAAATGATAACACGACCAACGGCAACGAACCCCAATAGCAGCGCGACAGCAGCGACTGCGGCAGCGGCAGCGGCAGCACAAGCAACAGCAGGCAGAGCGACAACAGCAACAACAACAAACGACACTCAACAGTCAAGTGCTTTGCTTGCCCAGCTAAAGCAGCGTGTGAAATATTTCCTACACACACACACACACACACACACACCACGAATACGAACACGAACACGAACATGAGCACACGAGCAGCGCAAAAAAAAAAACCGAAGAAAAAACAACAACAACAACAGCGACCGACAAAATTGCAAAGCTCTCAATGCGATGTTGGCAGAGGTGGGGGCAGCACAGCAGCAGCGACGTCGTCGTCGTCGTCGTCGTTGAATGAATGCTCAAACAGCAACAACTGAGACTCACACACACACACACATGCATACACAGTGGACAGAGGCACAGAGACAGCGCGACGGGGGACACTGTACAAATCCGAAACCAGAACACATGATTAGCCTAGTAAAACGAAACGAGCGACGCTGCTGCTGCAGCAGCAGCGCGCTATGCGGGAGCGCACTTCGGGTGAGAGAGCAGTGAGCATTTTAACGCGCTCTCCCGTTGATGGAGCGAGCAGCTGCACAGTGGGACTAGTTGTAGGGGAAATGTTTGTAAATGATGAAGGGGTACAATTTGTAAATTTACTTTTATTAACTTATTTGTGCACAGATTATGATGAGTGCATTTAAAACATTTAAATTCGAATCAATTTATTATAAAATTAACAATATTTAAAATATTTTGAAGTTTGAAAATTTAAACTATTTATTTAGAATTTAGACTGAGAATTAGGAATTCAAGAGGTGACTACGAAGTTTGTTAGTTTGTCGAATAACCTGAATTGCTTATGTTAGGCAGTTATTTATTATTATACAATTATTTAATTGGGGTGTGAGTCCATTTGTCCATTTTCTTCATTTTATTTAAAATATTTGTTGTTTGGAAAAGATTTTGTATTTGTTGGAAAGCGCTTTTTATACTCATAAAGACCCAGGCGGTAAATTTCAAAATATCATTTGCAAATTGTATAGAGAAGGTAACATTGGTTAATTAGCGGCATAAAAATAGTTACCAAAGTTAAATAGAAGGGCAATTTTGATCACTTAGTCACACTTCGATGAGGAGCACCCTTTGTAGATTAATATTAGCCAAAAAAAAAATAGTAAATTGTCCCAGAAAATGAACCGTAATCATAAGATGATCTTCAAATTTCTTTCTTTAATTAAATTTTCCGGTAGAAAAAGGGGTAGACAGTCTGTTATTTAATTCTTTTAAAAATGTACTAAATATACTAAATAATAGATATTATGAGTATATCTTATATTTAACAACATTTCCAGCAATGTTGCTCCACTGTGCCTCTGCCTCTGTTCCCCCCTCTTAATGCTGCTGTGTGCGTAATTGAAAACCGGTTGCACTGTTTACCGACATTTTCCGCTAAGTTGCGACAGCAGCAGCAGCCAAAGTGACTGAGAGAGCGCACCCAGGGGAGACAGTGGAGAGGAGAGTAAGAGACAGAGAGAGAGAGAGACAGGGAGAGAGAACACAGCATAGGCAAGCAAGCGAGCGACTGACCGACCATAGGAAGGTCGTCATCGTCGTTGAGTTCCGAACAAGTGCTCGCTCGGGACTCGTGTCTGTGTGTGTGTGTGCCTCGTGTCGACGGGGATGCCGATGCCGATGCTGTAGCGTCGTTGTCGGCATCGGCATCGGCATCGGCAGCCATAACCGGAAGGTCGCCTTTACCACAACATTTATTATGGAAAATCGCGTAATCACTGTCGTATCACATTTTTTTGCAGCCGACGTCTCGTTGTCGTCGTTTCTTCTTCGTTCCTCCCTGACTGTGTGCGCATGTATGTGTGTGTGTGTGAGAGTGTGTGTGTGTGTGTGTGTGTCTATGTATATTTAGCAGCAGACGCCGCTTGCCAACTTCAAACTTGTTGCAAGTTGTTGCGTTGCGTGTTTGATGTACCAAATTGAACTTTGCTTTTATATTAAAGCTCTTTACGTTTTATTCTCTCTCTCTCTCCCTCACTCTGCTTCTTCTGCTTGCACACTCTACATTTTCTTGTAGTTTTTCTTTTTCTTGTTTTAATAATCTTGCACAGACGGGTATATCTGCTACTATATAAAATTTGAATATTTTTAATGAGTTTTGCAGGAAGAATTTAAGATTTGTGAGTGTTAATTTGGTGGAGTTCTATAAGAAATTAAGTTTGTTGCTTTTTTAAGTTTAAATTAGTTTTATTAAGGAATTTTGAGAATCATGGATGCTCTATGAAATTGAAGAACTTATGCTGGAAGGAAATCTGGCTTGTTTTTAGAAAGAAGTTAGTTTTTACGCATTTTTTTTGATATTGTGTTGTTATTTACTTGATTTTTTGAACTTTATTAATGAAACTTGGCATAAATTCGCCTAAATGCCTTACGCTGTCTATGAAACCTATTTAGGTCGTATCGCTTCAATATATCGTATAGCTGTCATAGAAACTATCGGTAGAATTTTGTTATTTTTGAAGATACTGAAATGAAACTCACTAAATTGATAATTCAAAATGTATATAAAATGTTCTCGAATTTTCATAGAAATTGGGTCACTGTAACATATAGCTGTCATAGGAACGATCAGCAGAAAAAGATATATTTTTATAAAAAATCCTTTATATTAACGAATTAAAATTGATTAAATTCATAGGTTAGTTTTAGATTTTAGAACAAAATGAATTTCAAAGCTGATTAATTAAATTTATCGATACAGAATTTAAGAGCTATTATCTCTACGTATAGGAAGAGTATAAAACCTTCGGCATTTCAAAGGTTAACTGTCATTTAATATATGGTAAATATGCAATATGAGTCTGGGGAACGCTTGATATAGATTTTTTTTTCCCATGCTCATGCCATGGGGTTGGCTAATTTAGCTAAAAAGCTTTTCAAGCTAGGTGGGTGAGTGAAGGTACTCGTATATGTTTTAGTGTGTGTGTGTTAGGGAGTGAACGAGTGTGTGTATTTGTTTCTGTGTGTGTGTGTGTTTCGCGTGTGTTTTGCATGCCTACGCAAAGCTCTTTGTGCGCGCTTTGATTTCGCACCTTCTTTTTTTTTTTTTTTTTTTTTTGTTTGCCGAACATTTCCAGGGCAAAAAGTGCAGCCAGCAGAGGCAGCAACTCAACTGAACTCCCCACACCCCACCACACTACTGCACACAGCTGCAGACACACACACATACACATACAACACTCGCACACACACTTCTCCCCACAGAGGGCACATGTAGAGCTGAGGTCCAGGCTTGCCAGAGATATATTCCAATGCATATAATACGTTTGCTTTAGCTTTTAGGGGTTGCCTAACAGGGGGCGCTGTCTATCATACACACACACACATACAGTCATCATGTGTGTTTGTGTGTGTGTGTGTGGTGTGTTTTTTTGTTGTTGTTTTGCTTTTTTAGCTTACTGGAAAAACGGCACCTTGCAATGCTTCTTGTGCTGCATTTTGCACTGGAATTTGTGTGCTCGCTGGAAGGCAGCACAGTTGCAGCAGTAGTTGCACATGCAACAAAGATACGACACACACACACACACACAGAGAGAAACATACATACACACAGCCTCCGCTCGTTGCCCGGGTCTGTCTGAGGCCATGGGCCAAATCCGGGGCCTGCTGCTGCTGTTGCTGCTGCTGCTGCTGGTTCCTGTTTGTTGTTGATGATTTGCAAAGTGGATTTTGTGTATTTGACGATTGTGTTCGACTTGCAGCAGCAGCAGCAGTTGCTGTTGTTGTTGTTGCTGTTGCTGTTATTATTACTGCAAAACTGGTTAGTGTTGTCGGCCGCCGCCGCTTGGCAACAACAACTAGCAGGCCCGACTGGGTATTCTCGGTCGCTCTCTTGGGGCACTGTGCACTGTGTGGCTGCCTCGTCTGTTAACCCTTTTCTCGCTATATATACGGATACGGGCAGTTGCAGTATTCGCTCTTTGCACTTCCTTGCCCAATATAAACAACATACAAGTACCCCAACACACACACACACACACACATACTGCATCTGTCTATACTTGTATGCCTACCTGCACATTCGTCTGCCTACTACAACTGAGCTCGGGCGGGTACTCCAAGCTACTTTTTTGTCTCGTTCTCTCCTCTCTCTCTCTTCTCTCACTCCCTCCCTCCTTGCTCCCACTCAGTTTTTTCAATCATTTACGCTCGTTTAGCTCTACTTTGCTTTTACTTCATATCATAGCAAAGGCTTTATTGGGTCCTAAAACAAATGGGGAATTTGGCAAGCAACTTCTGAACATGTAAAATAAACAAAAAAAAAAAAAGCTGCCTGAGGCAGGACGAAGGCTTTATACCTTTTGTAGGTGATTTTCTCCTTAAAACGTTCCTATATCTAATATATATAAAGCTGCAGAATTGAATAATATTGTATTCATTAAAAGTCATAATAACATCAATCACTGGACATATTCAAAGGTTTGTGCAGATCTTTAACTGATTGTTGCCATGCAAGTTATAGGATAAGTTAGATATTGTTGCTCAACTTTAATCATATGATCATATTTTGATAAGTTAGGTTATTTTAAAAGAGAATATTTATATATTTATACAAAAACCTTCATTTAGGTCGATTGTTCCTATGGCAGCTATATGTTATAGAAGTCAGTTTCTAATGAAATTAATTATGCATATTATAAATACACAAATCATCCAATGTAGTTGATTTGGCTGCAATATGTTGAGAATTGACCAAAATAGGTCAATAGGTTTTATGAAAACCATACGATTTATCTGTACAATATGATATATTACGATTTATAAACCTACAGAAAGTGTATAATACGGTATAAAGGGGGATGAGAGGGTACAATTGGGTATAATAGGGTATAATAGTATTTTATAGTTCAATAGGTCGTTTTGTTGACTTAGGTCGGAATGCATATCAACGCATATTTGTTTTAAATATTGAATAAAATATGAAAATACGAATTGAATGTTGATGTAATGAAGGTAGTGTAGTATAGTATAGTATTTTAATACTAGTATTATATTATTAGCAGTATATCTACAATATAATGGTATTATATATGTAGTTCATTAGGTCGTTGTTGTGTTGACTTAGGTCGGAATGCATATTTGAAAACAGACTCAAATTGTTTTCAATATAAAACAAAATATGAAATAATCAATTAGATGTTGTAGTCATGAAGGTAGTGTGATGTAGTACAGTATTTTAAAACTAGTATTTTAATACTAGCACTATATCTAACATATATTAGTATTATATTCTATCTTACTCTTGTACATATGTAGAGTATTTTGTAGTTTCGAATAGTGCCTGGTGAAGTCCCCCCTTGACTCAACTTCTCTCAACCTAAGTAACTCGTATTACTCTTCTCATATTCGTGTATAGGCAATGTTCTTGCAACTGTTGTTCGATTGTGTGAATGATATACCAAGTTTATGCGAGCTAAAGGCATTTTTTGTGCTCTTCATCTTCTTCCTT
This sequence comes from Zaprionus indianus, assembly GCA_018904595.1. Classification (NCBI taxonomy): domain Eukaryota; kingdom Metazoa; phylum Arthropoda; class Insecta; order Diptera; family Drosophilidae; genus Zaprionus; species Zaprionus indianus. The sequence goes on from JAEIHA010000344.1 coordinate 2,920,170, forward strand.
TTCTTCTTGTTGTTGTTGCATTTCGTCTTCGTCTTTGTGTATTTGCTTTTTGCACTTTAAGCCAATTATGTGCAGGTCTCTCGGTGTCTATCTGTGTGTGTGTGTGTGAGAGTTGAAATCTTGGCAATACACACACACACAGACAAACAGGGGCAGCATCGCGTCGCGTCGCGTCGCTTCCCTTCGTTGTGTGGAATGCCAAACAAGCAACACCAACATTATAATTAGAGAGGCTGTGGTGGGTAACGTTCGTTCGAGCTGTGGTGTGTAGAGCGGGGAGGGGAGGGGAGGCAGAAAAAGGTGAATAGAGCAATGCGCTGTTAGCCATCATCAGCAGGAACAACAACAGCAGCAACAGCAACAGCAACAACATCAGCAACAACTTGTCGTCAGCTTCTACGTCTATTAGCTTGAAATGCATTGGGCCCCTCATGGATTTGGGGCCAGCTTTGCAAAGCTTTTCGTTGAGAGCGAATCTACACGAATGAATGTGAGTGTGTGCGTGCCCAAGTGTGTGTGTGTGTGTGTGTGTGTGTGCGTGCGTATGAAGTGCTGTACAGTTTTGCAGTCCATTTTGCTACACTTAAAGTGCGCCGAGCTCAGGCAGAGGCAGCAGCAGCAACATCTTTGCTTGCTTTGCAGTTGTTGTAGCTCTTGTTCTTGCTGCTGCTGTTGTTGTTATTGGTGTTGTTGTGTGTGCGTGTGTGTGTGTGTGTGTGTGGGTTATTATGCGCGGCGCATACGAGTCGACCACGCGCACCGCTTCGCCTGCCAGTGACGCTGGCAGCGATGCGTCGTCGAGTACGAGTACTTCATCATCGACAAGCAGCAGCAGCAGCAACAACAGCAACAACAGCAACAACAGCAACAACAGCAACACCAACAACAACAGCAACAAGCACAGAGTGGGAGAGAGCGGAATGTTGCTGCATGTTGCATGTTGCATGTGGAGAGACACTCTTAAAGAGCGAACAACGCAAATTGTTGAAAAAACTATAAAGTTAAATATTGTAGAATTAATTCAATTATGAATATACAAAAATAAAAAAATTAATTATGCAAAAATATATATATAAAAATATAACAGACATATTTTATAGTTATTTTATAGCAGACTCTAAGATACCCTGTTTTAAAATATACTAAAATACATTTTTATATGATCTGGTAGATCTATTGTACTTCATGCTGAGTGAAGACCTTCTTCTAGTCCAGTTCAGTTATTCTAAGGAAATGCAAAATTTTGCAACACTGCTGTCTATTGCTTTCTCACTCTTACACACTTGACTTGAGTAACTGCTGTGTTTTGTTGTCCAATTGAATTGCAATTTGAAGGAGAGCTACATATTTATATTGTATAAAACTAAGTGTATATGGCGAGAAAGTTCAAAAAGTCGATATATTTTATATGCCGTTTTAAGTTGAAAAGGGAAATTTAGTGATTGGCGGGGCGGGAGGCGTGGCATCTAAAGTTTTAAGTAAATCTTCATGCCAAATTTGGCGTCTTTAACTGTTATAATGACTAAAATATCTTGTTTAAGCGGACATACAGACCGACAGACAGATGGAAGGAGAGACAAACGGACAGGGAGACTGGCAAATGAACAGACAGAGAGACAGCCAGACAGGTATAGAAGCGGATGGACAGAGAAACATACGAACAGACAGACATACGTAAAAAGACAGGCAGACAGACCAACAGACAGATGAACAGACAGATAGATAGATAGATAGACAGGGGAACAGACAGGCAGACAGACAGGAAGGCAGACATACGAACAGTAAAGTAGATATACGAGCAGAAAGACAGACAGACAGACAGACATAGAGAAAAACACAGAGAAACAGAAGAGAACAGGCAGACAGATAAACAAACGAGCAGACAGACAAACACATAGGAATAGACAGATGGATAGGCAGACAGAAGGACATGGCTTAAGCGACTTGGCTATTGATGCTGATTGAGAATATATAATATATACATTCATATACAGAAACACACACATTGTTAGCATACACTTTTTTGTAGGGTATAAATACTCTGCCAATCCCCACAAATCTCACATAATTCTCACTGATTAAGTGCTTGAGAATCTAAGAATATTCGCTAATACAGCTTAGCATAATGGACTAGAGAGAACTCTAGAACTCCCTCTCTCTCTCTTTACTCCTCTCATTCTCTCTCTTTCCCCCTCTCTCTCTCTCTCTCTCTCTCTCTCTCTCTCTCTCTCTCTCTCAACTACAAGCTGTGCTTTGTGTGTGTCTCTGAGTGCATTTCAACTTCGAACATGAGATTCATGACCTCTTGTCAGCCACACCCCCCCCCTTCTCCACTTGCCTTCTCGGCCCCCTCCCCCTCTCTCTCTCACTCTGCAGGCTTGACGAAATATGCTCGCAATACACACTTTGCATTTGAGTCGCGGCGTGTTGCGCGTTGCTTGTGCCACACGCGCAATTGTTGCCACCTTCATTTGCCTGGCACTGACTGGACTGAGCCCAAGCGTGGGCGAGGTGGAAAGGGGGGGAGGGGAGGTGGTGGATTTCGTGTGAGTGTGTTGGCAAGGTGAATAGTTGGGTACAAGTTGTAACCACGATGACGGCGACGGCGACGGCGACGCCGCGATTGAGTCGAGTCGAGTCGCGTTGCGTCGTGGCGAGTTGAGTTGCTGCCCCAACCCCCAACTGCCCCCCACATGCCACTGCTGCTGCTGCTGCTGCGGGGCTGTGCAACATGCGCCATGTGCGGCTGCTGTTTTGGTTGGTTGGCTTTGGGCTTTGGCTAGAGCATAACGTAGTCGTTGTGGTGGATTCGGCGGGGGGGCGACGCTGTGCGTGCGTTAGTGTGGTGAAGGTGGCCTGAGAGGGGTGCTAGGAGCGGGGAGGGGGTTGGGGCAAGGCTTTGTTGCTGTGTGTGGCCGCGACGACGTCGGCTTGGACCAACAACGTAAAATAAAAATTCTGCGCCGCATCGCGTCGACATCTCTCTACGCATTTGGAAGTTTTAGCTATGCGCTGTCGACGTCGACGGCGACGTCAGCGTTGTGCTGCGCGCGTTTAAATTGAAAATGTGTGGCAGCAGAAGGAGTAGGAGGAGTGGAGTAGGAGATGCTGCTGCCGTCGTCACTGCCCGCGTCGCTGCCCACGCCTCAGTCCAGTTTGCTTTCTTTGCTCCTCCCCCACCCCCTCCCCCACCTCTCTCACTCTACTGACGTTGCTGCTCAAAATGCAAAGCAACGACGACAGCAGCAGAGGCAGAGGCAGCGGTGGCAGCAGCAGCGCGTCAGCAGCGCCGCCTGGCAACGTCGTCGTCGTCGCCGTCGTCCGTCGCATCATTCCGTTTCAGTCGCAATTCAAGCGCCATCAAAATCAAAACGGTAACGAAAAAGCAAAAGAGAAAAACAAATAACAAAAAAAAAAAAAAGAAGAAAAACAGTTTTTTTTTTCTGTGTGCGTGTTTTTGTTTTTCGTCTCCTGCTCGTTCTCGTTTGATTCGCGTTAATTTCAGTTCGCAATTTATTTTGTTTTGCTGCTGAGAGAGCAAGCAGTGCGAGAGCAAGAGTCGATAAGAGAGTGCAAGGCAGCATCGCGCGCGTCGTTCTCTGTGTGAGTGCAGTCTATGTGTGTTTGTGTGTGTGTGTGTGCGTGCATTTTATGCACTGCATTTTGTTTAAACAATTTCGCTTGATAAATTTGTCTAAACAGGCAGAGAAAGGAAGAGCGAGATGGAGAGAAAGAGAGAGCACAATGGTCAGAGAGAGAGAGAGTGTATGAAGGGAGTGAGAGAAGAGAGAACTTAACCAAAACAAAGCCAAAAATGAGTAAGATAAAATGAGGAGGTGTAAAGCAAATGAAGCTGTGCATGCAGAGGGCAAGAGAGAGAGAGGAAGAGGGAGGGAGAGAGGAAGAGGGAGGGAGAGAGGAAGAGTGTTAGGAGGTGCAACAGTGGGTGGAGGAGGTAGGTAACTTCAGCTCTCGCAACTGGAAAGAAGCAGCGAACGTAGCGCAAAATGGATGCGCAAAAATATGGGCCAAATTTTTGTTTGGCTTTGCTGCACAGTGTGTCTGTGCGCGCGTGTGTGTGTGTGTTAAAGCAACAATTTGCATTTGATTAATGAAGAATTGAATTATTTGTGCAAGGGGTGTTCAGGATGTTTAACCAACGTTAAAATGCCTATTAGCCTTTATAACTTTTCAAGCTTGCATGCCTATTTTTTGTGGCATGGACTACCCTAACTGCAGTAGAGATTTGCTTAGTGTTTTTATGATATAAAAAAAAAAAAAAAAAAAAAAAAAATTTAAACAAAGGTTCAGCAAGTTCTCAGCTTCTTTGATTGTTCCTGTGTTAGCTATATATAATGTTAGAGAATTGAATAACCTTTCATATGCATTCATTGATTACTGTCTAACTTCCATTGGAGTTAAGGTTAAATATGTGCCCTAGTCTCAGATTATATTTATATCTTATTTTTTACAGATTAAGCTATGTTTATAAGGAATTTAGATGCAAGAATTATGTCTAACACCTATTTAACCTTTATCTCAATCGATTTGCAGTGATAAGTCAACTTATTTCTAATTTCGGCAATGGTCTTCATAAAAAAGACATTAATTTTAGTCAGATTGTTCCTATGGCAGCGATATGTTATAGTTTGTTATAGTAGTCAGATTTAAATGAAATTAAATATGAATATAATTTTGAGAGAATAAGGTTAATGCAGTTGGTTAAGTTCTTATATCTTAAAAAAATTCAAAGATTTTCCCATGTTGTATATGATAGCTATATATGATATTGGTTGTATCATGGCTATACGTTATATAAGCTCGATCCGGCTGGCACTGACCTATTTTATGGCGTGCAGCAATAAGAAACATTTGTAGCAAGTTTTATCAAGTCAGCTATGACTCTGCGAGACAGACGGGCGGAAAGGCAGACAGAGTTGGCTAGATTGACTCCTCTGTTGATGTAGTTTCAGAGTAAAGTATATTTAGTATATAGTATAGTGCATTGCAAGTGAAATGATATCATGCCTGCTCAAAGGAGTATTCTCTTTGTTGCCTTTAACTTGTTCAATCAGTGCGAAAACCTAAAGTCAACTTGGTACGCCCAAAAAGGCAAAGGTTATATCTAGAATAAATATGTACACATATTATATATAATACATACGAGTGTATACAGTATGTATGTGTATGTATGTATGTATATAAACGTTGTACACACAGAGCAGAAAACTGTCCTATTAAATGCGCTCATGAATTTTTACAAGCTTTGCTTTTTAACGGACGCCTCTTTTTTGGGGTTTTTTTTAGCTGCCTTTTTTTCGCGCACACATACAGCTACAAGATACATATACATATACATGTGTGTGTGTGTATGCATATTTTTTTCGCTCTGCCTTTATTCTTTATTCTTGTATTTATTTTACTTTTATGTTTGTGTGTGTGTGTGTGCGTGTGCATAATATACTTTGTGGTATTATGTACTTGTGTATCTGCACACTGTTTCTCTGTATGTGTGTGTGTGTGTGTGTGTATCTGATGAGCTGTGTCTCGTCTCGTTGTCGTACCACAAATCACGTATTTGTTTGTTTTCTTGCATAAAAAACCGCAAGAGCGATAACGGTTTGCACCGTTGCTTCGCGTTAGATTGCCGAAGAAGAGTATCTGCAACATCTTCTGCGGCGAGAGTGTATCTTATAGATACATAAGCAGAGCGAGAGAGACAGAGATGGGGAGAGAGAGATCTATGCACTTACAAATTGATACTGAGATGCGGCCAATTAATGTGGCATGTTGCATTCGCATTGTCAACGCAGTTGTGTCTCTGTATCTGCATCTGTATCTGTATCTTCGTCTGTATCTACGTATCTCTATATCTTTAGCTATGCTGAAGTGTGCCATCAACTCGCTAAGTTGCTGCACCAGGCTGCGATATCTCTTTCAATGAACTCAGTAAGGTGGCAGGCAAACACTTTGGGGCATTAACAAGAGCTTTCAAGTGCTTTTTATGTTGATTATTCATGAAATTCAACTTATTTACTTTGAAAGTACTTTGAAGCATTTAATCTACAAGTCTACGGAGCTTAAAAAGTGTAGAAGTCACTAAATAGTACTAGCTCACTAACTCTTTTGTTCCGTAAAAGCACATTAAAGCTTTATCCTGCAATCTTTTGCATATTTGTAGAGCTTTTAGCCATTCAAACTGTATTTTTGCTGTCTTTAAAGTTTTTTTCAAGGAGCAAATTCATTAAACAACTCGTGCTCTTTTCCAAAAGCAGATTAAAGCTTTACAAAAGCTTGTTCAATTAGCTTCAAGCTCAAACTTAAGCCGTCCTTAGCTCTTGTCTGTTTAAACAGTGTTCTTGCTGTCTTTAAAGTGTTTTTTTAAGTGCTTTCTAAGTAGCAAACTCGTTAAATTACTCGCACTCTTTCAAAGCACATTAAAGCTTAACAATAATGATTTCAGCCACCTCAGCTTAAACCAAAGCCTTCTTGGGTATTATTCCACTTAGTTCTTAAAGCTTTTAAGCTCATTTAAAGCTACTTTGAGTACACCCCGTCGAAGTCTTGTCAAAATTAACTGCAAGTTCAGTTCTGAATGCAGAAGTAGCAGTTACATGACAAGCAAAAGGAAGCTGCGAGGGGGATAACTGGCTCTGTCAGCGAGGCATCACTGTAGCTGTGCCCACCTACCTACCTATATATATGCAATATATATTCATCTATCTATCGATCTGCCTACGTAAACGTCAGCAACAGCATCTCGGCATCAACTTCAGCATCTCGCAGACGTCAGCAAAGCGCTGCAGATACTTTTTTCTTTCTTATTAGAATTAATACACACACACACACGAACAGAGAGTGAGGTACATGGGTGGGCTGTGGCATGAAGAATGGTGGAAGCAGGGAGGGGGCAAGTGGTGGCACGAGACGAAGAAGAAGCTCGCACATTTGCACTCACGACGAAGTCACAAAATGAGCGAGAAATTATCAAAGAGCCATAGAGCAGCGAACGAACTGAGGCGGCGGCAGGGGGAGGTGCACAGGCAGTGGAGGGGGAAAGGGGGTGGGGTCTGTAGATGAGGCAGGCTGTAGGTAGAGGCTACACTTGTAGCCCCTGCCACACCCCTTTGTCGCAGGCCAGGCCAGGCCAGGCCAGGCACTCGCTTTAATCGACCAGTCCAACCCAACAACGTTTGTCGCTTGGTTTCCCCTCTACCTCCTCCCCTCCTCTTCCCTGCCTACCTGCTTCGCCTCTGCTTTACCTTTGGCTGTGCACAAAACTCTCGGATATACAAACAAACACACACACACACACAGACACATATATAGCTCAGATATAAACCGATTGGCGTGTGTATACATAATTTTTTCGCTCTGCTTTGCAGTGTGTGTGTGTGTGTGTGTGTGTGTGTGTTATTGAAGCTAGAATGCTATGACAGACCAGAGAGAGGGGAGTATGGGGGGGGGAGGTAACTGAAGTGAGGTAAAAGTACAGGCAGACGTGCACGAATAGCAACAACAACAGCAACAACGACGAAAAAACCAGAGAAAAAAAAAGTAATATAAAATGTGTAAAAGCTCGAAGCTCACAAATGATATCTCAATATACAGAAAAGTATCTCAAGCCCCAAAAACACTTGAGCTGACAATCTCTAGCACACCTACAACACAGTACCCTCTCCTCCTCCTTTCCGTTTACTGCTCACCTCAATTTGCGAAGAACTGAAGCTACAGTGTGGGAATGACTAATAAACCAAATGTTATCGATAACGATAACAATCGAATTTGCATTATGCAGACTCAATTTAGTGTTTGTTATCGATACATGCAGACTAATGTTATCGATACTTTTGGTTTAGTCTGTTTATCTGTTTGTGTTATTGTTAATTGCTTACTAAAGCTATCGATTGTTGTTGTTCTAGTCTGCTCAGCTATTGCTGTTATCGATAATTGCATAATTTTGTAATCGATAGTTTTGATTAAGTCTGCTCAGATGTTGCTGTTATCGATAAATGCATACTAATGCTATCGAAAGGTGTTGTTTTAGTGTGTTCAACTCTTGTTGTTACCCATAATTACATAATTATGCTTTCGCAAGTTTTGGTTAAGTCTGTTATGCAGTTGCTGTTAACGATAATTATTTTAGTCTGCTTAGCTCATTTTGTTATCGAAAATTGCATAGCAATGCTAATGATAGTTTAGCTGTTGCTTTTGTCGATAGAGCTGCTTAGGTGCTTAATGAGCTTGTTAGAGAAATACGCATGATATTCTATTCTATATGATATCGATTACTGATAACTTGAACACATATTTAACTTAACAATTATCGATTTAATTTTCTTTGACATGCTTTCTAAGGCGATAAGCTGTTATCGATTGTCTTGGCCAACCTATTGATGGTCAACTTCAACGAATATCAGCAATATTAGTTCCTGTTATCGATTGCCATGCGATATGTGCGATTCTCTTACTCACAATTATCGATATCAGCCGCGCTGTCGAGCGTAATGAACTTGTTTCTCCCTACACATGCAAGCGATAAGGTCTTCCCATCTGGCATGCCAAGGGGTCTCGACACTTTCATATCACACACACACATACACTAAAAAGAAAGAAACAGAAGTAGAAGAAGAGCAAGCAAGAGCATCTATATATGTGTGTGTGTATCTGTAGCTGTATCTGAATCTGTATAATTTCAATATATGGATAAATGTGGCGTGGCAGATGCTTTGTGAGAAGTAGCAAATAGTCGACGACAACAACTGTTCCAATCTGTGCTCTGCTCTGCTCTTCTTCTTGTTGTTGTTGTTGCTTTTCTGGTACGGTGGCAAATATGACTTCAACCGGTTCAAAAAAAAAAAAAAAAAAAAAAAATGAAGCATTTACTTTGGCCTGCTCTGCCGGCCTGTCTGTCTGTCCCTCTGTCTCCATATGTATCTGTGTATAGCTGTTTGTATGTTTAGATACAGATACATTATGTACAGCAGGCCAGGCATGCCAGATACGGCAAACGTTGACGACTGCACATACTACTCGTATTGTAGTATATAAGGCATATTGGGGGTCTGTCGGCTGTCGGTCTGTCTCCCCTTCTGCCTCTGTTTGGTGTTCACTTTGACTACAAATTTTTGTAGCTACACTTTAACAATATTCATTATACAGCCAGAGAGAGAGAGAGAGAGAGAGAGAGAGAAGGGAGCACACGATATACGTCTCTATATAGTTGCCATATCTATCCATTCACACACATGTTCATTCCACACAATTTGTATATCTTTTTCGCTATATATACATAGCAACACCTACAATAGTTTTATCGCCCAACTAAGCTCATTCATTGGTTTTCTTCATTCACTTTTCCTCTTTTTTTCTTTTTTTCGAAAATTCTTTTGGTTAATCTTTGCTGTGGGGCAGGTTAAAAGTCGCCTTTAACTGATAATGCAAACTTGAAGCTATTTATATACATGCACAATCCATACATATATAGAGTATGTGTATATAGTGCGCTATATGTATGTAAATAAACTCCAGATAAGAGTGCCTGATTTGTGCCCCTAGTTGTCGTGTTCTTGCCGTAGTTTCTTTGTTGTGCTGTCAACTATCAACTCATATGTATGTACACTGTGAGAAATGTGGGTTAAGGGAGTTGCGAGAGTTTTGCTTATCGATAGTATTGAGTTTAGTTATCAATTTATCGGTTTTAGTATACAATATGCAAAATATAAACGATTATTGAACTTGGGTTTTATAAGGAGTTGTTAGCGATCAGATTATCGATATAAGCGCGTTGCTAAGTTGTCATTTGAAAAAACACTTACTATCGATAGTTGTTCAAGATAATACTATCGATATTTGTGTTTTATGGCTATAATTCGATTGTTTGCTAAAAAATGTGATCAAATTCGAAGAAAACATGTTTGCAAGTGTCTTTAAGGTCTTGAGTATAATCGATAGTTATCGATATCGAACATTTTGAAGTATTTAACGATTCTAAGTAATATAATTCAATTGATTATCACTAGTTGAAGTAAAATATAAAAGATCAATGTTTATAAATGGAATTTACTTGCCAACCACTATCGATAGTTATCGATAACACACGTAATAACTAATTATGTGATTATTATAGGATAATTGAGCTACTTGGTGCACTTTTAATTACACTGCACTCCTAATTAGTTGCTCATTTGCTTTCCATTGTGTTCTTTGCTTTCATCTTCTCGATCTTCTCTCTTTGCCCTAATTGTTCAATTGTTGCCTGTTCTTCTGCTCGTGCTCCGTCTTTGATTCGTAATTGGTGTTGCCTCATGTATTGGATTTCAAGGGTTAAGCTTAATAAGGCGTGAGGCGTGGAGGGGGGGGTGTCAAGAAGAGAAAGAAATCACAATTAATTTCAGCGTAACTGGAATTTTTCTTGTAGTTCATTAAGGGTTGACTGGAGCTCAAAAATGAATGGCTGCATAACATGAGAACACTCTCTCCATCGCTTTCTCTGTCTCTCTCAGTCTATCTCTATGTCTGTCTCTGTCTCTCTTTGATTTCATGCACTAGCTACCCCTTTGTTTCTCTGAGTGTAGTTGAATGCTTTCGATTGCCTGTGACTTTGTTGTTGTTGTTGCTGATGATGATTCGGTTATTGTTTTGTTGGCCGTGCATCCTGCTTCTTCACCCCCGCTCCCTCCATCCCCACCGTCATCACCTGCCCTCTGTCCTCACATTCGAACGCCCACAATTGCAATTTGCGCTTCGTTTATTTCCGCTTTCGTCGGCAGCGACAATAGAAACAACAGTTAAACTATTTTACCTTTTGTGTGTCAGCTGAGTGTGCACACACATACACACAGAGACATACACAGAGGGCCATGTCGAGGCAATGACAATGCGATTGCCCATGTACAAAAACAAAAGCAGCAGCACAGGCAAAAATCAAAGTAAAAGCAAAAACAAAAGCAACGCAAAGTCAAGCGCAAAGGCAGCGATGCTAGCAGAGGCAGCAGCAGCAGCAGCAGCAGCAGCACAACAGTGAAGCAGAACACAACAACATTGCACACACACGCACACACACACACTCGCACTCACCGGCAAGGCGCGTGTGTCTCTGCCTGCGCCCTAAGCCTCCTCTCTCTCTCTCTCTCTCTCTCTGTGCATCCCTCCCTCTTACTCGTGCCTTTGCGGCCGCTCTCTCTCACTTGTGCATTGCGTGCGGCGCTCTCTCTGGCTGCCTTTGCTCGCTCTCTCTCTGTGTGTACTGCTTGCTCTTTGCCTGCTTGCTCTCTCTCCCTACAACTGCTTGCTCTCTTTGCTGCTACTGCTTGACTTGGCATGGCTTGGCTTGCGCTCTCTCTCTCTCCCTCTCTCGCACTGCATGTTGTATGCATGTTTGCTGTGCCAGCTGCTGCTGCTGCTGCTTCTGCTGCTGTTAACGTTGGCGTCGCTGTTGACGTCGCTGTCGCATCGTCATCACCATCATCGACATTTGCTGGGCGACATTTGTCGTCAGTCAAAATAACAAACACAACAAAAGCAACGCGCGATTCTTCTTGTTTGCGGCAAATTTGATTCCAACTAGCTAGCGGTACATATAGGCATCCCTCCCCCTCCCCCACCCATCTCTATATTTGTTGACAGTCAATAATTAATTATTTTCGCACAGTGTGTCAAAAAAGCATAAATAATTTCTCTGTAGGTTCTATATACTTTTTTTTTTCGTGTGTTGTGCCCCATTTTTTTTTAAAAGTGTTTAATAAGTGTGCGTGTGTGTGTATGTGTGTGCGATCTCAACTGTGCCGCCCTTGTGGTGTGTGCTGTGTGCTGCGCCCATCAGCTGCAGCTGCTTAGCAGTAGTCACAGCAGCTGCTGCCGCCAGCGCCGCAGTCGCAGTCGTCATCGCCGTCGTCGTCGTCGTCGTCGTCATCGTCGTCGTCGCGTTTCGGTCGTTGATACAAAATTTTTACCTTGAGCTCATTTCAAGTCTAAACAAACCATGCAAAAAAACACAAAATTTACGTACAGACACAATAAAAATCAACAACAACAACAACAACAAGCAGAAGAGCAAAGCAAAGCAAATGCGAGAGAGGAAGCAGCTAAAGCACAAGTCAAAAATTCAATAAAAGTGCGTGTGTAAAAAGCAACAGCAACAGCAAAACAAACGCGTGATAAAAGCTAGAAAAAGCTAAAAAGGCGAGAAAATTGTGAGAAAAAACAACCTAGAAAATTTAATTGTATTACGTCTCTTTGTTTGAGTGTGTGTGTGTCTGTATGTGTGTGTCTGTGCATGTTTGTGCCTGTCCAAAAGTGATTCGCGTTTATCGGGGGAACAACAAAAATTCTCCAATGTATTTTTTTTATAAATTTCTTTGTTTTGTTTGAATCAAAAAAAAAAAAATAAATAAAAAAAAAAGCAGAAAGTTGCTGCGCCGCCTTTGCCTCAAAAAGAAATACACGATAAAGATACAAATACAACGAGCAGCAGTGTAGCAACAGCAACAACAACAACAGGGGCAACAGCAAGAGCAGCAGCAACAGCAACAGCAACAGCAACAACAACGAGAACAACACACACACATAGGTATATACTGCCTATGCACACACACACGCAGACGCAGCTAGAGACGCCTATGTATGTGTGCATAATATCAGTGTGCAATGCAAAATTGGCAATTGCAAGCGCAAAGCTATCAACAACATTACCACCACCAACAACAACATCACCAGCAACATCATCACCATCAGCAGCAGCAGCAGCAACAACACCAGCAGCAGCAGCAACATCTTCACCACCAACAACTGCAACAACATCATCAGCAGCAGCAGCAGCAGCATCAATTCGCAATTGTCGCGCAGCAGCAGCAGCAACATTTGCTAAGCAACAGCAGCAACAGTTGCAACAACTATAGCAATTACAGCAACTACAGCAGCAACAACAATAACAACAACTGCTACAGCTACAACAACAATAATAATAATAGCAGCAACCTGCAGCTGCTGCCGCACCTCATCAGTAGCAGCAACAACAACAACAACAACACCACCCCCAACAGCAACAACAGTAACAACAACAACAATCTCGATGATGACATTTATTATTTGTTTTACAAAGATTTTTATGTAAGTTTGCCAAACAAAAAAAAAACACATAAAATACCAACAAAAGAAGTACCCAGAAAATACTAAAAAATACCCAAAAAATACAAAAAACTACCGAAAAAATCTAGCAAAAAAATACCAACAAATAGCAAATGAATACCCAGAGTCCCCCTTACATGCCATTCTTTCACCAATTTCCTTCTATAACAAAAATTTTATACACTGCAAAAAATTCTTTAAAAAATAGAATTAAAATTATATAGAAAGGTTTTGATAATGGGAATCCTTTCAGTCTTGTTCCTTTGCTTGCTCTAATGATATCTCGCTCTCTCTTCTTTCTTCTTTCTTCCTCTCCCTCATCTCTTGCTCTCTAATTTTACTCTATATAACTCCCCCTTTCTCTCTCGTCTCTTTTCGATTTGTTCCTCTCTTTCACTTTCCCTTTTTACTGTCCATTTTTAGATATGTCGACCTTATTGATAATTCTTATCTAGAAACGTTCTATGAAAATTTATGTGTTGTGCTTCGATTGTACAGATAGAAGATAAATATATATATATATATAATCTATGTATAAGCTTACTTGGCAGTATATCTTATCTATGTAGCGGAGCTAATTATAGTCTGTATACAATATAGTAATAATAGTAGTAAATTTATTTGTATTTAGTAAGTTTCAAGAAGAATTCATTACTCTGGCAACTCCTTCAAGAGAGTTTCTTATAGGTGTATGCCTACCTATTCTTATAAGCCAAGTTGAGCCAAGGAGGAAGATATATATCGATAGTCTACCGTAGATTTATAATTCGAATTCATACTATCTATCTAGGTAGATAGATTGAAGCAGGCGATATATTTCTTGATTTTTCTTGGCTCTTCTCTAATGTATTGCTAGTCTAAATAGAGTTTGTAACTATTAGTAGTGTATATCGATAGAAGTTGAGATATATCTTGTTTTTTTGAGACTCTTCGTTTATATCGATAGTACAATTAGAGTTGATGCCTATCGATGAATGAAGCTGAACAAAATAACTTAATTTTTCAAAGGGTCTTCTGTTATTGTTGTCCAGGTATATTTATTGATTGTCCAATCAGAGTTTCTTACCATCGATAAATGCAAATGGAAGAGCTCTCTTTTCGTATATATCGATAGTTTCTATCGATGGACGCAATTGGAATTAATATAGATTTTTCTAGGTTTTACCTGTTTTTTTTTTTTCAATTGTTTATCGATGTTGTGCGTCATATCGGGGCCAGGCACCCAATAAACATATGCCCTGAACCTGTCTGTGTGTGTGACTGATGTTTGTATGTGTGTGTATGTGTGTTTGTGCATGAGGCAAGTCAGCGCATTGTTTGTGCGTCACCAGGCTAGTTTCCTGGTTTCCTTCCCCTTCCGTCAGTTCCGCTACCTCCCCCCTTTCTCACATGTATCAGGGGGAAACCGAAGGACAACGTGAGCGAACCACGAAGCGACATAAGCAACCAAGCAACCTTACCTAACCGACCGATTGTCAGCTCTGTCTGTCTGTCTGTCGCTCTGTCTGTCTGTCTCTCTGACAGTGTCTCTGACAGTCTCTCTGTGGCGCAACAATATTCGGTTAGTCACGTTCCTGTTCTGTGTGTATCTGCAAGCAGCGAATTGTCGCTGCAGCTGAAACACGATCTGTAGCTGTAGCTGCAGCAGTATCCGTATCTATAGCTGCAGCAGTATCCGTATCTGTAGCTTCAACAGTGTATCTATACTTAACACAGTAAGTGCGTATCTTTGCTGGAATTGAAATCTCAATCTCTTGTGCAAGTACATACATAAGTTGTAGCTGCTGCAGTATCTGTATCATTATGTGCCCGCATCTGCAGCTGAAGTGTAGCTGTATCTGTATCTGTATCTGTATCTGTATCTTTAGCTATTTTTATGACACACTGCGAAAATGCATTTCAATGTCAATGTCAATATTAAATAAATAAATACATGTCGAGCCTTTTATAGCGACGCCATTATGTGCGTCTGTTCATGTACAGAAACAGATACAAATACAGATACAGATACAGAAGCAGATACAGATACAGAAGCAGATACAGATACAGTAGCAGATACATAGAGCTGCATATTGAGCTGACTATGTGCTTTGCCAAAATTATGCGTCATCTTGCACTTACGACAGCACACTCGCTATAAATATTTGCATAAGTGTGTGTGTGTGTGTGTGTGAGTGAGGAGGGCAACCACCAAGTGCAGCACCTGCCCTACGACGACAGGCAATTAGGTGGTTGATTCACACACTCGATAGGGTTCTAGAAAGAAAGAAAAAAGAAAAGTAAAACAAAAAAAGTCGAACAATTTCGTAAAAAGCAGAAGAAAAGGGGTGTAGGCGGTAGAGAAGTTAAAAGGTGAAGATACAGCCAGAGAAAAAGATAGATAGATACCCTAGAGAGTAGAATAGTAGTTTAGTAGAGGGTATCTAATGAAATATACTTTGTTACGTTGTTTAGCTTTGATCTCTAATGAATGCGGTGCATTTTCGTAGCTTCATTTTAATACCCGCTCAAAATTTGATGCGTTAGAATTGCGTAGCTTCAATGTAATACTCTGTCAATAAATGACTTAGATAAAGAAGTAGTGAAAGAATATTCACGTTGCCAGTGTTGAAAAACGCACAAATGATTCGCTCACTTCATTTGCCCAATGTCATTTCAATCAATGAATGTGCGACACACAAAAACACAGACATATCTATGATAGATTAACCTGACTAAACCAAATCGAGACGGAGCTGAATCGAGCGTGTGTAAGGCGTCAAGGCGTAGTAACGTAAGCCGTAAAACGTAAGCCGTAGAACGTAGTAGAGCGTACGACGTAAGCCATAAAGCTTCGTTGCCCAGTAAACGTTTCTGCTTCTTGCGATTCGATTGTTTGCACAGAAAAAGCAAGCAAGAAAAGGGGGGGGGGGGAGTTAAAGGTGATGTAGGAAGAAGCAGAAGAAGTGGGAGTTGGGGAAAAGGTGGGCAAGAAGCATAAGGCAGAGAAACAGCTGTAGAAGGAAGAGAGAAAATTGAGGGAAAGTCGAAAATTCGAATCGAGTCAAGTTTTTTGGATGCGCAGTTTAAGCCCAACAAAACTAACCCCCGTCTTTGGGGTTTGTCTGAGTTACCACTAGCCTTAGATCCCCTCCCCCTGCCTCAGCTCCCCACCTCACTTAACCCCCTTAACTTCCCCTCTGCCGTGCCTGGCCGGATACACGAGTAAAACGCAAAATATTCAATGCGTAATTAACATGTCGTCGGCAGTCGGCAAACCACACTCTCCTCCCCCACCCTTCTGACCCCCCCCTCCCTCTTGCGTGGCACATTCTGCTCTTGACTGTCTGTTTCTCTCTCTGTCTCTTCCTTGCCCCTTTGGCCATGTGCGACACGTTTGCAATCTAATTTCATTTATTTGCCCTTTTTTGGAAAAGTATTTTTGGCTGAGTTTTGCTTCGCCAGGGGTTGTTCTCCTCTTGTTGTTGTTGTTCTTGTTGTCTCCCATCTTTGTCTTTTGGTTTTTCTATAGTGCTTGTTTGTGTGTGTGTGTGTGTTGAGGCAGTTTGTCGAGTCCACTCCAGCAGAGACAAGGCGCGGGGCAAGGCAGGTCGAGGCCCGTCGTCATTCAGTTCGTTCAGCAATATTTTGTTCATTCAATTATCTTCAATGCATGCTTATAAAAATATACAAACAAACACACTCACACACACATAGAAGCACAGACTCTGTAATGGGCACACGCACACATACAGCTGCAGTAGCCAAAAGATACAAAGATACAGATACAGATACAGATATCGAGCTAAACAGCTACAGATACGCAGCAAATGAGCGCAATAATAACGACACACATATGTGCCACACGTATGTATCTAGATATATCCACACACACACAGACACACACGTGGAGAGAGAAAGATCTAGTACATAGTACATGTATCTGTATCTAGATGTAGGCATATGTAGATACATTTCCGTTTGCCTCTTGTTAATTTTCCATTGCCAAATGTTGTTTGTGGCGTGTGTACAACAACAACAACAACGGCAACAAAAGTAACGTTTTATCTAAGTACAGTTACTGTAAATACGCCCGCCCAGCGCCAGTGTATCTGCTAGATACCAGAAATGTGAAAAAATAGCATTGTATCTGGTAGAGTTGCGGCCAATTAATGTCAAGTATCTATCAAGCCAACTAAGCTCAACTCTTTGCAAATGTATCTCAGTGGAAGGCAAGCGAAAGTATCTAGTGGATGCAACGACTGCGGTATACCCTATGTTTGTTCAAGTATCTACTGTATGCAAGCAAAGTACTATGACTGTGAAATACCCTGTAAATGTATGTGTATCTGAATGTATCTTCTATGTATCTTGCAAGTATCTTTAATGTATCTTGCAAGTATCTTCTATGTATCTTGCAGATACACACATCTTTCTTTGCTCATATTAGTATCTACTGAATGCATTTGCAACTACTGCAACTGTGTACTATACCCTGTAAATGTAAAGATTGCGCAACTACTGTAGAATACCCTGTAATCTGCATAGATTGCACACTGTAGCTAGATACATACGGCTGTATCTGTGCATATCTAGGGTATATATGACACTGCTGTGCTTAACGCATACCCTGTAGTAGTTGCCTTTTGACGACCCACTTGACTCAGTCGTCAGTTGCTGTCGTGCTCCACTAACATTTCGTGTGAATCTGACCTCATGCTAAGTACCAAAGATACATAGATACATTACATGCCACAGCTGTCTCTGTCTCGCTCTCTCACTCTCCATCTATCTCGCTCTCTTACGCTCTATCTCGTTCTGTGACTCGCAAGATACAGCTACAGCTGCAGATACATAGCGACGTAATGCAAATACATAGAACGCTCTTATGTACTCTCGCTCACACACACACACAAACACACATGAGTTGTTTTTTAATTTTTTGTTATACGCTTTGGCGAATGTTTGTAGTAGCCTCTTGTTAAAAAAAAGGAGGTGGATAAAAAGGAAGAAGGAGAAGCAGAAAGCAGAGAGGCAGAAAGGCAGAAGGGCAGAAGGCAGCGGGCTGAGGGGAAAGGGAAGGGGAAGGAGCACAGAGCCAGAGG
The DNA here is from genome assembly GCA_018904595.1 of Zaprionus indianus. Lineage (NCBI taxonomy): Eukaryota > Metazoa > Arthropoda > Insecta > Diptera > Drosophilidae > Zaprionus > Zaprionus indianus. Next base: position 2,938,382 of record JAEIHA010000344.1, read on the forward strand.
CAAAAAAGAAACCCCTTTCCATGGCACACACACACAGACACACACGCGGCACACACACACACATACACATACAGGGACACAATTTGCGCCGCATCTGTGGCAGTTAGCGCCTACGAGAAAAGCCGCAGCAGCGGCAGCGACAACAACAAGAACAAGCAATGAAAATGAAAATGGAAAAAATACGCAAAAGTCTCCTACCCCCCTTCCCCCTCCCCCTTCCTTCCCTCCTTCCCTTCTCTGCTGCCTTCTTCTGCGCTCGCTCCATCATGCCTCATACGTCATTCAGCCTGCTGTGTGAGTGCGTCATACGAATGCGACGACGCCTCCTCGTAAACCCTTTGATACCTACGCACACACACGCACACACACTTGCATACACACGCACACACACTTGCATACACACACACATACTTGCACACACAATTGCAGTAAAACTCTTGAATTGCGTTTCATAATGCAAAATAAGTTGATAAGCTTCAACAAGCACGAATGAACATGCACAACTAGCTTGGCATATCACGTGTATATAGCATAGCCTGCTATATCTTAAAATAGCATATCCCCATATACAGCATATCTCTCTCTCTCTCTCTTTATATAACATATATATATAAAATATCTATACATAATAACACCTCTGACTCATGCAGCACTCGGCAACTTCTTCTGAAAGCAGCCTTCTTAGAATCCTCTATGATTTGCCTATATCGATATACTATAAGAATACCCTGCAATTTCTGTATTTGCAAGAGATATCTACAAGGTTTCTATAACCACAAAATCAAAAAAGACCTAACCCCTCTTCAATTTGCTTAACCTAGAAGTCTGAAGAAAGTGCAGAAATTGAATTTTATTCATTTCGTTCATCGAATTCGAATTTTATTCATACTGAAAATGATCTGAACAAGTATATACCAAATATCTGAAAATGTTTAAAAAGCCAGTAAAAGCCGTGTAGGACTTCATTAAGTGAAACCTAATTGATTTAGCCGTTTTTCACTGTTTCTCTGTCTGTATGAACTCACTAATCTCAGCTATTATAATGGCTAGAGACGCCAAACTCGATATGTATGTTACTATATATTGAAATTAACTAAAGCTCTTATTAAATGTTTGTTGCCACGCCCACCGCCCACGTTAAGCCATAATTTTTGATTAGTTATGACATTTGTTAAGTTACAACTGTTCTGCTTGCACATACACATAGATATATACCATATGCGACTATATACCTTTAATTTATATGATGTTCCGACCAAAAAGATACAAATTCATGCAAAAAAGCCTCTTTTCTTGGCATTTCTACTTGAATAATATTCATTATAATTGAATTCTTGCCTTCAAATTCCATTGGCAACATTTATTGTAGTAACTTAAGTTGTTTCGATTAAAATTGATTTTAAACAGGAATTTCATTCTCATTGAATTGTTTGTTAAATATACCGTAAAAATACCAAATATACCACTTGTATCCTTTTGTTAACTCTCAACATTCCAATTTTAATTAATTGATTAAATTACCAACATTCCTGATTCAATATCATCAAATAGTTATTTCCCATTCAGTCTATCTCTGTCTCGGTCTCGCTTTTTTGTTCTTTCTCTCTCCTTCTCTCTCGCTCGCACTTACTCTCAAGCGCGCTCAATTTGATTCGCACTGCAGTGAGTCATGAGCCACATTGAGGTTGGAGTGTTTCCTTTTACTACTGCCAGTGCCTCCTGCCCCCTGCCCCTTTGCACTAACCTCAACCTTTTCAATTTAGTATTGTATTTTTTTTTTCGTTGCAGCACTCTCTTCTCTCTCTTTCTCTCTCACTCTCACTCCTTCTTGCTCCTTCTTTCTCTTTTGTAAACGTAAAAAAAAGTTCACCCACACTTGTTTTGTATTTGTTTTACATGCTTAATTTCTGCATGTTATCAGAATACATTGCACACTCGCACACCCACTCACACACTCGCACACCCACACACACACACTCCTTCATGGACACACATTCATGTACTACTCACACACACGACAATTATGACAGCTTCGGCAACGGCAGCTTCGACTTCAGCGCTTTCAGTTGCAGACTTCGTTGTGCCTGCTGCTGCTGTTGCTGTTGCTGCTGGCGTCACTGTTGCTGCTGCTGCTGCGGTTGCTACGGCTGCTTAACGGCTCAAAGTTTCGAGCAATTTCCAGGCTGACGCACATGCGTAAGCTGCGCTGTCGACAGCTGCATTCGCGAAGCGCAGCAACTGCGACTGCAACCAATAAACACTCGCACAACGCAGGCACAAATACCTCATGCAACACACACACTCACACACACAGGCTCACACACATACACACACACATACACACACACATACACACACACATACACACACACAGGCAAAGGCACCGCACTGAGTAGCAGATGCTGTCGCTGTCGGTGTCGTCGTCGCTGCTTCTACTGCCTTCTCGGCTGGCTGCAGCATACAAAAAGCTTTTATGCTGCTGCTGCCAAAGCAAATCAATCCACCCGACAAGTTTGTCAGTTCTGAACATTAACTATTGTTGGCCATTATTAATAGTTTATTACTGCTGTGATGCTTTTTTATCATAATTTAATTTGTATATATCATATGTTTATATTTGTAGAATAACTTTTTTTTCATTTTAATTATTAATTTCATTATTTTTCCATTATTGTTTTCATTGTTACTTTCGCTATTATTTTCATTGTTATTTTCATTATTATTTACATTATTATTTTCATTATTATTTTCATTGAAATATTCATTTTATTTTCATTATTATTTTCAATGTTATTTTCATTGTTATTTCATTATTATTTCCATTGCTATTTTCATTGCTATTTTCATTATAATTAACATTGTTGTTTACATTGTCATGAGTTCGATTATGTTTTATACGTTTTGAGCCTTAGCTAGAAATGTATTGAGCTCATTTCTAAGACTTTTGTCAGGTGCGCTCTCTGTACCTGTCTCTGTGTGTGTGTGTGTATCAGTTTATTTGTGCTTGTGTTGTCATCGTCTTTTGAGATTTAACTGCTTACTGCGTCTCTTAGTCCTCTCAAGTCTTGTGTCTTGTCTCTCGAATCGCCTCATCTGGTAGATGTTGTTGTTGTTGCTGGGGCGCTTTCTTTCAAATGCGAAAAAATGTTGCTGTAGTTGAGCCTGTACAGTTGAGTTGAGTCCGAGTACATTATGTATGTAAATAAGCATACGTTTGTGTGTGTATCTTGTAGATACAATACAAATGAAAACAGCGCAACGCGGCGCGACAACTGCGACCAACAATAACAACAACAACAACAGCGAGTGCGATTCCTGTCTTGCGTTTTGTTGCTGCTGCTGCTGCTGTAGATACATAAACAGGGCCGATTGCTCGTTTTTTGTGGGATTTTCCATTACTTCCCCTAGCCCTGCTCCACCTCCTTCTCCCTTTTTCCCTTTTTCTTTTTTTTCCATTTTTTTCGGGTCTACCCATGAAAACGTTGCATAGAGCAGCAGCAACAGCAGCAACAACAACGTGGCCGCAAGTCGCGAATCTCAATTGTGGCGTGTCCATGCATCCGCCAGATACATTTCAACGCTGTTGCCATGCTGTATCGAGCCGATACAGATACGTTGCTTACGTATAAATAACCTACCCCACTCCCCCCCCCAAAAAAAAAAAAAAACAACAAGTTTTTCATTAATTCACAAGGCGAGAGAGATGCATAACGAAAAGTGCCCCAAACGGGGAGAAAAAAAAAACACAAGAAGGAAACAAGAAAAAAACGTTAAGAAAAAGGTGCATGGAAAGCAGCAGGGCTGGCATTGCTGAAGCCTGAAATACCCTTTAAATGGAAGAGTAGGAAAAATTTGAGATGAAGTGAATTTTAAACAAGATTAAGACAAGATAAAGTGGACAATCAAAGTACGAAGATATATTTCTATATACGATAAAGGATTATTAAATACCTTGTTGAGATTTTTCACAGCATAAAAAAAAACATATTTCTTATTTTGTTATTGATACTTATAAGATATTAACAACCTCTGAAGAAGCCTTCAACCAGTTAAAGAACCTTTCATACTCTTTTCCCGGGCAAGGGTAAAATAATGATGACAGCTGTGGCGGGTGGCGATAGCACGTAACAAGAACAAGAACAGGAACAGGAATGGGAATGCGAATGCGAATGGGAAAGGGGGCTTCTCTGCCTCTATGGTTATGCTTCTTGTTCTGCTTCTTCTTCTTGTTGTTGTTCTTCTTTTTGTTGTTATACCTATGAATATTTGCTGGTGTTGTTTTTGTCTGCGTTTTTCACTTCACTTCGTTTTTTGCCCACCATCATCTTCTTCTTGTTCATTGGTTGCTCTGCTTTTAACGCTCGGTTTGCTCGGTTCAGTTTTTTTTCTTTTATTCCATTCCATTTTGCACTGTTCTTTTGTTTTTGTTCTTCTCTTGTTCTTCTTTTGTTTTAAATATTGGTGGTGTTGTACACACGATACTCGGTTCGTTTATGGTGGGTAGACCCATAATTGCTGCAGTCTCGCAAGATGCTGTTGCGTATTGGCCAGCAGCGCAGCGTCGCGAGCTCACAGTCTGTCTCTTTTCCTCACTCATTATCTTGACCCTCTTCTCTTTATCTTTCCCTCTCTCTCACTCCCTGTCTGCCTCTTTCTGTCATTCTTGGTGGCATTGAGAATGCTCCTCTGTGTGTGTATCTGCAGGTGAATCACAACTCTTGTGTTCATGCTACTTATCGATATTAAAATAATCGATATATTGATTTATATCATACATACAGTGTGCATGTTATCTTTAATCGGTTGACAGATCGTTTATCAACAACTTATCGAAATTTGCCTACATACAAATGTGCATGTTATCGTTAACCGATTGAAAGCTTATATATCAAGGGTACGCTCAAGCGTCTGATCTCGACTTGTACGATACAAATCGACAAGTCGATTAATCGAGTTATGGATAACTAGATTACTCGGTAAAGCTGTTAATCGATAACCTGATTACTCGATAGCTTGATTAATCGTTTTCTCGATAACTCCATTAATCGATAACTCAAAGTCGAAATTATCGACTCTCAAATATTGTTAGAATTGCAGCTTATCGATTGCCAGCGCATTTATCGAAATCATTTAGTCTCTTGTTTGTTGTGGTTGTCAATCAAAAACTCGATTAACCGATATATGCATAATTTATCGACTCACTGGCTACGCTGTTTATTAACTTTGCTGCTTGGCAACCCTGTTTATTGAACAGGTGGGCGGAGGAAGTTTAGGAAATTATATTGCCAAATTTACCTCTTACTTTCTGCGCTAATCAATCGATTACTCGATAAGCTGTTTACGCGCACCGCCTATAATTGTATGTGCTGTGTCTTGAAATTGTGCGGTTTTCTCCCTCTTCCCTCTATCACTTTCTGCTTGTTGTTAAACTATATAGTTGTTGTAGTTGTTGCTTTATTGCTGTTTGTTCGACCCATTAATATGAATTTGAAGCTATTTATAAACACATGAACATTACTGCATAAGTGTTAGTGCGTGTGTGTGTGTAAATATTTAGCTTTGATTCGATTACGTTGACGTCATTTAACTGGTACAACAACAAAAACAATAAAAACAACAACAATAACAATAACATTAGAAATGTGCGGCAACTAATTTGATTTATATGCGACTATATAAAGTATCTGCAGGGAAATACTTTTGTGTGTGTGTCTGTGAGTGCAGTACATAACACAGTTAACTAAAAATATATATAAGAGTGTGTGTGTGTGTGTGTGTGTGTGTAGTGCCAGCTAATTGTGTTACAGTTACAACTGCAAATTACTGTCGCTCGCTCGTTAAACTACAAACTCTTTTTGCGCTTATCGCTCGCAACCAACATTTGTAGGGTATATGCGGTGTACTTTGATAACTTTACGTGTTTTGGGAGTTAAGAGAACTGTTGTGGTAGTAGAGTGTTAGTTAAATTAATGGGTATCATAAAGAGGCAAACATAATTTGAATATGAATAATATGAATATATTGCAATTTATTCTAGTAAACTGTTAAGGCTAACAGTTGCAGCTTAACAGTGCCCTAAAACAGTCTAAAAATGCTACTGCTACTGTTAACACTAACAGCAAGTGGCTTAACAGCAGTTTGTTAACAGTTTGGTTAGGTGAAAGCACGAATCTATTACTGTTAAGGCTTTGTTAGCTTAACAGCTTTATCTGCTTACTTTTTGCAAATACAACACAACCTACAGCACGCTTCTGCCTACAGGGTATTCATTCCATTCAAGCTTCAAGTTTCGCTTTCCGTTTCTTTCTCTATCTCTCTCTCTTTCTTTTTCTTATTCTCTCCTTCTCTGTCAGCACGTTCCGTTAAGCGGATCAGAAGGCAGTCAGGCAAGCGGCGACTAACCGACCTCAGACCTTAGCTGTTGATTTACTCCACACAAACCACACTACCCCGCAACCCCTCCACCCCTCCACCCTGTGCAGGTTAACCCCACTGCTCGCAGTTATTGTTCTTGTTGTTGTAGTGTATTTATTTAGTGCTTATCAGTTTACTGTGCTCGTGTTTTCACAGCGATTTCTATTTATAAGGCAACAAAAGCAGCAAGAGATACTCTCAAGCAAGTGCACAGAAACCCAAAGTATATGCTAGCTATATGTGTATGTTGTACATGCACATATATATATACATATCTGATAGTATATATATATAGCTGTATACACTCATGTGTGTAATTCGTGCAATTCACATTTTGTCGTCGTCGTCGTTGGGCGATGTGGGAATTGTATGAGCCGAGTGTGAGTTGTGTGTGTAAATCGACAGCCAAATTCAGCGGCGAGCACAAATAACAAACAAGTAGAAAAGCAACTGTAAAGCATGCTCGACTGTTAGATACCCGTTAAAGAAAATTTTGAAGGAAATTATTTTGTCTAAAAACGTATTTATTTATATTTATAAAAGATCGCAATTAAATAAAGAAATCATTTGCTTTAACATATAATAATAATTTGACACACCAAAAAATAATGTTTTAGTATAAATAAAGGTGCGCAATTTATAAAATATATTATATTTTTATTAATATTTATTTTAAAGTGACTCAGGAGGTTGTAGCTTAATTCTAAAATTAACTTTAGCTGCGCACAATAAAAAGAAATAATGTCAATTAATTTCATTAACGTAGCTCTTAAACTCTCTGAGAACTGCGCATTCATACAGACAATTGGGATCGCAGTTGCCTCTGTGAGATACAAAACTAAACTACCCTTTACCCACGCATTAAGTAGTGGGTATAAAAGTGCTCATAAATAAGTCTCAATTGGAATTGGAATTAGCTATAGCTATAGCTGCAGTCTGCTGCTCTTTGTTGTAATATTTACTATTGTAAATTACTCATACGCCACGTTTTGCAATTGTGACCCAATTGAAATGATTTCGTCTGTCTATATATACATATATCTATGTGTGTGTGTGTGTCTGCATCGATTGTTCAGCTCGTTCGATCTCTTTGCATTCGCATTCGCAAATCCAAAAACCGAAACAGATAAATAAATATTGTAGCTCGATCAGGTTGACAAGTGCAGAAACTGGTTTGCTGCTATCTATGTATGAGTATATAGTATATCGGTTTTTATATATGTATATATATACATTTGTATATTATATTTATTTCATTTTCTGGCTTTTCCTTTGTCTTTGCGTTGCGTTTTTCACTGCAAAGCGCAACGAGGACAAATGGAGAAATCGAATGATTTTTGTCTTTTAAGCTTAAGCTTTATATGCTTACGTTTAATTAGGTTAGTGGTCTCTAGTTTTTATAGTTTTTGGTTGTGCGCTTAGCTGGTTATCTATCAGCACTTTATCTTGCAGTTATCTATTTTTATTTGTATCTGTATCTGTTTTTGTAAAGCATTCTTTAGTGCAATTTAAAGCTACAATTGAATCTAAATTGTTTGCTGCTTATTTGTTCGCACTCTCTTTTTCACTCTTAGTCCCACTCCCACCCTCTCTCTTGCCCCCTCTTGGTCACTTCATAAAAATGTATCTAGATACAACTGCATTAAAGTATCTGCTGGCGACTTTGTGTTGTTGATTTTCTCTCCCAACTATGACATTTTTTGTTTACAATTTCAATTGCACGACAACTGCAAAGTATATGAACTATCTCTGTGTGTGTGTAGGAGTGTATGTGTGTTAGTATGTGTGTGTGTGTGTCTGTGTATGTGCATATCCATTGCTCTTCTCCCCCACACACAGCACTCTTTCTTTTCTCTCAACTTTTTCACTCGCACCCACTCGGTTTCGCTCACTCTCTCTCCGTCTCTCTCCCGCTGTTTCTCTCTATATCTCTCTCTGTCTCTGCCTGTTGTTTTTTGAATGCAACAAATGCAATCACAGTCGAAGCTTTTTGATTTTAATTGTTGTTGTTTCTTTTGCTTTTGCTTTCATTGTTTTCTTTCGCGCATTTTGCACTTGAACGACTTTCAATTGAATTTCGTATTTAAATATAATCTGAGACGCGTATACACATCTCTCTCTCTCTCCCTCTCCCTCTCCCTCTCTGTGTGTGTGTGTGTGTGTGTGTATATATAAATATATATGCATATTTTTAAAGAACACATGCACATACTTATGTATAATGTACATGTACTTTGCCCGTTTATAGCCAACGGCAAAGCAATTTACATACAACAGTCTCTTTATTGAATTGTTATTGTTGTTGCTGTTGTAGTTGTTGCCCCATTTGTCATGGCATGCAATCAATGAGCAAACCACAACAACACAGTTCATACACTGCGCAAAAAAAAAAAAAAAAAAAAATACTCGAACTATGGGAAGGCAGTAGAGTATATGGAAGAGTATATACCCGATAGAATGACCACATATTAACGCTATATTCTTCTACTAGATGGACCCTTTAACTGTAAACAAAAAAAAAAAACAAAAAAAAAATCATCATACATTATAAATAGTATACAGAAGACTAAACACCCCATAGGCAGGTGCACATGTTTATATATCAAATGATAGATTAAGAAGTCATACACTCTTATATATATCAACGATATATATCGATAAATAGCGACAGCATGTGCTGTGCCTATCGTGATGAATGATGACTAAAATTAGCCAGTAAATTGCCTAAAATAAGCCTGATTACTTAATATGCTGCACATGTGTTTCTAATTCTAATCTCCCTCTCTCTCTTTTTCTCTCTCTTTCTAGGTAAGTTTGATGGGAAACAAAATTGAAACAAATTTGGTCTCGAATGTGAAACAGTTTAGTCGATTGAGCTGCAAAGTGAGTCGATGTGAATGATAATACAGATATATCTACATTATGTACACTTTCTGAGACCGTTCAAGCCTTTAATGCATATTATATCTACACTATATACAACCCTTTCTGAGACTGATTGAAGCCTTCAGAAGACTTTAGAAGTGTTTGAAGAAAGAACTGCGAACACTTGTGCTTCTCTTTCTTTTGGGGAAATGCTGTTAAATTGTTGCTGGCAATTAGTTAATCTACATGCGATATATATCGCAACCTCAAGCATCGTCATCAAATGGCAAAGCGAAACCAAACCAAACCAAACCAAATGGGAACATTGAAGAGCAAATAGAGTTTCTGTTTCGCACGACGACAGCGACAGAAGCGACGATAAATAAACAGACTGAACCCGAGTGCTGTTTTATATATACACACACACGCACGCACATACACAGTCACACATGCATGCAGAGAGACAGACATACAGACATACATATATAAGCAGAGATATGTCGAAACTTATGTACAAGTTATGCACATAAAACGCGACAGTTGTTGCTAGGTGGCTTTGCTCTATAGGGGGCTCTATTAGTGCTCTTCCCTTGCCTCCTCCTGCTCCCTCTGCTATACTACTTCACCTTCTCTGTGTGTGTGTGTGTGCGTTGCGATTCAATTTTTGTTATTGTTATTTCTGTTTTTTCCTTGTTTGCCTTGTTTTTCGTATATTACTTCTTATTTCAGCTGCCCTTGCCAGAGGGTATTGCAATTTTGCAATTAAACTTGTAACACATTTGCCACGCAGGCAGTCAAGTAGATACCCTAGAAAAGAAAGAGAGAAAGAGAAAGAAGGAGCTATCGTATGCCTTTTTAATGTTCTATTGATTTTCCACTGCCAATAAAATACTGAACTTAAGCTGTAGCAAGTGCCTGGAAGAAAGGCATCACAAATAGCCAAAAAGTAAAAAAAGTGTCTGTATGAACACTTATATCTCCTAGACTATTAGAGCTAACTCTATGAAATTTATTAACAATATAGCTTATTATTGTGCATAGCTAAAGAATGTTTTACAATTGTGCCACGCCCACTGCCGCCCCTATAAAAAAAAAAAAAACAAATTCCAGTGTTTAAGAACATAATTTTAATAATCTTTCACTATTAAAATTAAGTCTAATATAGAAAATAATTTGTTTTTATTTTTTACTTCACCTCAATTGCTTTACAGGGTATTTAATAGCTGATATACACTCAAATTGTGCCCAAGTTTCTTGGTAGTTTTTTTTTAACTTGTCATAATCATTTGAAAGGAATTTCATAAGTCAGCAAAGCCAATTTATTGTTGAACTGCAAATGAGAGAAAGAAGAAAACACAAAGCAAAAGAAGGCAGAGATAAAGTAGAAAGAAAGAGCGAGCGAGAGCTGAGTAAACTAAAATTGCTGCCAGTTAATATGTATTACTCATACGCAATGTGTGCGCCAAATAGATTTTGTAATATATGTATATATTGGCATCTTTGATTGCACACGCTCTTTCTTTCTAATGGATGATTTCATCCGCTGTCATTATGAACATCATTATGATCATTAAGATGTTGTGTATACGAGTACCTTGGCAAAGCAGATTTCATCTGACTAGTTTGACCTATTTCAAGGCACACACACACACACACAGACCCACTTGAGAGTTCAGAGTTCCAACTGAAAGTAAACTTGGCATATCCTCAACGAGATTTCCTATTAGCGCAATGATGATGAAATTATATAGAAAGGATGCTATTTATCTAACCAATAATCGGCTTATTTCAAACTTGGCTTATACCATATAGTAAGCATGAACAGCAAAAAAGAACTTAATCGTGTTGCGAATCAATTGAGTTGTTTATCAATCCGATTAAGCTTGGATCAACTTGCCTGTCACAATTGCCAACAATACTTGAATCGAGCTGGCAAACATTGCCAGCTTTACTATGTCTGCCTGCCTGCCTGTCTTTTTTTTGCAGTATTTTTTTTTTTTTTTGGTATATTTCTAGTATATGTTGGTGTATGTGTGTTTGTGCACAAATCAATATGTCAGACGTGGATTTGGTTTGTGTTCGTTCTTACAATGTTGCTCAACACTTGAAGGCGTGTGCGACGACAACAAGAGACATTAAAGGGCGTAGAAAGCGCATGGGTAGGAGTGAAGGGGGGGTGGGCATTGCAAGAGGGTTGCTTAAATGTGGCGCACACACACACACACACACAGACACGCACACGCAGACACACACGAGGCGCGACTCGCTCAAAAAGGCAAGGCAACAATTTGCACAGGAGACTTTATAAAAATATGTGTACACACTGACACACACACACACACACACACGTACACGCAGAGCTATGTATATGTATAAATACATATAGTATGTATGCTTGTTATATAGTCGCTGGTTATATAAACACGCTGCGTGGGCGTGGCACTTATAGTGGGCGCCAAATATTGATGGGGCACACAGCAGCAGCAGGAGCAGCAGCAGCACACGAGAAGGAAGTAAGCAAAGGGTAAGAGGTTAGGGACAGTGCAGGGGGTGCTGCTGTGGTAGAAGGTAAAACACGTAACGAAACGAAGAAGGGGAAGAGGGGCAGCAGAGCATGAAAGAAGTGGAAGGTTTCAACAGTTCGACCTACGTGTCAGGCATAAAAGGCAAATCGTTGCGCCTCTGCTGCCTCTCGCCTCATCTGTCTGTCTTGCTGTCCGTGTGTGGCATGTGTATGAGTGTGGCATGTGTGTGTGCGAGGCATATGTGTATGTGCGTGTGTGTGTGTGTGTGGCATATGTGTTTGTATGCCTTTTGGCCATTTCTTTCATTGCCTCGAAACTGACTTTTGCTACCCGATTTGGCATTTTGTGGGGCCAACAAGCTCATGCCACGCCCCCACCCTTTGATGGGGCAAACTACTTAAATATTTAAGCATCCGTTGGCATGTGCTACGGTGTGTGTGTGCGTGTGCGTGTGTGTGTGTCTCTCTCTCTTTTGACATTATTGATTTAGCATTTAGCATTTATAACGCGCAACGTTGATTGCAAAACAGCAGCAACAAAAGCAACAACAGAAAGGGCAACAACAACTGTCACAGCAGCAGCCGCATAAGACCCCCAACCCTAGCAAGACCCCTCGCTGTGTCTTCCCCTGTGTCTGTTTGCGACAATACATTGCGTATACGTAATATATCAAACATGTCACGCATACGCAACGTTGTCCTTGACTAGCTGAACACTAGTGCGCAATTTGGTTATAAACCAATCGAACAAGAAACAACAACAACAACTAAACACATTGACAACAACAACTTCAACAAGAAATTTGAGATTTGTAAAAGGAAAAGCAAAAAAGAAAAGAAAAAGATATCTTTGATGAAAACTTTGCTTGACAAATTGCTCGAATAAATATGAGAGAATTTCTAGAATTATTTGCAAATATTAAATAAATAAATATGTGTTGGTTAAATAAATATGTGTGTATAACAATTTAGCATAGTTTGCATAGGTAATATGTGTGTAAATATATATTTTCTTTTGCCTGCAAAAAATGCAAAATATTCTCGTCAATTATCAAACAATTTCTGTTTGCTTTGCTACTCTCGCTCTCTCTCTCTCTCTTTCTCACTTTACACACATTTGGATTGTCCTTTTTGTGCATTGTAATTAGCAGTTTCGTTTTGTGCATAACTGATATGTATCGCTGTCTCGCTCACACTCCCACTTGGTGGGGCTAATTAACTTGATTTGCCATAAATTCCGCAATTATTTCGCATGTTTGATTAAATTTCATTTCGTGCAACGCTTTGCCTTGGGGCATGTCTGTGTGCCAGTGAAGTCTCTTTGTGTTGCTCTGCAGGTGTGTGAAAGAGATGTGTGTGTGTGTGTGCAGGTGTTTGTGTGTGTGTGTGTGTGTGTGTGTGTGTTACATAATTTCGACCCTGGCAAAGTCCAGACGGAACGCTAATCCAACCACCAAAACGCCAAGCCGCCCACACAAGCTCATTAATTATTTCCTTGTTTGTGTGTGAGCGAGATGTGTGTGTGTGTGATTTGTGTAGGTGTGTGTGTGTGTGTGGGTATGCAATGGCACGCGTGTAGCCACACCACAGCCCTACCTGCCTCCCCCCCTCTGTGCCTGCAACGCCCACACTGCAGCATCCCAGCAGAGACGCGTGCGTGCCGCTGCTCGCTCACTCGCTCTTTCTCTCGCTTTCCCGCTCCCTCTCTCTGCCTTTCTCACCTGACCTGGCCCCCAAGAGGCTGACAAAGCATGCCTGACCCCACCAGCTCTCCGCAACCCCCGCGCTCCACACCTCCCCGGGGAATGCAGCTCATCTCTCGCGTGTGGCCTCTCTTTGTCTGCTGTTCTCACACTCTCTCTCCCTCTTTCGCTTGCTCTCTCTCTCTGTGTCTTTCTCTCTCGCTGAGTTTCGCTTTTCTAATTTCCACCTGGCTTCTCTCCTCCCCCTCCCCTCTCGCGACAAACTGCATACGCTTTGAACTCTACCATCGACCCAAAATGAAATGCATTGAGGCAACACATCGTCATTGTTGACTGGAAAGCTCTCTCAGTATGTTTCCCCCTAGAAATACCTTTCCTCCTCCTCCCTCGATTCTCTTCTTCTACGCTTACTTCTCTCCTCCTGCTCATACCCTTTCTCCTGCATCCTTTCTATACCCCTTTGCCCAGTGCGAAAGCAAACGTATCAAACAAACCTATTTGCAAACCTAACCTCGCAACCTAACCTATCAACCTAACCTATCAACCTAACCTATCAACCTAATCTAGCTACCTTCATGTTGTATTTGTAGTGCTACGGCTCTATAAAGAACATACACCCACCGAAATGTTTTATTGAAACACTTTTCTCAAAATATTGAACTAAAGCTGCAGCAAATGCTGGTAAAATTGCATCTCAAACAACCTAAAACCCAAAAATATGTCTGTATGAACACTTATGACTCAGCAACTATAAGAGATAAGTCTATGAAATTTTCAGACAATATATCTTACTATAAATATCAGCTAAAGCTTGTCTAACAATTGTGCCACGCCCATTGCCGCCTCTTGAAAATGCAAAAAAAAAATATTAACAGAATTATGTTAAGCCTAAAACATTTAAAATCAGTTTGAGTTTTGGTTGCAGTGTAATGCCTTGAAAAATATTAGACAAAATCTTTGCACGCATAAATTGTAAGATTCCCTGCAGTTCACACTGTACCACACATGCAGAAACTGAGAGAGAGAAAGGAAGAGGGGAAGGGAGAGAGGGAGAGGCAGAGAAGTATATGTAAAACGTATGTCCTGACACGATATTGGCCTAAGCCATGTAATCCATTTAAAGAGCCTGGCCTGCTCTGCTCTGCCTTGCTCTGCTCCGGCCTGGGCCCCAAACAATATTTATGAGCGCACAGCACACACGCATACACGGCTAATAACGCTCACATACACACACACATACACTGAGAGGGGCATAAGCAACCCCCTTGCTGGCCGTCTATGCTTTAGGCCCACTGGCAATGGCCTAAACAAACTCAATCAGTTGTTTGCTTTATGACGGAGCTTTTGGCATCGCGACCATGTCCCGTTAGTCCTTGTGCCTAGCTCTCACTCTTTCTCCCTCTCTCTCTGTATCTCTCTCTCAGTCCCTCTCTCCTACACCCTCTCTGTATATGTGTGTGTGTGTGTGTGTGTTTTGCTTTTTTTTATCAGCGCAAGTTGGAAATTGATGCTGTCGCTGTCGCTGCCGCCGTTGACGTCGCTGTCGCTGTCGCTCTGTCGCTGCCTGCCAGAGAGGTGTCTCAGTATGTGTGTGTGTGTGTGTGCGCGCTGGTATTGAGTATTTTGTGGCGTTGTTGCCAGTTGCCCATTGCCAGTTGTTACCACTTTTCGCCTCGTCTCGTCTCGTCTCGCCTTTCTCCTGACGCGCTCTGCGTGCGTCGAAGGACATTTCAGTCTATTCGGAACTTTTGAGTTGGGGAGTTCAAAATCGCGCGTGTTTCGTGTTTGTTAACGGTACTTTTCTCTCTGTGCCACTGTTTACATTACACACACACACACACACACATACGAACAGTGTCGGCGCGTGTGTATTAGAAGCAGACAAACCTTATGGATACCCAAGCTGGCACTCGCACTTTACCCTTCTCTTTAGCCATATTTCTTTGCATTTTTTTGCATATTTTTAATTTATTTTCTTTTCATTTTTTACTTTAATTGAAAACGTAACAACAGCAGAAAGCGCCGTTACGCATACGCCGCATTGGCTGCACGCAGGACAGCAGGTTTCTTGTTGCTGTTACTCCCCCTTCATCCTTCCACTGTTTGGTTAATTCTACATTTCTTTTTTTTTTTTGGCTGAGCTGGGCGTGGCCAGGTCGGGGCTATCTGCAGTTTTATTTTATACATTTTTTCTGTCGTTCAAGTGAAAAAAGAAACCAAAAAAAAAGAGAAAACAAAGCAAACAAACAAAGATAAAGTACCGTGAAGATAGAAGAAGTGAAAGAAGACGAAGACGAAGCAGAAGAAAACTTATGTAACTAATGAAATTAAAATGCTGCTGCATCTGTTGGATGTGAGTAACGGATTAAATATAATGTGTTATATGTAAGCATACTATACCAATACTATATCAACCTTATAACATGCACTCTCACCCAAAGCACTCACTCAAGCATAGAAGAAGCAGACAAATGCATAGAGTACTTCGTAAAGTTTTCAAGTTTTCTTCGACTTATTAAAAATTCATTTTAATGATTGAGGGAATGTCAGGAAAAGGTTTTCCAGTCGAGAATAGGTTAGTGAATTGACCTATTTTATTGATTGGAGTGTTATTAGAGAAAGTAGCAGGGAGGGGGGAAGGGAGTATGGAATAGGGACAAGTATAAATAAGTTAGGTACCGCGGTCTGTCATAGTTGCGTGTAGAGTTCTTAGCAATTATACTGCCCTACTTGGTCATTTAACTGTTGCACTGTTGTTACACTTTTAAATTGGATAAAGGTTATAAAAGTAAGCTCATATGTTGATAAGCTGCTATACTGGCAAGCTGTAGTACTAACAAACTGTTGTACTGACAAACTGTTATACTAGAAAACTGCTATATTAGCAAACTGTTATACAGGTTTACCGTTTAATGGTGAATTGTTATACTGAAAACTGTATATTGACAAATTGTTATACTAGCAAACTATTATACCAGTAAACTCTTATCTGACGAATCTGATAAACTGTTATATTGTCGGACTGTTATACCGGTTAACTGTTATACTGTTATACTGCTGCACTAAGCTCAAACTTAAACACATTTGTAAGAGTGTTTATTGCCCCTAGCTATGCTATATTGTGTCGTTGCAGCCTTGAGCAAAGAACAACACCACAAAGAGGAATGACCAAACAATTGCAATACACACACACACATACGTAGCGTGTTTAGGTACCCGTGTGTGTGTGCTGTACTTGCGGCCTTCTGGTCACTTAGTTATACCCCAAGTTAATCGTTCTGTGGTCGCCACAGAGAAGGCATGCCAGATTGAGCGAGAGAGAAAGAGAGAGAGAAGGAGGTTAAGGTAGAGTTAGAGCGAGACAGCACGATTGTAATGCACGCTAAACCATGTAAGGCAAGTCACATAAATTAGCACTTAAGGGGATCGAGCCGCTCTCTCTCTCTCACTCTCTCTTCTGCCACATTTGTCGTTGATTTCCTTCCCTTGACTTGGCTCGCAATTGCTTAGCTACCACCTAACACGCCTCCCTCCCGCTCTCTCCCTCTTGACTTACTCTTCTTTCGTCTGCATCGTTCTTTGGCTTGTGGTTGGCATCTGGGACGCGCCTCGACTGGATACTTTAATCGCGTGACAAGCCATGAAATAATTTCATAATTCCAGGCCACAATACAGACACACACACACACACAGACACGCACGGAAATTGTTATAGATACACACACACTTGCACAGTGCTCAAGTGAAGTTCGGGCAAACTTCCAATGACCTCCCCCTGATATTCCCTTTCCTTCAAGCATCCTTCTCGCTTTCTCCCTCCCTCTTTTCCCCCCTCTCTTTCTCTTCTTCTTTCTCCCTTGCACACACTCATAACTCTTTCCACACATTTTTGCGTTTTTCTTGGCTTCTTCAATTGAATTTGCTCGTTGCTTTAATATGCTTGCTCACTTTTTTGGGCGGCAGGCGCCCAACGTGGGGTGGCCAACTACTACAGCTGAGACATCCAGCAGCGTCGTCGTCGTCGTCGTCGTCTCTGACCCAACAAGCGACGACTGTGTAACATCGACGTCCTTCCGTTTTGTCCGTCTCTTTAGCCACCCCGCCCCCCTCCTCCTTCTCCCCCTCCCCTCTTGTGGCACACTTGAGGGCCCTCTTCATGTTGTTGCTTCATCCTGTTATGCTTCCGTTGGCGACGCCTGCGTGTGTATTCGTTTATTTCTTTTACTCTTGTGCTTCGTTCTTCTTCTTGTTCTTCTTGTTGTTCTTTTTGCTGTGCTTGTTCTTTTTGTTGTTGTTTTGTTTGCTTTCCTTATGCTTGTTTCATGTTGCTTGTTTGTTTTCGTTTTCCTTTTTGTGGCGCGTTTCTTTTACCTTACCTTTTAAATACTTATTACATGCTTAAGGGGGTGCCCGTGCACAGCTTTAAATAATTTAGCAGCGCCCCCCATCCCCTTCCCTCTGCCTAACTTCACCACACATACAGAGACACATACACAGACGCGCAGTGTTGATGCCACCACGCCTGTGGTGTGGTGAATATTAAATGCTGACGATTTTTTTCTTTTCTGGTCTTGTGTTGAAATCGCTGGCAACAGACCGCACCTCCCCCCCACCACTTTCATCTGTTTGCCTTGTTTCAAATGATTCTCAGCCAACCCTCCGCCTCCCTTTCGCCCACTTGCCCCTTGTGCCACCCCTTTCCTCTTCCAGTTTATGGCTGTGGAGCTCTCGAGTCATTTGCTGGGCAACAAAATTTTTGTAGCATATTTTTCAGCGCCAGCCAAATGTGACTGCGTGTGTGTGTCTGTCTGTCTGCCTCTCTTTCTGTGTGTGTGTGCTATGTGTGTGTGTGTGCTTTTAGGTTAGCTTGCAAATGAAAATGTTTCACAGCTCAATTCATGAGTCTGACAAATGACTGGAAATGTGTTTTCCTCTCTCGGTTTGTCGGTTTTGGTTTCGTTTCGGTTTCGGTTTTGGTTTTCTCTCTGCTTCTGCTTCTGCTTCTGCTACTTCTTTCCTTCTTCATAATGAAAATTCATTTCGAGTTGCTTTAAGCACGAAGAAGAAGTGGCAGATTACTTAAAGTTTTTTCACAGATTGCTCAAGTTTTTAATGAAGAAAACTTTTCAAGAACTTAACGAGGCAACTTTAATAAGCTCGCTCGCTTTAAACACCCGTTATACCGTTAACTATGCCAGCTACAGTCATCAAATTTGACATATAGCTGCAGGTGTGTCATATTTAAGTGAGGTTAGGCTGAAATTGCAAGTATCTTGAGTGTGGCCAAGCATATTTGTCGCGCTCTCTCTCTCTCTCTTTCTCTTTCTGTTTCTGTCCTTCTCTCGGTTATTTGAAATATTTCTGCAAAAGAATTTCATTTTCATTCGCAAATATGTCTGCACTGTGCATGTGTGTTGGTGTGTGTTTATATATGTATGTATATATATCGATTGCTGTGTCGCTTTGCCGACAGATGGCGCCTGCGTGCGTGTCTCGCTGATTTTAATAAGTTGTTGACTTTAGCGCTGTGTCGCACTCGAGGCAGTGCGGGGGGGGGGCAGGGTAGCTGCCTGTGTAGCTCAAACAAACACTCAAGCATACATACACACAACACACTGCTACCTCCCTCACACCCAGACACACACACACACACACCAACGACCTATTTACATGCAACCAATTGCATCTCGTGGCGTAACTTTAATGATAGCCAGAAAAAAAGTGCTGAAAGGGAAAAAAAGGAAAGCAGAGAATTATGAGCAAGGCTTTGCTGTACGCTGCACATACCCTGTAATTGTGAAATGAGGTTGAAGTGACTTAAGCAAAGGTTTCAATGCGGTAAGGTGCCAAATCGAAGCTCATTAGGAGATATGAAGAGGAGGCAAGTAATGATTGAATATGCACTGTTGAGGAAGGCAAAGTGAGAGGGAGAGGGGCATATAGAGGGAAAGAGAGAGGGGGATATAGAGGGGGTAAAGGGAAGGGGATAGAGAGAGGATAGAGAGAGGGTGGAGAGAAGGTAGAGAGAAGGGAGTAGAGTTTAATGAAAGGTGTTTCACACAATCATTTTCACTTACGCTCTGCGGCTGCACCGTCTCGCTGTCTCCTTCCCCCACAGCTCTACCCTCTTCCCCTACCCCCCCCCCTCTCCCTCTCTTTACCTTCCTCAACCTGCACCCCTTGCTTTTGCATTCAGCTGCTGTCGCTACATTTGCCACGCCTCCGCCCACGCGCCTGCAAGAAATGCATAAAAGGAAATTCAGTTTTGCTGCTGCTGCAGCTCGCGAGAGTTTTTCCAGTTTTGACGTTTTTCTTTTATTTTTTTGTCTCTCATTGTTGTTGTTGTTTTTGTTTTCTCCTTCTTCTCTTCTCTTTGCATTTCTTTTACGCTGCTGCTGCTGCTGCTGCTGCGGCCTGTGAAAATAAAATCGATTGTCTGGGGCTTTCTTTGGCAGTTGCTGTTGTCGTCGGGCACGGCAAGGGAAGGCACCGAACTGGAAGTGAAGCTGAAGGTGGAGGAGGGAAACGTTGCTTGTATTGTTGCTTTTGGTTTGCATTTTCGGCAGCTGGAATATGCTGTGTGTGGGTGTGTGTCTGTGTGTGTGAGTGTGTGTGTTATAGCAGCACCCACAACTGGCAACTGGAAAATTGTCAACTGCTTTTTGTGTGCTGGCGCCATTTGGTCTCGTCGAAGGGAGCCTCCTGTTGTAGCCCCTCCCCCTTCCTCCCTCTATTCGTCATTGCTGCTGTGTCTGCTTCTGCCCCTTCTTCTCCCCCCTCTTCTCTTCTCCGCTGTTCTCACTCCTGCTTGCCTTCTTTCTTTGCCCTTCTCCTTAACCAATAAGTTTTCGACTGCCGCCAAATAGCGCGAGCTACGCACACACACAAGCAGGCAAGGCACCCACACACACACACACAAGCAGGCAAGGCACCCACACACACACGCACACACACAAGCAGGCAAGGCACCCACACACATACACATACATACAGAGACAGGCACACGCATTGACTTTCCAGGCTGGTGCGTCTCCGCCATTTTGAAATTGATACACAGCTTCAACAAGCTTTGGCGTTGCCTCCATTGCGGCAGGTGCTGCTGCTGCTGCTGCTGCTGGCCGAGCCGAGCCGTGGCCATTGCCTCCACACTGTGCTCCTCCCCCTCCCTCCTCTTCCTGGCCTACACTCCACTGGCAGGCAATGCTCTGCTTTGCAATTGGCATGTGCAATTGGGCTGCGGGTCAGTGAGGCTTTGCTCTCTGTGCCTGTGCCTCGCATACGTGTGTGTGCCTGCCTCTCCATGTGTGTGTGTGTGTGTGTGTATGTGTGTGGATGGCTAGCACTGTCAGCACACACCCACAGACACACACAGCAACGCACTGGAGTCCTTTCCATATTTCCAGCTGAAATATGCCGTGTAGCCTTTGTTGCTGTTGCTGCTGCTGCTGTTGTTGTTGTTAGTTAGTTTTGCACTTTGCAGTTGGTTGTTGTTGTTGTTGTTGCTGCCTTGGCTGCGCGTGCGAGTGAGGCAACCAGAGCAATCCCCACAACCTCCCCCAGCTACATCGATGTGGAGCCTCTTTATCAACCCCAACTAATCTGCCAAGTGGCTGCGTGTGCCCCTCGACAACAGCAGCAGCAACTGCCACCAACTAATGCAAACACACACACACAGGTACTAACCACACACACACAGGCATCCACACACAAGCACTTCTTACACAGTCCCAGTCACAGTCACTTCACCCCAAAAGCGGAAATTGCTGGTCATGTTTGTTGTGGCAACTTAACCGGCGGTTAAATGCGACATGGCAAACTTAACTGGCAGATTAACTGAGTACTACCGTTATGGTGGTAAACCTAAGGTGCAATTGAAGGGGCTGTCAACTTTAATTGGCAGTCAACTAACCACAACTCAGTGCAGTGTAAGCCTCAATGTGAACTTGTAGTGCCTGTCAACTTTAAAAGGAGCTTAACTAATCATTTTGGATATAGAAGATCAGTTATATATAGTCACATACCATATAGATATGCTAACCGGAGGTTAAGCTTGGATAGTTAATAAATAATTCAATTATAACTCAAGGCAAAGATATATGTATGTATATAAAGCAGAAAGAAACACAAGAAGAACAAGCAAACAGAGAGAGAGAGAATTCAATAAACAACAAGAAAACACAAAACGAAAAAAAATACATCAACGAAATTCCAATGAAATTACGTATGAGTGATTTTTTCTTCTCAATGTGTATGTGTGTGTGTGTGCAGCACTGTATATACTGATAAATATAAACGAGCACAGCAGGGCGACAACATTTCTAAATGATAATATTCATAGAGTATACCATATAATATGCCATAGAATAGTCTTAAAGTATTCCTATAACATACACTATAGTAAATATAGTCACTAATATTACTTATAATATGTAATATAGTATGCACTCTTTATCTGTGTTATTTCTATTTGCCTCATTATATAGGATAAAGTATACCTTCTTGCATACTTTATAGCACTTCACTCTATTTAGACCTTTTCTCCACTCTCATACAAATTGAAACGAAGACTAATCATCATACAGCTTCTTGGGTCTCATGCTTATTAAATAAAAGAAACTAAGCTTTAAAAAAAAAAAAAAAAAAAAAAAAAAAAAAATCAACTTAATCAAATATATAGAATAAAACTGAAAAATACTTATTTAATAAAGAAAAGTAATGAAAAGAGAGCAAACAAAGCAAACAACTTAAAAAAATTAAATTAAATTAAAAAAATTAAATTAAATTAACTAATAAATAATAATAATAAAAGTAAGTAAATAAAATACATAATAAATAAAAATAAACAATTAAATATGTAAAGCTATAACTAAAGAACTAAGAAAATAAATAAGCAAGAAACAAACAAAGAAATGAGTTAACAAAATAACGCAAATAAAGAAATAAATACAAATACGTAATAAAAGCAAAAAGTCATTTTTAATTATTTCCATAACACGCGCGTGGCAAAGGTTTTTGTTGCTTTTGTTTTTGATTATTCAGCTCAAAACTTGAAATTCCAAATTGTTGTTGCTGTTGTTGTTGTTGCGCCCCCTTATGTTACTGCGTCTGAAGAGTTTATTAATTTATTGGGCATAAAAATGGACTGTGTTAATTGCCAAGAGAAACACAAAGCTATCTGTAGATATTGTTGTTGCTCTTGTTGTTGTTGTAGTGCTTTTTTGTGATTTGTTTGTCTCATGCTGTTGTTGTTGTTGTTGTTGTTGTACATTTCAAAGCTTAGGCAATTTATTTGCTTTGTAAATATTATTTCCGCTTAAAAAGGTGTCAAAATCCATGCGAAATCTGAGATCGATGAGGCTGTTGAAAGCGAAAGAAAGAGTGCGATAAAGAGAGACAGAGAGAGAGGAGAGGGAGATGGAGAGAGAGTAATAATAATTCTTGTGGCATGTTCTAATTGTACATTGTGTGCAATTAATATTTTCTGCCACACATTCTGCGCTGCAGTTGCGTTTCTTGGAAGAAATTTGTTTAGTTTACTTAGAAACTTATGTGGAATTTTGTAAATCTTCCAAGAATTCTTTACATACAATTTCCCACTCAGTCTATAACTCTTTCACTCACTCTCGCTCTTTTTGGCACTCTCTTGCTTTCTCTTGACTCCCACACTACATTCAATCGCTTTGAAGTTCTGTTTTCACTAATTTATTGGAATTTTTCTTTTCATTTACATTTCTTCATTTGCATTTCTTCTCTTTCTCCTCTCCTTTCTCCTCCATCTACTCTTCTTCCTTATGCTCTTCTTGCGCTTCCTTGCCTGACTCCCACGCAGATCTAATTAAATCTTATCTAAACAATTTTAAGTAGCAATCTCAACGAAAATGAAATTGAAATACCCTGTAAATATGACACTAAAGAGGTATATTTGAAATATCTAATTACATGGGATTAATTATAAAAAGATTAGAAACCAAAGAGGAATCTTTGAGGAAAAAGACTAAAGAAGAGAGAAATATATTGAACAACTTATTAGACTCCCTTTACAGGGTATTTAGCTGTCAACACCCCTGTTTGTATAGCCACCCAGGTATGCAATATACCATATAGTATATACTATACCATCTACCGATCAGTTTTGCGTATTGCCAAAGTGAAAATGAAAAGCAAAATCAATAAAGAAAGCAAACAACAAAAGCAAACCCAAAGGAAAAACAAGCAAAACAAGTGAAAAAACATTGTCGCAAACTAATCTGGGTATCTATATATAATGCTGATGGTATATGCATCATGTATATAGTAAGTTTGTATAGCTCTCTATATAGCGATTCCACATATAGATACGCAATAGTAACACAACTAAACGAGTTGAGCAACTCGCAACTCAAAGTTCAAAGTTCAAAGTTGATGGTTATCAATGTTGAGAAATCTATATATATGGTAGATAAAACCCATGTATAACTAACTATATATATGTATATGTATAATCCATAGATAAGCTTGACATATGCAGAGGGGAAACTCAAGTGTTTTCTAGGCCTTCCCTTTTCTCTCCTTCTCTCGCTCTTTGTCTATTTCCCCGTCTAGACTAGAGATTATAAATTTGACCCAATACTCGCTACTATAAATGTAGATGATATAATGCGCTATTCTACTATGCGATCACGATGGAAAGTCATGTAATTGGCTAATTGTGGAATTGTGAAATCTGTGAATTGTGAAATTCCATTGATAATGTCGCCACAACAGACTGAATCATGCATACCATATATACACCCCCTTTTAAATGTCCCTGCCACCCTCCTTCTGTCTGGCTTTACTTTTATATAGATTGCAAATTGATTGAAAATATTTCGTTTTTCCCAGACTGTTTTTCAATTTGCGTATTTTCTCTGGCACTAGAAAATATTGTAGTTAGCTCGTTTCTTTTTAGCGAAAAATACTAGCAGAATATTTGTATTTTTTTATTTGATTTTTTTTTTCAATTAGTGAGCAATTCATAGAGTAAGGCTTATTAGCTGAACATTGCAAGGAAG
The DNA here is from genome assembly GCA_018904595.1 of Zaprionus indianus. Classification (NCBI taxonomy): domain Eukaryota; kingdom Metazoa; phylum Arthropoda; class Insecta; order Diptera; family Drosophilidae; genus Zaprionus; species Zaprionus indianus. The sequence goes on from JAEIHA010000344.1 coordinate 2,962,918, forward strand.
GAAGAAATTATACAGAAACATAACCTCATTTCAGATTATCAGAGCAATATGTATGATAAGAATACTAGGTATATTGCTAAAAATACTAGCATAATAATAGCATAGTACTAAGAATACATGCATAATACCAATAATACTAGGTAAATACCAGCAAATTACTAATAATACTAGGAAAATACTAAGCATAACACTGAAAACACTAGCGTAATATTACCATTATACTATCATAATACTGAACGTAATAGTATAATACTAAAAATACTGGTTTAATACCAATAATACTAGCATGAAACAAGCATAGTACTTAGAATACTAGCATAATACCAAAAAAAAATAACATAATACTTGCAAAGGACTTATTTTATAATACCAAGAATACTAGCAAAATACCAAGAATACCAATAAATTAAAAGCCTAGTATTAAGAATAGTATCGTAATACCAGAAAACTATCATAATACTAGCAAAGTACTTATTATATTAGCATAATACCAAGGATACTAGCATAATACTAGCAAAATACCAAGAATACCAACACAAATACAAACATAGTACCAAGAGAACAATTATTATACTAGCAAAATACAAATAAAACCAGCAGAATAATAAAAATACTAGCTCAACACAAATAATACTAAATCGATCTATAACTAGAGCATTAATATATCTGTATAATGTGCGCACATTTCCATCATGGCATATGTTTTCAACTCTCACTTGCTCGCTCTCCCCTTCCCCTTGGCTTCTCCCCTCTCCACCGCACCCTGCGCTCGCCTATAGGTGTCTCTGTCTAGTCTCTAGTTCATAAGCTCGTCGCCGTCATCGTTGTTGTTGTTGTTGTTGCTGTTGTTGTCTGCACACTGATCCGTTACTTATGCGCGGCTACTCACGCTCTCTTCCTCCTCCCCTCCTTCTCTCCCCCGCCCACTCGTTCCCCTCTGCACTATTGCTGTCTCTGTCACACTGGCTATAAATAAATGTTGGCTGCATTTTGCGCTGTTTTTTGTTGTTGTTGTTGCTGTTGTTCGTTCGTTCGTTCGTTCGTTGTTTGTGACTCTGTTCATAAAAATTCCATTTGCTTTATACACTTTCGTGGCAGAAATTCTCGTAGAACAGCTACAACAATAATGTACATACATACATGTGTATGTGTATGTGTTTGTGTGTGTGTGTGTGTGTGTGTGTGTGTCTCTTGTGTCTGACAGATGCGGTAATGTTTACCGTGTTGTTAGTGTTGCTGTTGTTATTGTTAATTCATGTTGTTCTTTTTCTTCTGCCTCTTCATCTTTTTCTTCTCCTTCTTCTTCTTCTTCTTGCTCTTTTCTGCCTTTGGGCAATTTTCGCCAAAGAATTTTACTTCAAAATTACCAACAAAAGTGTTGCTGTTGTTGCTTTTGATAAACAAACCGCGCGTCGCTGCGTCGGTGCCTCGGTCGCCGTCGCCGTTGCCGTCGCTGCCCACGATTACCTCATATGAAAATATTGTCGCTGTGTTTCTTTTCCCCGTCTGCTTCTGTTGCCTTTTTATGCTCAATTTGTTGACAGAGCGCAGCAACAAGAAGAAGAAGAAGAAGGAGAAGAAGATGGGGAACAAAGTGGAAGACGAACAACAACAGGAACGTGCATGCACATATGCACAAGCACACACACACAGACATAGATCGCCCACAACGGCCGCCACGCCCTCATCACACTTTGCACTTGGCGACGACGGCGACAGCAGCAGCAGCGGCGCCTACGCCGTCGCAACGTCAGCGGCGTCGTCGTCTCCTCTCGCCTCGTGTCCAATTCGCCGCTAAGCTTTAGTTTTTTTCCGGCCTCTTTGCGCTTTTTTTTTTCATTTCCCAACACACACACACACATTAAATTTCATTCCCCTCCTGCGCTGCGTGTTCTTTAGGCTTTTACTTAGCCTCCCCTCCCCCATCTTTCGCTTGTTTAAAATGTGACTGTGGAACGACGCAACGCAACGTCGCTGCCAACGTTGGCGACGGCGACGCTTGCGCTTACTCACAATCAAATCTCACGCCGCATTTTTAGTCTCAATTTGTTTGTGCTTCAATAATAACTGAAAACGCGGCCCAAAGCGACGACGATTTCGTCAACGTCAGTTTGCCCACACACTCTTTACTCTTTACTTTACTTTACTTTTACGCTTTACGCTTTACACGCTTCTTCTACATGTTTTTGCGCTATTTATCGCTGTGTCTGTTTTTGTGTTTGTCTTTTTGCTTTTGTGTTTTGTGTTTTGCTTTTGCCGTGTGTGTTTTGTGTGTGTTTGCATAGTAAGGCAACTTGACGACGACGACGACGCTGACGTCGACGTCGACAGCGCTGCTGTTGTTGCAGTGGGCGAGAGCATGCTGCGGCGGGCGAGCTTGCATGGCTGAGAGAGAGAGTGACAACTGAGAGAGCGAGGACTGAGAGAGCAAGGCAAAGGCAAAGGCAGGCGGGCATCGTTGCCTCCTTCGTTTCGTTTCGTTTCGTTCAGTTTTTGTTGTTGTGGGTCGTCGACGCGGCGTCGCGTTCGTCGCTCGGTCGCCTTGGTGAGTGGGTCGCGTCTGCTCTCATTGTTAACGCTGCAGCAGCAGCAGTGTCGCCGCTGCAGCGCAGCGACAGAGGGCAGCATAATTAGACGTCGTCATCTCTGTCGCTGCCGCTGCTGCTGCTGCTAACGTCGCTGCGTATGCGTAACGTCGCAGCGCATTGCAGTTGTGTATGTCCGATTTTTATATTTCTCTGCTACTTCGTCTTCTTCTCCTCCTGCTGCTGCTTCTTTTTTTCGCTTATGTTTTTGTTCGAGTTTCGCGTTTTGTTCATTTGCTCTCTCGACTTTGTCGTAGGCTGGCAACGTCGCACATATTTTTATGCATTGTGTAAATAAGTTTTAAATTTAATTAGTCGAATTTGCGCTATAAATTGCCGGTGTGGGTGTGAGGGTATGTGTATGTTAGGGTGTGTGTGTGTGTGTGTACGTGACTCGATGGAATTTCTAATTCTTTGATATATATTTTAAACAATTAGCAACTTCATAGCAAGACAGAGAGAGAGAGAGGGAGACAGAGACAGACAGACTGACGGCGACGACTTTCAATTGAATTGGCAAGTTCACAATTTTTTATAGCAGGCGCCTTATATGTCCCACAGTATGTGTGTGTGTATTAAACTTTTATTGTTCTTAGAAAGAGATTTGATTTGATTTATACAGAAATACATATGCACAAGTGTGTGTATGTGTGTGTGTGTGTGTGTGTGTATTTCCCCACTATAATGGGGTATGCTATAAATGTAATACGAGTTGAGAACACTTCTCGAAGCGACCGCAAAGCATTCGAGAATAATTAACATGCAATAACTGTAAACATATGTATAGTATGGGAAAGAATACAAAAGTATCAGATATAGCCGGAAGACATACCCTGTAAATGCAGTTAGATCAAATGGGATTAAAAATGTAAATAGCATTTCAATAATACATGTTTGTATTTTTATAGCATAGGTAGTATAATTGAGTTTGGTATAGTAGTAATCTATAAAAACATGCCATAATCAAGTAGAACAAGCCAAGCAGTCTTATTTACAAATTAAGCATATTTATAGCAATATTTTATACAATACTATACATATTTATAGCCAACTGGAATGATCTAGGGTATCTAGTTGGCAGTCAAACAGGTTGTTAGTTTGGAACGCTCTGACCCAGAGACCCACAAATTTGTCAATAGCTAGAAACATATGTTCTTGTGCACATATAAGTTATATATATGTATATGAATATATATAAAAATATTTATAGTATGTTTTTATGGTTATTTCTTTTTGATCTTTTCGATTAATGTGGAAAATAACTGAGATTAAATCGATTTATGGCTATTTTCTCATATTGAAGCTCTCGCTCTCTTATTCTTTGTGTAGTTCTTGCAAGATTGATATGTATATATGCTATAAACTTGCTATATACACGCTATATATTAACAATCCTACATGTCTCTCGATTGACTCAACTTGAGACGCGTCGTCAGGTCGCGCCCAAAGCCCCAAAAAGACTTTTGTTTCGTACACACGCGGCAGTTTTTTTTTTTTATTTCTTTGTTTTATATTTGTTGTTTTTCTTTTTCGCTTTTTTTCTATGGTTATTTTTTTTTTTTTTTCATTTCTGTTTTATGCTGCGATTACGTCAGCTGACGTCGCTCACTGGGACGAATGTCAATGCTAAAAACAATATAAAAATAAATTAAATTATCTATGCGAGTGTGTGTGTACGTGTGTCTGATCAGCTGAATATACATATAATGTATATGTATGTATGTATATGTTTTAGTATTTGAATCGCGGGGTAGTTAAACAATTTCAACTGCAGATTTGTTTGTCTTTTTGCCGATTTGTTGTCGACTCTCGGGTGAAAGTTGCACAGTTTGAAATCAAATGAATGGGGAAAATGAAATGGAATGGAATAGATATAACATACATACATATACATATGTATTATATATGGTAGGTACAGATATACACAGATACACAGCTACAGCTACAAAGAAGTGCAACACGAAGCCAAGTCAGCCATAAAAAAAAAAAAAAAAAAAAAAAAAAAAAACTGAAATGAAACGCGAAATGAAATAAAACCAACAACTAGAGAAGTGGGATAGAGAGAGAGACGAATCGAGAAGAGTGGGGAAGAGACTGGAGCAGAGATGAGTGAAGATGCAAGGAAAAGCGAGTGAAAATTTTTATGTTAAATGCAATTTTCAAACGGGAATGCGGGAAAATGCGTGCAAAAAACGCTAAACATTTTTCAACTATTTAATTATACTTACTCTATGTGTGTGTGTGTGTCGTCAGTATCTAGATCAGAGTTGCTAGCTACTGCTTACAAAATAAAAGATAGACTCAAATGAATAAACCGAATAGACCAGAGGAAATAAGAGCAAAACAAAAAAACGGGGTTTTTTGGCTAAAATATCATTGATTTGTAAATGCTTTCTTTTTTTATAATATACTGATGGTTCTTTATATGTTAAAAATGAATCTAATCAATATAGGTGCCTTTTTACGATTGAAAATCGATTCAAAAAACCAAGTTAATGAATTGTATATAAATTATTTGACATTCTATATCAATTAAGAATAATTTCGTTGAAATTATAATTTGAGCAATTGAAATAACAAAGGATTTGCAATTTTATATTAGATGAAAAAAAAATAAAAGGATTGATCAGTCAGAAATAAATGCTAAGCTAGCAGTACTGGTGCATAGATAACTGTTTGTTGTTGATTTTACTCATTCGCATTGATCGATAGTTAAATCTGGAAATATCTTTTGTAATATTTACATATTTACTATGTGTGTGTATGTTTACTATGTGTGTGTGTCTACATACATACCTATACATATTTATAGCGATTATCTTTTATCTTTACTGCTGAAAGTAGTTAAGATCATTTTGTATATATTTAATACGTATTATTCAGATCTTTCTACATGTACTAGTATGTGTGTGTGTGTGTGTGTGTATCTTTAGTTGTATTATCTTTCAACAATAGTTGAACTGCACAAACGTATCTACAGAGCTACAAAGATACAAATTCAAGTGTAGTATAACGGGGCACAAGCATAGCAACTTACCCCTGCCTCTGCCACCGCCACTGCCGCTATCCCCCTCTCCCTCTGCGACTGCTGCACAGCTGCTCTCTTTGTCTTGCGCGCTCACTGTGCACGCCAGGTGCGTGAACAGGCAACAGCAACAACAACAACAACAACAACGACGCATCCCAAACCATTATCGGATAATAATAATGCCCATTGCGGGCTCACGCAAATACATAAAGCATGTATGTGCATGTGTATATACACACATACATATGCATACATACATATCTACATAATTAAACAGCACTCGAAAATTGAATGCGCAGCGTTGCTGTCGGACAACAACAACAGCAACGCGCAAATGAGTCGAGTCAAGTCACCTCACCACACCACACCGCACACCACACCTCACTTCGCGCTCTGCCCACCACAGCAGCAGCGAGTAGAGCGCACACTACACTACACTACACTACACTACACATTCCACACCAGCCTACCCCACCTCAGCTGAGCTCACCTCACCCCATCACACACACACATACACACACACTACATATTCCCACCTCACCTCACCACATCCCCACCTCACCGTGATTCACATTCATCTATCGCTCTGAGCAGCGGCAGCAGCGCAGCGACTGCTTTAACGGCAGTTCCTATAAAATGTTCTACGAGTATAAGCATGCTTTCACCAACTCAACTATTAATGTTTGTATGTGTTTGTTGCTGTTGTTGCTGCGCGCCTGTTAGCAGCACAAAATCAAAATCGACAACGGTTCGTTCACATTGACTGCAGCTAAATACATATTTCGCTGCCCACGTCGCCGCTGCTAACGGCAATTCAAACAAACAAAGTCAGTTTGTTGCTGCAGGCGAAAAAAAACTGCAAAGAGCTTTCTAACGCTGACGCTGACGTTGACGTTGGCGTTGACGTTAACGCACACGCAACGGCAGCTGCGGCCTTGCAGAACAAACGAGAAATGCCAAGAAGAGACAGCGACGCAGCAGCAGACAGCACTAAACAATTTAAGTTCACTCGGTTAAAACAGACACACACACACACACACACATGCAAACAAACATGCCCTGTGTGTGTGTGTGTGTGTGTACGTGCTGCTCTGCTGTCGTCAGGCCGGTCGGTCGGTCGGTCGCAGCGCAGCGTAGCGTCGTCGTCGTCGCCATCGCAGTCACAGTCGCAGTCTCAGCCGCGGCAGCTCAGTTCAGTTGTCGTTTTTGTTGTAGATTTGCCAATTTTACCTTGCCAGTGTCGAACTTAAAGAGCGAGTAACGTGACGTGTCGTTGTAGTCGGCAACGCGCGCGGTTCAATTTTTTGTTGTCTTTTTTTGTCGTGCCTGCCAACTTCCTACAACAGCAGCAGCAGAAAGAAAAAAACAAAAAGTAAATGAGAGAAGAGGCAAATGCGATACGCGAATGCCTAAGCAAAGCATACATACGTACGTTCATCTGTCACTGTGTGTGTGTGTGTGTGTGTGTGTGTGTGTAACATAAATGCAAAACGTGCAAATCAAGCAAAGTGTGCGAAAATAGGCAACAAGAAAAGTACAAAGGGAGAAGAGAGAATATAAAATACAAAACACAAAACAAAAGGCAGACGGCTAACAGTGAGAGAGAGAGAGGGAGAGTGACGTGACGTGAGAGAGCCAGTCAGTGCCTGTGTCGAGTGCAAAACGTACCGAGAGAGCAGCAGCAGCAGCAGAGCAGAGCAGCCGGCAGATCGCGCTCTCTGGAGAGAGAGCGACGCTGCTGTGCGTGTGTGTCCGTGTGTGTGTGTGTGACGCGACATGCTGCGCCCATGGGCAGCTGATTTATAAAATTTTGCCGGCAAGCGAGTCAGCTGTTTAACAACAGCACGACGTCGGCAGCAGCCGCAGTCGCAGCAACAGCAGCAGCAGCGACTTATTTTTTTTTTCTTACTGTTACGTAGAACGTACTACGTAGACGTGTTACGTTGTTGTCATGTTAGCTACGGCAGCAACAACATCAACGCCAACAACAGCAGCGGCAGCAGCCTCTGCCTCTGCCAGCAGCAGTGCCGCACGCAAACGAAGCCGCAGCACAAGCAACAACAACAACAACAACAGCAGCAGCAGCAAACGTAGCGCCGGCAGCGGCGCCGCTGGTCGCAAATTAACCAAGAGCGTGAGTGTTGTTATTGTTTTTTTTTTTTTTTTTTTTTCATTTTCCTCTCTCATTTTTGGTTTTGCCTTCGCTCTGTTTCTGTTTTCTTTCTCTCGTGTGTTCAGTTCTCTCTCTTTGTTTACATTGCGCGGCGCTTTTGTGCACGTGCTGCCGCCGCCTTCTGCTGCTGCGGCACTTTGCTGTGCGCCCAGCATATGATTTGTTAACAGCGCTCTGTTAACCCAGCACTGTTAACCCATTGATTGCCCTTTGTTCGGGATTAATGGAGAATTTAGCACACAAAACTAATTGAAGAAAACACGAAAACACAAAAACAAAGCACAAAACGAAAATAGCCAAGAGAACTAAATTTAGCGCGTTTATTTATTGAGTGCAAATATTTGTTAAATTCAGTTAAGTTCTATAAATAGAAAATAGCACAAATTTAATTATGGCAAACTCAATTTAAATAGGTTATGTTTATAAGTAAATAAAAATAATGAAATGAAATAAATTATTAATAATTAAATAAAATACAAAAATAAATTAACAATATTCAAAGATAAACAACAACAGAAGTGGCAGCAGCAGCAGCATTCGCCGTTGCCATCGCAGTCGCGTAGGCTGTGTCTGATGCGCTGCCGACGCGTCGCTGTCGTCGTCGTCGACGCTTCCCATTTTTAATCAGTCGTCGTATCTCCGACTGCGTTCGGCTCGCAAGCACGACGACGACGACGCTAAAAATAAACGGACATTTCTGAGCGCGAGTATGTGTGTGTGTGTGTGTGTGTGTATTTTTTCGTCGTTGCGTGTGTGTTGTGGGCAAGCAATGAAAACGAAAATTTGCGTGACGTCTCTCGACCTTGACTCATCGATGTGAACTGTTAAACTGCTGCGGCTGCGACTGCGACGGCGACTGCGACGATGCTTGGCGATGCGCGACGGCGTTGCCAGACAGCTGCGCCACACACTCTATCTCTGTGTGTTGTGGGGTTCGCTTCACTGTGGCGAGATGGCAGCGCTAATGTCAACGTCTTGCTGCGACAACCAGTTTTCTTACACACACACACACACATACGTATATATATATTACATGTGTGTGTTATCACAAAACGACATTGCCAAAATAAGAAAGAAAAAGAGAAGCCAAATCAGGTTCGTTGAGTCGAGTCTTCTACTACCGCAGTCACTGTCGCTGCCACTACATCTGCCGCTGCAGAATGATGAAGAAAAAAGCGCTGCCGCTGCCGATGCTGCTGCCGCCGCTGCTGCATTTGAAAAAGCACAAAATATGCAACGGTTATTCAAGCTGCATTGGAATGCACTCGCAATCGTTATATATGTATATGTGCTGCTGTCTCACTCACTCCCTCGCGCGCGCAGCACTTATGCATTGGTGCAGGCAGCTGCACACACATACACACACAAACAAACACCCGCACTACTCACCACGAACGAACGCATGCACAGATGGTGCCAATAAGAAATGCATGCACATGCATGTGCATGTGTGTCTATGGTGTGAGTGTGTGTGCCTGCGTGCATACATACATACGTTATGCATGTCACTGCCACACCCTCGCATGCTGCCCCGCACCCACACAAATACACACACACATACGTCCCCACGTTCGAATTTGGTTTTGTCTCGGTTCGTTCTCGTCGTCGCCGTCGCCGTCTGCGTCGTCGTCTGCGTCTCGCGGGCCTTTTCGCACGCTTTGGTTAACCCCACCCCACCCCGCCGCGCCATCATGAGCCGCCAACATCATCATAGATTTATCTCATTCACGCGCACGTGAGTGAAGCAAGCCCGAAAAATTTAGTCGATGCTGCCCACTTGGTTTGCTGCTCTGCTGCTGCGCTGCTCTCCTCTCGCTGCTGCTGCTGCTGTTGCGTTGGCTAACAAAGTTTGTTATCATTTGTTGTCTCCTCTGCCAGCGGTCGCCGTTGCTGCTGTTGTTGTTGTTGTTGGTGTTGCCAATTTGGCTCGTTACAACTTTCTTGGCTTGACTTTTGTTTTAATACACTTCGGGCTTTTTTTTCTTTGCGCTTGTTTGGCAACACTTTTTCTGTCGCGGCGCCATCTTTCGCTCTCACTCTCAGCAGAGTGTGGGCAGAAAAAGGGCAGCGACAGCGGCAGAGGTGGCTCCCAGCTGTTGTTGTCGTGCACAAAATTTGTTTCCTTCCTTTTAATGCGCCGCAGTCGCTGCTAATGACGCTGCCAGCAGCGACGGTGTTGGAAAATATGACCAAGGGATACTTATCGTTAATCGGTTTCAAGTGGGCTGGGCAATTAAGCAACACTTCTCCCCCACCCCTCTCTCAACATGCTCTATTTCTTAACACTTTGTAAATATTTCTCTTATTAAAATTAAATGTTGAAAATACAAATACAAAATATAAAAAGCAAATACAAAAATAAAACAAAGTAAAAGTTTTTGTATTTCATTTTTTTTGGCCCTTTTAAAGTTTCATTTTCAAATAAGTATTTTAATTGCTTTTTCATTCACACATTTTGCGTGCACACACACACACGCACAAACATGCATACAGAGAAATACGAACATAATTTGGGCAATGGCGGCGACGTCGACTTCGACGCTGACGTCGACGCGCGCTTCGCGAAATGACAAAGACGCCGGTTGGCTTGTTGCTACGCTGGCGTCGCTGCTTGTGTTTGCTGGGCAGTGTAAGAAGAAGAGAGCGCGCCGCTGTTCGCAGTCGCGCAGCAGAGAGTGTCGTCGTCGCAGCAGCCAGCCGCCGTCGCAGCGTCAGCAGCAGCAACAGCAGCAGCAGCAGCAACTACAAATAGTTGTTGTAGTTGTGTAGTTTAGTTTCGGTGTTGTTTTTGGCTGGGCGCGCGCGGAAGTCGCAGAAATTTATCAAAAGCAACAGCAACAAGAGCAGCAGCCGCAGAGCCGCAGAGCCGCAACCAACAAACCAACGAAGGCCGAACGAGTGAGTGAGAGTGAGAGAGCAGGCAAGCAAGCAAGCAGGCAGGCAGGCAGGCCAACGAACGAGCGAGCACACGAACGAACGAGCGACAACACACGACGACGTCGTCGGCAGGGCGCGACGAAGTGCGGTGCGGTGCGGTGCGCTGTGCTGCCTGTCAATCGGATTAATTTTTATTGTACTTTTCTTTTCGTCGTTTTTCGCAAATAGTAGTGTTGTGTAGTGGTGCAGTGGTGTCCCGACTCAACTCTGGTTGCGCTCTCGCGCTCTCACACTCACACTCTCTCTTCACATTGTGCCACTCTCTGTTCGGTTATCATCGCCACCGCGGCCGCCGTGTTGCCTCTCTCTCTCTCACACTCTTGCTCTCGCGCGCGGTCTCTCGCTCTCCCTCTCTGAGCAAAATAGCAAAAGCACCGAGACTGAGACGTTCGTCGTCGCCGTTGCCTGCTGCTGTCGTCGTCGTCGTCGACGTTGTCGTTGTCGTTGTCTGTGTACGGGTTTTATTGCTCTTGTTCTTCTTTTTTCACCTTCTTTCTTGCTCGTTACGGGCCGCGCGCACCATTACAAATACGCGTATAACAATTTGCTGCCCCGAAAGAAACCGAAAGAAAGAAAAATACAAAATATATATCAGCCATAAACTAAGTACGCGGCGTGCAAAATAGTCGATAATAATCGTCGTCGTCAGGGCGTAATGTGTAAATTCGAATAAAGAAAAAACGAAAAAGCAGTGTGAAAAGTGCAAAAACAAAAACACACAGCAATGAATGTGATAAATTGTAATAGAATGTGAAAATTCATACACGACACACACACAACACACACACATACACATACACGACACACATACACATACGCACGCATACGCGCAACCATACACACATACAGACACGCACACATACACGTCATACATACGCATCGCAACACACACACACACACACACAGAGAGAAGCAAAGCGTATGTGTGTGCAGAAAAATATGCGGCGCTTAAAAAAGGTGAACGGCATTTTGTCATAAATAAGACACACACACACATAAACATTTACACGCGCACTCACTAACACACACACACATGCATACACGCACACACACACACAAAAGGCAGTGCACAATTACACAAAGCAAATGCAAAAAGAAAAAATAAAAGCAAAGAAATATTGAAAAGAAAAAAATTTATTAAGTGCTGGCAAATGTGTAAAAAAAACAAAACGTAAATACATGTGTAAAATAGGCAAAATAAGAGGAGAGAAGAGAAGAGAAGAGGGGAGAAGAATCGACAAAGAAAAGAAAGAATTTATTGTGTTGCTGTTGTTGTTGTTGGGCAGCCATTTAATTTGTACTTTAATTTTCAACTTTGTTCTTTTGTGTGTGTTTTATTTTTCTTTTTCTCTCTCATTGTCTTTGCTTTTTGGTAAAATATTTTACTCATGCACACAAACACACACACGCACACACACATGCATATGCGCGCATACATGCGCGCGCGCTCACTCGCTCGCCGCTGCTGATGCATTGCGCTCACTCACACACACAGGCCCCGCGGAGAGCAGAGTAGCACGCGCTCGCTATGACGTCTCACTCGCACACACACACACACACACACACAGTGACAATCATCGTCGTTTTGTTGCCATATATTTTGCACGTTTCTCTTTCGCTTTTCCACTTTGCCATTCTACCATTTTTTTTTTGTCCAACGTTCATTCTTTTTTCTTTTGTTGTTTGCTTTGCGCTGCTTAACCGTTGCCACCTAGTTGTACAGCAGCATTTGCATCTGGCAGCGCCGCTGCTGCTTGCTGCTGCTGCTGTCGCTATCAACGAACCAGCGAATCAAAACAAAAAGTGCTTCAGTGTTGCAAAATGCCGATAGCCGCTTATCGATAGCCGACGATAGCAGCGCGATCAACTGTGTAGATTACGAATATTGCGAGAGAGAAGTGCAAAATGTTCATTGAAAATACAATAGAAAATAAGATTTGAAAATAAAATAAACAAATAAAAATAAAATGCATTTGATTTGTGTACTAATCATGTTTTTGTCTCTTTCGCTCTGTTGCAGATGTCCGCCGGCGCTCAATTGCAGATGGCCCCACAGACCACATCGGCCCTAAGTCATCATCATCCTAGCAGTCAGGCAGCACAGCAGCAACAGCAGCAGCAGCAACAACAGCAACAGCCGCAACATTTTGCAAATCATCACAGTACGCAAGCGCAGCAGCAATTGTTGCCACAACAATTGACGCAGCAGCAACATTTGCAAACGCATACGTTGCATTTGCAGCAATTAACGACACAGCAGCAGCAACAGCAGCAGCAGCAACAACAACAAGCGGCAGCAGCAGCGGCGGCAGCGGCAGCAGCAGCGCAACAACAGCAGCAACAATCGCTGCATCACAATACACTGCCGCAACAGCAGCAGCAACAGCAGCAGCAGCAGCAACATCAACAGCAGCTGCAACATCTGCATCAGCAACACAATCCGCACGCAGCGCTGCATCAGCAACCGGTGCCGCACGGTGCTGCCGGCGGACACAGCAGCAATCCGGATTCGAATATGAGCACAGGTTCATCGCATAGTGAGAAGGATGTCAATGATATGCTAGGACTGAGTAGTCTACAACAACAACAGCAGCAGCAGCAGCAGCAACAACAGCTCAACGCCCAAGGATTGCACTCAAACAACGGCGCCTCCATGCTGGACATGCTCAATGCCCAACAGCAGCAGCAGCAGCAGCACAATAACAGTGGCCCTGGCAGTGGACCCGGACCCGGACCTGGTCATGTACCCGTCTCTGTATCCGTCACTGGACCCACTACAAATGCCAGCGGCGGCGGCGGCGGCGGTGGTGGTGGCAAGCAGCCGCGAACGCCAGCGGAACGGAAGAGGAAACGTAAAATGCCCAACAGCACGATCGATGACAGTGGCAATGGTGCCACTGGTGGTGGCAACAACAGCGGCGGTGGCGTTGTCAGCGGCCTGAAAGGAAAATCTTTGGCATTTCGTGATGGTTCCATGTCCAAGGCTGGTGGTGGTGGTGGTGGCTCACTCTCGTTGAGTCTGGGCGGTGATCGTTGTGCGTTGCCCAGTGTTGGTGCGGGGAGTGGCAGCGGTTCGGGTGCCGGTGGCGGTGGTGGCACTGGCGCGGGTGGCAAGAGTGCGCGTCTCATGGTGCCCGGTGGTGGTGGTGCGAATGACAAGAAGATCAACGAATACTTCAATAAGCCACAACAGCAACAGAGCGGAGCCAGTGCAGTAGCGCTGCGGCAGCAGCAGCAGCAACAGCACACGGGCAGCAAATCTCCATCGTCGGCAACACAACAGCAGCAACAGCAGCAGCAGCAACAACAACAGCAGCAGCAGCAGCAGGTGAACAACCAAGTGCAGACGACAAACGCGTATTCCATACACGGCTTTCATGCAGCTAGTCCACAAACGCAGGCGCCCAGTCAGCAGCAGCAGCAACAGCAGCAGCAGCAGCAGCAGGTGCCGCAGGCGGGTCCCGACTTTCATTATGTTAGCTCAGCGACGGCAGCAGCTGTTGCAGCGGCAGCAGCAGCGAAACAGCAACAACAGCAGCAACAGCAGCAGCAGCAGCAACGACAGCAGCAACAGCAACAACAGACTTCCAATGCAATGGTTCCTCAGCAAACGCCCATGGGTGTGCCTATGTCACATGTGGGCGTGGCACATGGCGTATTAAATGCCGCAAGCCTTGGACTGGGCGTAGGTGTGGGCGTGGGTGTAGGCGTAGGTCCACCAACGACGCAACAACAGCAAAGCCAACAACAGCAGCAGCAACAACAATTGCCCGTTACCACCTCAGCAGCATCAGTTTCTGTGGTGCCAACGCATCAACAACTTAGCACACTAGGTACGCTTGGTGTTGGCGTGGGCGTGGGCGGAGTGGGTGTAGGCGTGGTGGGTGGCCTAGTGCCACCACCTCCGCCACTGCCGATGGCAACGGTACCCATTATGACCTATACAAAGGGCACCCAAACCGAAGTGTCCCACATGGAGATGCAGGAACGCGAAGCGGAACTGGAATCGGGCAAAGCGAAACTGGAGGAGATGACACGTATGTCGGATGAGCAAAAGTGCCAGATTATAAGCCATCAGAAGGTGATCGAACAGCACAAATCGCACATTGCCAAGTGCATTGATGTGGTGAAGAAGTTGCTCAAGGAGAAGAGCAGCATTGAGAAGAAGGAGGCGCGGCAGAAGTGCATGCAGAATCGTCTGAGATTGGGACAATTTGTAACACAACGTGTCGGTGCCACATTCCAGGAGAACTGGACGGATGGCTATGCGTTTCAGGAGCTTAGTCGACGCCAGGAGGAGATCACGGCGGAGCGTGAGGAGATCGATAGGCAGAAGAAGCAGCTGATGAAGAAACGACCTGCCGAATCGGGACGCAAGCGCAACAACAATAGCAATCAACAGAATAATCAACACCAGCAGCAACAGCAGCAGCAGCAACAGAATTCCAATTCAAATGATTCCTCGCAGTTGACTGATCGTCTTGGTGGCAATGCCGGCGCTGGCAGCTTGGACAGTGGCATTGCTGCGGGCAATGCAGCGGGCAATGCCAGCGGACCCGGTGGTGTTGGTGGCGTCGGTGTTGGTGGTGTTGGCGGTGTTGGTGTTGGCGGCGGACTTGGCGGCGGCGGTGGCGGCGGCAGTGGACGTGGCCTATCCCGCTCGAATTCAACACAAGCCCAGCAGGCGCAACTACTTCATAACGGAGGCGGTGGTGCCGGTGGCGGTGGCCTTGGCGGTGGCGGTGCTGGCGGTGTTGGTGGTGGTGCCGGCTCTGGTGGCAATGTTGGCGGTGGCGGTGGTGGAGGTGTTGGTGATCGACTATCGGATCGCGGTGGTGGCGGCGGTCCCGGTGGCGCTGGCGGTGGCAATGCCGGCTCTGGCGGTGCCGGTGGCATCGGTGGCAATGACAGTGGCAGCTGCTCCGATTCGGGCACATTTCTTAAACCGGATCCCGTCTCCGGTGCGTATACGGCGCAAGAGTATTACGAATACGATGAGATACTCAAGCTGCGACAGAACGCACTCAAAAAGGAGGACGCCGATCTCCAGCTGGAGATGGAGAAGCTCGAACGCGAGCGCAATCTCCACATACGCGAGCTCAAGCGCATACTCAACGAAGATCAGGTGCGTTTCATCAACGATATACAATTGTACATGACTATATATAGTATGATTAATGTTTTATACTCTGCTTCACTTTGCAGTCCCGCTTTAACAATCATCCCGTGCTGAACGATCGATATCTGCTACTCATGCTGCTGGGCAAGGGCGGCTTCTCCGAGGTGCACAAGGCATTTGACCTCAAGGAGCAACGCTATGTCGCATGTAAGGTGCACCAATTAAACAAGGATTGGAAGGAGGATAAGAAAGCTAATTATATCAAGTGAGTAGAGCTAGCAGCAGCAGCGACTAACAGAGAGAGTGGGTGAGCACTAGGGAGAGCACGAGGGAGCACATAACCATTTCTTGATAGAGCTAGCTATAGATTCCTTTAGAAATTTAGATCTTTTTGGGGTAGAAACTGATTTGATAAACCTATTAAAAAATGGAAAGAAGACATATCAGAGACAAATCAAAGGGGCCACTAACAAGCAGAGAACTCTTTAGCTCAAGTAAGAATTCCCAGAGAAATGACTAATTAAGATAAGAAGTGCGACTAGAGATCGATACATTATTGTTTGAAATATGTGGAAGATCACTAGCCAAGCACCTGCACAGAGTTAACAAGATGAGACTGATTAGTTCTGGAATACACTTTAATTTTCTAACTATAAATAAACAGAAACTGAACTGTAAGCTCAGCAGGGATGCTACATATCTTGGAGGTTCCCTCAGTTCAATAAAGATAATAATCTCATACCCCCACAACCTATAACCTGCACTATAATTGCTCTATATATATGTCAAGACATCCAAAAGATCTGCACTTTAGATTCTATCGAAACTTTCAGGAGTATTAGAGAACTATTTAGCGTAGCAAGAGGTTTCTATTGTCCAGAACTGGAACTTTATGCTGAATCCTACTAATCTCTTAATCTTCTTCCTCCTCCCCCTAACCCATAGACATGCATTGCGGGAGTACAACATCCACAAGGCGCTGGATCATCCGCGCGTGGTAAAGCTCTATGATGTCTTTGAGATCGATGCGAATTCCTTCTGCACTGTGCTAGAATATTGCGATGGTCACGATCTCGACTTTTATCTGAAGCAGCATAAGACTATACCAGAGCGTGAGGCGCGCTCGATAATAATGCAGGTGAGTGTGCACCACACCTACATATCTATATGGAAATATATATATGATCATGTTTAATCTGTTCAGGTTGTATCTGCACTCAAGTATCTAAATGAGATTAAACCGCCTGTCATCCATTACGATCTGAAGCCGGGCAACATTCTGCTCACCGAGGGCAATGTTTGCGGTGAGATCAAAATAACCGATTTTGGTCTATCGAAAGTGATGGACGATGAGAATTATAATCCAGATCATGGCATGGATCTGACATCTCAGGGCGCGGGAACCTATTGGTAAGTGAAACTTAAAGCTATATAAAGTTTCCTGAGATTAATATGGAATGTGTTTCGTTTGCTTAGGTATCTGCCGCCAGAATGCTTTGTGGTTGGCAAAAATCCACCGAAAATCTCATCGAAAGTGGATGTATGGAGTGTCGGGGTGATATTCTATCAGTGTCTATATGGCAAGAAGCCTTTCGGTCACAATCAATCGCAGGCCACAATTCTCGAGGAGAATACAATACTGAAGGCCACCGAAGTGCAGTTCTCCAACAAGCCAACGGTCTCCAATGAGGCAAAGGTTAGTACATGATCTCTTATTATATATATACGGACCAGTTTTATATATATTTATGTCTGTTGTGTTGCAGAGTTTCATACGCGGTTGCTTGGCCTATCGCAAGGAGGATCGCATGGATGTTTTTGCATTGGCACGACACGAATACATTCAACCGCCCATACCGAAACATGGGCGGGGCTCGCTTAATCAACAGCAGGCACAACAGCAACAACAACAGCAGCAGCAACAGCAGCAGCAGCAACAGTCTTCAACGTCGCAAGCCAATTCGGCGGGGCAGACATCTTTCTCAGCCCACATGTTTGGCAATATGAATCAGTCCAGCTCGTCCTAGCTGCCAACTAAACGTAATTCGAACTCATAATTCGCCGCCGCAGCAGCAGCTGCTGGTCAAGGAGGACAACAATTGCAGCAGCAGCAACTGCAACAACAACAGCCACAACATCAACAGCAGCAGCAACAACAACAGCAACGTTTTAGCATCTGCAACAATTACAATAATTCGATCTTCAATCCGCATCAGCTCAACATCAACATCACCAACAACAGCAGCAGCGGCGGCGGCAGCAGTCACAACAATATCATTCACTTGAACATGAGCATGAACAGTAGCAATTGCAACAACAACAACATTAACATCTGTAACAATCTGTTGCATACGAACAACAACAATCTGAACTATTGCAATCGGAATAGCAATTATTATACGCCAACAATGCTGGATGCTGCCGCCTATTGCTATGAGACTGTGATGGATGCCACACACTATAAGTTGCAGCCACCGATGGGCGGGACAATGACACCGGCAGCAACACTGCAATCGCAACCATTGCAATTGCCAGTGCTGACAATGCCAACGACAGCAACGCTGGCAGCGGCAGCAACATCGGTGGCAACCCTGAATACCGGCAGCAATAGTTGCGGCATCGGTGGGGGTGATGGCAATGGCGGTGGTGGTGCTGGTGGTGGCAACAATAGTTCGGCAGCAACAACACGCACCTATTTGGGCATGTACAAGCGCTGGCAACAGCAACAGTTGCAGCAACAGGCGGAGCTGCAGGAGCAGCAACAGTTGTTGCTGCTGCAACAGGAGCTGCTGTAGTTGCGGCAAGGCGTGGAGCAAATTACGTTTAGCAACACTGCCAACAGTTGGGAGGGGGAGACATGAGAATACAAAAACAACAACAACAAAATCAAATGCTGCTGCTGCGCCAACAACAATAACAACAAACAACCAACAACAACTGCAACAACAAAAACAACCAGAAAATGAATTTCCATTGACGCAACGCGCAAGCAAAGAGTGCGTTGCTAAAAATTAAACCTAAAGAGTAAACAGAGAAAGGAAAAACAACTATATACATATAGTATATATAGATCTATATATAGTATATGGTATATTATATATAAATATATATTATATTCAATGTGATAAACAAGCGTAATGCAAAAAACAAAAAAACAAAAATATGAAAAACAGAAATGTAAGAATATGGAAAGGAAGCAGAAGAAAGAACGAAAGAGGATCAAAAAGCAAAAGCAGAAGCAGCAAAACAGCTTAAAATCGCTCGCTAAAATACAGAGATCGAGAAAATAAGAACAAGAGGGCGCCCAACGTGGGCCAACTGAAGCACATGCAGCCCAAGATGAGGAGATACAGAGAGAGAAGAAGAAGGAAACCAGGCGCGAATAGGCGTAAACAGAACAGATGGAGAAAGAAAAAAAAGAGAGAGAAAGGAGAAGATAGAAGAGCTACATAGTTGTTTAAAAGGCTGCTAAAAAAAAGAAAGCATTGTATTTTTTTTTTTTTTGTTAACTATATTAAAACAACAGCAACAGAAGATGAAGCAGCATAATATTAATAATAATAATAATAATAATATAAATAATATAAATACAAATAATTACGTTAATGATATATGATATATGATAAATTAGCAACTAGTTAACCACAACCACAACAACAACAACCAATCAAGCAAACAAAAACAACAACAATAAGAACATCAAGCACGGCATTAAAGCAGTTTTTCTTTGATAAATCATAAACAACAAGAACAAGAACAGCAGAAGAATAGAAAAAATTAGCGTAGAAAGCATTAAAGAAAGCAGCAGCGACGAAAGAGAACAAGCGATAGCAGAGCAATTGCAAAAGATTAATAGATTGTTTTTTGGGTTTAAAATTGTTGTTCACTCACACACACATACACACACAACACACATACAATACATACACAACACACTCACACAGCAGCAGCAGAAATTAGTTTGCCTTAATATACAATACTTATATTATTAAACACACAATACATTTATATATACATTAAATATATATACGTAAATATAAACAAGTTATATTTGTACATTTCACACACACACACACACATACAGACATACAGTCACGCGCACACTCCTTTTAATTTTAACAATTTGAAATGAAAATCGCAGTGAAAAAAAGTTGTTTGCATTTAAAGTGGAAATCATGTTTATTTTGTATCAAAATTTCGTTGCATTGATTATGTTTTTTTGTAGGAGAGCCAAGCGATCGATCGATAGTTAAAATACCATCTATACACCCATCTATATACACACACTCGCACACACACACACTCACACAAACTGCTGAACAACAAAGAGAACCCAGAGAAAGGCAGAAAGCAGAAGGAATCATTAAATATATCTATATATATATAAATAATACATAAAAGGAAATAGTTGAAATGTTTATCAAAGCAAAAAATAAAAACAATATAATAATAATAATAATAATGATATTAAATTAAACAATTTTTATATGCCGATTACACAGCGCAAGCAGATAATGATGATGATAAAGATGATGATGATGATTATGATTATGAGATATGAAAGAGAGGGAGGCAAACAACCAAGTATGCAAAATTAACTCTTAAAAAGAAACATTATATATATGACTATATATATATATATATATATATTACATACAAGAAAAGAGAAAAACAACAAAAAAACAACAAAAACAAACATCTGAGAAAACAAAAAAATACTTCTTATTAAATAATAATAACTAATGTAATAGTTTTTATTAAATATATATATATATATAAAAACAAAATATATATATATATATATATACATATATATATATTAAATAATGTTTTTTTTTTCTTAATTTTAAACCATAATTGTAATGAACTATTGCGTAACAATGTATTAAATATTAATATCAATGGCATATTAATAGAAATATATTAAAAACAAAAAAAAAAAACAAAAACGTAAACCATTTGAAAACGGACAAAAGAAGAAAATGAGGAAAATCGAAGAAAAAAAAAATCAACAAAAAAACAACAACACTACCACGCTAAATGTTTCAGTAATATATAGAGATCTATATGTATGTAAAACCCATATATAAATCTGCCTAAAGCTAAATGAGAAACTAAAATGTTGAGAAAGGGTTGCCAGAGAGAGACAGAGAGATTTGCGGGGGTGCATTGGGAGTACTCTTCGTAATTCCACAGCTTTGTTTCAAACCAGAGTGTGCGAAAGAGATAGCGACTGTGAAAGAGATGATGGGAAAACACAAAGCAAGCAAACATTTTTTTCTTTAGACTATGCATAAAAAAAAAAAAAAAACAAAAAGAACAGGAGGGGAAAACAAAAAAGAAGCGAGAGAAGAAAGGTAAATTAGATTTTAGTACGCTAACAAGTAAATATGAAATATTACAAAGCGAATCCGTATGAAAATGAGACAGACAGAGGGTGAGAAAGGGAAGGAAAGAGAGAGAGTAAGGCAGAGAATGCACGAAATGAAGCGAGACAGAAGCAGGCCCCAAAGCGGAAGTGGATGTGCAACCACAATTCTGGCAAGATAACAAAAAAAGAAAACAAAAATAAACCTCCAATAAATAAAAAAGAAGTAGCAAAGAAACTGTAAATATTAATATACATAAATGTAATAAAACAAAATAAAAATCAGAAGAAAAAGAAACAAAAAACAAAATGAACGTAATCATTAATTTATGCCTAATTAAAAACTAATTCGAAGAAAATGCCACACAAAACAGAGAGAATAAATGATTCAAAGCAGAAAGCAAAACAGAGAAAGAGAAGAAAATGCGAATTATGCAGAGAAGAAAGTCGAGAACCATTTCAAGAGACGCGTGCGATAATGTGCACTGTGCGTACTTTCCTTTAATTTTAGCCGCGAGTTTTAAGTGTGTTTTTTTTTGTATTCTATATACTACTATTATTATTATTATCATTATTATTATTATGATTATTGTAATCAAGTTTGATTATTTTATTGTCGATGTCAGTAAATTAAATGATTGTAATTTGAACTTATGCTTACTACGATTAAACGGTATATAAATATACATATATATATATATATATATATACAGATCTATACAGATACAGATATGTTTACGATTATCGCTATTATTATTATGATTATGATTACGATTACAATTGATTTAATTCGTACACACACACACACATGCATACATCTATTTTTTTTGCAACTATAAATTCAACTTCGATGTCTACAATGGGATAGGTTGCGGCTTTGTGATGATTTAATTTAAACAAACCGCAACACATTTTAAGTTATACATACATACGATAAAATACATCTGCATACACGCATACGCATACACGTGCATGTAGTATATATCATCTATAGATATATGTCGTATATATACAACAACAATATGTGCATAGGGTGTGCGCGAGGAAACCTATTATTTTTATTATTATTTTTTTTAAAAACCCATTCGGTTCGCTCGCCAGCGAAAGCGATTACAACCACAACAACAACAACAAAAACAAAATAAACAAAATGTTTTGAAAAAAAAGAACAAATTTTTTTTTATTTTCCACAAAGAAGAAAGCAAAATAACTATTAAGTGTTTGAATGAGAGAAAAGTAAAACGAAACGAAAGACAAACAAAACAAATCAAAATATATGAAAATATAGAAAATACTTCAATTCCAACCACAACAAAGAGAACAAGCAAAAGAAGAATCAACAACAAAGAGTAGATGAAGTATAGTAGATGAAGAATTCTGTAAGCTGTAAGGTGTGTCTCATTTGCAACGGGTGTCGTCGCAATCGAATTATTTGTTGAGTATTTTATTAATAATTATAACAAAAAAAAAAAAAAAAAACCAAATTGATAAGCAGAAGAAATAAAACATATACGTATATATTATATATATATGGTATGTATTATATAATATACATATAATATATACATATATATTGCTATGTATAATGGATATAAACACAATTAATTATTTAATAGTTATGCTAAAGAATTATTTAAAGCAAGCGAGAGAGAGATACAGAAAGAGAGAGAGAGGGCGACGCGAGTAGGGCTCCTCTATATAGGGCCTACATTCATACATATATAGACTGGGCCAACCCAGAGCCAACCAGACCCAAAAAAAACAAAACAAAAAACAAAAAACAAACACAATACTTCCCACGGGGTTCAAAGGGCCGTGTTTCTTAAGGCTAACAACATCTATATGATCTACATATATGATATATCTATATATATAAATATAACTTATATATGGAAATTGGACGAGTGCAAAACGCTGAAGGAGGAGGAGGAGAAGCAACATAGGTTGCAATTGCA
Source organism: Zaprionus indianus (assembly GCA_018904595.1). Lineage (NCBI taxonomy): Eukaryota > Metazoa > Arthropoda > Insecta > Diptera > Drosophilidae > Zaprionus > Zaprionus indianus. The sequence goes on from JAEIHA010000344.1 coordinate 2,986,083, forward strand.
AATGGTGCAGGAGAAGGATGAAAAGGAGGAAGAGGAAGGGCGATTAGGCAGAAGAAGAGTTTGATGCAGATGCAAAACCAGATACTAAATGAATAAGTAAACATAAAAATGAATTAATAAATTAATTTCAAAACAAAAACCCGAAAAAAACAAACAAAAAAAACAAAACGAAAGACAAAAGATTGAAAATAAATAAAAAAAAACTAAAATGATTACAAAACAAAAAAAATTTACAAAAAAAAAAAACAATTTGTTTTATATTTATTTTATTGAGAGTATTTTGCTTTCAGCTAACAGTTCATATAGGGAATAAATCCTATTGATAGTCGGGAATGTCTTGATCGAGAGTGGGTGGAGGGTTGAGGGTTCCGGAGGTTACTTTGCATCGGACAAGAGGGCATTCTGAACAGCTTCGGCCACACAAGCATCCTCAGAAGCCATGCCTGGAATACAATGAGAGAGAATGTGAGAGAAGACAAGGATTACCGACAAGATCAGGACAGGATACTTCCTGCAAATGGCAAATGAAGTCCCGTACTTACCCATGGACTGGAAAATGGTCACAGAATGCTCGCCTGGATAGTTTCCCTTGATTATGGTGGAGCCCAGCTCGTGCATGCCCAGCGGCTGGGGTAGGCCCTGCAGCTCGTGCTCAGCGTTGCTCATGCAATCCACATAGACCAAAGATTGGGTGTAGACGTCTGCGGCCACTTCGCCGAAGTGCACCTCGCCAGCACCCACAGCTTAAGTAGAGAGAGAGAGAGAGATAAAGAGAGAATCAAATAAGAAAGCTACATGCCTAATTTACAGCTAAATGTAGTTTGTATTGCATATTTACAGGCGGCGTCTGCGAAATCTATGCAACCACCAAAGTAATTCCTTAATAATTTTTTTGCAAATTTTTTATACGCAACAAAATTAACAGAAATCATTTGAATGGCGATAAATATTTTACATATAAAAAAAAAAGTATTCTAGCATTAAAATTGTGTTTTCTATTCGATATTTATCGATTTACGTAGGTCAAAAAAGGCGTGGCCAAATTGTTTGAAAAGCTTTGACTGCACGCATTAATAAGATATATTTTCCACATTAATAAGATATGTTTTCTATTCGATATTTATCGATTTACGTAGGTCAAAAAAGGCGTGGCCAAATTGTTTAAAAAGCTTTGGCTGCACGCATTAATAAGATATATTTTCCACAAGCTTGGTACTCTTAGCTCTTATGGTATCTGAGATCTAGCTGTTCATACAGACGGACATGGCCAGATCAACTCTTCTGTCAATGCTGATCAAGAATATTTATACATATATGCTTTGTGAGGTTGGAGATGCCTCCTTCTCAGAGGAAAACTACTGCTGAAGAGATGTAACTTCCTACATGGATCTCTTCTTTTAGGAAGATTACCTTTTTGAACTGCAATACCCTTCTACCCTATCTATTTGTAGGGAGTATCGGAAGAGACGTGTCTCAAGCTTACCGTTAATGTGTACGGGACGCTTGTCAGTCAGCTCGCGGGCAGTGACGAGCGGACTACGCGAGTAGGTGGCCACACAGACGACATCCGCCAGGGCGAGAGCATCGCGTGTTGTGTTGCACACTAGAATGTAGTCCGGTTTCTTGACGCATGAGCTGCTGTCGCGGTCGAAGGTCTCCTGCAGATCGTTGCGCAGATCGATGGCACGCGATGTGGTGCGATTGTAGAGGGTTAATAGCTGCACCCGGAAGTTGGCGCACATTCCGAAGGCGTGCATGCGGCCCTGTACGCCGCAGCCAATGATGGCCACACTGATTTGGCGCTGCTGCTCGGCACGTGGTCCAAAGCGACGGAAGTAAAGATGCTTGGTGGCCACCAGGGAGGCGGAAACGGTGCGCCAGGTGGTGATATCAGTGCCGGCCATGATGGCGTTCAGTTCGCCAGTCTCCTCATTGAAGAGCAATATATTGGCATTGATATTCGGCAACGGCGGCTGTCGCTGATTGTTGCCCCGGAATGAGGTGACCACTTTGCAGGCCAGTGTCGAGACCTCGGCTGCATCCCCGCCAGCACCGCCAGCCGTGAGTCGATAGTTGCCCACAAATGCGGGCATGGTGAGTAACAGTTTGCCCGAATCCTCGCCCACCTGGGTGAAGTTGCGTGCCGGTTGGCTTACGTACGGTGTCCCACTGCTGCTGCCCCCCTGCGCCAGTTCAGTGCCAGTGGCGGTGGCATCGGTATTGGTGGTGTTGTTGCCACCAGAGTCCTCCGTGTCGGCCACCACCGCCTTGAGGGCCGCCTCCACGGCCTCGTTCACCATCGGCCAGTTGAGCACACGGCGCACTGCTTCGGCATTGTAATAAGTGGGAGATTGGCTCATTATAATCTTTATGACACGCACAGATGATAATAACGAACTAAATAGTTTTCTCCAAACTTCAGAGCTCCGCACTGTACGGCAATCAAAATGATTATGACAGCACAGCACAGTTCAGTTCGATAGCAACACCAGCGCAGCCTTCTCTGTTCATGAATTATTTGAAAATTAAAACGAAATCAAAAATTAATACAATCATGTTAAATTAATATGTTAACATGTCAACAGACGTTAACAGTTGCAGATTAAACTACTGGAAGACTGTTAAACTCAAAATGATCTGTTAAGCTGCACTGCTTGCTGGATTTATCAATTCAGCAGCAGCACTAAGCACTGAACACACACTGTTCGAACTGTCAGTCGGTAACCAAGTGTCATGCATGGATGTGCTCGCTTCGCTTTGCCTTATCTTTGCACTGTTCTTGGCATTTTATATTTATATTCTGTATACTGCAAACACAAACACAAACACACACACACACACACACTGCAAACACACACACACAGCAAACACACACACCCCTTAAACACACACAGACACTTAGCATTGATCGACAAGCAGTCGTGCTGCAGTTGTGCTTGAGACTAAGCAGTAGAGATCAAGCCGGACTGCTTTACCGACATCCTTGTTTACCCCTTTAAAAAAAAGAAATTATTTTTTTATGATTTTTGTTTTATTCACTTAACAGTTTTGTTCGTATTATACATTGATGCCGTTTGTTCATATAATAATTGTAATTTTTATTTTGTTCAATAAACTTGTAATATATATGTAAGTATAAATGTATATTTAGTATAAATTTATAAACTTTGTTTGTGCGTGTGTGAGTGTGTATATGTGTCTCTCTGTGTGTGTGTGTGTGCGTGTTATATGTATGCGTATTTAAGGTTAAGGCTGTTAAATTTGAAGCTGGACAACATTTTACACTGGGGCTCTCAACGAAAGGCAATTACGGAACTGAATAGACTGCTTCATCAGGTTAGGTTAGGTTAGGTTAGGTTAGGTTGGGTTAATTTCAGTTGATATCATCAAATGCTTTATCATTTTATTTCACTTCATTCCTCTTATTCGTTATGTTTTCTCGTCATCATCTTCTTCCCGTTGGCTAGTATGCGTTGTTGTGTTTTGTGTTCGTGTTCGTGTAGGTGAGTAAGTTAGGCCTTAAAGCTCTATATATATGTATAGGTTTAATTGTATAATTAGGTAGGTTTATAATCCGTTTAGTTTATTGTTTCGTTTCGAGTTTGTTTTGTGTGTGTCTCACTTCTTATAGCTGTTACATTAAATGTTGCTGTTTGGTTTTTTTTTCTGTATTATAATTTGTTTTGTTTTTTTTTTTTTATTTCAAAAGAAAAGCAACGATTCGTTCGTATTGTTCCTTGCTTGATCCATCGATGGAACCCACTTCCCGAACATCAAATTTCCCTTATGTTTATCATCATATGCATCGTGTTCATATGGTTAATTTGTTACAAAAAAAAATTAATTACGTTGTGGTTGTGTGAGTTTCTCTAAACAACTGGTGGTTCGGTGCCGCCAAGGGCCTCATCGTTACTGGAACGCAAAAAAGAAAAGAAAAAAAAAAAACACATAAATGAAGGAAATAATACATAAGAAACAATATTTATAAATTATATAAAAAATACAAATTAATTTAAAGCGAATATGAACCATTTCTCAAGAGAGACTCAGTTTCTATTGATCTTAAACAAATTTTTAATAATATTCTTTAATATAAAGGTGCTTTTTAACTATTTCAGACTTTGAATCCTTATCTCGCCTTTGAGAAAGATATCGAGTGGTATTCAGTGTATATGTAGCTATATTAGATATATGTACAGCTTTTTATAGATCTACATCAAGAGGTTTTGAGATTAAAAAGAGTATTTCTAACTTATTTTGAAAGGTGTTTTTCTAAAGGAAATTGTGTTTTTGAAACAATGAATAGTTTTACTTCTCAAACGATACTTTGAAATTTGACTATTTAGTTTTCATATATTTAAAGTACTTCCAAATTAAGATAAAAAAAAATAACACTGAAAAAAAAAGAATATACTAAAATAAAAGAACCAAACTTTCTGTCAGTTTATTTCGTCATTAGTTCGCTGTGTAATGCGATTGTTCAAGAATTTATATGATTATCCCATCATTATCCACATCAACTGTGTAAATACGATTCCTTTTCCTCTAGTGTAGTTATTTTTATCTTAGTTTTTTTTTCTTTTCACCTTCATATGCATAGGTAGAGTTGCCAACAGCTCTGGCACACACCCATCGCTACTCAGTAACTCATGTTGCATCATCTTATTGGATATCTTAGGTATGTCTATATAAATTGTAACGACGTTTAACAATATTTGAGTGCTAGCTATGTTCTCTCAAAAAAAAAATTTGTATTACGATATAGTCCTCTAGAGTTTTGCGTTATTACTTCTGTTCTAAACATTTTGCTATAGTTTAGCTATAATATTATCCATCATATGTATGTATGTATGGGTGTATATATACTTTGTATAAGTAGTAGTACTGTGTATATTTGAGTATAACATGATATTTTGCAATGATATGGCACGATTATTTAGGGTATCTCATGGAGACTGGATCAATTTAGCTGGGCGAGGGCAGCAGCCAGAGCAGGCCAGAGCTTGCCAGTAGCGTTAGTGGGGGCAATACAAGTGCCACGCCCACTGGCCAGCCACTGGCACTGGCAGCACCGTAGCCGTAGCCATGGCTATGGTGATATTGATTGAAGTTCGGTCGTGGATAGATAATGTGCACCGGTGGCGGTTGATCGAACTCGTCAAAGAAGTTAGGATCGTAGCGCACATCGTTGGCATCGTACCGGTGATAGACGAGGCTAGAGGGACTATCGTAGCTTCTGATAGAGTTGTAAGCAGCGTTAAGAAAAGTACATCAAAATGAAAGCAACAACAGTGAGAGAGAAAGAGAATATCCGCACACCCAACCCAAACCCAAACCAACGTGCTAGCCAAGACATCGTCCATTCAAGTACTTACAGAGGGCAGGTGCCTACGTTGACACCGTTGGTGGCGTGTTTGCCCAGATTGATTTGGCCCGAAGCGTCACCCTCGACGAAGACGATGCATCCGTTGAAGTTGTGCTGGTATCGTGCACCCGTGAACCTCGATATCTCCGGAATGCCACCTGCAATGCCAAAGACGAGTCACATGAGTCGAAGGTTGCCAGTAAAGAGACGCCTATCGGCACTTACCGATGAACACATTGCCTGGCAGATGCATCTGCTTCCTGACGGTGGGTCGTGTTTCGCCGGTAATGGATAAGCGATCCACTTCCAGCATGGCCGTGTTATCGGCACGCCGCAGAATCACAATGTGACGTTCGCCATCGTTCACCGGATGATCCGTATTGCGTATTTCGGCCTCTTCCCCGTTCAGACGGAGCGCGTACTCGATGTAGCCATCGACAATGGCCAGAGCGATAAAGTCCTGGCCGGTGAACTCCTCGCCAGCTTTCTGTCCCCACCAGAGCAGCAGTCCGTTGCTCTTGGTGGTGGAGAAGACCACCACGGCAGTGGTAAAGTTCTGATCAATCTGAGTGCTAAATTCGTTGCGATCTAGCTCCAGGTATCCATTTCCACGGAACGAAGCGTTGAAGCCAATTTGAATGTCTACAATGGATCGAAAGGAATATTGATAAGAATCAGGGTGCTGGGCAGATATTTCGTCCCCTATGCAACTTACGTTCTTCGCAGTGCTTGCCGCTATAGCCAAGACTGCAGGCACATATGGCCTGCTGCTCTGACTCCGTGCAGGTACCGCCATTCTCGCAGGGATCTGCAGCACATGGTGAGCTCACATACGGCTGCTGTTCCTCCTCCGTTGAGAAAATGTTCAATGGTTTCTCGGGCACTGAAGCCACTGGTAATTCGCCGTCACTGTCGTTGTTGTCCACTTCATTGAGTTCGCCGCAATTCTGCACATTTGCCGCATCCTCAATGTTTGTCAACAGATTCACAGGCACCTTTGAGCTGTACAGCCGCGAGATGCAACCGTCGAAACCGTCTGTAATGTTGACATCGCGATTGATCTTGACGGTGGAGCGATCATAGCCACCGATATACAGCGGCGTCTTCAGCGACAGTGTACGAGGAGCACCCGCTGCCTTGGCATGTTGCTCGGGTGCATCGCCCACGCGCAGAATGCTCTCGCCCTGACGACGCAGCAGCTCGACGCGTGTCCATTTGTGCAATGGTAGTGGTTCCTGGGATCGCACCACCACCGGCTTCAGACGCGCCGCCGTATTAATGAGCAGTTCCACGTGGCCGTCACGCAGCACCAACGCTATGTAGTCGCCACTGGGCAGCTCAGACTCGGCCGTGTAGAGCAGCACTGCATCCTGCAGGCTAGACGGACGCAGCGACAGTGTGACATTGATGCGAGATACGCGAGGAGTGCTGTGGAGTGGATAGAGAGACGGTTAGGTCTTTGTAAGGCAGGGTAGGCAACGGGTCAGGAAAGAACTAGAGGGCTTATCGCTTGTAAGGTGAGTAAGACTAAAGTGAAAGGTATGAATGACAGCATAAGGAGAGTATTGTCTTATCCTCTTTGGATGTGGGACGAAGTAGAAGAGCTTCCGGGGGGGTGATCCCCCTGGGCAAAAGTGAGAAGTGAGACAATGAATGAGGCAGGAGGGTTATCCCTTTCAAGGTAAACTAAGAAGACAAGACAGTATTATATTTGAATAGGGAAAGAATGGCAACCCCGAGGGGTAATCCCTCTTACGGTAAGTAAGATTAAACCAAGAAGGATATTGTCTTAGTCGATTAAGATGAGTGTAAAAGTTTAAGGCAACCTTCAAGAGTTATACCTCCAATGGTAAGAAAGACTTAGACGTACTAGTTGAAGTTAGAGAGAGGTCTACTAAAGGTGACTCATTTAAACAACGAGAAACCTCAAGCTAGCAGTTGGCTCTCCCCATTTCAGCTAACAATTTCTAGCAAGGAAGCAGACCCTCGTAGATTCCACGAGGTTCTTGGACGGAGGATAGCCCCAACTTGAACTCACCTGTAGGCCGCATAGCTGTTTCGCTTGAAGTTCAAGCTGTGCTCGTTCAGGTGCTCGTTATACTGACAACGATCGCCGGTACGGTTCAGAGGGCACAGGCACTCCATGTCGCGCTCGGTGTTCTGGCAGCGGCCTGCGCCGCACATTCCGGGTGTGCACTGATTGCCAGCGATGGCACAGTTGCGTCCGGTCCAGCCCTGCTGACAGACACAGGTGTAGGCTAGTTCCGTTTGGCTCTCAAGGCAGATGCCTCCGTTGGTGCAGGGTGAATCGGCACAGGGTTTGCAGCTGGTGATGCCCTCCTTGATCTTGGCGGCCTTGACTAGCTCAATGGTGCGACCCTGCAACGTGAGGCGACTAATGCAACCGACGAAGCCAGTGCGTTCGGTAATCGCTTCACTTGGCAGCAGATCCCAATTGGGCACACCACCAATGTACAGATCTTCAGTGAGCTCCAGTTGTGGTGTCTGACTCAGGGTGGGGAAGGCAACCGGATGTTGTTCGTCCAACTGAATGTAGCCATCGCGACGTGATCGGTGCACACGCACCGTATGCCACTCATTGAGGTGAAGTGGCTGCTCGGCACGCACCACCACTGGTTTGCCTCCGAAATCGAAACGGAACTCGGCAATGCGATCCTTGAGGGACAGCGCAATGTAGTCGCCAGTGCCGCGAGTCTGTCCGTTGAAGAGCAACAGTCCGTTGCCCGACTCCGGGCGGAAGGTGAGCTCGAAGTTGAACTTGAACGATGAGTTCGGCAGTGTGGGGAAGCTCATGTAGCTGAGCGGCTGCTGATGGAAGTGTGGTATGGCGCCGGTGACGACCAGTATAGTTGGATAGTCCACAGTCTCGCCGTCCGCATAGACAGCGGTACAGATGTAGCTACCCGCATCGTTGGCCTGCACATCCTGCAGGCTTAATTGGTTCTGCAAGGCGAGTGGGGAGGGGGGGAGCATTTAAGAAGAGCTTCTTAAGGCAACTCATCCTTCAACACTTACGCTATGCAAGTCACGTCCTGACTGCAACTGTCCGTACTGGCGGGACCAGCGATAACTGGGCTGACGTTCCTCATCGGCACCGCACTCGAGCCGCGCACCATCGCCGACGGCGGCGTGTACGATCTTGGGGCGACGCAAGTCATGGGGTTGCTCCTCGATGGCCAGTTCGTAGCTGGTGGTATAGAGATCACCCTGATCGGTTCTGCACTTGCACACATAGTTGCCGGCATCGGCGGCGGTCACCTGAGAGATGACCAGTCGGTTGCCTTGTTGCTGTTGTTCCAAGAGGAAGGCAAAATGAGTTTCAGTTGATGACAGATATACTTTCCCCCAGTGGATCTTACCTGTATGTTGGCAGTGAGTGGTGCGCCATCGGCACGTTCCCAGATAACATCTGTGTAGCTCTTGTCCGAGGAGTAGCACTCCACTTCGGTGGATTCACCCACACGCAACTTGGACGATTGTTGATCCAGTTTCAAGCTGTAATCGCGCGGAATTGCCGGCTCCTGTGGGGGCGGCAGATAGACGCCCGAGTAGCGGTCTGGCGTTGTGGCCACGCCTACAATTAGCAGTACCCAGCACCCAACGGACGCACAAGGCACCCAGGCAGGGGCACGCACACACAGTAAGCACAACAAGAAGAGGGGGACGACGAGGACGACGACGACGGGTGAACATGTTTCGGCGTGGAACGTTCACAATTGGCGACAATTCACAATCGAGTTATGGTGGTGGTGCATGTATGTATGTGTGTGAAGTGTGTGCGTGTGTGTGTGTGTGTGTTTGTTTTATGAATCATCGAGATGAGAAGTAAGATAGTAAAAAATACACAGAGAGAAAAAAGCAGTTAGCAAAAATGTCAAAAATTGCGATATATACAAAACAAAAAAACAATGCGATATTTATCGAACGCACAACGATAGACCGATGAAAAATCAATCGATATGCGATCCATCGTTGTCTGTGTGTGTGTGTTCGATATAAATCACATTTTTATTTTGAGTTATTTTGTGTTTAGAATTTCGATTCCTAGTTAGACAAATAGATACAAAGACGGGTATGGTGGGGGCGGGGGTAAAGGTAGAGGGGGAGGGTGGTCGAAGAGCGGTGATACGAGTACTAAATAAACAGTTATATGAGCTAAAACAGAGACTAACGGAAACAAACTACATTAGATCGAATATATATGTTTGTATGTTGTGGCTACTGATTCAAATCACACTGAATACGAGAACAAAGTATGTGTGTGTGTAGGTATTTGTGTGTGTGTGTGTGTGTGTGTGTTGGAGTGTGTGTGTTGTTAGACATGGTAAAACAAATGAGATAGTTCAGATTGTTCGCTACACTAACCTCGATCGAGGTAGTTTTCATAGTTTTCAGGATTCTCTTATACTATATGCGATTTCATTATTTATTTTACTAGACCAGGTACAGTTTCGGGTCTTGTATACATGTACTTACAAACATACAGTTAAATTAGTAGCTACATTTATTAGATAAACCACACAGATATGTATAAAGATATATATAAATATATATATCGATTTTAATGGCAATTTTGTCGATCGAAAGATTTTACAAATGTTTTTCGGAAATTTCTTTTCTGCCTTTTCGAAATTTATTTTAGTTGTTGTGGGTGTGTGTGTGTGTGTGTAAAGTATTATTTACAGATCTTTATCAGTATTTATACAGTTTTCTAGGGGTTAGGTACAGTTACTACTTATATACATATGTTACATATATTTGCATACAATACCCACATGCGTTGATTATGCGAGGAATTTTCGAACACTGAAACCCTTTTTCTCTCAGTGTTTATTTTTACGCTAGAATCGAAGCCGACACCAACGAGCGACGCAGTTGCTCGCTCTTGCTGTGCAGTGTTGAAGGTACCTTTGTGTCGGTGTGTGTTATCGATATTGTTATCGATATCGATTAGAGCAACGCATGTATATCGATTGTTGCGTTGCCACTTACAAACTACTTTTGGTGCCGTTGTTGTTTCTAAATTCAGTTTTTAATTTTTTGTTGCAATCGATATTTATCGATAGTGTTGTTGTTGTTGTTGTTGTTGCTGTGTCCTTAGTCGAAACGTGAGTTGAGTGCAAGTTGCAGTTGTTGCGCTTTATCGCGTGTTGCAGCTACGAACGGAGTTACAAAGAGCAGACAAGGAGAAAGAGAGAGGGGGAGAGAGGGATACATAAAAGCGGAGGAAAGATGTGAAGGAAGCAAGAACAGATGTAAAGGGAAGTAGGCAGGAAAATAAAAATAAATTAAGAGAGGAGAAGACAGAGAGTGAGAAAGGTAGATAGAGATAGCCATAAACAAAGACAAGGTTAGATCTGTGGAATATCAGAGAAGGGAAGGAAGGAAGAAAGCATAAAACAAACCAAAGCTTCGCGACAGTTTTTCCGCTGCAACGTGACGCTTTATCATCCTGTCCCGCAAACGACTCTTCGGCGCTCCTCCGCCTGTCTGGCTCTTCTTCCACCGCTTAAAGTTGCCCGTTCCCAATCCTGATCCTGATCCTGGTCCTGTTCCTGTTCCCGTTCCACTTCCTGTGCCGCTTCCCAGTGTCGCCTTGCCCGCGGGATCGCGCGTGCAGTTGAACTCATCCGAGTGATCTGTGCAGTCGTAGATCCCATCGCAGACCATGTTCGACTTGATGCATGTGTGAGGATGCGAGACACACTTAAAGTCATTCGGCTGGCAGACATACGAGACGATCGCCGGACGCGCTGGGGGCGTGTGAGGCGCTTTCACTGGCGTCATTTTGTTGAATTTGAAATCTATTTACGCTCATTTTTTGGTATTTTCGTCGTTTTATATTTGGTATTTTCATATTTGGAGAGCATGAGACGAGAGATTAGCGAATGGACTGCGAGATACCACCACTTCAGTTCCAAGATTAGTGAGTGCCTTTTCCTCTTCTCCCGTTACTTATGCTACACATAACGCATACGCACCGCGGTCCCCAATTAAAGCTACACAAGGTTTAAAAGTGTTGAGTAGTTCATGCTCCAGTGTTGCCAAGTTCCCGCTGGCGTGCATGATATATGTATGGGTGTGTGTGTGTGTAAAGCAATTGTCTTCCCTTTTGTACTAACTAATCCTTATAGTATATACTAAAGTAAATACTAATAGCAACTACCAGAGGCAACTAGAGGGTGTGCTAGGCAAGCTATAGACGAGTGTGTGTGTGTAAGTGTGAGTGGTAGGCAAACAAAGTTGAGTTTCGGTTAAGTTCTCATCGATTCGAAGATCGCAGCTCGTTTATATACAAATCGCATGACTAAGGTTAGGCATACTATATACTATATAAGGCAGCAGCACGTTTAACAAAATAGAAAATCATAAAATTGTAATTATCATAAAGTAAAGAGTAAAGTATAGTAGCATGTTATATATAGAGTATATCATAATTATGTGTGTGTGTTTTTGGGGTTAGGTCATTAAAGCGGAAATCATAAAAAATAGTAACAAATACATATGTAAAAAAAAAAGAATTGATAAACATAGCCGGGGCTGAAAGATGATACTCAAATTTGATAATATCGCGGCAGTTGTGACACACCTGTACATATAAAGAATACCACGCAGGGGATCATATTATTTTCTAGCTTATTGGAATTGTTGTTGTTGTTGGTTGTAGTTGTTGTTGCATTAATTGTTGTTGTTGTTGTTGTGGCAGTTGTTGGAGTTGTTGTTGGTTGTTGGTTGGTGTTGCAGTGGCAGTGGCAGTTGAGGTTGCGGTATATATCATATCATATATTGAATAGAGAGACATATTCACATGGCATATTTACGCAGGCATAAATATAGCATATATAGCGAGTTAACATTATGTATTATATATCGTATGTGGGTTGTGTGTATACATGAGCATAGGATCAAATCGGTTGATCGTGTATATCGTGTGGTGAGTTTCGAGTTCGTTTTTTTTTTGGTTTTATATCGTATTTGCAAAGCGCACAAAACATTTGAGAGTAATAAAATATATATTGTAATATATGATGCATATATATTCATATTCATATATATATATATTTTATATGTGTTTATTATTTTTGGATATTTGCACAAGCGCACATGTAAGAGAGAGAGAGAGAGAGGGAGAGAGAAGAAAAAACAGTAAAGAAAAAGAGAAATAAAAATATATATGAATTTATTTGATGTGTACCATATGCGAAAGAGAGAGAGAGACTGACTGAGTGAGAGAGACGGAGATCAGAGACCTGTCAGCTAAGTTCAGATTGGAGCGATTTCTGATTTGATTTTGATCGTTTTCTATAGCTTTGGCAGAGCAGACCTGATGGCAGGAATTGAATTTGGAATAAGAATGTGATTGAATTTGTAATCGATGCGATCGATGCCTTGCCAATTTGTTGTCCATCGACTTATCGATAAATGCGCATGCAGATATCGATAAGGAAGATCGTTACTTTAGCTTCCGCTGTAGTCATTGCTTTTTAACTGATTTTAACTTATTCGGGGTAAAAGACAGCAGACATTTAGCTAAACACTTCCAACTTGAGATTATTTACAATACTGGATTACTGTATTACATATGTATGTAGTATGTGCTGGTTGGTTGATTGGTTGTAGTATTTTATTGTTTAATCAAACACATATAAAGATGATGTTTTCTTTTTTTTTTTTGTAGTCTTTTCTTTCTTGAGTGCAGGTGCTGCTTGTGTGTGCATCGGGTTGGCTAGAGAGCACGTGAAGGAGTAAGGAAAGTTTCAAGGAAATGTGGGGCAAGGATATTTGGTACAAAGGGATAATAGACAGAGATAGAAAGAAAAAACGAGAGAGAGAGAGAGTGTGTGCAGTGCAGAATTTATTGATATTTTATATTGATCTTCTTTATGCAGATTAAACACAAACGAAACACTGAAGAGGAAGAGGACAATCACGTTGCCTCACACCATTGATGATGTTGTATGTGAGGATCAGAGAACCATATGTGATATATATATATACAGATGAACAAACACCAGGAGGGGAGAAACAACAAGAACGAATAAGGATAATACTAATAACCGTACCCAACACCAAAAAACAAAAAGGTTTGTGAAAGCCCAAAGAAATTCAAAATAAACTAGAAAGAGAACAATTATCTTCGGTTGCCAGAAGAGTAGATACCCTTGCAGATTCGTTGATGACATGAACCCAAAAAAGTTGCAGGGTTGCAGTCTTAGATGTAGTATGACAGAGATGAGTGTGCGAGTTAGTGTTGGTAAGTATCGGACACACGGACAAGTCGTTGCGCGTCTCTGCAAGAGTGTGCGAGCCAACAACATTGATCAGAATGTTAATAGATAACGAAATAAAAAGAGATGTTACAGTTGAGTTTTTTTTTTTTTTGCCTTACACTTGCAATTGTTTTCAGTGTAAAATGCTTGTTAATAGTTTTTGTTTATTTTCACTTGGTGCATTTTGCTGGGACTTAAAATGTATTGTATTAGATATGGCAGCCACTTGTAAGCTTAGAATTTTATAAGTATTATTTTAATCATATGTTTAATTTCATTAACATGAAGAAGTGTGTAAATTATATAATTGTAAGTATAAAATTGAATTGAATATTTCTGGATTCTTTCTTTTCTTTTTCGATTTCTCGCTTCAACTTAAGATTATAAAATTCAAAAGTATCGAATAAATTGGCTGTGTGTGTGTGTGTATGTGTGTGGGTCGTTAGGAGTGGGAGGAAAGTGGGTGGGTTTTTTTTTTATTTATTTATTTTTTTTTTTGTGTATTTTCGAGGCAGTTAAATCGTTTCTTCGGGCATGCAATCGGCAGTTGTAGTTGTATTTTTAGAAATATTCTTGTGGTATTTATTTGGTATATATGTATATAGTTTGTATATATTTTGGTATTTTCTGTGACTGTACAGGATGCGAGTGTTTTCTTAAAATTTGGGCAGTTTTTGTTGCGGTTGTTAAAGAGTTGTTGACACCGTCACCAGGTTCTCAAATTATTCCGATACTTATAAGTACATACAGATACATACATGTTCATAGAGAGTTCTGTGTGTGTGTGTGTGTTCATAATTTGCATCTTAAATTTTAGATTTACAATTGTTAGTGGCTATGTGTGTGTGTGTGTGTTTGTCTGGCTGGTTGTCATATATACAGAGAGAGGGTGTGTGTGTGTGTGTATGTAGAAGAGCCCTAGACCCTGTTTTCCGTTTCCGTTTCCATGTCCGTTATCGATAACGATTACTTTGAATCGCTTTGTGGGCCAGCTCGCATATTTACACAGTGTCAGAACGTTGTTCGGTTTACAGATGGTGCGTGTGTGTGTGTGTGTGTGTGTGTGTGGTCAGTAGGTATAGAGTACAGGTGTTAAGTTAAGTAATTTCTAGCTATACATACATATACATATGGGTATACATATACATATGGGCGTAGATACAGATACAAAGATACGGAGTAGATATAGATATAGATTTAGATTTCGATATTGGTAAGAACAAAGTAAAATCAGCGAGCGATCTTTTATCATTTTCTTTATCATTTTCGTTTTCGTTTTCATTTTCATTTTCATTATTATCTTTCAATCTGCTCTGTGTAACATTGCCAACAAAGCCTAATCCTTTGCTTAACTTTCGATATTGCGATTATTATAGTATGGTATCGATTAATTTTGATTTCGAATTCGATTTCGATTTCATTTTTGGTATTCTATTTCTGCTGGTTTCGTGTCTATGTGTGTGTGTGCGTGTGTGTGTGAGTGTGTGTCTGTCTCATTCTTTGTGAACCCTGCAATCCTCTTCTTGTTTTTGGGACAAAAGAATCGTTTAAAAAGCTTCGGGGATTGTGCGTGTGTATATCTGTGTGTGTGTGTTGTATCTTGTCGTGTGTGTGTGTGTGTGTGAGAGAGATAGAGATATTTCTGTTGCTGTTTTCGTATTGTCGGACCTGACATCTGACATAACCAGAGGGTGTGGGGAGCAGTTTACTCACTCTGTACACGCAAATCGATGGAGGTTTGTGGCAGACGTTGACGCGACTCGACGTCATATGAATCGCAGATATATACACCGCTATCCTCCGGGCGCAGAGAGTTCAGCTCAAGCACCTCGCTATCTCCACGCACGTTGTTTGGAAGCGGTTGTCTATCCTGGCGGAACCAGCGGAACTGCAAGCAAAATTGAATAGGGTTCCTTACAATATTCTCACTACCCTGTCGCCATCACACTGAACTCACATGAACATTTTGACGCTGCTCTCCACGCTGCTGGCTGATGCTGCAGCGCAGCTGGATGCTCTCTCCCTCGTGGCGCACCTGCTGCTCCGACTGCGGCTGGGGCTGGTAGTAGCTGGGCCGTTTCACCACAACCTGAGCGGTCTTCGTCACGTTGCCGTACTCGTTCCAGGCAGTGCAAGTGTAGCCGCCAGCATCGGCGGGTGTGATGGCAATGAAGCGCAGTAATTGTCCTTCGATACGTACAGATCTGTCACAAGTCGATGGGCGAGAATCGATTAGAGACGAGCTTAATTCGATAACACAAAGATCTAACTGACTAAGCTCGAAGAAGTCGATTAGGGATGAGCTTAATTCGATAACACAAAGATCTAACTGGCTAAGTCGTAAATAGATTATTGATAAGCAAACAACTAGAATGATGGTCCCGCTACCTTCATTTAAATAACTTCTAAGTCTGTTAACCGATTGCAATTTAAGGAAATTATTTGAAAGGTCTCAATTATTGTACACACCGAAAATGAACGTTCTCGTATTAAAACTATGCTCGCAATTAATTTTTTTTATCGATTTAAGGGAGTAAAAGAAGGCGTGGCTGAATTGTTGGCCAAATTTTATCTGCGCGTAGTAGTAAGACACAATGTCACCAAATTTGGCAACCCTGGCTGCAATAGTTCCTGAGATATAGATGCTCATAGGAACATACATACGACAATTGTGGAGCATACTCACCTAGGCAGTGGTCGGTTATTGTCAGAGGCCCAGATAACGTGTTCGGGGCTGGCGCCGGAGACATGGCAGTAGATCTCCACGTTGCGATCGGGCTCCACAACGAGTGGTATGTTCGGCTGGAATGTGATCTGTGGCAGTGGCAGCAAGACCAGTTCGCGTACCACAAACGCGACGCGATTACCGCTCGAGTCGATGGCATTGCAGCGGTACTTTCCGAGGTTCTGTTCCTGCACAATGAAGATCTCCAGGCGATCGCGATCGACGTAGGCATTGGGCGGCAGCGGCTGTCCGTCTTCACGTTCCCATTGGGTTTGCATTGCTTTGTCATTGAAATTGCAAGTGAGGGTAACATTTTCACCCAAATTGGCCGGGAATTGCTGATTGTTATCGGGTCGCTGCTGGGGATACGAGTGATCCACATCGCCGTAGGCTGTAAGTGTCGAACAACAACAACAACGAACAAGTAGTGAGCAGTCGAAACCTAACCAAACTTTTCTTTTCACTTACGTTCGCCGATGTCACCGCGCTTCGGCTGCACATCGATGGTAATGAAGATCTGATCGCTACCCGCCTCGTTGTTGGCCGTGCACGTGTACACGCCGGCATCGGCTTGGCTCACCGAGTAGATGTTCAAGTCAGCCGTGTTGCGGCCGAAGCTGCGATCCACGGCGTACTGGTCGGGTATGTTCCATTGGACGGTCGGGTTGGGGAAGCCGCTGGCCAGGCATGTGACGCGCACCTCGTCGCCCACGGTGACGCGAAGGCGTCTCTCGTTCGGCAGCAGTTCGACAACAGGCACAGCGTGGACGCGCAGACTAGTTGTGCCTGTGGCACGACCCACAGCGTTCTCTGCCACGCACTCGTACTCTCCGGCATCTTCCAATTGAATGTCACTGATTCTATACGGACAAAGAGAGAGAGCGAGGGAGTAGTATGACAAATTCAATGATATATGTAGAGGTAGAGGTTACCTTATGTAGCCCTTCTGAATCTCCAAGTGTCGAGGCGAAAGCGGGAGGCCATCGACGCGTCTCCATTGCACCGTCGGCTCTGGAATGCCGCGGTGAACGCAGTAAAGTACTCCCTCGGAGCCAACTATATACGCTTGCGGATTTACC
This sequence comes from Zaprionus indianus, assembly GCA_018904595.1. Classification (NCBI taxonomy): domain Eukaryota; kingdom Metazoa; phylum Arthropoda; class Insecta; order Diptera; family Drosophilidae; genus Zaprionus; species Zaprionus indianus. The sequence continues at coordinate 3,003,543 of JAEIHA010000344.1, forward strand.
GGGTCTATTTCAACGCTCGGTTGCTCCCGAGCTGCAAGCAAGTAAATTATGGTAGTTGCACCGATTAGTAATAGGATCAGACTGTGCGGACCTGTCTTATTACCGACTCCATTCTTGCGCACTTGGCATTGCAATAATAAATCATTTAAATGGGTACAAGGTAAAGAGTGTTATATTATAATTATGCAAAGGGGAGAAGGAGGTTCCAAATATTATCATGATATTACCAATATTTATTACCAATTTGACGGTTTAGAGCGAGCGCAATGCAGCATGAAGGAACAGAGCAGAGAGATAAGTTAAGGCGGAGAGTCTTATCGATTCACGAGTCTATTGGGCTAAGGGGTTAGGGGTTTTCCAATGGGGAGCAACTGCTCCGATCACTTAGCTTAATGTTCATTGTCATATTCATAACGATATTACTTTGAGTTCACAGATCGATTCCCAGGAGATAAAAACTTACGTTCAACGCCAACTGATGTGCTGGATTGATCTACTCCGTAGTCGTTCTCGGCAAGGCAGAGATACACGCCGCGATTCTCTGGCTTGGCATTGATGATGCGCAGCACATTGTCGGTCTGCTGCACATTGGTGGCCATCTGTCCACCCACCTTGGTCCATTTGATGCTTGGGTAGGGCGAGCCACTCGACTCGCAAGTGATGCTCAAATCGGTGCCCTGATCGACAATGTAACTCTCCTGGAGGCGCACAATGACGGGCACAATGCTGTAGAACACAACGAAGAACAGATTAGTGCCTGCTGCTCAGATGCTCATCTCATCTCAACTCAGAGTGAGGGAGAACCTTACCCGCCATAGGGAGGCTGCTGGCGCTGCTCAATGTAGACCCGAGCATCTTCCGTGTAGTTGCGATGGGTGCGCAAGTCGGTGCCGATGCAGGTGAAGGTGCCCGAGTTGCGGGCGGTGGCATCACGGATCTCAAGCACCTCGCCGCGTGCATAGACATTGCGCAACTGATTGGCATTGATCGGGTAACCGTTAAAGAGCCACTCGTACCGCAGCTGTCCGTCATGGGTTGACTGGCAAGTGAAGTGAACATTGTCGCCGGCCTCGCCGTTGTACTCCTTCGGCTGAATGTAGACATGCACGCGTGCAGGTGCCGGCGGTGGTGCGTTGGTGCGGACATAGACTTGCACATAGCGCTGGTCGGCACCCTGCTCGTTTTGGGCCTCGCAGCGGTAGCGACCCTCGTCGGACTTGCGTGGTGCATTGAAGATCAGGCGAGTGCCATCGGTGGTGGTGTAGCCATCGGCCTGGCCATCGACACGAGTCCAGATCACGTTCGGTGTGGGATTGCCGGCTACTTCGCAGTTGATCTCGTTGGGTTGATTCTCCTCGAAGGTCACAGACGGCGGCAGGTTGACGATCTGAGCCGGCGAAAGTTGTCCTTCAGCTGGGAGAGAGAGAGAGAGAGGGAGAAGGAGAGTGGAAAGTAAATAAACAGATTCTCTCGAGTGCGTTTTCAATGCGTTAGCTGTAACTAATATAGCTACCATAGCGAGCCGACATTTCTTTGGCATATCCTTTGTAGGCCGCAGTTAAACAATTTTAGATTAACAAAAGTTAGTGGGAGTACGAGATCAGTGGCGATAACCTTCGCGAGGACACTTACTTGTGACAGTGATGGCAATCTTGTCGTCGTAGGTGTGCAAGGTCTGGTTATTGATCGCTTGACAGATGTAGATGCCAGAGTCGGGGATTTGCAGGTTATGGATGTGAATGTCGCCTCCTTGGATCTCAGTGTTGTACGGCAATTGGCCGTCCTGCTTGTACCAGGTGACCACGACAGGATCCTATAAAGCAAATGTAATCGTTATGTAACCGTTATCGATAACGTTATCGATTTTAGCTACTCACATTGTTCCATCGCATGCGACCGCTGCAGCTGAGTGAGACTGAACCGCCCACTGGCATGATGGTGATCTGTGGCTTCAAGATCGACACGATTATCTGAGTGCGAATTGAGTTATCTGGCGGCGCCACGGTCGTTGTTCCATAGTCTGTTCGGTGCAGAGAAAAGGGTATTAAGCAATCGGTTCCAATCGATCCCATTGTTGTTAATTCAACTCTTTACGTTTGTGTTAGTGACATGGACTCAGTCGAGGTGAAGTAAACGTTGAGTATGGTAAGAGGGGCGTGGCAGATCGCAAGTACGTACGCTATTGTTGATTAGGTACCAGCTACATATTTACACAGGGAAGGGGAAGGGGGGTAGGCGGGTAAGACCCAACAGAGATATACTACGCTTGGTTCTCAGTGTCCCCAAAATGGTATTGCACCCTAAGTAGCATACGACGCTGGGTTAAAGGTATTTTCATCGCTGGATCATTATCATACGACTATGTGAAGGACGGGTTAGTTAAAGCCAGAGCTACAGATATGGAAGATACTATACATAGTTATGGTCTGGCGCGACTAACTATTTATAAACAGAACTACCCTTCTATAGGGTAGCACGATGCAATACACACAAGGAACTCTACACGAATCGAGGGTGCTAAACAAAAAAGGTTAAGAGACAGGAGTTTTGCAAATATACAGCCGAGAGAGCACCGAAACTGGCTGAGGAACTTCACACAGCAATACAGAAAAGAAACGAAAGGAGACTAAGAACATACAGAGAGAAATATACAAAGAGATCGGTGAGTCGATTTAGAAAAGTGAACAAGTAAACACACATCTTTATTTGTAAGTATTTTTGTAGTAATACTGAGGGTGAAGATTCTATGAAGAGTTTACGCAGTTTCTAAAAGAGACAATTACTACACAACCACGATTACCAGACAGATACAACAAACAGGGCTCTGAGACTCAACTGGCGAATAAGAAGAAGTACTCTTGAGTTTCTTGAGTTTATTGGTCGCGATTCAGCACCTTTCTAATTTCCCATAGGCTACCTTTGGTTTTAGAGCACAAGAGAAAGTGTTAACATTGATTATCGACCAGTCTAACAGATATTACGAGAACATATATGCAAATGTGTGAACATATAGACTAGAGTACGTATGTATCTATGGTTTATGTATTTATGTGCTTTGCTAATTTGTATTCTTTGTTATTTGTTTGTTTGGTTTGTTGTCGCAACAGCAGATAGCGATAAGGTTCAGATATATAAGGTTTATAGAGAGCAAGAGAGACAAAGATCGATAGTTTGTTGTTGTTGTTTTTCTAGTTATAGTTATAGTTGTTGTTGTTGCTGTTGCAGAGATTGTATGTGTGTGTGTGTGTGTGTGTCGACATTGACAGGTCGCGAACCTCTCGGATGGCAGCCGTATCGGAGTTTCGTTATATTTCCTATGATTCTGTCGCCCTTATAAATGTGCAGGGTATCATTGTATGATATTGTCTCGTTGGGCTCAATATCGAAATGAAAGCCATTGCAACAGAATCCCCCGCTTATATCGCATATCTTGGGCGGTTCTTCAATAATGCGAGATGTGTCTAGAATGTGGATGGATTGGATGGTTTGTTGTGATGATTTTGTTTCTGTTTTCGATTCGATGATGTTTGTTTTTACATTTTTGTTGTTGTTGTTTGTTGTTTGTTTATTCCAAAGTTGCAAATAAGTTGGATGATGAGCGGAATGGGGTCGGGCGGGGGAAGGAGGGGTTGGTGGTGTGTAAATAAGAAAACAAGGTTAGGAAATATTGAAAATCGAATAAGAAGATATTGCAACTAGCCGAAGGGACTTCAAGGAAGAGGATGTGTAGACTTGGATAGAAGGACAAAGAGAGTGAGCGAGAGAGGGTGAGAGAGAGAGAGGAAGAGATCGATCGGGAAGCGGGGAAAATAAGAGTGGATCATGAAGTTCAGCAGACTGCCTGAACAATCTACTCCATTGGGAGGGTAACTATGTGGGGTGTGTGTGTGTGTTTGTGTGTGTGTGTATGGTCAAACTGGAGGCTTCCAAACTCGCTATCAATCCATATATGAGATTGATATCGTTTGAATGGGAGAGCCTACCCTTAGTAGCGCCGCTACTCACCGATATCCTGGCAACGATCGCCTGCAAAGTGGGGCTTGCACTGGCACTCCACGTAGCCGCTGATGCCCAGCAGGCAACTCTGGGTATTCTCCTCCTGGCAGGGGCAGGCAATGCACTGTCCGTTCTCAGTGCGGTAGTGCAGTGGGGCGCAGGTTTCGCAAGAGTTGCCGGTATAGCCCGCCGGGCACTGGCACACCTCGATGTCAATGGAACGCTCAGCGCCGGGCTGGCCAATTTCAACGGCCACCTCAAGGGTAACATCGCTAATCGAACTGCTATCGGTGGGCACCTTGGGAGTGGCACGAATCAACAGATGCTCCACATTGGTCAGCACACTCAAGATGTCGTTGCGGGTGGCGGGCGCCAATCTACCCAGATGCGCACGCTGCCACTGACCATTCTCATCCAGTCGCACACTGTAGTCATCCAGATAGGACTCCTCCGCCGGACGTGTCCAGATCAAACGAATGCCATTGCCAATGATCACCACATCGCTGCCTGGCTGATAGCCGCCGCTCGATTCCGTCGTCAAGGTATAGTTGAGCAGGCCACCATAGGCGTTCAGCTGGTTGCCCTGCACATTGCCGCGCAGACTCCAGTACTTGGGCGTGTACGACTTGTACGAATAGGTATATTTGTTGTTCGGTATGTCCACCTGCAAGTTGTGGGTATCCATCAGCTGGCCCTCGTCGTCGGTGATCAGGGCCTGGTTGCTAATGAAGTCAACGGCAATCAGCTGGCGGTACAGCGATGCGGAGCGGCAGCGACTCGTCTGGCCGGAGCAGAAGCATTCCTTGCAGCCACTGATGCTGTCCGAAGATAAGCCGTAGGTACCGTCGCGGCACTGGTCGCAGTAAGTGCCAATCACATTTGGCTTGCACTCACAACCACTCTCTGTGCAGCGGCGTGTGCCGTCCTGGTTGCACCACTGGCAAGTGTCCGTGTAGGGATCTGAAGGACGTGTTGGCTGTGGTCCATAGCCATCCGGCTGGCAGTCGGAGGAGGAGCCTCGAGTAGCATCTCCGGTGTAGCCTGGAGCACAGCGTTCGCAGGACTCTCCCTCGGTATTGTCCGCACAGTTCTGTAGAGGATAAACCAAAAGTTATTTAAAGAAACATGTGAAAAAGGTAAAGTCTAAGTGGCTTGTTGAGTATTTATGGCATTTAGGAAGGCAGAAGTGGGCGTGGTCAATGTCCAAAACGAACATTAGCTGCGTGCACTCATTAGATAAACTGTTGCCAAGTTAGACAGTCCTAGCCTTTATAGTACCTGAGATCTGCGTGTTCATACGAACAAAACACCCTCCAAACACCCTTCTACCCTATGGACAGCGGCACTGATAACTCTCCCAAGCCAATAGTGTATGTCAGTGTAGAAGGTGTTGCATTAGCTTACCACACACTCTCCTGTCTCGCCGTCACACTGCGAGGAGTGACCGTTGCAATCACAGGGTTCGCAGAGACCCAGATAGAGACCTTCTTCGGGATTGCGCTTGTAGCCAGGTGCGCAGCGCTCGCAAGAGAGTCCAACATAGCCTTGAGGGCAGCGGCACTCCTCCACCTCGTAGGCACGCTGGGTGCCCAAGTTGGTGGGACTGGCAACGTCCAAGACCACTTGCTTCAGGGTACCGTCCATGGTGCTGGTAGTGTAGGTGGCCTTGATGTAAATGGCATCGATCTTGCTGAGGGCCATCAGCAGATGTTCCCGATTGGCCACTTGTCCGTCTGGACGCTGCCATTCGCTCTCAATGATGCGCACAGCGTATGAGTTCGAGGTGCTGGGACTGACGGCAGACTGGCGATGATGGATCAGAGTAAGGTCCTCGCCACTCTTGATGACCACATCGGGTGCATTGTTGCGCGACATTTGGCCACCAGGCAGGGGGCTGTAGCTGAGCGTGTAGTTCAGACGACCGCCATAGGCAGTCAGCTTGTTGCCCAAGAAGGTGCTCGGCAGACTCCAGTACAGGGTGTCGGCACTGTAGTCCGAGCTGGATCTGAAGGTAATGGCCGAGGTCTGAGTATCGAAGGGTACTGTCTGTGGCTGGGCACGTGTATAGTCGCGCACCAACTGGAAGCCGTGCGGGGCACGGGAACGTCCGAAACTGCTGCTAACTTGCTCGCGGTACCACGAGGTGCTGGTACAGTCAGCCAGAAGGCCGCTGCAGAAGCACTCAATGCAACCGGTGTACACAAAGCTATTCAGATGGAAGCTCTTCGGTGCGCACGAGTCGCAGCGTTCACCGGTGACCAGAGGTTTGCACTCGCAGGAGCCGTCGCGGCGCACACTGTAGGTTCCCTCGGCGTTGCATTGCGTTTCGGGTGTCTTGTGGCAACTGCCACCAGGAGCCAATGGGTTGCCTTGATAGCCGGCAGCGCAAGTCTCGCAGCGGCGTCCCTGGTAGCCTTCGTAGCAGTTGCAGATGACATCACCATCGGGTGCCAGCTGGCAGCCACTGGCAAAGTTATTTCTGCCGCTCTGTGGGCACGGGCATGGCAGGCAGGCAACACCTCGTCGTGGATCGCCGTAGGTACCGACTGGGCAGGGCTCTGGCACGTAGGGTACACAGTGGCCCAGCCAAGGGCCGCCTTGTTGACGCACATAACCAGGTGCACAAGTCTCGCAGGAATCACCAATGTACCCTGGCGGGCAGCTACATTTCTCCACCAGGGAGGCACTACCCAGTCCCTGGTCGGCAGTACCGGCCGAGTCCAGTGCGATGTTGACCAGTTCAACTTCACGTGCCACGGCGTCAATGTAGCCCAAGCGAATCAGTATATTCTCCACATTGGCCAGTATCATCATGATCTCCTCTCGTGTCGCCTTGCGGCCGTCGGGCTTGTACCAGTTGCCTGGCAGGAATGGTACCTCCACCTTGTTCGACAGATTGGGCAGTGTGCGGGTGCGGTAGGTGAGGGTAAATGAATTGCCAGTGATGATTACATCAGGGCCCGAGATGGGACGTCCACTGCCCATGTAGCTGACCTCGTACTTGAGCTCGCCACCGTAGGACTTCAGTTGGTTGCCCATGTAATCGGAAGGTAGTGCCAGATAGGGTGTCTCGCGGCTATTGTACTGTACATCTGAGGCACGGAACTGGACGCCGTGGTGCAGAGTCAGAAGATTATGGCCGGGTGCCTCGTTGATAACGATCTGCTTGTAGGGGCTGAGCTCGACACCGACCACGCGATGCGAGAGAATCGGAGGCTGTATGGCGTAGACATAGAGATTGGCACTCTCACAGGAGTTGGCAACACCAAAGCAGAAGCATTCGATGCAGTCGTCGCTGGAACGTGCCAGCATATTGAAGAATCCAGCAGGGCAGTATTGGTTGCGATCGGGAGTCACCTTCACAATGGTGTCGGGTCTAACGAAGTCGGTGCCACGGGTGTTGATTATCTCGCAGGAGTAGGCACCGCTGTCCGAGTGCTGCATATCCGGGCAGTACAGATTACCACTGCCGCCATAGCTCTTAGAGACGCACTTGTCGGGCACATGACCCCAGTTCAGACGCCAGACAATTGTGGGCACAGGCACACCAGTTGCTGTGCAGGTCAGATTGAGTGACTGACCCTCCAGCAGAGATTGCATGGGAGGTGGTGGCCGAATGACCTCGGGTTTCACTGTAGTTGCAAATAGAGATAAAGTTAGTTGGCAATACAGTGGAATGGTTAGCTAGTCGAGTACGTACTGCAACCGATCTCATCACTGCCATCGCGACAATCGTTGAGGTCATCACACTGGAAGCTCTTGGGAATGCAGTGTCCACTGGAGCACTGGAACTCGTTGTAGCGGCATGGGGAACCACTTGGCTCTGGGTCGCAGGATTCCTCGTCGGAGTTGTCACCACAATCGTTCTCACCATCGCAACGCCAGGTGCGCTCCACACACTTCGTGTTGGCGCACAAGAACTGATTCGGCTGGCATCTACGTCCATGGCTGCAGCTGTGCTCATCCGATCCGTCCGAGCAGTGGGGCAGACCATCGCAAATGTTGGACTTGTCAATGCACTCACCATTCATACAGGTTGCCTGGTACTCGCTGCAAGCTGTCGATGGGCGTTCGTGATCGTCGTTAACTGTCGGAAGAGAGCACAGACAAAACAGATGTAGCTAGTTCTCGTTGTGGGGGAATGACCTTCCAGTCTTGCTCGACTCCCGCTTACCATTGCAGTTGCCCAAGCGGCATTGGATTAAGAAAGTATATTAGGTAAGTAATTAGCTGAGGATCGATTAATGAACGATGGTGATAGGCCGAAGTTGGTCACATTTATTATTGCAATGTGACCATCAACGGCTGAGCGGGTTGTCAAATGGGATGTATTTCCTACCTAGACCAAAGAACTCAAGATCAATATGTGGCACGGTGCCATACTTAATCCGGTTCGATTTGGGTTCCTCATACTTCTGATCCCCCCAAGCTGCGTCCGTTAGAGAGTATTAAGATATCGACCCAGCACTAATCTCAAACAATACTTACAGCGTTCGACAGTCAAGTGTACGGTGACCTTTTGACCCTGTACATGGCTAGGATATCCAACGGCTTCGCACACATAGGTGCCTGCATCTTCAACCTGAAAATGAAAGAGAGCATCGTAAGTTTTTTAAGTATTTTTTTCACGTTTCTGTTTTCTTTTTCGAACTTACGCGAATGTTCGGAATTTCCAGGCGACCGTTCTTATCGGTGAAGCCCACTGGCAGAGGACGTCCTCCAGGACGTAGCCACCTGACCTTGGCGCGAGCTGGACCCTCGTCACGGCAGCGGAAGATGACCTCGCGACCTGCACAATGCGCAGAGAGCGTGTTAAAAGGTGCTTAGGACTGTCAGCTAATTTGCTTTCATTAACGAGCACAAACTGAATCGGGGGCTTTAACTATTGTAATATATATATATTGTATAATATTCGGGTATTTCGGGTATTTGTGGTGGCAGGAATTTTACTGTGTGTCTAAAACTAACGAGCTTGCTAAACGGGATAAGTGCTGAGAATGCTAATTTCGACAAATAATGTACAACGTCGAACCAATTGCCAATTGCTGTTGTGCAGTGTAGCTTGCGCCTACTGATTATGTGCTGTGTAGTTAGGCCAACTTACCCTCCCTAATATATCCTGAGGGTATTTAATTTATAGAGTTTGACATTTGGTTGGGTTAAGCATTAGAAGTAATGGAAGAACATTATGTTGAGTAGAGAGTAGAAACATATAACAAACGAAACAACGCAAAAACAAAGAAAGAGCGGCTCTCTCCGGCACACCGAAGACTAGAAGCCCTTGCAGATCGATCTTCTGCAATTAATGACAAACAGTAAGCTTTCAATCGATTAAACTATCGTTAGATTAACAAAAGAAAGAGCTATATATTTCAATCAGACATATACGAGAACAACAAATAAAAAACGATACTGCAAAGGCTTAAAAGAATAAAAATATCTTCGAAGCGAGCCAAAGACTTGTTTGCTGCCTTGCAAAGACCTTTGTCAAATTTAGGTCTCTTTGCATGGCCTTCTTCCAGTCAAGAAACCTAATGTACAACTTACTTTCTTTGATGGTTTGGCTATCGGGATAGGTCTTCAGATTCAACTGACTGTTGCGTCCTTGCGAAGAGTGATCAGAGGCTGTGAAGGAAGAAGGTTAAAACATTAGTTAAAGTTCGACATGAGAACATACTGTTTCCCACTAGACTTAGAAGACTACTACGTTGGGTTAAGCAAGTTTGGCATGTTAAAGAGTGCGTTGAGGTGATTCGATAGAGACTTGGGGTTTGTACTTGTATGCTACTGGCACCGAGATTGCTGGGGCAATCGACTTACTATCGATCTCATTGTTGATGGGATCGCAGTCGTATTCATCGCTGCTATCAAACGGACAATCGGTTATGCCATTGCAGCGCATGCCCAGCGAAATGCATGGACCGTTCTCACAGCGGAACATGCTCGGGGGGCAGATGATGCGCAATGGCATTGCCGTTGTGGTCGAGCTAGTCGTGGTGCTCGCTGCTGTGGTCGTTGCTGTTGTTGTCGTTGTTGCTGCCTGAGCTGTCGGAGCTCTACCACCGGATATATATGGATGACCTTATGTGGCAAAATTGAGTATGTGTATACGATGATGATAAAGCGAGTGTGTTGCGAATGTGTCTTTTGACTGTCTGTCCCTGCTTGGCTGTGGCTACTTACGGCAATTGGCCTCATCGGAGCTGTCCTGGCAGTCGGTTTGTCCATTGCAACGCACTGCGGCATTCACGCACTGGCCGTTGCGACAGCGGAACTGGTTCACCTGGCACGAGCTCGTACAGTCGGCCTCATCGGATCCATCCTGGCAATCGGGATAGCCGTTGCACTGAGCATTTTCGTTCACGCAGTCTCCGTTGCGGCAGCGGAACTGATCACTGGCGCAGCCTGTACGGGATCAATCAAAGGGAATTCTATTAGCAATCGATCTGGTTAAGTGCGTTCTGCTACGGCTGTACGGGATCGAAAGCTATATAAAACTGATTTGTATAAAAAGAGATTGTAATCGAGAACAGGCGTCAAATCACACTGCGATGCGACTTTGATCTTAACCCTTTCGAATCTATCGAATGTTAGAGAAGGGTTAAGAGCGATGTCGAAACCCGCAGCATGATCAGAAAAAGAAAATATAGAATATACAAGTAATATATTTGAACAGTGCATACACATGGAGTAACTTATCGGGATAGTTTCGGAACAGGAGCAATTACTGCTCGGGATGGTTTCATGCAAGTAACTTAAGTGTAAGAATAATCGTAATCTACTGTAGGAATAAAATAACTATCGATAACTAACTAACGAACTAACTACTGTCTAATTGGTCACATTTTCACAGTCTTTTCGATTGCAAAAATGGAATTGGGAAAGAGAGAGAGTACGGGGTAATTAAATCAAAGTAGTTTGCTTTTTTTATTAACCAATACAGTTCTGTTCATCGGAAAAGTCTTTGCAGTCGTAGAAGCCATCGCAGTGCTGTGTTGAATTAATGCAGAACTGTCGATCGTAACAAAAAAACTCGGTCTCCTTGCATTGAGTACCTGTATGTATAACAATCATATCATGGCATTTGTGCAATTGACAAACGAGTTACACAAGACATAAGCAAAAGTAAAAAAGAGATCGGTGAGAGAGATAGATACTATGTAGGCAGAGATATAGAGTAATGTACATAAGAACATTGCAGTTAAGTAGATCGCAAAGTGATGGAGATGTGAGCAAGAGTGACAGAGATAGAGAGCGAGAAAGACAGCGTATATATATATTTATTATTTTATAGCAGTAACTTAAAAGAGAACTATACACAAAACTGAAAATTACAAGGTGCCTGTGCCTGAAATAGTTTGAAATCAATAAAAACATTGCTCCTTAAATTACTGTGCTGGAAAAAAAAGAATATACTGAAAGAAATTAAATAGTTGTAGTGTACGCCCTGCTGAGAGGACCTTCCAGCCCGGATTTGTGTGCTGGAATTTCTTCCTATCTTTCTATATTGTCTAAAGCTTTAGTAGTAAAGATCTTAGCCGGAAGATCTCACGGTATTTTGATTAAATTTAGGCTAAGAAGACTGTCTATATTTATGGGTAACTTCAGCTAGTTCGATCGGAAATGAACCTCAGGAACCTGAATCCCTTTGCCTACGTGTATTTTCCCCCTTTTTTTTTTAGGAAATGAGAGCGATGTAGCGGGTTAAGAAGTTAATGCAAACTTACAGTTGGCCTCATCGGAGTTGTCTTCGCAATGACGATGGCCGTCACAACGTTCGCTCTCCGTGTAGCACCTGCCACTGGGGCACGTGTGCTGTGGACAGGGCAGCATTGGGTATGATGGATGGCGTGGGAAAGTGGGCAAGTGACAGTCATGCTCATCGCTTCGATCTGTGCATTCGATCTGGCCGTTACAGCGAATGCCGCGATCGAAGCACGTATCGTCGCAGAAGAATTGATCCCGGGTGCATTCTTCGGGTGTTCGCCGGTTGATGGCTATGAGTGGCACGAGAAATGGCGATAATCGTTCTCGTTCGGTATGCGATGATGAGGGTCGATGTGTGAATGAACGGAATGGCAATTGTCAGTATGGCGTAGCAAGAAGAGAGAAACGAAAGAGATTGGCATGAGCAACAGCTTCTCATCAGGTTAGTTTAGGTTGCAGAGAGCTAAAGAAGAACTGCCTTTCACTCCCGTGAAGTGAACTTCCGTCGGGGTTAACTAACTTACAGCTAATTATATCTAAGTTGGGGACTGGAGTTGGACTGGGTAGGGGGCTGGGTTGACTGATGTGTATGAATAAAAACGAATGACGTTACCCTCTCCCACGCAATTGCCGGGCAATTCGTCCGATTTGTCCAGACAATCGATATTGCCATCGCATACAAACTCGGCATTGATGCATTCAAGGTTTGCGCACTGCCATTGGTACGACAGGCAGCTCGTGTTTCTGTGTGTGACTGTGTGCGTGAATATGCGTGGATCTGCCGCACACACATGTGTATGTATGCGTGTGTGTGTATGTATTGTGTTAGGCCAAGCGACAATTGAATATAGCAACAAAAAGAACGAACAAAAAACGAAAGTGAGCATTAATTAACGATAAAAGAAAGCGCAGTGCGAGTGAGAGAGAAGTGAAAATTGTAAGATTCAAATACTACTAGATCGAGCGAGCGAGTGAGATAGATAGACACGCATAGCTTTGGAGTAAAAGTGTCTAAAGGAGAACTGACTCGAACGAGAAGGAAAATCTGTTGTACCAAGAAGAGATTGACAGATTGATAAATCGATAACTAATCGATGAAGTCACAAGTAGAGTGAGAGAGAGAGAGAGAGAGAGAGTGCAAATTTGAAAAATTGTGCGAAGGCGTCAGTATATTGATCGGTTGATCGGTCTGGAATATGTTACCCGGACAATCGCGCTCATCGATGCCATTGCCACAATCGCGTTTGCCATCGCATCGCAGCGTTCCTGCAAGACAGCTGCCATTGCAGGGTATCGTGTTTGGTGGACAGGTGCGAGCTTGAAAATCGAATAAACGTTTATCGATCAATGAGAATACAATTAAAATGGATCAAATTTATATATGTAAGCCAACTAAATACTCCAAAGCTGAGCCCACGAATACCACGATCAAAATACAATCCAAAGAGCAAAGGTCGAACTACGATTAGTGTAAAGCTTTAGATGCAGTGCAGGGTTTCAGTTGAGAAATCGATTGTTAGGAGAGAGTGTGAGTGATATATATGTATGCATGTTATGTATGTATGTATGTTATGTATGCATGTTTGGCTGGGGCTTACCGCAATCGTGCTCATCGCTAGCATCGGAACAGTCCACGTTGCCATTGCATCGCAGTTTCGATGCAATGCAATCGCCCGTGTTGCAGCTGGCGATGAGCGATGAGTTTATCGTTTATCGCCGATGATGATCGTGATGATGTTTGTGATGATGTTGATGATGATCGTGTGTTGTTGTTGATGTTGTTGTTGTTGTTGTGTGTTTGGTGTGATCAAAGGGATCGAGGACATACATATGAAAGACAAAAACGTATCGTGATTAATACGATCGATCGCTTCACGATCACTGTGCGCAAACCAAAGGTCGATGTCTTACAGATATGCATCGTCTAGACAAAAAGTACAGTTACGCTCATCGTTGCCGTCGTTGCAGTTGACAATACCGTTGCACAGCTGATCGCGCGGTATGCAATAGTCGTCGCACTCGAACTCGTGCTCAAGGCAATGCCCTGCAAATGATCATGATGTATGCAGTGATGTACACAGAGTGAGTGAATGAGTGTGTGTGTGAGTGGGTTGGAGAACACTTGAAGGCCGCCAAGTTACCAAGGTGTGTGTGTGTGTGTGTGTTTACCTGTGTAGGCCGGACAGTCGATCTCATCGGTTTCATCTTGACAGTCCGGAAAGCCGTCGCATTTCTTCTCTAACGGAATACACTGGCCAAAGTCACACTCGAAATAATATATTTCGCACCCACTGGGACTGTCGCTGTCCGTGGGGTCTATTTCAGGGTCAAAGTCTGGATCTTCTTAGGTGTGTGTGAGTGTCAGTGTGTGTGTGTGTGTGTGTGTGAGTGTAAACCAGAGATGGAAAGATAAAAGACATGTTTCGTGAGTAAGCTCGAAAGCGAATCGCTTCGCATAGCACCAGAGGGTACTACAATAGATCTAGGTCTAGATGGGTTTAGTAGTACTAATGTATTCGGATTAGCTCCTGTTTTTGGTTAAGTTAATTAAGAATCGCGCTCTACCATAGTTCGAATCGTCGTAATTGATCAGACAGTTGTACTCGTCGGCACCGTCGGTGCAGTCGGTGATGCCGTTGCAGCGCTTGTAGCCGGAGATGCAACTTCCGTCCCCGCACTGGTACTGGAAGCTCAGACACTCCATTGTCTTATTGAACTTGGCATGGAAGTCTGGCATGATCGAGCGGAAGAACGGAAGATGAGGCAAGATGATGTTGTTGTTGTTGTTGTTGTCGATGTTGTTGATGTTGTTGTGATGTGTTCATGTTTCAGCACGGGCAGAGACAGAGCGAGAGAGAGAGAGAAGGAGCGACAACACGATAGGGAGCGAGACAGAGAGAGAGAGTGAGACAAAGACACGATACAGTTGAGGGATGCGCGTAGTAAAGAGCGTGGAAAAGAGAAGAGAAAGTACAGTTAGCTCGATGAGAAATCATAAATCTACTTAGAGATGGGACGGGGAAAGGGGTTGAAGGGTATCTAGGGGAAGGGGGGTGCTGTAGTTAAGAGTAGTTAAGGAACACTTGGTTGGGACTAGGCACTGTGCATATCGCGATGGCAATAAGGTGCAGAGGTAAAACATATTGTGCAATCAAAGAGAAAACGAAAATGTGCAACTCTAAGTTCATTAAATAACTTAAGACTTAGTACAAATATAAATATTAAATAAAGAGTTGAATAAGTAATATAAATTAAGTAAATAATAAATACATAGTAAATATATAGTTAATATATAATAAATATAATAAGTAATTTTGGTGTTTATCCTGGAATACCGAAGGTAGATCAGAGTGGGTTTTAATTGTGGGATAGTTGTATATTAGATATTTTTTGTGAACCGATTACATTGATCGTTAGTGCTGGTTGAAGCTCGATAAGAAGCGTTTGCTGCTTGCATCGATTAATTAGAGATGACACCAAAGTTGAACGTGCAAAGGGAACTTTATGTGGAGTCCGACACGCACCACAAGCACATGCAGGGTAGTATAAGGTAGGGTGCAGATGGAAGGGGAGCGGGGGGCGGGGATCGGGTGGATGCTACTGCAATTGATACTTACGGCAGGTGCTCTCATCGCTGCCATCGCCGCACTGCGATATGCCATCGCAGACTTGAGTCTTGGGTATGCAACCACCGCCGCGCAGACATTTGTACTGTGTGTGATGAGGAGGCACATGTAAAATCGTGTGTGTGTGTGTGTGTGTAAATGTGATTCGTGATGGTGGTGGAGTGGGATGTGGATGTGGATGGGGGGTATGCACTCACCTTGTCGCTGCCACAGTTGCAGAGCAAGTAGTCCTCATCCTCGCGCCGCTCGCAGTCGGGAATGCCATCGCAGACGCTCTCAATCGGAATGCAATCGCGATTGTGGCACGCGAATTCGATGTTCGCGAGGCAATTGCTGGTCAGCGGCGGCAGGGATGGCACGGCAGATGAGCCCGATGACGACGACGATGATGATGATGATGGTGATGGTGATGATGATGATGATGATGAGCTGGCTAAAAGGTGTTGCAGTTGTTCATGTTGTTGTTGTTTGTTGTTGGTTGTTGTTGATGGATGTCGGGGGGCGGTGATTGTCAGACAACAAGGCATATTTTATTGGTATTGTATAATACGAAGCAGGCACGTGAATGGGATACGTAAATAATATAAAAGAAAGAGAGACGGAAAGTAACAGTAAGAGCGTAAAAAGGAGAGCACGAGCTGGTGCGAGTGTGTGTCTGTGTGTGTGTGTCTGTGTGTGTGTGTGTGTGTGTGTGTGTGAGTGACAGTGTTGCCAATTGCGGCTTTTTTCTGGACGAATGTGAGTGCATTTTGGTTCCATTAATATATATAGAACAGTTAAACAGCCGATAAAGTTCATATGTCGGGAGAAGAAGTGATTCAGAATTATTTTATATGTGTTCTATTAACTAACCTCTTTAATCAAAGGCTTTTGGTACTTTTTTCATTATATAAAATTAGGAATCATTTTCAGATCGAAGCGATACATTTGCTTTACAAGTGCAAGTGCTGGAGAACACTTAGATAATTGTTGTCGCTAACTTATCGAAGAAATATGGGTAACAAATTACAAATAATTGTTTTCAAGATATTTTTACAGTAATTTTCTGTCACTTTTCCAAATATCACCAAAGTTGCTTAAACAAAAATGTATTTACGATGTTTTCACAATCTGTTCCTATGTCACTTATGCAAAATCCCGCTAAAGCTAGCTTTTAGCCGCTGAAAAGTTGGCAACACTGTCGTGTATGTGTGTCTGTGTAGTTGTGTGTGTGTGTGTGATGGCAGCAATAATTAAAATCGGAAAAAATTAATTATAGAATAACGTAACGCTTAAGGCTAAATAATACGTCCAAACTTATAGCTACCATACTTAGGGGGCTGTGTGTGTGTGTTGTGCGAGTGTGTGTGTGTGTGTGTGAATGGGAACTTAGCCTAAGTAAGTTTCAATGTTCGATGCTAGAGTCACAAACATGGCATGCACTTTGTAGTATAATGGCTAGAGGGGGACGTAGGAGAAAGGCAGAAGGGGTTGGGGGGGGGGGTCACCATACTGTCACTAGAACTAGAAACCATCACCCAGCCCGAAAGTATGCAGCACACTTGGTGATGCGCCGCATTCAAAAGGGGTCAACCTACTCGGTGGAGCTCCTTGGGTCGTAAGGGGGTTAGTGGTGGTGCGCGGCGTGGTGGTGGCCACAACGGCCGGCGGGGCACGTGTAGGCAGTCGCGGCGGCGGCGCCGCAGTCGTTTGACGCTCCAGCGAGCCCGGTGGCACGGCAGCCCACGGATTGGAGGTGGTGCGGGTGGTTGCCTTCGTCACCGGCGGCCGTCGCGTGGTCACCGGCCGCGCATAACGTTCGCAATCCTCCTCGTCGCTCATGTCGTTGCAGTGATGGAAGCCATCGCAGCGCAGGTGCAACGGGATGCAGACGTTGTTGCGGCACTTGAACTGATTCGAGGCACACGGGTTCAGTGCGTTCGCCTTGTCGTAGCGATCGTTCGGATAGTATGGATAGTATTCGCCAGCATCCTCGGCGTGCAGGCCGCCCATGTTGATGTGATTGCTGTGCCGATTGTCATCGTTATCGACGGGCGGACGGGGCCGATAGTTGCGGATGATGCCCTCCTGATCGACGGTGTCGCCGTTGGGCGCGATCTCGTTAGGATCTGTTAGCAGATTCGCATGCATTGTATGGTGTTTGATGGGGTGGGTTTTTGTTTTGTGTTTTATTTGTCACAAGGGGTGTCAACAAGGGGGTGCCGCATGCAAACCGTTTTAATTTTGTAAGGGGAGTCAAAGGGTTTTTTTTATTAATTTTAAATTTTGATTTAGTTCGTTTTTATCGCATGCAAATTTCGCAGTTTTTTTTTGTGGCCAATTATTGATGAGGTTGAGGTCGTTCCGGGAGGCGTCGAAGTGGTTGGTTGTTGTTGTTGTTGCGTGCAATTAATCGATTAGTTTTTGTTTCGATAACCACAACCACAAACATACGTTCAATATATTTTTCACACATTTCGATTTCGGGGGTGGGAAGAGAAATAAAATTTGAGCTTGTTAAAAAAATCATAATTTTGTCGAGAAAAACATTGACACGCTTAACAGTTATCACAGAGACGCGTAAGCCATCAATTGTTATCGAAGAAGGAATCCACACAAAGCATAGGACAGAGCGAGAGAGAGAGAGTCACATGAAGATACACAGAAGGGAGAGAGAGAGACAGAGAGAGAGAGACACCAAGATGGAGAGACACAGAGAGCTGTGGAAGTTACCAATAGAGAACACAGAGACCGGCAAAAGCTGAACACACAGACTTAGACTTCTAGATGGTTATCGTTATCGACGCGACACCGAACAAGCACTTACCGCAGCTTTGCTCGTCTGTGTAATCGTTACAATCGTAGATGTTATCGCACACCTGACGCATCGGAATGCACTCACCGTTCCCGCAGCGGAACTCATTGAACTGACACTGATCGGCATCGTAGCCACCTGATGTATGTAGTTAGATGTGTGTCAGTACGTGTGTGTATGTGTGTATGTTGGTGTGTGTGTGTGTGTCTTATCGATGACAGATTTAGGGTATGTGGATGAGCAAGTGATGTCGCGAAAGAAGTGCTTTAGGGGGTGGGGGACTGGGAGGGATTGACGGGCACAGACCGAGACCGAGACCGAGGTCTGACAGGGCCAGGAAAGTGCATTTCGGGGCTTACCAGCGCGAAACAAAGTGCCAAACAGTGTTGTGGGGTGCGAGAACTTACGACTTACCTACGGCCACACACACTCTCTCTTAGAGCAAGTGACTCACGCACACATACCCACACACACAGGGTTGCACACTCACCGTCGCAGTAGCGCTCGTCCGATATGTCCTCGGGGCAATCGATATTGCCGTTGCAGAGCAAATCTTTGGCAATGCAAGTGCCGTCGTCGCACTGCCACTTGTCGTACAGGCAAGCTGCGTGTGTGCCGCATGTCAAAGAGTGAGAAAGAGAGGGGGAGAGGAGAGCAAAAAAAGAAGAGTAAAGAGAGGGAGCGTGAGCGAGTTGGGCGCCTTGGCGTTTGCTGTTTAACACATACGGCAACCCTCCTCGTCCGATCGATCGTGCGGACAATCGGCGCGTCCATCGCAGCGATGAACTATCGATATGCAGCTGAGATCGCGACAGGTGAACTTGCCCTTGGGGCATGTGTAGCGCAGCCGTGGCACGACTGTTAAGCGCAGCAGGGGGCAGCATAGGGAAGAGCATTAAGTGATGGAATTGTTATTGAGTGAGTGATTGATTGCATGATTTATCGATAAATTGATTACATGATTATGAAAGTGTTGCTGAGCCTAACAATAGAGCAAGAGAGAAGAGAAATTCATCATCTGTTGATACTTGCATACTATCGAAACTGTTGTCGATAACTAATATCGATTTTATCGATAACTGATAACGGTTAAATTATTGCTGTGTAGATAACTACCAGCGATAGTTTTTGTTTACATTTATCGATTCTAACATACTATTCAAACTGTTATCGATACCTTATATCGATTGTAATGATAACTGATATACATCGATTAGTTCGATGGCTGCAGTCAACAGTTTCGATAACAGTCATCAACAGTTTCGACATTTGTTATCGATAGTTTCGATAACACATTTATTTCAGTCCACACCTTGCTCTATTAATATCAGCTGGTTTCGATAACGATAGCTTCTTGTGCTATCAATCGATTTGTACTGTGTGAATGTGATCGTGTGTGTGAGTGTCTGTCATCGTGTATCGTGATTGATCGAGAACGCAATCCGGTTCGTTCCCCGTCGTCTGATACTCACTTCCTTCGCAGTGCTCCTCGTCATCGGCATCGTTGCAATCGGCGTTGCCATCGCATTGCTGGCTGACGCTGATGCAGCGAGAGCCATCGCGGCACTGATACTCCATGCCGCTGCAGGCGGCGGCTGATGGGTTAGGCGGCAAGCCGGCGAGGATTAGTAACGGTGAGTTGGCGGTGGTGGCGGTAGTTGTTATGGTTTAGTTAGTTAGTTGGCCCGTTAATGGTTTGTTGGTGGACGGGGGGCGGGGCAAAAGAGGGCGAGAGAGAGAGAGAGAGTAAAACAATGGGTTAGTTTAGTTAAGGTTAGTTTAGTCGAGGCTCGATTAATTGATTCGTTAGGTAGAAGCGAACTTAGCTTAGGCCCAGACTGCTGTCTAGGTCGGTATCGGTTACCAAAGGTCTTAATGAATACAGTTTATGGATAAGATATATTTTGTAGGATATATATTGTAGCTTAGTCAAACTTAGCACTACGTGGCCTAGTTAGATAATACTGCAGGTATTACTTACTACATCAGTGTGTGTGTGTGTGTGTGTGTGTGTGTAAATGTTTTAGCACTATGTGTAGAGACATATATGTGGGGATATATCTAGGTAGATAGTGGGTACAGGGTACTTACGGCAATCTTCGCCCTCGTCTTCGCCATCTTGACAGTCCCAGGTGAGATCGCAACGTTTGCTGGCATCAATGCACTGTCCGTTGCGGCATCTGAACTCGTTGGGTGGGCAGTCTGCAATCAGAGCAAGGGGTACACTAAGGTTAGAATGAATGTCACATATTCCGTTCCGTCGTGCTTGGTTTGTTGTTGTGGGCTGCAATTAGCCCCCAACCGGATGCAGTTTAACAAGGATTTCCCCTTTTACTTTTCGTCGATTTGTCGTCAGCAAACTTGAAAGCAAAAGTTTGTTACGCCTCTGTTTGTTTGTATGTGTGTGTGTGTGTGTGTGTGTTGATAAGTTGATAAGCCCACGACACCAGAACGAGATACTCGAACTTGAATTTTTGATACCTCCCCCGCGCACCACTCACTTCCCTCCCTCCTTTGCTGTTGCTCAACTGGCATCGTTAGCCACAGTTTCCTGTGCATGTTTTTAGCCTTTTTGAACCTTTTTTTTCCGGCTCTGGTTGTTGCTGTTGCTGTTGCTGAAGTTGTTGGCCAGGACGTCTAAAATTTCATACAGCCGGTCTTAAGTTAAGCATTTTCACAAATATTTGTCACACTTTTGCTTTGGCCTTTGGCAAAGCTCGTCGCGCCCGAAAGTATGCAGCACAAAGTGGCGAAACAACGCGGATTTGATTACAAGCACTCACACACACACACACACACATACACACAGAGATAAAGATAGAGAGAGAGAGACAGAGAGAGAGAGACGCAACGCAAGAACAAAGCTCAGCAGGGTGCTCCGAGTGAGGCTAATTAAAAGCAAAGACAACCAAGGGCAAAGTGCAGGAGAGTGAGAGGGAGGGAGGGAGGGAGGGGCAGCTGGCCAAGGCGTGTCACTTAGCTCGCGTGTAATCAGAGCATCTTTAAACAGCAAAATAATGGATGAAATTAACAATTAACAGGCATTTAATACGCTTGCCACAGGATGGATGCAGCGTTAGCTGTAGAAATCTCTATTCAATGTTTCCATGAACACCTAGAGTTTGGCGAGTGAACTAGCTCAGGGTTATTAAATTTGTTGAGAATATGTTTTATGATTGCACAAAAGGTAATGCAATCAGCCACGCCCCCTTTTAGCTGTGTAAATAATAGAAAAAGATACTATAATTGAACCTAGGCAACAGTTTAATTCAATTCTATCTGTAACTTGAAGAGTATCTTCTGCAGTTGCTTCTGCAAGACTTCTTATAGTTGCTTATAGTTTCTTATTCTACCTAATTTTTTCTTCCCATATGCTATAAATATTTTCACAGGCTGTTTTGAACAATGTTGATTAACTAGACTTTAGAATATCTGCTGTTAAATCGCCTCATTAGGACTGTCCACAATAGTTCCTCAAAACGTTCTAAAATTGCTTTGACTTTAGGTTCATTGCTGCCTATCGGTCTATCGGGACTATTGGCCGTCATAAGTCAACAATTGTCGGCGTTGTCATCGTCGTCGTCGCCGTCGTCGTCGTGGTTAACTGCAGCGCCAAGTTTAACTACTTTTTGGGCGCTCACAAATCGTCAAAGTTTTTTTGGTTTTTTTCGCTCGCTTTGCTTGCAATTTTCAACACGAAACAGACGGAAGCATTTTATCATTATTATTTTACGTTTGCTCCTTTCCACCGCCCCTCCTCCCACTACCTAACGGTACATAAGAAGTTTGTCTGCGGCGCAATTGGCACGCCCCCATGCGCCCCCCTTCCCCTTCCCCCTCCTGCCACTGCCAGTGCAACTTGCACCTGCCCCGTGCATTTTGACAATTTCGTTTACGATTTCTTCGCAGTTTGGCGGCGCAATGCGGCGCCTTGAGCTATGCAACTAAATTTGCCGACAAAACAAAAAGCAAACAGACCAAGCAGACGAAGAAGGGCAGGAGAAGAAGAGAAAGGCAAAAAGGGGCGGGGGCTGGCAAAAGGTAACAAAGGTTGCTGCTTATTGACATTAAAGATTCAATGATTGGCAACACATAGAACAGCTGCCGGATTTGGCTGCCAATCTCATCAGGCCCCGAAAACAAAGCGCACACACACACACACACACACACAGTTACAAGTGAGGTGTGTGTGTGTGTGTGTGTGTACTTGACTAGCAGAAAGATCTTGGCGAGAAACATCAAGAAATGAGCAGGGTACATACTGCCACACTGTGCTGCCCTTACAGGGTACAATTATGAAGGTGTCTGTGTGTGTGTGTGTGTGTGTGTGTCTGAGACAGTTACTAAGCCATTTGCCGGCTCGTTTGATGCTCAGGACATAGGTAAACAAATTACGTGCAGCATTTATAATCCGTTGTAAGCCCAAGAAAAGAGCATTCCACTTTTTTGCAGCTCGTTATCCATTGATGTCTGTGTGAGCGCGCAGAACTTGGCTGTGGCAAGACGCAGAGATACCAAAAGTTGCATGCAACTTCGTGTATTTAAAAGGCAGCTAAAGCTGGCTGTAAAACTTGTGTGCCACGCCCACAGGCCCATAAATTGATACTTTAACATTATACATTTTCGTAATTTTAGCTTGAGCTGACTATTTAACATACCTACAGGGTATCTGTCAGTCGAGACTGCTCCACATTGTTATCTGTTTGTTCAGTCTGCTTTGGCTTTCGTTTATTTGTTTTTTAATCAAACCCAAATTGACCAACAGGTTAGCAGGAAGTCGCAGCTGCTGCAAGCGAAGCACAGTTGCCTGTTGCTACTGCCATTTGCTTGCCGCACCCACACGCCCACACACACACACACACACACAGACACACAGACAGACACAGCAGCCGCGGCAGCTGCAGCGCCTTGAGGTGTCAAATGTCCGTGTGGAATTTCCGTTGCTTCCCTCCCTCTGCATCTCCCTCTCGCTCGCTCTGCTCTTTCCCATTCCCTTGAAATGGGAGCCTGCCAACGGAGGCAGCAGCGAATACAGCAGTGAATAAGTTGAGTGCGCGTGAATGTGAATGTGAATGTGAATAACTGCCCTCGCGCTGCAGCCATTTCCACTTGAACTCAACGCGCTGTGCCAGCAACTATGCAGCAGCAACAACAATAGCAACAATGAGCAGCAGCAACAGCAACGTGCAGCAGCAAAAAATTGCATAATGAATATAAGAAGTGCACTGTAAAATACCCTGTAGATGTGGCAGCTAATGAATATGTTGACAAGGCACTCAATGGGCAGTTTTGCTGTATATTCAGTTATTCTTTGCCTCTTTCCTGTCATTCTTAAGTTTTCCCTTTTTTTTTGTACTTTTCTTCTTTCTGCAGCTTATCATTATCCTAATTCTTATCTGCTTTACAGCAGGCTTGACAATCGGGCTTGTTATCGTTATTGGATATATCGAATATTAATTTGCTTCACATCGAAGTAAGAAGAGAAACTGGAGCCGCCATTAAGGCAATAATGATGCGCTAAGTAGAAGGTTTGTTTTTAGAAAAGAGAAGCAAGGGCAAAAAAGAGAAACAAGAGCAGAAAGGAGAAGCAAAAGCAGATAGAATAAAAAACAACAGAAAGTAAAAACAACAAAAGATGCAAAGAAGAACTAAACATAAAGCAGAGAAACGATTAAGGTGATTAGCGAGTCGAGTTCCTTCAAAGGCAGCACACTTGGGCAACGCCATGGCGATTTATACAGTTCAAGAACATATATACTATATATTAACATAATATTTAATATACATAAAATATATTAAACAAATTAATCCCTCAATCTGTAATAGTAATTAGCATTTGAACTTGTCCATTTATCGAACTTGATTTATCGATTTTGAAATAAGTGCAACGAGAAGCCCAAAGAGACTTTAATTAAGCCATAAATTAAATGTAAATCATACAAGAACATATATAAACAAGTGCTTAACTATATAAATATTAGTTCATTCACAGTATTCACTTTATTCATATTCACTCGGTCGTGCTAACTGCAGTTCTCTCTGATAGACCCGTCGCTGTATTCCCTAGACCAAGTGCAGGCAGCAGCACACATACACACTCACACACACTCACTCACACTCACACTCGCTCTCACACACACTCGCACACACATAACTTGGACGTAGGACTAAATTCGAGACGATAATTGATATGCGGCACATGGAAAACACAAAAGCGCCCAAGCCAAACCGCAAACAAACAAAGTTGAGTGTTGCCGAATGGTTGCACAGTGCGCAAGAGCCGAGGGCTGGGATGGAGGGAGTCAAAGGTGACTCTTGGGTTGCGCCAGGGCAGGGCTAGCTTCGACTGACAAGCGCTGTCATGCAAAGCGCGGGGGGGGGGGTGTAGAAGGATGAGCAGCAGGAGGTTAAACAGGAGCAGGAGCAGAAGCAGGAGCGAGTGGGGGCTGATTGAAGCAAAATTTTCACTTTGCGGCATCAAGTGTAGCACAAAAATGGCTCAGAGCTAAAAAAAAGGTTAACGAGCGCTGTGTATACGACAGAGAGATGCCCTGTAATGTTAGTAAAGTGTACAATGAAGTGGGAATTTTAAGATTTCATTGAAATAGGAAAGGGCGATGAATCTTCGAGCTTAGTTCTGTGTTCGCAGTTCATAAAAGGCATATACATTTATAGGGTAT
Organism: Zaprionus indianus; assembly: GCA_018904595.1. NCBI lineage: Eukaryota > Metazoa > Arthropoda > Insecta > Diptera > Drosophilidae > Zaprionus > Zaprionus indianus. Next base: position 3,028,346 of record JAEIHA010000344.1, read on the forward strand.
ATGTGGGGTATATGTGCAGGGTATATATATAAGATATTGTGTATATATTTAGTAAATCATGTAACTTGTTCATCTTTCCTTGCAGAGTATGTTGCTGAAAGGCATCGCAGGCACCTCACCCAAGGCAGCTGCGTTGCCAAGGCTCTGCTCCTCTGCGAGTGTGCTGCGTGTGTGTGTGTTTGTGTGTATGTGTGTGTGTGCTGCTATTTAGACTGACGTTTAAAAGCATTTTTAGCAGCTTAACTTGTTTTTGTTGCTGTCATTTTGTAATAATCGCAAGTATTTTGATTTGATTATTGCTCGTTAGCGCGTCGCTCTCTCTCTCTCTCTCTCTCTACCACTCCTCCCGCCCCTTTCCCCCCTGGACTGATCGACTCATTAACTCGCTTATTCGCCGCAAAGTGCACAACAAACACTCCCCACGTTGACGATGGAGGCAAGAAAGAAAAGAATGTGGCGGTCTTTAAAGTGCGCGCATCTCAAGGACCTTAAGGCGATGCGGAAAAGAAGTTGACAAGTTTCGTTCTGCCATGCAAAACGGTTATTAACCGGCCGCAGACACTCCCCTCCCCTCCCCTCCCCCCACTGCGGGTCGGGGCTTTAATTAAGAGCAAAACTATAAGCGATAAACATTCGCTGTCATGTCTAATCGATTTCCGTGCGCTGCACATGGCGTATACGCAACATTTTTACGACTAACGGAAGCGAAGCTCAAACCTCGCTCCAATTTCAACTGTGAATGTGACTGTGAATGCGACGCTGAAGGATCTTGATGCGCAGTCAAAAGGACTCACTGTCAGTCAGTGCGAGTGTGAGTGCGAGTGCGAGTGTGAGTGCATAATTACAATGCGAGTATATTCGGTTTCGGTTCGGAAATTAACCAGACAGCACATTAGGCAGCACGTCAGTGCCGTTAGTTTCCATTATCCCCCTTCCATTCTGGATGAACTTTAACTTTAGCTCATCATTCACACGCACTCGAATGAATGAGTGAATAGTTGGATGTATTCTTTATTTTTATTCACATTGCAGGCAATGAGAAGGTGCAAAAGTTTGGAGGTCGACAAGGATTCAAACAACTGAATCTATGCGAATACTTGTATGAGGCAGTGAAGAAGTGCAACGAATGCACTTGAGTTATTTAAACGATTGGCTTATTCATTCAAGGTTTGCACTGAGTTAACTTGAGTCAACTTCAATTTACAGGTGATTCAAAGTCATTATTTAACTCATCATTTACTTGCAGTAATCATTTAAATATTTTTCGATTTGACCATTCAATGAATTACTCTTAGTACTCGATCTACTCTTTTTCACTTGCAGTATGAATTGTAAGTGCATTTCCGAATTACTCTAAATACTCGTTCGACTTTTGCTTAGTTGCTATACTTATTCGATTCACAAATGATTCTGATTCACTTGCTCAACTCATGCAATTATGAAATACTCCAAGTACTCGATCTACTCTTCTCTACTTGTCGTACTCATTCGTTTCACAAGTGAAGAAGGGTCATTTCATCAATTTAGGCATTGCTGAATTACTTCAAATACTCGTTCGAGTCTTTTTTTTACTACTTGCTTGATTCAATAGTGATTAACTTTCTACTCATCATTCATAAATTACTCTAAATACTCTTTCTACTCTTCTACACTTACTTTATTCATTCAATTTAACAGCGAATCAAAGTCATTTGTTCAACTCATTCCCTTATGAATTACTGCGAATACTCATGTAACTTGTTTAACTATTCACTCAGCTGCCATGCACTCATATTCGTGAGTTATTTATGAATCAACGAGCGATTTTTACTAATTTCTCCCATTACATTAAGTGAATCAGTTAATATTGCGCTGTAGCCTCCGCCTCCGCTTCGCCTCTCCACTTGGCACAGATGCATGTCAAGTGTCTGTCGTGCCTGTCCATATGTCGTGTCTCCCTCTCCCTCTCCCTCTATCTCTGTCTCTCCCTCTCTCTATTTCTCTCGCTGTCTTAAGCAAACGAACTCGAGTCGACTCGTTCGACTGACGCTTGCGTTGATTGATTGTCGTATTCATATTCATAATCATAATCGCCGTCATAGTCATAGTGTAGTTACATGCACTCATTGTCATTCAAGTGCAGTCCCCCTCCCCCTCCCCCCCTCTCTCACTCTGTCTCTCTCTCTCTCACTCTGCAAACAATCAGAAGCAACGTCAAAATGGCAGCTTAACACGAAGCTCCTCACGTCGCAAGCTCATGAATATGCACACATACATAAGTGGGCAGAGGGGGCGTGGCAGAGCAGGGGGAGGGGAGGTGCACAGATTGAAGAAGACCCAACTCAGGCAGCTCATGCCGTCGGGGCGTTGTTTAATGAGTCATTAGTCGGTGGTTTTTCGGCCAAAAGGTGCCCTCGTTGCAGCTCCCCCCCCCCCATCCCCTGTAAGCAGCGAACTTGCCACAAGCTGCTGCTGCAGCTGGAAAACCGTGTCAAAGACCAGCGGCGACAGTTGTCAGTCGCTGCTGCAAGCTGCTGCTGCTGCAAGCTGCTGCTGCCTCTGCTGCTGCAGGGGCGACAATTATGTGGCGTCTGCAGTTTTAAGTGCGCCTTTGCATGTGCCACTGTTTGCTCAGCAGGGCGGGTGAGGGGAGCGAGGGGGAGGGGCATTAACACACAATGTAAACATTGCATAAATACTTGTAAGCCAGCAAGGCAAGTGGCATGCGGCGTGCGGCATGTGGCATGCGGCAAGCGCTGGCAACTGCCAACTTGTTGGCCAAGCACCGAAAAATCCAAAGCGGCTCGTTTTCTGTTTCTGTTTCTGTTGCTGGTTTTCTTTTTTTGGCTTGAAAATCGATTAAATTGCTGAACGCAGCGACAGACAACAGTGCCCCGCTCCTGTTGCGTCTACTTGGCCATCCCCCCGCCCTACCCTAGGGGGCGCTGAGTTGCCAAGTTGCCGCTGATTTGTCGCATTCCCTGCGCCATGTGACAAACGTTAATTTTCTGTGCCTTGTTTTGCATACGAACGCAAAGTTTTGTCTGTTCAGCGAGGGGGGGGTAACGCAGTGAGAAGGGGTTGCTTCCCAGAGAGGCAGAGGTGTGGGGTTGGTGTTGCTGCCACAATGTTGCGTGCAGCGTCTTAGTTACTTGAGCAATTTATGGCAAATTAAATAAATTTATCATTGTGGCCACGTTGTGGTTGCCCTCCCCCCCCTTTCCCCAAGCACCCTACCTCCCTCGCTGCAGCCCGCTGCTTGCCACTGCCCCCGTCTATGTTTTACTACCCCCCTTGCCCCCCCTTGCACTGGCATAGGGTTGCCAGACAGACAGACAAGCGTCCAGTCGCAGGTTGCGATTGAAGACATCGTCGTCGTGTTGCAGAGCTCCTTTGGCTGATCCCTTCACCACCCCCTTTCCCCCTCCCCCGTCCCCCCTTGTTTCGACCGTGACAAAGTAAAAGTGTCAGCGTGTGCCAGGCACCAGGCCAACCCGGCGCGGGCCTGGGCCCGAAAGCGAAGCGAGCTGAGCCGAGGCAGGCGCAAGTTTTTGCCAACTTTCTTAAATACTTTTGCGGTTGCCAATGGGACACACGGAGGGGCAGAGGGAGTTGCCTGGGGGCAACAACAGGCGCAGACAGTAACCAGCCAAGCCGCAGCAACAACAAGAGTAACAGCAACAGCAACAACAGCAACATGAACTGCAACAACAGCAACAGCAACAGTCAAAACAACAACAATTAATGCCGCGTGATTTGAAATTGGCTAAAAATAAACACACAGTGTGTGTGAGTGTGTGTGTGTGTGTGTGTGTGTGTGTGTGTGTGTGTGTGTGTGTATATGTCTGACAGCCTGTCGCACTGCTCCCCTTGTTCTCTCTCTCTCTCTCTCTCTCTCTCTCTCTCTCTCTCTCTGCCTGCGCTTGCACAGCACGGCGTATGCGTGATTTCTGATTTCTGTTTCTGATTTCCGAGTTTGCTGCTGGTTTATGAGCTCAGTTGACTCTTCTGCCGTCGCACAGCAAGTGCAGCGAATTAATGCAAATATATATGTATGCGTGTGTGTCTCTGTGTGTGTGTGTGTGTGTGTGTCGCTTTCATTGTTTTTCATTTAATGCGAGGCGAGTCTTGAGGCCGCCCCCGCCTGCCCACTCCCCTCGTGACTGTGGCCTGCGCTATCTTGTTATATATCGCCGAGCAATTAAACGATATCGGTCAGCGAAACGTCAAAGGCGTGCACGGCAGTGCGAGCGAGAGAGCAGCAGTGTAAGAGAGAGTGATAGAGAGAGGGAGATAGAGAGAGAGAGAGGGGGGGGGGGAGAGCGAAGATAGAATCAGTCGGACACGGCTCGTCCCAAAAAATTGTCATTAATCATCGCGAATGACGCGCGCTGCACGCAATGGCAGCAGCAGAGGACAACAGCAACAACAGCAACAGTAGCAACAACAATAACCTATAACAACAACAATAACCTATAACAACAACAACAGTAGCAGCAGCGACAACAACAATCATAATAACAATTTGTGGCCAAATATTTGTTGCCCTGACCGCAAATTTCTATTGCCAGTGCTCATCGCACGCCTCCCGACCACGCCCCGCCCCCCTTCCTCCCTCTCTCCTCTCCTGCCTGAGCACCCTCCCCCTACCACTACACCCCCCCCTCCCCAACTCAGTGAGCTCCGTCACACACCCACTTGAACGGGCAACTGCAGCAAGTGATTCATATCTTAAACACTCAGGCCATGATGCAATCAATATTCGTGAGTACTTTGAGTGATCGTGAATATCGACAGGCAACGCGAGGCGAGTAATCGAGTAGCCAATGCAAATGACAGTAGCCAAGTGAATAAGTTGAGTACGTAGACAAAGAGAATATTCAAATGGCGTGTGAATCATTCATATTCACGTCTTGTGTCTTATCTCATGAGCTCATGATTATTCATATTGTGCATTGACTAAGCCACACATTCAAAGGGCACTCATTGATTAGGGCACCTGGCAAGCTCAACTGATTCATCGAATATCGCTGAATGAATCAATGAATGAATGAATGAACTCATTCATAGTATTTACCTTGCAGTATGTGAATCATAATAGTTCGATTATTTAAATTATTCATAATTCTCCTTGAATGAGTTACTTATTCACAATGCACTCATTTGATTCATCTTATTCGATATTTTGTGCACTCAACTCAACTCACTTACATTTATTTCTGCATTAAGTGAATGAATGCAGAGTAAGTGCACTCATGCTGCTTGTGTGAATAAACATTCACAATTTATTGAGTGCATCAATTGAGTTTATAATCAAAATTTATACTCAACTTATTTAAACTTGATCGACTAGCTGAGTACCCATTGGAATGGGTGCGTCGAGTGAATGTGAGTGTATTCGAATATGTGATTACAGTCCAATGTGGGAGTGTATTCAAGTGAGTACATTCAAATGTGTAAGTGTATTCGAATATTTGTATGTATTTGAATATGTGAGTGTATTTGAATATTTGAGTGTATTCGACTATGTGAATGTATTTAAATACACCCACTCAGTATCTTTACATTTCTGACTGACTAACTGAATACCCATTGCGTGAGGCGAGTGAATATGAGTTTATTCGAATGCACTCACTCTATCATAAGCCCTGTTCCATCTCTCCCATCTCTATCTCTCGACCAATACACACTTGTGCGTAGTGAATGTAAGTGTATTCGAATATGTGAGTGTATTCAAATGCACCCACTCCCTCCCATCTCTATCCATCCATTGCTGACTGCATTTTAATGGCGCAACAGTTTTGTATGAAATTCATTCAGATTTTATAGACCAAACCCTTCCCCTCCCCCTCTCCGCCCCCTTCCCCCTCACTTGCCGCGATGGCAGCTGCGATAGGCAGCGGCACTTTTGTGGTTCCGATGCGACTAGAGATGGCAATCGCTGTGGAATGAGAATCGGAATGGGAATCGAAATGGGAATGGGAGTTGAAATGGGAATGTGGCAGGAGGAGAGAGGAGGGAGGGGGTGGCTGCATTGGCACGCGTAACTTATGATGCTAATGCTGCCGCCAAATGCGGCAGGCATTTGCATCCAGCATTGGCAGCACCAGCAGCCACAACTGATGCCTGGCGATGATGTCAAGTCGGAGCAGGGCAGAGCTGAGCAGAGCGCAGACTGCAATTGCAATTGCAATTGCAATTACGGGCAACTGTTCTCATATGTCATATGACTGAGCACACCCCACACTTCCCGTCCCCCCGCTGATCTGTTGCCCTCCTGCTCCTCCTCTTCCTCCTCCTCGAGTGACGATCGCGCGCCACCACAACGACGTTGCTGTCATTTATCGTTGACGCTCGATTAAAATTCTTGGCGTAATTTAGATAACATGGAGGAAGGAAAGCAGTGGGAGGGGGGTGTAGAAAAAGAGATGGGGTAGTGTAAGAAGAGGAGGGGTGGGGGCAGCATTGATATGGCACACAAAAAAGGGGGCGGAAGGCAGCGCAAGATACCCTGCAATTTGACCAGGTGTGTGCAGGGAGGGGGCGTGGCAGTGCCAGCACAGCAGGAATGCATAATCCTCAGGCAAAGCCAAGAAGAGAGCAAAGGAGAGGGGGTGGACGAGAGAGAGAGAGAGAGGGAGGGGAAGGGAATGCGATTCGCATTGTCGAGTGTCTTTCTCGACTACTTCGATTGCGTTTTGAAATCAAAACGCGCCGCATGCAGCGCAAATATTTAATGTAGCATGCAACGAATCGAGGGAAGTCGTCAGTAGGGGGCGGAGCAGGGGGGGGAAGGAGCAGAGGGTGGCCTAGCTGCGGGATACTTTATGCGGTATCTGCAATGCGCTCGTAAATTCATTTTCTCGCTGCGTTTCTCGTCGTTTGTCATGCAAGTCAGTCAGTCATTCATTCAGTGAGTCTTTAAGTCAGTCAGCCAGTCAGTCAGCCAGTCATTCGTTCATGCAGTCAGTCAGTTACTCACACAGGCAGTCAGTCAGTCAGGCAGTCAGGCAGTCACTCAGTCTGTCAGGGAATGAGTCAAGTCAAGATTGTTGTCGCTGTCGTTGTGGCTTGTCGCTATTGGGCCACAATTTGCATAAGGCCAAGACAGCTTGGAATGCCACAAGCAAGCGAGTGATGGACCATGAGATGCCCTGCAATTGAGGCAGCTGTTGTGGAAGTGGAAGTAAACTGAATGTTAGTGTAGTAACAGTGTATGAGTTGTCTTATTGCACAAGAAGAGAAAAAGTATCCAGGTATATATAGGGTATAAATAAGGTATATATAAAATATATATAGGGTATATATAGGGTATATATGCACCTAAATGCAATTCACTTTGCCATAACATACCATAAAACATGCTATACAATATTATATATCTTATAATTTCTTCGATAGCAAATTTCATCGAATTCTGTTCATTAATTTCCGACTTCAATGGGAACAAGTGTAGAATATCAACATAATTGCAATGTTTAAATGCTTTATAATGATAAGAACTGCAACTGCAGCTAAGAGCAACTATAATACATTATGCTAATGCCATAACGGAGGTATATCTTGGATATCGTGAAGGTATTAAGTGCTTGGAACACCTTGGAACTAAGCAACATCTAAGACATCATCAAACTGCAGTCACTGTGTGAATATCAACGAAATCCGTTCAGTTATCTGCGAACAAATGAGGAATATTAACATATTTGGTATGCAAGTGCACAGTCAGCAAACCCCACTCGCGTACAGGGTATGCTAAGTGCACTCAATTGCTTTTCAATCGAGTATTGCAGATACACGTGCCAAGCATTTGTCACACTCTGCGTGCTGTTGCTGCTGTCGTGTTGCTGCTGTTGTTGCAGCTTATAGAGAAGCGATTAATTGCGCGTCTCAACATGTTGTAAGTGTCGTTGTTGCTGTTGCTGTTGTTGCTGTTGTTGTTGCTGTTGCGTGTCAAAAATATGGAAAAGAGGCCCCAAGTGCAGGCGATGAAGAGTTGAATTTAGGTTTCAGTTGCGCCTTTGGCATTGCCATTGTGTCTTCAAGGTTGCATCGTACCAATCGTGTTCAATAGCTATCGGTAGCGTTATCGATACCCTCCCCCCTCTCTCTTCGTTTCAGGTTTCCCATTTGGCCGATCCCGAAGCGGGTCTGCATAAATTTGCATTTGAAATATGACAGATTGAGTAAATTGTCTTGTATCTTGTATCTTTCGGATTGCAATGCCAGGCCTGCTTGACTGTTGTATCTGTAGCTGTAGCTGTATCTGTCGGATTGCAGCTTGTAACTGCTGTAGCTGTTGACTTATTTATGGTGCACGGCTGCAGCTTTAAGCCGCGATGACTGCAACAAAATGAACTTGTCACCTCGCGAATGAAGTCACGTATTTAATCAGCTAAACATTATATGAGCCTGTCTGCGAAATGGCAAATCGAAAGCAGGGCGAGCCCCGGCACACGCCCAGGGGGCAGTGAGGGGAAGGGGGGGGCGTGGCAGGTTGAGGCACGCGACAACACGGCGAAAATAGGAAAACGAAGGATGCAGAATGAGGGAAGAAGTGGAAGAAATGGAACTGGAACTGCCCCCGAGTAGCAGCAACAGTCACAGTCACAGTTCTCCCCCTTCTCCTCTCTGCAGTACCCTCTCTGCAGTACCCTCTTTCCTCCACTCCTCCACTCTTTCCTCTTCTATCCCCTCTCTAGTCTTCTCCACTGTCCTTCCTCTGCAGACCGCTGTCTTCTATTCTCCCTCTCTCCAGTTCTTCTCCACACAATCCCCTCCTCTCTAGTCACAGTCCCCTTTCTAATCTTACTTCCCTTCTCAGTCTTCATTCCACTACTCCCCCCTTCTCTTTTCTCTCCCCCTTTTCTTTAGCATCTTCTACATTTTGCACAAAATCAAATCTCATTGCGAGCAACAGAAAAAAAAAAGAAAATATAACAGCAAAAGAAACTTTCTTATAATCAGCTCACACTTCCAATTCAACTGCCCTCCCCCATCTCACCCCCTCTGCAAATTTGCTATTTTTTTTTTATTTTTTTTTGCTGTGATTTTGCACGCGTTGTTGGAACTGGCAAATTACGTGACACGACGACGACGCGGACGACGACGATGGCACTCGGGCGCCATCTACATAATGCGAACTTTGCGGGGCAGCGACGTGTGAGTGTGCTGGTGTGTGTGTGGTGGGCGTGGCCCCGCAGCGCCCAGCGGCATTCTGACATTTTTGTTAATGGGCCAAACATCAAATTACACACACACAAACACACACTCGCACACACTCTTGGGCTGGCACTGCATCGAGTTACAGACACAGATACAGTGTGAAAGAGAGACAGAGAGAGAGAGGGGAAGAGAGGGTGGTGGGGAGGTAGACAGCTCTAGCTGCAGATTCAGTTACTCATCTGGCCGCGGGCCTGTTTAAGGGTTCCATCTGCCTACCTATCTCCCTCCCACTCCCACTCCCACTCCCACTTGCCTCTCCCTCTCACACATGTTGCACTTTAATTCGGCCCCAGTCGGGCTTGGCCCTGAAAAGCGGAGTTTGTTGTCACACAACAAATAACACACACACACTAACCCACACACACACACACACACACACACACACACACACACACCCGCACACTCTTAGACTCGCCTACAGAAATAATAAACAGTGCTCAACAAAAGAACCAACAATGTCAAAGACTCTTTTAACGGTTTTCGGCAAATGTCGAGTTGTTGCAACCGACAACTGTGCAACATTGGACAATGGAGAACAAGCAAAGAAAGTGCTTGATCGACTAACAGTTACCCTGTGCAGAGCTGAGTAAATTGAATACTGAACTCATTCACTGCGAGATTCATTGAGGTTCTTCAAGAGTTTTTTTCAACCAAAAAAACACTTTGTTTTGAATTTAAGATTGCGACTTATAAAAATAATGTAATATACAATATAATAATATTACTAATTACCATATTATTTATATATAATATTTCATGATATTTATTTAATGTTTGCAAATTTTTAGATGATTTAAATTGATGATGATTCCTTTTCCTCAATCACATAAAAAAAGGAAATGTTTTATTTCCCTAAGCTAAGCTCAAAATCTACAATTAAATTTGAAGGTTATGTTTCACATCACATTGTGCCACACATATTCTGCATACTTAGCCCACTGTGCAGCCCGTGCAGTCACCGTTACACACGGTCACCGTGGCACGGTCACAGTTGCAGTCACAGCTTCAGCTTCAGCTTCAACAACAAAGCGTGCTAAGCTTACCAACTGTAAATAGAAATGCACTTTACTGTTGCACGCTTTCAATTGTGCTGCGTCACACACACACACACAACAACACATAGACTGGCACACACACACACTCTCAAACAGAAGCAGTGCAAACACTTGAGCATCGCTTACATCAGCGCATGAGCATTCAGCTTGGCAAACCACACACGGATGCAGGCACACAACACACACACACACACAAACACACACATAGTCACACACAGTCACACTCTCACACACACACTCTTGGCAGTTCACACAAAGCGAGCATTCGCATCATTTATTTATATAGCAGATCTCATTTCGGTTCTGATTTCATTTTAAGTTTTCTGCTCCCCTCCCCCCTCTTCCTTCTCCTTCTCCTTCTCTTCCTGTTACTCTTGTCCCACTCTTTCTCCCACTGTTTCTTCTTCTTCTTCTTCTTCTTCTTCTTATTCTTGTCGCTGCTGCTCTTCAGGAAGCGCTCAACGCAAGCAAGCAGAAAACTCAAGTTCTGCTTTTGTGCCTCAGCCTTAGAATTACGCTCACTATATGTGTGTGTGTGTGTGTGTGTGTGTGTGTGTGTGTGGGCGTGTGCCTTGCATTGTGCTAAATATAAACATTTGGAGCAACTACAACAACAAACAGAACACCAGTCCAGTCACAATATGCACAGAGAGTAATGAAAATAATAAAAACAAATTATGAAGTCATTCGAGATGCGCAGATTAGGAAACTGAGATTAAGTCCCCAGTAACCATTCCCCAGTCCTCAGTCCACAACCCACTCCCAGTCACAGTCCCAATCTCAGTCCCAGTCGAAGTCGAACAGTTCCCCCCGTTGCCCCCGTTCATGTGTGGCCCACATAGCACAATTACTAACCCCTTGCGAAAATAAATATCAACTACATTGAAAGCCCGATGAGGTGACAGTCTCATTCCCTGTAAACCTTTTTGTTTTCGACTGGAAGTTCTCAAGACTAGCTGCATATGTTTCCCTTGAAAGCATTTAGTTCTGCCACTCAGGATGATAAATACTAAATTTGAACTTTACATACCTAAGGGTATCTGCAGTTTCTTTTTTACTTTTCACTTCGAAAGACAGCAAATTCAAAGGTAAATACAGTTCCAATTTACAAGAAATGAAAAAGAAACTAAAGTTGTGCTGCTTAGGAAGCTACACACCAAATTTCAACTCTCTATCGCTTAAGACCTCAGAGATCTATAGATTAATGTAGATTATATGCATGGTATCTGGGCTTAACAAGGCTTTAAATACTTTAAATAGTAAGCAAGTTAAAGTTCTGATAAACAGAAACCACATGCCAAATTTCAACTTATTAACTCTTCAGACCTCAGAGATCGACAGATTAATCTAGATTATATGCATGTTATCTTGCTTAAACTAGGCTTGAAACCTTAAATAAGAATCAACCTTGAGTTCTACTTCCAAATTGCAACTTCTCAACCCTTCAGCTCTCAGAGATCCATAGATGAATGTACTCAATAGGTGTATGCATGGTCTGTTTGAAGTGGCAACGATTACAGGGTATACCGATGCGCTCAATGCAATTATATAAAAGTTTTTATCTTAAACATCGGTCGAGCTGTTGTTTGCTTGGCTTGTTTGCTGCTGTTGCTGCTGCTGCTCTTGTTGTTGTTGTTGTTGCTCTTTCTGATGCTGCAGTCTTCTAAGATAATGTTACATTTGCAAAAATATTCGCATCATATGCATCAAATGCACACACACACACACACACATACACACACCCCTTAACGAAGTCAAGGATGACATTGTCGCAAATATGTACAGTTTGCTGAGCACACACACACTCCACACACACACACCTACTTCAGTTTACAGTTTATAATTTCTATGTTGCCTTTGCTTTGTCTTTTGCTTTTTGTTTCCTGCGTATCAAATGAATATTCTGTTCCCTCTCTTTCTCTCTCTCTCTCTCTACCTATCCCTTTCTTTCTCTCTGCCTGTCGCTGACCGTGACCAAAGGCCTAGAAAGTTGGTATTACCCACTGGGCAGACAACAATGCGAAACGCGATAAAACTCGTGACCGATCCAAATCACCTTGAGGTGACATAAAACAAAAGATTTAAGATCAGGAAATATAAACAATTTCCACTGCATAGATAAAGCCTCCGCATGCAGAAAGATTACAGTTTATATGGTAAAAGAATGCAGATAGATAGAGAGTCTATCTCTCATGTTACATGATCTGCCCGAATGAGATCATTGTCTTGAATGAAAACGAATTGGCGAATGAGGAAGTTTTCCTTTCTGTTTTTTCAAGAGAAAAACCTAAAGAATGTCTACAATATATAGTTAGTTCTAGTTTAGTTCCAGTTGGGCTCGTCTTACGTGATTAAGTTCACAGTTTCCTTGTACACACACGCAGTTCCTATGTGAGTCAATCTCTATTTTTACATTATCTTCTCTCTTTACTTGGAAGTAGCAACAATAGAATGACGAACATTATTAAAGCTTTATAATGCGTTGAATATACAAGTATTACGCCAATGTTGCGTTTGCCTTGGCAAATCTAGATGTTCAAGTAAAAACCAACCTATGGAGATTAAACAAAAAATTATGATGTGCATAAATATATTAAATAATATTCATACACCCCGTAAATCCCTAACCTTTCTTGGTTGTTCTTCTTCTTTAAGCTCTTCCCATGTTACTCACGAGCTGCTAGTACTATACTGTATAGGAAAGTTTTTTTTGGTATTAAATCTCATTATTATTGTTTAGGTCTTTTTAAGGCCCTATGCAGGTCCTATTCAGGTATTGTTTAGGTCGTATTTAGGTCTTTATTAGATATTATTTAGGTCCTCCAAAGGTCTTTTTTAGATCTTTGTTAGATATCCACAAGAAATTCGATAGATCGCAGTTATATCTTAGTTAGATCTTATATTTAAACTATTCAGTTGCATTTAGGTCTTTTTTGGGAGTTTTTTAGGTCTTTTTCAGATTTTATTTAGGTCTTACAAAGGTCGTCTTTATATCTCAAGTAGATCTTAGTTAGATATGCGAAAGAAATTCGAAAGATTCTAGTTATATCTTATATAGATCTTATTCAGTCTGAATCAGGACTCATTAAGACCTTAAGGTCTTTTTAGGTCTTTTTTAGGGCTTTTTAGGTCTTTTCTTTAACATAAAACTAAAGCAATGCATGAAATGTGCAAGAGTTCTAAATATCTCAATATTTTTCTATTCTTTGAGGCACTTTGCTGCAAATGGGCAATATTTTATACCATATAGCGTGGGTTATATCATACTTTATGGATTATATCATGTACCACAAGCAGAAACAATTCAGAGTCAATTCTGCGCCAGCTTCAAGTGCGGCCCTCAAAATGTTTGCGTGCAAGTGCGGGTGTGTCGTGCTTGTGTGTGTGTGTGTTCATGGGTGTGTGTGTGTCTTGCTGACGCGTTCGCATCTCTTATTTCTAAATTAAGATGTTTGTGCAAATTAATTGGTCGCTGGCATCATTATTACAAAAGCGAGAAACAATTAGCCTAGATTTGCTCGCAGAGACAGAGACAGAGACAGAGAGAGAAAGAAAGAGAGAGAGAGGGCCAGAGACAGAGAGACAGCGAGAGGAAGAGGGAGAGAGAACAGAGATGTGGAACAGAGATAGCGACGACGCCTCATTCCTGCCAATCTCTGCATCTTCATTGCTCACTCCACAGCATCCACAACGCGTGATCATCATCGTGTTCGCCTTCGTCATCATTATCATCTGCACTGTGGCATCATCTGCAGTTGCATCTGCAGCTGGGGCAACGTTTGTCACCCGCGATGCAATTGAGCGGCAATTAAAAGTGGATGCCATTCCCTGATTGAAATGAATTGACGAAGTGTGCAACCGCAGTGCAGAGTCAGCTGAGGCTGGAGAAGTGGAGGGTCTGTGGAGGGGAGGAGTGTCTGCAGATCGCGATCGAAACTTACCCGTAAACCTATTCCAGCCACTCGCCTCTGCGATCAGGGCGGGGCCGAGGAGGAGGAGGAGCAGCCACGCAGAGAGCAGCAGCAGCCTGGCCATGTTCCGCTCGTTCTGCGGTCGCCTCGATGCCTCAATGCCTCGATGCGATGCGGTTGTGCCTTATGCCAATTGTAGCTGGAAGAGATGTGGCAGCAGCCTGTTTAGGAGCAGCAGCAGCAGTGGGAGCAGCAGCAGCAGTGGGAGCAGCAGCAGTGGGAGCAGCTCTTGGAGTGGCAATTGAAATGCTAAACAAATGTTGGGTCCGAGCGATGAGCCCGCGAGAGCAGCGGGCGGTGTTGCGGCATAAAGCGCGCAGCGGGAGACAGCAAGAAGAGGGGGTAGAAGAGAGAGAGAGAGAGAGAGAGGGAAAGAGGGGAGGAAGCAAGAGAGAGAGCGACAGGAGTTGTAGTCGTAGCCGGAGTCGAGCGACTGACCGGACAGTGGAGACGCTTCCGGGCAAAGTCAACGCATTAACACCCAGCAGCAAAACAGGACAACACACACCCACACACACACACACACTCGCACACACACACTGGCACACAAAAAGGATACTTTCACAAGCATTTCCGTTACAAATGAAAGCAATGAGCAGCCACACCCCCTCGACGCCCCCCCACCAGGGCGTTTGCTTTGTGCACTTCCGTCTTTGTCTATGCGGGTGAAAAGTGAAAAAGCCAGCAGAGCAGAGACAGAAGGACACACTGAGAAAGAGCAGCAAAAGGGGAGGGGGAAAGGGGGAGGAGAGAGAGGGTGCCACATTAAATGTTGCTTAATTTTAAATAACGCAATATTTTTACATTTCCCCCACCGAAAAAAGGCAAACAGATTGACAACAACGTTCGTCCCTTCCCCTCCACGCCTCCCCCCTGCCCTTGCGCTGCCCTGCTCTGTCCTGAGGCCTCATCAGAACTCGATTGTTCAATTGTTGTCGAGCCACGCATAAAAAAGAAGCCTACGCATTCAACTCGGCGACGCACAGATCAATGTGGATGTGCCACAAAAGGAGGCAGCACTGAAGGAGCACGAGAAGCAAGCTTAGCTGTTAAACTGTTAGAGAGTTGAAAGAAGGGAAGGCAAAAGAATGTAAACTGCGTAATATGCTAGGCAAGTTAAGGAAGAAGATGCAGAAGAAGTGAAGTTAGGCAAATCTGCAGGAAGGAGATACACCCTGGTGAGGGGGAGAACTTGAAAGAGACACGTAGGAGGAGAAGATAGGATCGTTAATCTTAACTGCTTGAGTATTTTTGGAAAATAAAGAAGAAACTACAGCTTAAAGAAAGAGTCTAAAATTCAACTAAAGCCTTCGAGTATAGAATTGCAACTTGGTCTTGATGAAGATTATACTGCCTACATAACAAAAATACTGAAGAAATGGGATCTCTATAAGGAACTGCTTAGGTAAAGCAATTACAATATAACTAATTAGATTTGTGATTTTCATATCTCAGTTAATAAAAACTTAAAGAAAAATCATAATCTCTTTTTAGTTGCTTTACATATTTAACATTATAGTGCATAAATCGTATTAAAAGTTGATCTATAGATATTAAAATCATATTCGAAACAAGTCGACACAAATACTATATTATATTACATCATATAATGTAAAGGGGATGTTTAAGAATCTTATCAAGCCTCATCAAACCTTCCAGATTTGCATAGAACATGATTACACTATATATATTCGTGTTAAGTCAGACAACTTGCCAAGCTTGCAGAGAAGGGGGCCAGACAGTATTGAAATTGTGTCAAATACTGTGTGAATCTACAGGGAACACAAGAAGAAGCAGCAGTAGATGGAGAAGAAGGGAAAGAAGAACAGGTAGAAGAAGAAGAAGAGTAGAAGAACAGCGCGGCCTCAAGTGTGTCATAATTACGGCAAATTATTCTCGCGCTTATTATACGAAATATTCGCAGACTCTCGCTTTCTCTCTCTCTCTCTCTCGCTCATTCTTCCCTCTCTCCTCGCTCACTTGCTATGCAAATATTGCCATCTCTCTCGCACTGCTTGTGTGTCGCCAATTTGTGCAAAATTTACACAAATTTCGCGCATAAATTACAACAAATTGTGCGAGCATTTTTTATATGTATATTCCGATTTCATGTGGCGTTTGTAATGAACTTGAACTTGAAACCCTCTTGAAGAGAACAACCCCCCCTCCCTCCTCCACCTGCCTCTGCCCTGCCCCTATGCTACGCTATCTGCCACACTGTACGCTCTCTCTCTCGCCATCTGGCCACTGTGCGAGCAGTTTGACCATCTGTGAAAACTGTCGAATGACGACGAATGAATGAATATTGAATGCTTTAAATGCCAGTGAATGCCTGCGAATGCTTGTGAATGCTTTGAGTGTATCGACTGCTCGCTGTGTGTGCTGTGTGACGCGTGAAAGGTTTCTAGCTGCGCTGGTATCTGTATCTATGAGATACGCGTAAAAGCTTTGTAGTTTATGCGGCGTTTGGCAAACTGCCTGCATATTTTCAATTATTAAATGAGATACAACAAAAAGCAATTGCTGCCAGCCTCAGTTGCTCTTGTTGTTGTTGCTGCCTCAGTTATTGTTGTTGCTGCTGCTGTTGCTGGTGCTGTTGCTGGCTATGTTTCAATTAAGTTAACATTAAAGGAATGCTTTTAGCTTGTGCGGCTCTAAGTGGCCGCCAAGTTGCAGCATAGCGACGGCAATGGGGAGCACCAGCAGCTGCAGGGGGTAAGCGGAGATCGAAGTGCGGGGAGGGGGGGAGGTAGGCTAGGGGCTAGAGGCAGCCACCAAGTTTCGGGTTACCTAACATGTTACGCATAATAATTGGCGAATTGCAACACAATGGAGAGCCTGCCCCGGCAACAGTTGAGGCAACAACAGGAGCCGCTGCAGTTGCTAGCGTTGCTGCCACGGCTACTGCTGCTGCGGCTGCTTGCTGCACACACTTCAGCCTACCTGCCCCTCTTCCTGCCTCTCTTTTTTTGCTCCACTAATGAGTTGAGGAGCGAGTAGAGGGGGAGAGGCGGAGAGGTAGGAGGCCTTTATGCCGTTATAGATGCTGCTCGTGTTTCAGGCCTTTTCGCACCAGGCTTGTGGCAACATGTTAATGATGCGCCTCTGCCTATCTATGTGTATAGGTACCAGTGTGTGCGGGTGTGTGTGTGTGTGTGTTAGTGTCTGTTAACATCTGCTCATTGAAACCGCATCTAAGCGTTCTCTAAGTTCGCCGCTGTTTGCCTTTTTGAATACTCATTAAAATTAATGATGCATAATATTGCACTCTTTACCCAATCCCCCCCTCCTCCCCTCTTCTCCTGCTGCCTGCCCCTCCTTACCGCCCCCACTGGCATGTCCAGTGCATGGGAAACAAAAAGTATTTTCCGAGCAGACGCAAAAGTGCCGCGTTGACACAAGACGATCCCCAGAATTCAGAATTAAGAACTTCAGAACTTCTGACTTCGGAATTCCTCAACTCAAATCCGAAATCCGAAATTCCAATTCGACGCTTGTAAAAGCGAACGCTGCAAAAAAGTCAAAGCAAAGCCAGACGAAAGCTACAGCGGGGCGTGCCCGACAGTAGGATACCCTTTACCCAGTTTACTTTGACTTGAATATCTTCTTTGTTTATGATGCGATCGGATTGAAATTTGCAGCAGAAATAGATATTTTAATCAGCTAAGTATAAGTTAAGGGGAGAAAGTTATTTCTTTTATGTGTCGCCCACAAATCGAGTTGAAAAGTTAAAATATTGCTTAGCGGAGGCGATGGGCGTGGCATGCAACATTTGAAATAAGGTTTAGTTTTATGTGGCATATAGTAAGCTCAATCCCAAGTTTGGTGTCTCTAGCTCTTATGGTAGCTGAGATATGTGTGTTCATACAGACAGACATGGCTTAATCGACTAAGAATATATATAATTTGTGTAATATAAAAACTTGGAGGACTAAGGCAAGCAGAAGAAGAACAAAGAGAAAGAGAGAGACGCTTTCCCACTTCATTTTCCCGCTTTCAATTCAGATTTCTGAATTTCAACAACGACTGAAGACGAGTCTGAAAATAGTTTCGGGTGATTGTTTTGGGTTTTCTAATTTTGTCACCCCCCCCAAGCAGGAATTTGTCAGCGCGTGCAACACGTGACAAGGCTAATTGCCTCTGTTTAGATATTTTCGATCGCACTTCATCGATTTGTATCTGACAGATACGAGGCGTGATCTGCCAAACGTTTTAAGGTGGCAGAGAAAGAGAGACGAGCAGGAGATACATAGAGTAAGAAGGCGAGGGAATAGAGAAGGAGAAGCAGAGAGAGAGGAAGAGAGTGCGACAGTAATTAAGAGCCAGTGAGAGATGTAAAGATTTATGCGATTCCTGTGAAGATTTACAGCTGACAACAGCCTCAACAACAACAATTCAAAGTAATGACAATAACAACAAGAAGAAGAAGAAGTGGAAGCAGAAGAAGAAGAACAAGCAGTGGAAGAAGTTATAGAAGCAGGGCAATCAATAGAAGCGAGAAGAATTCGTCCCATTTGGCATAATTTATAACTGATAGCACAAATATTTACACACTCTCGCGACAAGACAAGGCGCTGTACAAAGAAAACTGCAGCTGCGAAAGTACTCACGACTGTCAGATACCCTGGAGAAGGTAGACGAGTTTTGAACAGCTTCAACTTGAATTTGTGCTAAATTCTAATAAAAATGTAAGAAAACTTCCTTCAGCGGACACCTTTTTGAATTTTGAACACCTCATTCAAAACGGACACTTGTTCCGCACGAGGTTCGTTTGTTCTTTTGCACAATTTTACCTCCCTTGAGCGGACACATGCCTTGCACGGACACAAGTTAGCTGACACGCCGTTGGGTGTCCGGCTTGGAGAGTTTTCACTTGTAAATCTCTGTAGAGTGTAGAATAGCACAGAGTAAGACGTTTCTCTCTGAAATCGCGACTACATTTGTTGTATTCAGGTTTAATAACTGGAAGATATCACATACAATTCCACTTGAGAATCCCTAAACACCTCTTCACCCACTTTCAAAACATACAGGGTATTTAGCGCAACAATAATCAAAGAGAGCTGCACGAAGTAATTTTTTCCGCACTGCAAGAAGAGTCTTCTGTCTGCTGAATTCTTGCACCTCGTAATGCACTTGGCTGCGCGAAAAGAGATCTAAGGCAAGTAAAATCCCTGGAAACTTGAAAAGCTGAAACATCTGTGAGTTTTCAACTTGAAATTCCTTATTTTCTTCTTCTTCGGTTTTCGCAAAACTTTTCTTCTTCAACTTTTCACAATTTGGAGTAGAAAATTCAGAATTTTGAAACTTTGCCAAGAGTTTGTAAGTCACTCAAAACTTTTTGTATCTGGAGTGAAGTGAATTGAGGGAAATTCTTGGAAATGCGCGTGAAATAAATTCCAAAAATTTCTAAGCAGACATTGGAAACTATTCGAAACTTTCGAGCACATCTCATTTATCATAATACATATATCACTGTAGGATCTGCAGCTAGTATTTGATGTGGAATTTATATAGGATATATACGGAATATATATAGGATGTAGGACATAAATCTAATTACTATTCATGACAAGACTCTAAAATGGACAAAGAATTTTCACAACTTCACACAAGAAAACTGGAGTCACTTCACTTTCACGCTGGACCGAGAGACAGGGAATAAAGACTAAGATCAGGACCGATATCGGGAACTTGGCAACACTCCAAAAGCTGCGCTGGTTCTGCTGCTGCTCTGAAAATTGTCATTTCACAAGTTTTGCAATTGTTTTTTGGTTTTTGTTCGAGCACAGTAAAAAAAATGAACACAAAAAATCGAATCACGAATTGAAATTATCAAAATTTTGAGTATTTTTTTCACTTTTTTTGGGCTTACTGGCAAAAAAAAAGAGTAAAGAACGTTCTCGAAGAATGTGAAAAGAGTTCTTGGAGTCGCTGATTGCACACGCGCCACTGTCGCAGTCCCAGTTGGAGTCGCAGTTGCAGTTGCAGGTCACAGTCACAGAATGGCAGTCACAGTCACAGTTACACAGAGTCGCTGTCGCTGTCGATGTCGCTGCAGAACGTAACGCACACGCAAACGCTTCAAATTGAACTGAAGCGTCAGTGGAGCAGTCAGCGCCGGCATCGACTCGCAGCGTCGTAGCGACGGAAGCAGAGGCAGAAGCAGCGGCAGCGGCAGCGAACCCAAAGTGCCAAGCAGCCCAAGCAAGCGCGCGCCCAGCAACAATGCTGAGGAGACCCGAACAGCGGCGAACTGCAGACGAAGTGCAGCCGAGGCAGACAGAGCCGAAGGCGCAGAACAACGATGCGCTCGGGCTGTGACTCGCGCTCGACCCTCGGCCCTCGGGCTCGGCTGACTGGCTGTGCACGTTCGGGCCGTGCACACGAAGGGGGCCGATCGGCATGTGGGTGGCTTGGCGTGTGGCGGTGGGTGGCAGCGACGGTTGAACGGACACAGCCAACCAGGTTGCTTGACGTTCTTCATGTTGTTTCTGTTCTTGTTGTTACTGGGCAACAATGTTGCCAAAGGGGGGAGCAACATGTTGCTGTGGGGAAGTGCGTGTTGCCAGGGCAGCCTGGGCGCGTGCGTTGCCCGTTTACCGTTGCCCTGACACATGTTGCGCTGCTCAGCAAGCAGTGCGAATGTTGCAAGCAGTGCAACAAGCAGTATTTTCTTTTAAATAAATACTAAAACTTCAACGATCGATTGCAGGCGAACCACACACGATATTGAGCTGCGGTTTTTTGCATTCTCTTAATACGTTCTTCTTCTAGCAGTGCATGAGATTAACAGGATTGTAAGGTGTGTGAATGTGCGCTTAAAATGAGCCTGAAGTTCTAGGCAGTTTTTTTTTCAATTTAGAAAACAAAACGATTCTGCTGGGGCTGCCCCAGCCAGATTATGTTGCACTGCAGGCTGTCTTTACCCCCTCTGATTGTTTTATCTGCCTGCTCCCTCTGTCTGTCCCCTCTATCTGTTCCTTTCTTGCCCCTCAGAAGGATTCTCCTCAAGGACGTAGCTTATCATATGCACTTCTTGCAATTCTTCTTTACAATTTGGTTAAACTTTGCAGAGTTTGCCACATTGAGTAGCTACAAGTTGCACTTGCTGCCATTTAATTTTATTTACAGCAACGGAAACAACACACACACACACAGACACCCGCAGCCACACACACTCGCACAACACTCACGGAATTTTCGCGCTTTTCACTTTTTTGCCATTTGGCAAACTCATCAGACATGCATAACTCCCCTGCCCGAGAAGTTGCGGAAAAGAAAGACCAAAAGGAAGCTGTGGAGAGAGGGGAGTGGCAGTGGAAGTGGGCGGAAGAGGAGGGGCGAGGCGGGGATTGTGTTGCAGTGCGCTTATTGTTTGCAGTTATGATTTTTATGAATTTTAACAACAGTTGCTGTTGTTGATTGTTGTTGCTGCTCATGTTGTTGCAATTGTTGCCCATGTTGCTGCTGCTGTTGTTGTTGTTGTTGCTGGTGTTGTCTTGCACTCGTTGCCTTAATTTTTGTGCCCTTTTTTGGCTTGAAGTGTGAAAAGAAAAGCGCTGACTGGCAAATTCAATTTGCATATGTGGTCTGCAGTCTCTCTCTGCATGTGTCTGTGTGCGTAAGCATGTGTGTGTCTGTGCATGTGTGTGTGTGTGTGGGTGTGCTGCCAAATCTGCTGGCAGTAAACGTAGCCCAAGCTGCTAATTGAGTGTCGCTAATCTTGCGATGCTCTAGCAGAGCAGTGGATGCAGAGGGAAGGGGAGGAGGAGGAGGGAAGGCATGGCGGGTGGTGCCTGGTGGCGTCGCCTCCGTTTGTGTGGCAAAAGTGCAAGTGGCAAAGTGGCAGCAAAGAATGGAGTCGATGCCAAAATGAATTCATGCAAAATATTTAATCAAAAAGTAAAAAGTAAACCGAGCTCAGCCGTAACAAAACCTCAGCAAACAATCGGACAAGCTAGCTATGCAACACTCACACACACACACACAGATACACAACAATTACAATCAAAACAATAAATTGAGTAGCCAGCTAGCTGCAACATCCCGTTGCCTGCCGGGAGAGCAACATTCCGTTTCCAAAAAAAGGGGCAACATTTTGAATTCCTAATTACAAGTGGGTGTGTGTGTCTATGTGTGTGTCTGTGTGTGAGTGTGTGTGTCTATGTGTGCGTGTGTGTGTGCTCTACGCTGCATGAGTTTACATAATAATTAAAATTTTGTGGCGCATAAGTACAGCAGCAATTGCAGCAGCAGCAGCAGCAGCAACAACAAGAACCTAACGCACTTTCGAAAGAGCCACAGAACAACAACAGATACAACAACAGCAACAATGGCAGCAACTTCTGCCGCAACAACAATTGGTTGCATCTGCAACTGCCACACAATAGTGTCGAATATCACAACAACAATAACAATCAACGCTGGCCTGAGCCCCTCAACTTGTTACAGAGCCCCCAAATGGCCCCCAACCTTCAGCAGATCTTTCACAATTCTGTGGCACAGACAACCACACACACACACACACACACAGACGACATTACAAATTCATTACATATTCATTGCGTATTCAATTGATCAAAGCACAACATTGTCACACTTTGCTGGGCTCTTTTACTTTCCGAAATATCTGAAATTTGTGGAGAAATTGAGAAATACTTTACAAATTATTGCAAGATTGGCAGCTGGAATTCAGTTTGGCATCAATCGATTGCAATCCCTCGATTAGGGAACTGCCTGAACATCAAGTGAGAACTGTTAGGGAGTCAGAAAACTGATAGAACAGCTGTAAAATCGATTATAACTTATCGTTTCTCCAATGACTCAACGAAGAAGATGTGGGTCGATCTACTTTCCAACAGGCCAAGTGAATGAATCTACACTGTACACACTCTAATCTGATGCAGAAGGGTATCACAAGTGCTGGGCAAACTCAAATGCATGTAACAGCAACACAAAGTGCATATATACTTGCCTTGTCTTATTTTCTGCCTGTATGAACACGTAGATCTTGGGGATTATTAAAGCTAGGGCTACCAAATTTGGTGACTATATAGATTACTACATCACGGAGATACAGTGTGTGTTAGAAATCAGCCACGCCTCCTTACAGTCTCGTTAAGCGACAAATAACGAATTGCAATGATAGCTTTAGACTTTTATCATTTATTTCTTGTATATACAGTAAAGTTTTTATCTTAAATAAAATATATAAAAGTTATCAGATGAATCATTATTGTGGGTGGTAAAGTAGTGGGTATATGGCAGTCGAGTCGTAGCTTTATTTCCTTCTAGCTTGATTGATATGAATAAGTGTCTATATCAGACATAGACTGAGAAAGAAGTAGAGTGACTTATTAAAGAGAGAGAGAGTCAGTGGAGAACTTGCTCAGTACAGCTCAATCATGAGCGAAGTCATTCCGAAGAACCGCATTGCTTGCCGGCCACAATTCCCCCTCTCCCCTAGTTCCCTAGACAACCCCCTGCCCTGGACAAGTCCGTGGACGACAAGTGCCGAAAATTCATTAAATTTACAAGGACAACTTTGCACAGTTCTCGCACAGCGTGCCAGTGTGTGTGTACTTGTTGTTGTCGTTGTGTGCGAGTTTTTTGTGACCTCTGACATTGCATTTAATCTCGTTGACAGCACTTAACACGCCCCCGAGTAGTAAAAGCGTTGCCGCCCTCGTCCAAAATGAAAGCACGCTGCATGTGAAAGAGTGTAAGGGAGGGGGGGGATGGCAGGAGAGACAGGGGCGGCGGCAGCTAAAGGGGGTGTGGCTGTTGCTGAGCGTCGACTGCAAGCGGATTATTTAAGTTTATAATACGCTTAGGGGTAATTTTAATCTGTTGCAAATTGTTTTTGTTGTGCGCTGCTGCTCGCACGCTCCCTGACCTGACCCCATTCACCCCTCCCCCTGCCCCCCTCGCACACCCTCTTGAAATCAGCGTCTATAAAGCATCTTTATGCCTCTCGCAGCTGCTCCACTTTCGCCTTGTTCGCTGCTTTTTTGTGGCATATTTTATAGATATTGTAATCCACATGTGCGTAGACAGCAGGCGAACTCTGCAAGGGGGGGAGAGAGGAGTAGAGGGGAGGGGGGAGGGTTGGCAACTGCGGTTATGATTTGAATTTGGTTTGCTTGCGTTGCTGGTGGGCGGCGCCGTGTTTGCCATTTGGGAACAATTTGCAATTTCACTTTTTACAATGAGGATTTGCTTGCTGCATATACCCGCCACACAAGAGGGGAGAAGGGTATTTTAACGGCATAGGCGCCACAAATATATATATATATATATATATATATTCCTGATCAAGCAAGTTGATATAGTCTTGTCCATCTGTCCGTATGAACACACAGATCTCAGCTATGCTAAGTGCTAGAGACAGCAAATGCAGGCATGCAGGTTACTTTATACCCTACGCAGTTAAAGCTGGCTTAAAATATTGGCTGCCACGCCCACTGTCACTGCAAATTAATAATTTAACTTTTAAATTTAACCTTCTTGACTTTGACCTAAACTAAGCTGATTAATATATATACCTCTTTCTCAACTTTCAATGCCATCGGGTAATAAACATAGAAGTTACTCCAGAAAGAAAACAGGAAGAAGGGTATCTTAATGCCGGACATGTTCAACTGTAGAGCTGTCTGCTCATTGTACAGTTTGTTGCTGTAGTTGGTGCTGTTGTGGTTGTTGTAATTTTTAATTTACTCGGCTCTAGCAGTCATGGGTCACGGTCAAAGGGAGTCGAGAGCAAGAGAGAAAGAGAAAGAGACGCACGTGGAGTGTTCTCAGTGCTACGAATCGATGAGATTTTCTACAGTAGTTTTGCCCGCCCCCATCCCCGATATGAAATTAAGTAATTAAAATTTGGATTTTCGCATATTTCGCATAATTAGCAACGATGTGGAACGTGCTAAATGGGAAACAATCAAACGAAAAATGCTCAAGAGTTTTGCGGTCTCTGATCATTAACTTATTAATAGTTTAGCCCACTTGCGGGGCATGTAAAACCAGGGGTAACCAGGGAGGGAGGGGGGTGGGTGTAGGTCACATTAGCCGATCTCAATAACATTAGCCGAAAACCGTATGAGATCAGCGTTTTTCAAACGAAAAACCAATTAAGCATAAATGGTTGAATAAAATAAAGAGAAATCAATACGAAACGAGGTGAATCACTTAAAAATTCATAATAAATTTGGTTGTGAGAGTATTGAAAGTGAGGTTAAATAAGGCGTTGCTACTTACACTGAGGCTGCTCGGGTTGTTCGGGCTCTTCGGGTTCGCGTTCGGGCTCACGTTCGGGTTCGCGTTCGGGTTCGCGTTCGGGATCTGTCTCCGACTCTCCCTGATCGTCAGAGCCGCCCTGGGATGGGCTGGACTCCTGCTCTTGGGTGGGGCAACCGGCCTCATCGGTGCCATCTTCGCATTGGGTTTCACCGTCGCAGCGCTCGTGGAGGGGTCGGCATTGTTCGTCGCACTTGAACTCGTCTTCGTTGCAAACTAAAGGTGGGGACAAAGAAGCAGAGAGAGCAGCGGCAAACGAAAAACGAATGCAACGAAAGGCAAAAGAAAGAAAAGTGTCATAATGTGATATAAAAAAGAAAAGGAAAAAGAAATATACAAAAAATGAAAGAAACTGATGATGCGCTATGTTATCGATAACGATACCGATAGTATCGATAATGATAGTTATAGATTACGGGTTTATCGAGCTAAGCTAATGATCGAGCTACTTTTGTTCGTTTCAATCAATCGATTAATCGATCGACATAATGAGAGAGCGAGATAGATAGAGAGAGAGAGAGAGAGAAGGGAAGAGAGAGAGCGTGAATGATTAGTGACTTTACCGACATTACCCAAAGGGCAATATGCCTCATCGCAAAGTGAGAAGAACTGTGTCGATAGTTATCGATTATGATACCGATAGTTATTTATAATGTTATCGATATCGATTGCAAGTAATGATATTTATAGTTAACGGGTTAATCGAGCTAAGGTTATGAGCGAGCTATTTTGTTCGTTTGATATAATCGATTATTCGATTAATCAACATAATGAGAGAGCGAAATAGTTAGGGAGAGGAAGAGAGAGAGAGAGCATGAGTAAAGAGTGAGCGAGCGCTAGAGGGCGGTAGATGGGGCCTTATAGAATGACTTGTGACTTTACCGGCATTACCCGGCAGTACCGGGCAACCTTCCTCGTCCTCGCCGCGCGGACAGTCCCGATTGCCGTCGCACCTCATCTCGTCGCAGACGTTCGTGTTGCTTTCGTAGCAGTTAAAGGTGGCATCGCCGCGACATCCGCCGCCGCCTCCGATGTCGCCGGAGCCTTCAACGATGTCTGGTTGAGTTCGGGGGTCTGGTTCTTCGTTATGATCTGTGTGTGTGAGTGTGTGTGTGTAGGTGTGCGGTTGTGTGTTTGTGTGTGTGTTTGGAGTGCACAAAAAGAATTAGAATTCGTTTTAAATCAAAATTGCTGTGGAAACAGACGATAAACAACAAATACGAGAAAAAGAGAGCACAACAAAGGAAGGCTGAAACCGAGACAGAGACAGAGACAGAGAGAAAGAAAGAGAGAGAGGAGAGAACTTGGACATCTTACAACATAAAGAGACACGTTTGTGGGAGCAAGAGAGGCGATATGAACGGTATGGCCAGTACAGATGACAATGATGATGGCAGAATGAGAGAGAGAGAGAGAGAAGTATCCAAACAGAGAGAGACAGCGAGAGAGATGCACCAGGTTGTGAGCTACACAGCAGAGTGTGTAGTAAAGAGAGAGAGAGCGAGAGCGAAAGAGCGAGCGAGCGATGAGCTGAGCTTGAAATGCAGGGTTGCTGTGTGTGGTGAGTTTTGATGTGTGGTGGATTTGCTTGTTTGGGTGCTGGTTGTTTTGGTGTTAGTGTTGGAAAACGTTGCCAAGTTGATTAGATCCCCAATGGTAATAAAGACACACACACAATCGTTGAGGGGGTTTTGAGATTCTGAAGCGGAAACAAACCAGGCCAATGAATTTCAGTGCTCCTTGGGGCACTTGGCGTCGTTGGAATCGGCGGATTGCGACGCAGGCACATTTCTTCGTCCTCATCGGAGGCATCCTCACAATTGGCCTCCTGGTTGCAGACCTCGTAGCAGGGCACCCTGCTGATCGAGCCCGTGCACTGGAAGTAACCGTCCTCGTCCAGGCACTGCTCTGGCTGGGGCTGCCTTGTGTCATAGGGATTGCTTGTTATATCTTTGCTCAATCTGTGACGTTCACACATCTGTGGCTCCTCATCGGATCCGTCCTGGCACTCGGAGCTGCCATTGCAGATATCATAGCAGGAAACATTGTCGCTATCATCCGCACACCTGAAGTAGTCGTCATCCGTGGGGCACTGATCGGGCTCGGCAGGCCTGGGCTCATACGGATTGGGTGCTCTGGTTGTTGGTTCTGCTGTCGATCCGCGACGCTCGCACAGTTGTGCCTCCTCATCCGATTGGTCCTGGCAGTCGGGGCTGGCATTGCAGATCGCATAGCAGGGAATGCTTCGGCTACCATCCGCACACCTGAAGAAGTCCTCCTCCGTGGGGCATTGATCGAGCTCGGCCGGGATGGCTTCTTTCTCCGACACTACGACTGTGTTGGGCTCGAACGGTTGTGGATACGGCCTCCAGCACAGGCTGGGACTCTCGTCGGAGCCATCGTCGCAGTCGTGCTTGTTGTCACATATGTTGTTGCACGGCGTGCTAAGCGTGTCTCCCTCCTCGCACTGGAAGTCCTCCTGGTCGGATCCACAACGTAGTCGCTGCAGCGACACCCTCTGGCACAGCTCGTTATCCTCATCGGAGCCGTCGCCACACTGGACGGTTCCATCGCAAACATACTTGCACTGCACGGTGTACGGGCTGCCGCTGTTGCACTGGAATGCATCTTCGGGCGATTGGCATTGCTCCTCCTCACCGTAGCCATCGCCGTCGCCATTACCATCACCTTCTTCATCGTCATCGGCGTCGGCATCGCCATCGGCGTCGGCATCGGCATCGGCATCGGTATCGGTATCGACAGTGTTTCGGGGATCGGTATTATCACTGGATGAGCCGTTCAAATCGGCAGCGTCTACGTCTACATACGACGTGTCAAGTAAATCTTTTTGAAAATAATTTTGGTTTAAAGTCGTTTTTATTAACAAAATAAGCATTTTCTTCACATTTTCTTTTTTACTACATTATTAATTAGAGTATTGAGTACTAATATGGATCAACTAAAACATACAATTCCAATACTTTATATAAATAAACAGCTTCTATGCTTTGCGCATTTTGTGTTGCATACTTGGAGGAGCTAATTCAGAAACGGCTTCGAATTCAATTTCTTTAATAACTTCTATGTCAATGATCCGATTGCAACCAAATTTTCGAAAATCAAACGGACGTTGATTAGGTTTACTATAATGACTGGGCTTTTGATTCTGATTATGAATATATATACAATAGCTTGTGATTTCTATCAAACCTGCTTCTGACCGTTGCATACACTTGCTATTGGCACAAGGTATAACACCCTTCTACCCTTTGATTCACGGGTATAAAAATCACAAAATAAATAAAAAATTTCAGTCAATAGATTCTCAATACTCTAATTAATAATATGGTAAAAATAAATAAAAAGATCTTAGTTTTGTTGATGGTAACTGACTTTAAACCTTAATTATCATTGCGTATTTCCTTTTCAGAATATTAGTTTACACACTGTCAGTGCATGATTTAAAAAGGTTTGTGCGGGTGTATTGATATGTGTGTGTGTGTGCGTGTGTGTGGGTGTGTGTGTGTGTGTGTGTGTGTGTGCAGTTGAATGTACTTTGGTTGGTGCACACAGATTACTACAGAATACAGTGACAGACGCTGAGGTCGAAGGAGCTTTGCGCGTACTGCAACTGAGCTGAGTGTGGCGGAAGCTTAAAGCTCACTAAAGACAGTTGAAAGCTTACACAGGTCGTCGCTCTTGCGAGCAGTCCCAACACCAAAGCAGTCAATTCTGTTTGACTTTCGCAAGGTTTGTGGGCGGTGCTGGGTGGTGGGAGTGGTAGGTTGAGGTGAAATTCTACAAGAGACTTACCGCCATAGGAACGGAAGGAGAACTCCTCATCCAAGCTGGCACTCTGGCGACCGATGAGATGGTAACGCTGCAGCTGATCGCGCAGCTTGTCCTCGAAGTCGGCTACGTTCGAGGGAATGTCCAGATTCAGCACCACGACGCTCTTGTAGTTATCCCTTGTGGGTCTGCGAGAGAGAGAGAGAGAGAGAGGGAGGTGATTGGAGTGGGTGAGACAAAAGGGGGCGCATTGATCACTCACTCTACTCGCAGCAGTTTAGAGCTCAGATCCACATCGTCGTCGTCGCCCACATAGCTCTGGCGGAAGAGTTCGCGCAGTCCTTCGCTGATGTCCGTGGCCAGGGCAATGAACTGTTCGCTCTCCTTGTCCTCGAACTCCTTGCGGTACGGCTCCGCCACAGAGAAGCGTATGCGATCTGCAATCGGAAAGGGATTAGCAAATCTCAAATGGAAAGTAATTTCTCTCTGTGAGCTCATCACTTACAGGTGGCAGTGTCGCCCTCACCGGAGCCCACATCGGACTCGTAGTCGTCGGACGAGTGCTGACGGGGGTAGGAACTTTGCTGGCGCTTGGTCAACTTCCGCTTGACGGCCTTGGCGGACTTGCGTTCGTTGCCAAAGAGTCGCGAGAGCTCGCGACGCACGCGACTGACGCCCTGGTGGAACCATCCCTCGTCAACCAGCGGCGCATTCTGCGCATCCAGCCTGCTCTGTAAACTGCTCAGCGAGGGTGTGTCGTCCTCTTCCAGATCGAAGAACAGTTTGTCATCGGCTTCATGAGTTGAGATTTGCTGCAAGTCAAAGAGATAAAGATCAAATTTATTAATATATTACATTATAATAAATTCTATAGTAAAATGTAATATGATACTAATATAAAAGCTTTGCAATGTCTTATAGAACCACAATATCATAGATTACTTTATTCAGAAATTGTATGAGTGGTTTAAATAGTTCCCAATTATTTAATTTTTATATTCTGTCTATTTTATTTTTGAATTTATTTTATTAATTTGATTTTAAATTCAGTTTATTCCATATTTTTATTTATTTCCCCTTTTTCCACCACCTTATTCACCAGTGCGCAACTCAATTTCAACACGATTGCCTGCTAAAAGCTTTGCTAAGGTTGTTGTCCAGGCTAAGGCAGCAACAGCAGCAGCAGCTGCATTAATGCAGTTTGACAGGCACTGTGCCCGTGGTCTGACAGTGTTTTCAACACACCCAAAGCACAGTGCACTGTTAACTGTTTACAGTAGCTCGCGCAACTGTTGTGTTAACAGTGTGTGGTGAGTATTCCAATTTCAACACGAGTTTTCGCTTTCAATTGACATTTTACGGTTAATTCGTGTTTAAAACAGTTAAATGAGCTGCTCTCACTTCAAATTCTCTCTATTCTGCATTGTTTCTCTTCTGTAAATGAATATATTCTTCTAACTATTGTCAAAAAGTGTGTTAGCTATGTCTAATTTGTCGTTATTACTCTTTCTTTCCCGACATATTCTCGACATATTTTTCAACTATTTATAGATATATACTCTCTTTCAACAATATATCATATTAATTTTGGGAAATTAATTTCAATTTCGAGCACTGATTTTGGCTTCATTCCCTTCCCCAGATTTCATTCTCCCACTTCCCCCTCAGCTGATTCCCTTTCTATTTCGTTCTTCCTTTCTTTCAATTGCGGCTACGTCATATTTCAATCGTTGTTCTATGATAAGTGCCAATGTCCAACGTTCACACACACACAAACACACCTGTACATTGTCACTTGTGTACATGTGTTATATCAGATCTTATCTGCTTGTCTGCTATAAACGAAGTTATTTGTCGAGCCGCGTCGTGTCGGGTCTCTTTTGTCTTTAGTCTTCTCTCTCTCTCTCTCTCTCCCTGTACTGTCGCTCTTCTCTGCTGCTTAATTTGCAGCTGCCAAGGGGGGAATATACATGAAGATAGGCAGGAAATATATCATATCTAGCAAGCACTGAACACTAAATGTGCCACATATTTGCAACAGTTTTGCCGATGTCTTTCTTTCATTCAGTTGTTGTTGTTGTCTGACCCCTTCTTAAAACTCGAAAAGATTCTCTTTCCGTTGCTCCCTATAGGAAAATTGAATCGCTTTGCCTGGGAAACTTGTCGCACATTGCTCCAATTCCGATGCGAGGAGGCCTCTTTCATTGATAAACGACACGATAAGGTTTTCCGATAATACCTGGGCGTGTTAAACAAAGGGAGGGAGTGCAGAACAGGAGGAGGAGGAGGAGGAGGAGGAGGGGGATGGGTGCATTTTCTTATGTATGTCTCTCCCCATTCTCATTCTGATTCCCATTGTGACTTCGCGCACAATTCCTTTGTCAATTCGATCTTGTAGACACTCGCGCTGGGAAACCGCAAAGGAAACCCAAGGCGGAAACTGAACTGAGCCACTTGAATTTCTGCCGAAATTTATAAACACGAACACGAAAAAAGAACAGAACAGACAGTAAGAAAGAAAGAGCGAAAGAGAGGGAGAGAGAGAGAGAGACAGAAATCAAACGACGACACGATGAAAACCAACAACAAAAGTTGAACAAACTTTTGTGCGGCAATTTTTCTCATGCCTTCCGTTTGCAATGCTTTTCTTGTTGTTGCTGTTGTTGTTGTTATTGTTGTTGTTGCTGCTGCTGTTGTTATTGTTGCTGTCATTTTGTTTGTCTGCTTTGTGGTTGCCTTTAACGTTGTCTACGTTTCGTCTGCGACATTGTCTGGACCCAAATTGAACGTGGCGAGGCAGCAATGAAGTGACTATGCCAAAGAGGGGGCAGGGGGGGGAGTAATGTAACAAGAGGGGGGTGTTGGTCTAGTCAGGCCATATCGATATCAGTTTGGCAACTCTGCGACCCTCTTGGCTTATAAAACTGCATAGTCACGTGTCGCGTTTGGGAACTTTTGTTTTCAAGATTTTCGACTTATTGCCGCTTTCTTGTTGCGCTTGTAAGTGTGAGTAAATGTGTTTGTGCGTGTATGAGTGTGTGTTTGAGTGACTGAGTGTGTGTATGGATGGATGTGTGTTTGTGTGTGTATAAATCACATCAATCGCCTGAAGTGAGTGTGTGTCGAGAAGGTTTTGCTGTCATTGTTGGTTGTCAAACTTGAGATCGCCTTAGACAGGCACGAGTTGAGGCAGAGATGCCTAAGAAATGTATTTGCAGGGTATTTCACATGTAGTTGGACACGTTATTACCATGATGGGTATTCATTTTGATTCGTTTATTGCTGTTCACACAAACATTTCCATAGATAACTTCTGCTGAAGGCGTGTTCGCTTCGAGACGAGGCTTGATTGAGTTTCTAGCGATTCGCTTTGACTTCTATTTCTTCACATTTCTATATATCATATCTATTATATATCTGTAAGATATAGTTGCTGATACCGAAATGTTATCGAGGCACAATCAAGTAAAGAGCAGAAAGGACGACACTGAGAAGGAATCAAATTCGCCACTCGGGAATTTCCTTCGATCTCGAGCACATTGCTGCATTCCCGGGAACCGATCATGGTCACCTGATTCGTGTGGGGTCTGTGAATAATTGACTAAATGGAAGATTCGCATGTGGCATGCGGCCGCATGTGGCATGTGGCATACAATTGACACAGATTTGTGTGGCACAGTTTATTGTGGCGATTGCCTTGCATGTGTGGCGAGCTATATAAGCCAGTGCCAGCCTGGGGGCAGGCAGGCCCACGCAGCTAGATAATTTATTGTTACGCATACGCAGCGTTGCACAAACAAACTCAGCGTGTGCTAAATATTTTCACAATGCAAGCAATTAGACGACGCGACACGGCAGATGCCCCGCAAAATGTCCTTGAAACAATTGCCAGATTTATGAAAGCGCAACAAGAACAGTGAGAAGGGAAGCCTGAGAGAGAGACGAAGGAGGGGGAGGGTCAGCAGGACAGTTGACTGCACTTGTTGCACATGAAGTGACTCGAACAATGCGCCACACACACACACACACACACACACACACACACACGTGAAACGGTCCTCAAGGTCAGTGCAGGTGTCGTTCCACACACAAGTTGACTCTTCTTCTCCATCTCCTTCTCCATCTCCTTCTCCTTGTCTGTCTCCATTTCCTTCGCCAACTGCAACTGCTCCCCCACTCTGTTGCTGTCTCTGTCGCTCACTTACCCTTTCGCTGGCCGGTCTGAGGCGTTCATTGAACCCGAACAGAAACGACCGAAAATAGACAGCGAAAAGGCAAATCAAACAAAATCAAAGCGAACCGCACCGCGTCGAGGCAAACCGAACCGAAAAATGCAATGAGAGACTTTGCCGGCAAATTAGGCCGGCCCACAGACATAGACAATGATTTTCGCTCATTTCCTGCAGCACTGAACCGTTAGCACGCGTCCAGCGAGCAGGCACTGACGACCAGGCGATACCCTGTAGGCAGTGCCAGAGACTATTGAGCTGAGCTTGAGCTGGAGATCAAAATATTGTTCAAGAATATATATACATATGAGCGCATGAATATATATAGTAATATAATCATATTTGCAGCTCCTAAATGGACTGAGGAACATATAACATGAATAACAATATATAACAGAATATATTGCAATATTGAACAAGAATATATATGCTATATAGCATGTAGTACGCACATGTATTCACCCTATAATGACTCTCCACACAATAAATTCAAGCAGACTTAACAGAAATGAGCTTGCAAATAAGATCAAAATATTGAACAAGAATATATATAATAAGTATTATGTATATAATTAACACACATGATGGTTCCATGCCTCTGTCTCTTCTGCTAACAACATTAAACAGATTTAGCCTAGAATATTGAACTGGAGTCTATAAGTAATGTATCGAAATAAACGTAAGTATATTATAATTATTTCTCAACTCTATGGTGAACAGGAATATATATGTTTTATACATGTATTGGGATCTATTTATCATTCTATTACTTTTGATGGAACATTCATTTAGTAATGCAACTTTATTGAATGGATCACTCCTTATTTTTCTCCCTCTCTCTTTTCCACTCTCTCTATCTCTCTCTCCCTCTTCTCTCTCTCTCTCCCTCCCTCTTCTTTCTCTCCTCCATGCCTACAACTTGTTACATCCTCTTGCTGTACATGGTTTCCTCCTTGTGTACAGGGTATACAGAAATTACAACTTGCGAGACTTGCCTCCTTAACACCCTCCTCCCCCCGCTCCTCCCTCCGCTCCCCCCGCTGCCCTCGTTGGCCACACTGCCAGTGGCTCATAAATTTAACAGCACATGTGTGTGCTGGCAATTTATTTTCATCTAGTCGCATGTAGACAATGTGAAAATGTGAAAATGCGAAAATCTGAAAATCGCTTTTCGCCTAGACAATTGCGAGCAATCGATAGCGCGGCAAGACTTATAGACTGATTGACTAACTGGCGCCTCGCACACACACACACACACACACACACACACACACAGCAGACACAAATTATTATTGTTGTTGTTGCCACAATTAGTAGAAGGAAGGAGCGGGGAGGGGGGGAGGCAGGAAGAGCTTGTGCAAATTTGATTAAAAAGCAGCGTCAAGGTAATTGGCAACTCTGGCTAATGGCAGCAGGCAAGTCGCGCATACGCCCCGTCGGCCCACAGTGCGTGTGACTGCAGCAAAGAGGCAGACAGAGAGGCAGAGGGGGGGTAGCAAAGGGGCAGGCACTTTAATATAAATATCCATCAACAGCAGCAGCAGCGGCATCAAGTGCAAGTCGCGCACGTATTTCGGTCTGTGGGGCAAGTGCAAAGCAATTGACGCCTGCGAAATGATTACGGGCCTCTTTAAGTGCAGCGCGTCAATCTTCATCTTCTCTGAATCTGGAATCTGAAATCTGGAATCTGCAACTGCAGCGGCATCTGCAACTGGATCGCAACCTCAACCTGGACCTGGACCTGGACCTGGGCAACAGTGCAACAGTGCAAATTGCCAGGCATGTTGTGAAGTGAGTCGTCAAGTTGTTGTTGTCGGGTCAGGAAATGTTTAGTACACAAAATAGATTGTCCAACTATTCAATTGTGTGGGTGGCAGACTCTACCTATGTATTTGTGTGTGTGTGTGTGTGTGTGTGTACTTGTATTGCGATCTGCTTGACTTAATTAAAGTGTAGATCGCTGCAATTGTTTTGATTTAATTTGTTTCTCGTCGCCGTTCTGTTTCTCGTTTCTCGTTTCTATTTCGAGTGGCAAACCAAATTAAGCCGCAGATTGCGCATATTTCCCCGTATCAGATCGCACAAATTCGATATAGATCCGCTTGCCACGTATATCAAGTGCTTTAAGTGCCGTCAAAGCGCATCAAATTTGATTGATTTATGTGCAAGATTTGTGCCACGAATCGAAGATGAGTTCGCATTGAGAATGATATGCCAAACTAGGTGATACTCTGCACATTTAAACGACTTACTCTAGAGAGAGTTTTAATGTCAAAATCATAGCTAGATTTCTATATACTCATATCACAATGATGTGCCCTCATATTTCTAATTAAATCAACAGTTAGTCAAGCTGCTCATTCCCTTTTATCTCTCACATCTTTGAATTGTCATCAACCTTCAACAGGGTCTGGCGAGTTGCCACAGTTGCCCTGTGTACTGCGACCTCAACCTGCACCTGGTCAGGAAATTACTTTTGTTCAGCGTTGGGTTTGGCTAGAGTAGTCAACAGATGTAGATATTAGAATGAGTTGACAGTAAGGTTTGTATGAAATGCATGTGACTAATTAAGTGACAGCATTGGCAGTTCTAGTATCGTTTACTGAGTCAGTTGTGCTGTTCTACTGAAACTAAAGCAGTGTGTAATGCATTACTCAAGTATTTCTTAGCAGTAGTAGAACTTGCTTAGGCACAAGGAATCTAACTTTAACAAGAACCTAACTCGTAAAAAGAGCCTAACTTGACCTAAGGAGAATGATTGTTATGCTAATCAAATGTACCATAAAGAAGAATGCCTATATCTACTTCATTTAAACAGGTTATCATTCTTAATTCTCTATAGAAGGTTGACCAGTTTCTCATGTATTTCTAAGCAGTAGTAGAGCTTACTAAGGCACAGAGAACCTAGCAAACAAGAAATCTAAGAAAGACCCCAACTTAAGCAGGACACTAACTTAACTCCAAGAAAAAGATGATTATCCCAATCGGGAAAAATTCATGATGCCTATATCTACTGCAATTCATTGTCAACTTTCTATAGAAGGTTGTCAACTTTCTCAAGTATTTCTTGGCTGTACTAGAGCTTACTTGAGTGCAAGGAGCCCAACTTAGCCAAGAGCCTTGCCTAACAAAGACACTAACTTAACATAGACTCTAAGCTCACAAAGAACCTAACTTAGTCCCAAGAAAAAGATGATTATCCCAATCAAAAGTCAACCATTAAGCCTTTATCTGCTGCATTTCATCAGCTGACTTTATTCAACTCTCCATAGAAAGTGCGAAGTGAGGTCTCTCCTCAACTCACTAACCTTCTAACCTAGCTAAAACTGGAACTGGCACTGGACGCAAAGCTGAACCTGAATGTGGCTGTCCCTTCCAGAGAGATGGAAATGCAAATACTGTAGCTGTGCAGAAAGTGGAGCACGAGTTAAGGCTAAAAATTCCCGCTAGATTTGGATATAAATCTGTGCTTTGTTTGGGGACTCGACCACGACAATGGGAATGTGATGCAGTGCGCGGCTCATTTAAATGTTGTTGCTGTCTTTAGTTTGCGCGCTGTCCTGGAGCACGTTCCAGCTTAGGCAGCAGGGAGACAGAGAGAGAGAGAGAGAGGGGGAGAGGGAGAGGAGACAGGGCGAGTGCAGGAGACGAGAACGAGCCAGCACGCCCGTCGACTGTTGATCCTGGTGCTTTGATGTTATACAAAGTCGTTGTCGCGACGAGAGAGAGAAGGAGAAGGAAGTAGTGGAAGAAGAAGAAGAAGGAGGAGGAGGAGAAGGAGCCAGGCAGAGTCAGTAGAAGGAGGAAGAGGAGCAGAACGGGAGCAGTAACAAAGAAGCTGGCGCAGATTTTTACAACTTATGGAGAGACATTGACGCCGACCGTGTGGCAGTGTGGCCGTGTGGCAGGCAGGGACATGGCAGGCACATGCCACATGGCTTGCCACTTGCCGATGCCGCTCACGTTTTGGCAATTTCTCATAAAACAAACGACCATTAACGCCTTTAAGTTGTCGGCTGACTTTTGATGTGCCCCACGCCGCGTGGCAAGCAAAGGGAGGAGGCTCGAGGAGGGGATGCACTAGGTGGGGGTTGCAGGGTTTGCCTGCTTGGTTCCTCCCTGCTTGCTGGTTGTCACTTGCCTGGTGGCTCATATTAAGTTGTCAGTTTTGTGGCG
This sequence comes from Zaprionus indianus, assembly GCA_018904595.1. Classification (NCBI taxonomy): domain Eukaryota; kingdom Metazoa; phylum Arthropoda; class Insecta; order Diptera; family Drosophilidae; genus Zaprionus; species Zaprionus indianus. The sequence goes on from JAEIHA010000344.1 coordinate 3,066,062, forward strand.
CCACACACACACGCCCCTTTTTCCTCCCTCCTCACATAACTTGAGCTAGTTGGCAGCCGGCAAACACTTTTGATCAACTAAGCCACGTTTAATGGCCACAACGCCCCCCTCCCTTACACCCCCGCTGACCAGTTGGCGGGCCAAACTATTGACTGATATGCATATGCAAGTCGTGGGTGAGAGCGAGAGGGCAGACAACAGAGGGGGACGACAATAGACTGAAGACTGAAGTCTGAAGACAGCGTCGAAGTAGCGTTGCAGGCGGTCGCAGCAACAAAGCCAATTTGCGTGCGTAATTTGTGGCACTTTGAGGCTACGTGCCGCACTCTCTGCCACACGCTCTGCCACTGCCTGACAGTGCCCAGAGATGATGATGATGCTGCCACACTGCGCTGCCACACTGCGCTGCCACACTGCTGCCAGGTGCCAGCGACGTTTTCAATGTCATTTGTCTGCATTAGGCAATTTGCCACCATCAAGTGTAGTGTTCGCAGTAGGAGGTGGGCGTGGCCAATTTGTAATTGAGCATTAGCTACTTGAACTGTTCCTTCCCCCGTAGTAACAGTAGTCCCCTGCCCACTGCCACGCCCACTGGCAATTGTGCGTAATTAATGTGCCCAATTAGCTTACAATTTTCTGCAAATTTTCGATAAAAGAGAGTCCTTTTTGGTGAAGTGTAGGGGGAGAACGACTGGTGGATACCCTGGCAAGGAATGAAGTTGTAGAAATTTGAGGTTATGCTTTGTGAACTTATATAGTTCTTTAAGATCTTAGTAGATCTTACTTAGATTAGGAATAATGAAAGATGCAAAGATATCGTAAGGTTACAGAAAATATCGATTTTAATAAAGGATCGATAGTAGTCCGACTGTTCTTATCGACTTATTGTTATTATCGACAATATCGATAAAAAAAATAAAAACGATATCGATAACATATCGTAATAATTATATCCAGATACCTAATAAAAGTCAACTTTGATTAAAAAATCGCAATCGAAAAGCGATAAATAATAACATTCGATAAATGAAAGCAAGCAAATAACATAAGAGAATGTGAATTTTCATCGATACTTATCGATATATTATGCAAAGATATATCAGTTATCGGCACTGTCTATCCCCTATGTTTCTCCATTCTCCGAACTACAAACTTTGGGGTCATCAAATCATTGACAGCGGGAATACCCTGTTAATTTGCGGCACTAACGTTGTCGCCACTTGATGACCCTGTCAACTCTGCTCCCCGTCGAGTTTCCTGCTAATTGTGTGCGAGGCATATAAAAAAATGTAAAGTTGCTTCAAGTTAAGAGCGCTTCTTACTTTCAAGTTGCCACCACACACACACACACACCAAGTACCCCCGTATGTGTGTGTGTGTGTGTGTGGCATGTAAAACTGTTGCTTGACACGCAATTTCACATCTCGAATCACGAATCTCGAAAGCTCTACACGTTTTTCTGTTTAATTATTATTATGATACTTTATGCTTTGCATTTTGTTAGCTGCTGCCACTGCTCCCCCCTCTTCCTCCCCTTCTCCTTCTTCTCCTTCTTCTGCTTGCCTTCTCTTTTTTCGAGAATTCTCTTGCTTTGGTTTTTGACTTTTTGTTGTTTTCTCACTTTGCTCTTCGCGGTATTTTGCGCATTTTATTGTTGCAAAGTTTTATGTGCGGTTTTTAATGTGCCGTATTTTGTGTGTGTTCCCCTGCACGTGTGTGTGTGTGTGCGAGTGTGTGCGTGTGTACTTGAGCAAGCATTTTGTAATACTTGTAATCGTAATGCCGGTACTCAGTCGCTTCTTCCTTTCCTTCAGCTTTTTATGCCCCTTTGCCGCGTGCTCACTTTATGGCACACACACACACACACACCCGAGCGAGTGTGTGTGTGTGTGTGTGTGAGTGTGCCTGCTATTAATTTTGCATTCCTATGCTCGAGTCGAATCGGGGCATATTTATAGAAATGATTTAAGGCCCGCGCTGCAGCATCTAATGCACTCAGCATTCGCGCCCAGTTGGCAGCGCTCAGCGGGAAGAAGAAGCAGAAGCAGAAGCAGAAGCATAAGAAGAAGAAGAAGCTGCCTGGCACAGAGAGAGAGGAGGGGGAAGCCAAAAGTGTGTGCGCTACTTGACTCGTGTCGGCATGGGGCCTTGGGTGGCTCATTTGCAATCCACATGTGTTTTCTACCTCCCCCTCTCCCTTGCTCTCTCTGTTTCTCTCCTTCTCGAGATAGAGATAGAGATCTATCTTCCTCTCCCACTCTTTGTGCTTCTTCCTCTGTGGATCAACAGGTATCTGGTACAGCGCAGCCAGAGTGTAATGGGTAGTGCACAGGGTGTTCTGCTTAGCAGTACCCTCAACATTTTAATCTCCTTCTCTTTGTCTCTCTCTCTCTCTGCTAATCTTCTTCTTGGTACTTTTCTTTTCTTGACTAGATCAACAGGTGTCTAGTAAAGCACAGTCGGACTAAGTTAAGGTTAAGCTCACAGGGTGCTCTTTTAAACCTCACTGTACCTCCCTATCTCCCTGCTTATATATTTTAGAAATCTCTACCGTTCTCTCCCTCTTTATCTCTCTCCATTTTTCACTAGATCAGCAAATGTTCGGCATAGCGCAGTTAGACTAAGGTAGCTCTTAGGGTGTTTCACTAAACATTAGTTTCTCATTGGTACCTCTTCCCAATTAACCTTTAGAAGGTCTCAGAATTTGAATTTAAGAAGATTATAATTATCTACAAGGTGTTTTACAGTTTGCACAGGGTGTTCAGTACTACTAAGCACCTTACTAGCCTTCTTTCCTTTTCTCTCAAGGAACAACAAGTTGAAACTCTTGTTTACATCTGTAACAGAGCAGCCAATGAAGTCAGTCACAGGGTGTCCAGCTTCAATTATTTGTCGCCACTCAATTGAAAAGTTTACAAAACATTTCATTTACTTTCAATGTAAGTTGACAAATTGTTTTGAATTCGTGGTAAATCATTCATTCTTTTCGATTGTGATTCCGAATTTGGGGCAATTAATGCGAGTTGTTGTTAGTGTTGTTGCTGCTGTTGTTGCTGTTGCTGTTGCTGTTGCCAATGCTGGCATTTACAATTCTTGTTCATTCTCTCTCTTTATTAATTTTTATCATCTGTTTTTATTGTTCACAATTTGAGGGTAGGCAAATTCATCAAGGCAACTTCAAATTGTGCTGCCCCCTTCAGACTGTGCGAGTGTGCGTGGGTTTTATAACTGATTATGAAAGGCCAATTTGAGTGTGCGTGTGCCTGTCTGTGTCTATGTATGTGTGTGAGTGGGTGCGTGTGTGTAAGTGTGGCCGCATTTGGGTCTTTAGGAAGTAAATTCAATGACTTGAACTTCTATAAAAAGCATTTACGCAATTTGTGCTCCTACAGCACTTGTTGCTGCTGCTGCTGTTGTTGCTGTTGTTGCTGTTGCTGTTGTAGTTGTGCGTTTTATTGCACGTTGTTGTTGCTGCTGTGCTGTTGCTGTTGCTGTTGCTTCTACTGCTGTTGCTGTTGTTGCTGTTATTTATAGCCAACCACAGCCGGCTGATAAGGCCCTCCAAGACCGCGTGCTCTGCTGATATGTTTACCTGAAATTCTGCAGTTCGTTGTCGTTTCCTACTTGAGCACCCTCCTTCCGCCCCACACCTCCCCCGCTGCCCGGCACAATCTGCCTATCGACCTTGGCAAGTATTTGGTATCATAAACAAATTGTATCTTTCGTTTATCGATTTCGTTTCGTTACTTTTTTCGCGCATATTAATTAATGACATTGCCCCGACCCAACTCAGGACTGAGGACTCCCAACCCAGGCCCGGCCTAATGAGCACCCTTGCGCCTACTCGCCGCTAGAGGGAGTGTGAAACCTGAGCTCAATTAGTCATAACTTAATGGTACAGGCCAAGCGAGAAGCAGAACTAGATCCATCTGACTTTTACAGCCAGCAACATTTTGGCTTCCTTCTGGCCAGTTTTCAAACACTTGACTGACTACACTACACTGCCAACTGTAAGTATGCGCCCACCATCCCTCTCTCTTTCACTCTCCCCCTCTCTCTAGCTCACTCTCTCTCTCTCTTTCGTTTGGAAAGTTGTGTTGTCGAAAGGTTGCACTCGCAGTTCAGTTTATTTTTGTGTGTGGCCAATGTTTGCTACAGTTTGAATTTGTCCAAAACTTTAGCTAGCAACTTGGCCCTGTCCCTCTCCTTCTCCTTCTGCTTCTCCTTCTCCCTTCCCTCAACCTTCTCTTCGCAGGTCGCAGGTGCAGCTTCCTGTGTGCAGCACAATTAGCAATCTGACCTTTTAACCCTTCTGCGGCCGCCCAAAACGCCAGACAGCGACCTTGTAACCACAGCAACAATGGATGGACGAAGCCAGAAGGCTTCTCTGCAGGGGCAGGTGAATGGGAGTACAGTAAGGGGGGAGTAATTTAAAGTGGTTGAGGGCATATCATGCCAACAGGCCGTAAGTGAGACATTTAAATGCCAGGGAATTATGCTAAACAACGTTCTTGCTGAGATAAACATGCAAGATATAGTTTCCAGCATAACTCATATAGAATATATGATACCAGAACTTTGAAGCAAACTTGAGCTGCCTTTAGTTACCAAGAGACTGCACAGTAAATTTAAGCTGGCGTGCTCAATTAGTGCCAGAGATCTGGCAGAGGTTATACTTGTATGTAGGTTGGCGGGCTTTCGACTAGCAAGGGAGATAGATTCATTTTAAAGAGCATTTCAGGTTGCTTTGGGCTTAAAGGGTGTGCAAATGAAAGTTGGGCACTGAAGCTCCAATAGTTCCAGAGATCTATTCTAAATAGCACATAAAAAACTGAATATGCAAGTAAAATAGAAAATGGGTTCATTTTGAACTGAACTGACACTGAAGCTCCAATAGTTCCAGAGATCTATTCTAAATAGCACATAAAAAACTGAATATGCAAGTAAAATGTAAATTAGTTTCATTTTGAAAAACATTTCAGTTAACTTAGGTCTTAAACAGTCTGCAAATGAAATTTGGTCACTGCAGTCTCAGTGGTTCCAGAGATCTAGGCTAAATAGCAGATAAATAATGGAATATGCAAGTATAACAAAAAATACATTCACTTTGAAAAACATTTCAGTTGCCTTGAGTCTTAAAGAGTCTGCACATGAAATTTAGTCACTGTTGACCCTGTGGTTCCAGAGATCTAGGCTAAGTAGCATATAAATGATGGAATACGTGAGTAAAACAGAAGATGTTTTCATTTCGAAAAACATTTCAGTATCTTTAGGTGTAAGACAGTCTGCAAATGAAATTCAGTCACTTTTGGCTTAGTGGTTCCAGAGAACTAGGCTAAACAGCAGATAAATAATGGAATATTTGAATATTTGAGAAAAAAGGTTCAGTGAAGCAAAAGCAAAAGCAATGACGCACACTTTTGTAATTCTTAACGTACAAAAATCGTAAATACATCTTCATTACCGTCCCGTCGCCGAGACAAATCATGTCAGTGTCAGAGCGTCTGAGCGTCAGAGCGCGTCTGACTTGAGTGCTTGAGTTGTGACTAAATGCACATTGTGCCCGCTGACAGGTGAGTGCCAATTTAGCGACTGATGAGCTGTGTCGCACGGCTAGTAAGTCACTCGGTTATGTCATCGCTGAGACTGCACGCCCGAGAAGGTGCCAGCGGAGGTACCACTCAGCAGGGTATGCAGACAGTCGTGGCGCACTCCCAGCTGGCTTCAGCTCGCTGCCAAATTGTGTCCCAGTTGCAGTCCGAGAAGCAGCGCCAGTCGATGATGTCATGGACAATGCAAGATGACGATGGTGATATCATACATAGCTCATAATGTCTGCGGGCCACTGAGGCAACTCTGGCAACATCGACATCGGAATCGGTTTGGGCCAATCGTGTGCAATGCATAAGCGACGGCGCCTCTGGGGGCAGTGTTTATACGCGATTAGTTGCGGCTATGAATCCATATCCAAGTCAAGTCGCCCAGCAGCGCGACTGTCGATTGCCGTTTGCCGATCTTGGATAATACACATTGATGATTATCATCATTACTAACTGTACAGAGCAGAGCAAGCCACGAGTGGGAGTGGGGGCAGTTCGTGAGGTGTTTTGGACTCTACCATGTGATATGGGCGGATCAGATCTTGATGAAATTAGTTTAGTAATCAGTAGTTAGTTTACCTAGATCTCAGCTACGATAAGAGCTGTTATTGAACTCGGGCATACTCCATCCGCATACTCAGCCTGTCTGCCTGCTCACACTCTTATCTAATCTCAACAGCTGCACAAACTGTTCCTTGCTGGCCGCATCTGTTGCAGGGTGCCTTGAGGGCCAGCATACCCGATTGCATGGCTGTCGCACAACCCACATTAATCAAAAAACGGCGAATCGAACATCAAGATGCTGACAGCTAAATTATATAGCCGCAAAATGGCTAAGTTTTCAGCCGAAAATTTGAAGTTGCAATTGCAGACGGAGTGGGAGGAGGTGGTTTATGGTTGCCCCCCCGTACTTCCCATTGCTGCTGCGACTTGTTGTTGCCACTTGTGCCGGTGGCCAGATGCAAATCGTAAATGGCAACGCCGACTGCGAGACGACGTCGCGTGGAGCGTGTTTAATTGCGTGCAATTTGTTTAAGTCCATGCAAAGCTACCAATCTGCACACACATAGACAGAGACAGACAGACAGACAGACAGAGAGACTGACAGACAGAGAGACTGACAGACAGAGAGAGAGGGAGCCAGAGAGACAGACAAAGAGACAGTCAGACAGGCAGAGAAAGAGAGCGAGACAGTCAGACCGATGAGACATTCAGACAAAATAGAAAAAGAAACAAAGAGAGTGAGATAGACAGACAGACAGAGAGACAGTTAGAAAGACAGACAGACAGATAGCGAGAGACAGAGAGAGAACGACAGTCAGACAGGTAGACTGTCAGTGGACAGACAAACCTCTCTATAAAAACTCCTGTCTGGCTTTCAAATTGTTTCAAGTGCATTGCCCAGTTCCCCAGTTTCTCCAATTGATGGAAACAGACACAGAGAGCGATGAAGGGAAAGGGGCAGAGAAGTGGTGTATGGAGAGAGGTGGGGGAAAAGAAGAGAGTTAGAGAGACTGAAAAATCCAGCTGTGCCTTAGAAAAAAGCTTGCAATTACTACCCAATATAATTTATATATGTATATAAGTTCTTGTTCAGCAACAAGTCGGGAATGGTTCTCTAATAAATAATAATAATAATAAATAAATAAGAAGTTACGAGAAAGAGAGAGCAATGCATGATGCTCTGTAATTACTGATAACGATATAATACATATATATTCCTTAGAAGTCGGGGATACCTTATGTCTCCCATTTAGGCAGTCAACACTGTATTTGGCCAATGGAACAACTGCAGGCGAGATAAGCCAAGGGGAGGCAGGGCAGGCTTGTAAGATGTTACTCAAAGTCAGTTCGTAGACAGCGCTTGGTGTGTGTTAGTGCGTACACACACACACACATATATATACACACATACATATATATTTGATTTTTGTTGGGTTTAGAATTACAGCAACTCATTAGGCACGCACAGCCAACAACGACAACGGCAACGACGACGACGATGACTATGACGCCGGCAAGTCAGCAGCGACAGCGACAGCGACAGCGACAGCGACAGCAGCTTCGTTGTAGGTCATGCTGGCGACCGACAGCAGACTGTGACTGATCACTGTGACTGGCACGAGCAACGGCACTGCAACTGCAACTGCGACTGCGACTGCGCTGTGACTGCGACTACGACTCGCTTCACAGTGTGCCTTTTAAAGTGAATGCTAAACTTTAAACCCAAACTTAATTACCTCGACTGAGTGAATGACTGAATGAATGACTGAGTGTGGTTACAAACACACACACTCACACACACACACACACTGCGTAAGCACACATAGTTGAGTTATTGTTTAATAGCCTCTCAGCTCAGTGTTATTTATATTTATTCCCATTCCCATTTCCATTCCCCATTTCAATTTTTATTTTCATTTTCATTTTTGTGTGGCCAACTTCCTTATGGGCCGCGTGGAAGCGACAGCGATTACACTGCACAACAAAACACAGCAGAGCAGCGTATGAATATGAATTCTACATTCATCATACGTGCGAGTACTCACTCGTACCTCTGTGAGTGTGAGTGTTTTGCTTATAGAAATACGAGCAAGTATTTCGAAATGCGATCTCTGTTCGACTGCGAATCGAGAGGCAGAGGGAGAGGCAGAGGGAGAGGGAGAGGAGACCGACAAGTTGAGTGAACTTGCTGTCGAATATGTCAATGTACCCGGCACTACGACTATATCCCATTGCAGGAATGTTAACATGACGAACTTGCAGTCTAGAAATTCAATATCAACAAATAAAAATCAAATTCCGCCCATCGTCAATTAAACTATCCAATTACGACTTGGCAAGCTAAACAATTCCAATGTAAACAGAAACAGAGAGTCGCAGTCGCAGTCGCAGTCACAGTGACAGTTGCACTAACAGTTGCACTAACAGATACTCGTACTTACGGCTAACAGCTGCAACTTAACATGCCCAGTCAGCTGTTGCCAGACTTCGTATCTGTCAATGATGCCTTATCAATGTTACTCTACTCAAATGTGGAACAAACTGAAGCAGCGTTAAATCCAACTCTGATCTACCATATATGATGGCAGTATATATAGCTATATATGTCAGATAAGATAAGATAGTTTGGCAAATGCGAGGCATTGCCCTGCACAGCATATTTCATTACACTGTTCAAGAGAACATAAAGACCCAATCGTAATACCTCTGGCCTTTGGGCCTCGACAGGCTGCATATGATTTACACACAGTACGGCAATCGATCATACTTATTGCCGTGGATGCTGACAGTTTCGCCATGGACTGTCCGGCCTGTGTCGGTCAGACTGTTAGACTGTCACACTGTCAGTCTCTCTGGCAATACATTTGTCTGACCGCGTTTTTGAGGTCAACGCGTTGCTCATCTGTACTGGGGCGAGGTGAGGCAGGGAGAGGTGGGGCCGCAGTGAAGTGAAGCGGCAAGTCAGCCCAGCAATATCAATAAATTAAATATTGACGTAGCCAACGCACAGTTGACGATTAACTTATCTAAGCCGAGAGAGCCGAGTAGGAATCGGAATTGTAACGAAATCGGAATCCGAATCGGAATCGGATTGGAACCCAGTAACGACCTCGTACCCTCATCGCATTAGGGTAGCGGGATTTTCATCCAGATTGAGCTTATCGCTCCAACTGAGTATTACCTCATCGAATAGGTGCGAGTGTGTGAATTTGATGAAGTTGGCTGAACCGAAGGCAACTCTACTGATGGTGATATATTATATGGCATATGGCATATGGCATAAGTATGATATGATATAATCTAGTACCATTGATCAATTTACGCAAAGGGGAAACCATAAGCCTGCTGGAGAAGAAGCAGAGAAGCTAATAAAGTGTCCAGAGAAGCGCTTGCTGCCTACCAAATTTGCCAAATGCCAAGCGGAAAGTTAATGCCAGAATGAATAAGTGCGAATAGGCGTGGACGCGGGAGGATGAGAGAGAGAGAGAGGCAAGAGGAAGAACAGAGAATGGAAATTGACTAACAAATTAACTGAATAGCTGACTGACTCTGCATAGAAGCTGTATAAATTAATGGCCATTTGAAGGCCCATAAAGTAGCCGCACTTCCAGCTAGACGCGAGACACGAGACGCGACCGAAGACTTGACTTGACTGCGACAGGGACCGAGACTGGCACTGAGACTGGGATTCGATACTGATTGTTTTTGGCGACGTGTTTGGCGCACCAAGTGGGCGCGACATTTTGGTTTCAGTTTCGGTTTCGACGGCGCACTCCTCCGCAAATGCAAAGCACGTTGTCATTGCTCCCCTTCCCCCTCCTGCGGTAACTACCAACTACCAACTACCAATTGCCTATTGCCTATTGCCAACTACAAAGTGGCAAATGCTAACAGGCCGCGACAGCGCCAGCATAGATTGATGCCGGGGATGAGAGGCCTGCTGCAATAGTTGTAGTTGTAAAGCTGTAACGATCATAGATTGTTTTATTATGATTAACTTGAACTATACATCTTATATGGATTGAGTTGTTTAATATATTTCATATTAATTCGATAACTATCAGTCAGGAGTATAATAATAACTAGCAATTGTCCATTAGAAAACTATCGATTAATATTCTTGAATAAATAAAATATGATTATAACATAAACAGCTTTGAGCGATAATAATGATTGAGTTTTTACAGTAAATCGATAGTTGTCAATTGCAATGATTATATGGTCATCTTTATTTGATAAGTATCGATACAAATTATTGTTATTCAACAGCATCAATCGATCACTATTGATAACAGTATTCATTTGTTATTCCAATGTAGATTCTCGGTGGAAATACAGAATAAATTGGGAATACATTGTAGGTGTTGCGATTACGTGATCCCTACGTGAATGAACTGCTGATCGTGGTAATTTTGTGTCTGTTAAGCAATCCGATAATGATTTCAGAGCTTTAATTTATGCGCTTCTCTCTTCTTTAGTGGCAAGCATTTTGCATTATGGTAGTGTTGAAAGAGATTCTCCATGTTTTCTCAATCAGGTAACTCTATATTGGCATCACTTTCGAAAACGTTTTGTGCCGCCGCGCAGAGTTACCTTTGGGGCATGCCACAATGTGCTATCATCGTTGTAGATGTGCTTGTTGTTGTTCTTGTTGTTGTTCATGTTGTTGTTGTGGCCACAAAGCTAACCTCAAAATGCGGCCGCAAAGAATGGGGTTCATTATGGGGCTCGTGGCTGTAGTCGCGTCTGGGCTGCAGGTGCCCGAGGCCAAGAGGGGAGGTGTGCGCGGAGGTGGGGAATTAGAGGGGGCTCAAGTGCAGCAGCCAGGGCTGAACAAAGCAGACCCCGCGCACTGCAGTCGTCGTCAAGTGCAACGTCATCCTGCTTATTAAAGGCATTACACCTACGCCGCACACACCACACACAACAACGACAGGAGACAACAAGTAAACGTAATTACCGAGCAGCTCCCACTGTCTGCCCCCCGTCGCCCTGTGCCCCCCCTCAACTTGTAAGCGTCGCCTCAAATCTTTGTAGGCCTCCTTGTCATTGTCACAGCTGCAACGAGACTCGCTGACATGAGTCTTGCCGGGGTTGACGAACGAGCAGGGGAACTAGGCAGCAGGCAGGGGGCAGTGGGGGTGGCAGGGGCTAGGCAGGGCCAGGGAGCGGCAGCCTCTTTAGCGGTTTGTTGATTTCTTCAGCACATTTACCCAGAAACAGAAAAAAACAAAAAAAAAAAACCTCATTTCTTTTATGTCTCAAACACTTGAACTGCATCAGCGTAAGCTGCAACTGTGTGTGTCGAGTGACAGTCACCGAAACGGCTAACCTCCTCCCACATTACCCTGCCCCCCTTAGATACCTATGCTGTGTATGCAACATAGGTACGTTCCCCCTTTGTGGCAACCTCACTTGTTGCCGAAGTTGCAAAACATTCGAACGCCTCTTTGAGCCATAAAGTATTTAGTCACTGTAGGACCTTGAAGCGCTGTTCATTAGCCAGCTATATAGCAAACGATATATACCCGGCTACCTTGTGCACCCCCTGACTTGGCAGAAGATCAGTTTGTCAGACTCGGAGTGAAGATGAAGAGCTGTTTAGGTGCCTCCTCTTTCTCTCTTAATACTTCAATCGAAATTGAAATGAGTAGGGTCTCATCTTCTGGTGATAAGGTACCTCCAACATCGGTTTATATCTTCATATCAAAAAGAGTTTTTCCATTTGCAGATGGAGAGGAATTGGGGGTTCCTTCTTGTTATCCAGAGAAGTCCTCTAGGCATTAGTGCTCTATGTATTTGTTTACTCTTAAAAATAAGTACTGCATCACCTTCTGGCAATAAGGTAGCAACTACAGCTACCCTTCTCCCAGTTTTGTAAGTGTTCGTTCACTTTTATCGCCTTCACTTTCAGATCTTTAGGTCCGACTTATACAAATATTTGCATAGTCGGAGTGTAAAGTGTATTTCAGATTTAGCGCACACTTTTGCTACCTTCTCCGCTCTGCTCTGCGGCACTACCGACTTCCAAAGTCCGTCGTCATGTTGCCTAATGGAGTCCACTCCACCCAACACTGCCAACACTGCGTAGCGTCAAGGTCAAGTTACTTTTCTGTTGGCGCTGACCAAAAATCGTGTGTATACACTGACAGTTTGCTTGGCGGCACGTTTATTGTGCCAGCAGCAACAGCAACAACAGCAGCAGCAACAGCAACAAACACTGCGACACTCAGGAAATAAATCAAGTTTGACTTTTGGCTCAGCTTGTTGTTGTGGTTGCTGTTTGCTGTTGCTCGCGACGATGTTGCTGTTGCTGTTGCTGTTGCTGGTGTTGCCGGCGATGTTGTCGCTGTCGCCAGGTCTAGCGACACTGACAAATATTTGTCTTTTGAGAGCTAATGGCCACATTAGGTGACCGGCGAGCGGCCCAGCAGTGACCTATTCCCAGCCACATATCGTACATAGGTATATGGGATCGCCAACTGGGCGTGGCACTGCTCGACTGAGGTAGCCAAAGATGATCGAGCTTGAGGCGTGGAACGTGAAACGTGGAGCGTGAAGCGTCAAGCTGTCTGTCTGTTTGCCCATCGAGAGTCTCGAGTCTCAAGTCTCGCGTCGAGCCACAAACGAGTCGAGCAAACAAGAAAGAGTCGAGAAAACTTACCGATCCCGGGAGAGATTTGTCTTTAGTACTGCACATTGATTCGACACATACCTGCAAAGGGAAGACAAAGCGCAGACAATGAGTAAAATGGCCACAAATGAGCGCAAAGTTGTTGCTAATTGAATTATTAATGCATAAATCAATGCAAAATGATATAATCGTTGCGGGTTCGCAGCGCTGAAACTTGTTTCCAAAACATTCAGTTCAGCTAGTTCGGCTTCCTCTCAGAAGATATATTTGTATAGCTTATATATACGCAAGGCATTTGTCTATATATGCTAATACCCGACTACAATTAAAAAGCCATCAATCAAGCCCTCTTAACTGATCTCGCAACGGATCGGACTCAACGGCTGTTGAGGTTAAGTTGAGCATAAGCTGCGGCTTAGATTGATTTATCTATCGATAGATCTATTGATCTAAGCGAAAGTGTGAGGAATGTCTGATCGAACACAGGAAGGCGGTTAATTGAGGGAGAGAATATAAATTCTATTGATCAGCTCACGATAATTAAACAATATATTCGGCTGCGATGGATCGTTCCCCCTTTGTTCATCTAAACGATATAAACAACTTGTTGTTTAACTATCGTTAGTAACATTGTTAACACGTCACTTCTTTAGGTTATTTCTCCATATGGTTTTCATTCAGGAAACGATAAATAAAGCGGTTCAAACTTCACTCGATAACAACTTAGGGCTCTCGTTTCGCAAAGTCCACTATCATTATCAGGAACTATCCGCCTGATATACCCTATCTCAGGTTCTCGCCCCGAAATCCGTACGAAATCTGCAAAATGGAGAAGGTAATGAACTTGCGAGAATCACGCGATCGTCGGGCGTATGTTATAATGCTGAGTGCAGCATATTGCATACGATACCAACACCTCGCACTCACACATACACACACTCATGAATCCGTGTGTGGATGGTATAGTTTGGATGTCGCATTTTTGCTGGCTTAGTCAGCGCGTGCACGAGTTGAATTGAGTTTCGATTCGAGCCAGAAACATTTCGGGTTCAAGCAACTGAATAGTTTCGGCACCTGTGAACAGCAGCAGACCGACAACAGCAACAGCAACGACAGCAACAGCAACAAGATGTTTGGCCATTAAATGGCCCAGTGATAAGGCAACTAGTTCCGCAGAGAACACGTAATCATGAATTGCGGCAACAGCTGCCGCTTCTGCTTCGGATTCGTTTAATAAGCCACAACCGGTTCCAGACTCAATGAGCCGCAAAGGCACAAAATCGAAAACATCAAAAACAAACTCTAGAAGAAGTTATATAAATTATGGTAGAAGCACAAGCACAAGCAGAAGCAGACGGAGATGAGCGTGCGCGATCGCGCGACTTAATGCATGCAAATGTCAGAAATATGCATTAAATTAAGATTCATCAGTGCTGTCACCCTGCCTCACCCTAACCTACTCTGCCTCCCACCACCCCCCACAACAATCATCATCACGATCATTCCATTTATTTCGCTAAATAATGAACTAGCTCAGTTAGTTCACTTGTTCACCTTAAAGAAGTCATTAAGAGCGCTTGAAGATCGATGCAGGTTAACTAACTTATCGATTAATTATCGGTTTTATGAATATTTCCCATCTTTAGCATATGTTCGATTTAATTGTTGATCCCTTAAAGAATTTAATCTGCCTCGATAAAGTTATCGCTGTGTTATCGATTTCAATCACATTTCCCTCTATTAGCATTAGTTATATTTCATTTCATATAATAGCTGCATGGAAAATAAGTAATAGACTGTTCAACTTAAGCTTTCTTTGTGATTTTTATCGATAAGTTATCGATTGCAATCAAATTTAGCAGCAAATCACTTTAATTTTTTTAATAATTATGGAAAATGAATAATGGAATCATCAATTCTAGCTACTTCTCACAATTTTATCGACTTGTTATCGATTACAATCTTATTTTTCTCATCACTTTCATTTTCGAAAGCAGAAAATTTTTATTTATGAACTCGCACTGCACGTGCTGAGTGCCACCGAGTCCAACCAGTCTTTTATCGCTATATTTAAATGTTGAGCTATCATTAGCATGCCCGAAAAATACACACACACACACACACACACACACACACACACACACACACACACACACACAGTCAGCAATCGGGCCAGCCTTGGCTTTAATCTGATATCGAAGATCTAAAAGGCTTGAGCGTGAATCCGGAATGCGAGTAAACTAAAGAGGAGGAAGCTCTATAAGGAATTTCCCAGCTAATACCCTGTGTTTCGAAATATCGCTAGTACAGTTTGAGAGTGACTGCTGCAGGTGGCTTTGGGCGGTTATCATACAGTGCCGCCGCAGCGCGTCATATTGCTGTGGTGCTCTGGGCTTATCAACTTGGCAACAATGACACGAGCATGAAAACAACAGCAACAAGTGGCAAGAAGCAGAGCCAAACTATGCCAGCCGCCGTTGTGTGCGTGTGTATCTGTCTATGTGTGCCCAAGAGAGTGCATGTGTGTGTGTGTGTGTGTGTGTGTGTGTGTGTGCGTGAGTGTGCGTGAGTTATATCTTATCTGCAATTGACTGGCAATGCTCAACTATGCGCTTTCCTTTCCTTCAATGTATGTGGAGCGCTTTACATTTTTCACTTAATTGATTCGACAACACAACAGCAACAACAACAGCGATACTAACAACAAATACTACACTAACAACAACAACAACAACTAACAACAACAACAACAACACTAAAAAGAACAACTAGCAAGAAGATCCACTGGAAGCACTATCACCACAGCTAATTCACTGGCCAATATGGCTAACATACTCCAGAAAATGAAGCTAGAAAGCAATTAGACAGTTCTACAAATCGAAAATCAACCATCTCTATATTGTGCGATTAATTTAGCGATTATTGATAGGTATATATCGTTTTTACATATATTTTAACTAAGTTCAATCAAGTTGAGTTTACCAATAAATAAATAGTACGTTTAATTAATCGATTTGTGGCATATAGTTGAATTGACTTAAGTTTATAAATCCGCTAAAATGTGCAATTTAATTATCGAGAGGTTGTAGGTTAAATTATGGCATAAAGTTGTATCGACTTAGGTTTTCCAATTCCTCAGAGTATTCGCAGTTCGAGCTTCGCTTCTGCTCGATTGTTTACATAAATATAATATGCAATATCTTGGAGGCGTCGAGGGCGGGGGGGTTGATTAGCATAATTATGCATTTATTGCTGCCTCGTTTGATTTTTTGATGTTAATGCTTTGTTTTGTTTTAATTGGCTGGCAAAGGCCGAAACCAATTAATTGTTTAAGGTGTTTTAATACCCAAGCCTGAGGCGGCATAGGGCGTAGGGTTTATGAGACTATGCAAATTAGTAGGGCGAACTAATAAATATATATTTAAATATATATATATTCCTTTACAGCAAGGGCAGCATTTGTGCTTTAAAAATTTGTATATATATCTAGGAAAATAATAAATAAACAATACTCCCTATCGTGCCATCAAACTGGAGTAAAAATCGTTAAGAAAAAGTTTGGTAATCGAAAGGCAAAGAAACCTGGCTAAGCAGTTTAGGTGTCTGGAAGTCGATAACAGTTTGGCAACTGTTTAAGCCCGTTTCGATTTCGATTTAGACTTATATTTCTATTTATAAATTGAAATGATTGAATTCCAGAACTGCGCGAAGATCCTCTTTTAATATTTGTTTCTCTCCCTCTCTCTCTCTCTCTCTCCCTAATTCTCGTTGTTGTTTTTAATGACAACGTCATGCCCCAGCTGCGAGTTGAATCTGGAGATGATGCAACTGGCATCGTGTTGTGGCATGCATACTCGTATATAGTAAGACAATCGGGTGACCCATCAGCCTTCTTTCATTCGTTCATTTTCCACGAAAACATAAACGAAATTCAACACAAGATTAATAAAGCGATTATAAATTGGCGCATATTGAAGAGTTGCAGCTGTTGATGTCACCCCGGCCCAGTCCACACCCAGTCAGACCGTCAGACACTCGCATCCCTCCTTGCCACATCCCAGACAAGGCGCAGCCCCAAACTGAAGATTTCATCTTTGATCCGAAAGCGTGTGTGTGCTGATTGTGATTTATCGCTGGGGCCTCTTTACCAATTTGGAGCTACTTTTCCAAAAACAATTGGGCAATTTTAATTGAACGCACATATGGGCACGATACACAATACATATATATATCGTACAATATATCGTACAATATATATCGCACCATATGCAAGGTTAATCTGTGCAGAGAGTGACAGATTTATTGCCAGATCTAAATGGAAAACATTTGACTCGATCAATTCAATAACTGCCAACAAATTCTGTATTATTCGTAGTTGAATTTAAATGAATTACGAAACAGAGATAAATGAATTTCGAAACAGATAAATGAAGCAAATGGAAAACATTAATAAAACCTCGAAGATTCAAATCGAAATTTCGGCGAAAAACTGGAACTGTCTTCGTCTTGGAAATAGTGGAACCAGTTCTGTTCGGCATTGCTGCGATATATGGTATTTTTATATCCTCACATCATCATCGCGCTTCGCAAATCTTCATTGACAGTGATCGTGATCACGATCATAACTATTCTATATACGATATATGTATTTATTGTGGGGTGGGGCTTCTTCAATTGAAATTCGGCATTAAAATGCAATTCTGCAACATTTCTAATGATTGAGGCGTATTCATTGCAATGTTTTATTGTTTATAGTTTTAGAAACTTGCATATTACTTCCCTCCCCTTTCCCCTCTACACTCCTCTTGTCTCTCCCCAGTGCTATTATTGCCGTTGGCTGGTCAGAAAGTTAATTGCATCTGGCAGCTGGTGCTGGATGACACAATACTTGGGCAAATAAATGGTGTGATAGATATTCATAGACAGTCGCGCCAGCATGCATGGAGAAGGAGATGGTAAGGGGAAGGGAGGAGAGGGGAGGAGAGACCCCACTTGGCCCACTTGGTCGGTGCTCTCCAACATTCTCCCAACGTTCGTTTCGAGCATTTTGTAATAACTGAAAAGGCAAAATTGCGACAGTTCTAGTTGGGGGTGGCGAGGCGAGGCGTGGCGAGGGGAGAGGCGTGGCAAGGGGGCGGACAGACATTTCTCATTGTCGTTTGTTGCCTTTTTCTATTTTCAACATTTACGCAATGCAAAAGTCTAACAATTATTATTCATAATGTCTAAACGAAGAAGTGAGTGTGCAAGCGAGTGTGTGTGAGTGTTTCTCAGTGTGTCTGAGTGTGTCTGAGTGTGTCTGAGTGTGGTGAGGCATCGCGACATCCCAAGCAAATATTGGATTACAAAAATAACTAAACAGCGAGTGAAGATGAGGGGGAAAGGAGGGAGGGGGGGGAGTCCACAATCGCTTTACAGCAACGCCGGCGCCTGCCGCGAGCGAAGTTTGTTATTCAGCTCTGTTTAGTCTATGGTCAATGGAATTGCAAGGAAAACCGGACAGACCCAGTCAGGCAGACATGTATATATATATACTTGTATATATATATCGCTTTGGTGTGGGATCCCCCACGCAGTGTGCGCGCACTTGTGCAGGCTGTACAGACCCAAGAACTTCGTTATGCAGGGACAATCATATCGAATAACTGATAGATCAAGTCTTCAAATCAAAGGAAAATCAAAAACAAACTCAAAGCTCTTGAAACAATCGAGATGATCCACGAAAAAAACAAACAGTGCGAGCATTTTGACAGTGCAAAGCGGGTATGCACGACTATCCCAGGGAAGGTTACTAAGAACTAAGCACAGAAAATAGCATCGAAGGAGACTCACATTCTACCTAAAGGTGCTAATTTAATTCTGGATTTTCCTAGGGCATCTCGTAGTCGATCAATTTGTATTTTGCACCTCACTGCATTCATTTTGAATTGCTTGTTGTGCTCGGTGAATACATCGCGTGCTCTTCTTCTAATTCGTTTACAAATTTCTACATAAAATTCTATGTGTTTATTGTATCTTCTAGATATTGTATCTTGTATCTGTCGCGTCGAGTTGGCGTACTATTTATATCCACAATACGTTTGCCTCAGACTCTCGGCTATTACAAAATGCATACATCGCTGCTTGTTTGTTTGTCGTTGTTGTTGTTGTTGTTGCTGTTGTTCTTGTTGTTAATGTTGTTGGACGTTGGCCAGCTGTTGGACTCGTTGTTGTTGTTGTTGTATTTTTGGCCAGTTTTGACCGAAGACAAGCAAACAGAAACAAGAGTAAAGTCAGAACAAGTTGCCTGCATACCCTGTAGAGTTGTCTATGGAAGCAGGAAAGCAACAGTCAGGCTTTTGATCCTGAATATATATGATACGAGCATCTGAAGGATGTAAAGATACACCACAAAGCTTCACCAAGGCAACCTCAGCTTGGCTACTCGGTTGCTTGGCTGATCCTGAATATATATGCATATATATTCCATGTATGGAGCATAAACACTCTAAGGTTAAAAGCCTTATCACAAAAATAACCTTTTACCTAAATATCAGCTTAAAGAAAATATTTTCAACAAAGTTAAACCTAGACTGACTGACTCACAATTTTATGTTGATCCAGAATATATATGCAGTATATACAGTTTATATCTTTATCTTTATATTATTTACATTATGCACAACCTTAAAGGATGCATATTCTTTGCTATGCTAATGACACCCTCCAAACTACCACCTAGGCACCTCAGCTTTGCTTCTTAGTCGCCTTGCTGATCATGAACATATATGCATATATACCCAATTTGTGTGCTATACCTCAAATTGCGAACACCTATCTCATCGTGCAGCTGGATGACTAATTGCTGATGCTGATTTCCTGCTCCCTGCTCCTCGCCCCCCTCTCCACACGCCCCTGGCTGGCGCACTGCAATGCATAAGACGGAAGCGCCAGTTGCTGCCAATTGTCAAAGCCAACACTTCACCCTATCACACACACACACACACGCACACACACGTGGAGAGTGAGTAGGCTAGTTGGTTCGGGCTGAACTTGAGGATCGTTGAGTGGCAAACAGTTTTGGTTGCGCTCGCAAATTGTTTTCGCCCCGGAACAACTCTCGGTCTCCGGTCTAAGGTGACCCCTTTGTCATAATTGATATGGCAAACGTGAAGTTTCATATCAACAGATAAATATTTACTCTCAACATTAGCAAACTTCCTAGTTTCGAACTGAACAATCTATCGATCAATCGATGCGTTGCACTTGAAAATCGTTTCTATTGTTTTGCATGTGTTCTAACTCTGCAATCGATCACTTCAGCGGCACTTGAAGAGACTCTTCGGGAATAGTTTTCGGAGAACTTTAGCTGACTCAAGGGGCAGTGATATTCAGAGAGATTCAGTCTACGTATGAACGCATTTCGGGGATATGCTTGGTGTATTATATTTATGCTTGATCCGTTACGGCTCCAAAGTGATTTGCACACGAGCAGAGCCGAACAGATATAGAGAGCGAGAAGAGAAATGGGGGAGCAGGAGAGCTGGTCAGGGATGTCAGGCGCAACGGACACATGTGTTCGCTGTGGCAACATCTTGCGTCCATATGTTGTGCAAACAAACAATTGAAAATGTCGAAAAAGCATGAGCAATGCACACACACACCAGCACACACACACAGACACACTCGGGGAGAGACGAAAGTAGCGAAATGAGAATTCATCTTGAGAATTGATTCGCTGTGCGGCACAAACTGCTGTTGCTGTTGCGGTGGCTGTGGCAACTGTTTGCTGTCGTTGCAAATATTTTGACAGACAGCAAGAGGGGCAACAAGGGAAAGAAAGAGAAGAGGGGGAAGAAGGGGAAGAGGAGGTAGAAGAGGGGGAAGAAGTGTAAGCAGTGGCAGTCAAGAAACCTGATGACATGCAGGCCACATATGTCAATCTCGGAGATACACACACAATCCCTACAGATCATGTGTATATATCTCTCTCTAGAAGTATATTGTACATCGCACGATTAGCATGTTGCAGCTAACTGCCAGTGGCGCCATCTGTCGGCCGTAGTTCACACTGGTAACTTGATCGTTTAATTAGGGCAAAAACATTTGCACTTCTCGCAGAGCCATTGGCATATTACGCATACGACGCGATGCACCCA
The DNA here is from genome assembly GCA_018904595.1 of Zaprionus indianus. Lineage (NCBI taxonomy): Eukaryota > Metazoa > Arthropoda > Insecta > Diptera > Drosophilidae > Zaprionus > Zaprionus indianus. Next base: position 3,086,938 of record JAEIHA010000344.1, read on the forward strand.
AGACACCATTGCACTCTGCATGGAGTGGGGCGGGGGCATTGTCAATGACCTCATTACGAGCAGAGCACAGGCATAAGCACATCATATATACATACATATGTATGTGCTTTATTTTTGCAGAATTACGCGAGATTCTTTCTCGGGCATTGATAAGGCTCAGGCACTTACAGGGCTTAGACCCAAGCCGAGGCCGATTGGCCTCAATTTCCGATGCGATAAAAGACACACACAGACGCGCAAAACGAACTGTACAGTTAATGAACCCCTGATCTACCGATCGGGCAGTCAAAAACAGCAAGTTAGAGGGAGAGAGAGAGAGAGAGGGAGCACATATTTTGAAAGTTATTCCAAATGAAATGAAATGAAATGTTAATTTAAGAAATTATTTCATGCCTGACGGCGACGACGACGACGACGACGACGACGACGACGATGACTACGGCTACATGTCATTAACTCAATGATAAGGGCTTATCAGTCGCACACACACACACACACACAGGCACCATCCATACATAGATAGGCGAATCAGATGGGCGACAATCGCTCGGCTCTCATAATTGGCGACATCAACGAAAGTGAATACTATGTATGTACGAATATTCGAAATTGGCAACCGAATCATTTTGTGAATTGAGAACAAACAAATGTTCCTTCATCTTCATATTTCGGGACTGTTGATAACCCTGCGAACCAATTAGGGTCATCTCGGGGGCTAACAGACGAAATATTTGTTTTCATTTAATTAAAAGCAACACAAAATTGTCGCAATCAAATCCGGTATAAGTAAATGAGCGCACACACACACAGAGTAAGAAGTCTATCGGTTCATACTTAAGTAGAACCAACTCCGATCTGGCGATAAGTGCGAGGCGTGCTTCAAGCTCCGAACTTCTCTTGTTATTAACGATCATGTCTCTTTAATTTTCATTGGTTGTTTTTATTAATTTGTTACAAATGATCTGAGGTCAGCAACAAGACTCTGAGCACTACAGGTTTTCTCACACAGTGAGACAGAGAGAGAGAGAGAGAGAGACAGATACGAATTGTGTCTGTGGGCCCCCAGTGGCCCCTGTCTGGTGTCTGTCTTCATATTATTTATGTATTCGCCATGTAAAATAGCTCAAGTTCGTTAGCGTTAAGGTGTTGTGTCATCCGCCAGAGGGGAAAACTAGATCAGTCGGGCGGATGCTACGAATTCTTTGCGCCTCACATCAGTGAGAATGCTGCGAGATCTATGGGATGCATAGTGAACGATAAGATCTCGTTATACAGACGATACGATCTGCCGAATATAGAATTCATGGAATTTCCTATGTCAAACGTCAGTGAAAGTGATCCAGATTAGCTCTCTATTTCCAAAGAGTTTCTACACTATCTAATCGTGTGCAAATCGATCTTTATAGCTGATGCTCAGTGTGATTTAACTAACTAATATCATCGAGATCAGGACTGAGATCAGTCAAAGTCATTATGATCATATGCGTTATCCTGCTTGTTGATCATCTGTAGATCATTCCCCACTGAAAGTCTACCGATCGTATTTGATCTACAGATCCTCACGATCAATTCCCAGTTACCCTTCGTGCTACTCAACATAAAGGTTCGTGATCGTGCACGATCGTTGCCCCTTGAATTCCCCGTTAGTGGTACTCACCTTGGCATTGATCAGCGACACTTGGCAGGCATTCAGAACGAGGACGACAACGAGCAGGCGCCACAGCAGCGACAGCTGTGGACGCTGCGTCGCAGCCGCTTGGGATCCCGGCGATCCCATTCTTCAGTCGTTGAGGTTTTGAGTGTGTGTGTTTATTTTTTTTTTTTTGGAAGTTATTTGGTTATATTTATTTGGGAGGTTTAGGCAGTTTTACGGTTCGTATTCGAGGCGTTGGTTTTCTTTTATTGCGTTTACAACGTTGGTGGGGCAAAAAAAAAGAGGTTACGATGTTTATGGCACTGCGAGAGTTGGACTAGGAATAAAGAGAGAGAGAGAGAGAAACGAAATTGAAAATCTGCTAAATCTGAAACTCAGCCTGAGCCGAAAGTGATCAGTAGGAACTGGCGAAATAATAAACGCACATAAGCTGTACGAAAAATGTTCAAGATCAGCAGAAAATAACAAAAATAAATGGTATGAAACCAAAAGCCAAAGGCAAAACGCGAAGCAAAATACAAAATGGGCAAACAAAAAAATAAAATGTAAGACGCGAATTCGCCAGAAAACGCTGGGCTGAGAAAGAAGCAGAGATAGAGCAGGCGGAACGGAACGGAAGAATGGGAGAGTTCTTCGCAGGGTTCTTCGAAGCGCCGCAAAGGCACTCTAAATCTTTCTCTCTCCCTTTCCCTTTCTCAATCCTGGTGAATCTTCAATTCTTTTGCTTGTCCCTTTTTGAATTGCCAGGCGAAATTTTCGCTTGAGTTTTTAAAATTTTTAAAGTTTTTGAATTTATTTTTGATCTTTATATTTTTTTTTTTTTTTTTGTCTTTATCGCGCGCGTTATCGAAATTTGAAAACTTTTGCCGATTGCCACTTGCGGATTTGGGTTCGGTTTGAAATTTGAATTGGATTTTTGTTTCTGTTATCAACGTTTTCTCCGACCACCGTGCTGGAGACTCGTGCTCGTGTCGGAGTCCAGCAGAATGATCGGGCGCTGTGGGGGATTGCTCGATCTCGATCCTGCGAGGCGCGCGCGCTTCCCGGCAGGCGAGGCATCCCTCGATCGCTTAACCAAAAAAAAAAAAACAATTAGCACTTTTTAGTGGGCACTTTAAAAAAAAGAAACGAAGGCGAAGACGAATTTAAATTGCACTTGAAACAACAACAACACCAATGAGGGAACTGAATGTCTGTGTGGAGTGCAGGCCAGGCGGCAGGCAGGCAACCAGTCGAGCTGTGGCAGCCGAGAGTCGCTTGCAGTCAGTCACAGTCACAGTCACAGTCGCAGTCACAGTCACTGACAGAGACGCAGACGGAGACGGAGACAGACACAGGCCCAGAGCAACGCACCGAAAGTTGTGCGACCGTTTCGTACGACGGCGCGCAAACGAATGTCCAACTGGAAGAACTTTGACAGCGACGCCGCTGCGCTGCGCGCTACTGACAACGCCGTCGAAGACAACACACACACACACACACGCACACATAGACGAACAGCGGCGAGCGCGAAACGCGAACAGAGCCCGAAGACGCAAAGCAACGACGACGACACGACAGAACACACTCGCACGTTCACGTACGCACACACACACACACACAGAAACACACACACGCACACACACAACGAGGCGCGCATAGCCAAATGCACTAATGCTGCGGCAGCGGTGGCTGCGGGCAGAGCCAACGTGCAAAGTGGCCGCAAGTTTTACAGTGGCGCAACATCATCAAACAAGTGTTTGCCGAAATCAATGCAGGCACGTGTGCATGAATGTGCATGTGTGTTGGTGCATAATACATATATATAATATGTACATCAATATATATATATATATACATATATATTAAAAAATATATTTGTATGAACATATATTAAATATTTTAATACATTTATTATAAAATATCCTTCTAGTATGTTCAGTCTTCAAGAACTTTATCAAAATTTAAATTTGTCCTTAACCTTCAGGATTTACTATATATCTACACAGCCAGACACACATACCTACACATATGTATTTGTATCCACATGAGTATGTGTGTATGTACCTTTATGGACTGCAAAGTTATAGTAGTCATAAAATTAAATATTCTTTATTCCAAAAATGAATGAAGTCAAGAGAAGGTTGAAAAAACCCATACAAACGTTATTGATAAGCTGAATCAAGTTCATACATACATTAAGTATATTTTTAAAGGTTCAAGTACATTTATAGTACACAATTATCATATATTTATATGTTTATTCCTATGTACAGTCCAACGTTATCAGCAGCAAGGCACTTGATCTGTCCAAATCTCGTCTATGACTTCAGAAATCGAAAGACCTCAATTAAAGCGAATTTTATTTTGAACACTGTGACTTTGTGAATCATTGAACCTGCTACAGTAAATATATTTCATATTTCTCCCTACCAGATAAGTCATAATTGATTTTCAGACTACCCATCAAAGTGCTTACCTATAACCATATTCTGAATAATAAATAGTAAAATTTTGTAAAATGATTTGCATTGCTAAAATTGTCACGAAATGATATTTACGTCAGCATGAAACAAATGGTACATTTCTTGGAATTCTATAATAATTTAGACTTTCCTAGAAACACTCTTTATTTTTAACAGATTGTGACATAGTAACAACATAAACTACAATGCCATTTAATTGGCATTAATTTAATGAGATTTTAATGGGGCACAACTAAATACGAAATCATTTGTGTCACATTTTGACTATTTAAGTTTAATTGTTCCATAAGGTTCCATCGAGACAATCAAAAATAATAATAAAATAAAGTAACAAAAAAAAATATTATAGTAATATATAACATAGTATAATTTTCAGAAATATTCCTAATGCGTTCCTTGCGCAACTAAGCCCACTGTGCTATATTGGTGTAAATGTTTCGGGCGAAGTTAGTGTGTTTTCTTTGTTATGTTCACTTTGTATTTGTTGCAATTGGGTATGGTAAACATAAATAAATGTATTTGTTGCATAAATATATATAAATATTAATGATATATATAATATATTATTATGTTATAGTATTGCAGATGTCTTTATAAACATATTTATTTATTGTCAATGCCAATTGGGCTGTAGCTCGATATATGAAACTGGAATCCTGAATCATCTTACCTCGTAGAGTTCACGCAGTAGAGTACAGGGTATCACTTGCGTCTCTCAAGCAGTCTCAACTTCGCTGAAGACTTCGCAGCGCATACGCGCAGTCGCCGATGACGTTGGCAGCACATGCCGAGAGCGCACTCTCTCTCTTTCTCTCTCTCTCTCTCTCTCTCTTTCGCTGTCTCTGCCTCTCTCTCTGTGTGCACTTTGTGGCGTGGGTGGCTGCGTTGCGTCGTCGCCGTCGTCGTGTGTCGCTGCCGCTGCTAAGTTTATCGCGCTGCGCTTGTGCGACCGGCTCTTTTTCTTATTTATCGGCAACAGGATGCGAAGTTTCTGCGCTGCTCTGCTCTGCTCTGCGCTGCTCTGCTCCAGCAGCACCAATTTAGTCCCATGGCGAAATGGGTAAGAAGAGTCTCTGCAGTCGCTGCAGTCTGTTCTGGGCCCAACCCCGGATTCTTTATCGTTGCCAGAGCTTCGGGCAGAAACTAAACTGGAACAAAAGCTGCAAATGCAACGCCAAAGTTGACGTTAACTTCAGCGCCGGCAGCAGCAGCAGCAGCGTCAACGCCAGCGTCGACGTCACTGTCGCTCTGTAGGTCAACTGATAAAAAGTGTAAAGAAACCAACAGCACCGAAACGGCCACCTAAATGCAGCACCCACTGATAAAGCACACTCGCACACACACACACACTGAGAGAGTAGCTAAGTATGTGTCTGCCAGACGGCAGATGGCGCTTTTGTAAGTGTTTACTTAGGCTTTAGAGCGGCACTCTTAACCCTTTAACGGCCAGAAATCATAGTTAACATTGAATGGACATCGATAAACCGATAAATATTATTAGGATATTTAATTGAAAATAAATACATAAAAAGTGTGTGTTTGCTAATGGTAAAGTTAAGCTTTGTTTAGTTTACAATACTTTATAATAATATAGAAAATACTTAATTAATACTTTATACTTTTGATAGAACTTTTCTCAGATTATTATTATATTATGATTATCTGTTCAGTATTATTATCTTATGAGAAGAAGAATCAAAGCTGAAGCTTATAAGGGATTTCTTTAATACATTAAATACCCATAATTGGTTCTTCTAACTATTACCCCCAAGTTCTTCAAAGAATTATTATTTTAGCTTCATATATTCATATAATACATATATATGTATTGTACATTAAATATATTAAAATATATAATTCAGACAAACTATTTTCTATTGAAAATTTTGAATCTGATTAAATAAAAATCTCAAGTATTTATAATGCTATTATTTTTGTAGAGAATTCTTCGAGTTAATATTAAAAAAAATGGTAGGCATATGAGAAAAAATTGGGGAACATTTTCTTCAAATAATTTTGTACTGAGAAAACGAAAATAAAATGCTGCTCACCCATTATTTTGCTCATAAGTGTATTTTGAGTAAATCTTTAAAATTTATTAAACATAAAGAAAATCTTTTCTCGGAGTATTTAAAAAGCACTTTCAATTAAAAAGCTTTCCATAAGTACTCAATTATTTATTATATTATTATTATTATTATTCGTATTATTAAGAAAACTTCAAGAACTTAACACTCCCAATGCACTTCCTTATCCGTCTCGAGCTCCTTCACTTCGATTAGATCGAAAGAGTTGAGGCATTTTCGCGTTGCTGCCTTGGCCAATTAGCAACATCGTGAGGCACCCGAACCGACCGATGGGTATACACCCCTACCTCGCCCCATCGCACCCAGGAGTCTAACTCGTTGGCCACCCAGCCGACACCCACAGCAGGCGGCCTTCCCATTGGCGCCTTGTGTGGATGTGCCGCCGTTGAGCGCATGCGCCAAGCGGCCTGGCAGTGGGGCCCCGCCCCGCACCACATAGAGCCGCCAACAACCAATGGCCGCGTTGCTTTTGCCACTGAATTGCTTCTTTTTCTTTAGTGGTTTTTTCATTTATTTCGCGGAGCCCAACAAAAAACGTAGTGCGTTGTGCGTTGAGCCGAGCTCATAAAGATTTTAATTGTGGCTTCCGGTAGAGATAAAGAGGCGTCTAAAAATAATTTGAATCTGGGCAGTAATTGCCGGCCGATGATGCGAATGCCGAGAATCCGAGAGCAGAGCTGCCTATCGGAGGCGACCTGTTGTACATAGAGCTACAGAGCATATCAGGCACACAGCTCCACTATTTGGGTCAAGTTGCTCAAGAACACACACACACACACACACACACACACACAGACATACTCTATATATATTCCTATGTGCTGCTTGAGATTGGGATTTGGTGGCGCTGCTGGTCAGGGGGTTATCGGTGGTTAATGCAACATACGAATTGCTTAGAATAGATCCGAGCAGGCTGAATACTTGTACAGATGCTACACTATCTGAGGAGGTTATCGGTTATCGTCGAAGGCGAAGGCGAACGCGAAATCGCAATCGAAATCGTCGCAAACTCAACTTCAAATGTTAAGGCCGCAACGGAACTCACCAGACTAGTCAGTTAACCTTGTTGCTGCTGCTACTGGCTCTGCTGCTGCTGCAACAGTTTGAGAGCCACTGTGCATTCGCTTGCATTCGAAGCTTTTAGCCAAGTCAACAAAAGCTCGCGAAGAAAGCTTTTTTCGTTAGTATTTTCAGAATAAGTTTACAAGAAGGAGGCGTGAACACAAAGTATAATTAGTCTTGAGTCTTTTTGTCCCTCTGTCTGTTTAAATTTATTTTATCATTCATTCAAAATATGAAATTCCGAAAAGCTTTAGGTCTGAATTCGGTTATCGCATAACTCATCCAAGTGCGAACTTGCAATTGCAAAGCGTTGGTCGAGCTTAATTTTAAGTGCATTTATTTTTCATCTTGAAATGGGAACAAAGCTTTTATAAAACCAGAAAGAGGGGCTACCCTGAACAATTTTTTTTTTTGATAATGCTCATTTCTGTCTTATTGATACTATGAAAGTAATAGAATATAAGTAGTTATATATATATATATTATTAGAGTTTTCAAGTATATTTATTATTATTATTATAGAAAACTACCTATTTAATTAATTTAAAAAAATAACAAATATCAGACAATAAGTTTTATGATAGGTATATGAGCGATAGGTCGTTTCGACCTATTTTCAACGGGCAGCAATAAGAAGCATGTGTGCTAAGGCACATCACGAAAGCTCTTAAGCGGCGAGAGACTTATAAGCATTACAACAGACAGATAGACAGACAGATTAGGAACATAAAGAAGAGATATAGAAGAGAAAGAAATATTACTGAAAACCCCTAAAAGCCTTACTCCCAACACAATTATATTCTTCACAATTTCGTTATCAACTATTACAATAAACTGCATAAGATAAGGACATTTCTTATATGGTACTAGTTACCCTATTCCTCTACTTACCGCCTTAATATTCCAAGGCATCTCATCTCTGTATATGTATGAGAAATCACACCTAGGCTAACATTGTAAAAGCATCCATACTCAGCTAAACACGCTGGGGGACAATGTGCCTGGCTAATTCGGGCCACGTAACGTGACATGATTATGATTGGTATAAATAATTGATCCTATCGTTGCCCGACACCCGACACCCGATACCCGATGGGCTGCAGGTGCAGAGGGTGAATGAGAAGTCACGCAATTGAATTCTGAGAAAATTTCGTGCAATCGCAACGAGTGCGTAAGTATCTGATTGCAAACGTTACGCTTAACCTGAAACGGGGTTACATGTATTTATAGATACCGTTGACAATTTGATGCACAGTATATGTGTGTGCCATGGAAACTACAATATACAAGTATGTATTCAAAGTTGCAGTACGTGCAGTACGTCCAGTAGCCTTCACCACATGTCGCAGCACTTGGGGTATTAGGGAAGGTTTCTGTCGATCAAATTGCTCCACTTTTCACATTAGCTTGCTAATTGTCGCTCTGAATAATTCACGAATGAATCGCTGAGTGGAACATTAACTTACCTTTTACCGTATACCGCGTCAGCTTCTCTGACATTCCTGTTGTAGCAGGTCAAACTGGGCTATGGATAACAGCTGCGCTCGTAACCAGTTGGTGACCCCATGGCCAGCCTCATTTCCCTAGCACATGAATAATTGCCCATCGCAGGCCATAACGATTCGATTGGCAACTGCACAAGTGCGCACAGTGGGGCGAAGGCTCCAGCAACTGGTTGTCGGATCTTAATTGCTAATTAATATTGAAGTATACAATCTCAATTAAGTATTTTAAATTCAATATATTCAAAGAACAAACTGTCAAAAATATCAGAAATTCATAACAAATATACTTGTACAAATATTGTTTGTACGTCACTGCCCCAATGTCCACTGAGTATGGCAGGCATAAATGATTTAGGCAAATACTAATTGTGATTGCGCCAGTGTGCAATGAAGGGGCACGAGTGGGAGGGGGTGGCCGAATGCGCGTGAGCGAATAAATGGGGCGATTACTTAGGATACTTTTGACACACTTTTGTGTACTCAAGGCGGGTGCAACAAAGAGAGAGTCAGAGAGAGGGGGGGGAGGGGGAGGGAGGGAGAGGAGCCTTTATGCATACACGAGTGTGTGTGCACCTCAAGTTGCCACCTGCAGAGGGCCGAAGTGAAACCCTTGATTTCACAGCAATTGTGCTGTCAAGTTACTCGCCAAGCGATTCCATTTGAATGTGCCCCCCCCCCCCCCTCCACACCTACCGAACTACCCAACGATTGTACGATTGTTGTGCAATCGCCAATTCATTTCAAGCAGAGTTGGCTTTGAACTCCATGATGTCGAGCTGGACAACCGTTTCAGTCAGTTGTCCTCGCACTGTCCCACTGGATCACTGTTCCACTGTGCTAATCATTATAGCTGTCTCTCTCTCTCTCTCACTGTCTGTGCAGCTCTTTCTTCTCATTCTCGCTGTCACCTGTTCGAGAATTTTAGAAACTGCTTTTACCTTAATTAAGGCCAAAAACGTGGGGCTTTGTACTTGCAACTGGCCCACGTGCCTCACACCAAGCGACACCATTCAATTTCAGCCATCAATATAATTGAGGGCCATGCACACCTTTCCTCGCCCCTTACCCCTTACCCCTTGCCACTTTACAGCCTCCTTCTGACCCTAGGCTTCGGCAATCGAAGCTTTTGAGCGGCTTCTCCGCTCAGCTCCGCTCTTCCAGGCCAGGCCAGGCTGGGCTGGGCCAGACCAGGCCAGGTCAGGCTGCTGTTGAGCATCGGCCAAAGGTCACCATAACAATTACAATTGCCGCATAATGGCACAAATCTATCCACTTTACAAGTTTACAGTAATGTGGCCATCAAATTAATTAAAATGGATTTCGGTAAATTTTAAGCGAAGTTCGGTTGTTCGATTCCATATACCCTGCACGAGCTGACAAGCTGATGATGGGTGTGCCTAGTTCTCATGGAAAAATGAACACTTTATTGAGTATTGATGAGTATAGAGTTATATTCAAATCCATGTCAAAGTAGTAGCGAAGTAACCTCCTCACTGAAATAACTAAATTGGAATTAAATTAAATTAAAACTGATTTTGATTGCGAACAGCCTTGACTACCCTAACATGTGGCCTGCACGTCTGGGTAGTGCTGTCAATATTCTAATTATAGACACATTTAGTTCAATTAATCAGGCAGCAGAGTGATTAATTGAAGAACCTCCTTACTTAATGAATAAGGTTTAAATAGAATAAAGAGTTTCATTAGAAAACCGTTCAAACTGGAGAAGAAAGTTAAACTGTAATCTCAATTCCTTAACGGAATGAGATCTTGTTTATTTTAATACATAGTGATAAGCTTATTATAATAATAATAATAATTATAATATAACAATATAATTGCTTAATTGGGCACATTCATTGCAGAAGAAACCAAGTAAGTAAGTAAGTAAAGTAATAAGAAATTTGTCCGAAATCTAAAGAATAACAAATCAGTTTTCATATTTACTATATGTATGATATATTACATCTTTCTTTATATCTGTAAATAAAGAGCAATCAATACATACTATATAAATAAAGAGTAATCAATGCATACTTTATAAACTCCGGAAACATCTGTCCCACATCGCATATATGTGTCGTAAATCACTTTCAAATCTCAAACATGTTTTTGTGAATCTCCAAAAATTGCATAAGTAACATAACATAGATCTTGGACTATATGCAGATATATCAGTTAAAGTGTTCCACTTTTTTATTCCCTGGATATGAAGATGCTGGAAATAAGAAGGATTTGTGCGACAAAAGAGTTAATCAAATTGACAGATTAGGTATGTTAATTCGAAACACAGCAACAATTCTCACACTCTCTGCTCACTGGAGAGACCCTCTACGTGTGGGGGCCTGGTGCGAGGTACTGCTCGCTATATAGTACGATATGCTGTGAATGGCCAACAAAGGCAAATTCAAATGGAATTCGCCCAACTCTTTTGCCGACTAAATAAATCTTGTTTATGTTTATTCGCAGCAAAGTAATTAAAAGGCAATCGCAAGGCAAATACACCTGCCCCGGCTGTGCTTGGCACCTGGACGCAATCCGGGCGGGCTTCTGTGGGTGGATGATGGCAAGGGGAGGTGGCAACGGTAGGAGTGGAAGAGGGGGGGGGCATTTGAATTTGTCAACCGGCGGCCGCTTTTGCCGCTCACCTTTTTTTTATTTCATGTTGAACTCATTTTTGTTTTCTTTTTGCGCCAGCCTAATAAATGCGAGTGTAAACAAAGCAGAAGTAATAACATTTTTCTATCTCGCTCTTCCCTCCTCTCTCTCTCTCTCTCTCTGTCGCTCTTCACGCTTTTTATCTTCGGCTCGGGGCCTTGTATATTTTCGTGTTAAATAAAATTTGTTGGCAAACGAAAAGTCGTTAAACTTTGGCAGAAAATTATACATCAAAAAATCCAAAGGGGAATTTTTGCATCTGTTGCAGTTGGCAAAATGTTTGGCACGTTTCGGACACGATTAGAAAAATAGATTCATGTTGAGTGCAGTTTTAATTAAATTCCATTAAGTCTTTTATTAGACAAACAGATAAATGAAGAATTTAATTTCAATTGTGTTCTAGAAAATGTTTTACCTTATACATTTATTGTTGAAACATTTTAAATAAAAAAAAAAAAATTAACTGCTTATTCTAAAAAGTTTCAACAACAGATTTGATAGTTAAAGTATCAAGGAGAATCGGAAAAATCGATATACTTTAGTATCGGAAAAGCAACCTTATTAATTTGGTACTGAAAATTAACATAATATTATCTTTATGCTCCCAGAAATTTAACTCAACTTTAACTTCTTTAACAAGTTATTTAATTATATAATTTAAGGAACCATCACCTTAATTAAATCAATCTATCGATAATTGAACCTGCCTATCGTAGCTTGGCATTCTTAATTCACTTCTTCCAATTTCTTTTTGTAAATTACTTGACACTTTAAAATTGCCGAACGCCAATCCGCGTGGACAGTTAATCGACTACCTATCGACCGATTTGGGAAATCAGTTGCAGCTGTTATCATTCAACGGGCACTCAATTTCCCGGAAAATCCACCCCCCCCCGTTTTCGATACGCTCACGCTTAAATTATCGCTGCATTTTCATTTCCATCTGTTGGCGCAGTAGGAAAAGGAAAATGCTGCAGTCTGAAGGGAAAATAATAAAACAGATGCAGCAGCGGGCCGAAGGAACTGTGAACTGTGAAGGACTTTTTCGGGGCAAGCACAACAAGTTGCAGATGCAAATGGAGGCAGTAGCAACAATGGAGAAAAGGGGTGGGAGGGGTGGAGAAAGAAGAAAAAGGAAATCGTGTCTGCAGTTGAAGCGACGGCGATGGAAGGCAAAATTGGAAAAATCGCCCCTTTATCTGCTTGAAAAGTGCCAAAACTGACTCGGCTTACGAATATACCCCCAAATTGGTTACCCAATAGACTGGTATGTGGGGTGGTGGTGGGGTGTTGGGGTTTGTGGTGCAGGCAGGCCGAGAGTGGTGACCACAAGTTGGCTGCATTTCCAAAATGAGATTGCAGCAAGTGAAATGTAAATAAAAACACAAAGTTTTCACTTGCAAAACTCAATCGAATTTCATTCCCATAATGCCACAATAACTAGATGAGAAATCTACTTATTAACTTCGTTTACAGGGTATGTGCAGTATTATTGGGTGGCTAAAAAGAAGGTAAAAGTTGAGGCAGGGAGAGGAATTGGAACTTCTGCCTTGGCCATTTTGCTGAGAGGCCAAACAGAGTTCTCTTGATATCTCATGAAACAATTTTGTCGATGAATTTGTGAAAACAAGCCACCCCTTTTGTCTGCTTTCGATGTGTTGATATTGCAGAACTGATGCTGTCAAGTTTTACTGATGAGTAGAAAGTGCAACACAAAACAAAGCTCAAATTCTAAACTGATAGATAGGTTTGCTGAAATCTTGTTTATTATGAAATGCAGGGCAAAAATAGCAATGGAAGTAAAGAATAGTTAAATTATTTATAGAAGACACTTGTAGGGTTAAGCTGCATACAAAGTAAACTCAACAGATATCTCTTGATTATAAATAAACAAAGCTGCATCAATTCTTGTCGTGAACTTGAACAAGAATATACATTTAGCATATAAATATATATATATTCTATATTTATATATATTTTCTTTACATATTCTCTATAAATAACCTGACAATATCATTATTTCTCGCCCGTTTCTGAGATTTCAGGCAAATCAAATCAACTTGAGACTGACTTTAAATCAGCGCCAAAGCCGACGCAAAGGCCCCCGACGCTGCTGCCGCGACGCTGGCGCAAGCTGATGCCGTCGCCGTCGCCGTCGCCGTCGCCGTCGCTGCTGCTGCTGCTGCTGCTAATACTAATGCTGCTGCGCTAAGCTGCAATTGCACCGCACTTGCCTTTTGTTTTTGTCCTCCTCTGTTGATGTCGATTCTGCTTTGTTGTGCTATTTATTTAATTTTAGCTTCGCATTTCTCATTTGCACATAATTTGTGACTGGAGCTGTCGAGCCAAAGAGAGCGTAATAATGAGAGAGAGAGAGAAAGAGGGAGAAATAGAGAGAGGCTGAGAAGCTTTCATAATTGAAGCGTTGCCTGGACTAGTGTTGTGAAACGTAAGATGGTCGTTTCTTGTATACCCTATAGCTTGTAGTTAGAGGGGAATGAGAGATTTGGTTGGTATAGTCTAGGTATAGTAAAGGTATAGTATAGGTATAGTATAGGTATAGTATAGGTATAGTATAGGTATAGTATAGGTATAGTATATGGGTTTATTGTAGATATATTGTAGGTATAGTGTAGGTATAGTATAGGTATAGTATCTATTCAAAATATACCTAATATACCTACTAGATATATTGTAGGTATATTATAGGTATATTATAGGTTTTGTATAGATTTAAGTACAGGTATATTATAGGTTAGGTACAGTTATAGTATAGATACAATTTAATAATTTAAAATTTATACAATAGGTAGAGCACTGGTATAGAATACAATGGAATAACATGGTATAGAATATATGCAGGTTCTTTTAACTTCACAGGGTATTACACAGTCGTGAGCTAAGTAATCCTATGCTATTTTCACCATTAAAATACCTTGCAACGCTGCAGGCTTCATATTATCCAGAGTACCTAAGTAAACAGTAAGTAGGAGCTAAATATACGTTAGCATTAGTTTATTACAATCTGCATACTCATCCCAAAGCAAATTCAAAGGAGTGCAAGATTGGAAATCAGAGCTGCTCCAGGCAAGACTGTCACAAGTTGAGGCATCTTAACAAGAATAATAAGTGTTGACTAACAGTTTCAGATTTTAATGAGATTTTAAATTTATTTTAAGAATGTAAAGAATACGTTGTTTATTTTGTTTATTGCATAAGCGATGCGTGTGGCTATTCTATCAATATTGAATCGCTTTATCTTATCAATATTTCGAAAACATTGTGCAGGGTATGCAAGCTGCTTTGCAACGGCGATCGGCGCTTCTTTCTACTGTGCAATCCGTTATTCTCATCTTGTACAAATACGAGTACATATAATACGTATATAGTACATATACAAATTGGGATTCTCTGGGGGTGCTCTCGAAGGCATCTCTAAGCTAGATCTGCTTCCAGTCGCCCACAGTCGCCCATCGCCGGTTGCCGCCTCGATTCGCGCGTGCGTGTCCGTACATGTGTGTGTCTGTGTGTGTGTGGTTTGTTCTTATCGGTCTTCCCATCGTCATCGGCAAGTGCATCGGAAGGCAATAATAAAAATTATAAACAAATTAAACTGATCTGATCTAGTCGTGAAGACCCAAACCAATTTCACAGTGAGGAGAATAAACAATTCCGATTTGAAATTCGAATAGAATTCCCAGACTGATTCGTCATTCATAGGGCAACAGCTGAACCAGCCGGCAACCTTGGACTGCATGGAATCAACCCCCTCCCCCTCTCTTTCTCTTTCTCTTTCTCGCTATATACGAGGGTCGTTTGATAAGTCCGTGACTTTTTGAATAAAATATATTTTTTTCGTCAAAGAAGCGTTTTATTTCTCAACATAATCTCCTTTTAGCTCTATACATTTAGTCCAGCGTTTTTCCAATTTTTTTATTCCTTCCAAATAATAGGTTTTCTCAAGGCCCTCAAAATAGTCGTTTGTTTCTGTGTTTCTCTTCATTTGACCCGAATCTCTTACCGCCGAGCCATTTCTTCATGTTTGGAAACAAAAAATAGTCACAGGGGGCTAAATCTGGAGAATATGCTGGATGGGGTAGCAGTTCGTAGCCCAATTTATGAAATTTTGCCATTAGCACACGAAATTCACTTTTTTTCCATTTTCGTTAAAATTCACGAGATCGTCTGCTTTCAATGCCTATAAAACGCAAACCAAAAAACGCAGCTTTCTCAAAATTTTACAGTCAGCTGTTAATCGATAACTGCTGACAGGAGCAGTGTTGTATTTAGAGCAGGTGCGCGGCAAATACAAAAAGTCACGGACTTATCAAACGACCCTCGTATGTTACAGGTATTTGAATAACAATATAAACACAATATTTTGATGACTTTAAAATTCAAATTTGCATTCATTTTGGCACTAATTGCGCGATAGCTTCCCATATATGCTCGACGTGCATCATATTCAAGTTCTCTGTGGCACCCACGCACGCCTTGAGGCTGCACAAACAACCTGGAGCTATTAAAAAAAGGACTCTATTGCAATTATGACTTCCTGTTCCTTTCTTTGGATGTTGCTCTTACGCGCAATTGTGTTAACTGTCCCTCAATGTAACCGGTAATTCTGCCCGTCGCGCCGTGTGTGTCTCTCCCTGTGTGTGTGTGTGTGTGTGTGTGGGTGAGTGGGTGACTGTTTGCTTGAGAGCTGCAAAGGATGCTGTTGATTTATGAGCATCCAAGGCACACTGGACACGCCCAGCACACGCAAGACGGACCTCAGCTGACCACATTAGGGCAGCAATAAAGTACAGGTTGCATTGCCTAGGCAGGCCAACGCGTTGTTCATGAATGATGTTAATGTACCCTATGTTATCATATCAAAGACCAGACTTCCTTTTATAAGTGATGCAGACTTGCAATTGTTTACTTCCCATAGAAATGGACTTTCATCAGGCAGTGCCCACTGTGGTTTTTTGCCCACTCGCCTTCTATATATACATTTAATGCATCCTTTTAAATTCCTCGAGTGCAGGGTATAAAAGCACACAACGCAAACAAGATGCACGCATATGTGTGTGTGTGTGTGTGTGTATGCGTTGATTACGAATCACTTCGACAAAGTGGAGCCATGTGGCAAATTCGTTAATAAAATTGAAAGCAAGCTTCGAAATTCGATAGAAATTAAAATAATCGATAAATAATGAAAATAACTCTATAAAGTAAAGATGGATTCCTAAATTTGATCGGAAATAAATCGCTAAAGTTAAGATTGATTTCTATATTATATGCAATAATTATAGCGAACAAGATATTTATCTAGCCAGAATGAATAACGACTTTGAACACGTAATCAATTTTAATAAGAATCGATACAACGATATTGAATTTATGAAATTGAATGAAATATTCAAAATGTAAACACAAAATTAATCTGCATGGTTCAATCAAATATTTCTATATTGTTTTATTTTTGGGGAAACAAAGAAATTCCATAATTTTAAATATTTACTTAAGAATTATATTGGGAAAAGGTGTTCACTTTTTATGGGTGGACTTTTCTGGACTTTTTGCCCACTGTGCACTGTCTGCTTGGAGGCTTGGTGGGCCTGACAGGCAAATGAACAAAGCGCCGCTTGCACTGGGCACAGTCAACAGTCGAAGCGACTGTGACTGCGACGTCAACGTCGACGTATTTTTGATATTCTCGGCTGGCAGCAGCCAGCAAAACGTGACTAGGCCAAATGCTGACGGCGTTGCCGACGTCCAATGCGGCAGAGATGGTGGCAGCGACGCATCGTCGACGTCGTCATCGTTGTAGCTGGCGTGGGTGCGCAGCACTTTTCGTGTTCATGACAGCAAATTGAAGTGCGCCACACACAAATAGCACAGGGTGCACACACGAGGCTCACATGGAGACACAGGCGTATTAAGAAAGGGATGGAGTGAGTGCGAAAGAGCGGGAGTGGGAGCGAGACAGACACAGAGAGCAATGAAGCGAGACTCTTTAGACACCCAGTAGGCAGTTTCAATTGATGTGCTTATACAATATTTTCTAGGTTCAGTTAAAGTCAGAGAATCTGGTTTTTCTCTCTTCCAGTCACTCTAACTCTACCAAGGGTTATTGGGGAAAGACATTAGTGATCAAGAACATATATATCAGTCATAAAATCCATATCATTTCGCTTATATAGACTACCTTATTAGAGTTTCTACAATGTTTATGGAATCTATTGATGGATCAAAGTATTCCAAATGATATTTTCCCTTTCTTTAGTCTGTCTCTCTCATCATCTACTGATCAGGAATATATACAACACACCACAGTATACAGTATACAAACAGTCAAATATACCCGCCCTAATCAGCTTTGATGAGTACCTTCCGTTTGCAGACAATTCCAGCAGCTGCATTTGCCATCGAAGGGACATGGCATAAAAACATTTCTAATTCTTGCAAGAATTTTTTCCCATTCAAATTTTTTTTGGATTCTGCACTTTACCACTGTCGCACGCAAATAAGAAGCACTATTTTTACACTCAAAGGAACTCATGTGTCGATGGTCATCAAGGGATTAATGATTAGCAACATTTCCATTTGCAGATGGTCACGTTGTTGTAATCCAAAAAGGTTTCTAGCATTTGCAAATGGAAATGGAAGTAAGAACTGTAAAGATTATTACGACTTTTGGCTTGTCAGTTGTATTCAAATGATATTGAAGTTTGCCTTCGGAATGTGCTGCAGTTACGTACTTTAATGATATCTATATCTACATTGTATTGTGTTTGATGTGCGTATGATTGATATCTATGGCGAATTCTATACGAGCATTGCTGCTATTGTATTATGAACAACGGGCAACGATGGCTTCGCCAAAACAATACCTGGAACTGTGCCTGAGGGGAGGCATCGTTAATGAATGAGCTCCCTCGCTATCTCCCATTCTATATCTCTCTCTCTCTCTCCCTATGGAAGCAGATGCATCTGGTGGACACCGAGTCCAAATGCAAGGGCGAATGCTACACGATTTCGGGCAGCTCGGAAACTAATCAGCTTTCGATTGGCCTTGGCCTAACCGAGACAGAGCAGAAATAGCATCAAGAGAGCTCGCGTGGGAGGCTAGAGGCTAGAAGAGGGGGCGGGGCCACTCCATTGTGGCGGGATCGCGTTACGTTGGCAACGTCGACGGCTTACAGCCAAATTGGGCAGAGAGTTTCTGTGCACTTTCTGCTTCTGCGTTTCGACCACCAAGGTTTTATTGTGTATAAAAAATGGAATGAATGAAGAGTTTAATAAAAACAAGTAAACAAGACAGTTTGTCAAGTGTAGACGACTGCGAGATGCTCAGTGCAACTTTATGCCGAAATAGTAAGCATCAACTACAGTTTGAAGAAGAACAGAAGTAATCAACATTGAGGCGATTGTAGCATTTCAACAAAGTGTTCTCTGAACTATTCAGTTTGCGCCACAAAAGCCGCAATTCCTCAAAGTTGAATTCAGCTTGTTGGCAACTGCTAGACGAGCAACGACCTATTGTCAAGAAGAGCCTTCCTCTTTGCTCCTCAGCATCATCAGAAGCATCTTAATCTTCTACGAATTAAACGATAGTTAAGTCGATATAAATTTGATATCAAGTCAACTGGAGAGAAGTCTGTACTCAGCCTTTATTGCCAACTACTTGATACTCGTACAAGGTTGCGCTCTCTCGCTTCTTGCTTTTTCCTGTTCCTGTCCCACACACTCATCCATGCTGCAGCCAGCCAGAGTGCGGCAGACACATACGGATGAGCGTATCACACAATGACCGGATCCCTTGACACGAATGCGGTTATTTAGAGTGTCTGGATGGCTAAAGTAGAACGGGTATTTGCAGCGCCGAACACAGTGGGGCATTTGAACCGCACATCGAGTGACAGCCAAAAAAGGGAGAAGAGACAATGTGACAAAACGGTTTGCTCCCTATACCCTGTAACTATATGCCTTGCGGGTATTATAGGCCACAAAGAGGGACTGTATAGAAAGTCAATTTAAGTTTTAGAGGTTAAATTGACGGTTTAAAGAAATTAATTAATGAAGCAAATATTGATGCACCCAAATTTAATGGGTATGTGTAGTCCAACGGAAAATTAGTTAATAAAATTAATGTATTTAGTCAGGTTGGATTTTGATTAAGAGAATCTCTACAAACTCTATATATATGAAATGTCTTCAAAGTCACATCTGAAGTCAAATTATTGATTTTTGTAGGCGGTGGGCGTGGCATTGAATATTTAAAACATAGTTATTTTAGGTGAGCTCAAAAGCAAGCTTCATACCAAATTTAGTGTTTCTAGCTCTAATGCTTGCTGAGATCAGCGCGTTCATACAGACAGTCAAAATCAAAAAAAAAGCCTTCTTCTGCCTGGCATCTAATATTTTCTTTTGATTGAAGATTATATACTATATACGCTGCACAGGAAATAAAATATAATCAATGAATGAAAGAAGAAAGACCACAAACAAAGAAACCCCCACAGATTCCTGTTCTACTCTGAAGGTTCTTCCGAACAATCTGTTTTACTGTTTAATATTGCAACTAAAAATAGTGAATAATTAAAACGTTGTTTTTATAGAATTCACCCCGTTTTGGAGCGGCGAAGGGTATTCATTCATACATCCAGATTATTCGCATGTGATAGATATTTGTTTACGCGTCCAAATTAGACAAGAGAAACTGTTGCCTTAGCCGAAGGCATTCCGGATTTCTGCCTTTTTTATGAGTGATTTTTATAGCTCGCACTTTTAGCACGCTAGCTACGATATTTATGGTCTTCCTATGGTATATACACAAAAGGCGAATAAATAAATAAATAGTCCATAAACACACACATGTCGATCATGTTCGACATGACACGGCAATGGCGCTTTTCGAGGGGGGGCCCAACCATCAAAAATCCAATCCCCCAAACTCGATGGTTGTGTAAATGTAATTGTTTTGCCAGCCCCCCCCACGGCTCCCCTTCAGAAAGGGGTGAAGTGTCTTGGTCAGCGAGCTGAAGCATCGCTTTATAGACCATAATGCAGCTTAAGTGTTGTTAAAAATACCATTTCATTTCCATTACTGGGCGACTGCAACACTGATTGTATTTACACAACAAACGCAACAGGTCGCGGGACTGCACAATGCACAAAAGGGTCGGTTTGTTATAAATTCAAGCCTTTTTTTTGTGAGAAAAGAATCGGGAATTTCATTATTAAATTTGTATTTATTACAGTGGGCACTCGCGATGAGCTACGAGTGAATGAAGGAAAGGTAGTAGTCAGCTAGAAATTTACGTTTCATAAATCTCAGTATTTTTTTTTGTTTTTTTTTATTTAGGTCAGCTGACCTCGAGCCAGCTATAATGAGTGTAAAACATAAAGGTCGCCAAAACTCAAGAATTTTTTTATTTATTTAATGTTGCCTAATAACAGTAGACTTGAAAAATAACTTCATATAAAAATTAAGACTTACTTCTCTATAAGTAAGTGAATTTATAGAACTAAATAATAATTTTTAAAATTGAATTATATTATAATAAAATAAAATTTAAGATTTAAAATATAAAATTAAGAATTGAAATGTTATATTGTAAATTTATGTATGCAAAACATAGCATTATAGGGTATATACACTTATATAGTATATAGAGTTTCCTATTACTTTACTATTATACAATTGCTTTCACTATATACTATATATAACATAGATCTGTCCTTTATTTATCGATTATTGTGCACTAAAGCCTATTATATTTTATTCTTTTTGCCTTTTGCAACTAAATATTATACAGATTCTACAATACATATCTGCGAGGAAGAGTAGAAGAAATAGTCTTGATTTGATGATTATACATAATGAGAGTATTTACTTTCTTTGCGAGTAATGACTGTACTTGCGCCTATACGGTCTTTGCCCACAGGGCATGCACACAGTCGTGCAGTTTTTACCAATTTTGATTTACAGTTGCCATTTGGCAGTTCAATAAATCTCGCTGTGCATGTATGTGCGTGTGTGTGTGTGTGTGTGAATGTGTGTGTGTCGCAGGCAACGAAAAATTTGTTTGCTGTTTTATTTTTCGAGCTCGCATAATGGCAACAATGA
Source organism: Zaprionus indianus (assembly GCA_018904595.1). Classification (NCBI taxonomy): domain Eukaryota; kingdom Metazoa; phylum Arthropoda; class Insecta; order Diptera; family Drosophilidae; genus Zaprionus; species Zaprionus indianus. The sequence goes on from JAEIHA010000344.1 coordinate 3,108,489, forward strand.
CAACAACAAGAACGAGAAGCTATAGGCGAACTGTAAAAACTATATAACGTTTTGTTTGGGCCTCCACACACACACACACTCCCACACACACACACACACACACAGAGACTCGCACACACATGCCGAGCTGAGCGAGTGTGCCGCTTAGCATTCGCTTTGGTCGCTAGTTAAACGGCTGCAATTGCACTCAGTCCAGCGCAACGCGCCCACTGTGGCAGCCCACTGTGCCTCGCTGTGGCCCACTGTGGCCCACTGTCGCCCACACTGGGGGCCGAGTGCGAGAGCCGAATGTCGCACGGTCTCTGCTCGGCTCGGCTCGGCTCGGCGCGTCGTGTTGGGCAGCAAAAGGATAAGTTGCTCAGATGCTCGCAAGATTCTGTCATAACGGCTTCGGCACTCGTGGCGCGCGTCTCGCACGCGGCAGCAGCAGCAGCAGCAGCACAAGCAGAAGAAACAAGACCAGAAGCAGCAGCCAGGCCAACAACAATAATAACAAAATAATAACAACAACAACAACACGACGACGAAGAGAATCTTAAGAAGAAGACATTTCTAGTTCAAGTTTGGCGCCCGTCGTGTGTTTTCAAATCTAAATTTTTTTTCCATGTTTTGTTTGTGTTGAGAAATTTTCGAAAAATCATTTTCGAAAAGTGTAAAAGAACAACAACAACAATATTTATTCGCAGCAATGTTATGGTTACTATATGTTAAATTCAAATCGCGAGATAGACACACTCTTGCACTGCGCTGCGCCAAAGTATCCAAAAGCGAATCGAAAACAATTTCAGCCAAACAGCAAATCAAAATTCAAAGCATTTAAGACAAGAAACTAAAAAAAAAAAACAATAACAAAAAACCGAAAAACCAACAAAATAAGCAGAGAACACTAAGAAGTGCAGGTAAGTTGAGTTACTTTACTGAAATTGTGAGAAAATTTTGAAATATGAAAAATAAATATATTTGAAGAAAGAGATGTACTTGAGATAACTTGAAGTATTGAGAGAATATAAATTGATAAAATATTAATTTGGAATAGGAATGCTGATAAATGATAAATCATGAAATATTTATATATCTCTTCAACTTTTTAATCTTTTTATTTTCACAAAAGTTTTTCAAAGTTTTAAAAATGAAACTCTCAAAATTTTGTAGATTTGTTATCTATCTCAGATTGCACATATATATCTAACATGTTTTTCCACTTTTATCTGAATAAACAAAAAAACTCAGAACTAAATTGAGCTCTAAATAATCACATATTAACGTTGAATCCAATAAAATAACTTGATTACATTTGAATAGATATAAATTATGGCGATTTAATTGGCAAGTTAAACATTTTAAATCAGAGTCTCAAGCAGCTTTAGATTTTTATTCCTTTTACATTGCACACAAGTTTCCCTTTTGGGATTTTCCCAGTTTATTTAAATCTGCATGAACTGCAGTTTAAACTGATTTACCTTGAATGAAAAGCAAAACCTTGATTCCATGTGGAAGATATAAGTTACAACGATTTAATTGGCAAGTTAAACAAAAGCTTGCTTCCTTCATAATCCTCTCAGATTACACATTAGTTTTCTATTTTGGGTTTCGCCAGTTAAATTCAGTTTGCATAAACTGAGAGATAAGTTAGCCCAACCCTTCAGGCAAATTAATTTTGCTTCCAAAACTAAACATTTCGAATGAGAGTTACAAGAACCTTGAAATTTGTAATCTACACTGATTGCACATTAGGTTTTTGTTAGGGTTTCCTCACTGTAGTTAAAGCTGAGTAAACTGAAAAACCTGTGAGACCTTCAGAGCTGAAAACAAACTTACCTTGACACTCGATCTGCTGCTGCTGCTGCTTTGAACTACCGTGTCGCTTATCCGATCGTATACGGACGATAAGAAAAGCAGATATGCGTATGATAAAGCAACGACAATTCTATTGTAAGCGTATATAAGCAGAAGAAGGGGGTAGACATTGAAAGGGGTAACTAAAATTAGAATCGAACTGAATCCGCGTGAGTTCACTGCAGGATACATTCGATTACATAAAACAAAACGAGCCTGAATTGACTTTGGCTATAAATACTAATCAAGTTATGTTCACGTGTGTGTGTGGGTGTCTCTGTGTGTGAGTGTGTGTCTATTTGTCTGTGTGCCGCATAGAAACAAAGGCACCTCCTGCTGCCAGTTTCGCATGGTTGCAGGGTATTCCAAAACCAATTAACGCAACAAGCGCAGTGGGTGTGAGCAGCTAACTTCCAATTGAAACTCGATAATTTTCATAAATTCAATCGAATTATTGTCAGTTATATGTGAATAACTTTGAATAAGTTAAGGAATATACAGGGTATTTAGGTTTGCATACAGTTTAAGCTACTCAAAGTTCTTTTATGGCTTTGTTTATGTTGATTTGCGAAGAGTTCAACATTGTTTTGGTTTCTACGAACAACTGTATTTAGTATATACTATAAATACTAAATACTGTGAGTACCATAAATACTACGTGCTGCAAAATACTCAGTATCGATTCTAGTTAAGCAGACAAAGCACTGCTCACCGATCTCAAAAATATTTACTTTGCCACCTTTTAAATATTTGGAATTTTGTAAAGGGTCATTAAGATCGCATGATAAACAGCTAACTCTTTTTCTCTCTCTCACTCTCACTCTCTCTCTCTCTCTCCACCTTGATCTCTCTCTGTCTCTGAAGTGCGTGTGTTTATGAGCATATGAGTGAAGATGTGGGAGCTCAGTTGCCCACCTGCAGCTTGTCAGTGTGTGTAAACACCTGACTCCAAAAAAATACACAAAAATATGAATGAATCAAGTGAGTGAAGCAAAGCAAATGGGTATTACACTGCACGACACCCTGTAAACAGCTTGAACATTAACTGTAGATGAAGAAAGTCTTCTAAATGTATCTCTTTGCATATGATCACATTACTGGGTATATATATATTCCCCCTTGTTCACACAGCTAGGCAGGCACCCGTACTTAATCAGCTGTTTACGCTGATAAACAATTTCCCCGAACACTTCCCTTCCCTGGCGTGTGCACACAGTTTTCTTTCTAGCTTTAAACACATTTTCTTTTTCCCAGATTATGTTTAGGTAAAAGAGGCTAAGAGTGTGCACCGAAGCGTAGATACCCTAGTTAGACTGCATGAAAAGGGAAATTAATGCATGAAGATGATGAAGGAACTGTATAAAGATAAAGAAGGTAACGAAGTGTAGATACCCTGAAGAAGTAAAGAAAGGAATAAAGAAAAAGAGAAAGATAAGGAAAGTTCTTCAGACTATGGTCTATATAAAGGAAAGAACTGTAGAGAATGTGAATTATGAATATATAACATAAGTATAAATAAGGAAACATTCTAAAGGAGTTAGGAGAAGTTCAGTTACACAAGAAAGCGCATAAAAATAGGTTAAGATGAAATGAGAGATGGAAAAAAATGATATGTTAAAAGAGTGCATCGGAGCGCAGACACCCTAGTAAGAAAGGAGAATAAGATTAGCAAAAGTAAAGCATTATACAATATAAAGAACGGCAAATAGTTTGCAGCTTATCTGTTCAGCATGATGAATGCACAATACCCTGTACGCAGAAACGAGGCCTGTTTTGTAGCTACAGCTGTACAAACTTTTGACTGTATGCAGCAAAAGTTATTATGTGTTGTGGACAGGGGAAACAGAATGGGAGGGGAGGGAGGGGGCGGTGCGCAAGGGAGGCGTGTTGTGTCATGTCGAACTGGCCAAAGACAAACTTCGTGTTGCAAATAGTTGTTACATGTGCACAGACTGCCCCAAAAGAGAGTGTGCAATGCACTGAAGGAAGCGTCATTTGGTATTTATATATGGCACAAGTGCGTGTCTGTATCTGTGTGTGTGCGTGTGTGTGTGTGTGTGTGCGTGTGAGGATGTGTGGCTGTGCAGCTCGTTAGCATTGAAGGCAAGTGGGTAGCGAGAAGTGCTTTTGTGCTACTCGCAACTTGCAGCAACTTAAAGCGAACGTGGGGACTTTTAGTTTGAGCGATGGCGACGTTGAGTCGAGCTAGCCCCATGTAATGAACTGCAAACTGCAGCAGCCAGTGGCAGCAGCCAGTGGCAGCAGGCAGCAGGCAGCGGCAAACTGTGTCCGAGCTGAGCGTGCAGCACGTGCCTCATTAGCAGGCGAGGCGTTGCAAGTTTGCGGATGCCGTGAACGAGCGTGTAATCAAATTGAGACACTTGCGGTTGGCTTTTTGACCAGGCCACACGCACACACAGACACAGACAGCACGAGACTTACAGGTTGCCTCTGTCTATGTATTTCCGTCTGTGTGTGTGTGTGTTTGTCTGTCTGTGTCTGTGTGAGGTTTGTCTCTGTGTTGCGTTTTATTAACACAAGTAATGAGCATGAAATGGGTTCAAGCTGATGTGGGTGCGACATACAGTGAAAGGCCACGCACACACGCAAATACACTGCCTCACACACACACACACACACACATACACATAGACTGGCTTGTAATTCTCACGATGCTCTCAAGTGTTTGGCATAAAAGGATGCCAGGGCGCCTGTGGTTCGCCTCGTATTTGTTATTGTGTCAACTCTGTCCCGCTCTCTCTCCCCCTCTACCTCCTGCTCTCTCTGTCTCTGTCTCACTTGTTTGGTGGGCAGGCACATTTTTAGCTATAGAACGTTAAGAGGGAAAGATAAAGAATCATGTGCAAACGCACACGCCAATTTCGACCCGCACACACGCGCCGTATACGTAATATTCATGAATGTCAGCCCCGCACATTCAAACTAAGGCAACTGCAACATTCCCACGCACTGCTTTTCGATAACTTGCCACACACACACGCACACACCTCCCCCGCTTAGCCTGAGGCGCAGCGGAATTCAATTGTCGATTTTCGAAATATGTAAATAAAGATTTGATTTGTTTATCTCTCATAAAAACTGATGAACTCAATTGGATTCATGAGGTTCGCATTAAGTTGAATTTATGCGCGAAACTGAATCTCAATCAGAACTGAAACTGATTCAATTTGATTTGGGAAGAACAAAACTAAAGATCCTATTGCAGCTAATCTGTTGTCAGGGGTATTCAAGCAGAATGAAATGGGAAAGTTTAAGCTCAGAGAAAGGGTTAAGCTCATTTAAGAGGTTTAAGTAAAAGAGTCTGGAGCGAAAAGGAATCTGGGGGAAAAAGGGCCAGGTTGAACTGACTTAATGATGATCAAGAATGTATATATATATTTATATATGCTATGCTTATATTTATTTTATGTATATATATATTTTTTAAAAGTTGTTTCTTTTCAAGAGAAAAAGTGGAAACTGTTAGAGAAACGGCAGAGGTTGAATCTGGTTTATAATGCTCAAGAATATACATATATATTTAATAGAATTTTACACTTGTGTCCTCTGGCAGAGAACCAGAGGAAACTAGCGAAACCAAACAAGAGTTAAACCAGTTATATAATGATCAAGAACAACCAAAGTTTTTATTGAAATCTCTTTGACAAATTTATAAATTATAAAGGTCAAGAAGGGAAGGCAGAATCAAATAGAAAGATGTTGAGAATATAACATATTTTATTTAATATATAAAACGCATATTATAATCTTTGATATGTGCACACTCAGTGCTGACAAAGTCACCTCATCAAATTGTGTCTGAGTGACTTGTTTACGGAAAAGCAGTCGGAAGCACCGATGACAATACTTTAATTCCCTTCCCAGTGCGCAACCTCAAGCCAACTTACATATTTACAGTAAATATATATAAAAGAAAACATCAATAGAACATATAATCACAGTTGCAGGATGCATAGCATTAAAGAAAAGTATTAAAACGGTATTTAAAACAGCACGAGCTGCGCTCGCTGCGGCTGATCAGGAAACATAAAGACAAAAATATCTATACACACAGGAATATAAATACATATACTGTGTGAATAAGTTAGTTCTTCTGAATATTGTTTATGCACAAGCGTGACTAGCGTGAAGACAGAGAGAAAGCAGGAGTGAGAAAAAGAGAGAAGAGGGAAGAGAATTGAGGGAAATCTGCTTAGCTGCCATTGACGTCAGGCAAGAACGACGACGATGATCGCGTTGCTCATAATGCTGTTGCTGATAATGATGTCTGATAGCTTTTATTACCCTCGAATGGGCAGAAAAATTGAATGTACAACTGAGAGGGACATAGAGAGAGAGGGAGAGAGAGCTATTGAGCAGAAGATTGGCGAACTGCAGCAGGTCAATATCACTCGCCAATACCCTGCACTACTTTATGATGAGTTCAATTCAACTAAATATAATTGGAGAAAACTTGAGGCGATCAAGGCAACTTTAGCTTTATAAATATATATATATGAATATATATACTAATTTATATTTTCCTCTATTCTAAAACTTGTTCCCTTTATCTGTATAAACACAAAACTTATAAAACACATAAAGCTCATACGAAAATAGAACGCTTGATCTGTCCGGGGTTTGTTTAGATAACATATTCCCCGATGTTTTAATTGATAGCTCTATTCTTGTCACATTCCACAACAATATGTCGAGCTAAGGTGAATGAGTTGATCATCATTATGTACTATACACGTATGTCGTACAAATATTTATATGCAAATCATACTTTGCTCATCGTTCATTTGCGATTTCCCCAGGCATATCATGCCCACCCAGTACACTCTGCTGGGGTGTGAACGGATTCTTGGCTCGTAGAACAGCCTATATCTGGGGGAGAGTGGTGAAGAGGGTGTCGAGGGGGCCTGCTTGCATGCCATTATGACACGTCAATTAGTTCAACAGATGCCGTTGCTTCCAGCCGAAACAGTTTGTCGCTGTTGTTGCTGTTGTCAAACTGCTAAGCAAAATCGGCTTACTGCCAACACACACACACACACACACACACACACAGAAACAAACACATAGAGAGACACACACAGATAGCTAGACAAGCGCAATATGCAAACGAGACGGCATCAAGGACGACTTCATCTTGTGAGAGCGCGAGGCAAGGGCGACGCTTGAATTATTTGCACATTTTCGCAAGCTGCAACACATCAGTGTCTCACTGTGCGGGCTCAATACTGAGCGTACACTGAGCGAAAGAACAGTGTACATTGCTTATTCTACACTGCAAACTATTTTCTATTTAGCATGAATACTCGCAACTGTCTGTATGAACACAGAGACCTTAGTTATTTGCAAAGTTAGAGCCATCAAATTTGGCATAATTGATCTTAAATATTGTACGAAAAATATAACATAGATAAGTGAATAAAAACTATATGATATATCAGTCTGATCAGCAGTTTTATATATATTTTATAATGTATTTTTTCCTCTGATGAACTGTTTAATTTCTTACTTCACCAATTGATTTCTATAACACATAGAAATACTTTATATTTCTAAAAATTTTCATCAAAATTGCCTGTCAAGTTATAAATAACAAACCGTGTGATTTTTTTTTTCGCTCATTTAGCTTCAAGTACAATACAATGTTAACATTTTCCAGGAAAATCCAATTAAATTGATGTGAATGCGAATTTCGATCGTTGATTTTGCTTTGTATGCTAAACGATGATAATGATATGCGCCTTTTGCATGATTTCTTATTGATTTTTACTTCAAACACACGCGCGCATGCACACACACACACACACACACACACACACACACATAAACATGTAGGCAAATAGCGAACCACACACACTGACACACACACAGACACACGCATATGCAGTCATGCAAGCGCGCTGTAACAAAAGTGTAGCATACATTTTTGGGTCGCCGCTGCCGGAGGTCAAAACAATGCATAAAGCATGCGAAACCTGACAGGCCCAGCACACACGCCCACACACACGCGCACACACACGCACACACATAGACAGAGAGCACACAAATAGATGTCACTTACTGCACTTTTGTTATGATTTTTGATACAACAACAAGCGAGATGGATAAGCGCCCAGAGAGATTTCACATGGATTAAGTTTTAATGCACTCCAAATGCCAATTAAATAACAGCAGCACAACCACTCTCTCCTTCTCTAACCCCCTCTCTCTCTGTCTGTCTCTGTCGCTCAGGGACAGTTGCTTATCTAGCTGGTATTGCCAACTAATCAGCATATATAACGAGTGTCCCAAGGTCGCCCCGACAATTATTCTTGCGCTTCTCAATTGAATTGACGCCAGCCGCAATTGACTGCCAGCTGCAGCAGTGGCAAGTTATATAAATATTACACAACCACACACACACACAAACACACACAGAGAGACATGTGTGTGGTCATTATATATGCAGGTCCAATGCTGCGTTGCTCTTCTTTGCTGCGCATAATGCGATAAAAATAAATGAAAGCAAATTAATTGCAAATTACAGTTGCGCCCTGCGAACGCTGGCAAATGTCATCATGCTTCGCACTTCCTGCCAGCCATCATGCCGGTCTTTCTGTCCCTCCTTCCCCTGCCCTGCCTTGCTTGCTTCATCTTTAATCCTTCATCTTTCGCTTGGATTCAAGCTTGAGAAGGCGCTCGTGGCGTGTCTTTAAGACATTTACTTGCTTCCATTTGTCACGGCAACACGATCTCCTCAGCTACTTTCTCGTGTTAATTACCAATCTAATATTTTTGAGTGGCCTCTTGCCTTTCTCTATTCTCCCCTTTTCTTTTTCACTCTCTTTCTCTCACCTCTGCCAGAGCAATTTCAATGCCAATCCAAGTTTTAGTTGCGCCAAGTGGGAGCATTTGACTTTAAAATAAATATGAGCAGCAGTGAATGAAGGGAAGAGGGAGCAAGATATGCTACACTAATTGTTACCCTGTACATATTGTACAGCTCTCTTGCTGTGCTCTGTATAAACTAGACAATCACATATTCTCCTTTACTCATTGCAATTGAATAAAGAACTTTGACAAGTTTCTTTGGATTGCAACAAAAGGTTTTACAATGCACACTTAAGTTTGCAAAGAAGTGCAGAGTTGATTATTGATAAGGTGCTCAGATGGTATCAAGAAAGCACAGAAAACTTAAATAAGCAAGTGCAGTAAACATAATTCAGTTAAAAAACTCTTTCAACCAAGGCAAAGTTAAATACATGCAACACTGGGCTGATTTGGCACCGCAAAAGCCGACGGCTGTTGCTGTTTTACTTTTAAATATTCCAGCTATCGCCGTGGTACCTGCCAAGTGGCTGCCCCTTTTCATTTTGTTTCATCCTTTTTTTAGGGGGTAATTGCGGCCAAGCTCATAAAGAATTCCCTGTGCTCAGCTTAGCCAGCCGACAATGCGATACTGTCGCTGCTCTGCAGACAGGCATGAATACGAAGTTAGTCGTGAATATTTCATCATAACTTGATATGCGTGACTAATTCTGAATTTGAGATGTCCTGCCTTGTTGTGACCGCAGAAAACTCACGTGTTAGCCGCAAATTAACACCCAGCTATTTATACAATTATCGAATTACAAATTAATTAACAACAAATATAAGTTCGTATGCACAGAGGGTATATGCCCGCCTTCGCGCACATTGCAGGGTACAAACACTTCGCAACTTTGCAGCTCTTGCTCAACTTGATTAAATTAAGCAGCTTAACTAGAGTGAAAACTTCATCTGCACTTCGCAGTGCCTCTTCAAATAATGTAATTTAATAAGAATTCACTTAAATGAATAACTTAAGTTGGGTTAGGTTTAATTGCAGACCTATTCGAAAGGTTTACACTGACAACAATTCATTATACTCGTTTTTAAAACTACAACTAAATAGGATTTCGTTCAAGTGAATTCCTTAAGTTAGCTTAGGTTTAATTGAACCTATTTTAAGTGCCTTTATTTCGGTTTAATTCATAGGTTAAGTTAGGTTAGCTTAGTTTTTTTGTAGACCTATTTGCAGAGCCTCTACTCTCAACAATTCTTAATCCTCGTTTCTAAGAAAACTTTAACTCAGTAAGATTTCATTCAAGTGAATAACTTAAGTTAGGTTACAGAGTCTTTAAGGTCCTGCATCAAGAAACTTACGATAAGGCACAGCCTTGTTTTTATTTTCGTTTTCTTACGAAACTGTGATAATTACAATAGATGTACGAGGATATTAATCCGCTATGAATACGGTTAATAACAGCAATTTAAACTTCCATAACAGTCGTGCTTTTCCCCACGATTCTCGCAATTTTTCTTTTATATCTTTTTCACTTCTTTCACTTTTTCTTCGCTTCGTGACTTTTTCGTGGAAAAGCATTGGCCCGGAGAAGCATTCGTGGAAATCCAACGGGTTGTTGTTCGTGCCACATGTGACATAAGCCGCCCACGCCATTGCCATTGCAATAAATCTTGCATAACGAATGTGGCATTTCCGTTTATACATATCATATACAAGTATATAGCATATCGTTTGCCTATCAATCTATTTATGGAATACGAAACTATTTTACTCGATTGATTGGGGATTTCAAGCTTTGATTACGTAGTTGGATGATTGAATGATTGAGACATACAATTGCTTTATGATAATGATCTTAAGTCTGTGTGCATCGGAGTACAAACAAATGAAGACGCAGAGACGCAGGAATCCGAAACGTAGCCAGGGGAGTTTTTTAATAAAGCAACGCGCAAGGTCAGCCTCCAGTTTTGACTGGGTGAGTGGCCTGGTCGGGACTGGGTAAATGATGATGGGGGAAAAGGGTGCAGAAGTGCTGGTAGTTGGCCTGAAATGCTAGATTGGTTGCCATGGCTGCTGAGCTGGCCTGTGCTGAGCTTAGCCGGGGGCAAAGGGGTTAGGGGTTAGGGGTTAGAGGTTAGAGGCTCAAAATAAAAGCTAAGGCGCGCACAAAAAACTGGCACACAAATGCGGCAAGTGGCGCCCTGCAACTGTGCAACACCAGTGCGCTGTCCGTGCGGCAGAAGGATGCTCAACCCAGTGGCCCATTTAGCGGGCGCCCCTTTAGATCTCACTCTGCCTCTGGTGACCTCAATGGTGACTCAAGTCCGGCTTAAAAATCATAATTAAAAAGTTTTAAATCGAACTCGTTTCGGCGTAATAAATCAGACTAAAGAGGTTCAGGTGCCTTCTACTACTAGTAGTGGTACCTCTATTGCTACCTTAGTTGGCCACTCGAGCGGCAAAAAAGTTGCCAACTATTTGCCCCACACTCGAAGTTGGCAACTCGAGTGGCAACGGGCCGCGACTTGATCCGAATCGAAGTGCAGCAGGCTTTAAGTGAGCCAAATGGCGTGGAAGGTGCAGGCAGAACCTTTAGCTCGCTATCCTCCTCCTCTACTTATCACTCTCTTTCTCTCTCTCTCCCACACATACTCATGCCAAAATAGCTGCTATGTGTTTTCTCCTTCTTCTCTCTCTTTCTCTCTCAACTGTAGTTTGCAAAGTATCTGCAGCATTTTGAAAGTTCTATTCAATAAGGTTGCCGGACCAAGCAAATCACGTTTTCCTCCGCTCGAGATACACATGTGACGGCACTTGAGGGCACCTATATCGTTTTAATGAGCTAACATAGTTGTGGCCAGTGCATGCCTGCATTCCTTTGTGTAGCTTGCAGCAGGGTAGCGACTGCCAGCGAGGATAGAGTTACCCTAACTCTGAGTAGAATATGTAAAGTAAAAGAGAACTTAGCTTCATTGTTGCACATCTGATTGATTGAGTTGTAGACGTGATTATTTTTATGAGATTGATATGATTCAATTGTAAGCTTGACATGCATTACTTGAGAATAAACCGTCTGTCTATAACATATATATATATTTATATTATATCATTTTCATCATCATATATCCCATTATACCTTCAACCTTTAGACCTATAAAAAAAAGCATTAGGTTTATGTTAGGTTACAAAATTCAAAATTTACCTATGCTTTATGCTTTACTATTCAACAACAAAAATATATTTTATATAAATAAGTATATCTATATTCTTTATTATATATATCTATCAACATATATACACCAATCTCTTCAATCATCAGATCAAAGTCACTCAACACATCAACCAAGAAACCTACGTTGAGTTGAAACTATTTTCACTAAAGCTCTGATTAAAGTATTTAATACTTAATGCGTATAATATCGTGTGGATATCATAATATCATGTATATATAGCATATATCATATATATCACCATACCATATCATCACGAATAAAGGTTAGATTCACCCAATGATTGTCTGAGCGCCAAGATAAAGCGAGAGATAGCAACTATGTTAATGATGTTGTGGCTTATTAAAATGTTGCACAGCATTAAGAAGTTGCCTACCGTCCCCCCCTCCCTTGTCCCCTTTTTCCACTGGTTTCTTCATCCCTCCCCCCCTCCCTTTGCCTTAGCATGTTAATCTGGCCTCAAGCTGAAGTTGAAGTTGCGAGAACTTGGCTAATCAGTGGAATGGACATGGATGGACGCAGCTGCCTTGTGCTGCGAAACAATAAACATTCTTTAGCTTTAGTGCCACGCCCACTCGCTGAGGGAGTGAGGAAGTGAGGAAGTGAGGGAGATGGTCGGTAAGTAGGTGAGAGAACATTCTGCTGCGACTGCACTTTGCGTGGAAAACAAAAGCGCTTTTCCACAGCGTGCAAATATCAGACAACGCTGAGAGCCAACTTGGACGTTGACGCACTGCAAAATGCTTGCCACGCAAAACGATAAGGTGCACATGGGAGCTGCACATTGTGGCAGACGGAAGGGAAATAGGGGGGGAGGAGTGTCGTGGGATAAGTAGCAGAGGTTTGCGGCGCGTTTTTCTTATTACGTATTATTGTTGTTATTATGGCTGGTCTTTGTTTGCCAGCCTCGGAACAGGCCAAAACGGTTACATTGTTTTCCGGCGACCAGTCGCAGTAAACAAAGAGCCAGCCACAGTTGAAGAAGACGGAGAAGAAGAACGAGAACAACAAGAAGAAGAACAACAAGAAGAAGAACAACAAGAAGAGAAGCACAAGCAGCAGCGGAGGAGGACTGAAAAGAGCAGAAACGAAGCGAAGCATGAGCAGATTTCTTGTACTCAGTAATTGCTGGAAATGGGGCATATTAGTTCAATATAAGCTGCAATTGATTGAGATTTCAGTGTAGGGTATCTTATAGTGGCCACTGTGAGTGCAATGAGCCTACTACTTATGCAATGGGCAGCGTCTTCTCATCTTCTCGTGGTATGCCAGGTTGCTGCTCTCGGAATCTGCAGCAAACATGCAACTGCAACGCGCAAAAATGCTGCAATAAAATATCATAGTCAGTGTGGTCAGTGGGCGGACACTGCGGACAGAGTGGACAGAACGGGCGGACAGTGTGAACATAAAGGGTAGTGCGGTCTGAGTGAACAGAAAGGGACAGAGCGGACAATGCGGACAAAAAAGGCAATGCGAACAAAGCGGACAACGCGGACTGTGCGTACGGTCACACTGAAAAGGGAGAGCGGACAGTTTGGGCAGAGCGGACAGTGCAATCAGTACGCACAACGCGGACAGGGTGAACAGTGTGTCAAATGCGGACAGAAAAGAAAATGCGAACAGTGCGGACAGTGCGGACAATGCGGACAGTGCAGATAGAGCAGGCAGTATGGTCAGTATGCGGACATTAACATGGACAGGAAGAACAAGGTGGACAGTGCGGACAATTAAGACAGAGCGGACAGTGCGAAAAGATTTGTGAATAAAAAAATTTAATATATTTAAATATATATATATTTAGAGGAAGACATTGTGAGTTCGATTGGAATATCTACATGCCATTCAATTTATATTGTATATACTCGTGTGTACACACTTCTATGAGTCACTGTTCAAGATGACTATTTTGGTCAACTTGAAGGGCTTCGATTCGTGTGGTAACACTGTGCGGTACACTAAGTAGTGGGCCTACAGGACCATACACACACTCCCACATGGCAAACACACAGGCACACTCACATGTGCCTGCTTGTTGTGCTTGGGTGTTAATCAGCCAACCAGAACACTGGAGACAGACACAAGGATGAAGATGTTGCCGCTGGTGTTGAAGCATACTGTGTGTGTGTATTTGTGTATGTGTAAACTTATAATATTCCGCAAGCATTATGGCCAGAGTCAGTGGGAGGCGGAAGTGGAGGCGTAGGCAGAGGCGTACGAAGAAGAAAGGGGGTTGAAGAAGGGGCAGCTGGAGACAATGATTTGCATACGAAGCTGCAAGCGATGCAGCTGTGCTGTGCTCTGCAGTGGGTGCTGTGCAGTGTTGCTGCCACTTGCTTGTACTTACAAACACACACACACACACATATACACACACTTGCACTCGCGTAAGCCTGGCATTGCGAGGTGACCTTGATCTTGATGCACCCAGGCAGAAAGAGGCCTCTCTCTCTCAGGATCAATAACCGAGGGTGACTGCCTGCTGCTGTCTGCTGTCTGCTGTCCAGCGTGACTATCTATTTGATTATCTATCTGCCTGTCTGTCTGTCTGTCCGTCTGTCTGCCTGTCTATCTGCCTGTCTGTGTGTTTCTCAGCCAATCTAACGTTCTTTCTACTTACCTCTTCCAATACCTTGGCCCACAAATCAAAGCTTATGCATTTTCTGGCTTCTAATGACTACAGGGTATTTGGCTGTCGTTCAGCCAGTGAATTTTACATGCGAACACTCTTGCCAAGAGCTTTCTCATTTGTTTTTAATTTCAGTTTCCGCTTACAGCTTTTTTACGGCTGACTATTGTCCAATTTAAAGCCCATGTAATTGCTTCTTCATTATTTATACCTTCCTGTCCTTGTGCTCTTTTATTGATGCGGTTTCCGGGACTGTTTCTTCATCTCTCTTTCTCTCTTCGTATTTTCATACTTTTATATATATTTTTTGTATATATTTTCTTCGTATTTCATACTTATTCATGTTATTTTATGTGTGCTCGCCATTTCATCTTTCTTTCCACTCTCTAGATCTTAGAACTGGGCTTATTATTCTTGGCTTCAGTGAAATTTAAAATACTTTCAAGCTAAAAAAAAAGCTTTAACTCGGGAGTACAGTGTACTTTGCCAGTATTCTAACAATCAGGAGAATTCAATGTCATTCTCCTTACAAGTTTCGAGTGAGTGTTGAGATAATAAAATCAGATTTGGAAACTTGAGAACTCCATGTGCAGCATTACTTCAGTTTATTGCTTTCCCCACAGCAACTATACTCCTTATCTCACTTACTCTCACTGTCTCTCTCTTTCTCTATCACCTTCTTTCTCTCCCTTTTTTCGATTTGTCATGTGAGCAACGCATAGAATTTTATAAGTATTCGGGTTAATTTTGGCCTGCAGTTTCTATATCAACGGGAAATGCCATAAGGCTCGTTTGATCAGCCAACTGTTTGCTGTATGTACAAAATACCCTGCAGACTGAGTAGGGGTATGCCCAGCTGGCGCACATAACAAGATATATGTAGAAGGAATACAGCGAATCTAGCAAACTTATATACATTTGTCTGATCTGATGATGCACACTAATCAAGAACTTCATACAAACGACCTACAGGGTATTTGCAAGTCGAGCATACTTTTGCTTGCTTGCTGGTTTTATTTTGCGATTAAGTCATCCGAAAATAAATAGAATTAGGCTCGCGCACATAAACACAGAGTAAGCCGCACGCGTCATGTGGATTTTGTGATTGTGGCACGGTGCGTATACGTAATGCGTATGTCCTGGCGCATTAATCATACGCCCCGTGTACTTGCGGCATGTAGCGTTTCGTCGAAATATTGCAATAGCATTAAGCAGCTTTTGTTATTTGCCTTGGCTGCTGTTGTTGTTGTTTTTTATCAGCATTAAACGGACAAACGGACATCAGTTTTGGAACTTCAACGCATAACAGAACAGGGAATTATCGAGTATCGCATGAGCAGCATAAAATTTGCTTGGATTCTCCGAGTCGCACATTACAAGAGCCACAATGTAGAATATTTAAACTAAAGCACAATCTATCTACACTTCCGAATTTGAATCTAACAAATTTTACAAAAACACTTTCTGATGATTAAACATATAGATGAGGTCTCTCGGGTAGTGCTGTCCTGTTGAGAGGACCTTGCTCGAAATGTTCATTCTATATGTAGAAAGCCATTAACTGAGCTTTTATTATGGCCCCCATTTGCAATTACTAGTTTATTATTTTCAACTATATTATGCAGCAACTTTGTGAAAGTTCCCAAAGTGGCAAATTGGAAGTTGGTACCGCCTCTTTTCAGCCCAAACTGCATTACATATTCGATAAAGAACCCAATTCACCCTCTGCCAGGGTGTACATAGTGTCAGCCTTGCCATTTGCCACAGCACATTTAATACTGTTGTGAAACTCAGCTCATCAGGCGGCACGACAGGACCTGCTCCCTGACTGCCTGTTGCCTGCCGAGCATCGCTAATTAGCGAAGCTGCCCCTCCCTCTTTCTCTCTCTCTCTCTCTCTCTGTCTGTCTGTCTGCCGGACAGTGTGAGCTTGAGGACAGCTTGCGGCTGGCATTGCACTGCGCTTTGTAAATTCCATGTACAATATATTTTAATTAATGCTCGACAAATAAGCAACAGACTTTACCTGGAAACGGAGCCGCAAACTCAATCACAGAGCAGAGGGAAACAGAGAGAGAGAGAGAGAGCCACGTAATGTGAGCTGAGCTCAGCAGGGACGGGTATTGATTGCCCACAATTGACATTTCAGCGGCCAGATCGCTATCGGAGGTTAGTGGAAACTCTAGAACCGTGGACACACAGCACGACTGAGCCAGGAAGCACACTTTGCCAGCTGTGCAAACGATGCGGGGTCATTAAACCAAAGAACTTCTTGAGACTGGGCAACCTTTGGCAATACATTAAATTAAAATCTAGGGATTATTCTTTACAGCAGGCCTCCTTTTATAATTTCGTTGTCAGGTTAGATATTGTATTTGTAGCTCCATTACCACAGCGAGTTGCTTCGTAGGCTAAGCTGGTTGGCAGAGGGTCTTAATGTGTACGAAAGCGCAGCAGTGAAGCGAACAAACGGAAAGGGAAGAGCAACAAAACCAAATGGGCACACGCAGCTGGCAAAAAAGCGAAAGCAAAACAGTAGAGATAAACAGACAAACAGTCGAAAGAGAATAAGCGAGAAACAGATGACGAAGAAGCCGCAGCAAAGTGAAATGTGCAGCGGGTTATGGCAACGAACTGAAGTTAGATTAGGTTAAGTTTTTGGACAATCTGTAGCCAGGTATACCCTGTAGGTGAAGAGGGCATAGGATAAGGATGGGTATACAATGTTGAAGAAGGGGTTGAACACGACTTGACAGACATGACTGGACAGACAGTCAACGATATTATACTTCCTAAGTAAGTACGCCTTAGTAGATTCTTAATCATGATTTAGCATCACATATTAATCGAACTAGCGCTGTTTAAGTATCTCTAGAAGGTATCTAACAGTGCCAGCAGTGCTTCTCTTCCATCTGCGACTTTTTGATCTTCTTTTGCACTGTTCTTTCGCTACGTTCATGTGTGGACAGGAATGAGCAAAAAGAACAACAGAAGCAGCTTCGCACTGAACATCTGCCTCATCGCATTGCAACGTATTGCATAACAGTGGCAGCTGATAAGCTGCTTTTGCCAGTTGTCAGACTGCAACAGTGCCTGCCAAACATTGACGGCCCACAGCAGTTTTGTACTGAACTGCCGAATGTACCTATCAGTTATCAGGTGCTCATGTGATTTCGAACTGATTGATAGACTGAATTCAGCATTGTACGAAGGGAATGTTTAATGAATGGGAGTGAATTATGTTTTTAAAATGTTTCCCGCAATTTAAGGTTTTGAAATTAGATTAAAAATTGTAGTTGTTATTCATAGAAAAATCTTCAATATTGTATTATTGAAATTGAAAGAATATTCGATATATATTTATTGTGGAATGAAGGAATATTTTCCACTTGCTCTTTAAACGGTTTGAATACGAGGGTCGTTTGATAAGTCCGTGACTTTTTGTATTTGCCGCGCACCTGCTCTAAATACAACACTGCTCCTGTCAGCAGTTATCGATTAACAGCTGACTGTAAAATTTTGAGAAAGCTGCGTTTTTTGGTTTGCGTTTTATAGGCATTGAAAGCAGACGATCTCGTGAATTTTAACGAAAATGGAAAAAAGTGAATTTCGTGTGCTAATGGCAAAATTTCATAAATTGGGCTACGAACTGCTACCCCATCCAGCATATTCTCCAGATTTAGCCCCCTGTGACTATTTTTTGTTTCCAAACATGAAGAAATGGCTCGGCGGTAAGAGATTCGGGTCAAATGAAGAGGTCATCACAGAAACAAACGACTATTTTGAGGGCCTTGAGAAAACCTATTATTTGGAAGGAATAAAAAAATTGGAAAAACGCTGGACTAAATGTATAGAGCTAAAAGGAGATTATGTTGAGAAATAAAACGCTTCTTTGACGAAAAAAATATATTTTATTCAAAAAGTCACGGACTTATCAAACGACCCTCGTATCTGAGAATTGACTTATGAAATGCGATAAATGCTCTGTCACTCCTCTGTGCAACTTGTCAATTTATAACGAGCTTAATAATGCATATATATATCGTGGAGGAGCTCTTGTGCATGTGCGTGGCAAGTGGAAACCCGAGGCGGGTTCAAAGGCGTCGCAAGGCGGGCGGGCGGTCGGCGTTCCGCCAACGGACTCTGCCAATAAATCGCACCCAAGGCTGCATAATCGCTTTGCGATGCTATCAAAATTGACGGCACGTTCAGCAATTCCCCCATTCGAACTACGTTTTAATCCTTCAACTTCAATTAACGGAGCAGCTTACTCACCTGACAGCCATAATCCCATGCTAGGCCAGGCCATGGTGTCTGGTCTGTGCTCGGCCTGGTCTGGATTGGTGGGGTCTGCTCTCTTCTGTTCGGGTTATGTAGAGAGGGCTCAACAGGCTTCCCAACGCCCCCGTGCTGTGAACTTATGTATGTGTTAAGCTCTCTGATCTGTAATCCGGATCTCATTACAATTTAAACAGTGCAATTGAAAAGGATTTCACGCCTTGTTCTCTCTATATTTTATTTTCTACCCACGACAGGCAGCGTAATCCCCTTAGCCCACTCAGTGGGGCAATTTACATTTATAACTTGCATCACGTGTCATTATGGCAAAGCGTGCGCTCAAAAGTATGCTATGCTAAGTGGCATACGTTCACGTGTGTGCGTGCGTGTGTGCGAGGAATGCGAGAGTAAAGCCATTCAGTACATGATTTTGTGCTGTTCAACACGTTGTATAACAGTGACAGTTATTTGTGTACTACAATTCGATAAAAAGACACTCCCTAACTAAGTTTGATCTCTTTGAACTCGGAAACTACTGTACCAATCTTGATGAAATTTTGTGGAATAGTGTATTTTACTTTTAACTGTTAGATTGAATCGATTTGAACTGAAAACATAACCTCAATAATATTGTAACAGCTCTTTAAGTGTTCATGTAGGGAACAATTTGTTCTTGTGAGTTGCAAATGTTTCTCGCAGTTGCTACTACAGGTGGCGCCACTGTAGAACCTTTCATAACTACCCTTAGTTAGTTTTGCTTACACATGTTAAACGTTTACTGATCTGAAAAAAACGAAAATAGAAAGAAAACTTTTAGAAGTTTTCACTTTTTCCCCCGTTTCTTGCACAAATCAACACATATTTCACTGCGTTGCTTTGCAAAAGAAAACTTTCACTGCGATTCATGCCATAAATGTTTGTGCTATACTCCTCGTTATGTCTGGTTTCATAAGCCTCCCCATGTCGTAGGCCATTCGGAGTTTCGCAAGAAGAAACTTTTGTGCGCTAAGCTGCTATAGAGCTTCAAAGGCGCGTGATCATAATGTCCGTGTGGGTGTGTCGGTGTCGGTGTGTGTGTGTGTGTAGCACACCTTCTTCCTGTCTACACCCTCTTGTTCCTCTTGCTTCCATTCACCCGTTATGGGCACCATCAGGTTGCATTTTATGAGGAATTTGTGAATATTTCCGCTTGCATAAAAGTTGCGCAAATCAATTGTTGCCGCGCCTGTTGTAGCTCTTTCTTTTGTTGCTGATTTTGTTCTACCATACTTGTTGTTTATTTTATTTTGTTGTTTTTGTTGTTGCTTTTGTTATTGCTGTTGCTTTTGTTTTTGTTATTAAAGGTCTTCCTGGCCAGTTTTTAGTGCAGCTTTGGTCCGCTTCTGCTCAAGGCTCAAGGCTTCTCTTGCTCGCATTGTTGCCACGTTGCAGTGTGTGTGTGTGTTGTGTATGAGTGTATATGTGTGTGTTTGCCTGCATTCGGGCTTAGCTTCGCTGCAATTTGTTGTATTTGCAAGTGAGTTGAATTGATTTGTTGCCACTTTCATGGGTTCCTTGACGGACCCTCGTCTCCATGCTCCATTCTTCCTTCCCTTCCCTTCTCCCTTTACCCTTTACCCTTTACCCTTTACCCTTCTACCCGTCAACCTCCTTCACAACAAGATACACAAATTGTCCCCTTAACTGTTCGCCTTGATTTGGTTACGCAACCATAACCTTTTCTTTGCCCGAAACACTTGCAGGACCTGACAACAATTCTCTGTCAAGCCAACCAATTGTCGCCTTCTCCTTTGCCCTTCCCCATCCACCTTTCTGTTCCCTTTGCCAGAGCCATTCGTCATTCACTGTCATTGTGCGAAACCATTTGAGTGCACATTATGAGACCATTAACCAGGGCTGCTGATTGGCACATGCGGCATGCGGCATTATGCAACAGTTGGAACTGCCAGCTGAATGTACCCGCACACACACACACACACACAGATGGCCGGAACTGCCACATGAAGTGACTCTTCACCAGCTTTATGCGTGATTGTGAAGCAAAGTTCAAACAGATAAGCGTAGAGAACATATGCATAAAGATGAAATAGATTCTTGACAATGCAAATCCTTATAAAGATGTGTTGGTAGCAAAATATAGATAGGAAACTCCTAATCTATTTAAACATACAACTTTTTAAGTTCAAATGTATTTCAAGTAATGTTATAAACATTTAATAGTAAGTTTCCTTTTGAAGAACTTTCTCTTTACTTTCTCATTTTAACACATAGAAAGCAAGAGTCCTTCCTGAATACTAATTCATAATCACTTCCAACGATTCTTATACACAAGATAAATATTCTGTACAAATGAATATAAACCAATAAAACAACACAACCAGTTCCAATCCAACTATGATTATTGCAAATTGAATCACATCAGTTTATTTTCCTACCGTATCACGACTTCAATTCGAAGTATGTTCAACTCTCTGACTGTACCACAGGAAGGTTTCCACCTTTCCAGGGAAAGACATAATTATGTCTAATTATGTTGTATAAAGAGCTCTAATACAAAACGCATCCCGATGCTTATTTCATGCTGTCATTTGAAACGGCGAAAAATAAATGATGACTACCCAATCAAATAAACGAACTGCGCAACAGAGGGGAAAGGCAGGTGGGAGTGGAAGTAGGAGTGGGAGTGGGAGTGGGAGTGGTAGTATGAAAAGTGCTGGTGGGAGGCACGGCAAACCACATACCAAGAACAACAACAACAGCAGCAGGAGCAGCAACAGGGGAGACTGGACCGAATGAGCGTTACGAAATTATTTTGGCAGTTTGCCCGTTGTCAAGGTCTGAGGTCTGGCTCTGGCTGTGGCTCTGGCTCTGGGTCTGAGCCATTGTGTTGCCTGGCTGCCTGGAGGCATGCAGTGCGAGAGGGCAACAGGCCAGAAAGAGAGAGGTGGAGTGGGGTCCATCAATGCTGGCTGCCGCTGGCAGACAACACAGTCAAAGGGGGAGTCGAGAACCCACTCAGGCAGGCAGGCAGGCAGGTACCAAGCAGCCAAGCTCAATGCGTGTTTTGTTTGTAAAGCCATTGGGCAATTGCTCGACTTTGATTGAAATTTGAAGACGCGAAAATGTGAAAATGTGGAAATTGTGAAAATGCTAAGATGTGAAAACAAAAGGCAGCTAACTTCAGATCGACTACGTACGTAATGAAACAGAGTCTGCTTTAAATTAGTTTAGAAGGAGGTGAACAAAATATTATATTATATTATTTGAAACATAATTTCTATCAATTTCATTAACTTGGCAGAGTGATAAAACTTCACTTATTCATATATGCACTCATTCTTGGATTAAGCATTCGGGTAAACAGGGCAGAAAGTAGAGCTAGAATAAGATGGATCTATGAGAGTTTGCTCACTACTCTACTTAGAGGTATAACAATATATTAAAACATATATACATATATATAGTTCAATAAGGTAGGCGTAGCAAACTTCTCCAGTCGTTTGTGCATGTTTTCATTTAATTACTCTTTATTTAAAAGAAACTTGACACTTGTCAACTTTCATTGCAAAGTGTTTCCATAAACAACAAGAGTATAAAATCTTTGGCATATGAATTAAACTTTGTTTTTTGGCTTCCAAATCCTTCGCTTGACCCAAGCAACCTTTCTCACCTGTTTTACTTTGCTGTTGTAATTTGTCTTTACGGAAATCAGATCTGAGCTTAATGATAAATTTGCTAAAATAAGATTCATTTCAAAAGAAAAACATTTTATATTTAACTCAAGTCAAATTGTCATTTCACACACAAACACACAGGGACTCTTTAAAGGGTTGTCGCTCAGTCAGTTGTTGACAACTTGCATCGTCTTAATATTTATGAAACGCTCGTCGCGTCGCCGTCGTCGTCGTCGTCCAAGGAGGCAACTGGCTGCTCAACTATTTGCACAGTCAGTCCATGGAGAAGGGAGCGAAAGAGGAAGATGAAGCGCAACGTCAACTTGCCCCACTCTGCATTGTCTGGCCGCGGGCGAGCCATTCAAAACGCTTGCGAATCTCATCAGAGCCACCACAGCAGAGCAGCCCGAAAAGCTTTCGCTATTGTCAAATCGCGCGAAAGTTTTTAAGGTCGCACAGGCCCCAAGGCGACACACCACACCCCCACCCCCACCCCCATCCTCATCACGCCACGCCCCCCAAATTGCAAGCCCAGACTGAGCCGAAGCCAAAGTCGCCATGACTGGCCGCGCTAATGAGCCAGCAAGCTGACTGAACTGAACTGAACTGAATCCTATAAATATGCACAAGATGCACGCCCTGCCCTATGACTCCATATAGTATATAGTGCCAAAGGCCAATGGAATATCGGAAATGCAACCTAGAATGCTCCACTTTTCCATAAGGCTGCGCGAAACTAATGATATACAATGAGTGCTGATTGTCACTCTATAAGCAAATTTGATATACCATAGGAAACTTCTCTTCAATTTAAATGCATCCATACACTTAAAAGTTTCTTCTTTCTACTTATTCAAGTTAAGCCATTCTAGTTATTCATCAACTCAGTTATAGGGTATTGGAAATTCTGATGCTTAACCTACTTAATTTGTAATTAATCAATTTCGCAAAATCCACACAAGCGTTAATCAAACATCATTGCCTTTGTGTGTGACATACACTGAGTAAAAAGAAAATTCAGTTATTACATAAAATATTGAGTCGATAGTAAAGGAAATAATGATGTAAAGCAGCTTGGATACGCTTTCTTTTCATATGGCATATGATTAGATCAATTAGAACAAGTTTTAAATATGAAGAGAGTATAGAAATTAATAGCTAGAAGGTTGTACCATATGGAATCTTCATAAAAATGAAAGTATATATCGTTGTTATATAGGAATCTTTAATATATAGAGAGTAAGATAACTAATAACTAGAAGTTTTCAAACGATCTTATGATGATCAGGAAGGTATATATGTATATTTATATATAATATTTAAAACTATATCTGGCTAGATATAGATATAGAACATAAAAATAGGATAATTTAAAAACTAAAAACTAAAGAACTCACGTTAAAGGCCTCAGACTACCCTCTTGATCAGGAATATATATTTATTTTTAATTATTTATTTAATTTAAAGTCGAAGTTTAGTCAGTCGACTGTTTAAAAGTAAAATCAAATAATAATCCTCATTGATTATAAATTATAAGTTATAAATATACAAATAACAATTATTTTAAATTTAAAAAAATATAATTTAAATAAAATTATTGTATGTAAATATAATAAACATATACTTGTAGTTAATGTTACCCTCTGATCAAGCTAAAGAGCATCTAAGCAAAGATTCTCTTTGGTCTAACTACAGGGTATAAAAATCAATAGCTAAGCCATATTCGGCTCGCCGTTTTCTGCGAATGCGGCTGCATTTGTGTGTCAGCTCGTGGGTGTGTGAATGTGCGGTTGTGTGGGTGTAAGGATGTGTGAGTGTGCTTAGCCCTCTGTATGTTAGTTGGTTTCCAGCTCTGTGTGTGTGCGTGTGTGTGTGTGTGTGTTAGAAAATGAATGCTGTGGTTAGTTTTAATTAAAAATCTGAGCATTCTGAATGCATTCAGCCGACTCAGAGGCAAACAAGCTGCCTAAGCAAGTGATGCATTGCCTTCCAGCGAGCTGCCAGTTGCTTTTATTACACTTTTTATTGTTCAGCTGAGCCCAGTTTGTTATTGTTTATTGATAACTAAACACGTTGGCGTATCTATGCCCTGCGGCTGCATTTGTAAACGCGATGTAAACGCGGCCGCAACAATTCCTAATCGACTCTTATTGTTGACATTCTCATCATCATCACCATCTCCATCACTATTAACATCATTCTCAACATCTCGCATCTTCTTCACAGGCATCAGCTCGGCTCCCTTTGTTTGCTATATTTGGAATATAATAGAACGGCATTAATAGAATATAATCAAAGTTTATTACAAACAATGTAACAAGTAACAAAGGAGCAGAGCCGAACATAACCCCACTTTACATAAAACTTCTTGTAATTGAGTTTGATGAATGAAAAGCTAAGTTAGCATTGTTTGAATTCTTGAAATTTGTGAGGGTAATCTCCGGCTTAGCTAGCCAGCTATAGTTGGTAAATATACAACTTTTTGTATAGCAAGTTTCAGTTATATATTCTTGTAGCGTAGTGTCTCTCTGGCGATTAAGTTAACTATTTAGTACGCTCTCTTTCAATCATTGATTTTTGTGCACAACATAAGCCCAGTTGAAACTGTCAGCGAGCAAGAGATGCACAAGGTTCCTAAACGGAGAAAATTGCTTGATGGAAAGATGAGCATTTACTGGGGAGGCAATGTAGTGATAACACAGATAAGTGCCACGGCTGTTAAGTGACCCGAATCGGAGGGCAACAGCAGCTGACTTTGTGTACCTTTGGCCTCCTTTCGCGCCTGGCAGGTATCAAGGCAACCCGCGAGCAACGAAAGCCATAGGAGGAGGAAGATAAGGAGGGCACAGCTCTGCGGAGAGCGTCTCGAATTACTCTTCGCTGATTTGGTTGCTCAGCGGCATTGACAAACACACACACACACACATTTATTCGCACGACTGACTTGGCTGGGATTTATGTTAACTTGACTTAATTGCAAGCACGATTTCCGGCTGGCGGTTGGCGAGAAATCATTGGCAAGTCCCTAATTGATAAGCAGACGATGTTGCCGTCGCTGAGCAATGCCATCCCATCTAATAACGGCAAAATGATGCACATAATCGGGCGCAGAGTCAGCTCGGCATTGCAGCTGTGCCAGTTGGCCCTCCGGTCTCTCCGGGCTTACATAAATGCTGAGCATGCTTCCAGCATCGGAATGACAGTATGATAACCCGCTTCAGCCAGACAGGGGGAAGGAGGAAGCAAAGAGGAGGAAAAGAGGGAGGGAGGAAAGGGAGGAGGACGAGGCTGGCTGAATGTGTAGTCTCTGTGCCGGATGGTTATGAGAGCAACATACGTTGCGACAACTTGCAAAATTGAAATTCTTATGAAACTGTATAAAATATAATCAAAGGCATTTCGCAGTGAGAACGATACAGTGCACGGAACACCCTGTACATTGCTACACGACTAATTAAATCATAGTCTTGACTCAACGGGCAATTACACATTATTACAATTTATTACGCCCACGTTGGGCGCCACGGAGTGCAGTAGTCAAGCGAGCAAAGCTTGTTGCATGGCAAAGGGTATTTGCCGATTAAATTGCGTGCAACTAAGCAAATTTGTAGCCCACGTTGGGCGCCATTTGGCAAAAACTGTACCCTACAGCATGCTTGATAGTCGAGTTAGTTAAATAAACAGTTTATATTGCCAAGAACAACAGCTTTAACTCAAATAAATGTGCAAATCCTCTTTGGCACAGGGTGTCGAGAAGGTCGAGCCGTACTCAGTGTTTGCTCCTGCTCTTCCTGTTGTTGTTTGTGCAAACATGCCAGGCGAAATGTTTACAGAAGCATGCTTGTGCATACCTGACAGCACGAGATGCTCATACACAGATAAGATATGCGTTCATACACTGACTACAAATTGCTCTGGCACACCAAGCACACACGCGCACCCACATAGACTCTGTAAAGGTCTAAAATCAACCAATTTACTTTATAATAAATGTTTATTGAAGGGCTGATCAGCTCTAAAATTCAAAATGGATAACCGGATATTGCAATAGCTTCACCTTTCTCTTTTCTCTCTCTCTCTCTCTCTTTAGCAATTCGATCTGATGTCATATGATGCAGCTACCTGGTATCCCCGACGTTGACAGCATTCATAGTAGACATACCTCGACCACCACGCCCAGCAGCAGCCCCATTGCAGCCAACCTCGCGGAACGTCTCACTCGAAGAACAACTAAAGCATCGGCTTTCAGGTTAACTGACTTATCCACACTGAAAGCGGTGCCGCCAAGCAAGGGATCGAAAGTCATGTATACCAGCCCAATGATGTCGCCAGTAACGGAAACATCCTTAACAACAACAACAACAGTCGGTGAGGTTACGTCGACAGAATCATCGTCGAATCAGTCGCATGTCATCAATCGTCTGGTGGATGTGACAAACGGCAGCGCACTAGAAGCGACAACCATCTCGAGCGGCGGTGGCCTTGAGTCAGTCAGCACCTCCAGCATGCCCTGGAACATAACCTACACCTCTTTTCCGGCCAATAGCTACAGCAATTGCTCGGCTCACTTCGTCAACTACACACAGCCACAGCCAGGTGAGAGTACATTATGACATCGCCAACTGGGACACAAACTTGAATCACTTCTGTGTTTATTGTTCGATCGATGTCGAGAATAGGTAGATATTTTAATCAGCTAAGTATTTGTTGCAGTCGGAGAGTTAAAGGTTTTATATGTTGGTTACAAATCAAACTTATATTTTTACTTAATTTATAATGATTAATTTGGAAGGGCGATAGGCGTGGCAGCCAACATTTTTAATAATCTTAATCTGTCCAGTAAATACCCTTCAATACAGTAAATACCCTTAAACCAATTTTGATGTCTCTAGCATATAAATTAGCTGAGACAGAAAGACGTACATGTACTTATCTCAATCAATTCTGCTAGTGATCCTTATTCTGTTCAAGAATATATTGATTCTGTAGATACAGAAAAATAGAAATTCCAATATGAATTAAAATGAAAACTCGCCCAGCTGTGAAACCACTGTCAGTCCGTTGTTCCAGACTCTATGAAGAGTTTTGTTTTTGTCACAGTTTCAGTAACACTTTTCGGCAAGCCGTATTACAAACCAATAGTCAAAAAGTTCAGTTCAAATTAAATTACTGCCATAGAAAATGTTGAAGATCTTTTTGAATGTTCTGGTTAAGGGCGAGCCCGGAGGTCGGTACGTGATGACAATGAAAGCAAAGAAAATTGGCAATGCAACATTACCCATAACAGAGGAGTTTCGTAAAAAGCTGGCCGAGAAACTAAAGGAATTAACAAACAAGCGATCAACAATTGCAAAGATGCCAATGCCAGAGCCAATGCCAACGATACCAATGCCAGAGCCGAAGCTAGCTACGATGCCGACCCAGGAACATACTGATACGCTGGCCAACTTGATGACTGAGACGCTGCCAATGTTAACATTGGAACCGCAAATCTCTCTCAGCCAGAAGGGATTCTTTGAAGAGCCGCATTTGTTCTCAGCGGACGCGTGCCCGCCCAGCGTGACAAATCAGATAGAAGCTAAAAAGAATGACTCATTGAATCCGACTGAAGGTGACAGTGAAAAGAAACCCCATTGATCCTCTCTGGATAGATTCTTCTTTTGTCCTATACATGTACACAATGTGTTGAGGAATAAGCGATAGACAATTGAGGGTAAAGCTAGAAAGAGCTACGGCGACTACGAACTGTTGTATTTCACTATTTTTTTAAATGAATAAAGCAAATCTTTCAGTAGGATTAGAAAATGTTGCTGTTTAGTTAATCATCATCATTGGTAATCTTTTCTCTTCGATTTATGTCTATGTTTATCTCTCTTTGGACAGGCCTCTTCTGCAATTGGGCGTGGGACTCGCTACTCTGCTGGCCACCTACGCCAGCTGGCGTTCTGGCACGCATGAACTGCCCGGCTGGGTACCATGGAGTAGATACTCGCAGTAAGTTAACTGAAGAATCAAGAAAACTCGCCTCAAGCTGAAGATCTGGTTGACTAAGGGTTTTCAAGAGGGTGCAAATGAAGCAAATGCAGATGCAAACTGCTTCGATGTTTTAGGTTAATCCCAACCACTAATCTGGTTGCCACAAACAAGCTTCTATCTCTATATAAACATATGTACAGTAAATATTCTTGATCCATTTGAAAATATCTGAAAAATTAATGGTGTTCAAGAGGGTGTCAATCAGGCAAATGCAAACTATCAATCCCATCTATTCAATTCTTCTATCCCTACGTTAAGTACAATATTACAGTATGTATTCCTGATCTATCTAGTGTAACTAAACAATTTTTGTAGCTTCCTCAGTCCATTAACTATTCCAGCTGCAAAGTTTCCCTCACAACTTGGATATTATAAATGCAAAAAGGCACCACACAATCGTTTAATTGTGCAATTATCGTGACAGCTCACAAATTGCCCAGCTAATTTCGCAATTATACTTGTTGTTTTTCACAAGTATCCTATTGCCGCATGCAAGTTGCTTGATTGTGGAACTAGGCCAAGACTGCATGTGAAATGCTCGTGAGGAGCTGCCAGGTGTACGGCCCACTTGACCAAGGCGACCGCAGACGAAGCTCGTGCGCGGGCTTAGCTGGCTAATTGCCGTGTTGACAACTCCTCCTGGCCGTTCCCATAGCACTAAGTCATGCCTTGTGACTGCTCCTGCGCTTAATATTTAATAATCAAAGAAGCCACAACGTGGCCACCACTGGACCAGCCTCATTTGCCACATTTGCCGGAGTCTCCCACTCGATTCGATTCGATTGGCATAATTAACGTTAGACCAAAGCTGTCATTGACAACGTTGACATCGCCAGCAACGAGTGAAGAAGCAAACAAAGCAAAAAGGGGTGAAGGCATCGTATCAAATGCTGCACAATAATTAAAGGCGACTCAGGAAGGGGTAGCACATGAATCCTTTGTACACTACAGACACCCCAATAAAGAAAAAAAAAAAACGAGAAGGGAGTGAATTACTCAGGCAAAAGAGAAAAGCCATATTCATCAACGCAGAGCATTCCGTAGTCGTCAATCGATTGTCGGCTGTGTATTTGCTTTCGCATACGTGACCCCTTCGAAATGACCCTGACACAATTGCAATTTGTTTGTTTGTTTCTCCAATTACAAACAGAATTCGCCAATCGCAAGTGCGAGATAGATGGCCACTGGGGGGTGCGACCCAACGACAGTGAACCGAATCCCGCAGGCTGGACCGACTATGGGCCCTGCTACAAGCCCGAGGTCATACGCCTTATGCAGGAGATCAAGGACGTCAATGTGAGTAACATCTACCATTCAATCTGATCTTGATCTTAATCTTGAGGTCGATATTGATCTTGCAATTGTATTTGTTACCCACCGAAAGCTATACATGGATATTGCCCAACGCATACGCACCCTGGAGATCATCGGTCTGTGCATTTCTCTGTTGGCGCTGATCATCTCACTGGCGATATTCTGCGCATTTCGATCGCTGCGCAACAATCGCACCAAGATCCATAAGAACCTTTTCATAGCCATGGTACTGCAGGTGATTGTGCGACTAACCCTCTACCTGGATCAGTTCCGGCGCGGCAAACAAGAAGCCGCCACCAATACGAGTCTATCGGCCATCGAGAATACGGTGAGCATCGAATTTAAACCTTTTTCATCTACCTTTACTTTATTTTACCTTCTTACACACCCTTCCAGCCATATCTATGTGAGGCATCCTATGTACTCCTGGAATACGCACGCACCGCCATGTTCATGTGGATGTTCATCGAGGGACTCTATCTGCACAATATGGTCACCGTCGCTGTATTCCAGGGCAGTTTCCCGATTGTATTCTTTTCACTACTGGGCTGGGGTGTGCCCGTGGTGATGACCACTGTGTGGGTGCATTGCACCGCCCTATTCATGGATACCTCGCCGGGTGACTGCATGTGGAACTACAACCTGACCCCCTACTACTGGATACTGGAGGGACCCCGCCTAACGGTCATATTGGTAAGCAAATATCTTACTTGCAATAGCCAACCACGCCCCTTTTAAACATTCGACATTAACTAGGTCACAAAATTCAGGTCATTTGCATTCAAAATTCACAAAGTTTGCTTCAATTATATGAAGAAAAATAACTTGATTGGGTACCCTCCAAGTGACCCATTGGGAGTGAGTGGCCTAACTGAATAAACAGAAATTTGTTTTCGAAGAATTAGTCAAGGTGCACCTCGAAATTAGGTTGAAGCAAGGCAAACTTTGCGTGGGAGGGTAGCAGCCCAACAACTAGGTGCATGAGCCTAAGGTTGCTAAAAAACGTAATGAAGGTACCTTCTTGGTAGAGGTATACCCCAGAAGATATCCAACTGAATAACCAGCAATACGAAAAGTAGTCAAAGTGCACCTCGAAATAAGGTTGAAGCAAGGAGAATTTCGCTTGGGAGGGTAGCAGCTTTAAAACTAACTGCATGTGCCTGAGGGTACTTCACAGGGTGTCTTACTAGAAGGGTCTTGCCCTGAAGTGATCTACAATCTTGCAGTCAATGTCAGACTCACTTATTTTTTAAAAGCTTTTCTCATCTCACCAATAGCACCCTTAATATCTTCTTTCTTTTGCAGCTGAACTTCTTTTTCCTAGTGAACATCATTCGGGTGCTCGTGGTAAAGCTACGCCAATCGCAGGCGAGTGACATCGAGCAGACACGCAAAGCAGTGCGGGCAGCGATTGTGCTGCTGCCACTGCTTGGCATCACGAACCTATTGCATCTGGTGCCGGCGCTGAAGACAGCGTGGAAGTTTGCCCTTTGGAGCTACTCAACGTACTTTCTCACCTCGTTCCAAGGTTTCTTCATAGCGCTCATCTATTGTTTCCTCAACGGCGAGGTGAGTGCGGATCAGCCTGCACTTGTTCAGAGTCGGGTTGCAATCTCTCTCTCTCTCTTTCCTCCTCTGTAGGTGCGTGCTGTACTGCTGAAGAGCCTGACCGTGTGGATGTCTGTGCGTGGCCATTCCGAGTGGGTACCCAAGCGAGCCTCGATGTACTCTGGCGCCTACAATACCGCACCAGACACGGATGCACTACAGCAGCCGGGCGAGGGTTTACCCCCGGGCAAGCGGTAAGTTTCTCGCCCTTTGCATGCGCCCCTGTCATTGCAACACCTTGTGTGATTACAGAGTATCGCCGCCCAATAAGCGCATGAATTGCCGAAAGGGTAGCAGTGTCAGCATTGTCATCACTAATGAGCCGCAGCGTCAGCGACGCAACAATAACTATACAACCGTCAATGGGTGTCAAAATGTTGCCACTGCAGCCGTACCAGAGACTCAGCTTGGTCAGCAAAAGGAGGATATACCCTCGGCATCGACACTGGCCACACGCGTACAAATGAAAGAGACACCTCCCAATCGCTCGAACTGGATGATCACCCTGTGCTTTCGCGGCCAAAAGGTACTGCGAGTGCCGCCAGCGTCGTCCGTACCACCCGAGTCAGTTGTGTTTGAGTTGTCAGAGCAGTAGGCCAAACTATTCCTAGTCATATACTAAATTAGACGTAGTCTGTAGAGCGTAGAAGACCCTACTCAAGCCTAGCGGCACCTTCGTAGTCTGTTCTAGTTAATCTTCTTCTTGCACACACTCCACACCCGCCTCTGCCTCCCGCCTCGCAACAAACTCCACTGTACAGTCGCCTGCATGAGGGTGTAGCTAAACTAGCACAGGGTGGTGTCATACGAGTACTCACTTCTAACAACAGAACCTCTCATCAACAGTATCGGAAATTATCTTTGTACTTAACACATGAAATCCTACTAAATTGGGCCTATCCTCCACACGATACGCTTGTATGACGCCATCTTATATAGGAATGTAATATAATCCCACCATGATTCGTCATACAAATTGCTTCCACTTACACGCTTTTATGGGGCTTCAATGCTTTCCCCAGCTACTCCAATAATATATATATTTATATATATACATATGATACATACAGATATAAAGATACTCTAGCTCTCACTTCTAGTCCCATTATTACATTACGAGAAACTTCGAAGTTAATACCCTCGAGTAACATAGCTCTACCCTTTTCAGAAAACTTAGGGAAAGCAGATAGAACAGTCGAACTTCTCTATAGGGACTAGAAAGTAAATAAATAATTACATTAAATATATGATAAATATGAATATATTTTATGACAATTACTTTAACTCAAATAGTTCCCATTCTCATTAACGTTTCTTAAGCATTCAGAGATTAATATTTCAATTGATTAGCAATATATATCGTAATATCTAAATGTTCTTTAGCTAAGTTCGACTTTAATTAAATCTTTAAATTAGAAAGCAACCTTATCCGAGGGTCTTAAGAAAATTCGATAATTCCACTTAGCCTTAGCTTCACGCTTAATCCTTTAGCTTTGTGATTCGAAGACTCTAGTCTACTTAAACAAGTAATATCTATACCTTACCCATAACTGATACCTTCTACAATCCCAGTTAGTCATTGATCAAAGCGGTTCCCATCGATTTCATTATAAAACTTATAATGGGTTACTAGGTTATCTCATATTTATCATTTTAGCATGGAAACAGGAATATCTTTACAGTAACAACTTCAGTAGGAATCCTTAGCATGATCTTAATCAACTTTCAAACAAGAATTGGCGACAAAAATCGGTGTGACCAAAGTATAAAATTTTAAAATTGATCTTATATTCTATTGATAATATTTCTTGATTATTAAGCAACAAAATTTTGTAAATATGTACATATATGCAAACAGTTATACTTATATAACCCAATGTCCAGCAACTGAATGCTTTTTTTTTTTTTTTTGTGCTATTGTAATCGTTATATTGAGCCACTCGTAGTACACGGTCACACTGTTAATACGTTACAGAAGCGCCACAATTTTATTCTCAGTTTAACAATTAATAATCGAGTTGCGTTCGATGATCGATAACACGTGAACACATCTCTAGCAAACAGGTGAACTATATTCGATTGTTATGCTATCGATAAGCATAAAAGAAAATTTAAATTGACATGATATATGTCCGATATCGACCAAAATTGATCATCAACCTATCTATTCGATAAACAGACGGTTCGTTATCGATTTTGTTTCACTTGATTATTCTGTTTGGTTGCTTCTACTCACAAATTAGTCAATATTCACTGCGTGGTTTGCTGAGCATCTTTTCTAATATGTTATTAACAAGTCGAAACAAAGAGAAACGGTGAAATCATAAAAGTTAATGTCTCTTTGCGTTTTTCTTTTGCTTCTTCTTCCCTTGGCCCCACACATTACACGGCGCCTCGTTCATCCTTGTGCTTTCTTCATGTTTTTTCTGTTTTTCGCACCGCTTTCGCATTCATCTCTGCATCCTGTCTCGCTCTTTCTGTCTCTTTCTTTCTCTTTGTCTGTTTTCTGTTCGCTTTTGTTTTTTGCGTACTTCTGCTTGTCTCATTTGCAGAACAAATGTGTGATGCCTCCTGCCACCCAAATGTCGCAGCAAATATTTATGACGCCGCAATTGCCTATGCTAGCAACAACAATAACAACAGCAACAAAATCAACAACAGCAACAACAACAGCAACATCAACAACAACGACGACAACTACGTTATCGAGCAGCACAACCACCGTCGCAGTCGCAGCTGTTACAACAACAACAACTGCAATCGCAGCAGCCGCCGCCGCCGCTGCAGCAGCAATCCTACAGAAGCAGAGAAAGCACACGTCGAAAGCTTAAAGCTCTCGCTAGCGATCTCGCTTGCTTTGCCGCATCACTCGCTTTTAAACACACTATCACTCTCGCTCTCTCTCTCTCTCTCACACTCACTATGTGTGTTTCTGTATGGCTCATTGTGCTTTTGACTCTCGGAGCTTTCAAGCGCGCAACTTAACTAACCTGAAGTCAACTAAAAAGCGCGTCTGCACTTTTATAAATAACAATAAATAACATAAACATATAACATATAAAATAACATATACTATACATTTTTTTTATATAAGTGTAAGCATGTATTAGTGTATAAGTAAAACACGAGCAGGCACACGCACACGTGCCAACTCTCTCACACACACACACGCGCACAGACTGACAGAGACAGACATATTTATATGTTCACTTGCCGTGTGCGTGCGTGTGTGTGTGTGCGTTGCTGTGCATGTATGTATGTTTGTGTGTTTCAATGAATGTTTTTTCCTAACTAAATGTCAACTACATGTGTGAACTATCTAAGTATTCTTTACAACCTACTCAATTGTTCACTCGATCTGAGAAATCTCTCTCCCCCCCTTTCTTTTCCACACCAACACGAAGGGTATTCCCAGTCACATTCAAGAAAAAATTTAATTTCAATGTCAATGGGAAATACTTCTCGTGTGGTGTAATTGCATTTGTTGTTGCCTTTTGGTGTACTGTAAATTTTAAACTTTTCTTAAAAGCTCTTTTACTTTCTACTCTTACTCGAATGCCTATAACTGTAGCATACTTTGAGGATATTACTAATATCCTAAGGTATTGATAAACTAACGGACCGGAAAAGACATGGACCCTAATTATTTGTAATTGCAAGTCAAAAAAGGTGTTGCTCAGATTGAGTAAAATTATAGATATGATATAGTAGGTATTTTTTAATGAGTAGAGTAGTAAAGGACTCAGCATAGACTGAAGTATGGCAAATGGGTTTCTCTGATTCATAAAACCCGTTCCTCCCTTTAATGATTTCTTACACGTATCATAAGAAATAGTCATAAATGTATAAATACTTTGCAACAACAGTGCGCAATGTAGGAAATCCAATTAAATAGTCGTGTTAGCAATTGAATAGGTCGTAAAAAATCCCATATACTCTTATACTACATAACATTCATACATACATACAATGATCTCCCGTGTGTTTATGGGGATTACGGACAGCGATGGGCGTATTCAAGTGCCGCGGAGTGTACAATGTGCCGGATCGACAAACTATTCGTAGACCTTTGATGCACACAATATAGAGACGAGACAATTTTCCCCAATTAACCTAGACCCCAAACCCCTCCCTCAGAGATGCCCCCTCTTGTGGGTGGCGATCTCTGCCCCGCTTGTTGTTGTCTATATAATCTAAATATAACGTAGTATATCTTGCAATTGTCGTCGAGCTCATTTCAATAGATAACCGTTTTTAGCTCCCTTAATCGCTGCAACGTTTCAAGGTCACGGTTAATTGTGAGAAATTTGTATGCTGCTTCACCTCTGACCCGGAGACAAGTCTCCCCTTTCTCTCGCTCTCGTATATTGTGCATCAAAGAAGTATTTTACAAACGAGCAACGAACTCGTAACGTTCTAATTCAAATAATAAATATCTCATATGATAATAGTAAATTCGCATTACTGTGGACTCAATTGCTGAACCTAATGAAGACACTGTGCTTGGTATATGTATTGTATAACTGAACTAAAGGACCAGCAGAAGAAGAGAACAGAAGATGAATTGTAAACCAAATGGTATCATATATGTTATAATATAAGAGTGTGGTGTTGTTTTTTTTTTGTCTTATCCTAATGAGAACTACTTTGTGTATACTTGAGCTAAGCAAACCGAATTTAAGAAAAACCAATTGAGAGAATAGTGATATGGTATATACTATATACTATATATATACTCGTATATGATACATATATGTATACACCTGCATACGATAAATTGTAACTGCATACTTACTTAGAGGGAGAGAGACGGAACTCTCTTAACTATAAAGCACATGAGCACCCGAAATGGTCAATGGCAAACTATTACGTGTATAAGCAAATGGAATATACCATATACATACTATATTATGAATAAATATGACGATTTTATATATGTGTGTATGAAAACAAAAAGGTATTGTTTCTATTACTTAAATCACGTTTCATTTTCCCAGCTCTAGCATTACTTTCAATTCAAGATCATGTTCAAGATCAGAGAGAACTTAGCTGAAGATAACAAATTATCATCGATCGATCTGATGTGGCTTTGCGCCTCCTCCTTTCCCCATTTATAGCTCTACGTTAACCTCAAGATCAAGTTAAAGCATACATAGAACTGAGCTTCAAATCACAAGCGATCTATCGATCGATCTGAGCCTCCTCCCTTCCTAGTCTATAAGTCTATTTTAACCTCAAGATCAAGCACATGCATAGCGAGAACTGAGCTCAAGATCACGACCGATCCATCGATCGATCTGAGGTGGGATCGCCTCTTCTCCCCATCTACAACTTTACTTTAACCTCAAGATCACTATCGATCAATCGATCGATTTGCCTTGTGCTGCGGTTGCGGCTTGTTCTGTCCATGGCGCGTGCCTCCAGTGCTGATATCGATGACGTCAGATTGCCAACTTGTGGCAATACAACTATACAAGCTATAAGCAGCTTAATGAGTCGTTTTATGGGCCATTAAGAAATTTGCACAAATAATTAACAGAATTGCCAATGGGTTTCATTAGGCAATGCGGGAAACAGAGATAGAAAGAGGAATATAGACACACACACACATAGACATGCATGCATAGAGTGTATTCAGATAAACATATGGTACATGGTACATGGTACATGGTACAACAACAATAGATCAGCAACATGAACAGCAACAACATTTAAGAAGGCATCCAGAATAAGAGCAAGAGCCAAAACAATTGGAAAGAGACACAAAGAGAGCACCCGAAGCAACAAAGAAAGAGTAAGAAGGAGAAGCAAACAATGAAAGATCATTCACGATGATGATGCTCGGGATCGGTTGAGGTAGTAGAAGAATAACTAGAGTTGCGCCCTTGAGTTGTTCCTAGAACAGCAGATCCTCGTCGCCCTCGTTCTCGAGAATATTCTGTGCGGTCTCACTGGTGGCCACCTCACAACCCTGACGACGCAGCTCCTCGCGCTTGCGATCGGCGATTTTGCGTGCCTCCTTCTTCTTATCCTGTATCTTCTTCAGGCGATAGAACTCCTCGCGCTCCAGCTCGTCCAACTCACTGATGATGTACTCAATGGTGCGATTGATGCGTGGTATGATCACTGAAAATGAAAGTAGATATAGTAGATGTATGTGATTGGGGTAAGGAGACAATCGACTACTGACCATGCTCGATGGCATTCACGCGCCTGTTGGTGACCTTGATGACATCGTCCAGCGTCACGAAGGAGGTCTGCAGTGAGGCCAACTCGACCAGCAGACGCACTGCGCTCTGATAGTTCTTCTTCAACTTGGCCAACTGCTGGCCACCACGTGCCAGGCCAGCCAACTCGTAGGTATCCACACCATCCTGATACGGCTCAAACATGGGCAGTGTTACCCCAGCGACATTATCCTTCTTGGTGCGTATCTTGATCTGTGCCTTGGTCACATTCTGCAGCACAATCTGATTGATGTCGCCCGTGGTGAATTTGACCTCGGCCAGCGAGAAGGCTGCCTCCTTCATCACTTGACCCATTAGCATTTTGGTCTGCGAGGGGGAGGGGACGATTTAGTGTTGCCACATCTGGCGCAGCTGGACCTACCTCAATGATCTTGCCCAGTATGAGACGAAAGCGCATTTGCAGGGCGTCTGCCTTCTTCTTAAGTAGGCCATGGCCCTTTGTGGCGCCCGCGAGACGAGACTTCATCAATGTCTGCGCACTGCAACAACAACAACAACAACAACAACAAAAATCTTTCTTTCTCTTATTCTCTCTCTAGCGAACAGTGTGTACTCACCCGCGTGATGGAAATATGGGCAAACGATCTTTGGCAGCCATGTTGAAAACGGTTAACGGTTATCAGTTACCGTTAGCTCGATTGAGGACAACTCCCAAAGGGACAATCACAATGAATAAGCAACAATAACAACCAAAAAAAAAATAAATAATAACAATAACAACACAAAGGCAGAATGCACAACAAAAACAAATACGAACTACGAACTATAAATAATAACAGAAGAAGAACGCGTACAAGAGGAAGAAGAGAACGGAATATTAACTAGATATATACGCGCTAAACAATACGAAAATACAAAAATAAACGGACTACGAACTAACACCAGCTACGGAGAAGCAAGAACGAGAACCAGGCGCAAAGCAAAGCGCACGACAACAAAATGGGCCAAACGACAAGCACGACAAACGGCGAAAACGGCCAACGACAACGGCGACAGTGACGGCGACGCTGGCGCCAACGTCAACGTCGACGTCGACAGCACGTTGGGTGGACAAATTATTAAAGCGACGACAGTTGGGCCCACAGTCCGCTCAGCTGATTCGCAGCAGCAGCAGCTGATGTCGCCAATCACGCAATGTCACGCTAGGGATGTGCTCGTGACAGACACTTGCAGACACTTCACAGATCGTGGGGATCTACGATCGATTATGATTGATTAGTTGATGACTTACTTATGGTTTAATTGGGTATTACCGTATCGCGAATGTTCTTAAGACACAAAAATATGATCGAAGCACTTGCAGAATCTTAAAGATCGATAAGTTCGTTTCAATTTCAAGGCCTTTGGCTTTCACTTATTAAAGTAATGATTATTTTACAATTTACTTTCATTTATATGTGGTTTGTTAAGATATCAAACTTGTTACTGATCTACAGACGTTAAACAGGGATTTTTCAACTAATTTATTATTTTCTTCAAGGGTCTTTAGGGTATTTCCGATTTCAAACTGTTTTCTCACTAACTGACAGCCTTCCTAAGGCATAGCTCGATCAATATTTTGATATATTTTTAGTTACAAATATAGTTTATAGTTAAGCTTGAAAACCTTTTCATTATTTATATATTTTCTGTTAACCAACGACAGCTTTAGTTAGTTAAGATAACTGATCGTTCTATAATTTTCCTAAGCCTCACTCAAGAATCCTTCAATAGGACACAATTAAATATAGATTATTTCTCTGTAAAATATCAAGGTCCTCCTGTGACAAAGTACCTACCAAAAAGCCACTCACGACTCGCTCCACTTGTATCCATCGCTAGGCCAGTGCTGCCAAATCGCTGCGATAGCCGTTAGATCAAATTGATTTAAATTGATGCTGATTGGGAACAATATGCACATCACTTGGATCACATGGAAAGCTTCGGTCTTCATGAAAGCAGAAGCGAATCACCGAAACCAACTGCCAGAGACACGCGCTGCCATTTCTATTGTCGTCGAGTTTCGACACTGGTTTGGGATTCGGCTTTGACCTGTGACAATGGGGCAGGGTCATTGCCAGAGCAGGTGCCGGGAGTGCGTCGAGTGGGGGCCGCCAAGTCACGCAATTTGAATATGCGTCTTCTGCCGTCATGTGCCCAAAAAAAACAAAACTAACGCAAGTACGAAGCACACACACGTGTTCGCCTTATATGTATGTCCGCCAGACTGACGATGATAACATTCATTAAAATAGTGTACATGGCATTGGGGTTTTGCAAAGTGGTCGGGTCTTTGTCGCGACCGTGCGATTTAAGTTACTAAATAAGCTAAGCTGAAGAAACATGATCGACAAGATCGCCGAACACCTGGAAAGTCTCTAAATCATTTCGAAAAGAGATTGTGCAACCCTTTTCCTTTCTTCAAGAGAAATCCATGTGTTGAAGGCCTCGTTCTCATTCAGTAAGTCCTCCTTTTATATCCTCAAATATATTAGAAAAAGAATGCTAAAGTCGAGTTTGCTCGACTGCATTATACCCGCTAGCCACCTGACCAAAACGATTTCTTATATATGGTCTATATTTAGCACATTTTTGTTGCATACTTTACAGGGAGTGGCTGGGAAGTCAGTACATGTTTAAAATTATATTTCAAAGGTCTTCTAATTTGAGGTAACGACATAAATCCGCCGCCATAATTTCGCCGCGCCAAAACGCCATAAGTTCGCGCGATCTTATGACGCTTAAGGACGCCATAAGTTCGCCAAATAAAAACGCCACTATTTCGCCGCCGGCGAACTTATGTCGCCAAAAGTTCGC
Source organism: Zaprionus indianus (assembly GCA_018904595.1). Classification (NCBI taxonomy): domain Eukaryota; kingdom Metazoa; phylum Arthropoda; class Insecta; order Diptera; family Drosophilidae; genus Zaprionus; species Zaprionus indianus. The sequence goes on from JAEIHA010000344.1 coordinate 3,148,957, forward strand.
GCGATCTTATGACGCTTAAGGACGCCATAAGTTCGCGCGATCTTATGACGCTTAAGGATGCCATAAGTTCGCTTAGAAACGACATAAGCTCGCTGAAAAAAAAAAAAACGACATAATTTCGCGGACAAAATGTACTGGTCGAAATTATGGCGGCGGAATTATGACGCTATGCGTTTTAATTTCTGAGTTCTAGATTTTCATATGGACGGACGGACAGACTGGCAGACGGACATAGTCTGTTGATTCTGAATAAGAATATATATGTAAACTTGGTTAAGGCTGTTACGTAAATTAAACGCCAAACTCTTCAATTTTTACTAACTATTTCTTAAAAATAAACGTAGTATAAAAAGTACATCATATGTATAAAGAATACTAAACTAAAAAATTATTCAGTCGAACGCTAATTCGCAAAGTGGTTTCGTATTTTATCGTATGCAAATATGTAATTAATATATTCAAGCACCTGCATCGAAAATTGTTCGTATCGATTGAAAGAAACCGATAAATAGCTTCAGATTTGGAAATCAAATTAGTTTTATTGCGCTGCTGTTTTATTCATGCACATTAAAGCCGGATGAGTGAGCTTTAAGCAACACGCACGTAATCAACAGTGAGGCCCTTATACCAATTAGTTACCAATATTATATATGCACAACTACAACATCGATATTAAATGCATAAATGAATAAAATATATATTACATTGCAATAACAATTTAATACAAATTTCTGTGTTTAATTAGGTGAGATTTGACTGACTGGAGTCGAAGAACATCAATTGAACAAGAATTTCTTCATTAAATTCATGCTTTGCCCACCCTTACGCACGCATACTTATCCGCACATACACACACACGTACTCACAAACACACACATAGCAAGAATCAACAGTTGGCTTTTTTGTTGCTGCAGCACAGAAAAATGCGAATTTCGGTCGAAAGCAGAGTAGAGGCCCGTAGCTAGGCAAGTGCAGGTCTCTCAACTCGCAGTGGGGCAGAAATCATTTGGTGCGGTATGAATCAAGAATAAGAGAAGCTGATATATAGATTGCAACCACTGTAAAATCGAGCAATTTTAAATGTTTTATAAACCATAAACATATTGTACTTTACTTTAAAGCAAAGCAATTGCAATAGCACCCCCATAAAAGTATTGCACAAGAGCCCCCAAAGCTGTTGCTACGGCCCTGGCCGAGAGTGAAAGTGAGTTAGAACAAAAGAAGTTATCCAGCCTCATTCCCTTTCGCTTTCGTTCTCGCTCTCTCGCTCTCACTACCAGGCGAACAGGCAAGCAGCCACTAATGTTTGTTCTCTCTCTCGCCCTAACTCATCACTCACATTCACTCACACACTCACGTAACGCACTCAACGGCGGCACTCAGTCGCGTGCACACACGCACAACCACTTGTGCACACACACACACAGACACGCACACACACATTGGCTCATCCTGCGAGAGGCGCGCCCCCAAAATGTTTACTGCCCAGAGGCGGCGTCGACAATCGCAACGACTTGTTGAGCCAAGCGACAAACAAATAAAATGTTACACAAAATATAACTGTTAAAAAATATTCAAAAGATATTTTTGAAACTGTAAATACTTTATAATAATTATAAGAAATATATTAACATTTTTATAAACTTTAAATAATTTGAATTAATTTTCAATTATCAGTTGCAATTTAAATAATTCGATTATCTCATCTAGTACAAAAGTTATGTAAAACTTAGGCTAACAAACGCGTCCCTTTGGCGGCGCCACTGCGCCATAATTTTTGTCCTCTTTTTTGTTCTTCTTTTTCGCACTCTACGCACAGGACAGCACAGCTCAGCTGGGATGCTGCGTCGCTGCTGTAGTCCACAGTTGGCAGTTCGCATCCTGCAGCGCCCGCAAGTAGGTTACACATTTTTTTGTGGCTCCCGCGCAATAGAAACAGAAATTAAAAAAATCTAATTTAATTTAAATAAAAATGGAAAGTCGCAGGATTAACAAATCGAAATTCAATTAAACAAAGGTGGCGCAGCGACAGCAAATAGGTTAAGCGTGCGTGTATGTGTGTGTTCGTGTGCAGCAGGTGATGTCACGCGAGGAGAGAGGGAAAGGAAGGAGGGTGGAGGTGCAAAGCTTTGACATGACTCTGTCGTTTGAGCGTCGTAAATGTTAGATTTAATGCGATTGTTATAGCAGCAATAACCTCAGCAGCAGCGCAGCAGCAGAGCGAGAGAGAAAGAGAGAGAGAGAGAGCGGAGTCAGTGCAGTGCGTGGTGGAATGTGCGTGCGTGTATGTGTATACGAAAAAGTGTGAGAGTCTTTAAATGTCAATGTGTTCGTGCCTCGGACACTGCTTTAAAGCAAAAGCAGAAAATCCTGCAGCAATTTTGAGTTAGTTTGCGCGCAGTTTGCCTCAGTGTGCACATTAACTTTAAACAGTTTTAAATTTATCGATCATAGGAAATCAATCATCGATCATCGATAATAGGTTTGCTAGGGAAGAGAGTAGAGAGTGTTGGGTATGTTTAATGAGAGCAAGACTTCAATTTATATAAATGTTTATCATCATTGCCAAAGAATAGAATTTAATGCCAATGTACTCCAGACTCTGGTACAAATAATTTAAATAGCCAGTTATAAATTGCGTGTTTTTATGTTATTTTATTTGTGGGCTTTGAGATAACATATTATTAATGTAGCTTACACTCGATGAGCATAAATTGTATGTTTATTGCGTGGTAATTTGGGGTCTGTCACACATAACAGCAGGTTTATCTTCAAACGATTGTATATTGTGTACTATTGTTTGCTGTATTCTATAATACAATACATACATATAATGAAATATTTCGCAATTTATTTGCTTTTGTGAAGCCAAAAATAGATATACAATAAAACAATGACGAGAACAATAAACAGAACTGGGCATTCAAATAAAAACCACTTGTCCCTGAAATTGAAAAATTCATTGGTATTATAAGCTTCAAAATAAATATAAATAGAATATAACGATATCGAAATGGAAGAAGAATTTCAGGTTTAAAGCCAAAATACATGAGTATCGGAACTTGTTTGAATTATTTAAGTTATATTACTCCAATCAAATACTATATTTCTTAATAAAAAGGGAGAGGCGCGAAGAACACACAGAACAGTAACACAGAAAGTAAAGAATTATATAGAATGAAGACATGTAAGAGATACACATTTTAGATAGACTAGATATATTTGTAATTAAACTATCTTAAGCTGCCTAAACTATCTACCTCTCCCCCAGACTTTTATCCGATCGAACAGCACAAAAGTTATTCAAGGAAAAGGGTATTTTACTGTCGGGCATGCCTGACTGCAGCGTTCTTCTGTCTATTTTTTTTTTCATACATAATTTACCCACCCACAGCTTTTCAATAGAAACATAATCAACATCACAAATTGGCACCAAGAATGGAGTACAAACTAATAACGGCCGATCAATTCGAAAGGGTGATCGATCACTTGCGTGGAAACTTTTTTGCGGATGAGCCGCTGAACCGCGCCGCTGGATTGTGCCAGCAAGGCGGTGGCAATCCAGAACTGGAGCACCACAGCCTGACCACACTGCAGAGTGAGCTCAGCCTGATGGCAGTGGATGGACGCGAGGGGAGTGAGACTTATGGAGAAATCGCTGGTGTGGTGCTGAACGGCGTCTTGCTGCCGGGTGACACTGAGGAGGCGCTGGACAAGCTGCACCTGAGCACAGATGAGAACTACAAGAAGATCTTTCAACTGTTGCACACACACAATCTGCAGGTGAATCTCTTCGAGCGCTTCAAAGTCGATCGCATTTTCGATGTTCGCATTCTGTCGGTGGATGCACGTTTCCGTGGCCAGGGAATCGCCAAGGAACTGGTGCATCGTGCCGAGCTGGTGGCACGCAAAGCTGGCTACCGTTTGTTAAAGGCAGATGCCACTGGCATATTCTCGCAGAAGATCCTTCGCTCCCAGGGCTTTGAATGCTTCTCTGAGCAACTGTATGCCAAGTACAAAGATGACCAAGGACGCATTATTTTGCCCGTGGAGTCGCCGCATATTAAGCTGCAGTTGCTCACCAAGCAGCTGAAGTACGACAAGCCAGAAGAGGAGACTCAGTAAATTTATAGATTGGGTTAATTCCTCTTTTTCTTTATTATAACGAAACACTTTTTGAATTGTGCACAAGGGAACAACAAGTGGAAACAAGTTAACGACATCATTATTTTTTACAAGCTTTTATAACATAGTTTAGTTTACTCTTTGAGACGATAATACTTTTTACGTATTTCGTATTTATGATGTCAGATGAAGGTTACATTTCATCTGTAGAATTTATTTTCTATATAGTTCCCATATCCCTAAATTTGTATGTACTACTCGTTTTGATTGGGGACCAACCGTAGGCCAAAGATATGCAACTAAATAACTAAATATACTAACAACTAAACAATAACTAAGTGTATGTTTGTTAAATTAAGTAAGTACGTGTCAAATGCATTGATAACTATAAAACAACGCTGTTTACAATAAATACAAATTATATTAATACGATTGTTACAATAATATTGCGTGTATTCAATAGATATATAATTAGTTTGAACATTTTAGCACAATCAAGAATAGATTAAAGGTTAGTTTAAAGCAATTAAGCTTATCTGGCTGACACACTTTTCTGCGATCAATGATCATATACATATATATTTGCTAAACTATATACTTATGCATCTATATATGGAAAACTCTCTAATAGATCTAGATCTATTCCTTTCTGTCCCCTCGAAACTGCGTCTCGTATCACACATTGAAGAGTAAGAAAATAGATAGATATATAATATACTTTATAGAGTATGGTATATATATACTTTAGCAACTATATATGGAAAACTCTCTCTAGAAGATCTAGAGCTATTTCTTTCTCTCTCGCCTTCACGAACTGTGTCCCGTATCACACTTTGAGTGGTGAGATTTTAAGATTTTCAATGGTCGAAGAGTATAAAAAGGTCATACAACACAAGGAATTAAAGGTAGAACTCCTATATCACAGATGTATGGGGAATGGATGCAAACATATTGCTGAATTGAATTCAAACAAGAAAGCGAACTTTAAATCGAATATAAATATAGAGTTCATATAGTTAAGGAAAGCTTCTTGACACGCATTGGAGAATGCAGACAGGGGACTGGGGGGGGACTCCAACTCCTACTACAAGTTAATATCACAAAGCCCAGATCCATGTCACAACAGCAACAACAACAACTCTGGCAACTGCTCAGGCAGGTACTGACGTAGCTCCTCCTCCCCCTTGGTTGCTTTACTTTCTGCTGCACTTTGCGGTGCACTGCCGCTTCTCAGCCCGCTTCACTGGCTCCATTTGCTCCTCTGGCTTCTGCTGGTAGATGAGAATGATGTCCTGATCGGTGCCAAATGCGGTGCGTGCCTGATCCATTGACTCAAAAAGACAGCGACAAATATCTGTGAAGCAGAGAGAGAAAGAAATAGAGAAGGCAATAAGCTGAAGAGTGTTTTGTTTCAGGTCAGCCTGACTACTCACGTCCGTCGTGCACCTCGGGATTGTGGTAATAGAGCTTCCGGCTGGTCAGGTCGTAGCCACAGAGCACCACATAATGTCCGACATATCTTGATTTGAGCGAGCGTGTGTTTGGAGCAAGACAACAGATATGGAAACAGCTTTGTGAATAGGCAAAAGTCAAGGTAAAATGCATGCCACAACCACCACAAGATTCCTCCTCCTCCTGCTTCTCGAGAGAGAACCGACTTAAGATTCCCAACTTACCCAAAGGATTCCATTGCATTTGGTTTGCAGATCTCACAGCTGAGCAGCGACGCATTGGTTAGCAAAATAACAGGACCCTTCTGGGCCAGATGCCTTATGATCACCTGCATGTCCACAGTGCGTTGCAACACATTCAGGCCATGGGCCTTGGCCTCCTTGAATCTGCGATTGACGCGCTTCTCGTCCCTGTCAATGATCTTCGAGTAATAATTGTTCTTCGAGTAACTGGGATCCACACCCAATGTCTGTGTGTAGTAATCGTGCTGCAACTGGTAACGGTGCAGCACATAGCACAGATCGATTGTCCAAGTGCTGGAACCGAATCCTTCCTCCTTGCAGATGGTCTCGAAGTTAGCGAGGAAGTGCTCACGCAGCGGCGTCGCCAATATCATCAGGATGCAGGACAGTCCGCAGTCCCAGTTATAGCGTTGCTGGTAGTGCGTCAGGTTGTAGTGCTTGCTTTGAGGTAGAACATTCATTGTGCCACTATTGTTTTTGTTTACTATTTATTGCTGTTGTTGCTTATTGTGTGTTTATGTAAACAACTCTTCTGCTGCACTTGACGGTCGCGTTAAAAGCGGTTGATCCAACAAATACGATATTTTTGAATTTTGAACTGTTGCCAAACTGAATGAATTGATTAACGAAACGAAAACCAAAAATAATTATTTTTTTTTTAATACGATTCTTACAAAAACATGGCGAATCTTAACAAATTGCCAGCCTACGTAAGCTGACATTGATTCTGCCAGCACTGTCTGTTAGATAACAGTGCGCTAACAGTCAGCGTGAGTCCAATCGCATGTTATCGATATCTGATGATTTGTGAATTTCAATTTGAAAAACTTTGTAATCAAAATGAAAAACAATAACGTCACTTTATATATAAAAAACAGTCTGTTACACATATGTATATAATTTGAGCAAAAATAGTTAAATACAAATGAGATACAAATAATTTTGTTCACTATATATCACAATCGGTTACGATTTCAAGTTATTTTTCAGTTAAGGTTGAAAGTTGAGTTAATTAATTAAATAATTTATGCGCGGCATGCGGCGCCGACGCAAGTCGTGAGATTCCCAAGTAAAATACCATATAAGCCACGCTCAATGGGCAGCAGATCGTCAACGTTGTTCTTCAGCTGATAAGGATTCAGGGCGAGATCGTAAGCCTCCACAAAGTTCTCGTTATCGATAAACTCGCAATAGATGCGATCGAGCTGATAACGGAAATCCCTCACACAATTATACGTATTGTTCCACGCATCCTGGCAGTGACAGTCGGCATCGAGAGTACACTGTGCCAGATGGTCACTACGCTGCCCTGGACAGGCAGGATTGAAGGTATCCTCGTTGCCCTCGCCCCAGTACTCGATGAGGAGAGTGCGGGAGCTAGAGCTGGTGCTGAAGGAGAGCGACTGCTGAGCCCGCAGTAGATCATCTCGCAGTGAACGACCATCCATATAATTCGGCACCGGCACACCCACCCATTCAAGTATTGTCGGCGCGAGGTCCAGCAGACTGACGGGCAAGTCCAACAGCCGATTCTGAGGCACATCTGGACCGCGCATGAGCAGCGGCACCTTGATGTCCGTCTCATAGGGCTGTCGCTTGTCGAACGGCTGTGCGTGCTGTCCCAGGTGATAGCCATTGTCCGAGGCATAGATAATGTAGGTGCTATCCAGGCGCTGACTCTCGCTGAGCACACTCAACAGATTCATCATCAACTCATCCACGGAGAGCAGCGTTTCCCAACGCTTCTGAAAATATCTGTCCACTGTGTCCACTGTGGCATCTGGCAGTGGACGTGCGGATGCTACCAGCCAGTGCTTATCTGGGGAGGATTGACAGAGGGATTTAGAAAGTGATGAATCAACGTAATTTAGAGGAACCTACCCTGATCGGGCACATTGAAGCTGGGCGTACGCAGTGCCTTCACCTGCGCAAAGGCGCCTGCATGACGCGGCGCGGGTGTGAAGGGCGCATGGGCCGCTGGTGGCGCCACCATGGCAAAGAAGGGCACATGATCTCGCTGCTCCTTCATCGTAGTGCTGCGTATGAATGCAGCTGCACGATCCGACAGCAGGTCCGTTAGATATCTATCCGTGTAACTGACATTGCCGTCGTTCTCGCGCAGTGTATAGTTGTAATAGCGCGAGTTGCCGTGCAGCCCGTGAAACTCGTGCCAGCCCGGAGGCACCTCCGCCCCCTGGTACTGGTTGAGATATTTGCCGGCAAAGAATGTACGGTATCCGCTCTGCTGGAGGAGCACGGGCAGAGCACGCGGCTCGAATCTCTCACGCCAGACCTGACCATAGCAACCTCCACTGCGGGAATTGTTCATGGTGCGATGATTGTGCGCATATTGCCCGGTTAGGAGACTAGCCCGCGAGGGGCAGCAGAGCGGGGTGCTGGTAAAGGCGTTGGTGAACTGCGTGCCATGACGCGAGAACATTTGCATCGTCTGCTGCAGTGGATACAGACCGTGCAGCTCCACATCCTGATCATCGCTCAGCACCAGGAGAATATTTGGTGGAGACTTTGTATCCTGTAGACTGGAACTGCTGCACGCGCGATTTAACACGCATAAAATCACACACAGCTTTAGAAAAATACTTAACTATTTTGGGCGAAGGAAGTAAATGGGTAAAATAGGCGATACGCATTAAAAATATAGCGGTGTTTACCATTTTTCTATTATTGTTATTGTCTCTTTATCAGCTGTATAGAATATCGATAAGTTAGTGTAATCGATCAAAATAACCTGGGTCCACCTGGAATTTGGAATATATATTTTAAATAACATTGCCAAAATATGAAGTTTATGGTAGCCCTGGTCATTTCAGCTGGTAAATTGCATGGGTAATCGGAACTTATCGGAGGCTATATCTCCCAAACTATACCGAAAAATTAAAAATTATAATTGCATTTTTATCTTATTTCAACGAGTTCGACAAGAAGTAATCTTAGAAATCAAAACTTTGAACAGCTAATGGTTCATTCATGAAACAATCGATTCTTACATTTACAGTTAAAGGGCCATACATTACATAAATGGAATTCCCTTTGCTTGTATTCAATAAATAATAACAACCAATTTAAAAGAAATTTGAAAGTAAAATAAATAATTCAATAGCGCATATTACTATTCTACACTCAATTCGATATATTAACGCACATTTAATCAAAGTTCCACTCAACTGAACTGGCTCAGCTGAACACTGGACTATCGATACTTCGCTACCGCCAAGCGACAACAAGTTTCGAAAAAAAACTGCTCAGCACTGTGAAAAAATTACAAAAAATAACAAATATTCAATTGCATTAAACGAATAAAAGGGCAACAATGAAAGCGTTACGAGCTAATAGTGGCAGTAATACGATAAGCACAAACAGTAAAACGAGCAACAGTAACAACAACAACAATCCAAATGGCGAATCGACGCTGCAACCTGCTGGGGCATCATTGTTGTCACCGCAAAAGGACGCGGCACTTACGCAGGCCATCGGTTATGTGAGGGAATTCAGCAGCCAAGCGACTGCATACCACCAACTCAAATCAGAGGAATCACTGGTGCTGCTGCAGCGCAGTATAACGCTGCTGGGCACTAAAGTGCCACCGCATTGTTATGTGGCAGGTCCAGGCAACTTGGAGCTGGCGAAGTTCTTTGTGGATTTGCATGCATTGATGAGCGCCCTGGACAGCGACAGCGATGCACTGTGGAGCTGTGTGGCCCTGCTGCAACACTGCAGTCGCAATCTGGAAGCACGTCAAGCCATTGTACAGAAATATTGTTTTGTGCCCTTTTTGAGTTACCTCCTGAAGCGGACAGAACGACCGGAGCGAGTGCAACGACTGATGCTGCTGCTGCAGGACTTGACCTACGGCATACACATTGGCTGGGAGGAACCGTATTTGGTAATGCTGCTAGAGCATCTCGTTGATCTGGTGCACAGTGTCGAGGATTGTGATGCGAACACAACCGATGTGGATGACTCACAGGCCAAGCTGGCGCTGTCGATCCTTGTGAATTTGTGCTACAAGAATTTCGTCGTGCTGTTCCTCTTTCTGCGCAGCGTCAACATCTCCAGCTTCAGTCGACGCATACAAAACTACGGCCTGCTCGCCTACAAGATGCTCATCATCCTGTCCGAGGATGTGCATGCTCTGGAACAGCGTGAACTGCACACATTCCTGCGAACCGCATTCGCCGGCATGGAGGATTGTCTAAAGCAATGGCATGTGCCGCAACTGCGGCACATTGTTGACTTCCTGATGGATGCCCAGTGCCATGCGGGATTGCAGCGTGCCATGCTCAGCCACACACACTACTGTGAGGACATCGAGCGATTGCTCAATGTGAGTGCAAAGTCTGGAGAACACATTCAACATAGTTACTTAGTCTCTGCTCTTCCCTTAGCAAATCGATGCACGCAGCCACATGGACGACTCCAATGAGGATATGCGCAAGCATCAGCAACTGTGCATGCAGCTAATCTTCCAGCTCATTAGCCACGTGCTGCAGTTGTCGCAGGATAACGAGAACATCAGTCTGGATGCGATCACGCCTCGTCTGTATGAGTTGCTCTGCGATTGGCTCGACTCGGAGTACTGTGGCGTGGCAGCCATCGAGCTGCTCACCTCCCTCATGCAACTGGGCAAACGTGGAGCTGTCTCTCAGTTGATCGCACGCGAACCCGCCAATGTGGTCAAGCTGGTAAACAGTTCCGAGCGTAGCGATGCCATGCATGCGGCACACACCACAGCCATACTCCGTCTGCTGCTTGCGCTTCTCCACGAGCCCAAAACGGAGAAACTGGTACTCTCGAAGATATCCGATTCGTATTTCGATAAGATTCTTGCAGCGCCACTTGGGCTGCTGCCACAAATGCTAAGCGCTCAGACTCTAGCCCAATCCGAAGTGGAGAAGTCTGTCTATTGTCTGCTCTTGCTCATTGGATTCGCCAGCATTGCCAAGAAGGCATATCTGGACAAATGTTGCGCACTGCTCGAGCTGCCGCAGCTGCAGTACGCGCTTGCCCGTGCCATGCTTAGTGGCTCAGAGCAGCTCGTGCAGGCTGTGCTCCAGATCGCACAATTCGAACACTTTCCCAAGACGGCGGTGGCCAAGGTGAGGCACACAATCACCCTTCTTCTTCTTCATCATCCTTCTCCTCCTACAAGTACTTATATTCCTCCCTCTTGGAGTAGGAGACTCCTATACTTTCCCCTCCTGATACTACGCCTATTCCTCCTCTCTTAACTCTCCTAATCTTTCTTCCAGTACGTTTCCAGCATTAGCAGCACCAGCAGCAGCCAAGCTGCTTTCCCTAGCACCTCCAGCGCTGATCCCGGCGAGCAGTGGCGCAATCTGAGCGCCATACTGAAGAGTCATCGCACCTTTATCGACAAGGAGTTGGGACAACGCGTAAATGCGCTGATCGAAAGCATTGGAGACACACTGCAACGCAATGAGCTGCACACGGCGCCAGTGTCGCAGGTTATTGAGTTGTACAATCATCGCATCGATAGCCTCAATTGTGGCACACAGCACATGCAACAGCGGCTGGAGCAGGCTAGTGCACAGCTGGCCAAGAGCACGCAGCTTAACAATGTACAGAATGCGGAACTCGAGCAGTTTCAGACCAAGAACTTTGAGCTGCTCATCAGCCAGGAACGGTAGGTGGGCAATGAGTAATCAGATAACACTTATAACATGTTCTCCTGCTTCTCCTCCTTCTCTTCAGCCTGCAGACACAGTGCAAGGATCTCAAGTCACAGGCAGAACAGTTGAAAACCAATTTGCGTGATCTGCTCAAGCGCTGGTCCGAAACCTCAGAGCAGCTGCAGGCCAACGAGCGGCGTCTGTCGGTCAAACAGTCTGAGATTGCGGGACTGCAAAAGGATTGCGAGGAGCTGCGCACGAATCTCAGTGCCAAGAACGAGGAGCTCACCAAACTGGAGTCACTTAGCAAAGAGAACGTACGTGGCATCCACACATGAACCTCCCTTCGCTTACAAATCCTCTCTGTCTCTCTCTCTTTGCAGTGCATTCGCATTGAGAAGCTCAAGAAATCGATGGTTGCCTACGAACAGGACATAAAGGATAAAATGCGGACCATTGAGGAGCGCTCCAATGAGTTGGCCAAAACCAATAAGGCACTCGAGGAGCAACGTGAGGCGCGTAAGAAATCTGAGGATCTTGTCAGTGTCCTCGAAGCGCAGCTCCAAGATAAGAAGCTGCAAATCGAGAATCTTGAAATGGAGCAAAAGGAAACCGAAGATCTCCGCAAGACCATCATGAGTCTGATGGAGAGCAAAAAGCCCAAGCGCAAATGAACAACTCAACGAGAATTCAAGATTGTCTTTTATAGCTCATAGTATAAATAATTGTAAACTTATTTAAATGATCTTTTTAGTACACACACACACACAGCAACTGAAAATTTTATACATTTGTCTAAAATTTATTTAGAATTTCTTAATTTTTTTACACAATAAAATAGACAATTTTCTTTTTGGAGAATTTGACTTATACTAAAAAATAAGAAAATAAAACGCGAATTTAAAGTGATTTTATATCGTTTATACCCTTAAAAAAATATTATTTTTATATTCTTCCACAGCTCTAAAGTGTTTTTGGTTTATAAAAGATTTCTCTAAGATCTTTTTCCCAACGTGCTCCCCAATACAAAAATCGCAAGTTCAATAAAAATCGCAATTTTTTATTATTTTTCATTTCTTTCTTTAGTTATTGTTCTTTTATATATATATACAATTTACTGCAGGTTGCGCGCACACTAACAAAAGCCTCATTTGATTGTTGTAGTTGTGCAAAAGTTCGATAAAAAAAAAATAAAGCAAAAATCCATTTAATAATTCCAATTGAACCGAACGGAAAGCAAAAGCAGACTCCACAGACTCCCCGGGTATATAAATATATCCCGATCATATGGAGTCGTATATTAAATATAGATATATATAAATTACAAAGTATTGCATTTACATAGTGTGTGTGTATGTCTGTCGGTCGGGTGTGTGTGTGTGTAAATTTACTAAAATGTTCGCTATATAGTTGATTACGATTATCATTAGTCGCGTTCTTTACTTTAGTCACTTAAAAAACTAACACCAGCTTCTACTCTAATAAAAAACAACATAGGGGGTGGTGAAGGGGTAAGGAAATTGCAGCACAATTAAGTCAAACATTACAAAAGCAAGAAAGAGACACAAAGAGAGTGGGAGAGTAATAGATAGATTGGGGGGAAATAAAAAGTTCAACTTCATTTCAAATAAAAAATAATAATAATGATTGGAATGCACAAAGACGTGGGGAAGAGGGGGGACAGACAACACAACGGAAACGGGGGCGGAGGGCAGCACCAACCGAATTGAACAAGAATCATTTTACATGTATATATAGTAAACTAAATTTGGGTGCATGGAGTGACTCGTCAACTTCAGCTTCTCTTCATCTCTCTTCATTCCACCATTCATTCCTTTCAGTTACGATCCAAAGTGCTCCTTATCCTGATCAATGGTCTCAAACTCATAACTGCCACGCCCATCGAATTGCAGATAATAATCATGATGCACCCAAAGGGATTTACGATGCGAAACAGTGAAGAGCGTGATGCCTGCCTCACGGCAATAGCTATACATCTTGCCCTCCACATCGACTGAGACGGCGCTGGTGCATTCATCGAGTATAGCGAACTGAGGCTGATGATAGAAGAGACGTGCCATGGCAATGCGCTGCTTCTCGCCACCCGACAACACATCGATCCAATCCTCAATGGCATCCAGACCATTCTCACGCTGCTCCAGATACGTTAGCTGCACAATGTCCAGGAAGTGCAGCAGATCCTCATCTGATTTGCCCAGGCGACGCATATCGTCGCGTGTGTGCGGATAGATGATCTGCGAAAGAAAGAGAGAGAGAGAGAAACAATCGATTAGAAAGAGACAGAGGGAGGCATTGCGACACAACCTACCTGATCACGCAGACTGCCCAGCGTCATGTACGGTCTTTGGGGAATGTAAAAGAGTTTGCCACGCGATGGCTTCGTCACCTTGCCGCCCCACGTGGGCCACAGCTCACCGAGAATGCGGAACAGCGAGGATTTGCCACAGCCATTGGGACCACACACCAGCACATTGGTGCCAGATCTGCAAAGGGAAGCAAAACATATTTTACATTTTTATTTTGTTCACTGTATTTACAGCTCCTTCCACTCACTTGACTTCAAAGGTCAGCTCCTTGAGCAGCACATCGCCATTGGGCGTGACCAGTGGCACCTTCTCGAAGCGTATGATATTATCCTCGAAGCACATGATGCCCTTGTTGGGACCAAAGTTGCTAGCAGCGCCTGCACTGCTGCCAAGGCCATCGATGACACCATTCAGGGTCAGGCTATTGCCATTGACCATGGTGCGTTCATAGGTACCCTTATTGAGATCGCCCAGCACCTTGATGAGCTCCGTCATGCGCGCTGTGAAGCCAGCCAGACGCGACATCTCACGTCCAGCCAAGACAAGGCGTCCAATTGCTTCCGCCAGCTTGACCAGCATCCGTCCGTATGTATAGTAGGCCTGCAGACGTTGACCGCTCTGTTCGCCCGACAGTAGCGGATGATTCTCCGAGAAGAACGGTATGGACACCGCATAGAAGCCAACGATTGAGGCAAAGTCTGGGCAGGAGAGAGAGAGAGAGTATACAGATTAGAACAGTGATAATTAAGGAGGAAGAAAGGCAGGGGGATCTTTTCAGTAATAGAAAAAGAAGAAAGAGAAGCAGTAGAAACAGAGTAAGAAACCAGAAGGGAGAATCCCTTCACAAACAATGAAGAAAGGAAAGAGAATCTCTTCATTCACACAGCACACACAGATTACAATAGGAATACAAAAGAAACCTTCCATTTGTCCATGTCATTCACTCACATTTGCCCACAATGTTGTCAATGATGCCCATGCTGACGCGGAACTCCAGGAACTTGCGCAGATGTGAACGCAGCTTGGAGTAACTGGCAAGCAGAGTCAGCTTCTCGCGCACATTGCCCTGATAGAAGGCAACCTCCTCGGAGTTGGTAATCAGCCTGCTGTTCACATAACGGAATTCACCCTCCAGCTTCTGTTCCTCGACAGTTAGACGACCAGTGGGACGACGCAAACGTGTGAGGAATACGCCGGCAAAGAGCAGATACAACATCAGTATCGATGGCGTTTTACCGCCCAGATTCACAGTCAATCGATACACATAGATGAAGATATCTAACACCGGTTTACTGATGTTCGAATACAGATCCGTTGCACTCTCGCAGAACTTATCGATATCCGTGGTCAACAGCTGATCGGCGTTCGCTATCCGATTGTCCAGATTGGACATTTTGTAGTACGTGTAGCCGCTGCAAAGAAGAAAAGAAAGGGGAATTAATTAATTATTTGAACTCGTTTATATAAAAAGAGAAGCCAAACTCCCTCTGAACCTATACAGATCTCTGTATATATCTTATTCTGCAGAGTTGTTCTTCTCCTTCACTCTACTCACTTAAGGTACTGACTGTACAGATGATGCGTCAGATTCGTGCGGAAACGCAGCTTCAGCTCACCCAGACTCCATTTCAAGACGTTGGTAACCACAGATATCTAATGGGTAGTTAGAGAAAAAAAAAGTATATAGTATAGAATAGTTTACCATATATATGGAGTATAGTTATACCGCTGGCAAGGCAGCAAGATATTTGAGTAGCGCCGTCTTGAACTTCTCCCGATTCATATGTATAATGGTGCTCTCCACAACGGTGGCATTCTGTATCATCCAGATATCGCTGACAGATCGTCCGATCAGTGTGGCAGCAATCAGCATCAGTAGACCCGTCTCAATACTCCAGAAACGGGGTATAAGTATGGCTGCAAGATATAACGAGTATGGGATGAGTTATTAGGGTCACCAGTGTTGGTTAATTTCAACTCACGCAACAGCTGACGCAGCTGCTTAAAGAATACTGAGTTCACATGCGCCTTATTTGCCTTTTTGTCCTTCTTCTCCGATATGGTATACTGGATTTTCTCTTCATATGCGGATTTTCTGTAAAAATAAAATGAGAATTCAAATGTAACAACATTTCTTACAGTGGAAATCAACAATATCAAGTCATAGATCATATTTGTTAACTTGCATTCTATTAAACCAGGAAATAACGAATATATCTACAAATGAAAATACTTCGGTTAAGGTTTGGAATAACAAAAATTGATCTAGAACTAATCTAGATTCATTTTTTATTAAATTATTAAAGATCTTAATGCTATTTCAGTGAGTTCTAAATGTAAATATGTTGAACACTTTGAAAGACTCTTGAAAGTAGCTCAACCTTTTAAAAACCATTTAATTATCATTTGTAATAGCAATTTAATTATTCAATATACCCAGCCTTGTACCTATATCTAATTATTTCAAATGGAAATATGTACTAAGATCAAGTTAAGAAGCTATTTTAATCAAAAAAAAAAAATTAGAAAAAATCATTAAAAAATTCAAATTTGAAAGTATTTGAAAGTTTACGAAGCGCATTTGTTACAGTTCTGTTCCTCAAGTTCAATGTTACTAAGCGTGAGTGAGTGCTTCTCAAATTCTGACCTTTGAACCTAACCACCCTCTCTCTCGAATTCACTTTACAAGGTATTATTAAGGCTAATGGTGAGCGCAAAAATAATTTACTTGAGCTTACAAAACTCAATTGTTGCTTATCCCGGAATAAGGTAAAATCAAATGACATGACTGTTTATTCCCCCCCCCCCCCTTCCTCCTCCACCATCTCTAGGTAACACGAGTATACACTGTCTAGGGTACTAAGGTCAATTATTAGTCTGGTAATGACATATTAATGGCACTGCATCATTTTACGCCGTGTAGACGTGCAGTGCGCGTTAATCAAGGCCAGACAAAGCCATTGCAAAGTTGCTTTTATTGTTTCTCTTTCATTGCCACCGTGCTACACTGAAAAGGGGAAGGGGAACGGGGAACGGGGGGGAGGGGCCTTTCACCTGCTTGTTTTAATCATCGTCTGGCCAAAGAGCGATCAGCAGGTGTCACACACAATGCTTATCACTAGGTCATGGACTGTGGATTGTGGGTGGTGTTACGTGGAAGACAAAGTACAAAGATTGATTGTTTGCTTATCGCAGAGAGGAGGCGCGCTACGCACAGCCACAGCCTCATAAATGCTAAGAAATTTGATGATTAGCGATGACTTGCACATTTGTTTGATTCTTCTGGTTTGCTTCTTTCTCTTCTTCTCTTCCTCTACTTTGGAATTCTTGTTTTTGTTCGCGCTTTTTGTCGCTTTTGTTTCGTTATTGTTGTCCGCTTTGCCCATTTCTATCAATTCCAACGCATTCCACACACTCACACACACACACACATTGAAATTGTACTTATATAGACTAAACACACACACGAGTGTGTGTGGGGGGGCGACGATGTGCAACACGTGTTCGGGTCCGTAGGTCGGTCAATCGCATTTCGAGGCGATTGACGCAAGATGTCGCTTGTGATAACCAAAACTTATTTCCAATAGAGATGCGCGATTATTGCGTGACTCGGCAACAAACTTCATATTGCAGATTAGTAACTAATTCGTGATTCTTAAACATTTGATCTCGAAGATCTTTCCTTGCTTCTCTACAAGATCTTAAGAACATTAATACCCAATATGAATTCTCCTTTCTTTTGCCTACATAAACTGGTTTTAATCTTCTATTCTTTGACTGATATCGATGATCTCAAGTATCTAAATAAAATTAATTCCGGTCTGCGACTTCCTCTTGCAGCCCCCCAAGCAGATTATATTATGTTTTGACAGACTTACTTCCTGCATAAGTGAAAGAAACTGAAAACAACAAAAAATCCAAAGAATTTATGGAACTTTGAACGTTGTTAATCTAATCTTAAGCCCGCTTCTTTCATAACGTTTACTTACTGGAAGAGTTAATGATTTTACTGTGACATATCTGGGTTTATCCAAAAGTAACTGTAGGGCATAAGGTATGACTGCTACGATGATCAGTGCAATCAATCGATCAATCAAACAGTAAACTACATAAATATCTCTTGGAGGCAGCAGCTTCTACTCCATCTCCAATTGTTTATACAATTAAAAGGTATACAAAATTATATACAAGTCTATATCCCAGCACGTGCTATGACTGGACAATATACATATAATAAATTTGCACATTTTTCATATGAATTTCTTGAGAATTACCCCGTGCTTATCTCGTATTAGGCCAAAAATAGACAGAAATATCGATAAATTTGGAAGGTTTGCATGGCTCAGGGCTCCGAGGGGCTTATCAGTTGTGATTAGTGTCGACACACAGGTGTGTGCCTAGACGACTGTACCCACTAGGCCTATTGAACCCTGGTCTCCAAGTGGCCGACAATAAATGTCTTGCTACAATTAACCTGAAGCTAAAGCGCAATGAACAAGCTTGTAACTACACCAACACGCACTCTGAAAGAGAGAGAGAGAGAGAGAGAGAGAAGGTAGGTAGAGAGAGGGAGAGGAACAGGTGATTTGGCGATCGCGTTTTGCCACTTGAAGTTTGGTCAGTCGCGCCGGCAAAGTCGAATTTGTTGATTAATGAAACAACAAAAGAGACGACGACGGGCAACGTCAGAGATATGTATCAGATACATGTGTGTGTGTGTCTGTCTGCCTGTGTGTGTGTGTGTGTGTGTGTGTGTGTGTCTGCCTGTCTATGCATTTATATTACTGCCGGTATTTTATTTTATTGTCGGTTTGTTGTTTGGTTGCTGAAAGACAGACAAGTTAACACACTCACAAATTCACACTAACACACACACACACACCGAGTTACACCCAGTCACTGATTAGACACTTTGCTTATCCGCAATATGTGTGAAAAATGAAGAGATTTATTGTCGTCTGAGGGTCAAAGTTCAAATACTAAAGTTAGCACTGTGTATGGGAATATCAATGTTTTATCGACAAAAATACAGTGAAAAGTCGATATTTCTTTCAATTTATTAAACTTCCGGACGATATATGTATATATTCTATATGTTAGCTTCTTTCTAATATCTGATATTCTCTTATTTCCTATATGATATTATTATTCAGTATTACAATACTTCTTATCATTTTGTATTATTTATTCTATTTCAGTAATAATTATAATATATTTTAAGGATATACTTAAATGATATTTACAACTTCAATATCGATATTTCTATGCGATAGATATAGATCTATATTTGGATATGATAGATAAATGCTATTTATTATATTTGCATTTTATTCTATGCTAAAACTATCGATAATTTCTTGCCCTCTCACCCATCCCTGGTACTGCAGGCACGCCCTTTGCAGCGACAAGGTGTGTGTGTGTTTGTGTGTGTGTATATATATTCATTTCCATGCACCTTTTCTTATCTATAAGTGTATGTACATATATACAATACATATCTCTGATAAATTTACTGCTATCGCCAACGTGCCGATTCTTCTTCCTGTCTGCAGCACAGGGTGCACCAGCAGCTGTACACAGGGTGTCAGAAGTGATTTATCCAAAAACGTTTTATTTGTTGACGTCAAATAAGCGGCGCCGCCTTTCGTGCGAACTAAGGCAGATGTCGGCGCGCAAAATGATTTGAATTATGCAAATTAGTCGATTATTGACAGGCAAATGCACTCACTCTTTATGCACATTTCTAAGCCAATAATCGATATTGAAATAAATACATATATAATGTATATTATTTAATGTACATATATAATTCGCAGACAAACTTCACTATTTCTTGCCCTTTGGTATTTCGTATACTTTCGATAATTGCGCAACACATTGGCGAATGATAAATCTTTCCCGTCTATCCCGAAAAGTAAAAAATTAACATTCATTCTGACGAGTGTGTGAACTCCGCGACAACAACAACAACAACAACAAAAGACAATGGCAAAACGTGCTATCTAAACGAATATTCAACTATATTCGCCCAGATACTTTCGAATGAATCACTTGGAAATACCAAGTACACTCGAACGCAATTTGCAGAGCAAATGAAATGAACTTATAAATTAATTATGCTTACAATGCTAAAAATGAACAGCTTAAATACTCAAAAACATTTAGCAATGCAAGCAAATGAAATTAACTTGCAAATGCACTTGTAAGTAGAACGTATTTAAATGGATTTCAAATGGAGATTTCAAATACATTTGCCATACATGAACCTATTGCAATTTCGCAGCAGATGATGCGAGCAGTTTTATCGTTATGAAGCAACCAAATCATTCAAATAGACTTGCACTTACAAACGCACTTACAAAACATGAGTACACACGATACGAAATACAAGCACATGCTGTGCAGAGACTAAGGAGAGTTAGGCGCTGGTAAACGGTAGTTATGACAGCGGTAAACTCATGTTTATTACACATTTATGTGCCTGCAAAGACAGGTTCATTCATGTCATTTGAAATTGTGACACGCAGTTGCCTGTCTGCACTGTCTCTCCCTCTCTCTCTCTCCCTCTGTTTCTGTTGCCCATTGTCGGCAACTGTTTTTTGTTGTTTTGTGTTGTGGGTCTGTCGGGGTCTTTCGAAGTGTCTGGCTTGATTGCATTTTTGCCAGCGGTGCCGCTGCCGCTGCTGCTGCTGCATGTCAAAGTTGCTGCACTTTTGCACATCGATTTGCATAAAACACCTTTTAGCACCTGTTCGCTTCACTCTCAGTATATATTTCCTCACCCCCCGCTCCCCTTCCTTGCGGAACTACTCTAGCTTGAAATTGACAAATGCAAATCAATGCAATTTTCCTTGTTTCAGTTTGACTCTCGGTTAATTAACACACGCTACTATTGTATAATGAGTTTCATTTTTTACCTTCCTGCTGCCCTGTACCCACCTTACAATATAAGGTACAGTTCATGTACCTCACTTGTACCCCACCTGATGTACAAGTTATTCTTGCATTAATGGAATTAAAAATGAGAATACATTTAATCCGAATCAGGTTGAAACAGCAATCGATGTCTCATCCCTATATATAGAAAGTTCATGTGTGTCTGTGTGTGTGTGTGTGTGTACAGTTAGTGCAGACAGTGTACAGACTGTACACTGTACACAAATTCCGTACATACGAGTGATATCGACGGGGGTACTTAGTCTAATTGTGACTGTCATGCAAACACAACATTTGATCGCAATTCCAATTAATTAGATCAAAAGCCAACTGATATTTGTATTAGTGGGTATACACGCACACTCATACACACACACACACACATACACACCCTCACGTATACTGATAACAAGTCCCGCCGGTTGAGCGAGTACTTTGGTATTGAGATTTAGCAAGCGATATAGATAAGATATCTTGGGGGTTTATTACATTAACGAGTGCAAAATGCCCCTAATAACGGAATAACGCCCTTTTTCAGCTTATCGCCCCATGTCGAATCTAATTAGGGGCAGAAACTATGAACACCTGCGAACTATATCACTTTTATTGATATATATTAATAAATAAATGTGTACAAATCAAT
Organism: Zaprionus indianus; assembly: GCA_018904595.1. Lineage (NCBI taxonomy): Eukaryota > Metazoa > Arthropoda > Insecta > Diptera > Drosophilidae > Zaprionus > Zaprionus indianus. The sequence goes on from JAEIHA010000344.1 coordinate 3,170,333, forward strand.
TTGTACAGTTTGTACAAGCAAACAATCTGACTATAATTTTTTTTATAGTTGGAAAGTAGCTAAAACCCATTAGGGTGCACACTAAAAACACCCGTCAACAAGTACCACTTTTTTTTAGTACACTCTCTATATCTATAAATTGTCAAGTAATTACAACAGACAATTAAAAGTATTTCTTTCTCTCTCTGTCTTTATTTGTATACCCCAAATAATGCAAGAGGTAAATAAACAATAAAAATGCTTTAACTTTCAATAATATTGTACCACATTTCGTAAGCAAAATGTACCACAAAGTAAAATCGCGTAGCATGTCGCAAGTGTGTATGTGTGTGTGTGTCTGTGTGTGTACGAACATAGTGCATAGTGCAAAACGGAGCGGCAATTTAATGAAAGGCAGCCACAACAAGAGCAACAACAATTACGGCAAAGAAAGGTGTTATGAATAAAATGGTACATTAAAGAGCAATGGGGGGGGTTAAGGGAAAGAGAGGAGTGAGGTCAGTCACACTTAAAGCGACGTTAGGCAGATAGCAACAACAACTGAGCAGTGTTGCCTCACTTGGGCGGTAAAAAAGTCAAATTTGATTGGAAAAAACCAGAAAGAAAGGCTAAAGGTACTCCTTCGCTTGCTCCTATACTAATTATATATAAAGGTGCAGAATTTAATGATATATAAATTTGTTCATTGACAGCTATAATAGCTCTTATGACTGGGCATCCAAAATTTTGTTATATTTATTAAACAACTGATTGTTCCTACAAGAATACAGGGTAATGGTTAAATATGTGCCCTCATCACCGATTTTCTTTAATTATTTTTTTGTAGAAAGGGGTAAATTTATAATGAATTAAGGTGAATGAATTATGTCTCGGAGCTTCTAGTTTTTTTTTTTTAATTGAATTTTAAAAATAGTTAAATTAATATGTACTTTGCCAGTCTGCCTGCAACATTTTGTGACGGTACAGTGTCCCACAAACTTATTTATTCTCCCGATCAACGAGTGCACGTAGTTGGCGCCGAAAATCTCAATCAATACGCAGCTCATAAAATAATACAATTTTGTATACATGTATGTCGTACATTTCATTTGAAATATATGGCTTATGGGACACTGTGCGCATCAGTGTGACGTTTAACTTAGAATTCGCCAACAACAAAATACATGTAAATTTAATTATTTTCGGAATTCAATTACAAAAAACAAAATAGAAGCTTCCGAGACATAAATCTTTCACCTAAATTCATCATAAATATAGCCCACCTGCAAAAAGCTAGATTTGACGGGAAAAAGGCTGAATTGGTAACACTGCAGCTGGGTAGTCAGAGCGTTAAGCAGTGTCACGCAGCGCATCTCTGGCAACAAAAGCAACAACAATAACATGATTTTTAATTGCAATCATTTCTCGATCTCGAGCGAAGGGCAACTCTAGTTGTTGTTGTTATTGTTGTTGTTGTTTTTGGAGTTGTGGTTGTCGTCGTCCTTGGTCAGCTGCGTAAATAGGCCAACAGCAAACCAGTTAACCGACCCACACACATACGCACAGATCAGGCTAGAGATGCACCAATACAATTGCGCAGTGCACTATTAATTTATCGATATCGGTTTCAATGCCAAACATTTCCGACTGCACCCGAGACCTTTCCCAATAGTTGTTCAGCTGATCGCAGTGATCACCCACTCCCTCTCTCTCTTTCTTCTTCCTCAATTTCTTTTGGTCTTTCTCATTTTCTTTACTTACCTCTTTTTGTTGGACATTTTGCCGTATGCGATTATCCATAGCGCTGCCGTCATGCCCGCCACGCCGACGATGGCGCTTTGATTGTGAGCCAATTTACTCAAAGCTGGAGCCATTTTTCGTTTCGTTTCGTTTTCCCCGTTTTCTTTTGACTTTTTCTTCGCGAAAGTACTCTCACACGCTCACTCTTACGCACTTACACTCACGTGGGTCGTGGCCAAAACACAAAAAAAATAACAAAATGTTTTTTTTTTTAATTTAAAACGCAGCGCAACTTGCGCGTTTCCTATGTTGTGCTGTTGTTGTTGTTGCTGTCAGTGTTTGTGTTTTTGTTGTATTTATCCTGCGTTACAACCCTGTGTTGTATGCCTGCTGTTCCTGGCGCATAACAGCCCTGTATGTAGAACTTCTAATAATTTATACTTGGCTGTGCGTATGTGTGTGTGTGTGTGTGTGCAATGTTGTTTGTTTATTCGTATTTTCTTGCTATTATTATTCACATTTAGGAAAAATTCATATGCATTTCTATGAAAATATGTAAATAAAACTGCGGCTCGCGGTTCGTTGCACGTCGGAACTGGGAGAGAGTTTGTTTAAAAGTGCCGAAAAGGTGGTGGGTGTTGCGGTCGTTGCTGATCAACAATTAACAACAATTTGGTTTATATTAATATATATAAGTTGGACTTGGAACTTTATTGTGTGTGGTTTGTAAATATACCGTTGTACACACCCGCATTAAAAAAAAAACACGTCCGTACTCCGGCGAAAACAACAACAAATGTGAATGATGTGATGGACTAGTAGTGATGGCCGATACTTATCGCATGGCAGAGACTTAGTTACGAGTATTTGATTGGTCACGAGTCAAGTATCATGATCTGGACAACACTTGAAATTCATGGCAACAAATTGAGTTTTGAATATGCGGCGCGGTAAATTAAATAAAAGGTGTAATAAACTAAATATATAATAAAACATGAATGTCTTGAAAAAAAAAAACATTTGTTAATTGGTAATATCTGGATAATAAGAAAAGTTTTTTGCAAAAATGATATATATGTACCAACCCATTTTATATTCAATATATGATAATACATGTCTTGGAAAATGCAAAATTAAATTAATTGTATGCCAGAAAGCTTCAAGTTGCCAAAATTTGTGTGAAAAATACGATCAAACAGTAAATGTTACTTGCATTATCGATTTCCGATAACTTGTAAAATTTATTGTCAGCCTTGCCACCTAGTAAAAAGTCAAAACGAGTGTGGCAACACTTGCAGAACAGCTGTTTAAAATTCCAAAGTTGCTTGCCAAATTCAAAACATTGGAGCACACTGGCGCTCGTTTGTTTGATGTAGGTGTACTAATACAAACACAGACGCTCGCACACACACACACACACATACACAGGTAAGTCAGGCGAATTTTATTTACGAATTAGTTATGTGTTCGGTTGGGTATGTACAATAAAAAAACACAAAATATACAGATAAGTTTATTAATAATTTCCAACACACATACATATATGTGAGTATGCGTACATCTGTATTTGTGTCTGTGAGAGTGCTAATGTAATGCGTTTTGATTTTTCGCAGCTGAGACCAAAATCACAACAAACAAACGGATTAAAAAAAAGCCAGACCAGTTGAGATTCGCCAACCAGCAGCAGCGCAGTAGCAGCAGCAGTCGCAGTGACCACGTTAGATAATCTAGAGGAGAGAACGCCGCGTGCACTTTTAACCCCTCGACCCACTGATCAACAAGGTGCGTACTACAAATCTCTGCAATCTGACCCGAATCGAAATCGAAATGCACAAAAAAAAAAATCGATTGCCAAGTGCATCGTCTGCTGCAGCCCGTGTTCTTGAACTAATTACACACGCGTGCACACACTGGTGCCGACGCAGCCAGTTGGCAAAGTGTTGCCGCAGTAAACAGACGACGCCACTGTGGGTGGAGTAAGAGACGAACTTAACCTCCTCACACGCGTTAAGTAGCCGCAAATTATCGCACTGTGATTTACCGTTTTTGTTACTGTTTACCGTTTTGCGTGCCACACTAAATTTGTCAATTGAATTGCGTGCAAAATGCCGCAAATTAATAACTAATTCACTAAAACTACCTGCGTGCGTATGCGTGTGTGTGTGTGGGTGCGTGTGCCCGTGTGCGTTGCTTGTTCCTGTGCAGCAACAGCTGTTTAACATGCCAATTAGCAATTGAACTTCGATTCCAATTGGATTTGATGATGTGTCAACTAGAACTTTGGTTTGCTGTGATTTCTGATGCCAAAATTGGTATTAATATCCTCACGCACACACATATACATACTCGTATATAATTGCATACCCCCTTGGGGGTTTTATCTTATCTGGAGCTGGTGCTGGTGCTACTCCAGCACACAGTCCGCCGTTGCATAAGGCCCTAAACAAATTGATTAACTTTTTGCGGCATCTACATGGGTTAAACAAAATGTATTGTATATATCTCTATATATAGTCGATTAGATAGAATCAAGCAAGGGCAGGGGGCGCTACGTTACTGTATCTCGATTGATTTATTGACACCTGAGTTTAGCACCATCTAAAATTTGATTTACACCTACCACAGCGAAGTCTCGCTATGGTGTAAATCATATATTGTCTAAAATGTTGTTTTTGTACATGCATTTAATGCATCTTTTATGTGCTCTTTGTTCGTCATTTGATCTTTTGTTTGCCCATCCATTCAGATCTTGTATTCCCTTTCTTGCAATTTGTTGTTTGTGTCGCACTAATTGACTACACTGCAAGAAATTTGTTTATACAGTGCACATTTTATAGCTTTATTGGTTACAAATGTTACAAATATAAATAGAATACGATAATTTCTCTTTAAAATCGGTTAAAAGCTTATTTGGGCTTGCAACAATTTAAAATAATTACAACTTTCTCTTGAAGAACTTAATTAAAAAAGCCTTATCGAAGTAAATATCCCAAAATATACTTATTATAACCTTCGACCATTAAAAATGGTCAAAAAACTTTATGCAAATGTCTTGCTCTTCTTCTAATAAATAAAAATATCTAAAGAATATGAAAGTAGCTTAAATGTAGACAAATTATAGCCCGTGAATTTGTGAAATATTTACTTTAATAAATTATTTGTTTACAAAAACTGCCAGTTTCAATATAAAATATATTTATACAGCTCGATAGAGCGATACAGTCTAGTCTTTTGGACTGTCTTGAGCATTGGCGCATTCATTCAAATCTTATTGTCAAAAAGTTGAACTGTGTGCTATACTCGATTTTGAATTTGATTTCTTTTCTTTTGGCACATTCTACGGGATTACGCAATGGTTTCAAAGTGCAAATATCGCCAACCAGACCTTGTATGTGTTATGTGTCTGTTTATGGCTGATATTGAGTCTACAAGTATATACTATACCCCACATGTGTGCTTATATACAATATACATATGTAGACTCTCGTGTGCAATCTGTAGTACTTTCTGATTTGAAAATGCTCTAGCATAAGCCACAATCGGAGGCTGAGACGTCACTGATAAGCGCGGATCGTATGTATACGGAACAACTGAAAGTCACAAGTACACAACACGCCTCCCTATAATACTACTTCACATACGTACATACATACAAACATGTACACTATCATGCTATACACATGTTGTAAATCCGTTTAATCATATACATAATCCGGGCCTAGCCCCCGTTGGCGAATCGCTACTGAGAGTGAGTAGTGAAAAACTTCCATCACGATAAGAACTTATCTGAAATTGCCAAAAATAGAGAAAACAAAAGCCCAAATTGCCATAATAATTATATACGTTTGCTATAAAAAAAAAAGAAATTACCATTTGCCATAAACTGCAAAACAAGAAAAGATCAAGAACTTTACCGTTTTCAAGTTCAAAATGCCGCTGATCGATTATTATCGATAGCAAGTGCAGTAATTGTATATCGAATGTGCTTCGGCTGATCGATTTCACCGTTATTCGTTGCCAAGCTCAACTTGAATTTGATTTAATCACCTCGCGGGTTAATGGCACACGCACTCACACACACACTAACACACACACACATGCAATATCGCCGGCATTAAATTGTTTATTTCGATTCCAATTGAATTGTTGCCGCGCCATAAATATGCGTATCGATGCCATACAAATAAAATATCGCTAATCTTATCACAGCTGATAGCAGGAGCGTGCAAGCCCCCCTTCCCCGCCTCCCCTCTGCCATCACTAATATACTTACCAATAATACCAATAGCAGGCGGCGTCGCGCTCTGTCTCTCTCTCTCTCTCTCTGTCTCTCACTCATACGCTCTTATAAATCGAGCTTAGCAGTGACTCTTATACAGGTTATACACATACACGTGTGCGTGTATTTGTGTTTGAATTGCGCTGCTTTTGGCAGCTGTTCCTCGATTTTAATTAATTGTCGTCTTCTCTTTGTTTTCTTCTTCGTTTCATTTCAGTTGCAAAATTAACAGTTAGTCCAAGATGGTTGTACAGCTGCTGAGACGTTCGCTTGCAGTGAAGGGCGCCTCTGCCTCTGCCGGCGTCATAGCGACGCATCAACAGCTACAACAATGTAAGCTAACGCTGTCGGCACTAGGAGCCGAGATGCGTCGCTGGAAATCGTCGCAACATAACAGCAACAGCGGCATAACAGCGACGGCGACAGCAACAGCGCAGCTGCGCCGCAGTCAAGCTGAGGCATTGAACGCGCGTGGTGGCATTTCTACGTCGTCGCTTAACGTTGTTCCTACTCGGTTAGTATTCATAATTCCGCTTTGTTGTGATTCTTCTTCTTCTTAAAAAAAAAAAACAAAAACAATTCAAATTCAAAATTTGCATTTGAATAATTCCCAGTGTGTGTGTGTACGTGTGTGTGTGTTTTTATACATTTCCAGTGCGTGTTTAATTTTGTTTGCTTTTTAACATTTTGTTGTATTTTTTTCCGTGCTTTTTATTCTCGTTTTGCAGTTCTTTCTCCAAGCCAGCATCGAAAGCAGACGAAGACAATATGAAGTGCTTAAACGTGGGCAACATAAATCCCAACTTCGTGGTGATGGAGTACGCAGTGCGTGGTCCTCTTGTCATACGCGCCGGCGAGATTGAAAAGGAATTGGAGAAGGTAAGTTTTTCCCTCTTTTCCCTCCCCTTTCCACTGTCCTTTGCTCTAGTTTTTTTTTTGTTTTTTGCATTGCCTTCTCTCCCCATTCATGTGTGTCAAATTTAACACGCCATCTAGTGTTTGTAAAGGTCTCTAGGGTCGCATAGTTTACGTTGTTTGTTTTCACGTTCTCGCCGTCTTTCTTACACTCGCTGACATCCTCGCGCACCTGTTAATCCTTACGTGACGTATGCATCGTAGCCAGCTGAGGCGGTTCTCGTTAACGTAAATGGTGTTTGAATATAAAAGAGATTTCAGTGTGAGATAGAAAATTTAATCTTGTTGGAAGTTAAAAAAAAACTCAGTATGCCATGAAATTGAAGTAGTTTTTTTATGTTTGTATGTTTTGGCATACATTTATATATTTTATAAATAAAAAAAACAGTTGTTCAAACAAAGTGTAAATGGAGGAACAGCTGAGGTGCTTAATGCAATTTTTTCAGATTTTTCTAACCTCTATGGAAAGTTTTTATGCAAAAACTTTTTGTATAATTAAACCTATGTAAAGCTGTAATTAAACTTATGTGAATTATATAAATTTAATCAATTATTTTACTGTTATTTATAAAGAATTGTTTAAAGAAAATGAATCCAGTTAAATCTCAAAATTTCGATTGTTTATTTGTTGTTCTGTGGGAGGAAACCCTACGAAATTTATTTATTTTAAATAGAATGCATAATTAAGAAACTAAATATAGTTCGAATTAATTAGCAAATCAATACGAAAATTTGGACTTATCCACTTCTATTGCTTGATTGAAACTAATGGAGGCTACTTAATTATAATTCCTTCTGTCTGTGGATCACATGATCTTAATTACGCTCAATTATCGAGGCGAGTCGCCTTTCAGTCAATTATCTTTTCTTTTTTTATTTTTATCTCCCTTTCGGTTTCAATTTGAGACTTTAGAACAATCTCTAGATATGTTGTTGTTGTTTCTGCTTATAGGTTATGGTTTTATGGTTCGGTAGTTGTTTCTGTTTTACGGCTTTGTTTTTTAATTCTTTTTATTTATCTTTTTTTATTTTGGCTCTTTGCCCGCCGCGACAAAGTCAAGTTCAGTGAACGTCCTTCAAAACGCCGGCAACAGCTTTTCGATTATATAAGTTTTGTCCAAGAGAGTATTTTCGGAGGATGGTAGTGAGAAATACAAAAAGGAAATTGTGGAGAATGGGAGGGGGAGGGTATACAAACAAACAACAGGAGTGAAACATGCGCAGAAGCTGTGAAAATTTCACACGCACCAGGAACATAAAGAATGATAAAGCAGAAGAAGAAGATGCAGGCAGCATCAGCAAATTTCTTTGTCCCTCTACTCTCTTCGCATTTCTGTTGGGGTTCATGCGGGGTTGCTGTCCCCACTCACCCCCCTTGCCATGCATTCTTTAACTTCCTTGCTCCATGTACAATTTCCTCATTCTTTCTGTTTGCCTTCTCTTATTAAATCTTGCTTTTGTTACGCTTTGGAAATGTGCCAGCATGAGGGTGGGGGGACATGGGAAATCAGAATTTCCACATTGTTGGTTCCAGATGACATTGACATTGCAAGCAATTGCGCTGTTAAGGCACTGTTATTGCTTGCAGCGTGCTTTCACTTACATTTTCGCTGCTGTTAAGTGACTGTAAAGGGCATTTGGGAACAGTTTAATGCGCTGTTACTAACCTTATTATACTGCCATCGCTCTGTTAGGCCTCTGTTATTGGTTTGGCGGGCACAGAACTGCTGTTAAGCGACTGTTATTACAATGTTAGCGAAGTAGTTTCATCTTTTCTAGTAAACAAGCCTCTCTAGGCCTTGATAAGTGCAGAGCTATATCTGCCATTGATTTGACTTTCGGTTGTGCAAATGTTTTTATTGCTCATCCAATTTGAACGGCGATAATTGGCGTCGCAATCACACACACACACACAAACTATATCTAGAGTGTTACCTGTTGCACAGCTAGATATAAAACATACACAAACACACCCACACACACACACAAGTATACAAACAAGCAAAGCTCTTTGCGGTTGATTACAGAAATGTTCTGTTGACTATTGAACTATCGAAAGAGAGACGGAGGGCAGTAGAGTGAGAGAGAGCGAGATATGTGTAGGTAAACACACTCGACCATACAAAGGTTCTATATACAGTAGATTCCATATACATTTAATTACTTATACATGTCAGGTACTTGAGGCGGGCAAGCTTCACAAGCTGCTGTCAAATCAGCTTGACAACAACACACTTTGCATGCCCTACAATGGACTCGACTGGAGAGGGAGGGCGAAGCGTATCAGTGACCCCTCAAGTTTAAATATAATATAAATGTGAGATAAACATGAGGCACAGCTTAGTAGATACCCTAGTTAAAGGGGAATATAAACTCTCCCTTTAGTATTTAATAAAGTATTTAATTTCGAAAGTATTGGAATAGTCTTATTTTTGAGGTTATGACCTTGAACTTGTGTATATAAACAATTTATTACCTTTGTTAACAATCTTCAGAGTTTCTTTATATTCAAAGTTATACAGTCATAACTAAGTATAGGGTATTTGTTGGCTGAGTTTGTTAAGCTGAAGTGTTTGATTAATGAGAGAGAATTTAATTGATTGTATTCTTTAATTAATGAGCTAAACCATTGCTGTTTTATGGGTAATGACAGATGTATTGAGTTTGGGGGGAACATAAGGGGCCTTTCTAGTGTAGGGTATACTGCGTACATGTAGTGTAGGGTATACTGCGTTCACATAAACAACTTATAAAAATATAAAACTGTAAAATTTGAAGACGCAAAAAGCAAACACAATTTACGAGTTTAAGTTTAGTTCCTTTCTCTCCCTTCCTCTCTCTCCCTTTCTTCTTCTCTCTCTCTCTCTTTTACTGCTCCTTCCTCCCCCTCTTTCTCCTCTTCTTCCTCCATTTATATCACTCACTTGCGAATCAGCTGCTGATTATTGTGCTTCTGCCATTTCCCACCTTTGCTTTTAGCTACTTTATTCTAAAATTGCTATTGTTGCTTCTTCTACCCCTTCTAGTTTCACCTTCTCTTTCCCTTTTGTTGTTTTTGTTTTCTGTTAGCTATGCATGAGTGCATTTTGCATGTCTACTTCGTGATTGTGCTGTGAATTCTCCAAAGTTTATCCAAACAATAAATTACTCATACGTATCGTTTACCCTTTGGCACTTCCCCTCTCCCGCTTGCTCTTCCTCTGACTGCATGCAGGTCATGCCATAGCCTCAATTGCACGCTATATAGTATTTATATACACACATATTGTGCAAGTGTGTGTGTGTGTCTGTGTGTGTGTGCATATCATATAATACACTATTATTTCAGATCAGTAGTTTCGTTGAGTCGTGCAAGTAAATTGCCTCCTATTGGTGTGTGTATGTGTGTGTGTGTGTGCGTGTGTGTGGGTAGTGTAGTAATTTTCCAGTTTATTTGCTTTAAAAATTAAACACGCTAATGGAAAATGCAATTGCAAAGAAGCCTTGTCAGCGCCATAACCATAAAAAAAGAGTATTATTGATAGAAATGTCTTATAAGTTTTCTAACTACATATTCACTCTATGCAATTCCCTGTCTATATTCACTCCATGTATATTCACTCTCTATATATTCCCTGAGATATTCCCTATATATATTCACTTTCCATATACTTCCCTTTCTGTTCTTCTCTTCCCCAATTCACTTAATTAATTTATCACTTTGTCAATTCGATTATTCCATTGAGTTAAACTTTTGATTGAATTATCGATTCAGAAGTGATTGAAACAAAACACCAGAAAGCCTTTCTATGCCTATAAAAATTAATAACAAATGAAATAACAACATTTTATCATGGAAATATAAATATGGTCGGTTGAACAGAGTGATGAGAGATTGTTTTACTAACCAGTAAATTCCCAGTCTTTCCACTCTTGTGGTTTTCAATTAGCTAATAAGGTAATGCGATAGCAAGCTGCCGCTTCTCTCAGTACCCCCATCCCCCCCCCTTCCGCGTGTCATTAAATGTCCATTAGTGTATGAGGTGTGGGTGGAAATTAAACTGGTACTGGAACTGTAACTGAAGCGAAGCTAATCTATGCCCCGTTGCCCCACTTACCCACTGTCAATTGAACAGGCTGCAATTAGACTAATTCAATTTCCGTTCGCTTTTGCCATTGCAGGGTGTAAAGAAACCCTTCGACCAAGTCATACGAGCCAATATCGGCGATTGCCATGCGATGGGCCAACAGCCAATTACGTTCCTGCGACAGGTGAGTGTCGAGTTATAACCTATATACATATATATTGTACATAGTATATATCATTATACCCATGCTAATCTCTGTTAACTTCAGCTATTGGCGCTGACAATGGAGCCACGCCTGCTCAACTCACCGGACTATGCGGATGATGTGAAGCAACGTGCTTGCGAACTCCTTGCCGGTTGCCAAGGTGGCTCGATGGGCTCGTACACGGACTCAGCTGGTCTGGAGGTTGTGCGTCGTCAGGTCAGTGATTTTATAACAGAACGTGATGGTGGAGTTCCATGTGATTGGCATGATATATATCTAACTGGCGGAGCTTCGCCGGGCATCAAGACAATTCTGGCACTGGTGAACAGTATTGTGTGTGATCAACAACCTGGTGTTATGGTCCCGATACCACAGTATCCGCTGTATTCGGCAACCATCTCGGAGTATGGCATGCAGAAGATCGATTACTACTTGGATGAGGATAACAAGTGGGGCCTGAAGCGGACAGAGCTACAGCGGGCATACGATGAGGCCAAGAAGACAACGAATCCACGTTGTCTGGTCATCATCAATCCGGGTAATCCCACCGGTCAGGTGTTGACGCGTGAGAACATCGAAGAGATTATACGATTTGCGTACGATAATAAGCTATTGATACTGGCGGATGAAGTGTATCAGGCCAATGTGTACGACAAGGACTCCAAGTTCCATTCGTTCAAGAAGGTCATGTACGAAATGGGTGGACCACATAGGCAGCAGGAGCTGGTCAGCTTCTTGTCCGTCTCGAAGGGTTTCCTCGGCGAATGTGGCATTCGTGGTGGTTACATGGAAGTCATCAATTTGTGTCCCCAAGTCAAAGCAATGCTGACCAAGTCGATAACGGCCTCGCTGTGCAGCACCACTGCCGGTCAGGTGGCGGTCAGTGCATTGGTTAATCCACCCAAGCCCGGAGAGCCTTCCTATGAGTTGTACAACAAGGAGAAGAACGCTGTGCTGGGTGCACTACGCGAACGTGCCGAGCTGGTGCACAAAACACTAAGCAGCTTCGAGGGTTATACCGTCAATCCAGTGATGGGTGCCATGTATGTGTTCCCCAAGATCGCCATACCTCCCAAGGCAATCGAAGCGGCCAAGGCCAAGGGCATGGCTGCCGATGTCTTTTATGCATTCGAGCTGCTCGAGACGACAGGTGAGTGTACTCGAATATGGCACTATATAATAGATATACAAGTACTATATAATGAATCTCCTTTCTAGGCATTTGCATTGTCCCCGGCAGCGGATTTGGCCAGCTACCTGGAACCTTCCACTTCCGTAGCACCATTCTGCCCCAGACAGACAAACTGAAACTGATGATGGAGAAGTTCCGTGTATTCCACGCTGACTTTATGAAGAAGTACAAGTAGATTCTTCACTTTAACCCCCCCCAGCCGAGCCCAGCCCAGCCCCCAGATTAAGCTGATACATTGAAAAATTTTTAAATTTTTTAAGTTTTAATTCGATATAACAAGTTTTTTTTTATCCCAAATTAAAGTTTAAAACTCTAAACAGAAAAGTTCTTGCGATCTGTGTCAATTTCTCTATATGTGTCATATATCTAAATATCTATCTATATACGAGTATATATAAATTGTTATTCGCGCTAGATCTCTCTGTTTTAGCCCTTTCTTGCGATTTGGTAATCTAAATTGACAATAATATTGTTTACACACGTTTAGCACACTCGATATTGTTACAAGTTGAAGAGTTTTACTAGCCTACATAGTGCATATACCATATATAATGCCTGCATATTACATATGGCATCGTACGTCAGTCATTACTCAGTGTTATACTATTAGTGTACGCCTTAATACGTACATATATTGTATTATTGTTGAAATATAAAGCTACATAAATCACAAAACAATTGGCATTCGATATTTTAAAACATAAAACAAAAAACAAGGGTCCTAAAAGTATGCTATGATATACCATATGCTACTTGTGACTTATACACGTTCATAAAGATCTAAACATAATCAACTCCTAATCGTAACTCATATGCATATTAACGATTTACTTAAAAACATTTAGCATACCAAGTTATCATGTCGAAATATATGTGTACCAAATACATAAGTGTATAATGATTGGGTCTTCAAAATTATGACGGCTTTTGTAGAGTCTAAATTTTCGTCGTTAAACCATTATGGAATGTGGTTCCATCGATATTGTTTGAAAGTTTCTCAGAGTTTCATCGATTCTATCCAGAGATCTATCTACGGGCAATAAACAAAACGAGATCTTAGATTTCATTTTATAAAAAAAATTGGCTTTGGTAAGTCGTTTCGATACATCATAAAGCACTTTATAATATCGTATCGTAAGTATCCCTTAATTCATGGACAATACTAAGGAGAGTACTAAGGTTATTTAAATTAGTTCTCCATAGTCTAAATGATAAGCGACCCTATGCTGTAACCGAAAAATCAATCACCCACTCAATCAATGAACCAAATAATACTTCTACTATAAATATATAGTTTAAAATCAATTATACTATCCATTGATAGCTAAAACCTCTAAAAACAAATTATTGAACAACTCTTATATTGGTTTTTCATTAGATTTTTGTTTATTTTGGTTCATCTTCACTTGTTTTTGTTGTATTTTTTTTTTTACATTTTGTGTTGATAGAATACAAAATAAAAGGTATTATAAAGCAAGAATATAGAATGATTCACAAATACTCGTACCTTCCTCCGTGTGTTGCTTCTCTCGTTCCGGATAATGTTCTTGTTTCAGTTGTTTTTTCTTGTAGTTTGTGTGTTTTGTTTGTTATTGTTGTTTAAGATCTATGCACTTACTTTCTAAATATACACCGACTCTTTCTGTGCTCACACTCATGCAGTTGCCATTCAAATTTTTTATACGTAAATGTTCTTTTTTTTTTTAGATTTTTTTTTGTTTTTTTTTTTCGGGTCTTCTCTCTTTTTAGAAAATAATCTATATAGACTTTTGATATAGTCCGAATCTCACACATTCCAAAATAAATTAACTGTAATAGGAAATTTAATTTTGTTACACGGGTGAGTGTGCGCGTGTGTGTGTGTTGTATTGTGTGTGGTTGTGTAGAATTTTCTGGATTATCGTCCTCGTCGTGGTCACTTTCACCTAATGACGATCTCGCGAGTCCGAGCGGCTGCGACGATCACGTGAGAAACTGCGACTGCGTGTCCGGGAACGTCTTGGAGAACGTGATCTGTAAATAGAGGGTTGGGTTGGTCGAATAGACAGTGAGCAAGAAAGAGAGAGAGAGAGAGAGAGAGGAAGAGAGAGAAATACAAAAAATTAAATAGAATTTTCAACTTGCGCTTGATCATGTACAATATAGAAGAACGATCTTAAACAATGCTGGTGTTCTTCTCAACTTCTCCTTTCTGCGAAGAGAGGCTGAGAGCTGAGCTGGGATGAGCTGAGCGGAGAGTTGCCGAAGAGAGAGAGAAGAATTACGCGAGCGAGCGAGATAGCGAGACATTCAATTTCAATTTCAATTGAAATTTGCAATCTGTGCTCAATCAATATCAAGTTTCAGTTGTGGTCGTATATAGCTGAGGTTGAGCAGGGCTGAGCTGAGCTGAGTTGAACTAAGGTTGAGCTGAGCTGAGTTGGGAAGAGATGCGCGTCGTTTCGGTTTTTTTTTTTTTTTTTTTTTGTAGCCCCCGTTTACGTAAGCATTTTTAGGTAGTAGCTGGGGTGGTTCTTGTTGTTGTTGTTGGTGGTTGTTGTAGTTGGTGGTGGTTGTTGTTGTTGTAGTTGTTGTTGGTGGAGAGGTTGATGAGCAGAGCAGACTTAGAGAAGACTGTTGTTGTTGTTGTTGTTCAAGAGGTTGTTTGGATCAAGTTGAATTCGATATTGGTGGAGAATATATAATATAAGTGGCTGAGGCTGTGGATGTGCGTGTTGTGGTTATTGTTGTTGGTGGTGAAAATCGACTGGTTGTTGTTGTATGTTGAAGTGGGGGGAAGAGAACAACAACAACATACAAAAAAAAACAAAGTAACAAAACAAAAAAAATTATTGTGCATAGAAATAATAAAAGAAATATATTAGAAAATTTTTACGGGAATTTTTCTTTTTTTTTTGCATTACATACGTTTTTTTCTTTCTTTTTTAGGTGATTTGGTGGTTGGTGATGTTTGTTGTTGTTGGTGGTGGTTGGTTGTTGTAGTTGTAGTTGTTGTTGGTGGTGGTGGTACGTTGTTGTTGTTGCACGGGCAGTAGCACTAGTTGCAGTTGCAGTTGCGGTAGTAGCAGTAGCAGTTGTTCTTGTTGTTGTTGGAGTTGTACTTGTTGTTGTTGTTGCAGAAGACTCGGATGATTTACGACTCGAGGTATACGAAATACATACATACATACATACATACATTGAGGTCTTTGTGAGGTGGGAAGAAACCTTTTAACTACAGAGCCAGAGCTGAAGTTGGAGAGCTGAAGCTGAAGCAAGTTTAGAGAACGCAACAACACTAAAATGGGGTTTGGTGGATTCCACTCCTTATAATACCGTATAAGGGATAGGGGTTAACCGAAAGGAACCGGTACCGAAATCGAACCGGTAACTTTGACTCTACCAAAGGAATATAACATGCATATGTATCAGGGCAAATCTAATCCCAACAACCAATAGAATATTATATTTCCCTTTGGAGATTTCTACAATCGGTTCGTTTCAGTTACCCCCCTTTTCCCGTTACCAAACACGGTACTATATATATATAGATAATCCCACGCATTATTTTGCTGATGATTGTTGGAGAATCTCCATGAAAGAAAGAAGCAGTATTGCTGGAGTTGTTCTTGGAGTTGTTGTTGTTGAAGCTGTAGTAAAAGTAAAGTTGTTGTTGTTGTTGGTGGTGGTGGTGGCTGTAGTTGTTGTTGTAGTTGTAGTTGTTGGTAGGCTGCTTGAAGATGATAAGATGATGGTTTTTGGGGACAGAAGAAGCAGTTGAAGAAGCTGAAGAGCTGAACTGAGGAGGCGTTGAAGATTGAAGACAGCGTTGATTGACTGGTTGATTGATTGGCTGATTTGGCTGATTTTGGCTGATTGATTGACTGGTTGTTGGTTGGTTTTTGGTTGCTTGGTTGATATTGCTTGGTTGTTGTAGTAGTTGTAGTTGTTGTTGGTGGTGTAGTTGGAGTTAGATTTGATTGCAGTTTGCAGCTGGGACAAATTTGTTTTGCACTTGCTTGTTGTTGTTTTTGGTTGGTTGGTGTTGTTGTTCAAAAGTGTTGTTAATATGTGATGTGATTTTTGTTGTAGCTGTTGTTGTTGTAGGTTGTACGAAAGAGTATAGAGAAGCTCATGATGAAGAATGAAGACTGTTGTTGTTGAAGTTGTTGCTTCTGCTGCTGCTGCTGCTGTTGTTACTGTTGTTGGTGAAGTTGCGACGCAGCAGATTGTGAACGACTTCCCACTGGGCCCATCGTACATGTGTGTGTGTGTGTTTGTGTATGTTTGTGTGTTTCTTTAAATGTGTGTGTGAGTGTATGAGTTAGAGAAAGATATACAGACTGAGTGTGGTTGGAGTTGTTGGTGTTTTTGTTGCTGCAGTCGATGAAGTGTCTCCTCTGCTTGAGAGAGGTTACGTGTGTTGTTGTCGCTGTCGTTGTTGTGGTTGTGGTTCTTACTGAAGTCAGCGGAATATATCGTGTTTGTTGAAATTGATCATATTCGTGAAGCCGCTGAATTTTGTTGTTGTTGTGATTGCTGTTGTTGTTGGTGGTGGTGGAGGTGTTGGTGAAATGTGTGTAATAGGAGGAACAGGAGCTGTTGTTGTTCTTGTAGTTATGAGACGTGAAGTTGTACTTGTTGTTGTTGTTGTACTTGTTGTTGAAGGAAGAGGAGGAGTAGTAGTAGAAGTTCTAGTAGTAGTAGTAGTAGTAGTAGCTGTTGTTGTTGTTGTGCTTGTAGTAGAAGTAGAAGACTTTATCCTGCAAAATGATTGTGAAACCACATTAAAACGGGCCCCATTCGATATCATTCGATTTGATTAATTAATTATTTATTTTCTACTACTTTTTTGTTTACTATGTAAGTATTAATATTGGTAATTTCTTTTACTAAACACAACAAATTCGATTAAAAACACAACATGGCGGCCGCAAGACCACACAATATTCAAAGAGAGAGATAGAAAGAAAAGGACTAGCAAAGAGGACAGGGCTGGGGAGAACACAGTGTATGTGTGGGTGTGTACTTTTGTGTGTGGACGTGTGTGTGTCCTTGTATGGAAAAACAAGAAAATAAAAACAAAACTTGAGCAGAGCGCGCAATGAACTGAAAGTGTTCAACACTTGATTCTATATATCGATAATCGATACTTGAACTTTTGATATTTTGTGGGAATAATTGATGCGCACGCCACTGTGTGTGTGCGACTGTTAGTGAACGCGCGCGCGCGTATATGTGTGCATGTGTTGCTCATGTTGTTGTTGTTCTTGTGTGTGTGCTGTGTTTGTGTACTGTGCTCACTTTTACAACCGGTACTGCAATCTATCTTGTATGTATACGCACATTTTCTGTCTTCTTTTTCGTTTTTCTTTTTGCTCAAATCGATTTTTCATATTTTGCGAATATATATTTGTTTTTTTTTTCTTTTGGCCAGCTCGTGATGCCACATATACACACACACACACACAGAGTTAAATATGTACATATACTAAGTATTGCCCTAACAAATACATTTACATGTGTGTGTCTGTGTGTGTGTGTGCAGAAAACAGAGACAATGCGCAGAGCCTGCTGCGTAGGTAAAGGAAAGTAGGGGAACGTGGGTTGGGTTCAGTGTTAACAATTCAATTAGGAAACTTACCTATAACGTCCGCCAGCATCGCCTGCGCGTGCAGCAGCACCTCCTCCGCCGCCACCACCGCTGCCGCTGCGGCCTCCACGACGGCCACCTCCGCCGCCGCCACCACCGCCGCCGCGTCCTTCTCGCGAACGGCCCGAGGACATTTCAACACGGATGCGGGTGCCACAACAGCGCGTGCCATCTAGTCCATGAGTTGCATCCTCCGCATCACGACGATCCTCGAACTCAACGAACGCAAAACCTGGCGGATTACGGGCGACCCAAACATTGCGCAGTGGCCCGTATTTGCTGAAAGCGTTTTCAATCTCATATTTGGAGGCCGAGGAGCCCAAATTGCCCACGTAGACTTTGCAGGCCAAATCCCATTCACGATAGCGTGGCATAGTGTATTTATTTGTGTAACTTTTCAGGTTTTTATTTAAATTTTCCGATGGTTTTCCCGTTTTTCACCACCTTATGTATTAATTGCGTCGCTAGGTACACACAAAATTTTTCACAGGCGGACCAAGAGTGTGGTAGCAGCAAACACAACCACGCTTATGTAGAGAAAAAATTAATATGAGTTTTATTTTCATTTTACCTATCGATAAGTTTTGACAAAACAGAATAAAAAAGATGGCAGCCAACTATCGTATACATTATCGATATTCACTACCTGACACCTGCTTATCGATTAAGTTGGCAGCCCTGGGGTTTTGACAGTGCGGTACCACCACGCACAGCTGAGCTCTGCTATTATTTAATCGCATCAAAATTCATTGAATTTCATAGAAAACTTCAATAAAACAACACATTACAATATGGCCAAAAGTCCAGAGACCGTTCCTCTAGCCCAATTGGACAAGGATCAAATGAAAACAGTAAGTAGTTACCGGCTGTTTCACTTGACAAATGCCGACAATCACCGCTCTGGCCCATATAAATGATGCAATTGGCCACCTGAATAGTTCCTATACTAATATGAGGCAACAACGTGTTTTAGTTTTCAGATTTTCTTATGTCCTACAATAAATTATCCGAAATGTGCTTTACCGACTGCGTGCGCGACTTCACCTCACGCGATGTCAAAGACTCCGAGGTGAGTTCCATAAAGTTATCATAGTTCAAGAATGGTACAATAACTGAATGTACCTTTTGCAGGAGAAGTGCTCACTAAATTGCATGGAGAAGTACCTGAAGATGAACCAACGTGTATCGCAGCGATTCCAAGAATTCCAGATGATCGCTAACGAGAATGCACTGGCCATGGCCCAGAAGACGAGCAAACCATAAAAAGAGAGATAGCTCGATAAACTATTTTAAATATTTAGTTTAGTAACAAAAAAACCAACAAAACCAAGAAACCTAACGAGGAAACGAAGCAAAAAATGCATTTTTGTTGCATTTGTATTTGCCATTAACTAGAAACTAAAAATAAATACCAAAACAGTGAACAGGCTAGTTATGTTGTTGGTTCCTTTATATTTTATTTGCAATACCAGACAGTGTTCCAAGTGGTCTCCCGCATGAATGTATCCAAAAAAAAGCACTGTTAAAATAGGTACATTTTGTTTGTGTACTTCATACTATAAATGAATGTGAGCAAATGTTGTACTACTGCCTTAATACAGGCTAGTGTACTCATTCACTTCAATAAATGAATGCATTCATGCAGGTTTATAAATAGTTTATAGTTTACACAGAAACAATAGTGTCACGGAAGTTTTATATTCTATACTTCTTTCAAATTTGATTTTACATTTACGTTGTCTTGTGGGATCTTTTGTTTTGCAATATTGTGCTTATTTATATATTTCATTAATTTCTATATATGGGATAAACACATGAAACTACAGCTTAATATGCTCAATTTTACAGAATTCTAGCCTTATAAACTATGTAACTTCTTTCAATATTCCTTTCGGCACAGTGAGCATGCTATCTCTCTCTATTTTACAACTTTCTCGTGTATTCGTGGAGTATTCTATTGTATATAGTATTATGGAGACATACCTTTTTTGGTAGCGAAAACAAGTAAATCTTTTTGTCCGATTCTCATGTTTATGGAACTATGTATAACTAGAGATCTGTATGTTTATTTGATTACAAAGAGAGTTGTTCAAAATACAAAGACACGACATGTGATCATTATTAATGCTAAATGTATTTTCAAGTACTAAAATTAGTGACATTCAGGCCATAAGATCGGCCCGATTCGGCTACGGTACGGTTGTGCTACGGTTTAAGCGCAGTTCAGCCTCAATACTATATATATGTATATATATATATTCTAATATTTCCTGTTCATCTCTCCAATTCGGCGCAGCGCTTGAGTTGCTCTGCTCATGTGCTAAGAGACCTAAAACTACATTTAAGTATCGCTGACAGGGTCGGGCAGGGGGAAGGGGTAGAGGTGTATGGTCGTTATTGCATATCATGAATGTAAATATGCTTGTGAAATAAACATTCTAATCGTTCCATCTCTCGCACGAGAGAGAGAGACTGAGTGTCAGAGGGAGATAGACGATGCATAGCAGTCGATCTTAGCAAATAATAATTGTGCCACCGACTAAGGCGATAGATGATCTTTACACAATGCTCGTTTGACCTTTAACCTATCGATGTATCCGGCTCACTCGCCCATGCTGCTACATACGCTGGGCTCGCTGCCTTCGCGGGGGTTTCCTTCAGTGACTCGTCCCACCCGCTTCAGAGGGAAATCCCTCAGCCTCAGTGATCAACGCATATTCCAAAATGACGCGTCCTTCCTTATATCTAAAGATTGATAGAGAGAGAGAGAGAAAGAGAGCGAGAGTTAGAGAGAACTCAACAGTTATTCTGTACCGGTACCGTGTACCGTGCTACTGTATGGTGTAGTGTGGTGTGTACTCACTTCTGCGTCTCATCTGTTGCGAATTCGTACATCCAACCGAGCTTGGCCCCACAGTTCTTGCACATGACATCGCGCACCATGTGGCGGCCAGTGAGCATCACCCTTTCCTGAATTGCACTGAAGGTCAAGTTGACGACACGCTTGAAGAGATAAGCACGTCCTGTAAGGAGATAACAGGTACAGGTTGTAAATGGTATATTACTTGTATTTCGCACTTGCTAAACTCACCTGTGGCACCCGTAAAGCGAGTGCTTATCAGTTGGCTGCGATTGGTCAGATTTGTATGACACTCGGCACAGTTGAATAGCTTCAAGCCGCCAAGGTGTTCCAAGAAGATGCGTCCCATTTTTATTACGCTTCTATTTGTCTGTTCCTCCTCCCCTCCTATACTCTTTCAATGCACTTCGTCTCACTCACACAATTCGTGTGTGTGCGCAAATGTGTCGGTATGTATGTGTGTGTTTGTGGTGAGATTTGCGTGAATGTAATGTTTCTTTGTTTGCACAGTCTGGCTATTCTCAAAATCGAAATATGTATTTTGTTACGGTATTATTATTGTTTTAAATTGCACGCAACGAATTGCGTATAAACCTTTGCTTATCTGCGATGCAATTGCAAAGTTACAGCTGTTCGAGCCAGTGCTGGAGAAGCGACAAAGGCGATACACACAAATTCAGACGCACACAATCAAGCAATCAAGCGTACCTAACGCTGCAAGTGACAGTGCAATTGACAGTGCAAATGACAGTGCAATTGACAGTGCAACAGCAACAATAACAGTCAGTGAATTATTTTTAGAACAGTTATTACGACGCCTGCAACAATACTACAACAATAATGCGCAACACTCTCTAGGGCACAAACTTATCGATGTGTGCTGTTATCGGAAATACGATAGTTGCGATTATTTTCATGCAGCAATGTTCACAATAGGATAATTGCTGGCTTGGCGGCACACAGCATTCACAACTGATTCTTATAGAACTCACCGAAGTTTAACTAAAATTTGAAATCAAACCTTTGGTAAGCAATCTAAACGTGCAAATAAAGTGTTAATTTCAAAAGCGAACTGTCAACAAATGCAGCTGATTTAATGTGTGACCATAACTATTTTTACGAGGTTCAAATACGGATGCAGTTAAACTGGTCACACAGCTCTCTTTCAGCTGACTAAATTCAGCCTAAAATGAAAAACTTGTATTCAACAATTTCGTTGAGTTTTACAAGAATAAATTTTTTATAGAAAAACATGAGTTTTTTATGAGCAACGAAATAAATAAATAAGAAAAACGCAAAAATACAACAGTATTTTATGCAGTATTAAATGCATTTTATCGAAAAATATATATCGAAATCTTGTTTGTATTGCCCGCTTGTTTTTTTTATGTTGTTTTGTTTTCTTTGTGGCTTTGTCTATCGCTGACAAACTATCGATAATCGATGCGAGCCGAACAACAACAACAGCCGCCGCCGTTGTCGTCGTGTGGTGGTTAGAGCAGACCAGACTGAGCCACAATTCACGTCAATTAATGGTCAACTGAGACATAACGGAAGGAAGGAAGCGCAAAGGAAAGCAACTTTAAATATTTGCCAAACAGCAAAATGAACTTTCAGCTGGCTAACTCTAACAAGGATACCCTGCGAGCGGCATGCAAAAAGTGCGGCTATGCAGGTCACCTGACTTACCAATGCCGCAATTTTCTCAAGGTAAGCAAAGCAAATGCCGCAAAACGCACATACCTCAGCACAATAGCAACAACAACTGAAAGGAGAAGAGAAAGAAAGAATTGAAATTATTATTAACACGCGTTACGTTACGTTACGTTCCTTTCTTGCTCTCTTCCCATCACTCAGGTGGATCCGAACAAAGAGATTCTGTTGGACGTGGAAAGTACCAGTTCGGACTCGGAGCTCGATTACCTGACGCCGCTTACCGAGCTGCGCGCACAGGAGCTGAAAGGCAATGCCGACATTGCACCCGCCGAGACAGTGACGGGGGCAACAACAACAACAACAACAGCAGATGCCACAAAGAAATCATCATCATCGTCTAGCAAAGTGGATAAGAAGAGCCGCAGCAGCAGCAGCAGTGGCAAGCGGAATCATAACAACAAATCAGCCTCAGTATCAGCGTCAGCGAAAAGCAAGAAAGCCGATCGGCATAAGAAGCGCAAGAGAAAGAGCAAGAAGCACAAGAGCAGCAAGAGTAGCAGTGGCACTGGCAACGGCAATGGGAGTCTTGTGCCCAGTGACGATCAAACCAAAATCAGTAAGGGAAGCAGCAAGGATGAGTCTAAGGCGCATAAGAAGCAGAAGAAGAGTAGTAGCAAAAAATCAAAACGTCGTCGCCGCTCAACCTCAAGCAGCAGCAGCAGCACAAGCTCATCATCATCATCATCCTCATCATCGTCGTCGTCATCGGATTCATCTGACGACTCGTCGTCTTCGAGCAGCGATACAGAGTCCGATTCCAGTGACAACGAGGAGTCGAGCACAAGCGAATCAGATGAATATGGACGCAAAAAGAAACGTCTGGGTAAATATAAACGCAAAGCGGAAACGGCAGCGCCCCGTCGCAAGAAGGCAAAGGCCAAGCGTAGGCGGCATCGCGTTGGCAGTTCCCGTATACCCGGCGCCAGCAGTTACCTCAGCAGCCTCAGCGATAGCAGCACCTACTAGCAACGACTCCAACAACAGCAACAACAGCAACAACAACTCCTCCAACTACCCAAAGCACTCTACGGCATTTAGTTTCAAATTGAACAAGAGCAACCTAGGCTAGTTATATATATATATATATATATACATACTACAAATATATAGATATATAGCGTACATGAATATATATTCATATTCCACACACACCCATACACACTCACACACACACACGCACGCATGCAATACGTTTGGAGCCGCTGACGACGACGACGACGACAACGAGATGTGATGAGCACAGAAAAGCAGCGCTTCCCGCAAACGATAACAGACTGACCCGATATATAACACCCACATCTACACACACAAACACACACACACACACCGATAGACTTGTCCCTAGTGTTAAGTTGATGATCCTGTCCTGAAACTGTTTTATGATTTGCAAATACAACAAATTAGTTTGTACATTATTGAAATTTCACTTTTTGCAGAAGAATGAGACAATTGCGACGTATTTTCACTATATAGTATACATATATACATATGTGTTTGTAGGGTATGATGATTAAAAAAGAGGTACACTCTATGGAACGACAAAACAACTACTGATGTTCTTGGTAATGATAGGGAATGTAACACATACTATTAAGTATGATAACTTCCTATATACGTCTGTTTCTTTGGCGCATTTGTAGGTTGAACTTTTCATCAACAGATTATGGGAACCCAAATTTCAAGCTAAATTTTCGAGAAAAAGTCCTTTAAAAAACTAATTCCCATACAATTGACAACAGGCTAAAGCTGTGGCACGCTGAGATCTTGGAGACTTCTAGATCTGGGCTGCCTAATAAGGTGACAACACTCTACGTGTATTGCAGTCATAATGTTTGCCTTATAGATAATTGAGATGCGTAGTAGAGCTGAATCGATGTGAATAACAACAGCAAATATTCGATGTGGCTCCAGATATAGTGAGTAGTGGCTAAATAATAGTCAAACACACTCAACAGTCAGTAAAAAATGCAAGTATTTTCTTATAACGTATATAATATGTATGTATATATTGCAATCCTCGATTCTGGAATGACAGGTGTGTATATGCTGTACAAAATAATGTAATATAATCAAAAGAAAAACTGTAAATTTAGCACACAACAATTTATCGAGGAACGAAGTGGGAGAGAAGAGGAAGGGGGCGGGGAAGTGCGTGTAGAGGACTATGTAACTAAATAACTTAATGATTAAGTTGTTCATAATACAAGAAAACAAGACGTAACAAGAAAGAAGGGGGTGGGAGGGAGGTAGGTAGGTTGAAAACTGACAGATTGACAGCATCGATAACGTTTAGTAGGATGGGGATGTGGCTGTGGAGGCAATACTGGGAGTATCATCACGCACGGCCACACCCATGCCACCACTCGCATCTCGCTTCATGTAACTATGCAGTATCGATTGCAACGAAGCGATGCTTCTTTCCAATATTGCTACTTTGCTGCGATAGTCATCACAATTGGAGCATGGAGTGGGGCTGCTGGTGGTGGTGTTGGTTGTGGTGTTAGTGTTGTTGGTGTTGGTATTATTGTTCTGCAACTTGACGGACATGGCTGAGATCAGTGTTTGGTTTTGTAACATCAGTTCGTTGTTCTGCAGCAGCAGTTCCTCGCACAGGGCACACGTGGAGGCACGCAGCTCGCACAGTGCCTGCTCCTTGGCCTTGAGACTTTTCATAAGGCTGCGATTTTCCTTTTTGAAATTCAACAGTTTCTGCTCCAGTTCGAGCAGTTCATCCTCATTGTCAGTCGCTTGGCTTGTGTGGCTTGTGTTCATGTACATGTTGTCGTTGTACGACATGTTGGTCAGGCGACTCATGGCTGCCAATATGCCATGATTGCCTCTTGCCATCTGCATCTTGTCCTCCTGCTTCTCCTGGTTAATAGTGATTGCCAGCTCATTGGTACCTGCTCCTCCTGAGGCTTCGCTGATGTTAGTACTATTGCTGGTGCTGGGCACCGCTAGTCGTGCCATGGTCTGCAGTATTGTGTCCATCTTCTTCTCCATGGCATTGCCATTGGTACGCTGCTTGTCCAGATACATCTCCAGATGGCTGCTCGCGGTCGTGCTCTGTGGTTTCGCTTGCGTTGTTATGGCCAGCGAGAGGGTGCTGCTGCTGGTGATTACCGGCACGGCCATCGACTTTACCTTGTTAATGGAATTCAAACGTGATGGCAACACAAGGATGTCATCTGTGGACTGTGTGGATTCGCTGCCGCTGTCATAGGCACCGCTTTTGGGCGTACCCAATTCTTCAGTTATGGCTAATGCGGTGCCATCCATTTCTTTGCTTACTGCTGCCGCTGTCTGTTGCAGGCGCAACAGCGGTCGCTCTTCGTGCAACGTTTCACCGGTGTCTCTTGTTGTGTTTGTTGTGGCTTGTTGCGTTTTGTTCTCGCGTTGAACTCGCTCGATTGGCAAACCGAGTTTCTCCACGGCATCGGTGAATTCACCCTCATCCTTGGGCACCACAAAATGCAGACTCCAGAAGTGCTGTTCGTCGTCATAGAACTGCATATAGGATTCACGCAATATCACATTGTACGCACCGCCACGCGGCCTCGACGATGTCAACGAGCTGGTCAGGAGCAGTGTGCTCAGTAGATTACTGCTGCTTTTATAGACAATCAACTTGACGCCGCCTGCGCTGTTACGGGACAGGGCGACACCCACACGGCCCACGTTCTCGCTGCCCTTGTACCCGCTGGCCACCTTGGCTATCACTGTAATCCAGGTATCTGCAACCTGCTTGGTTGGCTGTTTGCCCAGACCACTGACCATATCCAATGCATTGTTCTTTGTTTTGGTCTTTTCTTGTTGCTGTTTCGATTTGTGCGAAAATTGAGGCTGATATCGTAAATTGCTTGATTCACTTTGAAGCGGTTTGTCATCATCCTCGAATATCTGGCGTAAATTACGTGGTTTCTCAGTTCTATAAGATGGATAGGTTGGTTATATGGAGTTTGCCTCTCGATTGCACCCACTACTTACCTGTTCATCTTATCAAAAAAGTCCTTGTACGAAGTATCGTGATCGAAATTCATTGAGTTTTTATTATTGTTGCGTTCCATTGTCGGCAAGTATATGTTTTAGAATGTTTGTTTCACATCTAACTCCGTACCGACTGTCAAAACGCCGCCCACGCAGCCCTCTCTGTTGTGTTCCACAACACAATAATACTAAAACTACTGACCTACCAACAGTTAACCACATTCACAATAGTTTTCAGTATTTTTTGTGCAAAAATTTCAAATTGTCACTATTGCACAAACAGCTGTACAATAAAAAAATATTCCAAGGTCGATAACGACGACGATAATAATCTAGTTTTATCATATATTCGCTAATTTTTCAATCGATATATTACATCGAAATAAAAAATACTAAACTGCCGATATCTGTATATCATAATAAATGGTAATCGACGTTTATCTAATTGTTGAACCATTTTAATCAATATATAGATATAACGATAAGCAGCAGAAACAGCTGGATCTCTTAATGTAAACAATACAATCAAATGATCTTGTTAAAAAGGAAAGAACCTGGTCCATTGATCAAAACGAAAGATGAGGATCGGGGCGCAAGCGCGCCACAACTAGTTTGAATTGAAGAAAACATCTTGCACGTACATATATTTGCATGAATGTATGTCCAATGTGCGTGAGCAACACTCGATCACTTTGGTGCGTTTGGCGATTGGCAATCTTGCGTTGTTCTACTTTCACGCCTCTCTCACTCTCGATCATTGTTTTATGCTCAGAGTGCCCGAAGAGACAGTTGACAATCCAAAGTTCATTTGTGCTCAGTTTTGTTTACATCATTTTGCATTCGAAATTGATTGAAAAGAAATCAAAATTGTAGTGACAAATTAATGTTTATTTTATGTGCTCCGCCATTATGTGTATAGAGAAAGCCCGCTGGCTGTGTCCACGTATTATGATGAATCGACAACTTGTCCAGTTGCTGTGCAGCCAAATGAGGCACAAAAGCAACATCAGCGCTGCTTCGGCTGCAGCAGCTGTTCCGGCTGCAAATAATGCTACGGATGCAACAGCTGTTCCGGCTACAACTGCTGCTCCAGCTGCACCGTCCACTCCCGGTATTATACGCGTATCAGACTGGCCTATGTTGCTGTCAGAGGAGCAGCGCAGCCGATGCATCACCAATCTGCGCAATCTGCCCGCCTTTAAGCGTCCGTCGACCATGCCACACAACAAGCGGGAAAAGAGCTCAGCTGCCGTGCTAATAGCTTTGTGCCTGGAACGTGAAACGTAAGTGGAACCTCTACTGCTTACCTTCTCTGCCAGGTGTATCTAATCTTGCCATCCCTTCACAGAAATGAAATCTCATTGCTTTACACACGCCGATCGAGGCATTTGCGCAGCCATAGCATGCAAATATCGTTTCCGGGGGGCAAGCGAGATGAGGGCGACAGCAACTTTACGCAGTGTGCCCTGCGAGAGACGGAGGAGGAAATTGGATTGCCACGGCAACGCATAGAGATTTGGGGAGAATCGAATCCCATACAGTTGCCAAGGACCTCCGCTATTGTGCCAGTTGTTGGTGTTATTGAGGATTTCAGTGTGTCACAACTGAAACTGAATCCCGATGAAGTTGAGCTTGCCTTCACCATACCCCTCAATTCGCTGCTTGCCTCGACGGCAGTGCGGCACACGCAGTTCCGCAGCGGATACAGCGGACCCGTCTTTGCCGTCAGCCCGTATCGCATCTGGGGCATCACTGGCTATCTGACATATATATTTCTACGCTGCCTGCTACCCAGTAATATGCTGCCCGACTCGCTAAAGACAAACCTCAAATTCATACGGCCATATAAGATTGCGCCGAAGCTGACGCATCATCATGTGGAACCCAGGAAGGAGTAGAGTAGAAAGAGTTTGTATAGCACAGAAGATATTACTGTTGTACCTGCTCAGGAGAAAGCTTGTCACATATTTTATGAGATCCTATAAATGTTTTTATGCTTTAAGATGTTTTGGTTTTATTTTTCTAGTAAAGAGTTCTGACTACAGTTAAAGAGACATGTAAAATTGATGTTGTTCTTATACTCTTTAATAAGGATCACAAGGCGAGTCAATTGAGGCCTAGAGGTTCGTGTACCATACCATACACAGATAATGATTTTTTCAAATTTAAGAGACACGTCTGTTATTTTCGATTATCAAGAAAACTGTTTAAATCATAACATTCTGCTTCGACATGTATGTGCATAGATGATCCCGAACATATCAATCCAATCGGATGTAAAACACCAAAGTAATTCAAATTAACATTTCCTAGTTTTTCCCAAATTGGCAAAGGGTATCTAACTTGCAGTCATGCCCGACTGTTGAACACGTCTAGTTTTTTTGGTAGTCTGTAATTTTATTTTACAATCGTGTATCGTGTATATATATATATATTCATATATATGTATGTATATATGTCTAACAAAATTTGTATAATTTCGTGTATCTGTGTGTGTGTGTGTGCATGTGTTTCTACATGTTACGCACAGTGTGTTAAAGGTGTTAACATACATAGTATATGCAATAAATATTTGAGTATACATATTTTTTTGTTTTTCTTTTCGTGTATATATATTTACATAATGTTTGTTTATCGGAACCCTATAGCTAATGGAAAACTACTCTTGAGAGTTAGCAGAAGGCTTCGCTACGTCGTTAGCTGTTACTGTTGTTGTTGTTATTGTTGTTGGTATTTTTGTTGCTGCTTTTGTTGAAATCGGATCAAAAGGAACACGGCATTCGTGGATTTGTGTTGTAACTGTTAGATAACAAGAGCCACAAAGTCTTACTGGATTAAAAAGCTTTTCAAAAGGCAACGGTGCCCAGAATTCCGAGCAGTCAGCACAGAAAATTTCGCCACATGATCTGCAAAGAGTCACAAGAAAGAGACGAAAGAGAAAACAAAAAGAGTTGCGTAAAAAAATAAAAACCAAAATATATTAGCGAAAATGTTTCAGAATTCAATTCAATTTGGGATTAATTTGGGAGATAAGAAAAAACAATCACATATATATGGATATATATGTATGTATGTATGTATATAAATTGAAAACCAACCATATTAAGAGTTAATATATTCGTATTTACTAGGATGTTAAGCAGAGAATGTCAGAATGTTCTACAAAATGAGAAAAATATTCATCACAGCCAATCTGACATTAGTTCAATCAATCTATCAATTCGCTTAGGAACTGTAACAACTCAAATCTGGCGTCATTCTTAACCAACAATCATCAGCACAAAATGATCCATTGATACGCAAAACCAAAAACAAAAACAAAATTAAGAAAACTTAAGACATATAGAAGTGTTTGTGTGTATTTGAAAATTATACATATAAATAGGCATAATATTTGATTTTTAGTCGGTTAATCGGTTAGGAACTTGTGCCAGATTGATTGCTGCGAAATGATGTTGTTGTTGTTGTTGGTATTTGTAAAATTATGGATAGGATACTGTACTGATCAGAGAGACCTGCATGCGGTGCAACTTATTCAATGCGGTGCACCGCATGCAGGTTTCTACTGGCAGCGTTGCAATGGGATAACTTGATATTCTAACAAGTTATGCCATGTTCTTTTGTGTGTGTGTTTGTGTGTGTGTGTGGGCTTGTGTGTGATATTATCTTAAATGTGTTATTAAACAATAGACAGACAGAATAGAAACAGAAAGAAAGAAAGAACAAAAGAATACGTTAATGTTGAAATGCGCACCGACAATGATGTTTTCTTCGTCCAAACCAGAATTCAATTTGACAACTAGAACAACGTGAAACTGCATGATCTGGTACCCAGAGAACACTCGAAGCTTTTTTCTCGTGCACCGTCGACGTGGCATACGACGATGGACCACCACAACGCTCTTCAACGGCCTCCCATGAACATGTCGATGCATTTTCAACAATATCCGATCCGTTTTCCTGAAGAAATTTAAATAATTAGACCAAACAGAAAGAGATGGCACGTACATCATCATCATCATCATCATCATCGTCATTATAATGACATCCGCATAATCATTATTATCATCTTCAACATCATCATCCGCGAATTCATTATCATCATGATCATCATTATCAACAGTGCATCATCTTCATCATCATCAAGCAGCGCTTTATCATGTTGCTGTTTTCTTGTTTTTCTTTTTATTCGTGTACAAAACTCAAAAAACTATCCAGCCAAAAGGTTGTCTGAATTGTCGGAACTTTCTGCATGTAAGATGGTTAGATATGGCTGGATATATTCATCTCATCTTGTTTGTGTGTTGGAGTGTTTGTGTAGGTGTGTGTGTGTGTGTGTGTTCGTTCACAAATTTACATACACGTTAGATAACTTGGTATTTCACGTATATAGTATGTATATTTGGTGTGTATATATGTTTGTGTAACGGGATATTGTGTGTGTGTGTGTGTGTGTGTGTGGATTGAAATCTATGTCATATTTACATGCTCGACATTTGTGGACACAACGCTATTGCAACTGGGGCATCCTTTCTGTTGCAAAGCAAGACGCATGCCATGTATCTCACGCATGAGGACTTCCTCGCGCAGCTTCAAGTTGTAAATATAAATTGAGATTAATATAAATATTAATAATTAATATATTCTCTTATTAACCTTATGTTCCTGTACAATTTGATGAAGTCTTATGTTCTGCTCGCTCAACCCATGCGCCAAGCCATCTGGACACGAGATGTTAAACTGTGTACGTTGCTCCTGTGATCCCTGCGGTGTCGGAGGTAGTGAAATAAGTCCCGTTGACGGATAGTTTAATGAGCTGCAGTAAGAACAATACATTATCATTATATATCATTTTATATATGTAATTATATCATTTTTCATTTTTCTTACCCCACATTATCTGTGTACTTCGATTGCGTCGTTATGTCACGTATTGACCATACCATATTGGGTCGCGGCGGCATTCCCGACGTGCTCATCTCATAGGTACTGCTGACAAACGCGCTACTTGGCGGCGTCTGTGGTTCAACATCCGTTGATGATGCTGTTGTAGTTGTAGTTGGTGCTCTTTGGGCCTGTTTGGGTGTTGGTGGTGTGCTGTCGACATCATCTGTCGTCGATACATCAGCAATGCCATTTTGTTCCTTACTAGAACTTTCACTCGATTCCAATTGGAACTCATCAGGTTTATCGTTGCGACATTGTCGCTCGCTCGCCTTCACATGTACACGGGGCAAGCTGTTATAGCATTGACTATTCTTATTATTGGTATGTGCAACATTGCCTATTGCTTCGGTCTTTTTATTGTTATCTTGAGGTAAAACATCCTCAGCGCGCGCAACACAACCATCGCCACTGGCTTCCACATCGTTATCGATGGCTAATCCGTTGGATGTTTGCTGTGTGTGTGTGTTTTCTGTAGGAATAATTGTATCCGTACTCGTATCAATTTGCACCTGCTGCAGAACATGACCCATTTCACTGATGAAGGCATCAGTAATCGAAGATGCATCATCTGTAAATGTAAATGAAATCGTATATATCATATATAATGCACCTCTGACTGTCACAAACCATTTGGTGAATCGTAGGGCTCGGCATCGATGCGCTGTACAGTGATGTTCCCGTTTAGGGTTCGAGTTTCCTCGTTCAATGGTTCGCATTGTATCGAAGAACTGCTTTGGTCATTATTTAATTCCGTTGCGAATGTTTTGCAACCGTTTTGTTGCAACTCCTCCTTCTCCTCCTCCTCCTCTGGCTCCACCTCTTCATACAGTTTCGCACTGTCTGGACTTGAATCCTCTTGTGTCGTAGATGTGGATGTGATGTCATGTTTTGACTCGCCGGATCGAATATCAAACATTGAGTTGCTGTTTGCATTTCCAGTCAATCCATCGTTTACACTGAAAACAATAAGTAAATCGGATTTCATTAGGTAATGATCTGAGGATCTGAATCTATCTCTTTCTCTGGTCATTACGTACATGGATTCAACAGCCAAATTTGGATCACTCGATCTTCTTGATATTGTGCTCTGACTCAACTCGTTCGTTGTTATATTCTCGGTTGATCGGGTTTTCGCAGTCGCACCTTGAATGAATTCTATTTTTAGATATATATTATACATATTGAATTGAGATTTCTGTTTACCGTTAACATTGGCAGTGCCATTGCTACTGCTGGCATTGCCATTGTGAACACCACCAGCTGCAGCAGCAGCAGTACCAGCAGCAGCACCTTGTCGTTCATTGCTTTGTAGAGGATGTTCGGTCCCGTTTTTATTACCTAAACTACCCAAATAGACGTCGGACCAAAAGTGTAAATATCGCACATTATGCGCTGGCCAAAGTACCTGAAAAATTGAATAGGAACAAAAATACAAAACCAAATGAGTTGAATAAGCTATCACACATTTGCCATAAACGGGGGATGGGCTTATCAAGTATATATATATAAGTATATACCTGTATATAGTACATACCTTATCAGTCTCATGCTTATAGAGTGGATTTCTATACATTCTTTCCGCTAAAAACGACCAAACTGAGAATGTTCTATCAAAAACTGAATTTTCAATTCGTTCTTTCAGCGAATTGCATAGGAACGTGCCAAATAGACATGACAATGAGTGTTGGGCCAGTTTAATCTGTAAGATAAACCGATTATATATGTGATAAACAAGTGGGGGGAGAGTAGAGAGCAAGGACTTACCAAGTAGGCTATACTAAACTCAAAGCTGCAGGGATATTGCTTATGTATTTGATGTACTAGATCGAGCCATTGAAGAAAAACTGGACAACGCTCGTTCACCTCATCCGAATTTGGTCCATTTCCCGAACGATCAGCGAATTTGTGTCCAAAATTCAACCACTCACGTTCTACTAATATTCGGAAGCCCTAAAAATCAAAAGAACACAGTTGATTAACTTGAAAAATGAGACTTGTGTATTCTTGGTGTAACTAACCTCCACTGTTCTGTAGTAGGGATCCAGGCACAATTGCGCTGATGCCACAATTTGTGGTGTTCGATCCCAGCCATCGGAGCAGTGCACTAGAACAGGGCGACCATTCTTTTCAATCGTATGGACCACTGTCATTGTGGCTCCCAGAAGTCCCGACATGTGTTGCAGCCACATTGTTTTCTCCAGCTGCCCCAGCCAACTGTTAATTAGAAGTTTATATATATAGAAACTGGCATTCCTCTCTCTCTTTTTCTGTCTTACTTCGGCTCATCGGGAGAGGAGGCGCACAGCTGTCGAACGGCATGGAAACTCTTGCGTATAGCATGAATGTTTCCCAAGTTCATGAACTCTATTTCGGCGCATGGATAGTATTCGATGCATTCGCAGCCGCCGCCGCGGGCACGGTTAGTAACTGCGGACGTATAACTCCGTGCATCCACAATGAGCATTTTCTAGAGATGGAGAGAGAAACAGAGTTAAATAATTGTACTCTCTATTATATACTCCCTTTCACTTTCCCCACACGTACCCTTATCTCATCAAGTGCAAGTTCCTCGTGCGATGAATCCTCCAGTGATGGTGAACTCTTTCCCGATGAGGATCCCCCACCACTAGCTGCAGTAGCTGCGCCAGTCTCTCCTCCATTGCTATCCTTAGCCTGTCGTCTCGCATGCTCGCCTCTGTCGAAGGCACAAGCATCCGCTAGAGCCTTCAGTAGCTGCTCATCCTTATAGTTACGCCAACCCAACCAGCCCACTTCGGGTTGACTGCAACGTGCCAGAATAGCACCAGATTTCTGATGACGCCACACCACAGCGGGCAAGCGACGTGAGCCACGAAAATTAGCAATATTATGTAACATCTCGTCAGTAATGCAGCATGGAACAAGTAGTTTCTGTGGATACGATGGACAGAGTTTGAAGTCTGTATTCGCCGTCGAGATGCGCCACGATCCCTTCAGATCGAAGCCCAGTCGAGTCACTTCATTCATGAAATCACTTTCATAGGGTGTTGCCCGTTGCAGGCGAGTCCACTGTTCGCCCACGCCAAAAGGCTGTGATAATTGCTTTAATGGTGCTGGGGATTGTGATTGCAACGTCGGCGGCGATTCGCCTGTGGCTGTTGTTGTGGTCGCCAGTGATTTTTGAGCATTCTCCTCATTGGGTTGCTCCCGGTTTTGCTGGCTACCCATTGTCGTGTTGTCGCATGTCCATGAATAGAATGGAAATGCGAAGAGGGTTTCTAGTGTCTCAGGTATACCAATTAGCAGTTGAATACGACGTTGCCACTCAAGGCATTGTTCCGCCGATTGAAACGAACATCTCACGGTGCTGGCATCTTTACAATTAACAACCAATTGGAATAGATCACGCACTTGCACCGACTCGATCAGTCCTAGAGGTACATATGTCTCGAAGGCAGTCGACTTCATGGAGACGAATATGCGGTAATTGGATAATGCCAAAACACCATCGTCTGTTCGTCCCAGATATTTAATTGACTCGCCGGCCACTGATATAGATCACATAAATAATGGTAAATTATATTATTAAATAAAATATATATTATATGTATGTAGATGTGGTACATACGCTCGGGAAATGTGACACTGAGTTGGGAATCTTCCTTCTCCATTTGTGATTTGGGATAAGATTCTGCGGCTCGTATAAAACAAATCGATGGGGGCGGTGATCCATCTGACATCATGTGTTGCGACTGCAATAAAGAAAGCACAGCAAAACATTTGTACAAACACATACATACATATACATTTTAATGGCTGCACACACACACTTGCTTATTTAATAACCGTTACTTTGAACACCAGAGATCCTCTTTCTGGAAAAACAGTAATTTGTTTATGCGTACAACAGTGTGCAAGTCCAGTGGAACGGGATGGCACACACACACACATGTATACGTATATCGATGTAATCACATTATGTAGAGATGTACGCACTTGCAAACTTGCACACACACACACAAATGTGCAATGGAAACGAGAGCACAAGGCAAAGTCATTAAATATAAAATGTTTCAAACATCCAAACACCTTATTAACAGATATACTAGATATGTGCACAAATAAGTTCTCTGTGTGTAGTGGTTGCCAGTGTAGATAATAAGTACAAACTGTCATACATACAAATGTATGTCTACATATATACATACATGCATCTAAAATACAATTGCGTACGTTGGTAGACGCATATTATTATGCACACACAACACACACACACTCACTTGTGTAGATGCGTAGGTACATCTACGCTTTGGGACATATGGCAGCAGAGTTTATAAACAATAAAAAAAACACAAAATTATTTTTCTATTTTTTTCTGATCGCTTGCAATGAGTTAACAGATTTTGTTTAATAAACAAAGTGATTAAGCACAACTACATATACAAACACAATGGCGTATACATACATATATTATTCCTCAATATTTATGAAACAATAACACCAAACAAACGTACAAATGTACATACATTTGTATGCTTTAAAACTTTGGATAATGATTGTTAGTTTGATTACTTTTGAATTTTAACGAAGTTTAAATACGCGTTTCGTTATTTTTCTATGTATTTAGCACCATAAACTTCTTAAACGTCAGCTATTATAAACAA
Organism: Zaprionus indianus; assembly: GCA_018904595.1. Lineage (NCBI taxonomy): Eukaryota > Metazoa > Arthropoda > Insecta > Diptera > Drosophilidae > Zaprionus > Zaprionus indianus. Next base: position 3,206,495 of record JAEIHA010000344.1, read on the forward strand.
AGATTTGCAAATATTGTTGCTTATACATATAAATGTGATGTTAAGTATGCACACATATACATATACATAAGTATTCGTTACTTTAACGAATACTTTTGTCACTTCACTGATATCGAATATATTTTTATCGCTATCGAATTTTCAACTTTTGCCACTAATGGTTTTTTGTTTGTTGTTGCTATTACCAATAAGAATATTTAACAATTCCAACAGTGATAACAGTGATAACCAAGATCTACAACTTAATGACAATACAAGAGCAGCTTAGACGTACTTTTATTATAATATTGTCCCACTTGCTGTTTCTCAGGCGCCAACATTTGATCAGCGAGATGTTACGAAAATATTAAGTTAACATTGAGAATTTCAGCTAATTTTTTCATATATAGCCTGGGATTAGTCCATATAAATTCTTAGCATCTTACGAATCTTAAGAATCAATCGTCAGCTCTTTCCGGAGCAATATTACATGTGCTACGCAATTTATTACATGTAAAAGTAAGTGCGCCGCGCAGACCTGTGTTAATTTGAATTTTCTTTCTCTATCGAAATTTCGATAGCACAATCGATAGCTGGTAAATAGTAGCCGCGCATCTTGCAAGACCTGTCAACTTGCCAGAACATAAATTGAATTTTGAAAACTTCAAACCATTTGGCAGTCCTGCTCACAAATACAACAACAAAAAGCAGGCAAACTGGAAAAATAAACGCTACAATAGTTTTTAATTTAGTTTTGTTTTGGTTTCCTTTCGTTTTTTTTTAATTTACATTTCCATTTTTGTTGCTAAAGAAGAGATGTGCCAACCGTAACCAATGAAGTCGCGCGTATTCCTCTTGGAATTGTCATAGCAACACAGTCAAAACAAATGGTGAAGTTATTTTATTATTTTGTTTAAGTTTTATTTTTCTTTTGAAAGATCAAAAGAACAAAAAAAAAGACATTCAAAATTTCAAGTGCAGCCAAAACCAGACCTATCTACGATGGACACGGAGAGCGCCAGGTGCGTCCCGCACACACACAGTAGATTCCAATAATATAAATCGTTTCCCCTTTTTGTAGTTGGGCACTGGATGCGCTGCGTGCCGACACAGAAGCACAGAGGGCAGTGGCACTGGCAGCAACAGCCTCACAGTACAGCACCGCAACCGTGGCAGACACTCCCGCCTTGGACAATCCCAATTTGGATGCAGCTGCTCCCTTCTTCACCACCACCACAACCACCAACACTCCCCCGTTTGTGTCCCAGTTCCGCATCGATGGACAGCCCATATTGCCGCCATTGGTGAGTAATGTTCTCTCTCATCTCTGGGTGCGCCTCCACTGAAGCGTGATTTCAATAGATGACTGAGGAGAAGCGACGCCAGATGCAGGAGCTGCGCAAGCAAGCGATTTCTGTAGAGCACAGAGTTAGCAACAGATTATCGGCGACCACCTTAGCCGACGCGAACAAAACGTTCACTGCCTCTGACACAGACAGCAGCAGCAACAGTAGCAACAGCAGCACCAAGAGCCGCAGCAGTAGTGGAGAAACCGCAACCACTCAGGAGACCAGCATAATGACGCGTCACAGTCAATTGCAGCAAACGCAGACGTTCATCTACGACAGCACACAACAACAGCAGCAGCCCCAGGAACAGCAGCCTCAGCAACGTCCACAGACTCTCAGCATAGGCTCCAATCACATGCTGCTGCCCACCATCTGTGTGAATCCGCCGACGCCGCTGCAGCCGCCTCCCTTACCCGCCACATGCCCCACTGTGGAGAGCATTGGCAACAGGAAGTTGACTTCGGCACGACGCAAGCTGAATAAAATCACCAATCGCATCATGCACTTCGAGCAGACCGATTTTGGAGGCTTGGTCCCTGAGCAGGGGCCCATTGAGCTGCTCTGGCAGAATGAATCGTTGTTCACACCGCTCGCCGAGAAGCGCGCCATGCAGCGCTCCAGCACGAGTCCCGCTTTACATGCTGGACATGAGGAGGGGCAGCAGATGCAGCGCTCGCGCTCCTTTACGCTGGAGGAACCATCGCAGGCGTTGGTGGAGCATATGCAGCGTGTGGCAATTGAAAATGGAACTACTATCACGACAATGGTGACGCCTCCACCGCCGCCAGTGCCACCACTACCAGCGGTAGCAGCACAGGCCCCACTGGAGGCCAAAACATCCTCACCACGGTGCCACTTCAACACATCCTGCAGCTCCCCCAAGAGTCTTTCCAATCTGCGTCGCGACACTGTCGAGTCCAAGGCCAAGCAGGTGCATCGCGTGGCGAGCAGTGCGTCCACCAACATGACGAGCAGACGCAGTGGTGGCCACACGCCTGGCAGACTGCAGCAACAGCAGCAGCAGATCAAGGAGTTGCTGCAGCGGGCGCTGCACGAGACTACAGATGTGATAGAGGAGCAGGATGTGGAGAAGCGTCGCCAGTTGGCGATGGCCAAGCAGAAGATGCTCAAGGATATCAAGTCGGCGCATAGGGATCGCTTCCAGCAGCTAGTGCAGTATCAGCTGGAGGAACAGCGGCGCATGCAGGCGGAGTTTGATCGCCAACAAAAGCTTCTGATTGAACAGATCTGTGCGGACATCAATGTGTCCACATACGCCATGGAGGAGGCCTTACCAGTAGGCGGGGAGGTGTTGACCAATGGCAAGTCGGAGTATACCAGCACGGATGACCTTCCTAGTCTTTCGACCAAGTCGGAGACACAATCGGAAGAGGATCTGCAGCTACTGCATGCGAATGAATCAGCTGCAAGTACTGCAAGGAAACGTCTCTTCGAGGATGCCGACCGGAAGGATTTATCGCTGGAATCACTACCCAGCAGCAGCAGCTCAGCCAAGTCGCGTGTGCGGAAACCTGTGCAGCGTAATGTGAGCAAACCGGCGGGCAAGTTAGCGCCGCCTCCGGTCACTTCCAGATTGTCCCGGCCACAAACGCCGGCAAGCAATTCCACATCGACGGCGGCGGGCAAGAGATCCCCCACAAAGAGTCGGGTTTCCTCCTCGCCAGCTAAGTCCGTGAAGCAGCAGCCCAACGTGCTGAACAGGCAGCGTCAATCGGTCTCGCCCAGTCGACAGACGGTGAGTTAACCCAGCGAGGGATGCACTAATCTGCCTAACCTAACTGTTTCTCTTTCCCTCTCACTCTATCTATGTATATCTTTCTCTCTCTTTGTATATATGTCTTTCTCTCTTTGTATATATATCTCTCTTTCTCTGTCCATGTATATATCTTTCTTCCTTTATCTCCTTTGCTGTCTGTTACTCTTTGTGTATCTCCACATATTACTCTATATATCTCTCTTTCCATTTATATGTTCCACTTTATTTTTATATATCTCTCTATGTATATACATCTCTCTCTAACACCATCTGTCTCGCTCTCTTTCACGGCCTCAGCGCTCTGTGGCCAAAAAATAACACAAGTCAAGTGGAAGCAGGAGCAGCGGTGAAACAGAATCGAAGCCAACATTCAAGTGCCTTAACCTCGTGGGGAACCAATGCTTAACTAACCTTATCTCTAAGAAATGTATCTCAACTAAGTACTAACTCAGGGCCAACCCTATATAATATATATGCTATTGATTAAGCGTGATTCTTCTGCTTGTGCCTTATCCTCGTCAGGCAATGCCGGAGGCAACATTGGAGCAACAACAGCGACGACATGATGCGGCCACAATATTAACCGCGGCCACACGTGGCTTCTTGGTGCGTCGTCTCTTTCGTACGGAGCAAGTGCAGCGCATTGTGCAAACCATACGTGATACGCTCATCTTTGTGCTCAATCTGCATCTGGAGACATTTGGCAACGGCAACATGGGGCAGCAGCAAGATGAGGCAGCCAATATACGCCTTAAGGCGCGTCTACTGCAGCAGGTGAGAAAGTAATATTTATCGATGGCTTGATTTGTTCTTAATCGTTCTCTCAATCTCTCTCTCTCTCTAGCTCTGCTCCGCCAGCCGCACATTGCATCTGATCTTCTTTCAAACGACCATCAAGGAGCGCATGGAAATCATCGCACGAGATCGAAAGAGGATCAAGACCAAGATGCTGTCCATGCACGTCAAACACCGTCAGTAGAGCGATCTCTCTTGCCCCCGCGACCGCCTCCCCCTCCGGTTGAGCTGAAACCGTGACCAACTAGCGCTTAAAATAACAATAAAACTATATATACATACATATATCAATCAGAATCTTTTCCAATCCGTTAGTTTCATAAATTTCTCATCTTTCCTATTTGCACCAGTGTTGCCAGCTCAGGTTCTTTGAATTGCCTTAAGAATCGACGCACCACCACATCTCATTTGCATTAAAAATCGTTATCCTGGCTTATCGATTGGCCAAATCGATCTTGGATCAATTTTCAATGAACATTAAAATTAAATTAATTGAATTAATCACATAATTTTCATTGCAAATCCTAGCTCTGATCGAGTTGATTAGTTATACAAATTAAAAAAATTACCCAATATCCATTTGTTATCATTTAAATATATAATAAACTGCCTTGTACTTAATATACATGTAGATACATTAATGTACTAATGAACTTTCACAACAACCATGTTAAGTGCTGTTACGGTTCAAGAAACTGACCTATATAGTATCTATATTCGATTTGCACTTTGATTGACTTGATTTTGATTCAAACGTCTTCTCCCCACGACAATATCGTTTTATACAGTAAGTGTATATAATCTTTTTTTTGCTGAAAGTGTATTAAATTTCTCTCATATGTATTTTCTTTATTTTTTACATCAAAAGCTGTTTTATTATTAGACTCCAGATGTGCAGACAACTACATATTATAACAAATGAAACTAGGAACTGTTTTTAAGATTAATAAACACAAGTTTGAAACTGTTGTTGGTGAATATCTGTATATATATGTGTATATATATATTTGAAACATACAGTTATTGCTAAAAAAAAAATGTGTAAATAGAAATCATGTCATATTGTATGTAAAGTTTATTTGTGAAAATCCAAAGTTGAAATAGCTTTTTTACGATTCTGGGAAATTGAAAATATGCAAATGCAGCTCGAAATCTATAAAAAATTAACCCACTCACGTCGTCTGACATAAAATAATAGATAAAACTGACACTAATTAAAAAGAAAAATAAATTTAAATCACATTTGGCATAATACTTTATTTATATTATATATCCCACTGTAATCCGTGTGTGGGGCGGCAAAAGGAGAGCAAGGGCTGGGATGGGAGAGGGGTAAGTGGTGTTAAGGTATTCGCCTGTTGAGTATTGACGGCAGTTTAAGATTCGCTAAACTATTATTGGCGATTCCCTGCACACACATACATACACACCTGGACACACTTATGTGCTCACGTTTATAACTGTTATAATAACCGACATCGGGCTTAGCTGCAGACAAGACGAGAGTACCGAAAAATCCAAAACAAAAGAGAAGATAACAAACACATAGACACGACACACGTAACACACACATTTACACGCATACGCATAGGCATGCATGGGTATATAGGTCATATATATGTATATATAATTGAGCCTTGCATGAATACATTCATTTAATAGTGTACACAAAAAGTTGCACTCATTTTTACAGTGATTGATGTATTCATCCTGTTGCATACATTCATGCAGTACTCTTATATACATATGTATAAGTGTATATAGTATAACAGTTGTAGAACACTAAAAGAGTTTCCAGCCTGTGTTAGAACAGACACACTTATGAGTTGCACACACACACATTAAGAGAATACACAATAATAGATGTGTGTGTGTGTGTATACATATATAGTATGTATATATTAGATATAAAATTAATTAATTATATTATGTGTATTGTAAAAAGCATACAAATTCTAAGCCAATGCCGCTCCCCCTGCTCTTCTATCCTCTTGGTGTTTGTTGTTGTTGGTGTTTTGTTGTTGTTGGTGTTTTTGTTTTGTTGTTCTTGTTGTGTTTACTGTTCTTGTTGTTGTTTGTGCCCTGCTTAAGTAAAGCTACAACACGAATTTGTCTTTTTCGCTGTCTTATAGAAGGCCTTGCTCTGCAAGGATAATTGCTCCGACTTGGACACCATGTCCTCCAGTTTCTCGCCACGCTCAAGCACCGCTTCGATTGTATTCTTGAGTATAATCTTTGTTTCATCCAAATCAGTTTGCATTTTCGTCAATGGATCCGCCTCTTTTGGATCTTGATACCTTGCCAGAAATGCGGGTAACGAATCAAAGGGTATGGTGGCATCAGTGCCATGAGCCCATTGGGCCGCTGGCACCTTGGCCGTAAAGTCATCCAAGATCTTTGTGATCAGCGTATGTGCTACACGATGCGGATACTCATGATCCGCGATGAGTACCCCGGCGAGATTGTCTGCCCTCACATAGACATGGCACATATATGCATCCTGCTTAACGGATTGTCGCAGCGCCGACTGTGTCCGTTCCACAATTGTCTTGGAGGCGAAACTGTTAATAAAATATGGAAAGTTTTACACACATACACACACACGCAGAGGCTTGTTAGAGGGTGAAGGAGGGTAACTCACGTCATGAATTCATTGACAGTGCCACGTTGAAAGAACGGAAAGGATTGCAGATCCGATGTTGACTTGAGGACACGAGCCTCGCTGGGTCCCTTGAAGAAGACACTCAAACTGAATAACCTGACCATATTTGATCTCTTCTGTCTTTCCTTCTACGTCTGGAATTGGGAGTTTCACCTGGAAACGTCACTAGTAAGATTTGTGTTTACTTTGTTGTTGTATTTATGTTCTAGGTGGGACACTTGTTGTTTCAGTTGTTGTATTTGTTATCTGTGCGAATATGTTGAAATGTGGAAAATATATGGTTTGTTTAATTCGTTCTCGTCTTGTATGAATGTGTGACAGCAGGTCGTACTATCGAACTATCGATATTTATAAACTGCTTCTGAAGAAAAATACCGATGGTATTTTTATTTTGTACCGATATTTCTGGTATGCTCATAATATCGATATGGTTTTCAAACATTAGAGTTACCATCAACGTAACAACTTTTAAAACCCATAACTAAAGCTGTTTTTACGTAAAATTTTGTTTATAACGCATTTTTTACAATAAGCAATAATTAAGCTAGTGTAGCAAAATATAACAGCCCTTTATTTTCTTTAATACACAGTTTTTATCAAAATTGAGTGACTGTTTTAGCAATTATCGCTAAATTTCTGTAAATTTTGTAAATCTTATTGAACAATTCCAAAACAAAAAGCAAACCTTATTCAAATAACAAATAGAATTGTCGTTCCCGCAATTCCCAATTTAAAAAAAGCTTCTCTCTGGAAACCGGAATCGGTTACACTGCTGCTCACTTTCAATAGCTGACTATCGATATCGATAGCTCAGCTGTTGCCTTTGGTTTGCGCTAATAAAAATAATAATAAATAATGTATTTGAATATATATTTTAATATTATATTGAATATAAGGAAAGTTTGTGGAATGCCGATTGCTATAAAATGAAAGTAATAAATGTCAAAAGGGGCGGACAATACCGAAATCGGCTTGACAACAATATCGATCAAACGACACTCGAAGTTTGTTTGTACCCAAAGCAAACATTTAAATCCAAGTAAATACACTCGGAACTATCTCTGAGAATTCATTTATTTGCTGATATATATGTATATATATAAATATATATTTTTCTGTTAATATTATCAGCGATCAGTTGCAACGATGGATAACGACGATGAAGATGTCGATGCAGAGAATGCAGCAACGGATGCCGATTTGGATGAAGATGTCGAGGACGAGAGCGAAACCGAGAATATAGAGTTGGAGGCAGGAGATGTTGATAGCTGGGAATCCTTTCAGGCACACATCGATAGCTTGGTTGTGAACGAGAAATGCGACAGTGCCGTGCAGAAACTTGACGATCGCCGCAAGCAAATCGTGCAACGGCAGCGTGTTAGGCAGCGCGAGGCGCCGAAGGGATTTGCGGAACGATCCTTGACCCTAATGAGTAAAATCGATCAGCAGCTTGAGATGTCAAGCTCACGGCTGGCCCAGCTTGTGCGCTTTGGCACCGAACTGGTGACCAATATACGCGTTGCCAACGAGCGCCGTGAGGTGGATCGTCGTCTGTTCGAGGCGAGTCAAAAGCGGTCAATGAAAGCGAAACTGGAAGGAGAGAATATCGAATCAATGGCCAAGTTCGATGACATTAAGGCCCGTTGGACCGAACTGAACGAAATTCACGAACCAATGCTGCTGTGGGATAAAATTGAGGATCAAAAGAAGCGAATTGCTGGGATAATGGCACGCAAGGATCAGATGATAGCCGACTGTCAGGCGGAGATTGATCGCATGAATGCCAAATATGAAATGGATCGCCAGCGTCAAGCGTCGGACTTGTGTTGTCTGGTCGAACGTGTCGATAATCAGGTGGAGATGCTTAAAGAATCGTACAAACGTCACTTGGAAATCTTGCGCAACACGGTCGAGGATGAACGTCAGATGTTCTCGCACACCGCTGCCGAAAAGTGGCGCAGTTATTTCAATGCACTCAATATGAACTTCGATGAGAAGTCCAAGTTGGTGCGAGTTCGAGAACAATTCTATTCGGAGCAGATACAAGTGCTGCAGGATTCACAGGATGAGCTGACGAAACAGACACGTGTTCGGTTGGAGAAGGAGTGCATGCGGCTGGAACTGGAGCTGCGACAGACGCGCGACAATGTGCTGATGAACTCCGAGAAACTGGACTACAACTATCAGGTGCTGCAACGTCGCAACGATGAGAACAATGTGATCACCAATCAGCAGAAGCGTCGTGTGGCACGTCTCTACGAGGTTGTGGCACGCACCAGGCGCAACTTCAAACAGATCTCTAGCAACGGACGTCGCACCATTAAGAAACTCACCGAGGAGACTCTTCTGCTTCACGGCAGCATAAGCGACATGCAAGCGAAGGCGCGACACACGCGCACTATCAATCGCGATAAATTCAATCGGGTGTGGAACATAAACTATAACGAGATCACCAATCTGCTGGAACGCATCTTTGAGATCGATCGCGTGCTGCACGATCAGCAGCTGGTGATGCCGTGGAAGCGACCGAATATATATATCGAGAACATCAATAAACCGGAACAGAAACCGACTATCAATGCGATGGATCGCATCGAGCGTCGCTTTGGCAGATTGCCACAGAAATACGGCGGCTCTGGGTATAGTAGCACTGCGAGCGCAGAGAAGAAGCAAGGTCGCATGCAGGAATTGCCACCGGAGTCGGCACGCCTAATGCGCAATATACTGCGCAAGCTGGCCGATCGTGGTGGCTTCCTGATCGAGGAACGTCTGTTGCGAATTCTCAAACCATATACGGAGAAGGAGCAGACAATGGTGCGCATTGATAATATATTTGCAGCATTGCGTATTCGGAGTTTGGAGAATGTGATGGAGCTGACACGCGTCTTCGAGCCGTATACCTACTGTCCCACATGCCAGCCAGGTGGCTTGAGTCCCACCAAGTGTGCCGAGGTATTTCTAAAGGATCAGAAGCAAAGGAAAACCCTCAAACTGGGCGAGCTCAACAGTCTCGATAAAGTGTCAAAGCTTAAGGCCGACGAAGTGCATTTGAGGAATGAGCGGACTACGTGTCCAAATCATTATCTGGTCATGGAGCCGGCACTGGTGCTGCATGCCATGAATCTGTATACGAACGAGAAGCATCGACAGAAATATGGCACCTCATCGGATACCAGTATCGAAGCGAATCTAATACAATTCACTGACAAGGAAATCGAATCTTTCTGGCGTCAATTCACAAACATCTTTCCCGATTCAAAGACGCACCTATGGAGGACTCTCGAGCATGGCATGAATCATTATGTCGAGGTGCTCAAGACGCGCGTTGAATATGATGGAGAAGTGAACTTTTTGCGTCGCCAGAACAAGGAACTGCGCCATCTGCTGCAAAAGTTCAAGGTTTAGGCCTTTGATCATTGGATCTCGACATAAGAAACATGTATTGATTATTTATTTTTTTTCGCATTTCAATCATAAATTTCAATTGTATTAAGTAATAAAAATATGTGCAAACTGATCTCCAGCCTGATTTACCCACTTCTCATGCAAAGACTCAATTACTTTTCAATACGAATATCATGTCTGTAGTTATACCCTTGCAGAAGGTATATTATTTTGGCCGAGAGTTTGCAACGCACGTTAGGAGATATCTCCTATCTCCTCCTCACCCTATCAAGTGCATATATGATGTATAAGCATCAACAGAGGAGTCCAAGCATATGAACGATCGGAGAAGTTGGCAATCTTCTAGGGTATAAAACCTTCTGTGTGCTTTTCTTTCTGATTGTCAGTAATTATTGTCAAGTTTGTGTGTGTGTGTGTGTGTGTGTGTCTCGCTTCTAATCTGGGCAATGTTTGCCATCCCGCTTGCACTCGCACGTACCCACAAACCGTTATTTGCCTGGCTTAGGAAAGCACTTGAGAGACTGACTTGTGCATCATCTTGAAACAACGAGCTACACCAGTCAACAAAGTTCCGCATCGTATTGAATTCATTTCGAGAAACTTAAGCATTTTTAAACTTTATCTACAGTGAAACACACCAACTTTTTCTTTAGATTATAAAGCGGTAATAATTGAAATAAAAACGATCTTTTTAGGGTATATAGAATACTTTTCCTCAATATCTCTCTCTCTTCCTCTCGTTCTAACTCTTCTCTCTCAATCTCATCCTCTCTCTATCTCTTCGACTCTATGTCTTTCTGTCTCTCTCTCTTCCTCTGTCTCTCTCTTTCTCTTTTGCTCTCTCTTTCAATTCTTCCATCTATCTCTCTCTTTTGCTTTTTCTTTCATTTCTTCTACCTCTCTCTCTCTCTATCTCGGTTATTGTAATTACCTTTTTTGACTATAATCAATTTTATTGAGCCCTCACTGTAGCTGTCAATCTGTGCTGATCGCGCAGAAGAATCGATATGTCGCCAGTGTTTGTGTGTGTGTGCGTATTTACATATGTCAATTACGCACCACACACATGTAGCACAGTGTTATCTACGGCTTCGGGCCGTGGCTCATGGAACATGTCGATAAAGTTTCGTTTAGTCGCTCGAAGGCCGCCACTGAAACATAATAAATACATGTGTTAAGCACACTACCAATATCTGACAACATCGGCTAACACACACACACACACACACACACCTATATTTATACATATGTATAATATCATAAGTATGAAGGTGTGTGTAGGGAACGCGTCACGTCCGATCGACTAAGTTCAAGTGGTTCAAAGTGCGCGCGCAAAGCAGAAACAAGAGAAGAAGAAGTGGAAGTAGTAGGAGAACTAAAAGCAGAAGAAGAGGCAGTGCAAAAGGAAGGAGAAGAAGCAGAGGTTGGAGAGAGAAGGAGGAGGAGGAAAGCAGGCAACAAGTGTGTGTTTAAAGTGCAAACTAAAACAAGCAACAGCAAATTGCATTTGTGATCCGCCCGAGAGTTTATGGAGGCAGTAAAAAAAACTGGCAAAGTTTCAATAATTGTAAAGGGGAAAATAAAAGCTGCCGCTGCTTTGTTATTTTAGCTTATTATTCGCCGTTTTTTGTTTTTTATAGCCAGCCTCGAAAACAGTTAAACGCGATCGCGATCGCGACAATCTTATCGCATAACGTAACAAATTACTAAACGGTTACGGCTCGATCGATCGAGCGTTCAGTGGTTCGCTTGGCCCGTATGTGGGGGGTCACTTCTTGGTGGACATGCGTCAACCCGAACAGCCTTTAGAGCCATTGGCGCAGGGGGAGGAGGAGGAGGAGGACAACGATTGTTATGCCGCCTGTCTGACCGAGGATCTGCAGCTCTTTGGACAACTAAACGATCTGCAAGCTCAGGATCTTCTTCAGCTGACAAATGTGGTGAGTGCGAATGCACGCAATGAAAGGGAGAAGAGTTTGCTTGCGATCATCAAGAACTGATCTTCAAGGGCAGGCCTGCCTTGTGTGAACTGTTTTAATCTATATTAGTTGCAACTTAAACTAGCTAGTTTATTCATTCATTTGAGATTGTTGTGCAATTTTCCCTTAGGGGTTTTAGCTTCAATCTCTTCTGATTGTTTCTATGCTTGTAATATATATAAATTTGTATAACATCTTCGGTCCAATTATACTATATTGGACTGATAAAGGAACCGAACTAGCCCTGTCCGTCTGTTTATCCCTCTGTCGGTCTGTTTTGAGGCGAACTAGTCTCTCAGTTTTATTTTTATTATACATATACAACTTGCATTGGTATGATCGGAGGATATAAGAACCTGCAAGGGTAGGTAGCCTTTCTTCCTCTTTTTTTCTAAATAACTTTGCCAATGTCAATCAAAGTGAAATAGTTATCCTCATATACCTACTTATTTCAAAGAGTCGCACTATTTCCCAATGCTTTCATAGGAACAATCAGCTAGAAACAAAGATTTTCATTAAGTTGCATATATATAAATATATGTACTAGTATCTTACATATACAGCAATTTATTTTATAATAGCTGTCACTAAATAAATTCCGAAAATATTATTTAATTCAGCAACATTATAGAAAGTATATACATACCTATGTAGTATACTTGTATGGGACCAACCTACCTTCTTTCCTTTTTACTTGAATCTAGCTGTTTAACGGCTGAAAGCACCTCCCCCCTGATTATGAATCTACGCATTACTTCACTTGCAGACTCCTTTGCCATCGCCGTCATCTGTGGCATCAACAGACTTGCCACCTGTCCGCCGCAAACGTGCTGCGCCCACAAAGCGAATGACGCGCAACATTTGTGACATTTGCACGCGTTGCTTTAGTGACGCTTATACGTTGCGCATTCACCGGATGACGCACACCGATGAGCGTCCACATGTGTGCGGGGAGTGCGGCAAGGGATTCCGACAGCTGAGCAAACTGCGCATTCACGCCGTAATACACACCAAGGAGCGGCCCCACGAGTGTGACATCTGTGGCAAGGGATTCCGTTTTGCCAACTACCTTGCCGTCCATCGGCGACTGCATACGGGCGAGAAACCCTATGCGTGCACAGTGCCGGAATGCGGCATGACCTTTCATTCCATACACGCTCGCCGCATGCACCTCAAGCTACAGCAGCATGATTGCAAGACAACAGAGATGCCAGTGAAGCAAGACGAGCAGGAGGAGCAGGAGGAGCAGCTAGCGTCTGGATCTGTAGCCTCGCTCAGCTACACCTGCCCCATCTGCGGGCGCATCCTCACCGATCAATGCTATCTAAATACGCACCTAAAGCGTCATTACAACCAACGCGACTTCCTCTGCCCGCAGCCGCAGTGCGGCAAGCGTTTCTTTAGCTCATCCGAACTGAACCATCATCAGATCACCCATATACGACTGCGTCCGTTTCGCTGCGTCCACTGCACGTCGCGATTCCTACGCAAATCGAATTACCAGCAGCATCTCAAGCTCCATCAAGCTGAAGCCTGAGCCCGATCCCGATTCCGATCTGATATCATCTACCATATACCATATACCATGTAAACAATATATACATATGTTTTTTAAAATATAAGGTTTATTTAAATATACGATTTATACATAGAATCGGGTTGTTTTCTTTCTTTACGATTGTATATTAGATAAAGATATATAGATAGATATATATGTGTATTTGTATTTGTATGTGTATCTATATATGTATGTATTGGTAATTGCTATTGGTTGCTGGCTTCATATAGTATCTGTGTGTGTGTGTGTGTGTGTGTGAATATCTATTTGTTTCTCAGTTTTCTCGGTTTCCTCTTCAGTTTCTCAGTTACAGTTTCATTTCTTGTTTGGTTCTCGGTTTAATGTGTTTCCCATTTTGTCATTTCTCACTTAATTATAACATTACATTTGTTACATTTTAGCAAAAATATGCATATGTATGTGTATGTGTATGTGGTGTGTGTTTGTATATCGAAGTACAGGGTATATACGCGTAGAAAGTATCATCAAAAAAGTGTAAAGTGCGCAAACGGAAACACTTAAAGCATCTGTCGATGTTGTGCAACACTTGATTTACCGTTTTTGTTCGGCAACTGGCAACACTGAACAAAAGTTGCGACTTCCTATCCACACACGCTCGCGTCCTTCGCTTACTTTTTTGATCGTACAATCGCAAATTTCATTTTACAGACAGAAAATAAAAACAAAACATAAGAAAAGCATAAAAGGAAAACTTAAATAAACACTATTGAAAGCTTAACTTAGGCGCGAATTTAGATCTCTAAGACATAGTCAACGTACAAACAAATTTTGTTGAAGACACTTAAGAACTAGAGTAGAGTCTATGAAGAAAGACAAGAAGAATATCAAATGATGATGATCAAAACACGAGACGAGACACGGGAAACAAAGCCTGGAACAGGAACAGTAACCCGTAAATATATTCATACCATACACAGAGTATGGTACAAATATATATATTACAATGTAGATAGGTAATTGTGTATATACCAATACATTATAATATAGAATTATATAGTATAATATAGATCTTCTGTGTTAGTTTCCTATTCCAAGTTTTCTTGCATTTTCCACGTTTTCGTTTCTTTTTTTTTTTTTTCTTTCTTTTTTTTTACTTCTTATCGGTTATACTTCTGTTAATTTAAGATTTTAACACATACATACTAAGCGGAGAATTGAAGCGTTCGAAACAACATTCATATGACATATTCATTTTTCAAATTAAAGTATATACTTCATATATATATATATGTATATATTGTAATCCTCATTTTCAATAGCTCATATGTATTTACGTGTGTGTCTCTGTGTGTATGTGTGTGTGTGTAAGCTTCAAGCTTGATAAATCCCAGTTTCTGTTGTTTGTTTTTGTTTCTTTACCGTTTTTTATTTGTTCCATGCTATGCTCAATCTTAGAAAAACGTTTCCCAAATCACCAGTTTGTTTTCTTTATCTGTATATAGTTTTGTTTCTTCTTGCAAAGAATTTTGAATCTCTCCCAAGCGTGTCGTTGTACAACACTGTATAAGATGTGTATAGAAAATGTCGAGTTATGTCCTCGCCGGTTATGCAGTAAAAATCTGTTTGGATCAGGCCAATTCTTATCAAAAATGTTCATTCTTCTTTCTTTCACTCTCGTTCCCTCTCATGTCTCTTCTTTCTACTCTATCTCCTCGTCCTGCTTACACAGCTACACACTAAAACTCTAAGCTTCTCTTGTAGATCAAGTTCTATTGTATACGTATGTGTGTGTGTGTGTGTGTATTTATATCTCTATTTGTATCTGTATAGATCTGTAGCTCTGAGCAATTTTTCCAAATTTCCTCTTTCGATTTTCTTTCACTGTTCCTCACTTATTTCATATGTTTCTTTGACAAAAAAAAGGATGTATAGTATTATAATATATAATAATAATGATATAGTGCATGTACATAATCATATCCAAAGAGCTGAAGAAGAAGACGAAGAGTGTGTTTACGACATGGAACTGCATGGCAGACGCGGTGATCCCATCTGGGTGAGCACCCGATCGAGCCACTGCAGCGGCCCATTAAGATGCAATTCAATCCAGCAAGGTGTCGATGTCACGGTCTGTCGACGATATTCGGCTCCCCAACCCTTCACAAAGGACATGCGGATGGTGCACATGCGTGTCAGCTGATACACTGCCTCGAATCCCTGCGACACCGATTGGGAGAGGAGTGCGGCAAACTCCTGATTATTGAAGATCTTCAAATTGCAACCGGGTGGAATTTTACAGACTGTCGCCGGATGCCAACCATAGCGTTGATTACAGTTGGGACTCTGTACAAATATCGATGAATCGCTGAGGCATTCGGCAAAGACCTCTCCACCGATATAATAGAGTCGCACACCTTTCCCAATGTGGCGACGCGTCTGCTCGACAACCTCATTGCGATTCACATTGGACAGCAGTCCCAGGCAGAAACGTTCCGAATTGGATGGATCGGTGAAGCCGTCCACAGTGATCGATGGTTGCGATGCATGAAAGGTTTCACCAACTCGAGTGTTAAGCTCGTAATAGGATATGGAACACCAGAACGCGGGCTCGTGATACATCACGGGTGCAGCATCTGCTGGCGGTGTTAGGCGTGACATATTATCATTCGGATCAATCGGGTCACCATCTTCGCTCATATAACCCGGCGGTGGTGTGCCCGTATTGGGTATGCTACTGCCGACGCTCAACACTGATGATTGTGAGTCCATGTTGCAGCTACCAGGTGGCAAATTTTGGCCGACAAACGAGAGAGGCGAATGCTGTTGCTGTTGCAGAAGTTGCTGCTGCTGTTGTTGTTGTTCCTGTTGCTGTTGCTGCTGCTGCTGTTGTTGTTGATAGCTCCCAGCTGCTGCTGCTGTGTTGGTGTTAGTGTTGCTACTGCTGCCGCTACCCAATTCCATATACTGCGGCGGACTGAGCGATGCGCTGCGTATTATAGCAGCATTATAATCGGTATTATTTGGTATCTGATGCTGATGATTGTCCAACGGATAATCAACTATTGAATCCGGTGGAGTTGGCAACGACTTGGGCACCAATATCGATAGCTCGATCTTTTTATAATGATACGGATTGATGCAGATATCGTCCTTGCGCAAATGGAAAGCGTATTCGCAATGATCCAATGGTTTCAATTCATTCTGTGACTGCAGATCGGGCCAACGCCACAGGCGGCAATAGATGACGTGAGGTAATCCCTTACGTAGGCTCTCGCCGGTGGCAGCCGGCTTGCTGCGCGGCACAGTTACGCAACGTGTGTTGCAATTCTGTGTTGAGATCGCTCTTTCCAATTCCTCTAATTGTGAATTCTTTTTGATCTTCTTAACCAGATTCTTAACGGCCTTCTCGGACCACTTTCCCTCGACGCTGTTGTCCTCGTTGCCCTTTTTGAGTGCTAACAAACGTTTGACTACTTGCGGAGTGAATGGCAACATCTCACGTCGATGATTGGGAAACCTCAGTACGCGCCCGCGTCCGTGTCCGCCTCCCGCGCAACAAACGCGCTTATTACAAACACGCACGAACCGCGCACGGAACGTAACGAAGAACAACAATAGAGCAAGTAACGCACGCACGTATAACGTAACACGTACGTAACGTACACACACAGACAAGCACACACAAAGAGGCGCCTGCGCCGCCGACTGCGTTTGCTCCTTCTTGTTGTTGTTGTTGATGTGCTGATGGATCCTTTGAGTGTTGCTCAACACTATGTTTGTGTTTTCAGCTGTTCTGTCCTTGTGCTTTTGTGATCTACTTTTGTGGATTCTATGTGGATTCTGCGCCTGCTGCTGTTGTCTTGCTGTTTTTGTTGCCCGTGTTTCTAAAAATGTTCACAATAGTTAGTTCTTTGCTGTCTCTCTCTCTCTCTCTGTCTCTCTTATATTATTAAACTTGATAATTTGCATGCATGTGTGTGAGTGTGTGTGTGTTGATGATTTCCCTCAAGTACGTGCGACGGAGCGACTGACAGACGGGACTGACCGTCTGTGTCTGATAAAACAAACAAAATAAAGCATGAGACCATATCATGGCGATGTTTGTGATAATTACGAGAGTCTGCCTCTACATACAAACACACGTGTGTGTGTGTGCGTGTTTGTGTGCGCAAGTTGAAACTGCGAAATCAACTTTAACAATTTTTGTTGCCTCTTTAACAATGCTTTGAATGCAACTGAAGCACTGCAAGGCGTGCAAGGTGTGTGTGTGTGTGTGTGTGCGTGTGTTAGTTAGTTAGTGTGTGTGTGTGTGTGTGTGTGTGCATGTGCCTGCTCTTGTCGGGGGCGTTCTGTGCCAAGGTCAACTGTCTGCATAGGCAGACGCTGCGCACAATAAATCCGGAACGGAGGTCAGCATATAAATAGCTAAGGATATAGCAAAATCCTTGAGATATTTTACAACACTGAGTTATCCTTATCAGACAGCCTTTGCTTGTCAAGGTGAAATTACGCGTCTGGAACTGGAATGGAGAGGGAGATAGAGAATATCTGGAAACACCTTGGGCTCAAATTCTAAGTAAACCCTGCAACAGATTGCCAAACTGTCAAAATAAGTTGTAAATGAAATGGAGACACACACACACACGCACACAAACATGCATTTTGTATGCACTGGGGATTATTACCTGTATAACAGTTTCAGTTCATGTAAACAGCACAGGCACCTGCATGAAAGCTGGATGTATTTCTTTAACAGCAGCAGCAGCGGTGGCGGCAGCGAAAATCAAATGGAAATCAAATAAAACGAGATGCACAACAACAACAACGCGGCGCACTTCCACACACTCTCTTATAATTGCAATTGCAACTGGATCCAGGAATAGGGCGAAGGGGGTGGGCTGCGAAGGCGACAGCGACAGCGGCAGCGGTGGCACCGGAACCGGGCGCGTACGTCAAGTTTGATGTCTTGGTTTTTGTTGGTTGAAGATTGTGTGTGGGGGAGGAGAAGAGAGAGAGAGATTGGAGGGGGGATTTTGGTCGCTGATTTCAATTTGTGTATGTCTTACGGCGCGCAAGAAAGTGACAGCTAGACACACACATACACCGACACATTTACACACACATACAAAAACACACAGGAATGCACACACCAACACACACACACAAACACCGAGTTTTATATACACAGCGAAATGTTCCAACGGCCGTCTGCTGCTGCTGCTGCTGCTCTGCTACTGGTGCTGCTTCGCTGCTGACCTTTCGCACTTTACGATTAGTTTTCTAGTGCCCTTTCCACTTTCACAGCTGTTTGATTACAATTTATGATCGTTTTGCGTTTTTTGTTATTTGATAAGATTGTACGTTTTATTTGTATCGATTTACTGCGTCTGAGACCTGAGATCTATGCCGAAAAAGCACACCATTCGTTGTGTGTCTGCTGTTTTGTATTTCCACTTACATATACGCAGTTCTTATTCGCATTCTCTTCTACTGCTTCTTCGCTGTGACTGCTGCTGCGGGTGTGTGTATATGTGTGCGAGTGTACGTGTGTCTGTCTGCGCATGCATGTGTGTGTGTTCTTTTGTCTGAAATTATGTATTCGGCAAGAGCGATGTATTTTCGTGTATCGATAGCTCATCGAAATATCGATTAACAAAGTTCTTATCCGCATCTCTTCTAATGCCTCTTTTGATGTGACTGCGTTTGCTGCTGTGGGTGTGTGTGTACGTTTGCACAAGCATTTGTGTGTTCTCTTGTTTTAAATTTTGTATACGGCAAGAGCGATGTATTTTCGTGCATCGATAGCTAATCGAAATATCGATTAGCATTCTACTTGAATAACTGAAACGCAATTGCAAATTAACATTTTTATGCCTCTTGTCGTTGCGTGCGATTTATTGAATTTAAACATTTTCTTCTGAATCTCAATATATGTATTTAATTCATAGCTAATTCTAATTAAAAATTATGTACGTGAAATACGCAACGATTTCTGTAATGCCAATTTGACTATCTCATCCGGCGATGGACTATCGAAACGAAAGCGTTTTATATTCTCGCCATAATCCTCTCGCTTGTAGAGCTTCAAATGCTGCAATTCCAGTGGAGTTGCGGCATACTTTAGCTGTGGTTTCCTTGGCTCTGGATATCCCACTGACCTGTCTAACATCCTGCCAACGGCACCAGCTTTTTCCACAATTCTAACAGGTGCTTCTTCTGTATCATCCGTTAAACTATGACGTCGTCTTCGGAGCAATAATCGAAGACTTTCACAACTTATAAATGGAATATTAAATTGTTCACCAGCCGTCTCCTGTTTGTTCCGTAGTTTGGTTGCCAATTCCCGAGGCGGTGCGTCCCTATGTGCGGCGATTACAGTTGAGGTCAGATCAATGAGTGGGGTTGCTGCTGTTAAATTCTCCTGTTTACTCTCTGATTTTAAACCATCATCAGCAGTTATCTTCAAGTTAGCGACTTTTTGCTGGGTCAGTTCCAGCACATTGTTTTGACTACGTAGCTTGTTAAGTAATGGTATATTGAACTGTGGCTCTTCCAGTGGCACCCCCGAAGCTGTGCGTAACTTGGGTATGGTGAGACCGCCACTCAATTGATGATGCTGAAGTCCACCACTACCAGATGACTCTGTGGAGAGTATCGGATCTTTCGGCGCATTAGGACTATCACTTTGCTCGAAACGCCTTTTGATTGCGTCCCGGAGTATTTCATTGTGGGCATTTGCCGCACGTAGGTGCTCTTTCTGAGCAGCGAACTGCTCAGCAGTAGCGGGTTTATTCAGGTTTAGTTGTGGTATCGTCAGCTGTGGTATAACAATTCCATTTGTTCCATTTTTTGCCTCTGCACCGGAATTGGGAATACCTTGATACTTGAGGTGTATTGCCTTCAATAGAGTCTGTGTGTTTTCCTTGTCCCTATCTGGGTTGGCATTGGCCATTATTTTCGGCGGTAATGTTGTACAAAAATATTATTAAAAAAATTTATAAAACAAAAACAAAAATGTCAACCTTCGGTTTCGATCTTTCTTTTGTTTACGTTTTCTCACAGCGATGACACATTCGGTGCGAATATTAATCTGAATGGTTGCTAGTGTTGGAAAAAGTGCTGCATTGCCACTGAGTTGACCTGGGCGCGTCTATCGAAACGTTCAATTCAATTTGAATTAGACATCAAATGATTAAATCCAAGATTTTCTCCGATCAAAGTAAATCAATAAAAGTCATTATTAACAGTATAAATATGTGTTGATTTATTTCATTGTTTTTTATTTTGCAACATGATACTTGCAACATGATACTAGGCGATATATCTTGTTATCGATGCGAATTTGTTTTAAAATTTGGTAATTGGCAACATTTATGAACCACAGAGAATAAGAGCTGAACGGAAAATGTATCAAGCTGTTATTTTTATTTTTGAGTAATATTTTAGTCATAAAAATGCATTTATTAAACTCCTCAACCATCAAGCGTGATCTAGGCGACATATGGGACCTTCTTCCACCATTTTAAGATCTACTTTAGGTCCAACAAGATCACGGATATTATTGATACCGTATTTGATCATCGTTGGTCGTTCCAAAGACAATCCCCAAGCAATAACGTTCACATTTTCCGGCAGACCCATGGGCAGCAACATCTCCGGACGGAATAAACCAGAGTTGCCAACCTCGATCCACTTGGACAATCCAGGATGGTAGGCGAATATCTCCATGCTGGGCTCCGTATACGGATTATATGCTGGTTTGAATTCCAGCTGAGTAATGCCCAATTTGCGGAAGAACTCGTATAGAGTTCCAATCAGATCGCCCAGGGTTAGACCTACGTCTGCAATGACACCCTCCACTTGATGGAATTCTGCCAAATGGGTAGCATCCAGAGTCTCGTTGCGGAATACTTTGTCAATGCTGAAGTACTTGGCCGGTTTGAAGCCTCCCTCCTGGTTCGCCAGCTTGAAAAGCATGCGAGCACTCACGGCTGTTGTGTGTGTGCGGAGAAGGTTTTTCTGGGCGTCCGCCAACTTCCAGTCGTAGCCATAGCCTATGGAACCGTAGCCACCCTTGGAGTGTACGAGCTTCACGCGTTCCAAGTACTCTTGGGGAAACTTGTGACTCTGAGCCGGATCATTGATGAAGAATGTGTCGTGGGCATCGCGTGCCGGATGCTGTTGCGGCTGGAACAGTGCGTCGAAGTTCCAGAACGACGATTCCACATAATTGTTGGTGGGCATCTCTGAGAAACCCATCTCCAGGAAAATCTGACGGAATTCGGTGCGCACTTTGAGTAATGGATGCAAATGGCCACGGGTTGGAGGTGCACCCAATGCGTCAAAGTTGTAAGACTTAAATTTCAATTGATTCCAAAGCCCGGAGGTGAGCATGTCCATGGTGAGGTCAGTTTCCAGTTTGGTCAGCGTCGTGGAGAACTCGGGACCTTTGGTTAAGATGAAGCTCTTTGTCGTTGTCTCCTGGAGTAGCTTGCGCTTCTTGTAATCCGCCACTTCCTTGGCCGGCAACTGCGACTTGCCACTGGCAACCTGCACCAGCTGCAGTTTCACATTATCAACAATTTTGTCCACCTTACGCTTGATCAGTGGTGGATTAACGCTCTTATCCACCAGTATCCAGCCCTGCGACATGGCCTTGCTGAATCCAACCTTGGCATTAGCTCCGCCGGCGGTCATCAATGCTGCCTGAGCAATGCCCTCCTCTGGGACAAGGGCATAGACAAGTGCCTCATGACTTCCGTTGGCCACTACTGATTCACCTTCCTCGGTAAGTCCGAGACTCTTGTGGGTTACTGTCTCTGCATTAACCAGTTCACCATGTGCCTGAATGCTCTTCAGAGCGCCGACAACTTTCTGATGGTCCACATCGAATTGGGCTGCGAGGTCTAGTGTGTCAACTTTGTCGACCTTCTCCAGCTGTAACAGAATGCGCTCGGTGAGATCGGGATGCATGCTGTAACCGACTAAAATAATAAAATTGCAGACGTATACGAATTTGCTAATAACAAATCGCGTGTTGCTGTTGTCGATGAGAAAAATAAATATCGAATAATACCGGCTAGCTATCGATATGAGCAATAACCCAAAGTTGGTTTTTGCTTTTATGCGATGATATTAAGTATCGATACGAGCAGTCCTTGTGTCAAATTCTGTGTTGGTAAGTGACAAAGCTTCAACAGCTGTTTTTTTTGAGTCTATCGGAATCGAATAAGAATTTGTTTGCGTAGCTTTGCGCTAGAGTTGTTGCTGGAGTTACCCAAATAGAATTCGAAAATATACAAATGTGCAGTAGTTAACAGACAATTGTAAACAAACACTCGTTCTGAATAATGCTTAAGGCACTTAAGGCAGACACATTCGCCGGCATTGCGAATGCCAAGTGCGGCGAAGTGTACTTCCAGAGCCTGAACAGCTATCGGATCGACTGTGCCTTCTGCGATATGAAGTGCTTCGTCTTTGGCGACTTTCTGCTGCACATAGAGAACGAGCACTTCGAGAACGGACTACTCAAGTCAGAGGTGCTGCAGCAGCCTAAGCAGGAGAAGCTGGACAGTTCGCCGGGACGGCAGACAACGCAAGTGAATCCCTTCAGCTGGTATGAAGTGCCTCATGGAGCTGACCCTGTGGGTCTGGCGGAGAATAGTGAAGGTGAACTCATTGATGAGACCAAACAACTGCGCAAAGACAACGACAACGACGATGATGACGAGGATAATGATGATGACAGTGATTACGATAGGGATCCTGTCGACGTCTCCATTATGAAATGGGACAGAGACGCGACAACCAATGGGGGAAGGGGATCTATGCGACATACGCGCGCCCTTAAAGTTGACTACAAGGAGGAGGATTCAGATATGGAGAACACAGCTACAGACGCAGATACAGATGTACTCGATAAGGAGCACAACCAACATCAGCAGGAGCAACAGGCGGGCACAATCAAGGCCCGCAAGGAGCAGCTGCCTTGTCCGCAGTGCAACAAGAAGTATCTAAGTAAAAAGACGCTGCAGCGGCACATGGAGCGGCAGCACAAACAGATTGATTCCTCCGATGGTGACAACGACAATATCTCAATGAAAATAGATATCGATGTGGATGCGGCTGCAGATGGGGAAGGGGATGTGGACTACAAGCCGCCCAAGTTGCCATCGGCGGGCGAGTACAAGTGCGAACACTGCGACAAGGTCTACCAGGGCAAGTACACATTGCGGCAGCATGTAAAACGGGATCATGACATCAATTCGAGCGAGGCCTTCGTCTGCCTGGAGTGCAATGCGCAGCTTCCACGCCTGCGGCTACTGGACGAACATGTGGTGAGGGAACATGGTGGGGCGCCGTGTGTGATTTGTGGACGCCGCTACAAGACCCGCCACGAGCTAAAGCGCCACCAGCTGAAGCACACAAACGAGCGCAATGTGCAGTGCAATCATCCGGGCTGTGAGAAGCGATTCTTCACCACACGGCACATGCGTAACCACATCAAGGTGCATTCGGAGCAGAAGAACTTCGTCTGCGAGAGTTGCGGCTACAGTTGCCGCAACAAGGAGACACTGCGTGTCCATTCCCGCTCTCACACGGGTGAACGTCCCTTCGGGTGCAAGGTGTGCGATAAGCGATTCCCCTCCCATTCGGGACTGCGCGAGCATATGGCCATGCACTCCACAGAGCGTCCTCATGTGTGCAAGGTGTGCGGCGCAACATTCTCCCGCCAGAAGGGCCTCTACCACCACAAGTTCCTGCACACTGAGAAGAAACAGTTTGTGTGCAAGCTCTGCGGGAATGCCTATGCCCAGGCAGCGGGTCTGGCGGGGCATATGCGCAAGCATCGCAACGATGAGCTAAACGCCTGAACACACAATTGTTATCACATTTCAAAATTGCATCTTTTACGTTGTTTTATTGTTTTTTTATGCGTTCTTCCTTATCGTAAATCCAAGAACTCAGGCATAGGTTAGGTCTCCCCCACACACACACACACAGTTGGCACATTTATGTGCGTGTATATATGTAAATTTACGTTTGACGTACATATATATGTATTGTAAGCCATATAATATAAATCTATTATCTGATTGAATGAATGACATTTGTTTCAATTCAAAACTACCAATAAATCGTATTATCGATATACGTTTAGTGGGAGCCGCATCGATCAGCCTAACAAATTTCCAATTAAATCGATTGGCAAAACAGAATTCCAATTATAATTCCTCTCATTTGCAGGGGATAATCGAATCGAGATTGCCTTGCAAATTTCACTGCGTGCCAGACACGCGTCCACCTCTAGTGCGAGAGGAGCGGTGAGGGGGATCGTAAAAGGTATTTAAATTTAGCCGTTTTTTTGTATTTTTTTGACAACGATTAATCGAGCCACAAATGCCAAATAGCACGTTAAGCATAATGCCAACGATTAAATTTAGCATACGCTGCGAAGAAATGGTCGGCGAAGTACAAGTAAGCGCATCGTTTAATTTTATATTATTCAATTATTCATTTAATTGCATTATTCTTATTCTAATTGAAATTCCACTTGCATTAAAGCAGTCTTCGATTAGTGGTAAATCCACAAAAAAGCCAAAGAAAAGAAAGGCACAGTCGGAGTCAGAGCACAATGTCACGGATGAGGAGGATGTTCTGCGTCATATGTGTGAATATTGCGGTTACAGGACGCGGATTCGAGGCAACCTGAGGGTCCACAAGCGGAGGCACACGGGTGAGAAGCCGTTCTCCTGTAACATATGCAATGCAACGTTTGCGGCACGATATCAACTAACCACACATTGCGAGAGACATGTTGATATGCATCTGCGTCGAAATCGACATTGGTGCAAGGATTGCAATTTGGGATTTCTTAGTTCACGAGCACTCTATCATCATAGGCCCCTCCATGCGGAGGTGAAGAAATATAAATGCAATTTGTGCAACAAATCCTATGCACAGGCTGCTGGATTCGCACAGCACAAGCGTTGGCATCGCTCTCGAAACGAGCCTGTAACCGTTACAAACAAACCAAATGAAGCGACCGTTAGAAAAACAAATGCTTTGAACTAGTGCGCGCGCACGCATATCGAAATTTCGCTTACACGATCTTTTTTAAGAGTTTAGCAACACTGAACTTGAAATCGATAATACTTAAACAATTTTTTTATCGAATCGAGTCTATCGACTCATTGTTTTGCCATTTACCATTGACAGTTGTTTTGTTTAAATATTTTTATGGCAATTTTTTTGAAATAAAACCGCAGGCAGAATGTCTAAACTGCGCCTACTTAATGTAGATTTTCCGCGAGTGCCTGCCAAGCAACAGCAGCGCCTCAAATGCGGTGAGATATTCTACGACAGCGATGATGGGATTTGCAGCTTCCAATTGGTTTGTTTACTCTGCAAAATGAAGCACTTTGCTTTCGAGGATTTCTCAATACACATACGGAATGTGCACAGCATGAAGTGGGAAGGTGCCTCTGCTTGTGCAGAGGATGAGCCGCAGGAGAATTGCGATCAATTCCTGCCAGAAGATGAATCCGATGAGGTAGTAGAGGAGGAGGAGGATCCAATCGCAAATGCGGACTATACCAAGCAATTGCGTGTGTGTTCATTCGATTCGGAGTCGGAACACGAACTAAAACAAGACAGCGATTCGCACAGTGAGCTCGAAATGGAAACGACGACAGCAACTGCACTGGAACCAAGTGATTTTAATGATGAGGACAGCGAAAGTGAAGTGGAAACACAATATGTCTTTAAGGTGGGTACCTTTCTGAAATGTGTACATGAATGTATGTATGTATTTATACGCAATATATTTTTGTAGAGACATCGACCGAGCAAAGAGTTCAAGTGCGAATACTGCGAGAGCAGCTTCACGACCCTCAAGTATTTAAATGTGCACGTCAAACTGCGACATCCTCATCCGCGTGCCTACAAATGTGAAGAATGTGAGGCGACATTTGATGTAGAACGCGCACTGGAGGCACATTGCCTCAAGCAGCACACACAATACACATGCAACCTGTGCGAGAAGGTGTACAAGAGCTCCCGCACCCTGATGCGCCACTTGCAGGCCCATTCGGGCGTGCGACAGTACAAATGTGATTACCAGGATTGTGGCAAATCCTTTGTCAGTCAGCATAACCTCACCTCACATCGCCGTGTGCACAACACCGAGAGGAATTATGTGTGTGAGCTGTGCGGATATCGATCGCGTTATCGTGGAGCACTGATTGTGCATCGGCGCTCCCATACCGGGGAGAAGCCCTTCAATTGCCAGCATTGCACTCGTTGCTTTGCGTCCAAATCTCTCCTGAACGAACATCAGGCAATGCATTCAACCGAGCGACCCTACAAGTGCGACATCTGCGAGGCGTCATTCTCGCGCCCCAAGGCTCTTTACCATCACAAGCATCTTCATCTGGGTACCAAGAAGTTCAAGTGCAAGATCTGTGGTAACGCTTACGCCCAAGCAGCTGGTCTGTCGGCGCACATGCGTGGCCATAAAGCACAAGCGGCCAACGGAATTGCCGATATTGGTAGATCATCTCCGTCCAGCACCGGTCATCGATCTCTCTACTAAACTGACAAGCTGGCTTTCTACCTGTGCAGTTGTTCCCCTGCAATCAGTGCCATGTCTGCCTTTTATTGGTTGGATCTGTCCAATTATTATTATCGAAAAATATTCTTTGTTTTGGCTTTATTAAATTCAATTTTTTGAAGATAATTTTCTTTGAATTGTTTTAACAATCGTCGTACCACCACAATATTATCCCTGTTTATCGTCTTGCGCCGAATTGCGACTTCGATTGAAATTATTTTTGGAGGATCATACAGCGACTGTAATTCAATTATCGATCGAACAATCGTCCTGCCACCACGTAGCTGGCACTCAAATTGTTATCCTTGTTTATCGATACAGTTTTGGAAAGAATATGAATATGTAAATATAAACATTAAACAATTTAGAACACATAATATCGTTAAGATATGATATATGTAGAAACAAATCTCTGAAAAGAAAGACTGGGGCACATTTTCTAACATTTAGGATCCGCTTTAACATTTATTTCAAACAGGAACTTAGAACTAGGCGTAAAATAAGTGAACATTGATTTTTACACGAGCTTTGTTTTTTGGTTTTTCAGTTTTGGTTTCGATTGTGTACATACATATTTGCCTTTTTTTATACTTAAAGTATATTTCTATACATATATATATATATATATATACATATGTATATATATTGTATATAGCATATTATATATTTGTGTTAAATAACAGGAAAAAAAAATTACATAGGTGGAAATGTTTAACACGCGCTACTGCGGCGCTGCTAGTGTGTGTTCTTAGTGCTCAACAGGTCAATAGGTCAATAGGCCCAGCCCAGCCTATTAGACCCATTAGGCCCACACGCGTATGGTATAGTCCCAACTGCCAGTGGATAGCGCGGTGCCATCGGGTGAGACCTGCACACAGGACACCTTGTTCTCATGGCCATATAAAAGACAAACACGCTCCGATTTCAATGTATCCCACAAGTTGACCGTGTAATCATTGTAGCCGGCGAAGAGCAGCCGTCCGCTGACCGAAAAGTCCACTGAGTTGACACCAAAGATAATGCTCTCCTTGGCAAAGACAGCAACCTCACGATCTGCACGCATATCGTACAGACGGCAACTGCTATCGTCCGATCCGGTGGCAATGGCATCACCGCACGGATGAAATTTAACGCTATTCACATCCGATTGATGACCCTCGAACGATTGCACCACATGCCCGGAACGCATGTCCCAAATGAAGGCCATGCGATCACAGCTACCGGACACAAATGTATTGCCCGTCTCGTTTGGTGCCAGATCGATGGCCATCACATCCCCGGAATGGCCGTGGAAACTTTGCAATAATTGCCCGGACTCGACATCCCAGAGTGCACAGGTGGAATCACCGCTGCCGGTGAGAATTTGTTGATCTGAGTTCGGGTAGATGCAGCACGACATGTAGCTGGTGTGTGTGCCCACAGTGCGCTTCTTGGCTGCCATTTCCTCATCCGATGTAATCGGATAAACTGTAACCTTATTGTCCAGTCCACCGCAGGCAACAAAATTGCCAGACGGTGCATAGGCACAGGCCATTATCCAGGTGGTGGGCATGGTGACAGCGTGCTCCTTATTTGTGGTAAACGCATCCCATATGATAAGTCGTCCATCTTGCGATGACGAGATTATGTGACGCTTGTCGGGACTCCAGTCAGTGCACAGCACCTTTGCCTGATGTCCCTTAAGCACTTTGCGCGGCTTTATGTTAACGAACGCAATCTGTTCTAGCCTCTCAGCAATTGTCGAGAGACTGACATCGTTCAGCTTTTGCCGTTCCTCTTCTAGTTTTGTTTTCAAATTTTCCGCCTCCTTCAGCAAGCTAGCCATTTTCTCGTTGGCACTGGCATTGCTAGCTGAAACGGCGCTCTCCGACATTTTTCACACAATATTTTTTATGTTTTGTCCACTGCCTGTGTGCCGTTATGTACTATCTCAAAGCGGGGGCGAAAAATCAATGAAACTGCTGCTGTTAGGAAAAAGTGTATACACGAATACACAACGGGCGGCTACGGCCAGTGTGTGTAATGACGTGCAGTACTGAAATTAATCGATAAAAACGAAAACAGATTGATGGCAAGAGAACATTGCACACATATCGATGTATCGTAAAACGAATTGAGAAAACATTATATCGATATAACCAAATTCAAAACAGTTGTGTGCTATCGATTTACAGCTGTTTTGTAAAAAAAAGGCGTCTTCGATGTGATCCTGATGCGACGCCAAACACTAATTGATACAATCCAAAGATTAAATCAACTCACAGAATGATTAAACTGCAACGACCTGCAAATAGCGATTTTCGTTGCGGTGATGTTCTCTACGCTGGCCCAACCTGCTACGATGTCTGCTGTGCGCTTTGCGGCCAACGGGTGCCATATGAAGATTTCCTCCAGCACTTTCAACTGGAGCATTTGACTGAGGCGAATACGGAACAGCAGCTGGATGCAGTGGAGGAGGTTAGAGGGTTGCAGACGCTGCCAATTAAGCTCGAGGATGATCCGATCGCCCATGACGAAAGCAATGCATCCAATACTCATGTACAAGTGGATTTGGCACAAATAGCGCTGCTCGACCAGGAGCACGAGACAGACAAGCAGGAATCAGTTGACACTACAGAAGCAGACGATACAATTGCAACGCGTCGTGTCCGACGCACTGCAGCAGTGAAAAATCTTTTAGTGCAATCTAAAAATGCAACGCTACAAGTGGAGCAACAAAATAGCGACTGGACTGCAAGCTGTGCCCGTCTAGAAAATTCCGATGCTAGTGAATTATGTGACGATGATGATGAGGAGGAAGAGGAAGCACCAGCTGAAGATGACGCAAGGGATATGCTTTTTCAGTGCGATCAATGTGATCGCGCTTACAATACAAAACGCAGCCTGCAGAGCCATCAGCGCAGCAAGCACCGAAAGGTGAATACCACAACAACAACAACAAAAGATGCCAAAACTCTAGCAGCAATAGCACCAGCAACTGCCATCACCAATGGTCTGCGCAAGAAGAAACGTTCGAGCAAATCAGGTCCTGCCAAGGTTTACAAGTGCAACGAGACCGAGTGCAATCAGACGTTTCGCACGGAGCGAGATTTACGCGGTCATCGTTGGAAGCATACGGGGATCTATTGTGATATTTGTGGGAAACCCTTCACCCAATCTGGGAACATGATGCGCCATCGACAGCGTCACAGTGGCATCAAGCCGTACGCGTGCCAGGAACCGGAATGCGCAGCAACATTCTACACACAAAAGGAGTTGACATCGCACAACATTTGCCATACAGGACGCATGCCTTGCATCTGTGAGGTATGTGGTCGACCGTGTCGGGATCGTGGTGTCCTCACGGCCCATATGCGTCGCCACACGGGCGAACGGCCAGCCAAGTGTGATGTCTGTGGCAAGGCCTTCTATAGCTTCCATGATCTCAATGTGCACGCCGTTTCGCACACAAGTTTGCGACCCTTTGTCTGTGATGTCTGCGGCTCCACGTTTCAGCGCAAAAAGGCATTGCGTGTACACAAACTCCTTCACTCGGAGCAGCGTAAATATTCCTGCAAACTGTGCAACAAATCATTTGCACAATCCGGAGGACTTAACGCACACATGCGGACACACGAGTCAGCACGAGCCAAGGCCAAGG
Source organism: Zaprionus indianus (assembly GCA_018904595.1). Classification (NCBI taxonomy): domain Eukaryota; kingdom Metazoa; phylum Arthropoda; class Insecta; order Diptera; family Drosophilidae; genus Zaprionus; species Zaprionus indianus. The sequence goes on from JAEIHA010000344.1 coordinate 3,237,212, forward strand.
CGAAGGTCAAGTCAAAATCCGATGCGGAAACGGAAACCGAAATCTCGACGCCAATTGAACTGGAGGTGGTGCAGCAGCTGGAGGAGGCAGTAACCATCGAGCTGATACAAGAGGATCATCAAGCGCATATGGAAGTTGTTGCCGTCGCCACTGCGGGCAGCTGGCACGTCACATAGCCCAGTGGAAGCTATTCCTCATTTGCTATATAAGCAGATCGAAAGAATATACCCTTTGCAATGGTATAAAATGGTTACTTCAGGCTAAGATGAAAGTCTGAACTCTCGTTCGGTACAAAAGTGTCCTTTATTTTCATTTCTATTCATTTCATACTACATCATCAATATGTATTACCATATATCATATATCATTAATTATGATATTTCATAACTATCATTACTTCATTACGTATAATATGTGTGCGCATGCATACTGTAGATACTGCCCGTGATTATAGCTAGAGTGTTAAATCAGATAATACATAAGATAAAACATATATGTATAAGATAACAACATAAATGGACGTTTCGTTTACGAAATTGACTGGAATGTTTTCTAAATACAATACAAATTAAGAACTAACCGAGAAAAAAAACAATTATATTCATATTATTGTAGAAGTATTGTATGTACATAAGTGAAGGAAATTACAGTCGACAGTAAGATACCCTTTGCCCTATTGCTGTCTCACTCTCACGCAGGTCGAACTGCTCGGAACTATGAATATGTTAACTTCAATTACTTCTCTGATTATTGTTCGATCGAATTGAAATTTGCAGAATAGACAGATATTGTACTTAGCTAACTATATGCCAAAATTTTTGTATCTGTAAAATGTCGCTTACAAATCAAGTTACAAAATATTATTAATGAGTTTCGGGGCGAACATTTGAAACAAACTCGATCTACATTTGATATAAAGTAACCTTCATGCCAAATTTGATGTCTTTCGTTTTTCTTATAGCTGAGATCGAAGGCTATTAATGCTAAACAAGACTTTATAGTATATACTTTCTGCCTGTTAGTATTCTCAATGATCGGACCGGTTAAAAAAAAAACAGCACAACAGAATGATATAACACAGTTAGGTTAGATAATGAGGAGGGGGAATGAGTATTATTGTTTTTCAAATTTTTAAAACTATAGATGACATTGTAAACGTACAAAAACTAACCGACTCGTAAATCTCTATCTTTCTCTCTCTCTTTTTCTATGTATGTATATATATAAATACTCCGATATATGTATATATTATACATATATGCACTATATGTGTATATAATCACGTTTAAACTGCGGTATAAAAATTGCTTGGCTGTGATGTTAACCTTGTGTTTTGGGTGTGACTAATATTTCGTACATATGCATACATATAAGATCTATATAAAATATAGATATATATTATATATGGTGTATATCTGTGAATACAAATTAATAGATATATGTGTATGTTTATCTATGTGAGTCTGGGATTCAATTTGTTCGGTTTAATTTCAAAAAAGTTCACTTCAATATTGATTTAATAATACATGTACAATGCATATGTATATTAATCTTGATTTGGCAGTGTTCCAATAGTATACCATATTTAAAGAACAGAAGATAAAAATTAATAATGAAATTGACTGAACCGAACAAATGAAAGCCCCCTCTATACATATGTATACCGTATATATAGATTTGCGACTCCATTCACACAATATTTATCTCGATCTTGATGAGAAGCCGATCGTTGGCACAAAATCCAAGATGCATTATATTCGATATGTCCGCATACTCGATAAATCCAAAGCCACGTGTGCTAATCGCCTCGCGGGGCTGATGGAAGGCAAGGATCTCGGGTTTGGTCATAATCGTGTCGTGCTGCGATTGATTCGCATCCCCTGGATGCACCATGCACAGCTTGATGCGTCCCTTGAATGGCCAATCCAAATGGAAATCATTCTCCGACTGCATCAGATGCACATGCAAACTGAGCACATGCGGCTTACGTGGTTGGATATTGAGACGGGCACAGAACTTGTAGCCATACGGGGATGTGTAGCATTCATGGGAATATACCTGATTGTTGGCATTGGCCCGCAAACGTTCGACCAATGCGCTAACCTGTTCAATCTGCCACACAATGGTGCCATTGCTGTAACGAGCATCGATCGGTTGCTCCTGACGACGCAGCTGCTTGTTGAGATTCTCAATGCGGGTCTCTTGCTCCCTGGTGCGTTGCTCCAGCACCACAATACGCTGGTACATGGTCTGCACGATCTGTTCGTCCACGCCGTTCGCATATTGTGCCGGCGGCGGCGGCAATGCACCACTCTTGTGACCATTCTCCTTTCCACTGGAGCTGGAGCTAGAGCTGGGCTTATGCGGTTGCCAAGTGGCAATTGCTGTTTGCTGAAAAGCCTGCAGCATGAGCTGCATGTGATGTGGCATATCTGTCTTCAGATGCTCCTCCAGTTGATTGGTCTCTGGCCGACCGACAAAATCGCACTTGATACTTGCAAACGGACATTTCTCCTCCAGCTGCTGCTGTTGCTGTTGCCGGCGATACGGGCAGCTGGGCAAGTGGCGATGAAGCTCAATGGGTGAGGCGACAACGGCACAGCCGTGCGGCGAATTGGGACATTTGTGTTTCAGCTGCTCGATCTCGCGACGAGTGAAATTATCGGGAAATATGTCCTGATCGGTGGACAAGTGCTTGTTGTCCAAGGGGCAACATTGATTGTGATTCTGCAACCAATCGCTGAGGCAGCTCTTGCAGAACCGATGACCACACGACGTAAGCACTGGCTCATTCAGCCAGTCAATGCAAATGGCGCATTCGTAGCGCGAATCCGGATAGTCTGGATCGCCTTCGTGGTCGCCTGATGTGTCCGAGGCGGCATAGTTCTGATTCAGTGCCAAAGTGCGAGGCGGTGTCACTCCAGTGGCCCGTCCAGTGCCAGTGGGCGTGGTATTACTACTTCCAGCTATGCGTGTCCCATTGCTGTTACTGTTACTGTTATTGTGATGAGTCTGTTGTTGTTGTTGTTGCTGGTGATGATGGTGATGATGATGATGCAGCAGCTCACTGTGTAGTTGTTGCTGCTGCTGCTGCTGTTGCTGTTGGTTCAGCTTTAATTGCTTATGTTCTTGCTGTGATCGTTGCATCTCATCAGCCTTAATTCAATTTAATTTAACAGTCACTAAGAGACGAGTACAAAAATATTGATGCTGCAAGAAAACGTTGCAGTGCTGTAAAATTTCACAACCATTTAACAACTGAGTCAGCTGGCCACTGTTAGCACTGTAAACACTGGATGGCATTTTTGCGTTTTGAAATGTTAAACAATAAATCAATGTTACACATCAATTAGATAATGTGACGCTTTCTAGAAGTTTCCAAAATTCTAGAAAACAAATAAAGACTCACATTTCCGAGGCAAAACACTATCATTGCCCAGCACTTGGCAACAAAACAGGTGTTCCACTATTGCACAGCACTGTCCGATTGCACGATAACGATAGTGAATTCACCTGCTTTGCACACACGCACGCATACAGGCGCAGGTACAGAAATGTATTGAGCGTACTATATAAATCTATAGGACGATTCGTAATTAAGTCAGTCAAGCTGCATCGTGTGGCCATATAAAGACGTCAGCGGCGCTCCGTGCGAATAATACTCGAGAAACCCTAAAACGAATCGAAACTGAAGCTGAATAAAAAAAGTGCAACTGAGACTAAATAAATAAATACAAATAATTAATGGCATTCTTAAACGCGACTAACTGTAATTACATTTATGTGCTGTGCCTAATTGCCATTGCCTGGCAGCTGTGTGTGGCCAAGCAGCTGCCGTTGCCCGCCAATGTCGCTGCTGCTGCTGCTGCGGCTGCAACAACAAACAGCAGTGGCGGCAGTGGGGGTGTTGGTATCAGCAGCATCGGCATCGGTAACAGTCGCAGCAACATTGTTGGCGACAGCGACGCCAGCAGCAGCAGCAACGTCGGCAGCAGCATTGCCGCCCATCAATCACGTCACGAATCGTATGATGCAGAAGCCGATGACGATGTGCCGACCTCACGCAGGCATCGTCGCGAGGTAACCGATTGGTTTATTGCACCGAACACACGTTGGTGCGGACGAGGCAATTTGGCCAATGGCACCTACAATCGATTGGGCGGTGCATCGTTGGCCGATAAATGCTGTCGGAAGCATGATCATTGCAAAATATCGATACCGGGAATGGCAAAGGGTTACGACATATTCAATTTTCGCCCATACACGTTGTCCCACTGCAGCTGCGATAGACGTTTTCGCACCTGCCTGAAAATGGCCAACGATGAGGATGCTGCCACAATTGGCAAATTGTATTTCAACTTGGTCACCCAATGCTTTGTTGTGCGAACGGAGCGCGTGTGCCAGCAGCATGGTAACGGCAAAGATGCCCAGTGCCTTAAACACCTGGAACACAAGAAGGCCTACCTCAAGGATAATCTCAAGTTTTAGATGCCAAAAAAAAAAGTAAGATACCATATAATAATAAATAATAATAACTACATGTGGATACTAAACATATCTTTATTTTTATCTTTACAGTTTGATTTCCCTATACGAATTACCTGCCAAAAAATCAAGTTACTTTCCAACACTAATTCATTAGAATGCGTTCGAAACGCGCGAATGAATCTCAAGAAGCAAAGGATGAACAACTAGTAAACATTACTCTCTCGTACATATATGTACTAAGTCTTCATGTACTTACCCTTATGTACTTACATATACGAAGTACACACGTATATGTTAACATATGTTAATTAATATTCAAGTGCTATTATAGTAGTTTAGCTTAGTAGTTGCCTGATGCAATTGACTATAAGGTGTTCCCGTCGACCAAAAAAACTGTTCCCGTTGGCAGAAAAACAACTGTTCCCATCTTGTGTGTGCAAATTAGCGATACAGAACGTTAACTCACGACGGAAAAACCTTATAGTTGTGACCCATCATGATTAGTTGTAGCTCTAACTTAAATACTGCCTGTAAAACAAAGTTTTAAATAGTTATTAGTCAATATACATATATAAATATATAGTATAGACGGTTAAGCCGTTAGACTTTAGAGAAACAAATAAAATACATGCACATATTTACTTGCATTGCACATTACTTGTGGCATTTCATATTTATTGTGGGGGATCACGGAAGTGATTTGCGGAATTGGGGATCTAAAATCAAAACTGCTAGCATTTGCTATAGGTTTTCATGAGCACATACATATGAATACGTATATATATATGTATGTATGTAAATATAACAGTGCGCCAAAACATCAATTAACATCTATACTGTCGAGTGTAAGTGAAGAGAACCCGGAACCCGTGCGAGAACTTGGCTAATCCACTAAGTATTGGGGCATTAGATGTATATGCATACATACATATATACACGTATGTACGTCACTCTGTTTACCTTGAAGAACTTAAATAGGTCTGGTACTGGTTTTGCTTAGTTTCGCAATTACAGAAGAACAACAATTCAATGAAAGTGATTAAAATCTATTAAAAAAGTCACAGAAATCAAAAGTAAAGCTTTGGCATTTTGTACTTTGCTCTAGACAGCGTTATCACGGTAAATTAAATACGTATGCACATTCGTACGCGTATGTATACATACACACATACATATGGACTTGTATGTAAATCTGTATGTAGATTTACTGATGAACGTTTCGTCTCGACTCAACTCGGTTTTCCGTCACATTGACGCAGCTATTGCTGATGACCCTTTGGCACTACGACCCACAGAGATCACTCACCACAACGCATTTCTCCTTTTAAATAACATAACATAACATACATTTGAATTTTCATCTTAGAAATTCTTGTTATTGTTATTCAACGACCATCATCAGTTGCATCATGTCTTGCAATAACATCCGCTGACGTCATTGGACATTGCTGCAGTGAGAGAGAGTGTTATTTAACCCTTTCAGGCTAACAGTGTCAGCTCGTGTCGAACTTATCGATTTTCGATCGATAACTTCAGTGTGCAGTAGGTCCTGGTTGGTCGTTACAAAGTTTGAAAATCAAATTCCACATGATTGAGAGGAGGCTTGTCTACTTCCACACGCACACAAACACGCACTTGCATTCCACATACCAAAGGTGTGCCCATGTGCGTTTGTGTGTGTGTGAGCAGAGTGCACGTATTGTTGATAAGGAGGGCGCACTTACAATCGGTGGATTACTGATTGATGACGTTAGTGATTTCTGTTGTTATTTTTACATTTTGCTGCTTCTACTTCGACTAAAGGGCAAAAATATACAACAAATACAACAACAATTACAAAGCTTATTTAATGCAAAAAACATTAAGGGATTTTTAATGGGAATTTGATGGGAATGCAAAGTTGTGTTGGAATGTATTTCTATTAATAAACATTCATCGCTTTTAACGTCATAACTAAATTTAAGTTATAGAATAGAGATAAAACAAAATTTTAGTTAGCAGAGATATTGCAAGAATGGATACTGAAATAAGAATTAGAAACGTCATCACCAGCAGCGAAAGCAAGCAAAATCACCACGAAGAACCCAAAAGAGACGCCAGTCAACGGCTTGGGTACAATAGATACACAAAAAATAGTTACAATTTCAATATAAACATTCCTATTCTCTTGATCATTTAGTATATTCCTCAAGCACAAGGCCGAACTGTGCCGCGTGCTGCAGAACAACTCGTGCGCCTGTGATGCGAAGCTTCTGCTGTTTTCTGCTGCCACCATTAACGATGGATATCGATGCACCCTGCTGCCCATGCCACCGCTCTTAATGAACGGCACCTTCTATACCGCTCAACAATTGCGCGATATTGTTGGCTCCTGGCCAAGTTGTGCCCACATAAGAGAGCAGTTATTTAACTACGATCAAGTTGAAGTCCCGACGAGCCTCGATAGGGGGAAGAAAGACAGTTGCCTCGGTCATATTCATCTCCTGCATTGGATACTCGTTGGTCAAGTGAATCCCATTTTGCGTCGCGTCAATGTTCATAATCTGCGTGGTGTGTGCAAGAAATTCCGCTTGCAGCGACCTACGCTGTCTCCAAACGAGGTGATCGGTGTCACCTACAAGGATGAGCAACGGCGTCCAGCCACATCGGACAGACATTATGCTTATCTTGGGTGTCCGTTGCACTTGCTCTACCGCCTGCTGATTCTGGGACGCATGGACAATAATTGGACTGGTCCGTTGCGAGTCTATGAACAACTAGAGCTGGCGTTAGCCCAATGTACAATCTCCTCACTGTCCGTCTCAGCATATGGATGGTCACACTCCCGGTTTGGCCGGGCGCCACGATGTGTGCTCATCTGTGAACTGCTGCAGGGGGATTTGATGCACTGGAAGCAACAACAAGAACAATATTCCGATATAATTATCAATGACACATCATTAATCCGAGTACATTATATACTCATCTACACTGAGTACACCAGATTTATTCAGACCAGGCCGCCAAGCTTTAATGACCCTCTGCGCCTTGGCATGGTAAGCTCCGACTCCATTCCACCGCTAGGAAATCATTTTCAAAACCGATTTGGAGAAAGCCCTAAAGGTTGTTATGTTCTGCATGGCTTCAAGGCTCTTGCCAGGTGGCTGCAGAAGCGTTTTGTTTTGTTGACTGAAATTGTGAAAAATAAATAAAAACATGTTAAAATGAGTAACTGATTTATCGAAAGTCCATTAGATTGGCTGACCAAGTCTGGCAACGACGATTGCAATGTAATGCAACTATTTGCTAATATTGTTTATTCAGTATATTCATTTAAATTATTGAATTGCAGTTTAAATTGTATTGGCAAAGTTTTAATGTCTGCGCGCGTGTATTTTTTCTAAAACTACATAAAATATCGATAATTTGTAACAACGCAATTAGTGATGTTTCGTAAGAGGTCTGGCAACGCGTCTTTCCTTAGAATTGCAGTTTGAAATTTGAGAGAGAGAAAGAGAGAGAGAGTTAAGAGAATGTTGTAAGTTGTTTCTCTGTTCTTGTTAAATGGATCTGCCACTGCGCAGCACATTTTCAGGCGTATAATCAAGGACACTGCGATAACGTCGGCGATGATACTGGCACTGACGCAGATAGACACAGATGAGTCCCTTTATCGCCTCAAATGTGACGGCGCCCAACATGATACCGAGCACCTTGTTGTTCACATTGCCGTACACCGTCTGACCAATGAGAACGGCAAAGGTGGGCAAACTTAGTGCGGTACAAAATCGGCATGTGGCACGTTCAATATTCTCTGCATCCAGTGAGCCGCCCTCTAACAAATCCTCGCCATCGAGCGGCTCTTGCCTATCGAAATATTCATCGCTTAACGGAGCACCAGGCAACAGTTCGCCGTACTCGTCAAAATGCTCCATAGACACTGCTTGCCGCTGACGGCGTCGCAGCCAGCGCACCAACCAATTGTCCCAATCGAGGCGACGCAACATCAACAGCACCGCAGGCACCGATGGCAGCACAATCATCAGCAGTGTCGGATCATCTTTCATCAGTTTTATGCTCGTCTCGTAGCCGGCAATTTGATGCATTGTCAGTGCGCCATATGAGAGTGTGGCAATGTAGACAACTGTCGCTAGCATACCCATTAATATGCTGGGACAGAGGAGTCCATAGGTTTTCTCCACACGCTCTAGCAGCGCATCGAAGCGGCAAAGTGGCGGCATGACGATTATGTATTCGGTGTGGCATTGAGGGCACGCAACGGGCACATCTGGATTGGCCAGCTGTTTCTCATCGATCCAGCGACTGAGGCATGCCTCGTGCACCCATTTGTTGGTGCCACGGCAACGACATGGCTGCAGCCAATCATGGCGCGGTGTCTCCTCATCTGTATTCAAGCAGATCCAACACATGCGATCATCATTGGCGGTCCAGTCGACGTCGCCGAGGGTTCTTCGTGGTCGCAACATGGCTTACTGATCCGGCTAAGGCCAAGGGCGATTGCGCAGGAGGAGTGCGAATGATGAATGAATGTAGGGGCGGCAGCAGGAGTCGGAGGAAGGAGGCAGGAGGCAGGAAGAGAAGCAGTAAAATAACAAACAATTTTGAGACGCGCTACACTAGCGAAATTTCGAAGTGCACTCGGCGATAAAATAAAGATGGAATTCTCCAAGGGATTACCTTTAAATTTTCCAAGATTGACAAGCAAAAGATTTACTCTATACTTCCAAAAATATTTAAGAAATCTGCCTGGAACTGTGTACATTCGTTTTGACAAGCTCATTGGACGCACAGTGACTACAAAGCGACTGCGATCATCATTTGTTGTTCCCCAGTATCTAATCGAATGCTTCGAAGATCAACTTAAAATTCATTGATTTTTCGATACAAATGGATATTTAAAAACATGGTGTATCCAGCAACATTCATTGCAAAACGAATTCCAATCTATTGGCGAACCAATTAAAAACATATGCTGTATGTTTGTAACATTTAATAAATAAATAAATTTACCCTAAACAAGTTCTTTCATGAGCCTTCAAATTTCCGTTAAACACACAATTTTTGGTTTGCTTGCGTTGCCACATCAGCGAATTACATTTGAAACTGCTATCAGTGTGTACACACTCTTGACCTAAACTTGCTGCTGTTGCCTGAAAACGAGCTGGCAGCCCGGCTCCACTCAACTCACATGTTGTGCGGTAACATTTTGTATATGTATGTATAACGTGTTGTGCCGGCTGATCTGGGTCTGAGAAAAATGTGATAAAACTGTCAGAATGTACAAGAATATATGCTGGACAATCAGACAGGCAACTGGCCGGGACTGGACATGGAGACGGGTGGCGGCCTATCGTCGCACACTCTGCACGACCTTGGTGCGACAAGTGGAGGCGGAGTCCACGTCCAAGTCGGACGAGGCGGCGACGCAGGAGGCACTGCTGCGACAATTCGCTCAAATGCCTGTGGAACGTATACGGAATTTCAGCATAATTGCGCATGTGGATCATGGCAAGAGCACGCTGGCCGATCGTCTGCTGGAGCTGACGGGCGCCATTAGCCGTGAAGCTGGACAGAATCAGGTGTTGGACAATCTGCAGGTGGAGCGGGAGCGTGGAATAACCGTGAAGGCGCAAACCGCATCCATATTTCACAAGTACCAGAACGAACTGTATCTACTGAATCTTATAGACACGCCCGGTCATGTGGATTTCTCCAATGAGGTGACCAAGCAAGAGAGAGAGAGAGAGTGCCACAACAGACTGAGGCTAATCCTTTCCCTTCATTTTTCTGCAGGTCTCACGCTCGCTGGCCGCTTGCGATGGTGTCATTCTGCTTGTGGACGCCTGTCATGGTGTCCAGGCGCAGACTGTGGCCAATTATCATCTGGCCAAGCAACGGGAGCTGGCTGTGGTGCCGGTGCTCAACAAGATCGACATCAAGCACGCCCAGCCCGATCAGGTGACCAAAGATATGAAGCTTCTCTTTGACATTGATCCATCGACAGTACTCCGTGTCTCGGCCAAACTGGGCACAGGCGTGGCCCAGGTGCTTGACCGCGTCATCGAGGTGATTCCGCCACCCAGCGTGGATCGGAATAGCGCCTTTCGTGCCCTAATCTTTGACAGTTGGTTTGACAAATATCGCGGTGCACTTAATCTGATTTATGTGCTCAACGGCGAACTCCAGCAGGGTCAGGATATACAGTCACTGGCCACCAAGAAAATGTATCCCGTCAAGAGTCTCTCCGTGCTGCGTCCCGCCGAGGTGCAGGTGGAGGCACTGTCCGCTGGCCAGGTAGGATTGGTGGCGTGCAACATGAGGAACAGCAAGGAGTCCATCATTGGCGATACCATTCACCTGAAGAATCAGTCTGCTGCCGCAGCAGGAAACTACAAGCCCCAACAGCCGCTCGTCTATGCAGGCGTCTTTCCCACCGATCAGTCCAAGCATGTCGCATTAAGGAGTGCCATCGATAAGATGATTCTTAATGATTCCGCTGTGACTCTCAAAGTGGATTCCAGTCCCGCACTGGGCCAGGGCTGGCGACTGGGTTTTCTCGGGCTGCTGCACATGGAGGTGTTCTGTCAGCGACTGGAGCAGGAGCATAATGCTGAGCCGATTATAACAGCGCCATCGGTCACGTATCGCGTTGTGCTGCGTAACCCGAAGCTGATCAAGCAGCATGGCAAAAAGACGCTGGAGATCTCCAATGCTGCACTCTTCCCGGAGCCAGCGAACATTGAGGAATACTATGAGCCACTGGTGCTGGGCACCATCATTACGCCCACGGAGTATGTGGGTCAAGTGATTGGACTGTGTGTGGAGCGAAGGGGAATCCAGGAGAGCTCGGTGAATATTGATGAGTCGAGGATTCTGATGAAGTATGTGCTACCGCTCAGTGAGATCATACTGGACTTCCATGACAGGCTCAAATCATTGAGCTCCGGCTACGCGAGCTTCAGCTACGAGGATCATGGCTATCATCCCACGCAGCTAGTGCGCCTGGATATCAATCTTAATGGAAGGCAGGTGGAGGAGTTGTGTCGCATTGTGCACGTTTCCAAGGCCACGGGCGTGGCACGACAGATGGTGCACAAGCTCAAGGATCTCATACCCAAGCAGATGGTGCAGATTGCCATCCAAGCGTGCGTGGGCAGCAAGGTGCTAGCACGTGAGACCATTAAGGCTTATCGCAAGGACGTTACAGCCAAGTTGGTGAGTTGCCAGATTGTCGAAAGTATCGTATCCAAGTTCTTACTCTCTATCTCTCTTTCTCTCTCGTGCTCATGCAGTATGGCGGCGATGTGACACGACGAATGAAGCTGCTGCGGCAACAGGCGGAGGGGAAAAAGAAGATGCGCATGTTTGCCAATATTCGCGTGCCGCACGAGACATTTATCGATGTGCTGAAACGATAATCGATTGTGGGTGAGTTTCAAATCCGCGCTTAGGTTATCGATATCATTTCTGCAGTCAACAACGCGTCGCCGCAGCAAGAACATTTAACGCTTATCGCGTCCGCCCTTCTCTCTCTCTCTCTCACTCCCTCTGGCCCTGTTGCCGATAACACTGTTCACCAAAAGTTGGCGCCTTATCATTCAGTATGCTTTGTTTTTCTTGAAATAGAAATAAAACATACGCACACACATGCGAATGTATGTTTATTGTCTGCATACACATGCACATACATATATATGTGGAATTTCATTTGTTTGCATGCATATACTTATGTATATGAATGTATGCATGTGAGTGTCTTTATCGGTAATAATGCGCGGAAGTATGCGAGTCAGCTGCCTTCACATTTAAAAACATATACATACATACATACAGATATGTATTGTATGTGTTTGTGTACGCATATCTTCTATAACTATGTTTGTACCACGAACAGTGCTACTAAAAAGTATTTTTCGGTTTATCGATCGCTATTCCAATTAATTTTGATGTAGTTCTTCCTATTGGAGAAGCCCTTATCATATTTATCACTTGAAGAACGGATGTACAGAGAGAGAGAGAGATAAAAGAAAATTGCAATATTTTTTACAATAAGTGCAAAAAGTACGTAAACAGATCTTGTTTATTTAAGCACTCTGGCAACGTTCTTGAACTTTTTAATAAATTGTATTTTCCCTCTCACTCTCTGTTGTGAGTGACATTTTAAGTGTATTTTTAATAGGGGTGTACGTATACCGAAGTGCGCCACTGTTTATAGAACAGTTCATTAACATTAGCGTTATATTTACGAGTCTCGGGTTTTTCTTCCTTCAATACGATTACTCTCTCATTGTCTCGAATTAACAACAATAACAATAATAATAATGATTATAATGATAATAATCATAAGAATGACAGCGACAAAAAATCGAATTTCCCTGACCCTGAAAACTAACACGCATAAACACGCACACATAGTGCATAACGGTATTTCTGCCGCCCCACAAACAAAAGCCAGCCCACAGGCACAGGCGCACGCACACCCTCACTTTCACACATTGACACACACACACACACACACACTGAGATAGCAAGTTTGAAAGCGCTTGTGTCTTGCTCCCGGCGAGTTTTGTTTGCGAGAGAGCGCAGAAATCTAAAGAGAGCAATCGAGAGAGAGAGAAGGAGAGAGAGAGAGAGCATCGAACGGCAAAGACACAAACAATTGAACTCAACTGATGATGGACAGTGGGTGTTTTGGGGACGTTGCGCGGTGCCCGTGTACCTGTGCATGTGTGTGTGACCTTGAAAAACAATAATATTGTTGTTGTTGTTGTTGCTGTGGTTGTTGCTCTGCTGCGTCGCAGCAGAGGCAGAGCTGGGCAAATGCAAATGCAAACATACCGAAGCAAAACTGTTAAAACGATTATGCAATCGCCCAAAATGTCAGAGGGGAAAGAGCGAAAGGTAAACAAGAAGAATCCAAATACAATCCACACACACACACACACACACACACACACACACACACACACACACACATACAGCGCCAATAACTTGACTTGTTGCCATTCAAAACCTAACTACGCACACACACACAAACACATAGACAAGTGTGTACATACATTTGTACACATATTCAATGAGGGGCAGCATACGACATTCTTCCTGCATATGAAAATCAGCTGCATTTGATTTTCCATCAACAACAACAAACACACATCGAACAGCTGAGCGGTCTGAGCCCCACACGCAAGTGCAAGAGAGTCAGAGAGAGAGAGAGATAGAGTCATCGGACAAGACAAAAACAACAAACCATAAAGCGTTCTCTCTAAGTGACCGAAGCTATTTGTTTGTATGCGAGCACAAACACACACACACACACACATACAAGCACAAAGGCAAAAACAAAAACAAATAGAAAAAAACAAATACATTTTCGTTATTTTGCTGCTGCTGCGCTCAATTGAACGAAACAGAGGCAACGACGACGACGACGACCGTCGTCTCTGAATCTGCTTCTGCCTCTGTCGCCGTCGCCGTTGCCGTTGCTGTCGTGTAGTCGCGCTGCCTCTGTCCGCACACAACACAAAAAACAGTCAGTTTTCATTCTCATTTGACATCATCAACATTGAAATTTAATTAAACAAGAGCAGTTCGAGAGTTCGATTCGGATTATTTGATACAATTTTGGTGAAATTCAAAGTAAATAATATAAAATAGATACATTTTTAAACTGTACTTAATTAATGAGACGTTTTACTCATTTAGTTTTCATTTAGAAAAACGCAAAAATAGTTTTTTACTTTTCTCGTTGAACTTTCTTTGCCGTTTTTATTTGCAAAATAATCAGCGCGAACAAAATAACAAACGTCATCAGCTGTTCTGTGCCTGTGTCTGCGAGTGTGTGTGTGTGTGTGTGCCTGTGCCTACGTTGACTCCTACATAAGTACACGCACACACAGAGCAGGCACACACACACACACAGACAGATGTATTAGTATGTTTGTATTTACGTATGTGCTGTGTATGTATTTGTACCTGTATCTTGTGCTTTGTTTTCAAATGGAATTGTTATTGCTAATTGAGTGTGTCGTGCATTATCACATATATAAATAAATAAAAATCAAATAAATTGTTGCACTTCAAAAGCAACACACACACCCCCTCCACCCTCCTCTGGCCGTGTGTCACACCCCTTCTCTCAATCTTTCTTCCCCTCAGTGTAGCAATACGAAACATAACCTAGAAGCGAATTTAGAACGAGAACTTGTTGTTTGAAGGTTACGACGCGGCGCCACTGAACGAACACCCCCTCGTCCTCTCGCTACCCCGTCGTTGTCGTCGCGCTGGCCTTGACCGTGTACCGCTGGTGCGAAACAACAACAACGACAACAACAACAACAGCACTAGCAGCGCAGCAACGGTGTAACAGCTGACAGCTGCGCTCTGTTGTGGGCTGTGGTAGGGCTGCACTTTCGTCCAGTGCAAGTGCGTCAAGTGGCAACGCTGTGCGTTGGAGATGGGCCCCAAGTGTTGCCATCCAAACGAACAATAACAAAAAAACTGCAGACAGCAGAACAGCAACAGCGCTTGAGCGCAGTACGCACACACACATAATCAAGTTCAAAGTAAATCGTAACAAAAGCAAAGCGGCATCTCCCACAAACACTCACAGAAACTGCGCGCATTCGCACTCTCGCTCTCTCACACACACACACACACACGCACACATGCAGATAGCCATCCACACAGCTGTACACGTAGCAGAGTTCAGTGTTTTTGTTGTTTTTATAGTCGGCAATTGTGCAATAGCCGTCGAATTCACAGTGAACAGTGATCAACAACAGGCCAAAGCGCACATTATGTTAACAATTAATTAACATGTGTTAACTAGACAGCATCAAAGAGGAGGAGGGGAGGGCACGGCCACAGCAGCAGCGGCAGCAGTTAACAGTTATTTGCAATAATTGGCTAGCTGGCACCGCAGCCAGTGTTCGGCAACGTAAGGTGACAAGTGTTGAACAATATTCTCGCATGCAATTGGAAACTTTGTTTTTGCGCTGCGTAGTTGCCTTTTGCCGTTTTCCCCCGATGTTTAATGTGTGGTGTGTTATTGTTTAAACGTGTGTGTTTCATTTATGTATATCAATGTGTGAAACGTTTATGTATTCGCTGACGTATCATGTGCCACATAAGTGTGTAAATACATATTTACAAATTGTACATTCATTGAAATACTTCGCTGTATTCATACATGCAAACATTTTTACACAGTTCCATACATACAAACGTATTGCAATGAAAGAGAGAGTGCGAGTTAATTAAAAGTGTTGCCGCTCTTGTTGTTTTTCCAACAGTTTTCATAATACTTGAAGAAAAAATGTAAAATGTTTGTGTGCATTGTTGTTGTCTCTTGTTTTGTGTTATTTTTGTTTTTGCGACTAACGGGCGCGTCGTCAGTGCCAATGGCAAACACGCACAAATACACGCACATAATTATGCATATTCACGTCGCGAACGTCACACAGCTGATACGTGTTGTTGTTAGTGGTTGGCGCACACGCACACGTACTCACACTTGCTTGTGCTTGCGAAAATCATCTGCATTCTCTTTCCCGTGTCGCTCTCTTTCTCTCTCTCTCTCTACTTGTATTTTGTAAACAACTGAGCGACGCGCGCAGTGCTGCCAGACTGTTAATCGTTAGGTTTTTTATTAATAATGGCAGCTCTGTGCCGCACACAAGTATAAAACTCGCGCACACGTACACACACACACACACACACATACAAAACCATATAGATATGCATTTGTGAAATTCGTATTCGTATTTTAATTTGTTGCTTACTTTGTCTTGCAGGCGCAAACAGTAAACAGGACGCCAGAGACAGCGCGCGTTCTTCTTTTCGATAAAAAAAAAATGATCAACAGTTTTAGTGTGGCAGGTGCGGGTGCAGGTGGAGGAGGAGCAACTGCGAGTACTGCGACAGCGATTACCCTGCATTTTAACTACAACAACAACAACAACAACAGCAGTAGCAGCAGCAACAACAACAAGAGCAATATTAATATTAACAAGAGTGGCCTTAAAATTGTGCCAGCAACTGCAACAACAACAACAACAACAAATGAGCACAAAAGCCGAAATATTATCCACAGTGCCGCCCCAGCAGCAGCAACAACAACAACAACAGCGAAAATATTTAAAATCACACAAAATAAACCCGAAGTTGATACAAAGCGTTTTATAATGGCTTTCGATCAACAAAAACAACAACAACAGCAACAACAACAAGTGCAAAGGGTGGCAACGGCAGGCGGAGCTTTCAGCTGGAAGCCTGGAAATGGAAGTGGAATTGGAAAGTTTAATACCTCATCAGCAAGCACCAAAGAGCCGCCGCAGCTCATACAAGTTGTAAGTGTCCAGTCCAGCAACAACAACAACAACAACAACAACAAGCAGAGCTTGCAAGCCACACCAACAACAACAACAACAGCAGCAGCAATAGCCAAAAGTGCCTTTATTGAAGTATTGTCAAAGCCGCAACAGCAACAACAACAACAACGCACTGAGGACCAAGAAAATGCCTTTCGTCAGATCGAGGATGTACACAACTATGCAAAACTGCAGCGTCATCATAATCAGCATCAGCCTGGCAGCAGCAGCAGCGATGAGCTAGAGGAAGAGGACGAAGAAGAAGAAGATGAGGAGGAGGAGGACGACGACGAAACTGATGCAGTAGAAGGGGAGGGGAAGAAGCAAGTGCAGCAGTTGCATAAGGAATTGCGAGTTGATGTTGAGTTCATAACGGCAAAGCGACACGATGAAGAGGATTCTGAGGAGCATGTGGAGGTTGATGTAGTCACTGTAACACCAACAACACCACAGCAGCAACAACAACAACAGCAGCAGCAACTGGAGGAGGAGGAGCAACCAATGTCATCACCCAATCAAGCTGAGCCCGAAATGCTTCGACCTGAACATCATGCAAGGCGCCCCATGAATGCGTTTCTAATATTCTGCAAAAGGCATCGAGCGATTGTGAAGGAGCGTTACAAGTCTCTGGAGAATCGGTAAGTGAGAGAGAGAGAGAGAGAGAGAGAGAGGGAGGGAGACATGGCGAAGAATTGCAATTAATGACGAAATTATATTCTCTTACAGCGCTATTACAAAGATACTCGGCGACTGGTGGGCAGCATTGGATGACAAGGAGAAGCTTTGTTTCACCGATCTGGCACAACAGGTAAGGGGGAACCTGAAATTTTCATCTTCTTTTCTACTTCAAATGAACTTGAAAATGACATCAACATTACAAGAAATATTTGTGAGATTAGTGCTGCCAGATAGTTGAAATTTGAAAGGGAAATCCCCTAGTATACATTTCTACTTTTGATATCTATTTCATTTGGAATTGCAAACATTTTCTACCAAGAATTCTTATAAGAAATCAATATGTTGAATGATCTGAGAATTTCTTTGGTGGGGGAGATGGTGGTGTAATGCAATCTTGTAGATCTGAGTTTCCCTAAGGCTACCCACAGCTTTACTTGGACTGCTCGCAGTAGTTCGATATAGAAATAATATTCATGCAATTCCACGTATTTTTGATGCGTTACTTCTTCTAACTCCGATTACCCATTGCAAAATGAGGTGAATAAAATTTAAACATTTATTTGTGTGTTTGTACCACTATATTGTGGAAACCACAAGAAGGCACCCTTCCACCGGCCAATTGGCTCTTTTGCGGTTTTTAATAAAGCACATAAATAGCAAACAAATACATACATATATATAAGAAAAAATATAGTATATACGAATATGTATGTTGATGTGCCTGCCTTGTTCATTTGCATATTATTGAAGTGCAATCTGCATTTTGGATATGAAGTAGTTATATTCACTACATTTTTCAACTTGAATATTTATCAGTATTGCAATTTTCGTGATTAATCGAACATACCTCCACAATCATCGATTGCTGGTAATGCCATTTCAATGTGCCTACACAATAAACGTTTTATTGTGTGGTAACACTTAGTAAGGACATGCGGTGCTGCCAGATAATAAATGTCAAAATAGTTGGCAACATTGAAAGCAATTGAAGCGCGCACATTCAAATTTCCATATTATATTCATGCCTTCACTGTCTCTTTCTCTATCTTTCTCTCTGTCTCACTCGATATTTGTTGCAATTCTAATGCCTTCTCTTTCTTGCAGAACAAGGACGCCTTCTTCAATGCTAATCCAAACTTTAAATGGTACAAATTGCCAGCTCCGCCACTGCGCACACTGGCAACACGTCCCGGCAATGCTGCCGCTGTAGCTGCGCAATCAAGCGACGAGCAGCAGCAGCAGCAGCAGCAGCAACAGGCACAGCTGCAGCAACAGTGGGAGCCAAAAGAGGTGGCACACCTACTGCGTCGCAACCTATTCAAGTTTGCCGATGAGACACAAATGGGCGAGCTGAGCACGTTGCTAACAACGCAGGATAACAAGGACTATGCGCTGCAGCAGGCACTGAGCGAGACGACGCAGTTCCTCAGCGTCCACATGCCCAACAGTAACAACAACAACAACAACAAAAAGAGATCACTGCAGCCAACTACGACGACGACGACAATGACGACGGGGGACAGTGCAAGCAACTCTAGTGAGGAGGAGGAGCACGGAGGAAAGAAGCTGAAATCATCAAGGTCTTGCAAAGGAAAGATCTACCAGGAGCTGATCAACTCTGGCCAACTGGCGGCGATTGCCAAGAAAAGCAGCAAATGCCGCTTGAATAGCGGTGGCAGCGCCAATCAGGATACCAACAGCAGCAGTAGCAGCAGTCACCAACACTCGCCGCCAATCTCGCCGGCAGCAGCAATGGCAGCAGCAACTGCGGCGGATTGTCAACTGCTGCAGCTGGAGGTGGTAACAGCAGCAGGAGGAGGAGCCGGAGCAGCACCCGGAGGAGCAGTAGCAGGTGCGCACAACTTTGAGTTCGATCTGGAGGAGAAGATCAAGGAGCTGCCTGCGCTCAGTTTGGATGCGTATTTGCAGCGCAAGCGCAGCACCAAAAAGAAGAAGAAATTCAGTAGCAGCAAAAAGCAGCGCAACTCCAACAGCAGCAGCAGCAACAGTGCCACAACAGCAGCAACAGCAGGTGCAGTAACAGCAGGAGTATCAGCAGCAGCAACATCACCAACAACAGCAGCAGCAGCAACTGCAACAGCTGCAACATCTCCAGGTGCCGCTGCTGCCGCCGTTGGCAGTCAGAAGCGTAAGGCGCGCAAGGAGAGCATAACTCGTCGCGATGTTAGCGCTATAGAGCAGGAGGTGGCCTCCATATTGCCGCTGACCATCAACGGTTGCTACTGCATCAATCATGCGCAGTTGCCGCCACGTACCCCAGCAACAGCAGCAGCAACGGCAGCAGCAGCAACTGTTGCTGCTGGTGCTGGCTCTGCCCCTGCCGGCTTCGATGTGACGTCGTCTACCTCAGATCTACTCATACTGGCCGAAGTTGCCGCCAATCGCACTGAGCTGAGCAAGTCCAACTAGCAACAGCAACAGCAGCAGCAGCAACAGTTGTTGTTATACTTATGTCTAGATTAATTGTTATCGATATTTTATTTCCTTTGTTGTGGATGCTGATGATGATGGATGAGATAGATGATAGATTATGATGATGAGAAGAAGGATGATGAAGAAGAAACAGATGATAAGAAGAAACAGATGATGATGATAATGATAATAGATATTCGTGCTGAGAGTAAATAGACATTCGTTGATCTACAATTTAGTCAATAATTATGTAAAGAAAGAGAGAAAGAAAATGTTAAAGTTAAGTTGAGAATTTGCTGAGAGAGAAAACAGAGAGAAAACGGTTTAGATCAAATTATGTTTGTTTTTTCGCTAGTATTTTGTTAATCGATCATTGAATTTTTTTTATACATATATATTTTTTGTTTTTGTTAAGTTTTAAAACTGAATGAACACACAAGAGAAGAGGAGAGATGAAGAAGTGGAACACCAATAATGCTTATGTGCTGCGCTTATTAACTGTTAATTAATATTATTATTTAGCTATAATTTATTATCTATTGTGAAACTGGAATCATTATGCAACACACACACACACACATATATAAATAATATATATATATATTCATAAAAAATTAAACTTTTTTTAATTTCAACTTCTAATTGCAATCGACAAATATCGATTAAAAGCACTTGTGGTGCTGCCAGACAGCGCACTTGTGATGTCAAGTACTTGTGGTGTTGCCAGACAGCATTTAGCCGGCATTACATACCAACATATACGTGTACACATGTGTTGTTGTTGTTGTTAGTACAAGTACAAGTGCTAGATAAGAGCAGCCAACCGATTGCTGTCTAGATAAGCTCAGGCATTCCAATTGGACAGAGACAAAAAAGAGGATCAACGCAGCAGAGTGGGTGGGGGAGAGCATAGGTAAAGATGGCGGGCGCGTGATTTACGTGCAATGTGCCTCACGTGCAAACCAAACAGCTGGCACAGTATGTACCTGCGCATGTACATTGGGTACAGACGGTACACACACAAACACGCACACACACAAAGTGCCGCCATTGCTCTGTCTAGTTGGCTACTCAGTCTCTCTTCTCCGCTGACTTTGTTGTTGTTTCCGATTCGATTTCGGTTTCGACCCATTCGTAAGCTTCGGGCGAGCTTTCGCCAGACGGCAGTTTGGCCGCTTCAATGTTGGCCTTAATTTAGTTTGTTCGCGCATTCAGACCCTTACAGTACAGTGCGCCGAAGCGGCTGGGAACGGCAACAAACAACAAACAACGACAAACAATTCAGAATACGCCGCCGAAATTGTTGGTTGCAAAAAAATCGACAACAGCAACAATCGTGTAAAAATACATACACATCATTTCGAGGTAGGATTAATAATGCACGACGCACTGTGGGACAGTGTGCACATTTCTGTTGTTTTTGTTTTTGTTGTTATTGTTGCTGCCAGTAATAGCTACCCTGGGTTGCCAGATTTTTAAATCGGGCAAAAAGCGCAACAGAAATTGAAAGTGATGTTAGCTGTTTTTTTTTTATCATTTTATTTTTATGTGCATCAGGTATGTTTGTATGTGTGTATGCAACCAAATATAGTACATAATACATACATACATACAGTGGGATGGATTGTCAGAGATATTCGTGCATGAGATTGCATGTGTGTAAGTGCAGGTGCACTAATGTACATAAATAAATGATACAAAATGAGGCAATTTCAAACACACGATGCCGCATCGAAATTCGAATTCGTATAAACACAGATACACATGCAAACATGCATGCGTGTGTGCTTGTGTGCATGCAAAATGATGCGTAATAAAAGGATCTCTGGTGGGAGAAACCGCCAAACGGTTATATAACGGATGCTTAGTGCAAGAGAGCAAGGAGAACGAGAGTGAGTGGGCTTTGCCTCTGCCTGCGTCTTTGCCTGTGCCTCTGCCCTACCTCTGCATTTGTCTCTATCTCCGCATCTGTCTCTGCTGGGCCTCTGTCACAAGGCAGCAACAGTACTTGCGCCTTCTTCTTGCCTCCGCCTCTTCCTCTGCCCCTGCCTCTGTCAGGCAGCAACAGCAAAGTATCTTTGATGAATTTGCACTTTTGCCCAATTGCGCGACGCCAACGCTGCGTTGTGCTCTTTTTTTTACACTCTTCTCGCTCTTTCCTCTCTTTCTCTCTCTCTCTCTACCCCTCCTCTTCCCTCGCTGTTCTTGCCGTTCAATGCTCTCAAGCAGCGTCAGTAATAATTAAATGTAATGAAATCTGTTTGCAATGAAACCCGCTAAGTTTGATTTTAATTTGATTGCGTCTCTGCTGCTGTGCTGTTTGCGGCAGCGGCGGCTGCGGCGGGACAGCGGCGCCGACTATGTCTCGTCTGTTGTGCATTTAGCGTGACGCTAATAAATTGAAAGAAGCAATCACAATGTGCGGCAGAGGACGAGGGAGGAGGGGGATGGAGATGGTGCGGGATAGGGGAAGGAGGTGGGGAGGCGGTACTGTTTGTACTTGCACGTTTTTGTTGTCATTAACACCAATTAGTGTGTCCACATCCACGTACACAATTGACGTTGTTGTTGTTGTTGTTGTTGTGGACATCACTTGTGGCGCATTTAAATTTAATCGCTAAAAAGGAATATACAGGGCACCCTTCCACCCGAATCAGAGTCACCCTGTGTTTTCTTTCGCCGTGATATGGACACACTTGAGGGGCTCGTGCGCCGCGTGACGTCACGCGAAGTGCGCTGTGCGAAAAGTAAGGAGTGAGGGAGCGGGCACAACAACAGTTATGTAAGCGACGACGACGGCGACAGCGGCAGCGCAGGATGAACCCTGCGTTCGTTGGTCTCGTTCGTGTAGCTTCGGTTTGTGTTCGTGCGCTGTTCGTGTCGTTTCGTTCGTTCGTTTGTCATTTCGCCGCTGTCGTCTTGACAGTTTGAACTGTGCTTTTGCCGTAGTAAAACGTTCGGCGTACGTAGCGCAAAACGCAATCAAAAAATACAAAAAAAATATATAATAAAAAAAAAAACAAATCAGAGCAACAGCAACAACAACAGAAATTTGCAGGTAGAACATCACATAGAGCAACAATTCAAGCAGAGACTTAGCAACTGAAATTGAAATTCGTTTTTAATTTAATTTCGTGTGCACATTCTGTGTTTTTTTTGCTTGTGTGTGTGTCCATGTGTATGCCTGGCGTATGCATGTGTATGTGCGTGTGAGAGAGAGGGAGTGAGAGAGAACTACATACATAGTGTATGTCAAATTTATGTGTGCTTTAACATCCCACTCTCGCTCTCTTCCGCTCTCTCTCTCACCTCACTCTCTCATTGCGTGTGTGCCTGTTTCTGTTTCTCTGTTTCTTTCCCCCCTTTTGCAATTGTTGTATAACACATTATTATGGACAGCTTCTTTCAGAGAGAGGAGGTGAAAAAAGCTCTTGATCAACACTAACGCTAAAGGCAAATCTAAAATCAGCTGTGAGATTTATTTTTTTGGTCAACTAATTTGGAAGTGCCGCTACTTAAATTAACAACAATAAAAAAAGAAACAAAAACCAATAAACAAAAAAAAAAAAAAAACAAGGAAAACAAACAAACGAAGAAAAGAAGTTGAAGAAAACTCCGAGAGAGAAAGAAAGAGAAGAACAGAAGGTAAATAAGGAAATCCTACATCGAATCCCCATTGAGTCCACATCGAGTTCGAGTCGCATCCAATCCCCAAGCCGATCTCTGTAATGGCTCAGCTGCGTTCCTTGAGCTCCTCATCTCATCGTGCAATTAGATTGGTTTATTATACCAGCAACGGCGCCAGCAGCGGCGGCAGAACTGGTGCGTCGTCGGGGCCAGCAGCAGCGACGAGAAGTCTTCATACAGCATGTGGCATTATCAACAACAACAGCAACAACAACAACAAGTTGCAGAGCTGGAAACATCAAAAACAACATGAGCACCGACTATACTGGCTGAATCCGACAGGAGGAGCAGGTTCGTCGACGGGGATGGGGGCAGCGCGATGCCTTCATCAATCGAACACACCCGATAAGCAGGCGCAGGTGGCGGTTGAAGAATTGCATGAAGCGAAATCCGCCCAAGAACGCAGGGAGAATCAGTCGCCGCCAAAGCCTGGAGAGAAGGCACCCAGGGATCCACTCGATGTCAGCTTCAATGATCCCATTGCGGCATTCAAGAGCAAGACAACCTGGGAGTTGGTCCGCGCCTATATGGTCTATACCATCTGCAGCAGCGAGAAGTTGGTGGAGCATAACATGAAGGTAAGCGAAGCTATAACTTATATATGTATAATTTGAAATGCAAATTCGATCGGGTACTTTCGTTGGGGTAGTCAGTATATTCCTCCCATTTCCCCTTTCCTTCTTCCTTATGCATTTTTCATTCGTCAATTGCTGCTGCAGTCGAAAGCTTCGTAGGACCCAGTGGGACAAATAAATGGAAACTATAATTTCCATAATACGAGGGTCGTTTGATAAGTCCGTGACTTTTTGAATAAAATATATTTTTTCGTCAAAGAAGCGTTTTATTTCTCAACATAATCTCCTTTTAGCTCTATACATTTAGTCCAGCGTTTTTCCAATTTTTTTATTCCTTCCAAATAATAGGTTTTCTCAAGGCCCTCAAAATAGTCGTTTGTTTCTGTGATGACCCGAATCTCTTACCGCCGAGCCATTTCTTCATGTTTGGAAACAAAAAATAGTCACAGGGGGCTAAATCTGGAGAATATGCTGGATGGGGTAGCAGTTCGTAGCCCAATTTATGAAATTTTGCCATGCTGACACGAAATTCACTTTTTTCCATTTTCGTTAAAATTCACGAGATCGTCTGCTTTCAATGCCTATAAAACGCAAACCAAAAAACGCAGCTTTCTCAAAATTTTACAGTCAGCTGTTAATCGATAACTGCTGACAGGAGCAGTGTTGTATTTAGAGCAGGTGCGCGGCAAATACAAAAAGTCACGGACTTATCAAACGACCCTCGTAATTTCAAATTTAATTTAATTGTTGGTGTAGACTATTCCCTTGTCCCTTAGCACTTTCTTAATATTATTTTATTTAATTTATAATCATTGTTTTATTGATCTGTTTAACTTGATTCTCCCCTACAACTTCTTGTTCAGTGCACAGTTCATGCCTTTTTGCATGCCCAACCTTGCCACTCGGCTATTGAGTTGCTCTTGCACACCTCGCTCTTTACTCTCCCACTATCGTGCGCTCTCTTCTGTCAGCTGCTGCTGCTGCGGCTAATGAACACATAAAGATTTGACATTTAGTGCAAATGTGCATGTGTGTGTGTGTGTGGTGTGTGTGAATGCACTTCTAATTGCTGCACCTCAATTTGTTGTTGCTTGTGTGTGAGTAGTGTTAGTCGCGTGAGTGGGTGGGGGAATGAATGGAATGACTTGACGTTTTCGATAGATCTTGTTGTTGTTGTTGTTGTTGATCATTGTTGATTGAGTCAGCGGCAAATGCATTTCAATGACCTTGTAGGAGGCCGCGACGCGTCGTTGCTCTCTGGCTCAGTAATGCAGCAGCCAGGCAGACGCCAGCAGCGACGGCGACGTCAGTTGCAGAGGCAAGCAAAGGCATTCGGAGCACGCTCAAGCACGCACACACATACACACACACACACACATACAAATGTGACAGGCAGAGTCGGGCCCCCAAAAGTGCGCCAATCAAAACGGAAAACGCAGCAACAACTACAAAAGCGATAGTGGAGGAGGTGGAGGTGACAACACTACTGCTGCTGCTGCTGCTGCGTCTCTTCCACTCTCTCCTCTCTGTATCTCTCCATCTCTCTCTCGCTCTTTTATATGTGCTTATTACGTATGCGATTGTTGTTGTGCTTTGCGGCTTAGTAAGTGTCTATCGATTAGTTAGTTTGATCGATTTAATGGAAAATTGATGGGGGAACACTTGCATGTGCATGTGTGCATTCACGGCGAGGCAGAGAGTGTGTACACATCAAGTGTGTGTGTAAATATAGTCGCGTGTGTATTTGCACTAAACGTGTGTCATGCCAGTGATGCATAAAACAATAACTTGGCACATAAATAAAAAATACATATATAAACACATGCATACTAATGTGTGTGTCTGTGTGTATGTGTGCGCTGCACTTGGCAACAATGTTCACACAAATCTAGGGAGGGAAGCGCAAACTAATGAAAATACCTAAATTTTAGCCTTTTATCTTGTCAAATCTAGCTACAAAAGTGCCAATCAAAAGAAAATACTTAAAAATCAGTTATTTTCACGCCGAGTGTAACCTATTGAAAATACTTCAATTTTATGATTTTCTCTCGCCTTAGTTTGTTAACAACAACTTGAAAACAATTACAGTTAATTAATTGCTTAATGAATTTTAAATTTTTGATTGCCATTCTAGTGAACTATTACACTCTGTCATCGAACAGGAAGAACTTGTAGTGAACAGCGCTTTAAAATATCAATTAGAGTTATTGCAGCTTGATTTAGCTATTTCCGTTAATTACCGTACTATTTTTTAGCTTTGCTCTCCCGTTCTTTCTCTGCCGCACTCTCTTAGCCATTTCCTGTCTGTGCTATTTGCGGTACTTGGCAAATAAAAATACTTACTTGAAATGCTGCTGCCTGTTTGTCTTCTGCCACACCCGTCTCTCGCCGCTGTCCGCCTCCGCCCGCGGTACATTCCCTTAGCAGGTCTCGTGATACTCGCGGGGGTTGACAAAGATCAGAATCGAACACCTGCGAACATTTTAACTTTTTAGCAGAGCCAAAAAGAAAAAAAGAACCAAAAACAGAAATGCTAAAACTGAAAGATTGCCAACTTTTATGTAACCAGTATTTCTTTTTTGAGAGACATAAAAAACATGTGTGTGCTCATCGCTCTCTTATGTAAATGTGTACGTAGGTGTTCCTTGTACATAATTGTTTACCCGATTCCGCACTCGTTCCCGCCCCCGTTTCGCAATTTGGTTAACCGGTTCGCCCTTTCCCCACATCCCCTTGTCCATAATTGAGGCACACGTGCCATGTGCTCTTTGCGTTCTTCTTCTCCGTCTTCAGCTTCGTTTTCTTTTTTTGGTTTGCGATTTGTTAATGAGCTTTTTGCGGCAGTTGTGCTACATTTCCCCTTCCACTTCCCCTTCCCACACACACACACAAACACACACACACAGTCGCGCGCGCTCGCATATTGATGCATAATCAATTCTTGGCGCATTTCTTCGCTTGTCTCTTTGTCTTGTGCTTTGTCATCCATCCCCGCTCGGCCTTGACACGATCTCTGGTACTTTGTACCCATCTTCCACTCTCTCTGTCTCTCTTCGCTCCCTCCTAGCCCTCTCTCTCTCTTTGTTTTTGGCAATTCGCCAACTAAGCAAAACAATCACAAGAAAACAAGATCAACAATTGAACCGAAATCTTTCTCTGGGTTAGGTATTTCAAGTCATATTTTGTGTTGTCACGAGCAGATCAGGGAAAATGTATATATAACTGGCGCAGAACAACATAAATAATTATCTCTTGCGTGTTTGTTCTGTGTCATGCGACACCTCATCCCCATTTGCGTAGAGATCAATGCGAATAGAAAGGGATGAATGGGAATGGGGGGAATAGCGGAGAAGATGCTGTTTATAGTATAGGAATTAACAGTTCTGCATCACAGCTTATGAAGATGGCTAACAGATTGCTGGGCAAAAGGTTATTTACGAGTCTGATGAAGGCATCCTTCTATGGCCATTTTGTTGCTGGGGAGGATCAGGTCAAGATAACGCCCGTGCTGGAAAGGTAATTGATAAAGCGAACACTAAAATTAACTAATGAAAATCTCTTTTTCTTTCTTTCTCTTCCATTTCTCTCTCTCTCTCTCTCTCTCTGTCTATCTCTCTCGCTTCGTCTGGCTTATACTTCTATACAAACGACGACGATAACTCTACAACGAATCAACAACGAAAACAACCTATCAACGATAACGATACACGCGTGTGTAAATGCGAAAGCTTTTAAAAATTGCTCGCACTCTTCTAGGCACAAAACTATTCGTCCTGTTGATGAAGTCCAGTTTCTACGGGCATTTCGTGGCCGGCGAGAATCGTCACACAATTGTCCCAACGCTAGAGAGGTGCCCCATCAACCTATCACCATAACTAACTCAAGAGATCCGATCCTAGCATTTTCCCATCCGATTTATTTTAATTCCAACTAACGCAATTACAAAACTAACTGGTTGGAAACATGTTTCCTTCCTTCCAATACTTACCTTACTAACATACAAGAACCCTCCGATTTAATCCTCTTATATAATTTCATACCTTCCTTAATAAATCATTAAGTCACTAAAGAAACTAACATAGCTTCCATTACTTACCTTACTTACCGTACAAGAACTTATAAAAACCTCCTGATTTAATCCTTCCATGCTCTCTCCTTTGTTTTTTCCACTTTTAATCGAATTTTGTTATCGATACATTGTGTAATAATCGATTTCGCATACTCACCACAGACTGCGCTCGTTTGGCGTTAAACCCATCCTTGATTATTCCGTCGAAGAGGATATCTCCCAGGAGGAGGCCGAGAAGCGAGAAGTTGAGTAAGTGCCCTCTTCCCCCTTCGCTCTACGATTTGATCTTTCTATAACCTTCTCTTTCTCTCTCTTTGACAGATCTTCCGTTTCGAGTACCGGCGATAATGTCGCAGAAGCGGGTGCCTTGCCTCAATATCATGTGGATAAATCATTTGCCGATCGTCGTCACAAGGTGACCAGTGCTCGTACCTATTTCTATCTGAACGAGGCAACCTGTGAGCGCAACATGGAGATATTTATCAAGTGTCTGGAGGCTGTGTCGGGTATGTCTCTGTCTCAGTCTGTTTCGGGCGATGCTATCTATATAATTTTTAATTAACCTCTAATGTTACTCACCCCAATTACGTTATGCATGAGCTGTGCATCCCTGTGCCCATCCTATGTGCACCTAGTGCACCCTGTGTTTAATGAATTCTACAAACTTTTGCACTCAACTTTTGTTTAACATTTATTTATCTTAAGTTATAAGTTTTTATGCGGCGAAGGGTAACTGTAGACTTTGAAGACTCATACTTTTCTCTAGCATACACTCAGGGGCTGAGTTCCGGGAATTCCCCTTGAATAATTATCGATAATCGCTTCCAAGTTTAAATTAAATGTTAAATAATGCATAGACGTTGTAAGAACAGTTCAGATTGGGAAATGAATTATAAGAAACAAAGCAGGAATGAGAAAACAGTTAAACAAAAGAAATATCGATTGATATTTTTGCATGAAACTCAGTTTTGAAGAAAAAGAATCAATAATAAAAGAATAGCAATTCGATTTGACCATCAATACGTCCGATATCAATACCGATAGCTATTTGAGATAATCTTTAGCATGAGTTGTGCACTATTCTTTTTATTTGGGGGTTCTTCAGATTTGTTTGCCTTAGTATGTTTGGCTGCTCTATACGCAAAACAAATACCGTAAGAACTTGTAATGCTATCGATAACAGTGTTCATTTCGATTATAATTTTTATTAATTTTCTCTCGAATGCATTTCTTTTTCACAAAACCAATTCGAAAATAAATATCGAAAAATTGCCGACGGTGCCTCGAAAAAATAAAAATCAAACACTTATCGTAAATCGATAAACGATAATCGCTAACCGCTACTAACCGAAACTAATCAAAAACAAAAAAACGCAATGCAACTAACCTCAAAACTGAATCCATTTGAAAACTCACATTGAAAATCGCAAAACAAAAAACGAATGAATATGAATATGAACATTTCGAATACGAAACGAATACGAATGCGAATGTCTTTCTCTGTGTGCGTGTGTGTTGTTGTTGTGTCCTACTCCAGCTGACGATGCCAAAGAGCCGCGTCCTCCGCCCGACGGTAAGCCGTATGTAGAATCACAACTCAAACTCAGCTAAGAACTCAAATCTCAATTCTCCAATTCTCTCTCTCTCTCTCTATCTTTATCGAGCTTTGATAAATATTTGGCGAGAAATTGCTTTGTCGCCGTGTGTGTGTGTGTGTATGTGCGTGTGTGTGTTTCTTTGTTTGTTTTATTCTTTGTGTTTGTTCTGTTTGTTTATTTTAGTCACTGCTTCTGTGTAAACATCTGTGTAGAAGTAGTAAGCAAGTGTCTGTGTGTCTGTGTGTGTGTGTGCGAGTATCGATTGCATGCCTATCGAGTGTGTGCGTGTGTCACCTCGCCCCCACTTCCCCCGCCCACCTCCACACTCCTTGCCCTGCTTGCTTTATTTTGTTGCCTTGTTTAGCTTTTGTGCTTGCCTTGTCCCCCAATTCGGCATTCCACGTTCATTTACTCACTTTACCTTTCAAACTGCTTCTCATTTCCGAACCCAACAACAACAACAACAACAACTGAAAACAGGCGCCACCTTCGGAACGGGCATCACAGCCATCAAACTGACCGCTCTGGGCCGTCCACAGCTACTGGTAAGTGTGATAACCTTTCTCTCAACATGTCCATTATATATACATATGTATGTATGTTTGTCATCCTATTCTAATTTATAATCCTTTCCACCACAGCTGCAACTATCCGAGGTCATCATGCGCACACGCAAGTACATGGAGGCACTTGTCGGCGGGCAGGGCAATGTGCTGACCCATCACAAGACCATTAAGGATCTCGAAAAGTATTATGCCAGCGTTGGCGACAACAAGGATGTCCAGACCTTCCTTCAGAACGTGACGAGCGACAAGGAAGGGTGAGTAGAAGTAGAGTACAAACAGAAGTATTGTAGACAGCGTGCAATGAATGAGGAAGGCAAATAGCTTTCACATTCCTGGGTGGGTAATAGGATACGTTGTAGAGATATCCCTATAGCTAAAGAGCTGTCAGGCACTCTAGGTGTGGCAGACACACGCTCCACAACCGGTGAGTTGTGGTGTGTGTGTGTGTGGGAGGGTTCTACAATAACAGAAAACAAAAGGAGGTTTTTAAATCTTCCATGTAGATTTTGGTGTAAGTCTTCACTACAGATTACATTATTAAAGAGCATTACAGGAAGGGATTTAACGATACTCAGAAGGTATAAAAGAAACAAGTTTAGGTGATCAAACAGGAAAAGTTTTGGATATAAAAATATAATACATAAATGTCTCTTTATTATTTAATTACTAATTAACCCTCTTTCTTGTGTTCTCTGTCTCGCATTAGCATATTGCATCTGTTCCCCTGGTCGGGAATTGTAGATGAGGACTCACAGCTGAGTGAAACGTTTCGTGTGCCCGATCCGTTGACGGGTCAAATGCGTCGATTGATCTCACAGATAGCGCCCAAAGAGGAGGAGATGTTTAGAAACATGATTCGTCGTCTAAACACAATTGTAAAGGTAGGCAACCACTACTTCTCTCGCCTCTTAATCTCTTTCCTTCTTCCAATTTGTATCTAACTCCTTCCTTGTATCTAACTCACTTCGTTTCTTCACCTACAGACTGCCGCTGAGCTGGATGTGCGCATTATGGTCGATGCCGAGCAGACCTACTTCCAGCCAGCGATATCCCGCATCACGCTGGAGATGATGCGCAAGTACAACAAGGAGAAGGCCATAGTATTCAATACCTATCAGTGCTATCTGCGTGAGGCTTATCGAGAGGTGAGTAGATTGAAATCTCACTTCCTATAACAAGATTGTTGATCCCTATCCTTCCTCCTTGCAGGTTGGCACCGATCTGGAGCAGGCTAGTCGACAGAACTTCTATTTCGGCGCCAAGCTGGTTCGTGGCGCCTACATGGATCAGGAACGTGCCCGTGCTCAGGCTTTGGGCTATGCCGATCCGGTAAATCCTACCTTTGAGGCCACTACGGAAATGTATCACAAGACACTCACTGAGTGCCTGCGTCGTATCAAGGCAAGAACGTTGATTAGATCGTGCTATAAGGATGAAATTTATATTGATCTTTTGCTATGCAGGTACTCAAGGACAATGGCGATGATGCACGCAAAATTGGCATCATGGTGGCCTCCCACAACGAGGATACTGTGCGCTTTGCCATCGAGAACATGAAGAGTATTGGCATCTCACCCGAAGATAAGGTCATTTGTTTCGGTCAATTGTTGGGCATGTGTGATTACATTACCTTCCCGCTGGGTAAGTTTAGGAATATGATGAATGTAACATGGGATGGGATGATGGGTCGTTGCGGTCGTGTCCAAAGCAATATATTAGAGTATGAACTAGCAAGAGATTCACTTCATTGCATGGACCCGGTACAGTGCCAGATCGTCAGTTAAATCATGAGCTAAGTGGCTAAGAGAAATCAACTATTCCTCGTGGACAACCCTAGTGATCATCATTATCGTCAAGACTGTCTAAGATAAAACTACAAAGTGATTGCTCACCCTTTTCATGGAGTAGAAGGAATGCAGACTACGAATTCCTTGATGGGTGTTTTTAGGCACTAAAGTTTCAACTGTTCTCCACGGGGAGACCCTCTCTCTCATAATAATAATAAATAAATAAATAATCTATCTCTTTCTCTGTCTTTGTCTTTCGCTTACAGGCCAGGCTGGCTACTCGGCTTACAAGTACATACCCTACGGTCCAGTTGAGGAGGTGCTGCCCTATTTGTCGCGTCGTGCTCAGGAGAACAAGGGCGTGCTCAAGAAGATCAAGAAGGAGAAGCGTCTGCTTCTCAGCGAGATTAGACGACGTGCATTCACTGGAAAGTTGTTCTACACGCCCAAGGGCAACTATGTGCCCATCTAAGTGAATCGTCCCCCTCTAACCCCCCACAAAAGACAAAGGACAAAACCTCAGTGGCAGCAGCAACAACAACAACAACAACTGACAAGTGAACTTAGTAGACGCCTGGGGACAGAAAGAAAGAACGAATGAAAGAAAGAAAGAGGAGAGAAGAAAGAAACATAGAGAGCAGAACACAAATAGAAAGAGAGCGAATATTGTGCGCTTTTAATTGTTTTGTTATTTATTACTATTTCGTAGAGAGAAGTGTAACAGATCGTCGTTCAGCTATATATGTCTGGTATATATAAATTTATATATCTTTAGATGTATTGAAAATTTTAAATCAATTAACGCTTATCGTAAGAGACGCAAAAGACGCATTTGTGAGAAGGAGAGAAAGAAGGGATACACAGAAAGAGAGAGAGAGAGCGATAAAGTTATAGAAAGTTACTGACAGTTATTAATAACAAAATAAAGACCTTAGCGCATGTGCACATATACACACACATATACATATATATATGTATGTTATTATATATATATGACAGATATTTGTATGTCCTGTTGCAACATTAATCCAGATAATTATGCGTGTGTTACAGAAAAAAAGAAGAAAAACCAAACAAAAAACGAAAAAAACATGAAGAAAGAAACGATGATAATATGAAAAGATTCTCGAGAAAATCACAAGATTTTTAGCAAAAGGAAAACGTAATCGTAAGGACTATAATGAGAATTGTTTATTTATACACTAGATATTATATATATTCTATATGTATATATATGCGTATATATGTATGCAAACATATATATGTATATATATAGGGTATATACATGTATAGTATGTGGCTGCATTTTAGACGTATTTCGAATATTAGAGACGAATATTATTGTTGATTGACGTGCGCTTCTCGATTGTAGGAGAAATTTCTAAACACTAATTATACATACATATATTATATATATTCTTTATGCTTTATGTTCAGAAATACATTATACGTTATGTATTCTAATTCTTAGCCTGCTTTCCTCATATTATGTGTGATCTATTATCGTTTCCTTAAGGCATTAACTTATAGCATATAGTCCTAAATAGAGACACAGCCAGCCAGCCCTAGTCGCTGCTGCATTTGTTCCTCTTCTCGAGTCCAGAGCTGATTTGTCATAATTATCTTTATATATCTATCTATGAATACAATATATATATATACATATACTATATATATATATATGATTTGCCACCCAGGGATACACCTAAACCGCAAGTGAAACTGAAAGTTTTATTATTATTATGATTATTATGCTAAATTTAGAAGAAAGCTAAACATTCTCGACATTATCATCTCTTTTCGTTCGTTTCTCCTGCATATGTTTATATATATATATATGGTATATATATTGAATGTGTATATCTATCGATCAATCAATTAACTAACTCGAATCGCGCGAATTGAATCGTTTTCGTTGACATTTTTCAATAACATTCATATTGGTCGTTAATTATGTATTTGCAGTTAAAAAAAAAAAACAAAGAATAAACAAACTCGATGTAATTCAATATACAACAACAAACTATACATTGCATATGTAATTAAATTTAACGATTAAAATCAGAATTAAATAATTGTATGAATGTTAACTATTTCAATGACAATAATAAAATGTTAAAAAACAATTTCCATTATGACTTATTTTGTTTTATGGGAGGAATCTATAGAAATTCAAATTTGCAGGCGCCCAGTTTAGAAAGAGAGAGAGAGTTTCTAGCAGAGGCTGTCTCTTTCTAGTACATGTATAAGAGGAAGTTGAAGAGGAAGATATGTAAATCTGATTAAACAACTTTTCAATGCCAGTTAAATCACTTGAGTCCATTTCATTATCAGATTTGTTGATTGTCAATCGATAGTTTTGATATTCATAAGTACGATATCATTTATTCCTTTGAAATTTCTCAGCATATTATGGAAATATATACATATTTATAAATATATATCTTCAACATGAAACATGTTTTATCTGATTTATAAAATTCGTCCGTTTCCGGTTCAATTTTATACGCTTTTTTCTCAAATTCATTGGAATAAGTGCAGTTCGATAAACTTAATCGATTGCCATTTAAGTCTTATCTATAAATCATCTACGCTATCCAAAACAATAAACCCCAAAAAACTATACAGATTGAAGATTGAGTAAATTGAAAAACCATTAAAGTTTTACGATTTATTTCGCAGTTAAAACAGCCCTGGAGTGTTAGGTTCCACTTAGATGTCCTTCCACTCTTTCCTTATTCCTACATTAGCACTAGTAACATATCAGCTTATCAGCTCCTTCGCTGCTGTCGGGGGGGATTACTTGGTTTTCTTGCGCTTGAAGTTTGCCCCACGTTTCTTGCCGTAGTCCACCTCGCTGACCATCAAAGGATCATTGCTCTGTCGCTGGAACGCAGCCTTGGCACCGGATGTGCGTGCCTGCTTGGCTGCCGTTGGCTGTGAGGAGGAGGTGCTGTTGAGGGTGGCCACTCGCTTCAGTGCATTGGGCAATATGTAGTCTGGCACTTGTGTAAGATGCGCTTGCACTTTAATGGTGCGCGATGGCTTGTCGTGCCGCAGTGCCTGCAGATCCCGTTTGTTCTCCTCGAAGAAACCCTTGAGCTTCTCGCAGTTAAGTATCTCCGTTTTGATCTCACGGATGCGCGTGTCGTGCACTGCAACGCGTGTCGCGGCACGCCAGCAATCCTGGGCACGATAGCGAAAGGCCTCCACTTCCTCCATCTTGAACTGATAAAGCCTAAGGGGGAGCGAGAGCGAGGTTTATATATTGATTCTATTTCTATTCCTGCTCTGAACTTACTTGATAATGTCGTCGTTGTGCTCTTTCTGGGGTCGATCCTTGACATCGGCAAAGGTGCGTCGCAGTTGGGCAATTGTTTTGTTGTTGTTGGCAGATGTGTCCGCTCCAGCTGCTGCTGCCTCTGCAATTGGCACACTGGTGTCCGTCTTGGGCAGCGTCTCCTTGCCAAAACAACTGCGCAGCTTCTCCTCGACAGCCTTGTTGAGGGGCACCTCCTTGACGCTGACAAAGGACAGCACTGAACCTTTGTTAGTGCCACGTGCTGTGCGTCCAGCTCGATGTATGTAGGAGGTAACATCGCGTGGGAAATCAAAGTTGATGACGTTGTTGACACCCTGGAAGTCAATGCCACGCGATGCACTGGACTCGAGATCAGCATGCTTTGATCTCTTTTGCTTTTTGCCTGCTGGCTTCTCCAGCAGATGCTCATCTGAGGCAATGATGATGTCGTAGCTGCCCTTGTTGAACTGGCTGATGGTGTGGATGCGTATGTTCGCCGGCAGTTCCGAGTTGAGCACGCACGAGCGTATGCCAAACTGTTCCAGAAACAGGCGCACCCTAGGGAAGTAGAAAAGGTATTAGTTGAAATTCATTGGGAGAACAGAGACAACTGTCACTATGACTGCGATCAGCGAGAAGATTAGTATGTGGTCATGCGTGCGCCAACTGTTGCCAGCTGCGCACTCCCGCATAAGCTTAAGTTCTTTCATCATCTGAGCTTGAGATGGTAATCAATCAG
Organism: Zaprionus indianus; assembly: GCA_018904595.1. Classification (NCBI taxonomy): domain Eukaryota; kingdom Metazoa; phylum Arthropoda; class Insecta; order Diptera; family Drosophilidae; genus Zaprionus; species Zaprionus indianus. Next base: position 3,273,504 of record JAEIHA010000344.1, read on the forward strand.
TTGCTTCACTTACTTGTAGCAGCGGTCCACGTTGTTCACAAAGATGATGCTCTTGCCCTGGATGAGGGTGAGTTTCAGCAGTGCGCACAATATCGCCGGCTTGTCGTTCTCCTCGGCCAGAATGCGCTGATGTGTGAGCTGCTCCAAGGAGACCAGATCGGGCTCCTCCAGCTTGAGTGTAATGGCATCGTGCAGACACAAACCCTTCATGCGCACCACATCGTCTGTGATCGTTGCCGATACGAGCACGGCCTGATAGATTGGTGGCAAGTGCTTCATTAGACGCTTGAAATCCTTCTCATAGCCAAAGGCAAATATCAGATCGGCCTCGTCTACGACAAGTGTCTCGATGTGCTGCAGATCCACAATGCCATTCCCGGCCTCCGCATGCGCAAGAATCTTTGATGGTGTTGCCACCACAATGTCAGGTCGCTCGGCTAGCGCATGTCGCTGTGCGGCTGCATCATTGGTGCTGCCTGCAATGTCGGCCACACGCACGACCTTGCCACACGACTCCGCAAGCTGTTCGATCACTTGACGCGACTGTCGGCACAGTTCCTTGGTTGGCGCTAGCACCAGAGCGCTGACACACTGTTCGCTGGCATTAAGCTTGGAGTTGAGAATCTTCTGTATCAGTGGCAGCGCATATGTTGCTGTCTTGCCTGATCCTGTCCTGGCTCGTACCACCACATCTTTTCCCTCCAGTAACAAGGGAATTGCCGTCGACTGTATCAACGTGGGCTGCTCCCAGCCTAACTGCGCAACTGCCTGCAATATGTCAGAGAGTGACTAACTTGGCAAGTAGCGGGATAAGTGGCGGCACTTACCTTGAGTACACGCTGGTCTAGCTCCAGTTCGTGGAACTGCAGCGTTTTCTGTGTTTTGCTCATCTTTTTGTTCAAAGAATGAAAATGCGTGCGGCAGCAACACGCGCAATGCTGAGAAAGGTAGAGTGTTGTAAAACTCTACACAACAGTTAAACTGATACATATCGATAGCTATGGGTGCGCATAATATTAAGAATTTTACTACTTAGTTTGAAATTATTTAAATATAATTGAGTGCTACAAATTTTAGATTAAAAATAATATAAATTCGTATTTGTATATTTACCATATTCCAAATAATCGTATACATATCGATAGCTGAAGGTGCCCCTGAAACGTAGATTTTATTTGCTTACCTTTAAATTATTTAAAGATAACTGAATAATACTTTTACTTATTATAATATATATTAAAATCATTGGCTAATTATTAAAATCTGCAAATTGTTATGTTTGATTGTAATCGATATCATGTTGGATCACGACTTGCCGTGCTTTTCAACACTGTCGCTGATTGCCCACGTGCAGCAGCTGCCGCGCACTCTGTGTGTTTTCCATTGCATTTTCGTATTTGATTTGTTTATACGAAACGAGCAATAAATTATGGGCGGGGATGACAAGAAGAACGTGAGTAAAACATTCCATGCTGTGAAGGAAATACATAATACCAATGTCATTCAAATAACTCGCAGGTTGTCTTCGAGAAGCGAAAAGATAAGGAGGCCACGAAAAGCACTCGCAAGCTAAATAAGGAGGCGAGGCGGGAATTCCTCGAGGAGAACGACTACGCCGAGGTGGACACGGATCTGTTTTCAAAGCAATGCGCTGCGGAAATACAAAGCTTCGACATTGCCACACATGATGCATGGATAGTGCAGTGCTCCAAGGGCACGGACATCAGTGCATTGGTTAACAAACGCATCAAGATGCCTGGCCGCCGTTATGTGGGCGACTATCAGGTGCGCACCACCACCTATGCCGAGCCACTGGATCAGTCTGTTGGCTATGTGAATGCAAAGGGCAAATATGCCTTGCGTCGTCTACCCTTGACGGGGCACATTGTGGTCAGCAAACGGCTGAATATGCGCAAACCTGAAGACAACCCTGACGAAAACCTTTCCGACGATGTTGCCAACTCATTTCCCGAAGTTGCCGGGCCACAGAAGCTCAAGCTGGCAGTGCGTCATCCCTTTTTTGGCCGCGACTACAAGAACCGCATCGAGTTGAACAAGAAAACAGCGAGGGAACTGCGCAAGGCGGACGAAAAGAGCGCTCAGGCCACAGCACGTCAGCGCGTCAAGGGGAACTACTACACGATTCGCAGTAAGCTGCTGGCAAACACACAGACCCTCAAGCAGAAGGAGCACGATGTGCGGCAATCGGTGCTAACTGGAATTGCGCCAAAATTCATGGAGAACTCAACGCATCCCGACTATGTGGATCTAACTCTAAACGGGGATCAGGCAAGTGATACTGAGGTGGAGCCTCCCGTTAAACAGAAGAAACGCAAGGCAAATGGAAACGCCTCTATAACCGCATCCGTCTCTGAAGAACCTGTTGTTGTTCATCTTCTCGACGACAACGACGATGTCGAGCCAACACCCAAAAAGATTAAGAAACACAAAAAGAATGGAGAAGTCCAAGCCGAGGAGACGATGACCACGACTCCAGCGAAAAGCCACAAGAAGCATAAAGCGAAATAGCAAATGAGTCGAGACCTTTTTTTTTAGTTATGTACAATATTTCAAATATATTTTAAACAAACGTAATTTAACTCATAATCTAGTGTTTGTTTCACATTGAAAGATGGTATAATTTGAATTTATTCCACGTCAGATAACATTCGTAGTATATATAATGATTTAACCAATATATTTGGCAAGACAATCAGTTTTATTACATCATAAAACAACAACAATAACAAGTGGACAATGGGGCGGACAATATTGAATTGCGTTGAGTAACATTAAATTTTATGTAATACATTTTGGTGTGTGTGTGTGTGTGTGTGTGTGTGTGTTTGTTCCAGTGTGGTTGAGAGTGAGAGCGAATGTGTGTGTGTGTATAAATATATATATATATATAATTATTTATGCAATAAATTTGGTAGTGGCCATGCGAACGCAGCAGACGAGGTTCCCCCTCTTGAAGAGTGCCCCTCCCTTGAAGATCGCACCTTCATAGTGTTCTTGAGGTGTGTAGAGTGTAAAAAGGGGAACACCCGCCTTGGATGCGTTTTCATGGCCACGCAAAAAAATGATTATGACCTTCGTAACGTGTTTCGACAGGGAACTGAATAAGGGTTCTGGTAGTGAGTTTAGAATTTTGGTACGTGTGCGAGCAGCATAGGATTAAGAGCTAGTATGGTGTCTTTTTTTTAGTGTTTCTGTGGCAGCTTAGGATGATGTTAAGTTTCTTGTTGGTGTTGGTAAGGCTTAGGATCGAGTGGGGTGTATTCTATGTATGTAGAGTTGAAATTTAAAAGCTATGATCACCAGCCTCGGACTGTCAGTTCTTGAAGTAGGTATCAATGATATCGTATGCCCTTTTGCAGATCTCCTCGTTCTCATTCCGCTGCAGTGCGTACAGGCTTTCGAGTCCACCAAGCTCCTCGACCATCAGACAGAAGTTCTCAATGCTGCCCAGTTTCTCGAAGAGGTCAAATAGATTGGACAGACCCGTTTCCACCACATGAATGGTGGCTAAATCTTTCGAAACCAGCAAATCCATGTAGGGCTTTAGCAGCTTATACTGTTCGATCAGGGCGAAGATCTGCTCCTGTGTGCCCGATGAGGTGCAGTTGGTCACAACCCATGCGGCCTCCTTCTGTGCCTTAAAGTCACCATCCTCCAGCACACGGCGTATCTGATTAAAGATCCCAGCATCGATTACTTTCTGTATTTGAACATTTGTACCTGCTGTGATGTTGCTCAAAGTCCACATCGCCTCTTTGACGATGTTCACCTTGGAGTGGCGCAACAAATTGTCTAGCTTGGGCAGGACACCAGCGGTAATGACACAATCGGTCTGCACATCGGTTCCTGCAACAATGTTGCCAACGCAACGTAGAGCCGGAATAATAATAAAGGGTTCAGTGACTTGCAATAATTGCACCAGTTGTGGCACTATTGAGCCGCCATCAGCATCAATAACCGATTGTATATGATAGGTGGCATCGTCCGTCATATACGAGAGCGCCCAACAGGTATCGGCCAGCACCTGATGGTCAGAGTGCTGCAGGAATTTGGCAAATGCTGGTAGAAGTTTGATGACCAGACGAAATGGCGGCATCGGATTCTTGTTGCGGCATAAATTTGACATCAGCCACACAATGGTGCGCAGCAGTGAGAGGGGAATGGCTGTCTTTGTATCGTTTGCATTGTCATCATCAGTTATGTTGCCATCAATCAGCTGCAGTATTTTATCGATAACACCTTGCTCAAGGACAACGTCTCGAGTCATGGCACTATCGCCGGCAATGTTCCCAAGTGCCCAAACAGCCTGCTCGACCAAATTCATCGATTTCGATTCCAACAGTTCGATAAATCGCGGCACAGCCTGGTGGTCAATAAGGCACCGCGTCTGTTCGTTTGTGCCCGATGCAATGTTGGTCAGCGCCCAGGCAGCCTCAAATTGCAGTTTTGAGTTTTCAGAGGAGAGAAAACGCACACAGATCGGTACAATGCCATATCCAATCATCCTATCGATAGGGGGATTACGTTCCCGACTGAGCATCTTGCGTGCCTGCTGCATGCCCTGAAATTGAAGCTCCTCATCCTCGCAGGACATCGCGGCCATAATCTCATCAAGTGGCATCAGCGGGTGACCACAGGTACATCTCCCCTTCTCCTTTAGCGTGAGCGAAGGAGTCGGGGATAGCTCAGCTTCCGAGACAATGCGACGCTTGAACAAATGACACTCCTTCTTGGATTTACGCAACTCAATGGTCACCTCATGATGACGCGTCCGAGTGTCCTGAATATTTAATCTACTGCTTGTTTTGGCAAATGATTTGCTCATTTTGGTTAATAAAAAATATATATTGTATTACATACAAAACGTATATAATATTTCGGATACTAAAAAATAAAACGAATTTGAGCTCCGATCACCACCTAACAACTTTTGTTTTTCAACTGTGGATTGTGAGTTCGTTTCGAAGCAATGAAGCATAATCTTTTTGACAAGTAACTCTGTGGGAACGTGATAACACAATTTAAACTTTAGCGCTCTGCATGTTTTATAAAAATCTAGCATCATTTTGACTAGTAACTCTGTGGAAACGTGATAACACAATTCAAACTTAGCGCTCTGCATGTTTTATTGAAATCTAGCATGCTCCGACATTATCGACTCGATTTATCGATTTACCAGCAATGGTTTTTAAAAAAATTTTATTTTTATTATTTTATTCAGAGTGCAAGTACACATAAATTTTGGTCTTCATTTATTTATATAAATCTTTAAGTGATTACCCATTATTATGGAAAAGTGTGCATAATTCAAATACACTATATCGATAAACACGTGCCACCACATAATCACTATTAATCGAAACCAAACCTTGTTTCTCTTGCACAAGAGAACTGCAAAATAGACATAACAGAAAACTGAATTAATATATACTAAATAATCATGGCCTTGTCGGCTTACGTTCGCGAGGGTATCAATGTGGCCCTTATAATGGGCGCCGGTGATCTGATAGCACAATTAGCATTGGAAAACAAACCAATCAGTGATTGGAATTACCAGCGATCATTGCGCTTTAGTGCGCTGGGATTCTGTGTGGTTGCTCCGGTGATGCGTAAATGGTATGGCACATTGGACGGCATGGTGTCTAAGAAGCAACCACCCTTGCACCGGGGTCTGAAGAAAATGTTTCTGGACCAGGCGGTGTTTGCGCCGCCATTCACACTGTTAATATCGTACCTGGTACCTTTTATTAATGGCCAGAAACACGAACAAATTGTGGATAATCTGAAGAAAACCTATTTTGACATATTAAAAGCCAACTATATGCTTTGGCCAATGGCGCAAGTGATTAACTTCTCGCTTGTTCCCTTACAGTATCAGGTGTTATATTCCCAATTTATAGCGCTTATATGGAATTCTTACTTATCCTGGACGCTAAATAAGCGGAAGCATTAATTTATTTAAGCTCTCTTTGATGCCATGTGAAACCTTCTCATAGTTAATTTACAATCTAATGTTGTCAGCACAGTTAAATAGTCGAGTATAATAATAAAGAAGAAAAAGCCAACTGCACGTGTTGTTTATTTTTAACCCTTTTAAAAACATAAACAAAACCAACTTTCAAATCAAAACACATGTACAATTTGCAAATATATCGATGTTTCGACTACACAACACGAAAAATACAGGTTTTATGCATCGCGTAAGTGTGCCCTGCGCAGTATCGATATTAGTATTTCATTATCGATATTGTTAAAAACATCTGTTTGCGACGCGCGCATTGGCTTCCACTTTGCACGCACAATTGGACTACGTAAAGAATATCCTGCAAGAAAAATGGATCACACACGTGAAATATTAACTTTTCAGTTCGGCACCTTCGCAAACTACGTGGGTGCACACTACTGGAACCAGCAGGTGAGTAACCACAGCCCGTGTAACGCACAGATGCGTTAACTGTTGTTTCCCCTTATTTTCCCGTAGGAGGCAAACTTTGTCTACGATCGCTCTGACAGCAACGATGGTATTCCCGAAGAGCAGCTGCCACACAATGATATACTCTATAGGGAGGGACTTAATGATACCAATCATACAACATACACACCTCGCATGCTCTGTGTGGAACTGGCGGGTGCACTGGGTCATTTGCCGGTTGTGGGTGAGCTCTATGGCAACTATGTTCCGGTGACAAATGAAGAGGATCCTTTGCAAAAGGCAAAAGAGTTTGCCGAACAGAATCAATTATCCACTGGCGGTGAGCTGGATGTGCAAAAGCAGCCGCCTGCTCCGGTCTGTGAATACCAGCAGGATCTGGTAAAGAATGCAGTCAATTTGCACGACAAAGATTACAAACTGGCCGAGACATGCAACAGCTGGGCCGACTATCTATATGCACGCTATCATCCCCGCAGTTTTAATGTGCTGCAAGGTTTGGTGCGTCAGTCGGATGTGCAAGTGCTGGGCACACATGCCGCGGGCGTTGAGCTGTGGCAGGAACCAGCCTTTTGTGAGGAGTTCTGCGATCGTATACGGCTCTATGTGGAGGAGTGCGATGGCCTGCAAGGCTTCCAGCTGCTCTTCGACATCGACGATGGCTTCAGTGGTCTGGCCACCCAGTGTCTGGAGCACTTGAATGATGAATATAGTCGCAGCAGCTTTGTCCTGCCACTGCACTATCCGCGCAACACGAGCTACGCCCAAGCAGGTAAGTCACTAGATACCAACAGGCAAGCCAATACTCCCTCACCTCCCTCCACAGATACCCGTATCTCGCACAGTATTCGCGTGGTGAACAGTGTGCTCAGCTATTACCATCTCAGCGAGCAGGCGACCATGTTCACGCCTCTGTCCACGCTGGAGACCATTTGGCGCAACAACGAACTGAAGTCGCGCAATATTCCCGGCCTGCGTTGGCAGTCTGACAATCTGTATCAGAGCTCTGCCGTGCTGGCCGCTTACCTGGATACAGCTACGCTGGGCTATCGCTTGCGCCAGACATCTGAGACGCTGTTGAGTTTCTGTAGCCGCATTTGTCCACATGGACGTACCATGACCGCTGCTGGGCTGGCATTGCCACTGGGAATGCAGCAGGAACAGGATTTCATTGATTATCTGGATAAGCAGAGCGGAGGCAACAACTTGTCACTGCTCACACAACTGACACCTGGCTGTGAGCCGGGCAGCTCGCATCTAATGCAGTCAGTGATGGCACGTGGCATACCGCAGACGCGACTCAAGCGCCCATTGGAGCAAGCTGGACCGCAGCTACAGATGGCCGCCTATCGTTGTGATAGTGTCTCCCAAATGTTGCAGTTGTACTATCAGTGTGCCTACCATGGCAGCCTGGCACATGTTGCCTCCAGCCCGTTGCCACTGAAGACGCAGCTGCCGTTTCCCTACGAGATCTTTGAGGCTGGTGTGGCTAGCGATGGCTTCAGGCTGCCAGGGGATGGACAACGAGATGCTGCTACGCGTGTTATCAGTGCTCCCGCCTTGGCTGCAGTGCAGAACTCCAGCAAGTTGGGTCTCCATCTTGATGCACTGCACGGGCAAACGCATCGCGTCAAGTTGGCCCAACTGCAAAGCTATTCGAATAGTCAAACAGAGAAGGATGAGTACGAGACAGCGCTCGACAAGTTGCTCGAGTTTCGTGACAACTATGAGGATTCACATTATTTGTAATCGCTTCATAAGAAATTGTGATATATCACCAATAACATCATCATCATAGTCTAGAACACATACATGAATAAACAGAGCGTATATGTAAGTCACATATGCATTCCTATAGTCAACTGTTACATATGGCTTGAGATGATATCCTACAAACATACTTGAGATAAATATTATATATAAGATATACTCATATATGTATATTCATGAACTCTTGGCTGTCGGCTCTTCTCTATCTATGACTTTTCAAACTGTCCGACGTTCGAACATGATATAGCTCAAAGTCATATCGAGCTTATCTGTATATTCATTTTTTTTTCACCTATTAACATGAGGAAACACAAATATTTATATATTTATATTATATGACGTATTCTTGATCTGTAAAAGCTTTCTCAATTTATGGGTACGTTGTCTTTCTCTGAACAAACTTGGAACTTAGTTTGAATATAAGTTTATACTTAATAATATTATATTATTCCGCTTTAATTGACAAGTCCATTAAAGCATGTTCAATATATTAATTACAATATATTCCCCCGTCTGTTCATTTTTATTGCTAGAGTTTTATCTGGACTGACAATGTTTTAAACTTGTTTAGGATTCAGCGATGTTTATAGCCATTTCTATGAAATTCAAAACTATACGATATATGTATGTTTAGAAATGGAACTATGCTAATACACTTAAAAAAAACATATGAAGTGTCTTGACTAAGAGCGAGACTTCCGACCTTTGATAATGTTCTTAAAACTCATGTGTTCTCTGTCTGTTTGGTACTTTAAAATAAATACAGCTATTAAATGCAGTTTAATAGATGTTTTTTTTGGAATATCTTCTTGGTTTCGGCTTTATCTTTATCTTTCAGTACTCATAACTCTAAATTCTACTCAATTTACTAAGTTACTTTAGTTGTCATAGTTATGAATAATAAGTTAATTTTTTTAAATAATCATATTAACTTAGTGCCTGCGTTTAATAGATAAGGCCAGTCAAAAATTAGCATAAGAATTCAGTCAAAGACAGTTTCACGCTGTAAAAATATGGAAAATAACAAATATTAATAAAAAAAAACATTTAAAATGTATAATATTTGAATGTTCCATGTGATCTTCGAACCATTCTTTCACATTCATTCATACCTTCACTTCGGCCAGCGCGCTGGCAGCCTAAAGTGAACATGTTGCGTTGCAACTGTTGAGTTGCAACTGTTGACTTCGGGTCCTGGAGTCATAATAATTCGAAAGCTAGTGGTTCTGCTGCTGTATTAAAATGTGGATCTGTGTATGGAAAATTGATTTCTTTTCTTTTTTTTTGTTATTTTTAACGGCATTGGGGAAGTAAAAAAGCATATATCCTTGTGGAATCAAGGGCTTAACGAGCACTTTTTAATATACATATACATACATATATATGTATGCATATTTTTCTTTACCTGCTGCAGGTATCAAAGGATTTTATTTTGATTGCGCGCACATTTAAAATAACTGTTTGTTGTTACTGCTGTTGTTGGCGTATAGTAGCCGCACTTGGGCTAACAACAGGCACTTTTGCCTCGGCCCGTTGCTGTTGTTGTTTGTTGCAAGTTGACTTGCCGCTTCGTTTGACAGACAACGATGGCAAAAGCGGCTTTGTAATTGCTTGTTTCCAGTTGTTGAAAGTGCAATAATAAAATCCGCACAAACGTGATCGAATGCTGCAAGTGCTGCCTGTGGCAGTCGACGCAATTAAGTTTTTCTTTCCCTCGCTCTTTAATTTATAATAGAACTTTAAAGTTAACCCATTGCAAGGAAAACAATCTTAAACATAATGTTAACTAACAGAGCGATGCATAAGCTCTGATATTAATTAATGTAAATGCAATTAGTGTTGCCATCTTTTGAAAACCAAAAATAAAAACAGAGATGCAAATTAAGAATCCAACACATTGTTTATTAAGAACGAACAATACGGCAAGCATTTGTTTGAAAAGAGCGTAATAAAATGTTAAAAATACAATAACACATGTAGCTAACATTTGTACAAATATTATTGTTCATTGTTTGTAAATAATAATCAGAAATATTTACACATAGTTCCTAACACTGTGAAGCTAAGCTTCATTACGTAAATAAGGCGGAATTCCCATATTCCGTAGTTTTTACAGAAAAATGCTAAATTCTCGGTTGGCCTTCAAAAATAAAGCCAAATTTTACGGTCAGCAGCACTTAAGTTAACAGAACTACGTGAAGTTAGCTGAAACTGATCATGCCATCAATTAATGTAAAACTATGCAGTTTTAACATAATGTAAGCTTACAGGGATGTTGCTGTATCCCAGCTGGATCACCCTGTGACTCTCTCTACCCCGTGACCTTCTTTACTCTGTGTATCTATTGAGCTCACTGTGCACTGTACATGTAGAGGTACTTAGCAGAAACAGTTCATGCAATCGAGCTATGTTAAAGCAATCCAGTCCTAACATGATGTAAGCTTACAGGAAGTTTGATAACCCTGTGCCTCTTTCTACTCTGTAAGCTCACTGTACACTGTACATGTAAAGTTAAGTAAAGTTAGCAGAAACAGTGCATGCAATCAATGAATGTTAATGCAATCCGGTTCTAACATAATGTTCACTTACAGGAAGTGGCATTCTACCTGAATAACCCTGTGACTCTCTCGACTCCATGACTTCCTTGACTTTATGTTTCTATTGTGCTCACTGTACAGTGTATGGCACACAGTTCTTTTTGCAAACACCTGCATTTATTTAAAAAATTTAGCCAAATAAACATGATATTTATCTGTATGAACAGTTATTTTTGGAATGGTGGTCCATTGTGTGGTCTGAGCTCTTTAACAGAGTTTCGACGTCATTGTCATTAGAACAGCTGCGCAACGAAATTTTGGGTAATACCAAGACCAATATCTCGACCGGGTATATAAACGGGTCCGATGCAAGAGTTTGGCATAATTCAGTTGTTGATTTCACCAAGATGCGTCTCGTGATCTTGTTAACTCTGCTGGCTCTGGTGGCTGTGGCCAGCGCTCAAGGTGGTCGCCGTCGTGGTGGTCGTGGTTCTCTAAGTGTAGGTGGAGGTGGCGCCGTAAGTCGTGCAAGCAGTGGCAGTCGCGGCATCCAGCGTGCTGGCGGTCGTGCAGGACTTGGTAGAGCTAGACTTGGTCGTCGTCGTCGTCGTCGTGGTCAAGGAAGTCCCCGTGTTCGTATTATTTGGCGTCACCGTCATCGTCATCTTCGTCATCGTCGTCATCGTCGTTGCAAGACCACAACAACAACAACTGAAGCAACAACAACAACTGAAGCAACAACAACAACGGATGCAACCACAACAACAACGTCAGCTACCACAACTACATCTGCGACAACTACTACAGAGGCAACTACAACTACAGCTGCCACCACCGCGTCCACCGCTGGTTAGATTTATGATCTTGGCGGAGCAGTTCCTACTGGTCGCGCTCTTTATTTCTTAAATCAAGAATATATAATTTTTTTGCACTTATAAATGTTGAGAGTTTTCCTTAATCGGGTTTAACGGGGTGTTCCAAAGAGATTGAGCGAGTCCCATAGGTTTTACGGTCTTCAAAGGACTTAAAAATCACAAAACGAACTTCAAGGGATTATTAAATACCATAAATTGCATCGGGTTAACTGAATCCCTGATGAGTTAAGTCTTTACGTTGAATACAGTCCCTAATAAATTAAGTTGAAACCTTCGATGCATTCAAATTTTAGTACTAGTCGAATAGATTCGTCAAGGTATACATCCATTTAAAGGTCTATACTTTTTCCATTTCTTAACTCTATACTTTCTCTTCAATGTTAAATAATTCTAACATTTTTCTAAAATAACATAACCATCTTGTGTGAATGTTAACTAGATGTTAAGGCTCATGCTACAGAGACTTCGTTCAGTCAAAAGCTAAATGAAAACTTAACGAAACCTGTTAAAGAAAACTTGATAGTAAAGAATTTATTTTGTTTTCTTTTCTTTCAAAGTATTTGAAATTTTTTATCAGTGCATTCTTGTTGGACTTACATTTCATCAATTTAAGTTTCTTAAGCTAATTTCAGTTAATACTAAGTCTGTACTTTCTTTTCAATAATCCCTAAATAACATTATTATCGTGTGTTAATGTTAAGAAAATGTTAAAGCTCTTGCTACAGAGACTTCGTTCAGTCAAAAGCTAATTAAAAACTTAACGAAACATAATTTGTTGTTTTCTTTTTTTTTTAATCATGTGCCAAAAACACTTGTAGCAACAAAGTATTTGATATTTTGTACCTGTGTATTTTTGTTGGATTTACTTAGAGTTGTTGTCTTTACGAAACTGGAAAATTACTGGATGCTAAAATGAATTTGTGCATATGTCGGTTGTCTATTTAGAGCACATTCAGGAAAAAACTTCCATGGTACTTTTGGATTTTAACTGGTATCCTCCAACAGACAGTAAGAGAGCAGTCTATGAAGTTAGAAGAACTTGTTACAGCTGCGTCAACAGAGATTGGGTTTTATTTGCTGCTGTCTGCTTTGGATGTTTCAGGTGCATTCGATGGGACTCTAGTTGTTGGGAATTTGCACATATATTCGTATGATTCACTCACAGCAGGGTGCATCTACCACACCCCAGACCCACCCGCTGGGAAAGGGTGGTGATTATTGGACACTGTGCTAAGCAGGCGAGTGATGCGAGAGCTGGAGTGGGATGTGTGCGGGGAGTGGGGAGTGCAAATCCAATTGATTTCACGGCAAGGACGTGCCGCAAACCCTTTCAGGGATTCCGCTTTCTCTGTTGAGGTTCTTTGACCATGAAGCTTTGACTACGTGAGCGCGCCCCTTTTACCGTTCAAACTTTTCGTTTGCCTAATTTATATGAAAATTTATTGGCAATAAAGCCGCAGTAATTGAAATCTCAACGGGAGTAAATCACAATTTTATGGACTGACGGCGAAAACAAAGCGAAACGAGCCGATAAGGGACTACCGTAGAGAGGTCCAGAGGTGTACGAGGTGTACGCGGTATACACCCAATATGATGAGGTTAATAATTCGCCAGTTTAAAGGGTCAGCTGGGTTCAAGTTGGGTCTTGTTGTGCGCCTCGGCACATTGTTGTGCAAATTAAATTTCAATTTGATTGGCACACTTCCTGTGCCTGTGCGCGCCTTAAAGAGTCCAGCCTTCACGAGGGGGTGGTGAGGGTGTCAGGCCAGGCCAGGCCAAGTGGGCGGGCGGGAATTAAAATTATGCCAACGACTTTAATCGAAGATGTGCTCGGAATTTCAATTGGGTATTCGCAATTTTCAATTGACTCGACTCGACTGAACTCGTATTGGTTTTATTTATTCCTTCTTCCCTCCTTCATTTTCTTCTCTAATTTCGTTTTCTGGCCTGCTGCATTAATATGCAACGCTGTTGCAAGCTCTAAATTTAGTCGGAAAATCTGGTATATGTATTAGACCTTAGACCTTCTTACGTATCTTTCCGTTTCCATTCTTCTGTACCTCGACCTTGGCAACGAATTACAGAGCTCTGACTACCTTGTTGTCTTCTATCTTGTCATAATCAACATTCCTTGTAGTCTGCTTGTTTTCTCTCAACTTCTACTTCATTATTTGCCATTGTGCTATTATCGTCTATTATACTTGAAGTTCTTTGACAGCGCTTTGCTCGGTTTTTCCACTTTCACGACGTGACGTCAATTTGCTTAAGCGTCTCGCCACTCTGGGTCAGCGTCAAAACACCTGCAGAGCTTGTACTTTTCTGTGCGAGCACACTATAATCGGTGAAGTATTTAAGGGCCCAGCAAGATGAGTTAGACATAATTCAGTTTTGGATTTCATTGGGAATACTTGTCCAATATGCGCACCTTCATCTTCGTAACTCTGCTTGCTCTGGTTGCTATGGCTGCCGCTCAAGGTCCTCGTGGACGACGTGGTGGTCCTGGAGGTCGTGGCGGTCCTGGTGGTCCTGGAGGTCCTGGTGGTCCACAGGGAGGCCGTGGCGGTCCTGGTGGTCCTCAGGGAGGTCCAGGAGGTCCTGGTGGTCCTGGTGGTCCTGGAGGTCCAGGTGGCCCACAAGGTGGTCCCGGAGGTCCACAGGGCGGTCCCGGTGGTCCCGGAGGTCCACAAGGCGGTCCCGGTGGTCCAGGTGGTCCACAGGGCGGTCCTGGTGGTCCTGGCGGTCCTGGTGGCCCATGGGGCCCATGGGGACCAATCAACTCTACTTCTTCATCCACCACATCTACAACGGAATCAAGTTCTTCCAGTACTACCGAGGCTTCTTCTTCTTCCTCCTCTTCTACTACAGAGAGTTCGGCCTCGACTACCACCGAGTCTGCTTAATTGCTCTTTCAACTAAAGTCTGAATAAAGATCTTGCAAATTAGATGAATTGTATTTCTTTAAGGGGAAAAAAATCAAAAGTTATTTCTTAAACTGTTCCATTGCTATATGGAATTTTTATATTAAATAACACACTTTTGTATTTCTTTTCAAACTCATCGGACTTTTATAAATCTGGGATGTATATTTTTGTGGAGTTGAAAAAAATAAAATAATTTCGACTTTTGAACAATCCAAAAATGCCCTAAGCCACAGACTAGATGGTTATCACTGATTACTTTCTAGATACTCATCAAATTATTCTTGGCAATGGAACTTTTATCATGATTATGTTCTAAATTCTGTTGGCATTACCATATATTTTGTAGATTTAAAAATTGGGATTGTGTTCGTTATTTTCCAAGCTACCAATTTTCCTCAAATAAATAAAATTTCTGTAAAAACCAAATTCCTTTTGTGTTGATTATTTCCCATAACGAACCTTAAATCGATTTTACAACTCTTAAACAGTCTAAAAGAGTTTCTCAATCAAATTGAAAAGACTTTTCTTTATGTTTTTATTATTATTGATAACGAACCTTTAATCAATTTATCAACTCTACTCCAAAACAGTTTCTCAATAATTTTGGAAAGACTAGCTCAGAATTAATACAATTTCCTGTGCAAATACCTTTTGTGACATAATATTTATATTTATTTTTACTACAAATCAATTTTTTTTGTTTATTTTTATTTTAAACATATTCTTGATATTTTCAAATTATTTTTTTGATATTAAATCTGAAGTAATTGATTTCGCCAACCCCTAAATTATCTTGATTCCCATGCTTCCTTGTATGTATGTATCCTTTGCGCAAGACCTTCTAGTTTAAATATTCACCTAAGTAAATTACGTGCGTTGTCTCGGTGTCTATGTGGAGAATGTAAGAGACGACGTCAGCTAATTTTAACGTCACAAGACGAGGTAAACTCAGTGAAACACCTGTAGTTGATTTAGAATAGAACAAAGAAGGTGCTGGGTATATAAGGCAGTCTGGCCCAGAGCTTATCATAATTCAGTTTTGGATTTCATTGGGAATACTTGTCCAATATGCGCACCTTCATCTTCGTAACTCTGCTTGCTCTGGTTGCTGTGGCCGCCGCTCAAGGTCCTCGTGGCCGACGAGGTGGTCCTGGTGGTCCCCAGGGAGGTCCTGGTGGTCCCCAGGGAGGTCCTGGTGGTCCCCAGGGAGGTCCTGGTGGTCCCCAGGGAGGTCCTGGTGGTCCTCAGGGAGGTCCTGGTGGTCCTCAGGGAGGTCCTGGTGGTCCTCAGGGAGGTCCTGGTGGTCCACAAGGCGGTCCTGGTGGTCCAGGCGGTCCTGGCCCATGGGGACCAAACAACTCTACTTCTTCATCCACCACATCTACAACGGAATCCAGCTCTTCCAGTACTACCGAGGCTTCTTCTTCCTCTTCATCTTCTACAGAGAGCTCGGCATCGACTACTACCGAGTCTGCT
This sequence comes from Zaprionus indianus, assembly GCA_018904595.1. NCBI lineage: Eukaryota > Metazoa > Arthropoda > Insecta > Diptera > Drosophilidae > Zaprionus > Zaprionus indianus. Next base: position 3,289,534 of record JAEIHA010000344.1, read on the forward strand.
TAAGCTTTCCTTTCTTTTGCAACTTAAGTGTAAATAAAGATCTTGAATATTACTTGCATTATGTTTTCTAAAAATTTTGTAACAGAAAAAAGTTAAAAGTTGTGCCTTAAAGGGAGTTATCTTCGACCTCATTAGGCTTATATATTCTGAAGCAGCATCACTAGGCGAGTTAATCTGGCCCTGTCTGTCTGTAACCCATTTTTTTTAATGAAGCTTGACGCTGTAAATAAGTCGAAACGTGTTTAAAGAGGTCAAGATGTTGCAAAAAATTATAAATATTAAATGTATTTGTTGATGTTAAATAAATCCTTAATTTATCTTACTGTAGATTTTATTGGTACGAGGGTCGTTTGATAAGTCCGTGACTTTTTGAATAAAATATATTTTTTTCGTCAAAGAAGCGTTTTATTTCTCAACATAATCTCCTTTTAGCTCTATACATTTAGTCCAGCGTTTTTCCAATTTTTTTATTCCTTCCAAATAATAGGTTTTCTCAAGGCCCTCAAAATAGTCGTTTGTTTCTGTGATGACCCGAATCTCTTACCGCCGAGCCATTTCTTCATGTTTGGAAACAAAAAATAGTCACAGGGGGCTAAATCTGGAGAATATGCTGGATGGGGTAGCAGTTCGTAGCCCAATTTATGAAATTTTGCCATGCTGACACGAAATTCACTTTTTTCCATTTTCGTTAAAATTCACGAGATCGTCTGCTTTCAATGCCTATAAAACGCAAACCAAAAAACGCAGCTTTCTCAAAATTTTACAGTCAGCTGTTAATCGATAACTGCTGACAGGAGCAGTGTTGTATTTAGAGCAGGTGCGCGGCAAATACAAAAAGTCACGGACTTATCAAACGACCCTCGTATTATGATTTAATGGAAATGCTAATTTCTATTTAGTTTTATTTCAATTTCAAATATATTTTCTTACTTTTAACTCGATTAGGTAAAGGACTAGTATAAAAACTTTGTTTGCAACTATTTTTCAAGTGGAATTGTAAGAGCAAACAAATATTTTTTATATTTTTAAGTGCTCATTGATCATATTGAAAGGAATATATTTATGTATCTAATAGTGTTGTGTCGTTCGTGAACGAACGAACTAAATTGAACTATTCACCAAACTGAACGAACGAACTGGGTCTGTCCTTATATTTTAATATAGTTCGTTAGTTCAATTTAGTTCACTTAGTGCAATATAGTTCACTTAGTTCAATATAGTTCACTTAGTTCACGTCGTTCATTTTGATCTCTTACCCTGATCGTTCGTACGTTGCTTACTTAGTTCGATAGTGTTCGTATAAGTGTTTTTGATATAAACTAAAGAAATAATATTAATTTTCAATGACAGCATTGTATGAAATAAATTCATAACATTTTTTTTATTTTTTTGAAGCACCTTTAAGCAAGTTTAAAAAATGAACGATTGAACGAACGAACTTTTTCCTCAAATTGAACTAGGATTACCCAACACTAGTATCTATCTTTTCAAATTCGAAACAGTCTTGCTACCCAAGAAGTGGACAACTTTGTATATTATAGTATTAATTTTTGGACATTGAGCAATCCTATTTTCAACTTATTTGACTTAGCATCAACCTTGTTTAAGGTTGTTTTCATTGCTTCTTGGACAAAGTTTTGTGTGTACCTAAGTGAACTACGTTCGTAATCTCGGTTCAGAAATATGAAAAACCTTTTCCGAAAATACGTCATCCAAGTAAAACGTCACACTGTGAGATAAAGACGTTGAAACACCTGTAGATTAGGTACTTTTGATTTGAAATAGAACAAAGAAGTCTCTGAGTATATAAGGCAGTTTCGCCAAGAGTCGGACATAGTTCTGTTTTGGATTTCATTAAGAACACTTGTCCAGTATGCGTACCTTCATCTTCGTAACTCTGTTTGCTTTGGTTGCTGTGGTTGCCGCTCAAGGTCCCCAGGGAGGTCCACAAGGAGGTCCACAAGGAGGTCCACAAGGAGGTCCACAAGGAGGTCCACAAGGAGGTCCACAAGGAGGTCCTCAAGGAGGTCCTCAAGGAGGTCCTCAAGGAGGTCCCCAGGGTGGCCCACAGGGAGGTCCCCAGGGAGGTCCCCAGGGAGGTCCCCAAGGTGGTCCACAAGGTGGTCCTCAGGGCCCTCTCAACTCAACCTCCACCACTTCAACAACGGATTCCAGTGTCTCCAGCACCACGGAAGTTTCAACAAGCTCTTCAGTTGAAACTACCACAGCTTCCGCATAATTTGGAGTCCACTTACTCCTCAGTCTTTGCTTTTTTTTTCAAACTAAATGTAAATAAATATATTGAATAATACTAAAATCTAATTTTCTTAATTTTATTTATCTCTCGTTTTTTCGCGATATCTTGTAAAAAGTATGAAATAAAATTAAAAATAAATTGATATATAAACAATAATATAATTTTACTTTGTAAATATAATTTTATTAGACAATCTCAGCATATTGCTGAGTAGATTTACATTGTTGCGTCATTATCTTAGGCTTTGAACTGCCTTTGTAGAAGATACTCGTGTAAAGCGGAAGAGTTTGAAACAAACACGAAAAAACAGAAAGATTTAAAAAGCTTAAATTAATTCAAAATTTTGGATTGTTTTTATACATGATCTTTATTTACATTTTTCTTTACAGAAATTAAAAATTGTTGAAATAAATCAAGCAGAAGCTGCCGTAGTGGATGCTTCGGTGGTGCTGGAAGAATCACTGGCTTCGGTTGTGGAAGTCGAGTTGCTAGGACCGCCTTGAGGACCGCCCTGAGGACCGCCTTGAGGACCGCCCTGAGGACCACCCTGAGGGCCGCCTTGAGGACCTCCCTGGGGACCACCCTGGGAACCGCCCTGTTGTCCTCCTTGCTGTCCTCCTTGTTGTCCTCCTTGCTGTCCTCCTTGGGGTCCGCCCTGAGAACCACCTTGTCCGCCTTGCTGACCTTGAGCGGCAGCCACAGCAATCAGAGCCAGCAGGGTAATGAAGATGAAGGTACGCATGTTGGATAACTATTCAAGTTGAAACACAAAACTGAATTATACCCCCACTCAATATTCCACGCTCTTATATACGCCATAGTTTCGTTGTCCGAAATTTCCCCAGCTGTTCCAATGTGATGCATAAAGGATTTCACGCAGTGACGTATTCGCCCATTAACGTCAGAAAAACTTCCCCGAATTCACATAAAATGGTTTCAATTACGCACGTGGCATTATAATAATGAATTCCATAAACATCTCATTTGTTCGGACAGAATAGGAAACTAAATATTTGAAATGCATTGTACAGAAATGCATCGTGTCTGAGGGTCAATAGAAAGTCAATTTCAATTAATTATTAAGTATAAATTTAATTATTTTTAATTGTTAATTTTGTTTAATTGTAGCTTTTATTGAAATTTAATAATATTTTTGAAACAAATCGAGCAAACCGAAAAACTATATTATGGTTTACGGGGCGGTGAGCTTGACATCTAACTTAATTTTCGCAGAGTATATACAATAAGAACCTTCATTCTAAATTTGGTGTCTCTAACGTTTATAGTAGCTGAGATCTGTGTGTTCATCAGTTCAGACGGACATCCGGACGGACATGGCTTAATCGACACGACGACTTTGTGGGGTCTGCCACGCCTCCTTCTGCCCGTTACATACATTTGCACAAAGTAAGTATACCCTTTTTTGACCATTTCCAATGGTCGAAGGGTACAAAAATACCAGAGGCCGAAATTGACTTTCTATTGACCCTCAGACACGATGCATTTCTATACAATGCATTTCAAATATTTAGTTTCCTATTCTGTCCGAACAAATGAGGTGTTTATGAAATACAGTATAATTCGCTTAGCTGCATCGATAGTTAGCTGCATCGGCAAGATATCTGCATTATTTTTCCATTTTTTTGTGTGAATAGAAAATTTGTAATTTGTATAAAAAAATTAAGTTAGCTGCATTTTTAAGTTACCTGCATCGAGGCATTGTGCAAAGTACTCGAGGCAGCTAAGCGAATTATACTGTACATTATTATAATGCCACGTGCGTAATTGAAACCATTTTATGTGAATTCGGGGAAGTTTTTCTGCCAGCGATGACGTTAATGGGCGAATACGTCACTGCGTGAAATCCTTTATGCATCACATTGGAACAGCTGGGGAAATTTCGGACAGCAAAATTATAGCGTATATAAGAGCGTGGAATATTGAGTTGGGGTATAATTCAGTTTTGTGTTTCAACTTGAATACTTATCCAACATGCGTACCTTCATCTTCATTACCCTGCTGGCTCTGATTGCTGTGGCTGCCGCTCAAGGTCAGCAAGGCGGACAAGGTGGTTCTCAGGGCGGACCCCAAGGAGGACAGCAAGGAGGACAGCAAGGAGGACAGCAGGGAGGACAGCAGGGAGGTCCCCAGGGTGGTCCCCAAGGTGGTCCCCAGGGCGGTTCCCAGGGTGGTCCCCAGGGAGGTCCTCAAGGCGGTCCCCAGGGTGGTCCTCAGGGCGGTCTTAGCAACTCGACTTCCACAACCGAAGCCAGTGATTCTTCCAGCACCACCGAAGCATCCACTACGGCAACTTCTGCTTGATTTATTTCAACAATTTTTAATTTCTGTAAAGAAAAATGTAAATAAAGATCATGTATAAAAACAATTCGAAACTTTGAATTCATTCAGGCTCTTCAGATCTTTCTGTTTTTTCGTATTTGTTTCAAACTCTTCCGCCTAACATGAGTTTCGTTTATACTCGAAATATTCAAAGGCAGTTCAAAGCCTGAGGTAATGACGCAGCAATGCAAATCTACTCAGCACAATGCTGAGATTCTCTTAACCTTACGTGAAATGTGAAACCTAAGCACATGTGTTTAGCTATAAATAATAAGAGTTCTGCTCTTGAAAGGGCAAAGAAAGAGGTTGGCAAAGATTCTAAAATTATCACCAGTTTCTAGAAATTGTTAAGCAAACATAACGAGCTCAGATCAGACTGTTTCTCGAAGCTAACTTTCCACAATCTGTGAAAAGTGTTGGGTACTATTTGTGCAGACAGCCAAAAACACTGTGAATTATTTGCAGAATGAATAAAAAAATAATGTTTGTTTATTTGTTCAGCTAAAAATTTAGCCGAAAAACTGCGCCATATTTTAGCTTTATTTCCAAGCGCTCTTTTCATTACGTGTCGTTGTCTTATAGGTGCTGTGACGTCAAATCTTTAAAGTTAGCTTAGATTGGTACAGCTGGAAGGTGTTAACACCATTGGTTGGGTATATAAGAACCTCACAGCACGAATTAGACATAATTCAGTTTTGGATTTCATCAGAATCAGCCGAACCGATATGCGCGCTTTTGTCTTGTTAAGTCTGCTGGCTGTGGTTGCCGCACAAGGTCCCAGAGGCGGATTCGGTGGACGAGATGGTCCACAGGGAGGTCCACCGGGAGGTCCCCAGGGCGGTCGTCAAGGTGGCTTCTTAAGTTCCATCTTTGGTGGCATCTTTGGTGGTGGTCCACAGGGTGGTCCACCCGGCGGTCCACAGGGTGGTCCACCCGGCGGTCCAATTGGCCTTCCAGCTGGTCCAGGTGGTCCACCTGGTCTGCGTCCATGGGGACCTCCCGGTAAGCGTCCATGGGGTCCTCCTGGTGGTCGTCCATGGGGTCCTCCTGGTGGTCGTCCATGGGGTCCTCCTGGTGGTCGTCCATGGGGACCACCAATCCCACCATCAACAACTGAAAACGTTCCAGTGAGCACAGGAGCACCCGAAGCGACAACAGAAGATGTTGATAACAGCTCCGAAGAAGCCGATGAGGAGTCAACCACTGAGGATGCTGAGGCAACCACAGAAGAGAACGATGACTCTGAGGATTCTACCACAGAGGAAGAAGATGCTGAGGCAACCACAGAAGAAGATGATGCTGAGGCAACCACAGAAGACAACGAAGATGCCGAGGATTCTACCACAGAGGAAGAAGATGCTGAGGCAACCACAGAAGACAACGAAGACTCCGAGGACTCTACCACAGAGGAAGGTTAAGAAGTTGAGAGCACAACTATGGCAACTATGGCAACCAATTAGCCACAACCTTTTTCTCTCTTTCTTTTTTTTCTATTTATAATAAAATTCATTTTGGAATCGCCCAAAAATGATTACCAAAATGCATTGATAGTAAGATAATCCAAGCGCAGCTCTCCGCGTTTCCTTTTCTTTGGGCTACCCCCGAGCTTAGTTCATTTGCAACCGGTTATCCCCTTAGCTATACTCTCTATTAACCCATTTCGTCATTGCCTACCAGGGGCTACCCCCCTAGCTTAGTTCATTTCCAACCGGTTATCCCCTTAGCTATACTCTCTTCCTTTTCTTCGAACCCATTTCGGTATTGCCAAAAACGATTCCGGGAATGTAGAAATAGTGAAACCACACAAAGCCTCTTTATTCCTTTTTCTGGGAATCTTCTGTCTAGACTGCGAGCTAATCAAAGCACGCGCGAAACGTTAAGCAATTAGCGTCGATAACGAATTTACGCCCAGAAAGAGAGAGACAGAGAGAGAGAGCGAGGGAGAGGGAAGGAGGACTGAAGCGCAACAGGGCAAACCGGAGAGGATACTCGAACTTGGACACTTTGCATTTTACACGTAATAACAATTACAAATGCGCTCTCCACAAATCAAGTGAACCGGGCGAGTTGTAGAAGAAGGAGTGTCTACAATGGGGTAGAGAAGAGAAGAGAAGAGAAGCGGCTACCAACTGCTGCTCTCTATGCCATACGTAGCGCACCCAGTGCCATGGAGGAGTCCTCAGTTCTCGCACTAATTACAATTCAGGACGCGTTGCACTCGAAAAGTTGTTGCTCATTCAACACTCGAAGCGAGTGCCGCCAAGTGGTGAGCGCTAGGACGCATTCCCCTTCTGACCCTCCTCCCCTATGTCTGGCTTGCTCAGGTCTTGCTGCCTTCTTTGCTCGCTTCCCTTCTCCTCTCCCTCTCTCTGGTGCCTGCAACATCAAAGTAGCAATTTACCCTCGCTCTTCTCTTCCTCCTCGCCGTCGTCGTCGTCGTCGAAAAGTGTTGTTGTAATTAAATTATGTGCCAAGTGACGGAGTTACAGTCGGAGTTCGAAAGGGAGCAGTAGCTGGAGGAGCTCTTGCAGCTGTAGTGTAGTGTAGGTTCCAAGGCGGAGTCCTCCATGCTTTTCTTGCGCACATCTGAGATGTTGTGGCAAATTAAGTTTGCTTTTGTTCTAGATTAAAAAGGCATTGAAATGTCGACAAGAGGCGTCGCTCGCCCTCTCACTCTCACTCACCCCTCTCTTTATCTGCCTGCTCTTGTCTGTCGCTTGTCTTGGGTTATTTTCCTGTGTATATTCCATGCCCGGAGAAGGGATACGGCAGTTAAAATGACGCCTTTGGCTAAATTAAGTTAACTTTGTTAAGTTTGTTTTGCTTTTGGCTGTCGGCCAGTTAAGTTCATGATTAACTTTCCTGTGTCTTGTTCACCTCACCTTCCCTCCCAGTAATACCAAAGTCAATGTCGATTGAAATTGTGCTTAACCTCAGTTCCCAACTGATTAGTAAGGGTGTAAAGCAGATTGCATCGCATATAGTACGTTGTTACGACTTAATCCAATCCCAAACCGAACACGTAGCCCCTAGTTAACCTCAGGTAACGGAACTTAACGGTTATTAAATTCAAATTTAGGTTGAAACAATCAAAAGACAAATGAACTCGAGACTGAACTGTTCTGCCCTCGGCCCGCCCACATTCAGCCAGGAGTTCCACTCTGTGAACTGTCAAATAAATATGGATTAATTTGCGGGCATAACAAGCCAAGCACAACAGTCGGACTACCTGCTGCGTCCCTTCCCTATCCCCCATCACCATTTCTCTGCCTCGTACGACCCTTGCTTCCGTAAAGTCAGGCCCCAAATTGACACTTAACCCAAGCCCAGGCAAGACCGAGCAGATAAAGTTCTCTGATAATAGATTTAATGTGCCTAATTCTGCTAATTTTGCCTTTTCCGGTGGAGCTAAAATAATTAACACGCATGTGAGCTGGCAATGTTATAGGGCAATCCCCTTATTCCTATTCCTTTCCCTCTTCCCCACTTCCTTAGCCCGTCTCAAGTTCTTGGACTGAAGCTGCCTGTACCAGTTAAGGAAAATTGCAGGCTGCAAAAGGATTTCGAGGTTAAGTTTTCGTATTGCTGCTGTGTTCGGGGGTATAACGACTAGGTAAGGTACTCTATAAATAATTTGGAAGCATGATTATAATCGGATCATATTATTATTGTAAACAAACAAAACTGAATTGAATTTGAACTAAATCTTATCATAACATTGTAGCTAATCGCAGTATTGTATGGTATTTTTTTTTTTTTAATTTAACCAGGATATTATTTGTTTATTGTGCATTTAATTTGATATGTTGTTGTGATGTCTAATGTCTTTTTCAATTTTAAGGGTTCTATATTTATATTTATTTATGATAGTCAAAGTTAAAATATCTGAAACTTTTTATTTTTCTAAATAATTTATAATTTTGTAATATATTCTAAAACTTTCTGAATCAATTTTCTTTTCTTTTGAATATTTCATATAATAAATTTGCCAACCTATTTTACTCTCCTTTAAAGAGTATTAGAGCTTCGGCTCGAACTGTTCCTTTATTGTTTTTTTTGGTCAATTGCCCAAACACAAGTTCAGTACGAAAGAAAGCCACACACACACACACGCACACAGTGCTGGGCGAGGGTGTCAGTGTTGGTGTGTGTGTGTGTTTGTATTGCTAAACCCATAATCTTGTTGTTTTATAACTTTTAATACCTATAATCCTCTGTCGTTGTCGGTGTTGCTGTTGTTCTTGTTGTTTCTGTCCTGTTTCATTTTGTTGCCGCAGCAGCATTTGCCAATTCTGTTCTTATCCTTGTTGTTATTGTTGTCGTAGTTGCTGTTGTTGTTGTTGCTGTGCGAGCACCAACAAGTTAACATGTTGTTTGTCGGAAATTGAGCAAATAAAATTAAATAGTAAACAATTTTTAGCCTTTGCCTACCGACAGAGAGTGAGAGAGAGAGTGCGGGGAAGCGGGACGACTGTACAATTTCAAATTATTTGTCGCACATCGCAATGCCGCATAATGTGCATGGCAACGGGGCGATAACGCGTGTGGGAGTGGCAGCTTGCGCCCACAACGCGATTGTGCATTGATCTGTGCGAAATGAGGCTTAAGCTGAGAGTACTTTGGATGAAATGGAGTGGAAGGAACGCTCAAAATACATATATACATATAAATAAATGCACTCATTCTTTAAGCTAAAACTAAATTAACCTGATTTCACATTCTCTTATTTCTTCTTATTTAATATTCCCTCTGGCCTCAACCATCGATAGTGCTATCGATACAAAGGTTAAGCAACATGTGATAATAACAGCAATTTAACATAATGAGTATTTACAGAGGTAATTAAGTATGTATATTAATACCAACTAATAAATACCAATTATCGGAAGTGATATCGATATCTATGCACTTCTTTTCTTCTTAAGAAAAGTCTCTCTAGCGCTCTCTTTGCTTGCTCCTGCTTTTCGCTCTCTGAACATGCCTATTTTGGTGAGTGCGTGTGTGTGTTTACTTATCACTCATAAAATATAAATTTCTTATTCGGATTTCGTTCATTTAGGTGTTGTCCAACTAACTGGCAATTTACGCAGACACACACACACATGTCGTCCTCCCATGCACACATGACAAACACAGTCTCCTCCCTCTCTCTGCCTTTCCTCTTCGCACAATTGTTGTTACTGCTGCTGCGGCTTTGTTAATTGGAGTAAACTGTTTTGTGATTTATTTCATGGCAAATGTTGTCGAACAAAATGCTTAATTAAGTGTTTTGTTGTTGTTGCTGTAGTTGTACTTGTTGTTTTTGTTTTTGTGTCTTGTTGTTTTTCAACTGCTCTAAATGCAACGCTGGCCCAGCAGCAGTTATTGTTCTCTCTCTGCTGCTGCTGTTGTTGTTGCTGCTTGCAGTCGAAGTTGTAATGAACTGAACGAAACAGAAGAGCGGGAGAGACAGTGACTGGGTGAAGGTGAAGAGTAGGGGGAGTGAGAGCGGGAGGGAAAGTGAGTGGCGCTGGGTGAGCTTTCGTTTTCGATGCGCTGCATTTGACTGCAAATTAAAATTGTTCCAGTTTGGTGTTGCTGCCGGGGCAATGTGCGTGTGCGTGTGTGTGTGTTCACGTGTCTCTCTCCCTCTGCCTTTCTCTGTCCCCTTTAAAGCTGGCGAAAATATTAGGCTAAGCCACTGCAGAGAAAAGCAGTCGAAAAGTTTTATTTGCATTTCTTTGGCATTTCGATGCTACTTTTGTTTGTTTTGCAACCCCAGCAACAACAACGACAACAATGACGACGACGAAAAGAACAACAAAGCAAAGTGTAGAAAGTGAACTCGAATCTGCAGGTACGCACAAACACTCACACACACACACATACACAAGGATATTTGTACGTTTGTATGTGTGTCTGCAAGCTCCTCTTAAGGGCCTCTGCTGGCAGCAGCGCACAGTGGGCTAGCTTACTGATCCCGTGGAATTTAATGTTGTGTTATTGTGGTATGAAAATATATGCGATATGGAGGGCATTTTGAAATATAAAGCTAGATAATATTAAGCTTTGTTTTTTTATATTTATTCCGCTATATTGTTCTTTTGGCCCACTGTGCAGCAGCGCCGCCTGCAGCTGTAGCGGCCGTCACGTGAAACTTGTTTCATCTTGCAAAGCTTGAGCGCCATTTTCATTGCTCCTCTCACCGATCTCAGCTTGCACACACACACACACACACATTGTCGCTCTCTTTGCCTTTGCTGTGCCTAGCTGCGTCTCGTTCACACGCATAAACAATTGAAATGAATTTGTTTCCTGTAGATGTTCCGACAGTCAACACACACAAACACACACACACACACCAACAGACAGGCACACCCCAAATGCAATACAAATACAAAAAAACTTTGCCGACAAACTTTGACTTTGGTTATTCTTACAGTTTAACTTTGTTGTTGCGCCATGTGCTGTGTGCCTGTCTCGCACTCTTCCTCTCTCTCTTCCCCCGCTCAAACACACACACACAATGCGACAAACGACAACATAACCCCAAAATGTTACAAGACTGAAAAAACTTTTCAAATAAAATGATTTCTTACTTAAGCAGCCGATTTGGCCACGCCCACAGGTTCTATGACTGCTGGGCGGCAGTAAAAAGTGTGTGTGTGTGTGTGCGTGTGTGTGAATGGCAAATTAGAGAATTGCATAAAGAGAGGAGGTTGCGCACTCGGCCTGTGACGTCATCACATATGTAATTCCCCAGTTTGATCTGCTGCTGCTGTTGTTGTTGTTGACAGACCAAACATCAGAGCAGCTGCACCTGCAGACAGATAGAAACACACAATAACAAAATGAAAAATAAAATACAATAATAAAAAAGCGCTAACGTTAACGATGACGTGTGTGCGAGAGAGAGAGAGGGAGAACAGTTGTCGACAGTTGTTATTGTTTCTATTGCGTAGCATAATTGATTTATCGTTAATTAAACTCTTTAAATATTGAGTGTGGGTAAATATTGATGAAATTGAAACAAACGAATCAAGTTACGAGAGCCACAGTCGAGTGTGCTCGACTCATTACACACTGAATACATATACAATACTACAATATATGACTATAGAGTCTGCCACGCCCCCCCCTGTGCGCCTACATTATTTAATTGGAATAAGGTTGAAGTACCCTTCTATCCCATGCGTAGCTGTTATAATATTGAACATTTCGGAATCCGATTCCACGCATACCCTAGAACGCGCCTCTAACTATCTCTCTCTCTCTCTTTCCTACACTACTTTCTCATTTTTTTTTTGGCGACGTAATATTTCTCTTACGGCAGTCAGCGTGGGGTCCGCATAATGGGCAGAGGCGTGGAAAGGGGGGGCCGCGCAGGGGATAGGACAAAAAGATTTCATGAGCATTTTTAGAGCGTCAAAATTGTTTATTTATTGACAATTCACAGCACGCGCCCCATGCAAAAGATCATCAAAAGTTGTTACGAGCAGGGGCTGCGAGAGAAGGGGGGGGGGGAGGGGGCCGTGTAAAGTGTTTGTGGTGTCGGTAAATAGAAACATAAACGAAACTAGCAACTTGGCAATCGACTCTGGCAAGGAGATGCCAGTGAGAGTTTTACATTTGTCTCAGCGCAAGCAAAGAAAAAAAAGTGGAAAAAAAAGAATGAGTAGGGGTAAGTGTGTTAAGGGGAGAGAAAGGGAGGGGGGGAATAATGGTGGGTGGATTATTTGAATCCGAATTCAGTTGGCAGTCAGTGTGTTGAAAGTTTCGAGCTGCGTGTCTTTCTGGCTTTGAAATATTCATAAGCAAGAGAATGCCCCCACCCCCCGCCACCCTCCTACATCTCGTCGCGAAGTTGCTGCCCTTTGCCCTTTCACCCTCACCCCACCCACCCTCTTTTCCTGTGCAGACACACAAAAGCAGAGTCATAAAGCAATAAAGCGAAATCATGTGTAGAAATTTTTATAAGTTTTACGCTCTCCCTGTGTGTGTCTTCTTCAAGTGCAAATGGAGCAGGGGCGCCGTTTGGGAAGTGAGGGGGATTGCGAATCAGAAAGCAGGATATAAGGCAGAGGGGTAGGGGGAGACGGAGGGGGGGGGGGTGGAGTGTGAAACTTTCAACTTGCATTTGCGCAAATCCTGGCAAAGAGCTTAAGGTATCAACTCAACTCAACTCTCGAGTCTTTTTATGTTATTTTCTTCATCGTTCCGTCCCCCTCTCCCCTCCCCCGCTTCTTCTTCTTCTTTGTCAGTCACAAAAGCATTGAGAATTTTCGTGCTGAGATTTCTTTTTGTAGCAAGAAAATGCTGGAACATGTAAAAGGTGGAGCGTAGCAGACGATCTTAGCTAAGAACTATTTAATTGAGGGATGAATTGTAGTATAAAGATGAAAAACAATTTAACAAAGGAGTCTCTACATTGATTAAAATTCTCCAACTCCCTCCCTGTTGTAACTGTAAACGTTGCTAACTTGTGCAAACGTTGGCAACTCTGAAGAGCTTCAACAACAACGTGTCGCAATTAATAAAGTTAGTAAAGGGAAGTAGAGACGGAGAATACTTAAAGTATTTAAGTTAAAGAACAGAAAATAATTTCTCAACATTTTTAAAAGTTGCTTTTAAAGTTTATTTATATACCATATATAATGAAGATGTTGCTAAGGTCTTTCTTTCCCTTAGTCTCATTCATCTAAGTAGACACGCTCGCATTTTCGGCTTTTGTTGGGTTCGTAACCGTTGATGGAGCAGGCAGGGGCGCGGCTGATGTGGGAACATCCTGAAGAGCCGAATGGGAGTGAACATGAGGTTTGCCAGTCGTATGGGAATGTGTTTGATTTCCCTTCTCGTGTCCCTGATGAGCCTGATGATGATGTCCCTCGGACTGCTGAATCCAGGCAATCAGGGTAATAGTTACGATCAAAATTGTGGCACGCATTTTCTTTGCCTTCTTCAGTCTTCAACTCAAGCAAGCTCACTGAGTGACTTCTTCCCAATCTTAGCTTGGCAGACCTTTTTATAGCTGTTAAAGCAAACCTTATCGTTCTGCATTTTTTGGATTAGTCAGTATTGTGATATTTAAAACACATTAACACTGCGATAAAGGGCTGCTTCAAAGCGCAGCTGGTTCTTTGTTTGTTGGCAAAACATTTGTACGCATTGATTGTACGCGAGAAAGATAAGGTAAAGGTTTAAACAGAGTTACTTTTAGTTTGTACTAACTTTTTAAATGAAAAAAAGCGTAACTAAGAGAAAAAAAAATGGGGAAGAAAAGTAACTCAGAGTTAAGTATAACACACAATAAAATACTTAAGATAGTGCAGTTGCAAAGACCTTATAAATTACTCTACCGACTTCACTACATTAGATTCCATTGAAGACTCCACAGCAGACACTTCTGAGAATCTCCTAATATACTCTGCAATCAATTCCATAAATTAAACACCAACAAAATTCTAGAAGATCCCATATACTACTATAACTTTCCTAGAAGGTGCTACAGAAGGCCCTCCATGAGGCCCCAAAGAAGTTCCTTTCCATTCAACAAAAGTTACTTCATAAAAATTCAATAAAACAGCCTCCTAAAATTTGTTTTAAGCAACCTACAGCATTCATTGCAAACAACCATACCGAGCACCCTCTACATAACCCTACAAAGCACCTTATGCCAATAAAAATCAAGTGGGAATGTATCGAACTTCTTTTCTGCAATCAAAATTCAGTTGAAAAGTCATTTTCATAGAGTTTTCCTTTGCCTAAGCTTGTGTTGCTGTTTTCTGCTAATAGCCTGAACGAAATTGCTTAATCATCTGGTCACGGGGTGCAGCCAGGGGGGGAGAGAGCTCTCAGTCTTAGATGGATTCATACACACACACACACACACACAGAAGTTGAGCTCATTTGGAGCAAGCTGGAAAAACTATGAAACTATGAAATAAAATGGAATAGTCTCAAAAGAGAACTCAGGCAAGGCAGTGAGGTGCGTGATGAGAGGGGAGGGGAGAGGAGAGGAAAGGAGAGGGTGGGTGGAGTGAGGTTTCTGGGTTTCCGGCGGGTATTTCAAAGCAGTTGCCAGAAATGTTATTATGCAAAATAATAACAACGCATCGCACTATGAAATTAAATTTCGAATCCCAGCAGTGAGTAAACTTAAAATACAAGTTATTGCAGACCCCCCTCCCCTTCCTTGGCATGTGCATGGCTGTGTGTGTGTGTGTGTGTGTTGCCACATGACTGCCTCTGGCTGAGGCGGCTGCCTCTTGCCATTTGATACCCCTGCCCAGGGGGCACAAACAGACTAAGCGCAGCAGTTGGGCTTGGCAAACTCGGGATACAGAGGGTATAGATTATAATTGAACGCAACACAGTAAGCACGCTGAGAAATATGATAATGTTGCAGAGTGAACTAAGTATTACAGTTACCCATCGAACTGGACTGTGCAAAGTGATAAGTCTGTGATGTTTAGCAGGTATGTGTACAGTGGAATTACAAGGTGTTCTAAGGAAGGCTGAGGAATTGAGAGTCTGCACAGGGCAACAGTTAGTCGCGCATACTTTGGCTTAGTCATTTCTTCTTGTTTGGTTTTATTTTTGTGTTGTGTTCTTTGGTTTTGTTTTTATTTGTGTTGTTTCAACTCCAGTCTGCCTCCGCCCCCCTCCCTCTCTCACTCTCTCTCGCCGTGTCTTGCTCGTTTGGCTGCGTTTGCCGTTTTGGCTCCTTTTTTATTTTCGTGGGAGTTGGAAGACAAATTGATTTCATGTCTGAAACTTCTTAAGCGCCTGCAACGGGGGAATCCTTGGCGTTGCTGCTGTTGCACTACTTTCTTTTCACTGTACCACCCACAAACACACACACACACACACACACCCCGTTGCTCGGCTCTGTTTGATATTATGCTCGCTCGCACACACTGCGAACCCTTTGGCTTTTTATTTAGTTTAAACTTGGCTAGAAATTGATGCGCCCGTTCGAAACAATACAAAAGGAACAATAGCAACAACAATAACATGGCACATACATGAAGTAAGGCAACATGTTGCCAGAAAGCGACTGCCACGCCCACCGAAACCTTTCTTTATCCAGCCCCCCCTCCCCCTCTTTGTGCAGCTCGTCGTCGCATGTTGTTGGCGCATATTTTGCAGTGGAAAGTGCTGCGGCTTCGCCTGTCATAGTCCTGACTCTAGACTGAGCCAACCTCCCCCCATCCCTTCTCTACTGATTCCCAACGTCAGCTAAATATTCGCAATTTTATTTCTATTCCCCAAGTGTGGCCATAAATTGCCGTTCAAGAGTGCCTGCCCCCATACTTTCCTCCTCGTCTTCTTCCTTGCCGTTGTCTTCTGTTCTGTTTACAGTTTTAGGAGATTTTGAAGTTTGCAGTTTACATTTTACAGCTTACACTTTGCACTTTAACCTCTGCCCTTGGCGGCGCTGGCTCTATCTCTTTGCTTTCTCTCTCCCCCTTCCTCATCTCAATCAATTTGCAGTTTGGGGAGTATAAGCTGATTTTGGGTTCCATTTTCGATGCGATTTTTCGGCAATTTTCCCTTACTCAAAGTGAAATTTGTTTGGTCAGCTCAAAGAGTGCGCTGCGATTTTCAAAATTCTTGGATAAGTTGCAGCTTTGTGAGAGAGAGAGAGAGAGGGGGAATGAGAGGAAAGGGGTAACCATTGGAAATGAAACTTTTTGTATAATCTTCAAAGTTTGAAAGGAGTTACAAATCTTAATTGAATTCATTAGAAATGGCCATGAAATTGAGCTACACGAAAGTCAACATGCTGCGGTTTTATATGTTTCGATTTGTATATTGAACATGAACATATAGAGCATATAGTATACTATCGCCGTATATCTGAGGTGGAAATATTGAATGGAAGTTGGATTCCGGGTAAAAGTGAGTTAGCTTGCTCCGTTTCCATGCACTGCGATGTGAATATTGAACAAGAATATACGAGGGTCGTTTGATAAGTCCGTGACTTTTTGTATTTGCCGCGCACCTGCTCTAAATACAACACTGCTCCTGTCAGCAGTTATCGATTAACAGCTGACTGTAAAATTTTGAGAAAGCTGCGTTTTTTGGTTTGCGTTTTATAGGCATTGAAAGCAGACGATCTCGTGAATTTTAACGAAAATGGAAAAAAGTGAATTTCGTGTGCTAATGGCAAAATTTCATAAATTGGGCTACGAACTGCTACCCCATCCAGCATATTCTCCAGATTTAGCCCCCTGTGACTATTTTTTGTTTCCAAACATGAAGAAATGGCTCGGCGGTAAGAGATTCGGGTCATCACAGAAACAAACGACTATTTTGAGGGCCTTGAGAAAACCTATTATTTGGAAGGAATAAAAAAATTGGAAAAACGCTGGACTAAATGTATAGAGCTAAAAGGAGATTATGTTGAGAAATAAAACGCTTCTTTGACGAAAAAAATATATTTTATTCAAAAAGTCACGGACTTATCAAACGACCCTCGTATATAGTTTATACATTTACCTTTTTTCAAGAAGTAAAGAAGACAGCGAGAATGAGCAAAATTTGTTCAATACTCTTGAAAAGTTTGGCACACTCTGTATTTATTTATTACAAAATAAAATCAAGAAATTGAGATTCACCTATTGAACAAGAATAAATATTTGCTTATAGATTTCCCTGCAATGGTCCAAGGCTGAAAAGTGTTGCAAGTCTAACATAATTGATAAAAATATGTCACCAATGACATTTGTTTATGAAAGATATTTGCTGCATTGTCATACAAAATTCACTCTTCTGGCCTTCAAATATTTCAAAAGCCTCTGGAAAGCAGCTTATTCATTAGAAAACTCAATCTGAATTTTACATTTTGATTTTCCTTTGAGTGTGAGCCCTTCTATTGTACAATATATTTATTTGAAATATTTCTCTGAACAAGAAAGGCAGGCGCGGTGAGGGGGGGGAAGAGGGAGAGAGATGGATATGGACATTTATTCCATATTGAATTTCACCTTTTAACTGGAAATAAATTTTTTTTTTTTTTGCAATTTTCTTTGTTCGATTTTAGCACAGCATTTTATTGGATTCTTCGATGAAGTATTTCGTATTTTAATCTACAAACATTGTGCAGCTAAGCTGCTGTCTGCCTTATGCACTTTGTAACAGTTTTAATTTGCCCTATTTCTCTGACGCTGCCTCCCACTCTCTCCACCCCTCCTCCCTCGCCCTCTTTGTCTTTGCCCTTGCTGCATACGTGGGATACAAAACAAATTCCATGCAATATTTTCAATATCAATAACTCGAACGTTTTTAGTTATCAAAACAGTTTATCCATACTAAGTAAGTACCTGGCTTCACTTTTGCCATGCAACGAGCTACGGAGAACTCCCCTTTCCCCCTGTCCCCCCCTCATGCTCTGTTAGATCCCTAAAACTATACTATAAAATGTTGGTTGGAAAAAAAGGAAAGAAAAAGAAAAAAAGAAAAACTCTAGTTGAGTCGAGCAAAAGTTTTGTTGTTTTTCCGCACTCGCTGCTCGATTGCAGTTTTTGGTCTCACTTCACACTCTTCGCTCCTCGCTCTCCTCTTCCCCCCCCCTCTCTCTCTCTTACTCTCTCTTTTCCCCTCTCTATCTTTGGCTCTCTGTAGTTCTTGCGTGAAAATCCTGGCAACTTGTTAGCTTATCCGGTGATTACATCGATAATGCTACGTGGTGTTTTAGCTACAGCGCTACGTGCTGCTTATGCCCCCTCCCCTACTTCCCTCTGCCTTGCCATGTTGCACGTTGCCAGTTGCAGTGCAACTCAAGCGACTGGGCGTGGCTGTGGGCGGTTTGATAGAGCGAGAGAGAGAGAGAGAGTGAGGAGGGGGGGGAGAAGCGTAGCTTGGGAATAGGCGTCGGCCAAATGATACTCTTGCCATATTCAACTCTGTCTGTCTTACTGCGTACCTCCTCCCTCCTCCCTCCTCTCTTTCTGTGTTTTTCTTTTGGCACCAAGCGTACTTCAGTTAGACACAAGGAAAACAACAACAACAACAACAACGACAGAAACAACAACAATAAGCAAGCTACTCAGCTATTTTTCTTTGTAATACCCTGTAGAATGATTTCAGCAAGGAAGTATCCGGAAACTAAAGTTCTATCAATTGTTTTAGTTCAATTAAGGTGCTATACAAATAATTTAGATGATATATTTTTGTTAATACATAAAAGTTTTTAGTATTTAATTGTATTCTTTGAAGTAATATATATTTTTAATAGTATTTTTTGTAAGTATTGCTTAAGTATTTTCTTTTTTTCAGTAACAGAAACAATCAGTTAAGATTTTCGTATTTATGCATTTATTTTTTATTTTATTTATTATTTTATTTTCCTCTACAGTTACAGAAATAAATTATAAAATTAAAATCTATTAATTATTTGTTCAATTCATGATAGAAATTATAATATTCTACGGTAGTTTCATTTGATTTTCACACCTTTATTGTACTTAATTTTTTTGTTTTTAGAAAACTTTATTTTGGAATTATCTTTTTTTTTTTTAAATTAAACATAGTACATTGTAAGAGGAGTACGAATAGGGGCTTATACCTTCTTATTTCTAGGGTATCTCACAGTTCATCTGCAATTTGCAAATGCACTTTTTGTCCTTGTTGTAGATTCGGCATACAAATGCGCAAGATGCAGTTGGTTTTCGAAGGGGAAGAGGGGCCAGAGAAAAGGAGAGAATTTCTTCGCTTTGCTGGCACCCAAGAGAGGTGTTGAACAGGAGGGTGATGGGGTAGGGGTACAAGGGTGGCCTCTCCTCTATCGACTCCCACGCATGTTGTACATTTTATTGCCAGAGTCAAGACAAGCTGCGTCAAGGAGTCTCGACTCGACGTCGAGTTCAGTCGAGAGTTGTAAGCAGATACATTTGTATGTGCAAACATGTATCTGCTGCTCCCAGCCCCCTCTTCCCCCTCCTCTCTTTACGTTGCCTCTGCTGCGTTTCACTAGCTGTTATTCACGTGCTCAATCAATTTTTCAAGTTTTTACGGCCGCAGCCGGCACCGACGGCGACTGAGAGACAGACAGAGAAAGGGAGAAGGAGGGGGAGAGGGAGACAGAAGGAAAGGGACTGAGGTGGGCAAAAAGCAAACTTAACACGAGGCCCCCGAAAGCGAATACAACAGTTAGAGATAGCAGCGTGACACGCGCGGAGGGAGGAACTATTTATAAACAACTATCGCGAAATTATGCAAGGTTAAATGCAAGTTGAAGTTTACTTTGAATACTTTTAGTACTTTTTTTTGGGAAATACCTATATTTTGTGATGGCAGGGTGACACGACCAAGCCACAAATTATGCAATTTTAAATAGAATTTCGATGTTTCATCGCATTTTAATATTTTGCCTTTTTTTCTTTCAGTATTTTCTTCTTTTATTAAGAATATTTATAATCGGAGTTACGAGTACTTTAAAGTGTTTGAAAACAAACTTGGATTCCGATAGTATTTTCTAGTATTTTATTAAGAGACTACATATAATATAATTATTTAGTATTTTTTTTATTTATTTTATTTATTTTATCATATCAGCATTTCTGCTTTAATTTATTTTTTTCCCCCTTGAAGACTTGACAATTATTACTTCGCAAACCTATCGTATTATGCCTTCCCTCACATTGTCATCTCTAATGTCGATTGCAATTCGTTTGACTCTGGCGTCTCCTTTGACTCCTTTGGCCAAGGAGGTGCTGCTGCTGGTGCCACTACTGCTGCTTGCTGCATACGCTACGCTTTTTGCCAGTTGCAACCGCTAGCGACCGCAGTTGCAGCAACTTTTTGTTGCCCTCGACTTGGAGTTGAACTGCAAGTTGGCGTCTGGCGCTAATGATATTTCATTGGAACTGATTTATAGTAAGTTGCTCGCTTCTTAGCTCGCTCTCCCCACTCCTTTCTTTCTCTGCCTCCTCCTCCTCCTCCTCTTGCTACCTTCCTTACTCCTTCACTCTTCGTGCCTGGCAATTTGTGTGCGTCCTGTGCGATAAGAGGTCAACAGTTGAATGCGTTTTTATGGATTTCCCTTAACGAGAGAGGTAGAGAGAGTAGGAGCGAGAGAGAGAGAGATATATGGAGAGAGCGAGGCAGAGAGATAGATCAAAGCCATAAAAGAAAGACGCGTGCCCAGCAGATGGCGCCACTGCAATTATGCTGCAATTGAGCATAGAAGAATCGAGAAGGAGAGAGATAAAGAGAGTAAGAAAGATAGAAAAAGGTTAAGGAGAGAGGGAGATAAAAAACACTGAATTTGCTAGAAATATGGTCTTCATGTTGGTTCAAGGACCAACAGGTGGCGCTTTGGTGGCAAGTGAGCAGTACCTTTAAAATGAACTTTCTAGCTTAGCATCATTAAGATAATATTTTGCTTATTCCACTATAGATTCCTTATCCAAATAGAGTCGTAATGGGTTAAAGTTGATATATACATATATATAAATACAGATGTTTTATGTATAGACTACAAATTAACTTTAAGAACAACATTATTGAGGTTAAGTCAATAGTTTGAGGTTAAATATGACAGCAATACCAATGGAATGGGAAATCAAACTATTTTTGTAATATAAAGTTTAATTATTTGAATTATTATATATGTATATTATTATATATTATTTTATTGTATGCATATATATATTATTTCTTCCTTAACTTTTCGAAAATACCCTCAACTCATAAGCAAGTTTTCATTTTCGTAACTTTAATTTAAATTTCTTCAATTTTATTTAGGTTAATCTTTAAAAAGGTCTAGGAAATCGAAAGTGTTTTACTCTTGAAGCGCCAAACCAAACCAATATTTAAAGAAAAACCCAAGATCGCATCAAAGACGGGAACAATTTGAATGCCAAATGGGGCGTGGCAGCTGCAAGGCGAGGGAGAAGCTGCCACAGAGGGAGCTGAGATTGAATTTGAGACTGCGCTAATCTTGCAGACTGACTGATTCGCCTGTGACTGTGATTGCAATTTTGCTGGTTGTCGCTAGGTGTCGCCACTAAAGGGGGTGGGGCAAGCTTACTGACAGAGTTGTGGCCGCATGCCACTTTGTGTTGCACTGTTGCTGTGGTTGCCTCGCCTCAATGGGATGCGGACATAAATTAAGTTTTTTTCTCCGTTTTTTTTTTTTGGGGTTTTCTGCTTGCTCTCTCTCTCTCTCTCTCACTCTTCTGCCTTCTCTGTCCGTCGTTCTTGAAGCGAAGTAAAAACAATTTGTGAAAAGTTCTCAGCGTCATTTTCTGCTCTTCTTCTTCATCTTCTTCGCTGGTTGTTGTTGTTTGAGGCATTTCCCGTTTTGTGCGCTTTAGTTTTTATTTGCCACGCAATGGGGGCGTGGCATGTGGGCTGTCCAGGTAAAAAACTTGAGTTTGAGGGGGCGGGGGCGGGGGCGTGGCAGTTATGTTAACGCAATTATTACGCATTTCTTATGATGTAATCAGACGCAGCTTGGGTTTCAAATGGAAAATATGCCCGAGTTGCTTTTGTGGCGAGAAAACTTTTGCCTGCTGCCTGCCACCAGGTGGGGCAAGTACACGGGGCGAGCGAAGAGAGAGAGAGGGGAGTGAAGCGAAAATGAAGCGAAATAAAACTAAATTATGGCAATTGAAAATGAAAAGCGAAAATTAAGCGCATAATAAGGAGCAGCTGTAGAGGGGATGAAGTGGCAACGCAGAGGGAGAGGAGCAGGGGGAGGAGAGTGCCTGTGTAGAGGGAAGATTAAAGCAACAAGCGTTGAAAGGACTCACAGGACTCAAGGACTCGACAATGCCAGGCACAATACAATAAACAACAACAACAACGTTTTCTGGAAACAAACTGCCAAAATATGAAGCAACAAACCTCAACGCAGCAGCCTCTCTCGCACTCTCCCTCAAGTGGCAGGCGGTTTATTGCGCGCATGGGAGGGCGTGGCACATCTCCCACCCCCCCCGCGATTTACACAATGAACAGAAGCAGCAGCAACGTCTTGCGGCACTGCGAGTTGCATGCGCCACTTAACGAGAGCGTCTTGTCTCGAGCTGATTTCGCCTTTCCTTCCTCCTGCCCTTTCTCCTCTTTCTTTGCTTCGTCTCCTGCTTGTTTTTCTGCCTCGCATCCACGCGCCTTAAATCAGTCAAAAGGAAATCGACTTGAGTCCTGAAGGAAGCAACAGAAAATTAGGCGAGGCGACAAAAATGTCAACAATGAAGTTGAGCATTAAACGCAATTGGAATGTGCAAGCGGCAAGAGCAAAGAGTGGGAAAAGTAGCAGAAGATGAAGTTCAGTAAAGTTGTGGAAGTAGAAAGGAAAGACAGAAAAGGATGAAGTGGAACGTAGTTATAGTTGTAGTTGTAAAATACCCTGGAAAAAGCAATAAAGATAGTAAAAATTTAAAAGGTTTATTTAGATTGAAGTAAGTTTCATTTTTTCATTGCTTTTCATTTTTTTAAGTTTCTGGCAGAATATATTCAATTTGTAATCTGCTTCAATTAACCAAGATATATAGGCATCTTCATGTCAAATTTTATGATCCAATAACTTACAATCACAGAGATCTGCAAGAAACAAAATAATTATTATAAGTTGTTCAACAGATAGTCCAACTCGACAACTGTGTCGCCTGCCCTGACCTGGAATGTGCAATGTGCAGTGTGTGACATGCAAGTATGTCTGCAACTGTGTATGTGTGTGTGCTTGTGTGTGTATTTGTGGGATGTAAAAACAAACTGTTCTGTCACTCAAATCTGACAGAAGACAAATCGCATTGCATCGCATTGAAACGAGTCGGGTTGATTCCAGTCGAGTCGCGTCGAGTCGATTCGAGTTGATCGCATTCAATCGAAATCGAAAATCAGATTCACTGAGTACAACTAGAGCAATGCATATACATGTATAGTATACTATTGTGAATTTTCGCTACTCACTCGAGCAATCAATTCACAATTACGTAGCGTCACTCTCCCCTGTGCACGTATGCGATGCTCAATTCAATCTTTCAGTTGTCACTGACACAAAAAAAAAGAAAACACAATATGCAAAAGGCAGCAAGGCACACACGCACATACCAATACACACAAACACATACCTACACACACACTCGCACACACACCTCGCAACACACACGCTCTTAGAGCTCAAGCAGTTCAGTTAGTTAGGTTAGGTTTAGTTTGTCTTGTGCTGCTGTTGTTATACCCTTGCAAGGGGTGTATTAACTAGTAGACATCTATTGATATTTTTTTTTTTAATATAGAGTATATATATTCTGAATGCTCATCAAAAAGGCAGTCAAGCTAGCCTTGTCTACCTATTGCAAAACAAACAAGTCTCTCCGTCTTAAGGCTTTACTTATGAAACTTGGTAAGAGATTTTTAATGCTGCCTGCTGTACATAAGACCTGCTGTATATCAGACCTATATATAGTATACATATACATATATATATACATATATATATATATATATATTGTATGACAATCTATCTATCAGTATATGTTGCAATAAAGAACGAAATCTGATTACATCGAATCCAAAACCTGTAAGAGTATCAAACCTTCCGCATTGTCGAACAAAGTCTTTCATTCTACTTGCTGTTGTTGTTGCTTTCTTATTTAGCATGCATAGCTTGATAGCTTCGGGTGTGTGTGTGTGTGACAATAGCATTCGCAATGCGAAATCTAATGAAACGTGTTTAAAACAATTTGTTTCCCACATTGAATTATCCAGGCGACTGCATTCGATTTCTTTCCCAGGGACGAACGAAGTTTCAGCTATAATGATGCACGTATGTGCAGCGGTGTGTGGCTGCACGGGTGTGTGTGTGCGTGTGTGAGTGCCTGAGCTAACCCGTTATCAACTTGCCACCGCCGCATGCAACGTGTGGCAACATGGAAAGCAAAACCGCAAAAGCAAAGCGCAACTTTGTAAGTGTCTCGAGCTATTTGCATTTCCATAAATGCTTATTATGTTTGCGAAACCCCAAAGGAATTTGATCCCTCACTCAATACCCAGTGTTGTCTGCGTCTATGTGTGTATGTTTGTGTGTGTGTGTGTGTGTGTGTGTCACACTAGTTGCGCGCTTTCTTCTCCTTGCCACTTTCTATCTCTCACTCAACTCGAAAACATTGTGGGAAAGTAATAAATAGTTAGTGTGTGGCTCTCAGTGCGTATACGCAATGAAGCAAAATTATTAATTTCACTTGAGTTGATTTATATTTTAGTTAAGTAATTGCTTGGTAACGTTTCTTACTTTTCATATTTAAACTCAACTTTCTTCTTTTGCTTTATCTCTAACTGATAAGGAGCCCATTGCGTATACGCAATGTGTTTTTTGCTTGAGTTGGTCGATTGAGGCATTAACTGTGTTATCTTGTTTCTCTTTTCTCACTGTGCTGGTCTTTCTTTTCTTCACTTTTTTTGTAGTCTCTCATTATGCCTTAAAACTGTCTCACATTGCGTATACGCAACGTGTTTATTTCTCTTTTAGTGAGCTGTGAATCTTGTTTAGCTTGTAGCTGAAGCTCATTCCTTTTTTTCTGCTCTCTCTCTCTTTCTCTCTTTCTTTCTCTTTTTGTCTTTTTCCCTTCATTACACGCCCTACGGTGATTCTTTTACATTGCGTATACGCATTGTTGCACTTCATCAATTTGCATGCAAACTCTTATCGAGTTTTAGCTTTGATTCTAGTTCCCTTTTCTTTGCTGTTTCTTCTTCGCATCTGCTTGAGGCACTTGCAACATACTTGCTCACATTACGTATACGCAACGTTACCTACTGGCAACCTGTTTGCTAGTTATTTAATTAATCCTCCTACTTCTTTTTACTCTCTTTACTCTTTCCTCTACTCTTTGCTCAATTCCTTTTATTTAACTCTTCAATCATGTGTCTCGCATTGCGTATACGCAACGATGTCTATTGTCAAACTTAGGCTGCATCCAATTGTCTCCTGCTGTGTGTGTCTGTGTGGTCCAAGTGAATTTCGCAGATGATTTAATTTATTTTTAATAAAAAACTGAGGTTTCTTTTGCCCCTCCCCCGTCTCGCTCCTCTCGAACCCTTTTGCTCTGGTGCTGCCTTTTTGTGATTTTTAAATCATGAAAACGAAATGGTCTCATAATAAAATTGAAACAGCAGGCGACCAGGCAGCAACAACAATGTGTAAACACATGTAAGCTCTGCCACAGTTGTTGTTGCTGTTGTTGTAGCTCTTCCTGTTATTGTTGTTGCCAGCGACTGCCGTTGTCTGTCTGGTAAACCAAAATTGTTGCTCGTTTTCCGCATGAATCACTTGCATCATCATCATCATCATCCGCATCTTCTTTCCCCCCTCTTCTCTTCTCCTTCTTCAACCCTTCAACTCGTGCTGAAACCACAGCACAGTAATTGTGTATGTGTGTGTGTGTGTGTGTGTGCAGTCACACCCACACACACACACGTAACAGTTTGGCTGTGCACTTTGTAAGTAGCTTTTAATATATTTTGCCACAGGCCAAAAAAAAAACAAAAATCGAATATATAAAAAAAAGATATATAAACTACATATGCACATATATATAAAATATGTGCATTTGTGTGTGTGTGTGTGTGCGTGTATCGCTGGTGTGTGCTGGCCTTTTATGTGTGCTAAAATTGGATTAAAATTAAAATAAAAAGCACAGAAGGCAGCGCTGCAGCAAGAGCTGCACACGTAGCAAACTCTTAGATGCCCATTGATTCCAGTCTAACTTTCTCAGTTCCAAAAAAAAATTATCTTTCCATGCTCCGCATATATTTACAGGGTATACACGAGTTGGCATAACAAATATCATGTAGCCATCATTTTTAATCTCAGAGTTATCAATGATTTCTGTCTAGGAAAATCTTACTTAATTGCTTGCTCGTTATTCTCATGTATATCCCTCTCTCTCTCACACACACTCCCTCCTTTGTTTCACTCCCGATTTACAGGGTATCAGGGAGTGTGCAAGTGTGCACACAAAATTAAATGAAATAAAATACAAAATCAGCGTTCAGAGGCCAAAAGCCAAAAGCAACAACAACAACAACTGAAAGCCCGCATGCGAAAGAACCTCCCGAAAAAAAAGAAAAAAAAAACAGATGAAATGAAAAATAATATAGTTCCGATTTGATTGTTTTACATTCGATTGATTCTTCAGTTACGATGCGAGTATCCACTCGATGCGAAAACAGTTGCGTACCTAACCTATAATTGGCCGTATAAATATCTATTTGTATTTTATGAATCATTTATGCGTTGTAAACACTGGCAAACAATGCAATAGTTATACCCCACACACAAACACACACACACACACACACAGTAATATACGTACACTAAAGTGCACAATCTGTTTGTATTTGCACAATATGTGGCTGGGGCGATGTGTCGATTCGTTTATGCGTGAGCGGGTTAATGTTAATTTGTGAGTTTATCATGTGATCGAAAATTATTGTAAATAATTCGTGAACCTCTCAATATTATTGGGTAATATTGTGTGTTTTAAATAGTCAATGGTTATGAACTAAATAAAATTTAGTTTTTAATCGAATATCTTAATCGATTTTCTGTTATTCTGACAAGTTGTTTCAGTTTGAGAATTTTCATTTTGCATTTGAGAATCTTTTTGCAATATTTGAACGCATTTTAATGTTAAGCGACAGATATTGAATACCGTAAAAATCACTGTATTTTTAGATTTGTTTAAGAGATTTATCGATACTTGCTCCTCGCTAATTTCTACTTTATCAAATTTTTTTCAATTGAATTCCGATAGGTATTTTATATTATTTTTATTAATAGGCTGATTGCAATAAAAATAAATTAAAAACATATTGAAAATAAAAGAATAAAAGTTTAATAATTTGAGTGATTAATTGTGCATTTAACAGTTTAAAATATACAAATTTATCGCACAGATAAATCGATTTTCTGCTATCCAACTCTTGCCTGCTCAATTTAAATAGCTCGATTGCTTTGTGTTGCGTTATAATAAATGAATAACAAGCAAAAGTATTTGTTAAATAACAATTAAAAATCGAAATAAATTTAATACTTAAGATATGTGTATTTTTTCGATAAGTTATCGCTTCAACATGCCATCGCCCGCACCTAGCAAATTAATCGAAGAATGCACTAATTTTATTGACATATCGCGCAAGCACAGCAAGAAATGCGATCACAAGTTGAGCTCAGATTGAGCCAATTAGACACACATCAGTATCCATTATGGTCAGGGGGCGTGGCATGTGAGAGGAGAGGAAGTATGTTGCGGGTTGTTGCAAAGTTCAGGCAGCTGTCAGTCTGAGCTGTGCCTGCCTTTTTTCGAGTGTAGCATAAGGCGGACTTACACACACACACACATACAAACATACTTATACACACTCACACGTACACACGCAGTTTATGCTTAGCTCTGCACATGAGCTCATGTTGTTGTTGTTGTTTTCCAAAGTTTTCGCTGACGTTAGCAATGCGAAATGTTCTTGTTGTTGGTTCTATTAACATTTAAACTAAGTGCAGGTCACGCCCTGTCGCTGCCACCCCCCCCTCCAGAGTCTGCCTGTCAGTTAAAAGGCGGTGTCAATTACTCGCCAATTGTTGTTGTGTTGTTGTTGTTGCTGTTGTCTTAAATAGTTGAAAATGTTGCACTTGACATTTTGCGAGCCTGCCTGATGGGCAGAAATTTTGATTTATGTGCAGAAGACCGCAGAGCCACGCACGCACACAACGCACACCCAACACACACACACACACACACAACGCACACCCAACACACACACACACACACACCTTCACTTACACATACATACACCCGCACATACATATGTATCTATCAGATACATGTGAGCAACAGCCGCTTCATTAATTTGTCATATGAAGCGATGCATAAAACAGATATAACTACCGCCAGAGTCCATGGATACATCATTAAGCGGCCTGGCATTCCCCTCTCTCCCTACACTTCCTCTACCCCTCTCTCTACACTCCCCACCCCCTTCCCTTCCTGCCACACACACAAATGCAATTACACTTTTCAATTAACACACGAATTATGAAATGAAAATTGCAAAAAAAAGAATCATTTGCGCGCGAGGTCAGAAGAAAGAGCAAGTAGAGGGGGGAAAGGGGAAGCAGGCCTGCGGGGAGCAGCAACACCCAGCATAACCAGTGCAGAGACACTGAAATTATGCGAATACATATGTATTAATTTTTAAAAATGCGTTTAAATTGAGATTTAAATAAAAGTGTCAGCTCTGATTTGCATGGTAAATGTGGTGGCAATATTTGCAGGCTGTTCTCAGTTGGAGAAATACCTTAAAAGTGTGAGGGAAAAAGTTTTTAAAAGATTTAAATTACTTATGAACGTATTGACAGTAAAATGTCATCATAAAAATGGATTTAATTGCTGTAATTAATATATTTCATTAGTATTACAATTAAGCCCAAAAAAGTATGCAGTTAATGAGTATTACTATTAAGCCCAAAAAAGTATGCAATAAATTTGTAAAAACATAATTACCCGCGAAAACTAATTATTAACTATTAATTATGTAAAGAAACAATATTTTAATGAGATTTCAAGGTATATTAAATAGACAATATTATTAAGAAGGCTTTAAAAAATTTTGTGAAGTTGTTTTTGATTGAAAATCTTTAAGAAATAATCAAAGAATTAAAATAACAGATTTTTATAAAGAAAAACAGATAAAAGTTGAGTGTAGATAATATAGGAAATCAGAAACTAGTAATTATATACATTTTCTATCCACTAAAAAACTTGAAAACTTTCAGCTCAATTGTGCGAAACTGTTGCAAAGAAAGAGAACTAACCTGTAAATGCTCTCAAGCTACGCAAATGATGCTAAAGAAAGGAATAAAGGACGCACAATAGAGCTTACGATTCCCTCTTGGCAATTGGGTGAACTGGCAGTGAAATTGCATTATGGAACCAGTTGAATTGTTACTGAATATGGCAGCAGCGATGACAGAGAGAACGACGCTGATTTATGTGCGTGTGGCTGCTGCTGCAGGAGGAGGGGTAAGTGAAGTCAAGTGGGGGGGAAGGATGTGCCGCCTTCTTCTGTCTGCCTGCCTGCTTCTCTGTCTGCCTGCCTGTCGCCTTTGCCAGCATCGTTCTTTATTTATTGTTCGCTCCTTGGCTGTGTTAACCTTGATGCCAGCGGCTGATCCGATTCCGAGTGTTGCTCCTCCCCTCCCCCACTCTCTCTCTCTTTATCTCTGCTGCTTTCTTTCTCTGTCTGTCTTGGCTTGGCTTGGCTTGGCTCTGCTCGGATACAGTCGCTGCTGCCGTGGGCGACAATTGAAATTATGGATTTTATGTGTCATAAGCTTTTATTGATGCAACAATCAAATATTTATGATGACAATTCCCGCTGACAATGATGACGATAAAAGTGCTTTTAGTATGCCATCGATATACATATATACATATCTATATCTGTGTATATATATGTGTGGTCCGTATCACGCTGTGTGCTGTAGATAGATTTCATTTCATGCACTTTGCCAAAAGGTGAACACAATTTTTTATTATCGCCTCGCTTTGTGCCATTTTTTCTGTGCCATTTTCCATTTGAGGCATTATCTATTGATTCTCAACTATATGGTATATGGTGACAGCGTGAGTTTTATTCATTCCAATTATTCTGGCTTTATAAATATTCGCCTGGAACTCGAACTAAAGGGACACCTGCCGTGCATCAGTTGGAATTCGCCAAATGGTGGATATATTGCTTTGACGCATCTCTTTGTACACTCTGCCGCCGGCGAAAGTCTCGTTTGCTTTTAATATCATTTTTTTTTATTTACAGTTTTGCCTTTTCAAAAACACTCGCTAAGGTCGAAATCAAATTTTGTTTTTGATTCGTAGTTCGTGGAAAAATGTTTTGTTGACGGAAAAAGGTTTTTTCTCTACAGGGGAGAAGTTTATTTAATTAATATTTAAAGTATCGGTATTTTTTTAATTTAGAAAAATATAAGAATTTTTTAAAAGTTTAGAATTTAGCTTTGCTTTGCCTTTGCTTTGTTTTTGAATTCGTTTTGATTTATCTGCTACTTTTGCTTTGTTTTCTATTACCTTTTTGTTTTCATTGCCTTTTGCCTTTGAATAAGTTTAAAAACCTTTAAGTTCTTTCAAGCAACGATCTTTATGCTACATGAATCGATTACATTGGCCCAGCTTGCTATCGATTATTCGATTAATCTCTGCAATTAACACAGTATGCAAGCATTTTCCCATTATCCGTTGCCTTTTCCCCCGAGCAACGTTTACGGATTATGCAAAAGCAGAAGGCGCAGATAATAGTTGCATACTCGTTTAACTAGCTGCACACACACACACACACACACACACACTCATACACACTCACACACACAGAGACAACATATAATTTATGTAGAGCCGACTCACACTCACATGGAAAGACAGCTATTCACTTGGGCTCGCAGTTCAGAGTTCAACTCGTTCCCGCACTACCTGCATAACATGTAACCGGGCCAGCGTACAATTCCTTCCCCTCTCTCCCCTGCCTACCCCCCATTTTCCTCCTCCTCCATATGCAGACAGTCAAACAGCGAAATATCTATGAGTGCATCCATTATCCTTAATACACTTACGTGCACTAATGTGCTCCACATTAATGTGGGAGCTGCTTGAAAATTTAGGTTTTTCCTCCCTCTTTTACTTTACTGCACACACTTCCCTCTTCCTTATCCCCAACCTGCTCATTCGCCTCGCTTCTGTCTGTTCGTTTTATTTCTATCTCTCGTTCGGCATTCACATTCGGGTTTTTCGGGGCAAAACAAGAAGCTAAACCGCCACCAGGTGAGGCAACAGTCTGCAACACGTTGCGATTTCCGCTCTTCTTTCCGTTTTCCCTCTTCGTTTTCCCTTCGATTTTCATTTGCCACTGCTAGTTTAATCGCCCTTGGGAGGTGGCTAGGAGGCGGGGAGTGAGGGTAGTTGTGCCGCAGCTACTGCCTGTCGGTCTGTCTGTCTGTTTGTCTGTCTTGGGGCAACGATTTTGTGAAATCGAACCGCAAGTTTCACAACGTGAATTGTTTTCCCTATCAATTTGCAAGCGGTTTGTCACGTCATTTCGTACAAATTTGTCGGGGAAAAACTTTCTCGAATGTGGAGTTAATATAGATTTCAGTAAAGTGAAAACGATTTTGCACTTTTATCGGTTTCGTTTGCAACAACTAAGTGTGCGGCAAGAGCAGTTTGTCAGTTTATCCACAGATAGTATCGGTTAAGGTCGATCCTGGGTGTGGAAATCAGTTTAACATCATTGGGAAAGCTTCAACCTTATGAAAGCTTTGTTAAAATCAACAGACAGATAGAC
Organism: Zaprionus indianus; assembly: GCA_018904595.1. NCBI lineage: Eukaryota > Metazoa > Arthropoda > Insecta > Diptera > Drosophilidae > Zaprionus > Zaprionus indianus. The sequence goes on from JAEIHA010000344.1 coordinate 3,321,464, forward strand.
AGACAGACAGACAGACATACAGGACAGACAGACAGACAGACAAACAGGCAGATAGACAGACAGATAGAAATGGAGACAGACAGAAATACAGACAGACAAACAGGCAGACAGACAGACAGACATATAGACAGATAGACAGATAGACAGATAGACAGACAGACAGGACAGACAGACAGACAGGACAGACAGGACAGACAGGACAGACAGGACAGACAGGACAGACAGGACAGACAGGACAGACAGGACAGAAAGGACAGACAGGACAGACAGGACAGACAGGACAGACAGGACAGACAGGACAGACAGGACAGACAGGACAGACAGGACAGAGAGGACAGACAGGACAGACAGGACAGACAGGACAGACAGGACAGACAGGACAGACTGGACAGACAGGACAGACAGGACAGACAGGACAGACAGGACAGACAGGACAGACAGGACAGACAGGACAGACAGGACAGACAGGACAGACAGGACAGACTGGACAGACAGGACAGACAGGACAGTGGTTTTCGGGGGATCGTGGACTTGGTAGGGTCAAGCAACAACCTTCTAAAGAATTGCTCACCTGTTTGCCATTGAAAAAAGCAGCCAAGTAAATAAATATCGTAATACTTTAGGCTATTTAAATAGACTTAAGCGCAATCGAGCCCTGTTTGCCAAACTATTTGGCCAGTTTTGTCAACAAACTTTACTGTTTTTTATTATTATTTTTTGTTGTATTTTTGTTTTACTCTTTTCTGTTTTGGTTGGCAAATGCTTTAAGCCGAGTTTAAACAGCAAACGGCGGCGAGTAAATAAACGCATATGGCAAACAAACAAATGCGAAAGAGCTGCAAAAAAATGTAGAAAAATGCCGGCGAATGGGGGCGTGGCAGTGTAAGGAAGGTGGCCCAGGGAGGGTGTAGGCAGAGAGAGGGGGGAGGGAGAGAGTGGGGGGGGGGGGGTGGAGTGAGAGGTACCAAATTGTATGCAGGCGCAAATATTTTAAATGTTAACAATAAAACATGCGCACAGTAAATAAATGCACGCTCGCGTGTGTGTGGCGGTTGTGTGTGTGTGTAGCTGTAAGTGTGTGTGTTTGTATATGTATGTGTGTGTGTGTGTGTGTGAGTTTGTGTGTGTGTGTGTGGTGTAAACAACGCAGCGCAGGGCAAACCGAACAAACAAACAGTGAAACAAACAGTTGAGCCTAAAAGTATGCAACGCTTTTGCTTCGCTTGCTGCCTGTTCTGCTCACTCTTTCCCTCTCTCTCTCTCTGTCTTTCTCTTTCATTCTTCCCCGTCTGTTCTGCTGCTGCACCGCGTTTCGCATTCAAACAAAAACCGCTTAAAACACTTTACTATCGCATTTTGGAATTGTTCAAATATTTCCCACCCCCCCCTTACTTCTGCTTCTTTTTGCTCCGCTCCCCTCTCCTTGCCCCCTGGCTGACATTACAACTCGGCAACTACTGCAGTTTTATTTTCTCTGTGCCTTCTCCTTCTTCCCTCTTCACAGCTTGCGCTCCTGCGACAACAACAAAACGATTAAAATTCTCAAATATTTGCGCCAAGTTGTGGAAAAAAATGCAACAAAACAATAGCTGAGCTTAAGTCTGACTTACTGATACCCTGTAAAGTGAATTTGATTAACTGCATTCAATATAGAAACATATTTTGTTGAACATAAATCAAGTTCAAATTGAGACATTTCTAACTAAAAAGTGCCATAGACCTGTCTAACTCTGTCATAGATGCCTGTCATATAAATATATTCACATATGTTGCAGATCCATCACGCCATATAAGTATGGCATATGAGCGTTATAAGATCGCTTTAAATTTGCAACAACAAAAATTGCCATATATTGTTTGACAAGGCGTATGTTTTTACTACAGGGTATCTTTTTGGTATGACACTATATGGAAAGATATGGCAACAAGTTTTTGAACAAACCGATAGTAAATCGTATATGACATAATTGCAATTATCTGGCAACACAAGCACCCAGAGACTGAACTCCAATTACAGGGTATTTAATTCACAGTAACAACAATAACACGACAAGAAACAAACTGCAAAGATGAGAAAAAATCAGTGGAAGGGGGAAGGGGTGTGGGGGAAAGAGAAACATGTTTGTACATGTGTTAAAGCCGGTCAGCAGTTTTATAGCTAAAATTCTATGTTCACGTTTTGCCTTTTTTTTGGGGGGGGTTCGGTTTGTTCCGCGAGGTTTGTCATCTGTGAGTTCCACAAATACAAATATGGAAATAGCTTGTACTATATACATACGTATATAGATCATGTGTATTAGTGTGAGTGTGTGTGTGTGTGTGTGTGTGTGTGTGTGTGTTTGCAGCTGTGCTAATATTGAACTTTGTATGGGCTTATGGGCTGCAATTTAAATAGGGATCTGGTTTCGTTTACCTCGACCAACAACAAAGTGACCAACAAATTGACAAACAATCAGAGCAAAAAATGCTTGTGCACTTAAGCGATTTAAGCTAATTACTGGCTCTACCCTGATACCCTGTAAAGTTCATATGATTGTTATGAATTCAATGAATAAAAAGAAAACTTAAAGTTTCTGTCTTCTAGAAACTACAATAAATTAATTAAATAAATAAAAAAGAATTAAGGCAAAAGCAGAGTCAAAGCAAATAGAAAGAACTTGAGAGCCTTGTTCAATTTGTACACATTCCTTTGCTTAACTCAATTTCCTAAAGTTTTTCCTGAGCACAGAAAGTATTCGAAAAATGTTGCATTTCATCAAAGTCAAAGGACTGATAAAAATAATCAGAAAAGGGACAAAGACGAAGCTGAAATATAAATATTTTTTCATATATGAATATATTCATAACTGCAACTGTTTGCTCGACTTGGATGTACTCATTGAAATATGTGCAAAATGGATGGATGGAATGGATGGAAATATCATCAATATCTATCATCAAAATATTATCACCATATCATCATCATATGATCAAGCTAAGAATCATTCTTGTTACTATCATACAAAGGCAGTTCGACAAAGTTCGTTCATTTTCCTGACTTGCCATAGTCTCTCATACCTTTTTGCTGGTTCCACTTACAGGGTATTAACCTTCCACCACGCTTTGGCTTCACATATATTTTATGTGGACATTGCAAACAATAGAAACTAATCCGAAAATGTTGTCAATCACTCGAAGAGCAACAATAACAACACGAAGAATTGTAAAAATGCAGTGAATGACTTGCAAATAACACACACCCGAACACCTACACACACACCCACGCACACCAGCACACACACACACACACGTGCCTTGATTATTGAAAAACAGAAACCGCAATTGTGTCGAGAAGGGAAGGGCATTGGGCACTGGAACTTGCATGTGCTGGCCAGGACAACGGCCATTGCCATTTGAGCTCGATTTGCTTCGAAAAAAGGATAAATAAACACACACTCCCACACAAACACACACACACACATTTAACTGGTATGCAAATGCAGCCCACACACACACACACGTCAGCAAAAGGAAGAGATACAGAGAGAGAGGGAGGGGGGCTACAAATCTACAAAATATATACGCAAATATTTTACAGTATGTTTTGTTGGTCAAATGATGGTTACCAACAGCAGCAACATTCATCTGTCCGTCCCTCTGTCTGTCTGTCCGTCTCTCTGTATGTCTGTCCGTCCGTCTGCCCAACTGTGTGTGTGTGTGTCTATTGGTGACTGTGTGTGTATTTATTTTAAGTTGTAGTTACAAAATATGCACAAGTCTGGCAGAGTTATTTATATTGTATGTTACACAAATTGCAAGTACTTGGCAGCGGCACAACTAGCTGCTACCCTGCAATATTTGGTAAAGCCAATTAAACTGAACTGTCTATACTTTATGAAGCTGTGATTAGATTTGCAGTTACATACGAGGGTCGTTTGATAAGTCCGTGACTTTTTGTATTTGCCGCGCACCTGCTCTAAATACAACACAGCTCCTGTCAGCAGTTATCGATTAACAGCTGACTGTAAAATTTTGAGAAAGCTGCGTTTTTTGGTTTGCGTTTTATAGGCATTGAAAGCAGACGATCTCGTGAATTTTAACGAAAATGGAAAAAAGTGAATTTCGTGTCAGCATGGCAAAATTTCATAAATTGGGCTACGAACTGCTACCCCATCCAGCATATTCTCCAGATTTAGCCCCCTGTGACTATTTTTTGTTTCCAAACATGAAGAAATGGCTCGGCGGTAAGAGATTCGGGTCATCACAGAAACAAACGACTATTTTGAGGGCCTTGAGAAAACCTATTATTTGGAAGGAATAAAAAAATTGGAAAAACGCTGGACTAAATGTATAGAGCTAAAAGGAGATTATGTTGAGAAATAAAACGCTTCTTTGACGAAAAAAATATATTTTATTTTATTCACGGACTTATCAAACGACCCTCGTATGTTAATTATTCGTCAAATAACGTAAGGATGTTTTGTAATCTGAAAGAAATGGAGATAAATATCAATAGGTATATGTGTTGTTTTTCCCTCTGTCTGTCGGCATATATCATTTATAAAGTTTACTTACCATATATGCTATAAAAACTTTGCAATATTCTCTCAAGTCTAAAGATCTTTCGTTATCCAAAACAATAACTGAAGCAAATTTAAAACATATTTGTTATTAAATTGTTCTATTGCCTGATAAGAATCCTTAACTAAGGACTAGACGAAGACAAATCTATTTTTGGCATCACATTTTGTAGGGTATTCAAAGACACGAGCGCAAAGAGACGAGTGCAAAATGAATAATTTGTGTGACAATGTTGGCTGAGCCTTTGCCGTTTCACTTGGAGAGTCGCCGAGTCGGTGTCGGGCATCGTTTTTTCTGGCTCTGGCAATGCAAATGGAAAAAATATCTTAACATTTGCATCTCCAACATGTGCAGAGGGAGGAAGACAGTGGAGGAGGAAGGGTGGAACAGTCAAAGATTGCGTTTTATATACACGTAACAATGTGCATTTTGGGCTATGGCAGCAAGCAGAGCTGGAAACCGGAACGGGAATCCAAATCTGAATCTGAATCAGAATCAGAATCAGCTTCAACTGCAGATGTCTAGGCAGGCCCAGCTACCTTAGGTGAGGGTGGGGAAATGTTAGGTAAGCTTTGCTAATAGTTTAAATTCATCTGCATGTCTGTCTGTCTCGCTCGCTTGCTCTCACTCGCTCTATCTCTCTCTGTTCTCTCCCGTCTGGTTTCACGCTTTATGCACTGCTAATGATTTGATGTCGTCTCCAGCTCTTACCTCAGATGCACTTCCCTTCCCACAACCAGTCTGCTTTTGTCTTTTACGAGGAGTGAGGAGTGAGAGAGAGAGGAATAAAGACAGCTAGTTTTATGCAACGTACTTGAAGTGCATCAAACTGAAAGGCTTCACAGTTTGTTCACTTTAAGTAGCGACCTCGACTTGTAAGTGTGCTATAAAATACTGCGTAAGGTTATTAAAGGCGAGAGCGACAATCCTCTGACAGTTTATTCTCCATTTGATTATGGCTTGTAGATCCACCGATTGTTCAGGAAACTATATAACTGTAGCATGTCCATTAAGTTTATTAAAACCCCACCCATTTCAACAGTTGCATTTTGATTGAAATTTCCTTAAAGTGCTTTCACTTTTCTGCATTTCTCATTTTACTGCATGATCAACTGATTGTACAGAGAACTATATAATCGACGAAGTAACTATTGCATACCCATTATGTTAGTTTGAAAACCCACTCCCTATTAAAAGATTTCCAGCGTTTTTTCCATATGTATTTTTTTTTTTATTTATTTTTCAATTTTTTGATTTTTTTTTGTGGATTTTAGTTTCTGTTTCCTTTAGCATATTCGGAATTTCGGATGGGATTTCATAGTCTGTTCAAGTGTGTATGTATGTTTGTGTGTGTGCGTGTGTGAGCTTGTTTTGCTTTTTGCTTTTCGATCGAAATGTACAAGATGAGTACAAATTAATTTTATATACACGAACCGAGGGAGGAAATTGGGAAGTTTTTTTTTCGGTATCGGGGATTAGGAATTCCAGATTGAATATGCCATATTGAGATAACAGAAACGTTTGTTTAACATCAATAATTCATTTATTTTGTTTTTCTTTTTATTGTATTCCATTTAAGTAATTTTCTGCGAGTTTTGCCCCCGAACACAAACGGAATGCCCAATGTAATCCCGGTTAGCTGAGTAATTTCAACAATTCGGGATTCCACAGACATTCGATTTGTTGGCCGGGAAACGTATGTCTCGAGAGTGGTATTCAGGGGACAAGGGGACGATTTGTTGTATATTTATGCTTTGCGTATTAATTTTATTTTTCGAGTTTTTTCACTCATGAACTGGTATTTTTTTTTTTTTGTTTTTTTCTTTTTTTCTGTAGCGTAGACATTGAATGCAATACAGTTTGTTTTTTTCATATTTTTTTCCCCATTTTCTTTATCTTTTTTTTTAATGCAATACTGCACACTGAGGGATTACATAGTTTACTTAGCTTTAAGATCAGAGTTGCTTTATTTCGGAATTTTCTCTTGTATCCTTTCTTTTCTTTATTCTTTTGCTGCTAATCGTATCCGTAGTTCATGTGTGCCTCGACTTACCATTGTAAATTTGATTTGCTATGCGATATAATATCTCGACTCTCTAATCTCATCTCATCTGATCGTATTTCATTTTTTTCAATTCTTCTCATTTCATGCGTATTTATTCTCTGATCGATCAAAAAAAAAAATCATCATCATCATCATTATCTCCTAGATACTAGATCTTTTAACGTTATTTAATTTTAAAATGTATTTTTTCAATCTTTCCTGCTTTTTTCTTTGCCTGCATATTTCAGCTGCTCTTGCTTCTTTCGCTATCTTCCTTCTCTCGTTCTACTTATTCTCATTCGCAATTTCACTAATACATTTCTGGTACGTATATAAGTCAGAGTACGTTCTTTCTTTTGGTTAGTCGGTATTTTTTTTTCTTTTTTTCTGTAGGGAGAGGCATTGAAATTGCCTTTAGTTTCTTGGTTTGTTCTCTGTTGCGTTTTTAGTTGCTTCCAGATAAACGGGACTATTATTTTTTTACACATATAAGTTAAATCTTTAGTAATCTTTAATTGTTGTGATTAAGAAAAAACACTTATTGCATTTTCTGCATTTCTGTTTTTCTATTTTTTCTGTTTTTCGTTTATCTTTTTTTTTGCTCTGTTTCAAGTTTATCTATTTTGCTTTTGGCACATTTTGACTTTTTGCACAATTCTTTTTTATTACACATATAAAACACGGAGATAAGCTGCACACATACGCATACAAATGCATTACGTATGCGGCGCAAATACACAGACACATTCAGAGTCAAATTCGCTTAGATGTGTGCGTGTGTTGTGTGCGTGTTGTGTATATGTTGTGCGTGTTTCTATGTACTGTGCATGTGTTAGTTGTGTGTGTTCTCATTTTGTTCTCATGCTTCTAGCTTGGAGAAAGAGCGGGGGGGGGGAAGAGGTCGTGGGTAGCAGTTCGTGTGGGTATTTTCAATTTGGCCAACCGAAGGGGAGGCGTCACAAGCGGACTCATTATGATCAATTCAATGACCGGTTCACTAGTTCATTAAGTGCCCAACTAGATTTCTATGCTCACATTTTTCAACTGGTTCCACTTCAAATAATACAGTTGTTGTGCTATGAACTAGTTCATAAAATTAAGGGCAAATATTTGTTACAAATTGATGAAATATGAAACTAATTCCATTGCTAAATTCAATTAAACTGGTTCATTAAAACTAGTTCCACTGCAAGCTCCACAGTTATGTGCCTTATTCATTTTCGGAACAAGTTCGCTGTAATTAATGGAACCGTTCAACCTTTCTTATGTGTGAACTTGTATATTATGTATTTTCTAATAAAATGTCAAAGAACTAGTTCATGTGCTGAACAAAAAAAATTTATATTATCACGCAAATAGATAAATAAACCAGTTAATTTCATTTGAATGCATCTTTAACACAACTGGATCACTGAACTAGTTCCGCTTAGGAACTGAGTTCCTTAAAAAAGTAGATTAAGTAGTATTATTCAATAATCCACAACATTATCTAAACAATTTTGAAATGAACTAGTTCATATTCAGTATGAAAAAAGCTTGGAACTTGAAAATCAGTTAAACGAGCATTGATTCATGTGCTGAGCTGAGCAAATACTTCTTTTTCCCCTAATAGAACTCGGAACCAAACAGTCCGCTTCTCGTTGCTGCTCCCCCTCACTGAAAGGTCGTGGTAAACGTACGTCATGCTTAAATCTAAAGGGATCTCTAATTATACCTAATCATATTGATCTAACGAAAAAAAAAAAAAAGAAAAACTTAATGATGTAACCCATTCTAGAACTATACGGATGGGGGGAAAGAAAGCAAACGCGAGCAATATATATATATATATATATATGTGTAATATATAACTATATAAATAAGTTAACAAATGAACCAACAACTCAACCAGAGAGAGCTGACTCTACAAGGTGCAAATATTTACAATTCCGTATGCCGTAAGTTGTATAAATATTCTCTTTAGTTCTTGAGCCGAAATATACTAAGTATATGTATAATATATCAATATATATATATACTATATAATTGTATAGAGATGAATTTATATATGTAGATGTATATACTATATGTATATGACTAGATTTCTTCTGTATATACACAACCCCCTAACCTACCCATACAATGCGAATTGAAACGAAACGAAACGAATCGAATCGAATCGAAGTCAGGAAACTCAAGCTCAATTCAAAGAAGAACTCGGGCAAAAGACTAAATATTTTCTCAGACAATAGATGATATGTGTGCTAGTATGTGTGTGTGTGTGTTTGTGTGTGTGTGTGTTTGTGTGTGGTTGGTATATAGGTAAGCTAATTGGGTTTACTCAGTTAATGTTGTACGATTAATTGAAGTATGCAAATATGTTTCTGGGATTTAGCTGAAGCCGGAACAACATTCCAACATTTTCCATCTACTATTTTCTCTTTCCTGTCTGTCTGTGTGTGTGTGCGTGTGAGTGTGCGTGTGTGTAATTTTTCACTAACGAGGTAACACTTAAACGCAATTTCCATTTCGGACTTAACTACCTAACGGATTTTTCGCGTATTTTGTCCATTTCCTTAGTAATTTGAAATATGCCGGACGCATTCGAAAAATAATTCAATTTTGTCCTTTTTGGCCTTTATCCTTGTTTATGTTGTATATGTATGTGTTTTTTTGTCTGTGTGTGTGTGTTGTTTGTGTGCATGTACTGTTGTTGTTGTTCTTGTTGTAATGCAATTTTATAATTACATTTTCATTAGGTTATTAAACTAAACTGCGGCCCTCGGTACCAGTTCCTGCTCTTCCGGATCGAGAGGGTCCTCTTCATCAGCTAGTTCAACCTCTTGCCAGCCCGCTGCAGTTTCATCGGCTTCTGCTTCTGCTCCTGCACCTGCTCCAGCTCCAACATGTGTGGCTGTTGCTGTGGCACAGAGAACAATCAGAGCCAATAGCAATGTATGTATTAGCCGCAACTCCCGGGTAGCCTTTGCAGCACCCTGTACTCCACGCGAACAGCTGGCGGCCGCAATGTCCTTCTCCTGGGCACGCTCCTTGTATAGACGTCCGTTTTGATTGCGATTGCCCTCCTCGTTGGGGCGACTGTCCTTGCCAACTACCTCGTTCTTCTGCGGAATGGGAGAACAAAGCAAAAGAGGGTTGGGCGTTGTGGGGGTTAGGGTCTCAAAGGGTAGCAGGTATTTTCAATTATGTTATGATTAGCGACAGATGTGCGTGAGCGTGTATGGAGTGAGGTGTGTGTGTGTGGGGGTGTGCGTGCGTGTGTGTGCGTGGGTCAGCGTGTTTTGACTGAAATATGCTTTGACTTACCGTCACTTCATTGAGATCCTCCTCGCGTAGCTTCTTCCCAGGGCGCTCCATTTCTGCAAACCAAACAAAGAGATCCAATAAAGCATTATGCAGACAATAGAGAGTTCACTGTTTGGGAATTTGGCAATATAGCTTCGCTCTACTACCACATGCTGTGCGGGGCTTTGAAAACACTGATGCGTAATAACCTATTGTTCATGTTTAGCATTTGTACCCTTTATATGCCTGCATTTCATCTGTCATACTCTGGGGGATCTATATAGCATGGTATGGTTCCCCCGCTGAGCTTTAGTTGACGCTTCCAATTCAGTTTTCAATAGGAAAACCACGATTGTTCCTGGTTTAGTTGACGCTATTTTGTCAGCCCCGCCAAAGGTGCTTGTCAAATGGTGTCTAGTAATGCATTGATACGCTTGGGTACCTATTGTACTACCTCCTGCTTACATCCTATCTTTCATAATTTAGCAAATATCTACTATGACCTATTAGACCTATGTTGTATCTCATTTTTAGTGCAGCTTTCCTTGAGAAATCCCAGATTTCTGATAGTCTAATTGACTTAACTCCCAGAAGGTCCCATGTCGCACCAACTGTTGGTTAGCTTTCCCTGCTTACCCCTTACCACTGCTGAGCTTTTTTCCCAGTTCAGTTTTTTTTAAGGGGGTCCAATATTTTTCCTGGTCTAGTTTACTTTATCTTGTCAAGCCCGAGAAGATACTTGCCTAGTACGGGCTTAGGTACGCTTAGGCTCTTACTTCCTTCTTGCACCCCATCTTATATCTGTACTGCAACATTTTAACTGCTTTTCAGTCAGGCTTTCCTTAGGAAATCCAAGATTTCTGCAGATTCAATTGACTTTACTCGAAGAAGGTCTTGTACTGGTCTTGGTCAACTGTTATACTTCAGTTTTAGGTATATGGTACCCTGCACCCCTAAGAACTTATTTTCCAGTTCAGTTTTTCATAGCGAAATCCAATATTCTTCCAGGTCTAGTTAATCCTACCTTGCCTTAAGTTTCTAGTTCTAGTAATTCCCTACTCACCGTAGAGTCGTATGGTGCCCTCGGTGTCTCCAATGCTGTTCTTCGAGATGCACTTGTAGCCACCAAAGTCACTGGTCTGCAGACGACGAATGTGCAGTACCATCTCGATGGAGTACATGTTGTTCTCCTTCTCGGTGAGGGCGTAACGATCGCCAGCAATAATCATTTCACCTGCGGCGTGGAGGAAAAAACAAAATTGAAAATGAAAATTTGGTGGCAAGCGCAAGAGAGTAAATGGTCCTCCCCGCTCCTTCTTTCGATGATGATACGAGAAAGAGTTATGCAATGGTAAAGTGAAGTTGGATTACGGTGGGAGGTGGGGGGATCAACATGGGCTGTCACGTTTGCAATATACGTCAAATGCAGTTGGAAGTCGAAGCCGAAAGTATTTCAACTTCGAACACGAACCAAATAAAGACAAATTGCGGCATTGAAAGGTTTATAAACCAAGTGGCGAAAAAACGAGAAGGCAACAGAAAAACCAGAAGAAAAAACGGAGCAAAAAAAAGAGTGTGGAGAATGGGAAAACCGAGAAAGCATGGTAGAGGAGGGGTGAGGGGGTTAAACTTACCATTCTCGCGTTGCCAATAATTGATGGCCTTGGGCGATGCTTCAACGTTGCAAATTAATGTGACATCCGTTAGAACCGGAGCTCCAACCAATTGATTTGGCACTTGCACCAGCGGATGGACTGTGTAAAGAGAGAGAAAGAGAGACAGAGGAAGAGAGAGAGAGAAAAAAGTGTAAGGGGGAGTGAGAAAGAGATGTGGTTAGTCAACATTATTATCTTGAATGGTTTCATCATGATGTTTGCCCCACTGCCAAACTGACCTTGTCCCCCAGCGCCAGTGGCAATTAAGTTCGACAGCGCAAAAGCTGCCACGCCCCTCATGCAACTGTACACTGCCCCAACACCATCCTGCCCCACGGAAACTGTTTTCGATTCACTGTGATTCCCTAAACCTTATTTGTTAATGGCAACCACAGCCGGAGCTGGAGCTGGAGCTGGAGCAGGAGCAGGAGCAGGAGCAGGAACTGGATCAACAGCAGCCGCAGCAAACGCAGAAACGACAAGCTGCGAATCAGTTCGATGCGATGCGATGCGATACGAAACGACGGCAGGAAACTGATACGATTTTAATTGAAAATGAATTATTTTGTTGTTAGAGTGCCAACAGCACAGCAATGGACCCTAACCCACTGCCAGCGTGAATCCCTGTTCCCGGCTCAGTCCGCGTCCACTTCGCTACAATCCGATTGAACGAAGCAAGAGTGCAGAGAGTAAGAGTGCCCATGGCACTTTCGAGTACTCAAAACGGGCATATTCGGTACGCTTCTCAAAGTGAATCGCATGGGTTATGTTGAGTGAAGAGAGTTACTGTTAAATATGGCAAGTACTCGCTTGATTCGATTAAATAACTCTATTTCACTTGCAGTTTACTAAAGTGACTCGTTTATCTTTTTAATGATTTGTAAATGATGAATTAACTTACAAATGTAGACAACTTGGAAGTGCATTTGAAAGTAAACAGTTAACTCACAAGTTTAAACAACTTGCAAGTCAGCTAATAATTAATAAATTCATTTACAAATAAAGACAACTTACAAGTACATTTGCAAGTAATGAATTAACTCCCAAATGCATTCTATTTAGTAGAGTTAGGTCATGAAAATGCAGTCAACTTGAATATATTTATACAATCAACCAAATTGATTCAAATGAATTGTGTTCAATGCGAATGACTTGCAAGTTAAGCAAGTCAACTCGAATTGTAAATACATTTGTTATTCATCAACCTCTTGCAGTCGCACTACAGAGCACCTGCTAGTCCATGCAACCTGGGCCTGATCACTTTGCACTTCTGACACCGAGAATCGAAACTGAATCTTTTGATGCTACTTTTTCAGGGTATCCCGTGATTCGTTTAGCGTTGTTTTTGCTGCAGATTTTCGATTTGCGCTCATGTTTTTGCCTTGCGTGTTGTCCGCTCTCCATTGTGCGCTGCCGTGTCAGTTTGAGGTTCTTCTTTTCCCTCTATTTTTTTTTTTTGCCTGCCAGCCTCTAGTTGTTGTCCGCTTGCTTGCTCGTTGTTGTTGTTGTTGTTACTGTGTGCCTGTTGTCTTTGCCACTGTCTTTCTGCTCCGGTCTCTGCCTTGCTGCCTGCTGTGTGTGGCCCAAAGCCACTGACCATCATTGTTTTTGGCTTTTCAACTTTGGCTTTTTTTCGCTGTTTGCTTGCTTCGTTCTTTTTTTTTTTGGCAGCTGTCCGGTGTCTAAAACGCAGCTACCTCCTGCTACTAGTACCCCCTTTTAACCCTCAGACCCCGCCCGAGCGCTCCGCTGACGGTCCTTTGTCTGCATCGGCTGCGTTCAACCGTTCATTATTGGTCAATTTATTGGATTTGTGCATGCCACACTCGCAGCTCACTCTGTCTGAGTGTGTGTGTGTGCATGTGTGTGTGCTGTGTGTGTGGTGTGTCTGTGTGTGCTCTCTCAAATAATGTAACATATGTCATGTGTTGTTAGTGTCGATTCGTGTTGTAATCCCTGCTTCATTCTTTTGGCCTCCTCTTCTGCTTCTGCTTTTTCTTCTCCTTCTTCTAGTTGTTTCCCAGTGTTGTTGCTCTCATTGCTGTTGTTGTTTCCACTGCCTACCACTTATTGAAAATTCAATTTGTTCAAATAGAGTTTTGCAACGTGTGGCAACTGCAACTGTTGCAGCTGAAACTTTACGAGGCCGTGCACACGAGGCGTATGCGTAATTTGTTGTGCTCTGGCGCATCGCAAATATATATATTTTTATATAGAACAGCTTCCGATGGGTACAATGAGTTTAAAGTAAGAACTTGTTCAATTTATTTTATGTTATTCCATGAAACCCTTAACCTCAACCTAACTAGGATCTTTATGTGAGGTTAAATAACATTCTAAGCAATCAATTAGTTTTCCCATTCAATACTCCACAAGATTCCTAGTCAAATTGTGAAATTTACCTCATTATCAAATCTCCAAGTATGAATCATATAAGGAATACTCCACTCATTGTGGGTAAGGTTCAAGGGTTACCCGAAGAAGTTCTTATTATAGGGTCTTAAGCATCTTTCGTACATTTTTGAATAATCGTGTTTTGCTTTTATTAAACGTGGAGAACATCGAAGAGATCTCACAAAGCAGCACCAGCAACTTATGCAGTGCTGGCGGTAATGGCAGCGGTGCTTGCTGTGGTACTGCTAGCCGTTGAGCTCTCGGTACTAGCGATGGTGGTGCTCTCCGTGGTGGAGCTAGCTGTAGAGCTTTCGGTGGTGCTACTGCTGCTGCTGCTGCTGCTGCTACTGGAACTCTCCGTTGTTGTGGAGCGTGATGGTGGTGGTGGTGGTGGTGGATACCAAGGATACCATGGTGGTCGACCGCCACCGCCGCCGCCTCCTCCACCTCCGCCAGGTGGACGTCTTGGTGGACCTCCTGGACCACCACCGCCACCAGGACCTCCTGGACCACCTGGACCACGGCCGCCAGGACCTCCTGGACCACCACCGTAATAACCTCCTGGACCACCACCGTAATAACCACCTGGACCTCCATAGCCCCAACCACCTCCGTAGTATCCGCCTGGACCTCCGTAGCCCCGACCACCTCCATAACCACCTCCGTAGTAGCCGCCACCACCGCCGCCCACCACTAGTGGGGGACCTACTGGTCCGCCGCCACCGTGTGGACCCTGTGCCAGTACCAGGGCCACAACGACAGTGACGACAAGTGTCACAATTATGTAGGTTCGCATAGTCTGTTCCGCAATTAGAAGCTGACTTCCGACTCCCCAGACAATCGCGACGGCTTTTATAGTTACTGCTGTTGTCCGGGACTCACTCGGTCTCACGTTATTTGTGTGTTTAGCTGCAGCCCGGCTGCTGGTCAAATGGCACTACCAACAACAACAACAACAACAACAATAGCAGCAACAACAACAACTAGGAATGAGAGCAAGAGCCAGAGGCGCGTCATCATCGGTTTGTTTGTGCACGTTTAGTCCGATTCTGTCTGAGGGAAAACAGCTGGCGTCTATTTGATTTTCCAGCGACATTGTTTATTTACAGAGCCGAAAAAAAAAGTTTACGTATGCCTGGGGGAAAACCCACAGCCTCCCAGGGGCGAAGGGGGAGTGTAGTGCGGTTAAAGCGTTTAAGTCGCAGCGCTTAAGTCGTGAGGTTGCTCTCTGGGTTAAGTAAGAATCAGCTGGAAATTGATAGTTTTCCCTGTAGCGAAGCTTAGTGCGGTTTAATTCTAACATGAGTCTGTGAATGGTCGCACAACCTATAGAGGTGAAGGTAGATACAGATGGAGGTAGCAAGAGAGGGAGTTAAGGAGCTAGGGAGGGGGTTGGGACATTGGCAAAGCCAAAGAGCCACTTAATATTCTGATTAAAATCAATCAAGCAGAGCGTTAAAGCAACTCAGGAAATCATGTGGCAATCGCGATGCTGGGCGGGGTTAAGGGTAGCTCAGCTCGGTTACGCAGTTCTGGTTCTTCTTCTTCTTCTTGTCAGTTTAAGACAACAACCCGACGGGGGCGGGCAGAGGTTAGTAGAAGATGTAGATGGAGGAGGGGGGGTGGAAACTGGTAGAACGCTCAAAGAGCTCTTCAGCTTCAGTTGGCGCTGGTGACGAAAGGCTACACTAGGACCTCAGGGTAGATGGGGTACATGCCACAGCAGGGAGTAGGTGGAGAGTATGAGAAGGGGGGAGGTTTGGGGGTGGGGGATGATTCAGTCAGATGCCCATATGGGTTTTTAAATTGAAATTGAGACGCAGCAGAAGCAGCAGCTAACAAAGGCGAAAGGCAATAAACGAGCAGAAGGAACAAACTGAATGACAGACAGAAGACTGGAGAAGAAGGCAGACACAGACGAAGAAGATGGTGAAGAAGAAGGAAGCAGGGGGAGAGAGCTGAGAGCTGAGAGATGAAAATGAAATGACAGAAGAAATGAAATGAGAACGAGAACGTGAACAAGGAAAAGCAAAGTCAAAAAATTGGAGCAGATAAAAAATGGAAATTAATTTTTGTGGCGACAACAGGCGTTTAAAAGGGGGTACCACATAGCGGCAGTTGGGGGTAGTACAAGGGAATAGCAAGAAAATTTTGCTTGTTTGAGTAGGGCACACACACACACCCAGACACACACACACACACACACACCCAGACACACACACACATGCAGGTGCGAACAGTTTGCCGTGTCAATATAATTTGTGGATAAGATCTTTCAGCTACGAGAGACAGCACCCTCTCGCTGTACCCCCCTAGCCCCTTTCTCTTTTTCATTCCATCCCCCTAATTTCTGACGGTGCTGCGCTGCCTGTTTTGCTGTTGTTCTTCCATCGTCTTTTTAACTTTTTGCCCCTTTGGAAATTTCATTAAGTTTAATGCGCTGCAGCAGAAGCAGTACGAGAAGGTAGAAACCCGGTGCAGGGTGCCTTTGATGGGCCACTCCCCCCACACACACACACACACACACACACAGTTTTGGGAGGAGTGCGAGTGTGCGAGGTCTCTTTAAAACCGAAAACACCGAAAGCTGCTCAAGTTTTACTACAGAAACGTGACGTTCGCCTGAACCGTCTACCGTCTAGACTCGGTACCTCCTGCAGCACCCTCTTTCTCTCTACCTTCCCCTTGCCCATCTTCTGACGTTACTCAGTTAGCCGCTGTCCTAATGCATTTGGAAAGTTTGCACGGTAGGAAGGTGCCGGAAATCGAAACGGAAACACTTGTGCAGCTCGCGTTATTTCGCTATGCTGCGGTTCACTTTGGGTACGGACTTCGAGTCCGACTTGGAGGTACTGGTTCCGCTTCAGTTTGCAGGCACGCACATCCGACTTGGCGGTATGTGTTGGCCATTATGATTATTATTATAGTACGATGCGAGGCGTTTGGCTCATAAATCAAAGCATTTGTTAGCCAACACCCCACTAACCCTCCCCTTCAGGGTACATTTATCAAGCTGAACGAGAAATAACCAGAAAGAAAGGCTAACTTCGGTTGCCGAAGGTCTTATACCCTTGCAGCTGTGATTGTTTTTGGTTTTAAAAAATGGAATAGAATATTATGACATTGTTAATGTATTTTCTATAATAGCTATAATCGCTGGATATATACGGTTCTTTAAGGAAAACCTTAATTTCTGATGACAAAACACATACAGACACACGGACAAACGGACACCCGTATACACGGACACACAAGCAAGGGTAGTTCGACATCTCTGTTATACAGATTCAGAATATATGTTTGTAGATACTTCATAGGGTTGCAGTTGTCTTCTAAGGTGCGTTGCACACTTCTGATCAAAGTCAATATACCCTCTAGAAGGTAATAAAAAGGTAATGTTATGCTAGGTTAGGTTCATACTCACAGTGCACCTGTAGCTTCATGCGCTTGCTCACCGTCGGGGGGACCCCATTGGAGGCGATGCACATGTAGGCTCCCATTTCCGATCGCGTGACTTTGGAAAGCGTTAGCATTTCGCCCTCAACGGAAAGCGCTGCAAGCAGAGATTGACATGATGCGGTCACACTCACGCATTTTTGTTGCATCTCCCTCTCCCTCTCTCTCTCTCTCTCTCTTTCTTACCCTTGTTCTTCGAGTGCGAGCCATTGCGTGCAATAATATCGCGTCCGTCCTCACGACGCCAGATGATGCGTGGCTTGGGATGGCCACGAGCGCGGCAAACGAGCTTAGCGGAGCCTCCTTCGGGTACCATCATATCGCCGGAGGTCTCCTCGTTGATAATATCTGGTGGAATAACCACCTCCAACGTGGCAGTCTGCAAGAGAAATAGAGAGAGAGAAAGAGTCATCGTTTAATATCCTTCAATATGACTGCAATTTCAATTAAATGGCAAAGCTAACTTTCTTTTATTTACTCTGTGTATAGCAATATCATTTTGCAACTGACATGTTTATTTTAGTGCACATATTAAAAGTTGCCAATTGTTTAATTAATTTTGCCAAATATCTCTATTTTTAGCTTAAGCCAGTTTCACTTTGTTGACATTTTGCATGCAATGTAAATATATCTATCCCCCTCTTTCTTGCTTGCGGCAAACTCAAAAAGGAGGAATGTGTTGGCGCAATCGTTAATAAGAAACTATCGATACTGCGTGTAAATAATCAAAGCAAAGTCGAATGTGACGTCACAACCTTCTTTCAGGTACCTATCGATATACATATTACTAGTGTCTGTTAACGATCTGGTGTGAAGTCACAAGCTAAATGCAAATTACAAATTGTTTTGCTTATTAAATAATAATAAGATCAACAATACATTTTGCAGCAGCAGCGCCAATAACAGTTAACAGTAATCATAACAAGTTATGTGACGTTAAGTGAATTTGCCAGTGGCTCTGGCATCTTTATTGTAAATTAATATCGCGCTGTTGTTGTAGTTGTTGGCGCTGCAGTTGACAGTTGTGTCATAAAATAAAGTGAACGTCACACAGTGAAAAAAGAAAGGAAAACAAAACAAAACCCCAAACGAGCAGAGCGCGAAATTTATACGGAAAAGGATGAAAAGAAGGAGGAGGAGGAAAGATGAGAATGGAAAGACAAGGTGCGCGCAGAGAAATGACAGGAGAAGTGGGGTTAAAAGGCGCAAAAAGATGTGAGAAGGGAGGCGAATATGATGCGAGTAAGTAGAGAGCGAAAAAGAGAAGGAGAGAGTGGTACGTGAGCAGGAGAGCGCGCGACTCTCTGCCTGTTTGCTTTTTATTTGTCTCATATTTGCTTTTCACTCAATTCGCTTTGTTAGGTTGATTTTATTACAAACCGTTGCCGTCAGGGGGCGCTGCTGCAGCAGCAGCGAAACAAGACGAAGCGAAATGCAATGAAATGAAATTGAAAACGCAATCGTTTTGCACATGTCGTGAGGCATTTAATGGCCCCGCAACGTTACGTTACGTTGCGTTTCGTTACGTTACGTTGCAATGCTGCCAACTCGGCTCAAGGCAATGCGATGCGACTTGACGAATCCAGCACACACACACACATGGGAAGGGAAGCATATGCCAAGTACTGCACAGTGGGCCAGAAGACTGATTTAGTGAAATTTATAAAATGTTTTCTATCAATTAAAAAAAAGGAAGTGAAAAATTTGTTTTCAGTTTTTGAGTGGTGATTCAGTTATGCTGTCCCACTGTGCACTGCGCTGCCTCCTGTCGCATTGTTTGTTATTTATTTTTGTCATTAAAGCGCTTCATTGTTTATATATCGTGTTTAAATGTCACCAACCCACATACACACACACACACACACACACACATGCAGTCGCTAAAAGGACCCGCAGACCAGTTGGCAACGCTGTGCGGCAGTCAAAGAACCGTTATGACAAGTGCAGCCCCAGAGTAATTTCATTTCATTTCATTTTGTTCAATTGTATATAACTTTTTTCAGCACACACACACATATACAGACACACACACATACACACCACACATATTTATAGCATGCGAATTTGCTGAATATTGAAGCAGTGAAGTGATAAAACTGTTGCTGGAAGCAACTGATAAAAGATCTAGGGAGTAAGCAACCTAAAAACGAATATATGGGAGTGTGGGGCAGAGTGCTCTGCAATATTAATATATTAATTCCCCCAAGGGTCATGAACACAAACAAACATTCGCATACAAACAAACTTTCATTTGATTACAAAACCGAAGTTAAAATTCTCATTTTGCTATATTTTTCATATTCGTTTTTCATTTAGCCATTTACTGCCAAACCGATTGCAAGCAAAAAGCCTTTGACAAATAAATATTCATAATTAAAATATAATTTACATATAATGCTAAGGGGGTGCGTAAAGAAGCGTGAAAAAGTCACTGATTTCATATTTGATCAGCATTTTAATTAAGCTTTTTCTTGCATCGATTAATTTGTCAACAGAGCAAAAGATAAATAGAGAAATACAAAGCGAAATTGTATGTGAATGGGAAAATGTATTAAATGTGAAATTATGAATGCCTTTAAACTCAGGCACATTCATATATTGATATTTCCATTTTTATTATTTCGAATTTAAATCTTTAATTTTCACTAGAGTGGTATTTTAAAATTTCTGATATATATCGATAAGTGCAATTGGTTAGAAATGCACTTTCTCTCGAAATAAAAGTAATAAATATATTTTATAAATATTAGAGTGAAGTAAATAATTAAAATCTAGCTTGTAAATTCTCTCGTTTTCGACAGTTATCGATAACAGAAATATGTAATACAGTATAATTCGCTTAGCTGCCTCGAGTACTTTGCACAATGCCTCGATGCAGGTAACTTAAAAATGCAGCTAACTTAATTTTTTGAATGGAAAAATAAATTTTTAAAATGGAAAAATAATGCAGATATCTTGCCGATGCAGCTAACTATCGATGCAGCTAAGCGAATTATACTGTAGTTTTACTTACTTGCATCTTCATGGGATCGGTGTTGACCTGACACATATATTTGCCGGCATCCTCCATCTTAACGCTGCGTATGTTCAAAGTCCAAGTGTTGTAATCGTTGTGGGTAACCGATAAACGATCATTGTTGGTAATCACATGCTCGTGGATGGCTAGTATAGCCTTGGCATCGGCCTTAATCCAAGCAACCTGCAATTATTTTTGTTGTTGTTGTTCCATTTGATTCCATTTCGTCGTTTCGTTGCAGTTCATTTATTGTTATCGTTATCGGTGCATGTCAAAAGTGCAGCAGATGTTTTCCAAATTGCATTTTGAAGTTGCAAAGTGTAAATTGAGTAGGTGCAGGGAGGGTGGTGGGAAGAGTATGAGGGAGGGAGGGCATCATTATAATGTTAACGTCATTTATTGACGCATTCATAACGTAACGTGTTAAGTCGTTCGTTGTTGCCATCAACGACGTATTTAGCAATTTCCGGTTAGGTTTGTTGTTGTTTTGGTATTTTTGTTGGTATTTTATAGTCAAGGTCCGTCGTGGTCGTGGTCGTCATCGGAATCGATTTGCGGATGTATTAGAATTTAGTTGGAGCGCGTTGGAAGTGGGATGAGAAGTTTGCGGCGTTGCCAGCCCCAGCGACAGTTGGCGATGCCATTCGAAGTGGAGGTGGGGTGAGGTTGCAGTACGTGGTGTGGTGGGTTAGTAGTTTGTGGGTGTGTGGGTGTGTGTGTGTGTTTGTGTCAACGATACAAAAGTTGGGCCAGTTTTGTCGTTGTTGTTGTTGTCGTTTGGTGTCAGTGTCGTTGACAATGCCAGCCGGCGATGGCAGCGAAGTCGACGTCGACGTAGACGCAGGCAGAGGTCCAGACGTCGTCAGATGTCAGCGCAATTTGACGCCATTTCCATTTTTGTTGTTGTCGTTGTTGTTGTGCAGGAGGCAAAACGCAATTTTATCGTTCATCGTTGGTTCGTTCATTGTTGTTGTCGTTGTTGTTGTTATCGTCATCGTCATCGTTTGTTGTTGTTGTTGATGCCGCAAGTTTTTGCAAAGTTTTCGGTTTTCGTGGGTAGCCAGCAACGAGTTGGCGGTTGGGGGGCGGAAGGCGTGGTCGTTGTCGTTTTCAAGGATATGAAATCGGGGGATATTTCAAGTGCAATTAGTGGAATTGGTTTTGTGGTTTTTAGTACGATGGTCATTTGTTGGTTATGTTGAACGCGCGAGTGTGTGCATGTGTGTGTGTGTAGAGTGAAGTGCGTGGTGAGAGGTGGGAGCAAGAAGAAAACATTTGGCAATTAGTTAACATTTGTGCTCGGGTTTTGTCATCGTTTTTCACAGCTTTTCTTTTTTTCTTTTGCAAACAACTGAAGAAAATCCATCAAAGAATAAACATATAGTATATGGTATACATGTAGGGATGGGGGAGACCAGTTGGAGCGCGGGGTAGGTTGGGGTGGGGTGTGGGCAGGTGCAAGGCTACCGTGCATGCTTCAGGGCAATACAACTACAACAACTACAAGGCAAGCAGAAAGTAAAAATGGGACGAGGCAAAATAAATCTTAAAAAAAAAGAAGGGAACCAGAAGGAACGGTTTGCATCGGCAGTGCCGACGGTTATATACCCTGGAAGGTTTTGTCTACAATGTTCTCTGCATTTTTTCTATACTACTTAGCTATATGATATTTTTATCACTTATTCCTCCTCAGGTCTGTTTGAAATGTATATACCCTCTTAAACAACAAAAAGTGTTGCCAGCTTAAGCGGGCGAGCACTCTTTCTCTCTCTGTCTCTCGCTCAATCCCTCAAACAGAAAGGTTTAACAGTTCTGTCACTGGACAGTTTTCATTAAGGCGCTGCTTATTAACAGACCTTGCCTCAGTTTACTTAACTCTTACACACACACAGTGACTCACTCCCTCTCTGGCACTGTTAAAGTGAATAAAGAAAGAGAGGGAGGGAGGCAGCTAATCTCTCTGTGCAGTCGTGTGTTTAGCTCTCTGCGTTTAGTTAAAAGCTTTAAGCTGCTGCGGCTAATGCCCCTGCAGCAACAAAGTCAATGGCAAAGTGAAAATGTTAAACAGAAGCCACAAAGCAAACAGGAGCAAAAGAGAACGAGATAGTTATAATTGTAGCTTTTAAAGTTGTGTGGGGACAACGCCACTAATCCTCAAAGATCGTAACATTTAAAAGCGCGACGTGAGTTAACAGTCAAAGCAGCTTAACAGTGATAGTTTCCAGCGATAGTGCGTGAGTGTGCGTGGCTTTGTTGCTATCGATAGATTGATTTCAAGGAGAGTAACATTTGAAAGGGGCGTGAATTCACAGTGAGCAGCTTAGTGCGTGGGCTAACGAGGGCCTTGCTTTGTTATCGACTGATGGGCTGCAATTAAGTGCATGGTGTGTGCAATAGGAGAAGGTTGTGTGCAAGGATTGTTACATTAGTGCGTGCCTTAACAGTAAGGCGGGCTTTGCTAACGAAGGACTGCAGTCCATTGTGGGACTGCATGATGTGTGCAATAAGAGAAGGTTGCAAGGCAGCGTAAGTCAATACAGCACACAAGGCGCAATGCACAGAGATAGAGAGAAGGAGTGGGAGGGAAGGCATTCTGAAGGCGAATACGAACATTTTAATAATCATTTTGAGTTGACTGAAAGTCCTTTGCAATCGCATATTGAATTCATAAGGTGAGCAAACAGTTCTTATTAAAAGTTGAGTGTGTTTTATTGAAATTGCGTTGCCAAAAAAACGAGCTAAAAATCTCAGTTGACAATGGAAACTGTTGTTGTTGCTGTTGTTGTTGCTGTTGCTGTTCCTGCCGTGGCTGTTGATGCCGATTCCGATTTCGATTCCGATTCGGACGTGGATGCGGACATGGATGCGGATGGGAATGCGGATGCTTTGCGAGCAGTTGAGGACGCTCGACTTAACGGGCAAACACAGCGAATGCGTATGCAGCGAGCTGCAGTTGCAGCTGTGCCGCCTGTTCCACTGCCACGCCCCACATTGTTTGCAATGTGTCAATATAGTTGAGCCCGAAAAAAGAGAGTGTGTGTGTGTGTGGTGGAGGGGGAAGGAGGAGGGGGATAGCCAAAAAACGCAATAACCAACAAATAGCGACAGGACGACGGAGAGAGAGCTCTTCCTCACTGTCCCCTCCCTCTCGCTCCCTCTTCTCTCTCTATCACTCTCTCTCTCTCTCTGTTGTCCGTTTGACGTTCTTTTTGACTGTCACTTTATTTATTTACTCAATAAAGCAAATTTATCGAGTAATACCAAAGGGGATCCCCCCGAAAGAAGGCCAAGAGTCGGGCCCCCACTCGGGGTAGGGAGAAAGAATGGATTGCGATTGCGATTCCGATTGTGAATGCGACTAAAAAAATATATAAAAATACAAATGTAAATGCAAATACGGGCGAGCAAATGTCATAAAGCAGGGATACAGTAGCACTAAATACAGGACTACAGAGCTATACACGACTACAGTACAATGCTACGCACACACATATACACATATATAGATATATTTATACACAGATACGGTCACAGACACGAACACAGACACAAACACAAACACGAACACAAACATACAATGGAACATATATGAAAATGGTGCAAAGTTTGTTTCGGTTTTAACTCGGTGCGCTTGAATTTATTTTTATTAATATTTCTGTTTCTGTTTCAGAACGAAAGAAAAGAAAAGAGAGAGAAAAAAAAAGGAAAATAGTGAAACAAAAAAAACTGTATAAAAATTGTGAGGGAAATAATCGAAACGCGGATGAAAACAATGCGACGATTATGCGACTCGTTTGTTCTCGTTCTGGGCTCTTTCTTCGCTTCGTTGTTGTTGTTGTTGTTCTCGTTCTCTTGACGTTGTTCCATAGCATGAAGTGTTTTAAAAACAGAAAAGACAGAGAGAGAAGAAAACAATCCAAAGATATTCACCTTCACTTTGAATACGTTCCACTTGTGAGTTTTCTTTTCATTAAATGTTTTTTTTTTTTTTTTTTTTTACTTTTTCATATGGGAAAACTTTTCTTGTTTAGTTAATTTGAGTTCAGAAAAAGTTAGAAAGTAGATTTCTATGAACGTTTCTTCAAGTTTAGGAAATAGCAAAGCGAGTTAAGAAGATTGTGAAATTTATCATATACCAAATCTTTCAATATTCACAGTTTTCGGAAGCAGTCTTGTGAGGGGGAATATTAAAACTAACAGTCAATTGTATTGTACAATATATTCTATATGCTTTAAAGTACAGTTTCTTTTATAATTTTTATCAAAGTATACAAATAAGTTTCCTATTATTTCCCATATCGATTTTTTTTTTTCTTTATAAACCTATTTTAGATAACAGAATCTATTTCTAGTGTATTCAAAATTCGCTTCAGCTCGGGAATTTTCAAACCGTTTTGTTATTTTAAGATACTTTCTTTTTTTGGGGGTACTCGTGCAAGGGAATGCAATTTATTTTATTATGTTGACAATATTTTATTTATTTATTTATTGTTTAAATAAAATGAAATTGAGTGTCGTTCACTTGCTGTCTCCTGCTATCTCTTTCTATCGCATTATATATATCTCTTTCACTCTTTTTCCATCTAATTGTGTCGTGTTGTTTGTGTTTGATTGAAACGTCAGAGGATTTATATGAAATGGTGTTTTTATTTATGATGCCATTTCGTTGATTAACACTCTTTGATGTGCCACACACACACACACACACACATATATATAAACACACAGAGACACACACGCAAATGCACACGCACTGTATGTAAACAAAGTGCATTCATTGCATTGAATAAGAAATAAACAAAATCAAACAAAATGAAAAAGGAAGAACAAAAATGCAAACTAAAGAATATTTATACATAAATATGCATAAATTTCAGCTACATTTAAAGCCGATTACGTTCGGTCGGTCGCCGTTGCGTATCAATTACTATCTTTATTGAATAGTGTGTTCAATTTAAACGGTATATTTAAGTTATTCTAAAGTAAATGATATGATAACTTAAAATTTATAATTTGACTTGAACTGGTAATGAAACTCTAAGCTCAGCAGGGTTGCAATCGATTCGATACCTTTTAATTTATAATTTGATTTTAATTGGTTGTGAAACTCTGAGCTCAGCAGTGCTGCAAAAGGTTCGATAAATCGCTGTAAATATCTCTTTATCGAAAAGTTCTAATTCTTTACAAATTCTTTTGGTACATTCTGTCATATTTTTTAAAGGAATGAGATCTACATAAGATCAGATTTAATTTATAAATATCATTCATGAAGGTCATCTTTCATATCTCATATGGCAAGAAGTATTTCGATGTCGTAGTTATCGATTTAATGCTCGATTTCAATGCAAATTCTTCTTGCATTGTTGGGCTGAACAAGCCCTAAGGATTACAAGGATCTCAATTCATTTGGACATAATACACGTAACTTCATTTATTGTTATTATAAAGCAACCATACACCACCTTCATCTACTTCACCTACCGAACCTCCTTTTCCTTTGTTCTCAGGCGGGGGAGGCGTGGCTGTTTTTGTATAGTTTACATTTCGATTGTTATGTGTGTGCTTTATTTATTATTTTAATTCGCTTTGTTTGTTTTCTTTTTGACTGTTAACTGTTTATTGTTGTTAACAACAATCGCTTGAAAACGGTTTTTATTTCATTGTTAATGTTGTTGTAGTACTCGTTGTAATTGTTGTTGTCGTTGTTGCTGTCTTTTTTGCTGTGAATACTTTATGCAATACTTTATTAAATATTCTCGCGTGGTCTTTCCTCACTCTTTGGCCTACATTCCAGCACTTGCTCTTTTTCTCTCCATCTCTTTCCCTCTCATTCATTCGTTGTCTCTGTCTTTTCGTGTTGATGCTCAATTTTCTTTCATATTTTTTTTTGTGTTTCAACGTCATAAATTAAAAGTGAGCACTAATAATAATAATGCGTTGATAAAAACAAGTGAGAACAAAGTTGGCACATTTGATCAACCTGCAGATACCCTGTAAAGAACAGCATGTACTTTGGCTAGAAGCAACGGAAGAGCAGGCACCTATATTGGTGTTTCCGACGCTTGCAAAATATCCGAGCTATCGATAGTTACTGGTATGGTTGAGCTTATCGATATGTTATCGATGAAAAATATGAGTTTTATTTTATCTTACTTTTATTTTCCTGTCTGTTTCAACAACTAAAACAACAAACTAAAACCTATCGATAATTATCGATTGACCAAGTTGAAGGCTCGTTCATGCCCTGTACCCGATAACCTCGTACAGGGTATACTGGTAAATTAAAGCTATCGCTGCCTCAACAACCGACGGAACCAATTGCATTGTTTTCACTTCCATTTTCCTCTCATTTTTTTTTTTGTTGTGATAAATTGTTTCTTTGGGGTTTTCTCTCGCATTTTATCGAGTATTTTATCGTATTTCAATGACATTGTTGTTGCTGTTGTTGTTTTTGTGGTGCATTGGTGCGTTAAATATGCAGAGTGCTATTATATTATATAGTAAGTATACAAGTTGTATATTTAGTATGGTAATTATATATGTATATGCATATATATTAGTAATATACTCGTATAAAATACTTAAGATAGGTGCGCTTTAGGGTTACATAATAACTGTGAACTGTGAATTGTGAATAGTTTTCGATAACTTTGTTTATTTATGGTGCAATTTTTTATTTCAATTTCTGCAAATTCGAAAATACTCAAAATAGTAGTGCACTTGTGAACATGTGAAACGCTTGAGAATGAAACAGAAAAAATAATTGAAATCGAATAGAAAACGAAACGAATAAACTGTAATCGATAACCGATAAGTGGGCCGGTAATTGAGACTCTCGTTCTGCTTGTGTGTGTTGCAAATCGAAACGCATTTGTGATTGAAAACCGATACATACCTTGGCGGGGGTTGAAGCACCGTCACCACTCACCCGATGGCCGCCCAAATTGTTGACCACGCACGTGAAGGTCGCGTCCCGGCCCTGGGCGACGGTCACATTCTCCAGGGGTATGACAAAGTCCGGTTCGAAAGCGCCCACTGAGAAGATTTTGTGTGAAATGGAAAATTCTTCATTTCAATGGTTAAATTGCCATGAAGAGAAAAACATTTATTGAACAATTAACGAAATCTTTTTGCTTTTGGTTATCGGTTAGGGTTCTCTCTCTCTGGGTACTACAGATACGATACGATCGATGATCGATAACGATAATTTAAAGTTCTAGCTAGCTTGTGTGTATGGGGGTGTGTGGTGTGTGTGTGGTTGGGCAAATCAAATGGCAGCAAGCGGAATGTGCATCGATATCGAAGTCCGTTTTACTTGGATGTTATCGATATCGATGTAAGCATGTAGCGCAATAAAAGCAAAGCAGAAAAATTAAGTTATCGATAGTTGTTGGTATGAACTGTTATCTAAGAATTTGTTGAAGTCTATCGATAAGTTATCGATAACAAATAAATTATCGCATATATTTTTTATATTCTCTTCCAACAACTAACGATAGAAAACTTTCGATAACATCTTAAACGCATCGATAATTATCGATAAATCAACGCACATAAACACTCACGCTCACTCACTTGATTTTACCAAACTTACCAATGCAACTGCAAATCATTAACAAAAACAAAAACTGCAGGCGAACGCCTCCAGCGGCCACGCCCCGTAACTGCGCCAGCTTCTGTCTGCGTATGATTCGATTGGGCCGCCCTGGGCAAATGGTTGATGTCTCCGACTGTTGCTTCTCGCCTCGCTGCGATTTCAAGTTGTCGCAATTCGAATTGCTGTTGCTGATGTTGCTTATGTCGCTGTTGCTCTTGTTGATGCTGCTGTTGCTCTTGTTGCTGTTGCTAATCTTGTTGGCGATATCTGCGCCGTTTTGTTGAGCTACAATCATCATAAGATAAGAGTAGTAGTTCCAAATAACATTTCTCACTGAAGTTTTAGTAACGATGAAGTATTGCTGGAAGATGAAGTTGTTGGTTAACTCAATTTGAAATCATTGCGAAATCTACTCGTTAGCAGTTCACTTGTTATTCGATATATATCGTAATATGCGATGTATGCCAACTTTATGTGATGCCTGACAAACTTATTTCCAATCTTTAGTTTACTCTGAATTCCTCGGCAAGTAATTTATATGTGCATTTCTTAGGAAAATGATTGCGAGTGCATTTGGAAGTTAAAATCATTTATGAGTATATTGTATTTATGACCATGACTTGCTCTGCACTTGTCAGACTGAATTGACTTAAACAAGTGATTGGCATTTACAAATCTATTTGTTTTGTTGGGTGTTTGAGTTAACCAAGTTCTTATTTATATTGGCAAATGCACCGAATTCATTTGAACTAACCAAGTACTTGTTATCAACCAATACATTCGTTTCGTTTAATATAATTTAGATAGTTTACCAATTTGTTAGTTAGTTCTGCATTATTTGAGCTTATCAAATGCTTGGCACTTACGGGTGCACTTGTTGGTCTTGCTTGAGCTCAGTTAGTAACAAATCATTCGTTTGCCTTAAGTGAATAAAGTTCAGTCTTTCTTGGCTACTTGCTAGTTTAATAGTCAGTCAGTCTGAGACTCATTTAAGCTAATCAAGTGCTTGGCACTTCCAAGTGCATTCACTACACTTATTGCCAACCGGGTGGAGAAGGGAGAAGAAGAAGGAGATGGGGAATTAGAAGAGCGTCTTGAAGAGCGCTTCGCAATTTTGTTATGCGCAATTTGCATTCAGCTGTCAAATTGCTCTGCTCAGCTAGCACAAAACCGCTAAAAAGCGAATGCAACGAGGCGTAAAGGGAAACGAGGCCACAGACATGACCACAGCACAGCAATACACACACACACACACCCAAACACACACACACACACACACACACACACACACACACACACACACACACACACACATACATGGACAGACGGAAGGAGACTTCGGCGGCGGCAAATAAATAATCTAAATATTGCACATTGTGCTGCGTTTGCACAGCGTCGTCGTCGTAGTCGTAGCTGTTGGCTAGGTATCTGTATCTTGTAGATACTTTATCTATTGACAAAGCGTTGCATACTAAACGTAGCTGCGTGCAACAGTGGCAGAGGAGGCAGGCGGCAAAGGGAAAGATGGCACGGCGAGTAGCCTTGCCTTTGTTTGGCGACGACAACATTTTTATTGCCAACAGGACGCGGCGAGCATTCATTCATCTTGGGGCAGGACTCGCACCAGTGGCAGGACAAGGCAGCAGGGGCAAGACAGCCAGTTGCTAGACGAACTTGGCTGCACGTGCCGCTATTTACATTTGCACGTAATAAATTCACAAGGACGCGGAAGGCACAAGGAGGAGAGAATAGGAGGAACAGGAAATGTGGCAGGAAGTGCATATGCCGCTTGTCGTCTTCGCCTTCGCCTTCGTTCTTCGCTCTGTGTCTTTGCCAGCTACGTGTTGCATCTGCTGCATAGCTGGCAGTCCTAGCCTGTTCCAGCTAGAGTGTTGTGTTCTCTGTTCCCCTGCTTCCACCCCCTCTCCCGTTCCACACATATTTACATTGACAAAATTTAATGAGCTCACAACTTGGCCAAATATTTGTCCTGCTAGAACAGATCGAAGCCGGCACATTAGCCTTGCCCCCAACCACCCACCCGCACCACGCCCATCTTGGCTTGGAGTGCGACGCGTGCTAGTCATTTTATTAGATACGTGTCCTATCTATCGGTGCCTCCTCCTCCTCCTCCTCTCCCACACCCCATCTCTGGCTCATCCTTTCTATTTTCTCTCTCTTATTCTTTGCCATGTGGCCCAGTTGTGCCTGCGTGGCACATGTTGATACGCCTTGCATTGTTCGTCTCTTTTTTGAATTGAGAACTCGAGAGCACAGAGTCGAGGCTTAAGAGTTGCCAGGGTAGCCAGGGTTGCATTGGGGCAAATCTGCTTAAAGGTTAACAGGATGCGACGGTGTTGAAAGAGAGAAACGAGATAAAGCAAGCAGTTTGCCTGGGATCGGTGAAGCGTATTCAAGGTAGGTTGGACAGATGTTGAAAGGGAATAAAAAGATAGCACTACCTTGAACCAGGTTCTCATTGAAAGGTTATCATGGAAAGCAACAAGACATAATGATGATAAAACCTGATGAAATATAATCTGAACTAGGTAGAGTATTGGTAGTGCGGCAAACTAGTCTATAATCTGGTGCGAGCTGATGATGTATATTGATTTCGAGGCAGACCCAGTTAAAGCAAGCTGAAGTAGAGCAAAGAATCACGGGCGGAGAAGGAGAAGGTGCCCCGAGTACGTGCGGCATAAGAGAGAATTGCACTTTTAATTGATAACCAAAGTAAACTGCAACGAAAAATCATCAACAAAAACTAAGAGAGAGAACGGGAGTGAGAGGAAGGCTATTCAAATAGAAAGAGAGACAAACAAAGAAAGAGAGAGAGTGGGACAGAGAGAAAGAGAAGTGGAAGTGGATTTAGCTTTAAGGCACTTAGAGGACTCTCGGCTTAGGTAAATGAAATTATTTTGCTTACTATGAGACTTGCATCAGTTTCTACTCGAGCTGAAAGATACAAAAACGAATTGTGTTATTCAATTATTTTCAACTCGTTGTCTCTGTATGTGTATGTGTGTGTTTTTGTGCGGGTTTTCGAGTGTAGATGTGTGTGTGTGTGTGTTTGAAGTTGTGTTGTGGTTACGGTTCGGTTAGGTTTGGTTGGGTTTGGTTGGGAACTGAATTTGGATTTGCATATTTTATGTTCTTAAGTCGTAAATTATTAAGATGCTCTCGTGCGCTCTCTCGCTCTCACACTCTCTCTCTGTCTTTCTCTCCCTCTCTCGTTGCATATAGGGGTAAAGTGAATTATTATGAAATTTCTGTTAGATTTCAAGTGCAGTTAGCAATGAACTCTTTCACAAGAAAGTAGAGAACCGGTTCACTGTGGGAAATGCGCATGTATTCCAAGGAACAAAAGTTCTGTTTTCATTAGTTCTAATAAGTCTGCTTTACTCTCGGGTGTAATTGCACTGAACCGGTTTTTGAACCGGTTTTCGAACTATTAATGTGCCAGTATTATGCATCAATTAACCAGTAATTAACTTATTTAAGACAAATATGCAACATTTTGATGCCTTGCTATAGTTGAACCATTTTGGCAACATATTTGAACCGGTTCAGAAAGAGAAAAGCTTCTGTATATCAGTTTATTTTTATATATTTTAATGGATAAAGCAAATTTAGACTAATTTATATAAAATTACTGTAATCTCTGAACGTAAACCATTTTTATGGCATATGTGAACCGGTTCAATAGAAGTAAAGCTGCTGTATGTGGTTGAATTTAGTAACTTATCATAGACTAAGTAAGCTTAGTCTGATAGAGACTTTTTTTTTGCCGTTTAAAGTAGTTTTCCAACTCTGAACCGGTTCAGCAAGAGGTTCATTGTCCTTTCTGAGCCAGTTTGACGCAGTAAGCAGAGGCAATCAACCTCAGTTAAACCTCTTGCCATGTTGACAATCACTTGCAGCCTCAGTCTTGTCTCCATGGGCAACATGGAACATTACAGCGAACCGGTTCTTTAATATTGTTTCTTTTCTGCTGTTTCTCTTGTGGTTGTTTTTGCCTTGAACTTAAAGTAAATCGCAGCCGAAGGCAAAAAAAGCCAGACAAACAAGCAACAACACACATACTTTATAGACTTGGAGTGTGCGTGTGTGACTCTGTGTGTGTGTGTGTATGTGTGTGTGTGTGTGTGTGTGTGCGTAAGTGTGCGAGTGTGTTTATTGTTGCTGACATTTAAAATTACACACTTGGGATTGCGGGAGAAGTTTTGCTTGAAAGTAAACTAAATTAAACACACAGCAGCAGCACAGGCACATAGACTGAGAAGGGAAGAGAGAAGGAACAAGAATAGAGAAGTGGTGGGGGAGGGGAAGAGAGAGAAGGGGAGACTGAGCCAAGGCAGTCTCGAGTAAATGACAACTGCCCATCGAACAGTGAAACGTGCCGCATGCCGCATGAGCTGCGCTGCTGAAGGCAACTCAGGAAGAGGGGCGGAAGGCCACGCCTGCTCCCCCCCCCAATAGCCCAGCTGCATTGGGCCAGGCAGTGACTCTTCACTGGCAGAAGTCACAGCCTCAGTTCGCTTGAGAAGCTGTTCGACTGGGGTTTGCCCTTTGCTCGTGGTCAGCAGAAACTAACTGTATTTGCTTAACCTGCTCACACTGCGCCTCAGTATGAACGTATATAAATATAATAGACTAACACTATGGCCACACCACCGCCCCCTCCCCCTCCCTCGTGCTCTTCCTTCCTGTCTGCCCCCTGCGGCGCCCTTTGCTTTCTGCTGATGCGACAGATTTTTGAACTGAACATGGACGTGGAGTGGATGAGTGTAAATGAGCAGTCATAGCCAGCGGCGCAATTGCCACACTTGCACACCACACACAAACGGTGGTACCCACACACACACACACTATACTCACACACACACACACTATACTCACACACACCACACACTGGCCTTGCATATGCATGAATGCTCAGCTGAGCTCAGCTGTGCGTCTCTCACTCTCTCTTTCTCTCCCTCTGTTCCTCTCGCCTTCACTCAACGCTTGTCTGTCTGTCATATTTTTATTTACCACCCCGCTCCTACTCTCCCCCGCCTATAGAGTTTTTTTGCCACGCCTTCGTCGCCTAATTGGAGTGCTTCGGCGAGCTTAGTTGCCTCGCGGACATGGCCCCAGCTCGGCTCTTTTTGGTGACAGTCGATTGCGACGGGGGAAGTGAGGGGCAGCTCAACAAACTATTCCCGTTATTACTCGAACACTGCTGTGCACATCCCTCTCCCACACACACACACACACGCACACACTCGCTTGGCTGCTGTCCACAGCATTCTTTCGCTTTCATCAGCTTCGCTTTGCGCTTCCCCTCACCTACCTCCTTCCGTCCTCCACACAAGTAAAAATCAAAGGATTTTCTTTAGCAAATATTTGAAAAATTCCAATTCTGTTGCTAGCTTCTCTCGAACTGTCTGATCTCTTGGATTAATAAATATTTATAAATGCTAAAAATAGATTTAATTTGCATTGACTTTAAACATTTTTGTTGCCTACATTTTGGGGCCGAGTTAAAGGAGAATTTTGTTTGATTTTTGTTTTATTAGCAAAAGTCAAATAAATGAATGCAATAACAGCAAGCAAGAGATGTTTGTAAAATTTATCTGATTATTAACTCTGCCAATAATCGGATTGGCAAAGCTAGAAAAATCAACAAATTCTTAAGCTTGTTTGACAAACCGAGCTTGAGGAGATTTCTAGCGCAAAAAAGGCTCAAAGAATTTCGTTTGTAAAAGTAAATATACAATAAATATGATTTGAATATGAAATGTTGATAAAGTATTTGTATTTGAAGGCAAAATAAATATAATAAATATATCAATCTTCTTTGACTGCAAAGCCAAAACTTTGCTCAAGTTTCTCATTTTCAATTATTGCACAAGAAAAGTATTTATTGCTTGGCTGTAAACATTGTAGTAATTATACAAAACTTTTGAGAAATAAATCAACAAAACAATTGTCGATTGATTGAAGTTTGCTTGCCCAAGTTGTGTCAAGTGGAAATGCATAACGCGTTTTGTTGTTTGGCTTATTTCCCATAATTAACTTGTCTCTTTTAAGTCGCCAAACGATTTAATAAGCCATATCAATAACTCACTTCATTAATGGCTACAAGTAGAGTGAGAACAAGAGGGAGGGGAGAGACAGAGAAGGGCCAAATAAAGGCATAACCCGACAACACTCAAACGGAAGGCAGGAGGGAGTGTAGGAAAAGGCCAGCGAACTCAGTGAAAGGATAAACTCCGAAAGTTAGAGCCAGAGGGAGGGGAAGGGGGGAGGTAAGGGTGCCACAAAGATTCTGACTTGTGAATGGGCAAATAAAATGGAAATGAATATCATAAAGCAGCAGAAGGGGGTGGCTGAGTAGCTGACAAGTAGCTTACGCAAATAATGTCAACGGAACAATAAAAATAATAAACGAATTAGCTGCCTAGAGAGAGAGAGAGAGAGAGGGAGAGAGTAGGAAAGGAGGCAGCAGGCAATGAAAACGAAAGCTGACAGCGGAATGCGGAAAAGTGAAAAGCGGACACGACAAACATTCAAATCGACTTTTGAGTCGCAACCCCACAAGCTCTAGACCTCAAGAGAGCACTGCAACCCTCGACCCCAGACTGAAAGTCTATTTGTCGTTGTCGCTGTCGCTCTCCCTGTCTCTCTCTGCCTTCCCTTCTATCTTCCTCTGTCTCGCTTTGTTCGTGTCGCAGTACACGACGTTAAGATGTTTATGGCTTGTCAAGGATTATTGTTATCACCAGCCAGGCAGGTATGCAAACAGAACTGGTTACCCTCCCCCCCCCCCAACTCCACCTCGCAACGTGTTCCATGTAATTGCCGGCCAACAGGATCTGCTGCTACTTCTCGATTCCTACTGCCTTCCTTCGCTCCTTCCTTCATTCCTTCCCGGCTGCTGTTGCTGCTTTTCGGTTTCGGTTTCGGTCTCTTTGTTCCATCGGTTTTAATCTTTAGTCTCGAGGCGCAAATGCAAAAATGTTATTAGAGCAGCAGACGGGCAAATTTGTGGAGCGTTATTTAATGGACGAGACAGCAGCAGCAACAACAGCAGCAACAGCAACAGCAACATTGGGAGTAGCAGTAGCAGTAGCAAGCGTACCCAGTTGGACGAAGTAGGACCCCAAAGGGAGCTCTTTCATTGGTGCGAGCGAGGAAGCCAGTTTGGATAGAGGTTTAATGGAATGTTCAATAACCAGAGGAGGGGAGCTGAAGGTGTCACTGCGGCTGTTCTAAATTAAAGTCGCTTATCGATTTGTTATCGAAAGTGCTGCACAGACAGGAAGGAGTTGCCCGCTTTCTCTACACTGTGATATGAAAGCGATACTGACAGGTTTGTAATGGCAAGTCAATGTTTGTTTGCAGCAAGTTCTAGTGAGGAAATTGTATCGATAGCAATTCGATAAATGCATTTATTTCGATAAATTGCTGGCCGGTGATGAGACCGTCTTCGATAAACTGCCCAAAAATCAGTGCATGTTCACAAACTTCGCGTGCCCCACTGGGTAATCCCAACTGGACTCCATCCCCGCTTTTCTTAAACCCTCCTCTTGCCTCGCTTACCGCCCTCGGCTTCCTCCTTTTTTCCCTCACCTCGCCCCTTGCCTTGCCAACTGAAAACGGAATTTATGAGCAGCGACTGTTGCCAGTTTCTGTGCTACATTTTTTTTTGTTTCGTGCTACGCGACGCGAGCAAAGCTGCAAAGTCATGAACTGTGACAAAAGGATTACAAGGGGGTTACTTGTCAGACTACAAACCCCCACACCCACCCCCACAGCTCTGGCGCCTCTTCTCTGTTGCCTGCCATGCAGTTTATAGGCTAAATAAGATTAATTTAGAGATTAAGCGTGAGTAACAATGTCCTTTTGTATCCTGGCCAAAAGCAGAGCATGCAGCCGAACACACACACAAACACACACACACACACTGTCTTTCTATGTGTGTGTGTGTGTGAGTGTGTTAAATGACCATCAAAGCTTCACTCGCGCACAGCCTTCGCCTCAGTCTCTTCCACTGCCCAACTCATCTGCTTCATTTGGCTTTTCAATTCATTTACCCCCCCCCTGTTCATATGCCACGCCCTCTCTCCTCAACCATTCCCGTATGTGTGTTGGCCGCCTACCTGTCGATTTATTCAACGTGCAAATTTATTAGATTAACAGCAAAATATCAAATAGGAAATTAACTGTCGTCTGGACACGGCATGAACGAGCTGCAAATGGGAACAGAAGGACAGAGGGAGAGATGGGACAGTGAGGAGGAGGATGGAGAGACAAGCGGATGCTGGACAAGTGTCTCTCACCTGTCTGGGTCTGTAGCCGGACATGTAGTTGGGCGAGACAGACAGACAGAGAGACAGACAGACAGCGAGCGAGGCTGGCATTTGGCCGGATGCATTTGTTGTTGCGCATGTTAAGCGTGTTGTCAACATGCTGCACATGCTGCATGCCCCATGCTGCATGCTGCACATGCTGCACACTGTGCTGCCTTGCACACGCTACTGTCATCGCGCATCGATGATGTCGTCGTCATCGTCATCGCCATCGCCATCGCCATCGAACAACGTGGTTGAAACAAAAGCGTTGCCTACTTTCGGCCGTCTTTCAGCTCTTCCCCCTCTCCTC
Source organism: Zaprionus indianus (assembly GCA_018904595.1). Lineage (NCBI taxonomy): Eukaryota > Metazoa > Arthropoda > Insecta > Diptera > Drosophilidae > Zaprionus > Zaprionus indianus. The sequence continues at coordinate 3,358,120 of JAEIHA010000344.1, forward strand.
TGCTGATTTTTGAAATGCGCTCGCTCGATTTCACATCCTGTTTATCGTCGCATAGCATAAACAAGCAGCTCTGCTAATGGGATATGTCATGCTGCGACCAACAACAACAACAGCAACAACAACAGCGACAACAGAAAGAATGCTTTCAACTCATTTCATCAACGTTTCAGCCTTTTTGTGGCCAATATTGAAATTAATTTTATCATAGCCATAAAACAATAGACATTGTACTATGTATGTTTGTATGTGAACAATATAATACTCGGATTATCTTCACAACTGTCTGTTCAACAAGTTACAGCTTTGTTTCTCTCACGATGCAATGAGTACGTTTCTGACATGATTTGCCTAGACAGACGTATTTGGAACACAAGTAGCTGGTCATAAACCAAATTTAAGCTTGTTTCCTTAAGAAATAGCTGAGATACGGTACTGAACCACTTTTTGGAACGGTTCAATTTGTGTATTTTAAAAGATATTTTAGAGATTGTTCATAAAGTTATCAAAATTTGAAAAGATTAATTCCTTGAAGCTGAGAAATGTGAAAAATTTCTTCTTGAACTACTTGTAAACCGGTTCAAAGAAATTTAGACTATCAATTTATATATTCTATCAAACGAACTTTAATGCATGCTGCATTTCTGTTTCATATTCAACAATTTTCAACATTTTAAATCGGTTCAAATTAGAGATTTCTCTCTGAACCGGTTCAGAGATCGTTTGTCTATCAATTTATGTATTTTGCCCAATGAACTTTAGCCAAGCTGCATTTCCGTTTCATATTTACTATTTTCACCACTTTTGAACCGGTTCAAAATAAAGATTTATCTCCGAACCACTTGCAAACCGGTTCAGAGATAGTTTGTCTATCAATTTAATAATTTCACATACGTGTGCTCAATTTCTGTAACATATCTGACTTCTCTAACCAATCTCCTTCATCGAACCACTTTTGAACCGGTTCATAATTAGTTTTTAATCCAATTTGTCACTCACTTGCACTCGCTTTGTATTCTAACTCATGAAACCATCAACTAAACACAAAATGTGGCACTAAACCACTCTCTACAAACCGGTTCAGAGTTGTACGACTACAGAATGTTGACTGAAGTAAAGCGGCAGCAAAAGAAAAGGGCAAACCGAGAATGAAAAGCAATGGGGAAAAAGGAAAAGGGAATTAGATTGCGGTGGCTGATGGTGCCACATTCTGTGGCAAATAAGTTTCATCAACTTGCAGTTGCCACCTGACTGGCCTCCATCGTCGCATCGTGGTGACCCGTCGGGGATTACAAATGACACAATTGCATTTGGCAATGAATAGCTGAAGAGCAGAAGTGCCCCGACTCATTCCCTCTCATTCTGAGTCTGAGTGACCTTTGATCCTGCTGTTGCTCGAGTGACTTGCCCAACAATTTGTATGCAATTGTTTTTGTGCTCTGCAGCAGGTGGCAAGCGGCAGGTGGCAGGTGGCAGCTGGAGGTTGGCAGTTGGCAGTTGGCAAGTGCCAAGTGCCATCGCATTCATGAGCAGCTCAAAGGACACGCATTGCAGGAATGCCAGACCTCACACAGACATATTCTCAGACTGATATGAATACTCATATGTTTCTGTTTGCATAAGTATGTGTGTGTGTCTGTGTGTGTGTGTGTGGGTGTGTTGATTTGTATTAATATGGCAAATAGCTGAAATACTCGACTCGCATTCCAAGCAACGAAGACAAAGCGAGGCAGACTCGACTCCAACTGGAGCCGTAGTCAGAGCCGGAGCTGAAGCTGAAGCTGGAGCTGCCATCCACGTTCTGTGTGCCCCAGTGCAATGAGTCAATGTCGCTGGGACACATCCTTTTTCATGTTCAGCCGCAAACTGCATAAGTCTTTCTCCCCCCTCCCCCTTTCCCTCTTCATTCCCCTCTTTCTCTCACACTGCGATCACATGCTGTCCGCTTTTGTCAGTTGAAAAGGGTTGACAAATTTTTTTAAATGAATCGCGAGGAAGCCATACAAAGAATTTCCCTGTCCGTCTCTCTCTCTCTCTCCGTTTGCTTTCTCCTGCCTCTCGTTTGCGTTCGATTTCACACATATTTAACCCATTTTCGCCATTTTCCCGTGGCGTTTTCCATTCCAACCCATCTGCAAAAGCGTTTTAATTAAATTTCATGGCCAGTTGCAGCTGTGCAACAGCAACAGGAACATTTCCGACATTTTCGCATATTATTTATAATCTACGTACCCAGTAGCAACGCATCCCCCGTCCCACCACCCTGGCAATCAGGCACCCTCCCCCTCCCCCCTATTTGAGTCGCCCGCAAATGACTCTAATGAACAAACCGAACTGACAATTGCAATAAGTGCAAATTCGCCATGAATCGAATTCAATGCACATTTTTGAGGTATTTTACCACACTGCGCACTGTACTGTGTATGCACTGTGTGTGTGTGGCTGGCAACCCTATACTGTGGCATGGTCACCTTAATGGCATTTTCTGTTTGTTATGTTGGTACAGTATATTACTGAAAGGAAATAACTTGATGGAGATGTTTAGTTTTAACTACCAAACTGTATAAATATGTTAGAAGTTTTGGCTGCACATAACAGTATTTTAATTTGGTATTTTTTAACTAGTAAACTACATAGGTACGAGGGTCGTTTGATAAGTCCGTGACTTTTTGTATTTGCCGCGCACCTGCTCTAAATACAACACTGCTCCTGTCAGCAGTTATCGATTAACAGCTGACTGTAAAATTTTGAGAAAGCTGCGTTTTTTGGTTTGCGTTTTATAGGCATTGAAAGCAGACGATCTCGTGAATTTTAACGAAAATGGAAAAAAGTGAATTTCGTGTCAGCATGGCAAAATTTCATAAATTGGGCTACGAACTGCTACCCCATCCAGCATATTCTCCAGATTTAGCCCCCTGTGACTATTTTTTGTTTCCAAACATGAAGAAATGGCTCGGCGGTAAGAGATTCGGGTCATCACAGAAACAAACGACTATTTTGAGGGCCTTGAGAAAACCTATTATTTGGAAGGAATAAAAAAATTGGAAAAACGCTGGACTAAATGTATAGATCTAAAAGGAGATTATGTTGAGAAATAAAACGCTTCTTTGACGAAAAAAATATATTTTATTCAAAAAGTCACGGACTTATCAAACGACCCTCGTATTAAAGAAGTTGCGGTGTAATCTATTGTAATATAAAGACTTTAAAATCTTTGAGTTCTGTGATTTATATAAATGAAAGATGTTGGTATAGAAGATAGCCCTGTATATTTTTCATATGTATTTAAATATGTCCCCGTTCACTGTCGTTATATATGTACACAGTACTTTATTACATTCTATATATATAATATATAATTTTATTGTATAACATTAAACTGCCACGTAGCGTAGTAAAAGATTCTTTACAAACATATCAAGTAGCTGGTGGGGTATCTGCACTTCATGCACCTGAGAACGTGTAGACCAAACTAAGCTAAGTGATGAATTATAATAAATTACGCAGAAGAAAGAGAACTTTAATAAATACAGGGTATCTTGCTGTGCGACTTCACGTTCTTTTGCTGTTGCTGCCACTGCACGTCGCGACGTCAGTCGTCGTCGCATTTGTGTCTTGTTAAGCAGACATTTTACTCGCGTTATGCCACAGTTGCCCTCTGACATGTCAGGTTTGATTAGCTTCGCCTCGAATTCACAAGGGGATTTTCGGGCTCGTTTTTGTAAAGCATGCGAAAGAGAGTGTGACCCAGTGTGTGTGTGTGTGTGTGTGTGTGTGTGTGTGTGGTGCATGTCTGACTGCAATAAGGCGACTCGAGCTGATCATTTACACAACATTTGCATGGCGTTTTGGAGTATTACGAAATGCAAATAAAGCATAAACTACAAAACAGAACACACACGCAGTGAAAGTGAGGAAGAAGGGGAGGGCAGAGAAAGAGAAAGTGTGTAGCTCAAACGAGCCGAAGAGCTCTTGAATTTTGATTAGGCATTCAAATAGGTATAAACAATAAAAAAGACAACGATACGACGAGACACAAACAACTTAATGTGCCCACAGACAAGGACGAAGGAAACGAAGGCACGCAGAGCAATGAAAGTGTTGCCAAGGGGCGTGGCAACTGTGTGGTGTCATGTGTGAAACAGTTGAAGGAAAAAATGCGAATCAATTGTTTTAACAACAACGAGAATAGCAATGAAATGTTTCTTAAACTGCAGTTAAAATGGAAACTTGAGTGAGAAAGTGCTTTTGATTGGAATTCAATCTGTTTTTGATCGGTTTTAAAATTATTTAAACCTATTTTCAATCTATTTTAAACCTATTTTCAATCTATTTTTAACCTATTTTTAAATGAATTTTAATTAACTATTAACTTATTTTTATCTATTATTAACATGTATTTTGAACTTATTTTTAACCCTTTTTTAACCTTTTATTAGCCTTATTTTAATTTATTTTTAACCTATTTTCATTCTTTTTTAACCTAATTGTAAACTACTTGCAACCTATTTTTTAAATATTTATAACCCATTTTTAATTAATTAAAAAAAAAAAACTTTCACTTCGCTTCTTCATAAAACCAAGTTAAGGTTGCATTGCTGCCTTACTCAACAGGGCAACTGGCTGCGGCCAGGGAAGGAGGGTGCGGAGAGTGGGAGACTCCTGTAGGAAGGTAAGTCCTCACCACGATTTAACAATTTGTAATGGTTGAGGCACATTAAAGCTGCAACTGGAATCAGAGACTTGGTCGAAGGGGCTGCCAGCTGGGGCAATTTGTTAGACCATCCACAAGTTTTGCTGCTGCCACTGCTGCCAGGTCCGTCTTGGCTCTTTGTGCATTACGCATACGTCGCGTGGTCTGCAACAGAAATGCAATTTTGCAGTTGAAAGTGTGCACTAAAGCAAAAGGCTTGAGCAAAAAACATCGAGAGGAGAAAACATCGAAGCTGCAAAAAAGGGGGGGGGGAGGAGGTAATAAAGTTACGGCTGCAGGTGAAGCAGGAAGCTGCCCTAAGGGGTGTATACAAAGTGAATTTGTTTGCAAAATAAACATTTCAATATTTCATTTCCACCATTTGGAGATGGGAATCTAATAAGGCATTTTCTAAGTTTGCCTCATTTCATTTATTGAGTACCTGTTATTGAGGGTTTCTCCTCTTTATTTTCTAACTGGTTTATCATATTCTTTATTGGAGTTTCATCAGGTTTTATTTTCGTTGCCATCTTCGCTTTATTTTTCCACATATGTTCGGTCATTTCTTTCTCGTTCTCTCGTCACTGATGCGTTTTTAATTGTGTTTATTTCCGCTTCGCTGTGACACGTCATTTATTAGCCTCCCCCCCTTTTCAGAGCAGTTTAACCGCTTAACAGCTTTCCCCCGCGTCTCGCTTCCCTCTCGCTCTTCTCTCTTCTCCCTTGTTCGCTTGCCTCTCGACTGCTTTTGACTTTCCCCTTTTCTCTCGCTTTGCTCAACTGCCACGCTGGCCTTTTGTTGCCTTATATTGAGTTGTGATTTATATGCATGCAGCGAAGAGGTGAAGAGGGGAGAGAGGAGAGAGAAATGGCAAGCACGGGGAAGTGGAAGCAACAATCGCTCGGATCAGAGCTCATGTTACGCATACGCAGCGTAAACAAAAAAGAACTTTACAGTTGCATTTTGTTACAATGCTAACTAAATGTGGTCGCACTCTAACGGGGTATGAACGACTTATAGTTGCTGTTTAGATTTGTAGTGATATATAACTAATTTCTCTTTTTTTATTGTTTCTTTAAAGGGAAATATTATGGAATATTTGATGTATCAAATCAATGATTGATGATACTCGAGAAAAATTGAAAACAAATTGAAATTCGGTTTTCTTTGAACTCATAAAAATCATGTTGGTATTTTTTAAATATTTTAAATTCATATGTATTCAATTTTTTTTTTTTTTTTTTTTTTATCATAATTTAATTTTCTTATATTGAAATAGTTTTGAGAGAAAGTTTTGTCCAATTTAATTTAATTTGTATTTTGCTTTTATCCCACTTTATTACCTCTTTATGTTTTATATCATATGAAATATAGTCAACAAACATTCCTATCTTTTTGTCTCCCTCTCTCTCTCCCTTTCTCTCTCTCTCTCTCTCTTTCTGTCCGTCTACAGGGTATAGAAATAATGATAATAATAAAGGATAATAATAGTTGTAGCTGTCGTAGTAATAACAATGTGGCAACGCTCTCTCTCTCATGAGGTCGCAGAACCTAGACACAATGTGCAGGCCACACACACACATTCACACACACACGCACACACACTGGCACATGTTAAGGTCCTTTGTGTGCTGTTGTTTTCACTAACAATTTCATGGAGCTCTTGCTGTTGTTGTTGCTGTTGTTGTTCCGCCTGAATTCCATCATAATTACAGTTTCAATTTCTTTTGTTGCGTTACGCCACATATGTTGCTTGCACCACAGTAAGCAAGTGGGGTGGGGGCAGGAGGGAAAGAGGGGGCGTGGGGACACTCGATTTTCATAGTCGGTTTCGCCTTTAATTGCGGCTTTGTGCGATGCGTTTAAACAAAAGGCTCGAACGAAGCGAAACAACACACGAAATTTATGCTAATTTGTTTTTAATGCACCACGGATATACAGGAGGTATCGAACAGGCGAGGGAGGCGGACGTGGGTGTGGCTACCCACTACGTCAAGCTAATAAAGCGAACCCAAAGCTCACCGAATGCATTTAGCAATATTGACAAGTAGTTGCAGTCTCGCCCTCTCTCTCTCACTGTCTCTCAATCATCATCATTTATTGTGTCTAATTTTCTAGTAATTAACATGCAGCATGGGCGTGGCACTCTGTCATCGCAGCTCAAAATGTAACATGAGATCGACTGTAACCGAAGTATGGCTGCAACTGAAGGCGAAAGAGAATAAATACCCTGTACAGTGATGGAACTGTAGATAGACAAGCTATGTAGATGCTCTGCTGTCAATCGGGCTTCTTTTCATTTATTTCTCAGATTTCACATAACATTTTGGCAACACAAAATTTGTTAATTAACCAAACATTTTGGCATCCAGTTGCATCGTCAGCCTGCTGTTTGATTACCTCAGGTGGTAACTCTATACACAGAGTTTCCAGTTGCAGAACAGATGAAGAGAAAGAGAGACAGCAAATTGGTTGATTCTCTGACAGCCTCAATAAATGTCAGCAATTATTTCACTTTATTATGAATTATCATTTAATTGAAGTGCGTGTTGTCAGTTTGTTCTGTATTTCCTTTATGCAACTCTTTGCTGAAATCTGAGCAACAGAATCCTGCAGAGAAATATAAGCTCCAAAGACCCTCAACTGCACTTAAGGCCCCCCCCCCAATAATTTTCCATTAGTCACTGATGGATTGCAGTTTTTTTAGCACTACTTTTTGGCTTTTTTTTACTTTGTAGTGCCATTAGGAAGAAAGGGCTTAAGTTGCTATTTCTTGTTGAAGAAATGCCCATAATCTGCAAGAATCCTTGACTTCTCTAATGGATTCCTGATTTTTTACTCGAAGAAAATATGAAACTGAACAAATGCATTCGAACATAAACCCTAAATGGCACTCTATTTTCACATTTCCTTTTCCAGGTGCAGAACACTGATGGATTCTGTTGCTATTTTTATTCCTGAGGTGCCGATGCAGCACTTCTTAATCTGGCTTAAGTCCCCGACTTTGTAGTGCCATTAGGCATAAATGGTGATTTTTTTGTGTTTCTCCTTTTTGCTCAGAATTTTCATTTTTTGTGTTCTTTCTTTTTCAATCTTTCACTTAGTGTGAGTGTTTTCTCTTGCGTATAATCGCTGGTGATCTTTGGTTTGCAGGCATGTGCGACACTGTTTACTCAGGGTATTTGCAAAGGGCTTTGCAGGGTAAGAATTGTCTCTAAAGTCTCGCATTTTTCAAGACAAAAGAGAAGAAAAATATTTGAACAGATTTTCGATATGTTTTGAGGAGGTTTTTTTTTTTTTGAGAAAATGATCTACACTATATTTTATATTTGTAATTAAATTGCAAAATAATTTAGAGAATTAACATATCAAAAGTTCTTGATTTTCCAAGAGCTTGTGGGTTGAAAAAAAAATGGAAGTTTGATCTCCACAAAATAAGAAAATTTATTAAGAATATTTTCTATATAAATTTGCATATAAATTTCTTTATTTGTAGAGAATTCTCTAGACTACTTTTAGTAAAGAATAATGTTCTTCATGTGCAAATAATTTTTCTCTAGCAAAAATTTTCTGCAAGTTAATTATTTTAAATGAAAAACTTCACGTGTTCAAATTTGCCACTTCTATTAAATTCTAAACATAATTTCTTCATTTTTTTTTTGAGAGTTCTTGAGAAAAAAAATGAAAATAAACTTTTACAAAACACGTTTATCTATAAAGCATATTTTTATTACATTAAAAAAATCTTTTCTTTAGTGAAAACCATGTTTAAGTAAATTAACCTAAATGCTAAATTGCTTTTTTAATAAAGAATATTTTCCTCGCTCAAAAAATATATTTTCTTAAGCAAAACAGATTAACAATCGTCTAGACTTAATGCCTGAAAATAGTTAATTTTTTCTCAAGAAAGTGTTGTTTATTTTGCCTATTCAAACTCTAAACACTTTGTTCTCTTTTTATTATGAAAGTTGTCACAAAGACTTGAACTAAGTAAAACGTTTATAAACATTCGTTGATCTTTTTCGAAACTTTTCAACTCGATAAAATTCGCAATTTGTGCAAACTTTTCGTTCAGCAAACAATTTGACGCTGAATTAATCAAGATAGATTTTATAGATAAACTATTTGTATATATGTATATAGCATACAATGTATATGAGTATTATCTGTGAAGTTGAGGCAAAGTAAGAAAACGATTTAAATGGAATTATTAAAAGCCAAGTCAAACTTTTGTTACACTTGACACAAACATGAAATGGTTAAGGAAGCAAGAGTTGTCTGCCAGCCTGCCTGGCTTAAACTCCTTCTTCTGCTACTTCTCCTCCTTCTTCTCTTTCTTCTCCTTTTCCCCCCAATAGCCATTCCCATTTGCAATTTGCCATTCGCATTCCCATTCCCATTCTCATTCTCATTCGCATTTACCATTGCCATTTTCATTTCTTTCTTCTGCTGCAGCTGAGAGTTTATACGATACATATGCACAGATATATACAGGGTAGACATACCTTGCTATATATATAATTTTATTAAATTATAATGCCTCTGTGTGTGTGTGTGTGCGTGTGGGGGGAAGAGGGGGAAATCGCAAGTGTCGACTGTGTGTAAAAATTTATTTAATTAATTAATTTTCATTAAAGGGACGACAAAGTGCGCTTGCAAATGGGCCAAGCGGAGTGCAGCGGGGCGGAGCTGGACGGGGCGTGGCAGCTCGGTACGGAGGCACTGCGAACGCGCCGCGCCGTGCCGTGTCCTCCCAAAAAGGACAACTTCAGTTGAAGCAACAACATGGAAAACAACAACAGCAACAAAAGCAAAGGCAAAATAACTGCAAACGTATTTAAGTTGTGAAGCTGAAGCAGCTGCTGCTCTGCTGCTCTGCTGCTTCCCTGCCCCTTCTCCTCCTACCTATCCTTCTTCTTCTCTTACCTTCTCTCCTCCTCTTTCTTTCTCCTCCCCCCCCTTCTTGCTGCGCCTGCTGTCAGTCTTGCTGTCATTTACAATTTTAATCTCGTCGTGCAGTTTAGCTTAAGTTGGCTGCAGCATAATGAGCCCAACACCAGCGCCCCCTTCTCCCCTTCAACAGCCAATCCCCCGCTCTTCCCGTGCCCTGCTCTTGTCTCTAACCCTTTTGTGAGAAATTATTACAGCCTGCTTGCAGCACTCGCTGCAAGTGGCAAAAAGGCACAGCAAAGGCAAAGGCAAGGGCAAAGGCAAAGGCTGTTGTAATTAAAGAGACGCGCTCGCACTGCACTCGCACTCACAGGACACCTGGCGGCAGCGGCAGCGGCAGCAGTTAAAAGGGGTAGCATTAAAAAGAGAAGGGGACAGGGGCAGAGAAGGATTCTCTTCTCTCGTCCAAGTTCGCTAAAGCGCGCACAAATTTCATGGCTAATAAATCACTTTTAATATTAATAAAACATAAATCACAGCGACTAAAAACTTGACAAGGAGAAGGAGACGGAGGAGGAGGAGAAAGCGGAGTAGACAGAGGCGTGGGCGAAGTCTGAGAAGACTGAGAGGGGTGCCCAAAGACGTGTCCATAGTTTGCGCCTTTTGTCAGTGAAAGTTTTTCGCGTGCGCCGTTTAAAAAGTTGCCCTATGAATGGCAAATGGGAGCAGGTCTCTCCCTCTTCCCACTTTATCCCCCTCTTTGATCCGCCCTGCAGCTGATCCGCGTGCGGAGATGGTGGAGCAGGTGCAACAAGACTCGAAGAATGCACTGCGAGTGCAGCAAGTGAATAAAGTGAATAAAACGAGTGCTGCAAGTCGCGTCTCCTCATCGTCCTCGTCTTAAGTTATTTTCGAGCTTAAGCCGCAACAAAGTTGGCAACGTTGCGCTCTTTCTTAACGGTGCAAAACAAAGTTGGCAACACTTTCTCGTTTCCCCGTTCGAAACTTTAAACAAATGTTAAGAACAAAAAACTTACCTCAGTTTTGTTAGCCAGTTAAACAGTTCGAATCAAAAAAGTTCACACGTTTTCCAACACACAAGAAAAAATTCGTAAATATTTGGAAATATTCAAAAAACGATTGCTCAAAAAACACTTGAAAAAAATTGTATATATTTTTGAAGGATTTTTTCAAAAACTTCTAACGTTTCTCAACACTTTTTCTAACTCAAAACTGAATCTGTTTATTCTCAACGAAATTAACGGCTTTTCTGTTTGAATATCGCTTGTTTGACTTGACTTGGACTTTACTTGGACTTTACTTGACTTGACTTGAGAGTTTTGAATTCACTTTGTATAATTCACTTCGTTGTTTGCCAACGACCCCGACCGACGCGCTTGGAAGTTGCCCGAGCACTGAAATTGGCAGCGGAACGCGACGCTCGCATTGGGCCACAGAATAAGAACAGACGCACAAGAACAGCAGCACGACCGTACGAACCTGTGGACAGGACCTAACACAACCAGCTCCGACTTCGGCTGGCCAACACGAACGCGCACACGACAGCCGAGTGGGACAGAAGCCCAAGACGAACGAACGAACGAACGAGCCAACGAAGGTACCAACTGCCTGCTGCGAGGCACCACGAACGTGATGCCTCGTTTCGTATGACGACAGTGGGGCAAGAGCAACATGTTGCAGGCAACAAATGTTGCCAGAGTGTTGATAGGTGCCTTGAGATGCAGAATTGATGGCAGATTTTCTTTGGAGTTGTGGGGAAGAGTTCTTATACTTGGATTATTTTGGAATTTTCAAAGTAAAATATTAAAAAAAATTCAAATATAATGTCATCGGATCAGTTAACGCGCAATCGATATCTATCGAAGAAAAGGAGACGAATTGCCGATATGTTTAGTTACGTTATAAAAACTGATAAATAATCTGAATAATTTCAATATAATTGCACTACGATGAGTATTCTGCTTAAGGCTCACATTGCTGATATAGATAGTACTATCGATAAGTGACTGATACCAAAAAATATGAACATAACATCGAGAAATAATAATATAATTGTGATATATTGAGTAATAATGATATTTGTTATTTTAATGATATCGATTGGCCAACTGAAACTATCGCTAAATTTATTTGGCTGCTGATTTAAATTCTAATGCCAATGTATAGCCATTTCTTGTAAAGCTTAAAAAAATTATTCGTAAATTATCGATAACAATATAAATATCGATAACTTGCCGAAAGAATTTTAATACCTATTCCACTAAGGGAAGAATTTTGTTTAACGAGCAGATTATTCATGTTCAACTGAAATGACTTATTATCGATAGTCTAACTGCAAGCTATCGATAGCATAAATTACATTCGACCAATTGTCAATAGAATGTTTTTTGCTGCTTTGACTTGAGTGAAGTGCCTTAATGCAGTTGATGTACTACAATATTTATAAGCAATTGATAAGTTAATTTTAAATCTATCTAAACAGGTAGCAATCGATTGGCATTTCTATCGATGTAAGCTATCGTTATCGGTTAAGCCCACCAACAAGAAGACGCATTTACTGTGTCTGGAAAAAACCAAGTCCACATTGTTTCACCGCCAACGAAGTAGATAAAAGAGAAGGGGGGGGAGAGAGACAAAGAGACGAAGTGGGAGTGAAGAAGAGGTGGAGCAGGAGAGGGGGTAACTCTAACTCGTCAGACCGCATTACCTTTTAGTGTAACATGCTTCAATTAAGTGCGCCATGCGCGCGATGGAAAGCCATTTTCACGTTTGCCAACATTTTGCCGCCATTTTCCAACCGATGTCGAACTGGCTGCAAGTTTTTGCCACCGTTTTAGCCGAAATATAATTAAAAACGCTGCCTGCAGCTGCATCAAGGCTGCAGGAGAGACGTCGAGATGAGGAGAGAGGGGAGGAGAGAAGAAGGGAAGCGAAGGGAAGGGAAGGGAATAACTGAAATAACTGCGGCTTTTGCAATCAAAGTCACTTAACGCTCGCCAAATTTAGTTAAACACAACCAGTGGCTGTGCCTGCCTCTTGCCCCTCCCCCCCGCTCTCCCCTCTGCAGCTCTACTCCTTCCCCTTTGCTCCGCGCCTCGCGGCTGCTTTCCTCTTTGGCGGCACTTTGGCAGTGCATCCTTTAGCACAAATCAAGGGGACCAACAGGGCGAACGTGTGTGTGTGTGTGTGTGTGTGTGCGGGGCATGTTGCAAAGCACTTCTGCTGCTTGCTTTAATGAAATTCATTGCGTCAACGGCGGCACATCGACTGCGCTGCCAGCGTCGCTGCCTTTTACCAAATGAACACGAAAATTTTCTTCCATCTCGAAGAAGAAGATGCCACAGAATGAGGCAGCCGAACTCACTTTCATGCTTCATAAGTAAATTCATTTGCCACACAATCCCGCAAACCCTTTCCACCTACACACACCCCCTCCCCACCTTCCCCTTGCACCCCCCCTGGGGCGCCCTTGCGTTGATTTTAATGAAATGTCATCAACTTTGAGGTGTTTATTGCGCTGACAAGAAGACAAGAGCTCTACAAGGGCAGAAGGTGGGGGGTGGTGGTGGTAACCCTTTGAGGCAAAAGTAATCTGTGAGTCTTAATGTCAACCTACTCTCGGCGCAGACAGGGAGGGAGGGAGGGTGGTAGGTGGGCGGGGCAGAGGAGGCAGGTGTCGGTTGTGGCGCAACATTTTCATGTATCATAAATTGTCAAACACTTAAAAAGTGATTACGTGTGCGTGGCAACCCTAAACCAGGCACAATTCTCGAATCGGTACATCAATTTATAGACTCGAGAACAAGCCCAAGGCTAGAGCAGGAGAGTGGGGGGGGAGGAGGTAGGGAGGGGATTTTCTGTTGGCACTTTAGATAAACAATTTTGTGCAAGTTGTTAACTTTAACGATGACTCATTAATTTTGTAGATCCAACACGCGTAGTTTTATCTAGGCACAGATAGAAAGAGGGGGCGGGAGGGGGTAGATATTATGTGCCTTGTCCCTTTGCTGAATCGTTGCTTTTGAGTGCGAGTGTGTGTGTGTGTGTGTGTGTGTGTGAAATGGTTTACCCTTTGTGTCGCACCGCATCGTCAATTTTAAAAATTCGAATTTTAGTTTTCTGATTTTAAATTTGAAATTTTGAGCTCTGGCAACATTAATTGAATGACAGAGATATCAATACCTAAGCCGATTGCACTCTCTCTTGCTCTCTCTCTCTCGTTCTAGCTCAAATGTAAGCTTGACTTGGAATTGCAAATGGAGGCTTAAGCGGTTGCTCTGCTGGTAAGGAGATTAGGCTTGTGTGCGAGTGGACTCCAATTTCCATTGTCTTTATTTCATTATTTAGATGCCTCAAAGTGGCCACGCCTACCCTTGCCTGTTACGCCTTTGTAAGTACTGTACCAAAGGGAATCACAGAGAGAATTCAACTGTGTCCAATTGTGAATAAACTGATTAGATTGTGAACAAAGTTGCCTTAGATGGAACAAAAGAAAGAAAGCTGTGCTTGCTTTGCCATTCGAATACATTCGAAATGAGAACTACAAATGAATAACTGCTTTAAAAATAGTTGATAATCAGTTATCATGGCTTATAACTGACTGTTCAATATCAAAGATATTTCTTAGGATTATTCGAAGATACATTTCATGCCTTGAAATCCCGCCTTGAGCTGCAGAACTTCAGCTCGAGTGCTTTTCTGAGTTAATCCTTTTGAAAATCTTTATCATCTCATTGCTCATAGCCTGCCTCTCAATGTTGCAACAGAAGAAGGAAGAGTGTCCGAGACGAGCAGGACACGAAAGCAACTGGCGCTGTGCGACGCCGCGGCATGTCCATCAATGAAAATATATGGCAAGAAGAACAACAACAACAGCAGTGAACGTTACTCAACACTGACCATGCCCCCTTCCCTTTTTTTTACCCCCCTTGGTGACGCCTGTGCGCGCGCCTTCTACTTTATTATTTCTTATTGAATAATTATGGCTCATTTGGCGGTAGCGGGAGGCGTGAGCAGTGGGGGGCGGGGAGGGGGCGTGTCAGCGATAACATCGCCAAATGGCCACAAGCGTCAATCGGCAAGGAAGCCACTGCAAAGGGGAAGGTAGAGTGTGCGGAGGGGGGGGGGGGGGTTGCTTCACGTGCTTATCTCGTTTCCGTTGCTTCATTTAAAAGTTAATGACTGCTTTCACTGCCCAGCTGCGCAGGATGTGACCTTCCCCACAGCCCTGTCCCCCCTTGCCTTACTCCTCCCCCTTCCCTGCCCCTTGCCTGCGACTGTTTTTGAGGCAACCATCAGCATTGACATTGGCTCCGGGTGCCGTGGCATGTCACCAGACAGCTAAATTGATTAGGTTTCCTAAAAAACGACAAAAAAACTGCAGAGAGGGGGAAGGTAAAGTGAGTGCAGAGAGGGGGAAAGAGGGAAGAGGGAGAGGCAGAAGAGCTGCCGAAAAAAATCATTGGATACATTAAGCCATATCGGTCGCTACGATTTCGTTATTTTCGGCGTGGACTAAAAGTGAAAACGGCCAAATAAACCCATCGAAATGGGACAAAAATAGACAGAAATGTTAAAGATAATACCTTCATGCACGCTTTAGGAAGGGAATAATATATATACACACATATATGTCTACTTACACCCTTTAGCTTTATTTAATTATACCAATATAGTAGAATATATGCAAATATACAAAGTTGTAAGTATTTTTAACTTTCTTTGTTGACTCCTGTTTAGATCTGGGTAATATACTATATAACTATAAACTTTAGATCTATATATATTATACAATCTACATCATTATAATTAAAGCATGCTGATTTAAATATTATATATGAATTATTAAATTTCATATATATTTAGCCAGTTTAAAGTCTTATGAAGTTCAAAAGTGTTATGATATTCTTGATCTTTATATTTTCAGATATTTAAAAAACAACAAACTGTTTGATCGACATTTTATAAAGCTTTAAATATACATGGAATATATTCAAAAATATGTAAGTTGCAAGTATATAGAAAGGAATCTTATTCAAGGCAACAACTCAAGCCTTTATTCAAGTTAAATTATACTTAAAATTATATAGTTTCTCGTTCTACAAAAATGATAAATAACTTCACAGCTTACTTCTCCTGGAAAGCGTATACAAACTTCGTTGCTTGCCTTATACGAGCACACTCTACTTGCTCTTTAAATTGAAAGTCACGCAACAATTGACCAGTCGCTGTTCCCCCCCTGAGCCGACGCCTCTGCCCAGCTCGCTCCCTTCCCCCTTTGGCCATTTGCCATTTCCTGTCTATCAGTCGGGTCTGCGTCTGCTGCTGCTGCTGCTGCTGCTCTGGAAATGGAAAGAAACATTATTGTGGTCAGGCTGGACTACCCTGTCACCTAACCGCCGCCATACCCCCTCCGTACTCCGCTCTCTACGCCACTGTGGACGGCGCTGGTCTTGTCGCAAATCGCATTAATGTCGCTTGTCTCGCCTGCTGTTGGCCATTAAAGGCAAATGTTATTGAATCATTAACACCTAGCAGGGGCAGCAATACCTCAGTCCATGCTCCCCCAGAGCCTGTGGGCACCCAAAGCAGAAGCAAAGAAGGAGAGAGAGAGAGAGCGAACAGAGGCCAAAGCAGACGCTGGAAAAAAAAAGAAGAAAAAATGATGCCATAAAGTTTATTAGAAGTCGCTTAATGGCAACGGATGTGCGAGTTTATTACAATTTGTAACGAGAGCTCTCAAAAACTGTTGATTTACATACCACACACACACACACACACTCGCTTGGACTGTGGGCAGACAGGTGCAGAGCACAAGGGGCGTCCAAAACACTTATAAAATATGCAGCAGTCGCGTGTCTATTTCCAATAAATACTTCCCCAAGCAGAGCGAGCCAATAGCTAAAGCCGGAGCTCATTAAGTGGAACGAACGAACGTTTAGGGTTCATTTAAAAAGCTGATGGACTACGGCATACCCTGCAGCAAGAAAGGCAAGGCGATGAAGTGAAAGTGATTTGGAAAGTGGAAGGTGAATTAAGTATTATTATTTACTTCAACTTACTTCATTAAGGTTCCTTGAGGGTACCTTACCCCTTTTTTCATGCATATTTGTTTACTTTAACGCGCTATCGAGCTGTTGCACCCGTATATGCCCTATGTTGTTCTTGGTGTAGGGTATTAAATGCCAAAAGTGCTTGCTAAACTGTCCGATTTGACCACCAAAGTAACCTAAACGACTTGCAGAAGAAGCCAAACGCAAACAGAAGACTAATTTCAGAAACGGGAAATACTTGAAACCCTACGAGCTGAGTTAAGCAATAGAGAGGGAGAGAGATAGAAAGTGTGAAAGGGAGAGAACGAGAGGAATACAGAGGTTATCTAGTTGCAGGGCTGAGGTAGAAAGGTTCTCTTCATTGAGAAAGGTAGCTAGATGTGAGACTAGAAGGTAACTTACTCTCCATAAAGGGTTAAGCTGTAGATAACTTTCTGGAACAGAGATCACATATACCCCTTAAAGTAATAAACCCTTCTTCAGGCATTTCATGTAGGGTATTCAAGTCAGCTCTTTCCGCTGTTTTAGCTGCAATTGAAAACGAACTTTAACCGGTTTGTAAATTCGCGAAATGTGTTTAAGAAACCAAAAGCCAAATGTATTTTTCATAAAGGGCACACACACAAACACAGAGAGAGAGAGAGAGAGACTTAGAAAGGGAGCAGGGTTACCAAGCGGGTAGCAGGTATTTTGACGAGGCGTCACGCAGGCAGGCAACGTTTTTAATGTTGCCAACAATTTTTAAGTAGCGCAAAAGTGACGCGAGGCAAGACGGGGACACGATATCAGGCGCCACCACTCGCTTGCCCCTGTATGGGGTGGGGGGAGGAGAGCAGAGCAGGGGAGGTACTTGCAAAGGACGCGGCTCGTCTCCGGCTTCGGCTTGGTGAAGTCCGTCGCCGACGTCGACGACGCACGCTTAAGCATAAGTACTTCCGACTTTAAAAGGATGTCACATCCGGTTTTGGCTGTCGAGCGTGAAGCGCAGCCCGGCGACGCGATAAGAGCCTCGTGCCTCGTCGAGGGAGCAACCCGTTTGCCTTGTGGCAAGGTTTCAAGGTGCAACTCGGCGGCGCAAGAAATGCGGCCAAGCTGTGGCTTTTTTCCCGCTGCTTTCCTTTTTGTGGCAAACTTTTCGCACTCTCTCTCTCTCTCTGTCTCAGTTGCTGGTGAAGGTGAAGCAGTTGAAGCGAGTTGAATTGTGGCCAGTGGCAGCAGAGCTGGTCACACTGGGGTAGCACGACAAGATGCGGCTGTCAGTGTTGGTAAGTGCGGGTAGATGCAGTTGATGATGTGGCAGAAGATAAATGAGCTGCTTTAATGAATTTAAATGCTGATTAAATATGAAGTAAGTGGAGAACAGGCATCTACTAGTGTTGGTAAGGGCTGTTAGGAGTGTACAAAGTCAGTTTGTAGTGTTGGTAAGCACTGCTTGATAAAATAAAGATGGAGTGAATAGTAAAATCGAGTAATATTACTTAGTCTCAGTCAAGAGAGGTTTTATATAAAGGAGTTTAGGAACTTGAATGAATCTAGTGTTGTTAAGTGTCTGAAAGATGCGAAATTAATTCAATTTACTGTTAATTTAAGTAGATTCGAGTCAGTTGAAGACTTCTACAGCAAGATAAATACTGTAACTTAGTATTACTTAGACCAATAACTCTTCTCAGTGTGAACAAATTTGTGCAGTGTTGGTTAATGCTTAACAGTTTTTGATTAAAGTATCAATCACAGCTCGCTTTCTTCTTCACTTCATGTCAGCTGCCAAATTAAGTTTGACAAGTCCGTGATTCACTGACCGATTAGAGTGGCCGCAAAACAATGTGACCAGACGCTGGCCAGTGTTGCCAAATGTCAGCCACATGACAGACTGAAGTTGGTAAATCAAAAAAAGAAGAAGAAAAAAACGAGAAGAGAAAAAGCCCAAAGAAGAAGCATTGTTGGGACTAATGATGATGTTGAGTGCAGTTGCAAGTATGGGAAAGGGGCAAGTGAGGGCAGGGGAGGGGCAACCAGGGCATACGGAATACGGCATACGGAATACGGAAAACGGTATACGGTTTCGGGATTGGGCGGAAACAATGGCTGACAGGGCAGACAATGCCTGATGCTGACATTTATGTAGACATAACAACTGCAAAATTGTTCTAAGCGGCGACGAATGACAATAGCGAAGAACGCCGCATGCCGCATGCCGCACGCCCTCCTGCCGTCGCACGCCCTCCTACCGTCTGCACCTCCGCATACGGCATACCCTGCACAACCCTTGGCCATCGTCTCGACACCCTGCCCCCCGCCTAGACGGGGAGGCTTAGGCTATAAAAGCGGGCAACAGAGCAGCGGGAGAGGCGACCAAGATTGATGAAAAAGCGCCAGTAAAAACAATAAAATGTATCTAAGGCATGGAAAAAAGCAAGTGAGACAGGCAGTAGGAGCAGTGTGGTTGCCAAATAGATACCCTGTAGAACTAGCAATGCAATGTACTCACTGCAATTATTGACGGCATGAGTGATGGCAACCTTAAGAAAGTTGTAGCAATATTTCCTCTTTTTCTCATATATTTAAAGAGGTATTGAAACATAAAAAGGCCTCTTTAATTTTACAGGGTATCTGGTAAGTTGCATGCCAAATTCAACAACTCTAGCGCTGTTTGAAATTGAGATGAAAAGCTGACTAGCCCTTGCTTCGGTTACAGGGTATTAGACACACTGCCTGCAGTTGCCCTTCTGTGTGTCTGTGTGTGTGTATCGCCCTATCTGCATCTGCAGTTGTAGCTGTATCTGTAGCTATTGCTTTGGCTATCGCTGTATCTGTATCTGCATCTGTATCTGTATCTGTAGCTGCATTTTGTGACAATAAGTGCAAAAGGAAGAAGCATAAAAAATGCGATTGCAGTGTAGACAAAGGGAAAAAATGAAGAAGCAGAAGCAGCAGCAGCAGCAGAAGAAGGCAAACCGCTGCTAACACAGACAAACAGACCAAGTAAAAGAGATAGAGGAAGAGAGAGAGAGAGAGAGGGAGAGATGGGGAGAGTGAGAGCAAGCGAGATGGGAAGAGAGAATGATTGTAGCTGAAACAATACATTTGACAAAAGTGGAGTCAACTGCAACTGCAGCAGTCACACATTGCACAAAGTACGACGTGAAGGATACAAGACAGAGACCGAAAGAGATAGAGGAATAAAGAGATAGATAGAGGAAGAGAGAGGGAGAGCGCACGGGCCGCAGCATGCGACTGTGGCTGCAGTTCGAGGAGGCAATGTCGCCGCATAATATGTGTTAAGCCAAAAGGATTTGTTATTCGAAACCGAGCGAAAAGATAAATAAACAAAAGCAGCTTCTTTCTGTGCACTCATCCCTCCCCCCCCCCATCCCTCCTGCCTGGTGGGTGGGCGCTGAATCCAAGGATGCGGCAACAACAGCAACCACAACAACAACTGCTGCAAAAAGTAACCAGAAAATTTTTAATAAGTGCCACAATGCAGCTGCAGCCGAAGAAGAAGTATAAAAGGGATGCAGAGCAGCAGCAGCAGCAATAATAATGAATGCCCGCTGCTCGGACATGTGTGTGTGTGTGTGTGTTGGTGTGTGTGTGCCACCATTAGATGTGGCAGCCAGAGGCCAAGCCCGAACCCAAAATCCCTCATGCCAAGTTCCAGATCCAGCTTCAGCCCAATTCCGGAGACGTTTGAATGACGTGGAAAGCGAGAGCAAATAAAAATACTTGTAGCCAAATTTGTTGTTGCTGCTGTAATGCTGAGAGAGAGAGAGAGCAGACAGTTCTATTTTTGCAGCCAGCGAAACGTTTACGAATATGAATCAAAGAGGAGAAGGAACTAACAGTCTGTGTGCCAGTAAAATGTTTTCGAAAATCAAATAACAATTGAACTTCTTCGTAAAGCCAGTAAAACTTTTACGAAAACGCATCAAAGAGGAGACTGATTTTCTTCAGGCAGTCAAACGTTTACGAAAGAAAAGATAATGAATAAATGAGACATTCTATGCACTCAAAAGGAACCCTAAGACTTATTGCTAGTAAAATATTTTATAACTTATTCAAGAAGCCAGTGAAACGTTTACGAATATAACTCAGAGATGTGAATGATTATCTGCAGACAGTAAAACGTTTACGAAAGTAAAAAAAAATTAATAAACGCGATTCGCTTTGCTCTTAAAACAGCTCTAAGTCTTTTTTCCAGTACAACATTCCATAACATATTCGAGAAGTCAGTGAAACGTTTACGAATTCCAATTTAATCACTCAATCTGCACTTTCTGCTCCACTGTAACGACTGCAAGAGCTACAACAACAATTGGGTTTCGCAAGTCTTTCCGATACGAAGAACTATAAAACATACGAGTATTTAGGAGCTTCCGGAACTGGGTCGCTTTCGACTCGCCAACGAAATAAAGAAACAATCACAATAAAAATACAAAAAAAGACAGAAATTAAAATAAAAAGGAAAACAGGCAGCAGGAAAGTGGGAGTGGTGACGGGATGCAACAATGAAGGGGGGGAGGGGGAGCAAGTGGAAAGCAAAGAGCGAAATGCAAATAATAACAATAAACGGGGAAATTTCCCCAGAAGTCGTTGCAGCCAACAACGACGACGCTGGCGATGGGGAGCGGCAAACGGAATTGCAAAATGAAAACAATTTGTGCACAATTTTAATAACTCACATTCACATTTTGTGACCACGTTTGTCTGGCACTTAAAATTAAACAGAGAAACAGGGAGTGAAAGAAAGAAATAGAGAGAGAGAGCAAGCAAAGAATGAAGCAGAATTTTGAGTGAGAATTATGATGTCGCGCCTGAAACTAGTTGGGGTGAAGCAGCAGAGCTAAAATAATGAAGAAACTTTATGTTTTGTGTACCTAGTTTTCAAGATTCAAAGATCTTAAGATCTGAACAGACAGATAAACAACTATATTTGTGCTAAGTGTGTGAATCAAGTTAAAGAATCAATGTTAAGTATAGAAAATCGAGTTAAGGATACAGAGTTTCACTAGAAAAAAGTTAAGAGCACTAAGCAGAGCTGTTTGAAGTATTTCACTGAAAATTCACCAAAGAATTTTATGAAACTTGATCAAAAATCTTAAAGGAATCAATCAAGTATTGAACTGATAATCAGAAAGAGTTTTGCTTGATACATTGTTGAGGTTTTTATGTCAGCTTTCATTGTGTTCATATTGTTTGACATATTTGTAGCTGTAATTACTTTGTGATGTAGTTTCCTCTCTTTTATTTATTGTATTATATGCGTTCTTGTCCTACTATACCCCTCAGCAAGTTATACATTGTATGATCTTGACAAGTCAAGTCAAGTTGATAACACTGCTTAGTCAACTGCATAACTAAGAATGGAACATACATATAATATATCATTACCCCTCAAGCACTTACTCTTACATATGCTAATTACCTTATTCATAATGCAGGGTATTCCCGTTGTCCACCTTATCCAACGACACGCGCTTCGTTCATCACTCGCTTCTTATTTAAGTTGTGCGATATTTATGTAAACAATTAATAATTTTTTAAAAAATTAATAACATCTGAAATGCGCTGTAATAATATTGTGATTAATGCATTACACATACACACACAGCACACGCACACTGCACACTGCACACACACACAGCACACGCAGACAGATGCGCTGCGGGCAGGTAGCGATTTTTGAGGTTGTTTGTTAATTTTGTAAATTTATACAATTTAATTGGACACGAGAGCCGCAGCAAAAAGCAGCGAGTTGTTATTGACCAGCAAGTTTACTTTTTGTGGTTGACACACACAGAGAGAGACAGTAAAGAGAAAGAGACAGAGAGAGAGAGAGAGAGAGAGAGAGAGAGAGAGAGAGAGAGAGAGAGAGAGAGCGAGAGGGAGACAGCTGCAGGCGAAGTGCAACAATATTCGCATTAATTTTTTTGCGGCTCTAATGATGCGAACCAACTCGCGCCAATTCGCTTTAAATTTAATTAATGCGCAATTTTCGCTTTTAGCCCAGTTGGCATTTCCGCACCTGGTTGGTAAAAACCCACCACCCTCCGCCCTGCCCCTTCGTCCCTTGCCTCTGCTGCTGCGGGTTGTTGTTTTTCAAATTGATGAATTACGTTTAATTAGCTGCGCGTAATTGCACCACACAGCGACGACGACGACGACGACGACGGCGATGACGGTCAGCCTGCTGCCACGCCTACTGCCTCCCATTCGATGGCTGTGGCTGAGCCGATAAGCAGCAATTTATGCCCCGTCCAGCCGCCGTCCCTGCTCGCCATTGTGCTGCTGCAGGTGTTTGCAGGCTTCGTGATGGATCATCTGCCTAATGAATATTGCCAATTATCGCAATGAGTTTTCGACCATTCAACAATTTGAAAGGACTTCGGAGAGTCCTTGGGCGGCAGCCCTGCCCTTCTGCTCGCCACCTTTCTTGCGTCACTATCTCGCCAGTGCCACGCACTGGCCTGCCTGGCTGGCTGCCTGCCTGGTATTCGAAACTTGCCTTGTGGCCAGCTGAATTGCAGCGTGTGTAGAGAAATTATGGAAGCTTATGTGCTGCAGTGAGCAGTGCCAGTGCCGGTGGGGTATGATGGACTGTCGATGGGTAGTTACATATTTATTTAGTTTAGAGCTCTTAACTTGGTAGTTTGCTCATGATATATGTGATAAAAAAGATCTGCCATGTTAATTTACACTTTTCCATTGCATACTTATTAGGGCCAAGAAAAACTTATTTGCATAGCATACTTTTTTGGGCACAGCTCAAGTTAGTTTCATAGGCAAGATGAAAAGTCACAAATTGACTGTTAATACATACAAAATATGTATCAATAAGCCTTATATCTTATAATCACCTTCTTAGAGGGTATTTAATTCCGCCCACGTGTCATCAATTGCTTTTGAGTAGCGCACAACGAGAAATTTAAACTGCACTGACAGGTGAAAGGAGATACTTGTATAGAAATGGACAGATGAAGAGACAGGCAGATAGAAAAACAGTCATTAAGAAAGACAGATAGAAAGATATGCAGACATACAGACAGAAAGAAAACCAGAGACAGATAGAGAGACAGCTCAACTAAGGAAAATGACTTAATTAACTGGATTATTCGAGTTCATTTAGAAGAAATTTAAACTCACAGTGCGTATGTAGCCTGCAGCTTGATAAATAAATGTATTAATGTTATAAAATATTGTATAACTTATCCAATTTCTTAGCATACTCCCCTGAACGCCCTCCCGCCCTGCACTTCATCAATTAAGAAGGATTACTTGAAATTCTGTTGAAATTCAGGCGAATTAAAGTTGCTGCGTTGTCAGTAAATTGAAGATACAAACAATTTTCAGCGTGTTCAGCGCGATTTGAGAGGGGAAGGGAAGGGAGAGGAGTGGGAAAGGGGGGGGGTTAGCGGGGTCTACAACTAAGCTACTAAGTTTAGGAAGTGAAGCGACCAAAACATTCATTTAAAATCATTTAATAAATTCGCACTAAATTTCAATTCCATTTTCATTAAATGCCACATAAATTATACGCATCGAGGGCTACTGAGGTGTAACCGCTCGGGGTTGGCTTCCTCCTCTCCTCCACTTCCCCCTTTCCTATCTCTCTCTCTGTGTGTGTGTGTGTGTGTGTGTGTGTGTGTGTGTGTGTGGGCGCACTGCGGGTCGGTTGGTTCAGCCAAATCGCGTGTTACCATATTTCGTATTCATTTTAAATGGCGCGCGCCATTTGCGCATAAAATGCTTTTAATTTTTCCTACATCTGTCGACGCTCTCTCTCTCCGCCCCCTCCCTCTCCCAGTGTTACTATCTGGCTGACTCCCTATCCTCCTTCCCCCGCTTCTCTGGCCTTCTCAGTCACTTGGGCACATTTTCAATTCGACCTCAATAAAATTTACACAGCGCCCCAAGGCAGCGCGTTGTCAGGGACGCCGAGGAGGGCGGGAGTGGGAGAGTACAAAGATAGCAATAGGGGCAATTGAGTGAGAAGGGGGCAACTCAGAGGTGTGGACAAGAAGATGGGCAGGGGGAGTCTGGTTGTAGACGGAGACAAGGCTACGCAGATAACCAAATGAGTAGCAGCAAAAAGAGGAAAGAGGGAACTGTAGCGAGATGGGTAAGTTAAGTTTAGCCAACTGTGAACACGCGAATACCCTAGGCTTATGATGGGAATGCGTGGTGGGTGTATGCGTGTGGGAGGGTGTTACGAGTGCGTTACTCGCCAGGCATACAAAGCAGGAAGACCAATGAAGGTCTTCAAGTAATAAAAAAATGTATTCAAGGTGCCAATCTGTCCACATAAGGTTCCTGTAACTGTTACCCTTTCCCTGTGGGTGCATAATGTTCTTCTTTAACTTGTTAATGTGATTGATAACTAATTTAAATAACTGTGACTGGTAACTGACAAGTAACTGTGACTGGTAACGGTGACAAGTAACTGTGACTAGTAACTGCGACTGTGTTTGCTTCTGCTAATCCAACTGCTACTATTACTGAGAACAAGTAACTGACTGGTAACTGTGACAAGTAACTGTGACTAGTAACTGCGACTGTGATTGCTACTGCCAATCCAACTGCTACTATTACTGCTAAAAATACTGCTACTCCTATTGCTACTGCTACTGCTACTGTAGTAACTGTGACTGTGATCAACTTTGACTGTGACTGTAACAGCTCCTGTAACTGTTACTGCTCATGTGCCTAACGCTGTCCTTGGACATGGGCTTGAATTTGAATTGTGACCCCGCTTTGCATCGCGCCCAGTTGCCCAAAAAGTGTTCATTTCCTACTTCGGCGTGTTATCATCGTCTTCTTCCGGAGCAGGACGACATTGAATGTGCGCTCGCACTAGCACTCTCCCCCTCTGGGTACTCTCTGCCTCTCTTTTAAATGAGCAGGCTTAAAGGCAGCACCAGAAAATGAATGTAATCGAAAGAGAAACGAAATGAAAAGAAACAGAAAACTAAATGAACAGAAATGGATGGAAACGAAGTGAAATGAAATGAGACAAAACGAAATGAAACTCTTTAATCTTAAGTTTATTTAAGGCAATGCGACCTTGCAGCGGCTTTTCCTTTTACGCCTGACCGAAAACTTGTGCCCTAACCAGCACTTTCCCCTCTCTCTCTCTCTCTCTCTCTCTCTCTCTCTCAGCTCTTCCTCTCTGTTGCACGCTTTGTGCTTCCCTTTTTTGCCTGCTTCTTCATGCAAATACAATTTCTGTGTGGACGCTCTCAGTGTGTCCGCCTGTGGCATCAAATCGACTAGAAAACGTTGCCCAGCGTGAGAGGGGGGGCGGGGCAAAGGTTAAACTTTTCACTTAATCGCTTTTCGCTGCGTTTGAAAGAAAACAAACACAGCTAATTTGACTTTATCTCCTTGCGAAAAGTTTTCTGCCTGCCTGGCGAAAAGTGCAAAAAGTAAACGGGGCGAAAAATGTGGGCAGACAGAGAGAGTGAAGTGGCGTTGGGGGGCGTGGCAAGCTGACCAACTGAGGCTGAGGCAGTGAAACAACATTATGAACATTGAGCATTCGTAAGGGGGCATTCAACTAGTGTGCCAGTTCGACTGATTCGACAGAGAATTATCAAGTGCCATGAATAATTCAAAGCTCTGAAAAAAACAGTTGAGATTATGAGGAGAGTGTGACTTGCAGTTACCCTGCAATTGAAAGTGGAAGTGAAGCTAAGTTATCAATGCTTTGTCAGTTTCAATAACTCTTAAATTGAGGTACTTCATTCCTTAGCCCATTTACAGGGTATAGCCAAAAGTAAACGAAGCACTCGAGTTGAGCAAATCCAGATTAGCGTTGATTCAGGATTGTTGCAACGAGACAGCTGCTCGAGCACTGAATTGAATTGTCCAGCTAAAGCGACATCTAGCGGTCGTGCTGTGTAAAGTATTATTTGAATAAATCAGTGCAGACATTTTGTGTACGCAATGGAAGTGGAATATTTTATATTTTTTGTAAGTCATTGTAGTTTTAATATGATATTTTAGAATTATATCTTGAGAATTTTCAATATTCCTGGCTTAGTTAATTTCTTAGCAATTGGAAAGCCTTTCAAGAACTTATGCTGCCCTTAAATATAAAATATCAACCTCGTTCCAGATCAGTTTAAAACAGAATTTAGGCATCAAAAGTCGCTTAACTACTGTGCAAATAATTTTAGAATCCTTTTTAAGTCAGTTCATAAGCCTAGTTAGTGTAAATAAAGCTGAAACAGTTCTCCAATCAGTTTCAAAGTAATAATTAATTTAAAACTGAATCTTAACTAATTTTTTAAATGTTTTAAATATCGATTTAGTACCTTTTCAAGAAGTTTCAAGCCAAAAAAGTTATTCATTTTTAACGAAAACTTTTGCTGCATTTTTAACACCTTCACACAAGCAATTTGCCACTGCTAGCTAAACTTCTATCTGCCCTAAGCCAGCGAAAACCCCCCCCCCCCACTCCTCACCTCTTTTCCATTCTCACCTAATTCAAAATGTATAGCAGCCACGCCCACCACGCCGCCCTACAGAACTGGCCACAGAGGCGAAATGTTTCACAAATGTTTTGTGAATTTGCTAGCCGCGTTTTTGAAATGCACTTGCGACATTTGACAGCTCTGACTGTCCATTTATTGTGTGTGCCCGGGGGTGGAGGGAGAGAGCTGTGCATCTGTGTGAGTGACTGTGGTGTGTGTGTGTGTGTGTGTGCGCATTCCACTGTTGCATGTTGATTTTCGGTGGAGTTGTTTCATGTGCCATTGCAATTCATTCACGTGGCTCCCGTCAAACTTCCTCTCAGTTTGACCAACCAAACCCCCCCCGCCCTTTCTACCCCCTCCCTTGAGTTCTCTTTCGCACTGCTCCCTCCTCTCACACTGCCCTGCTTCCCTTTACTGCGTCCCTTTGTTGCTTGTGCTCGCGTCATTCTCGATCCTGTAGCGTCGTAAATAAATTTGCATTTTTGTCAATTTTGATGGCGACTGAACACACACACACACACATGCATACACAGCCACATACACGCACACACATGCACACACACTCATTGGCACACACTGGAACAAAGGCAGACAGTCTGTTGAATGAATGTGTTGAAAGTATGCAAAGTTTATTCATGCAACTCGCACAAATATTGCGGACCCACAAGCGCAGCTAGACCTGAACCTGGTCCCGGACAGGGACTACGACGATGATGTCTATGCAGCACCAGGGCTGCCAAATTAGGAAGAAAGTAGAGTGAAAGAACAAACAAAAATAGATAAAGATAGTAACATAAGTTTCTATGATAGAGGAATGAATAGATGGCAAGTTGTTGTAGATCAACTGAAATATATATACGAAGAAATATAGACAAAGAAGAAAAGAAATCTTAGAACAGGTAAAGAAAAGGAAAAGGAGATGATAATGAGTTGAAATAAGAACGAACGAGATGAACGTGAATATAAGTAGAGTAAGAAATGATAAAGAGGGATAGGCAAGCAAATCGCTTCGATAAAGCGATCAATCAGAGAATGAGCAAGCGAACGTGCGAGCAAGACAGCAACAGCTCTCTTCATAATCAGCGAACAATGAGAGGCTAAAGTTGATATTGTTGTTGCTGTTGCTGTTGTGTTGTGTCGTGATGCCACAAGCTGTTGCAAGTTCACCTGTCGCGACGGCAGCCTATTCACATGCTTGTGTGGCATGCAACAAGCCCAACAGCCGAATGCATGCGCCTCCACTACTCCTTTGCTTCCTCACTCTCTGTCTCCCTCCCCCACATTAAACTCAGTGCAACAAGCCTGTTGCCAGCTGCCTGCTCCTTTCTCTCTCTCTCTCTCTCTCTCTCTCTCTCTTCTCTGACTGCAACAGCAGCACTGCATATGTTGGTCAGGCACTGCGGACATGTGGAAGGGGGGCAGCGTGTGTGCAGAGTGAAAGGGGGGGGGAGTGCAGCGACGTGCGCGCAATGACAATAGCCAAAAATGTTGTTGTTGCTGTTGTTGTTGTTGTTGTTGCTGTTGCAATAGTCACAAAGTTGCTGACTGCGTTTTCGGTCATCATTTTCGTCGTCATTCTTGTGGTTAGCCTCGCTTGCTGTTGTTGTTGTTGTTGTTGTTGTTGTTGTTGTTGTTGTTGTTGTTACTGGTTGTCCTAAACACTATTATCGCTGCTGTGTGTGAGCATGTGTATGTGTGTGTAAGCGTGTGTGTGTGAAGTGTGTTTGTGTGCAGTGTGTGTGTTGGTCAACTCTTTTTTTATTGTTACCACCAAAAATTAATTTGCATAATGGCACAGACACACAAACTTGCTCTCTCCCTCACACACGCCCCCTCTCTCTCTCTCTCTCTCTCTCTGCTGTCGCGTGGGCAGCGCGCACTCGCTCACATTGTTGGCATATTTGTGCGAGCACCAGCAGCAGCAGCAGCAACAATTGCCCAGACATTGCAATTGTAATGAAATGTATAAAAAGCACCAACAACAACAGCAACAACAACAACAACAACCACAGCAACAACAACAACAACAGCAGCAGTGGCAACAATAATAAAAATACCAAAAACTGCAGCGTCCACAGAAATCCTTTGTAACTCCGCTTCCCCCCCGCCCCGCTTCGCCCGAGGGAGCCTTGGTAATGCAACATAATTATATCACGACATCGCAAACTGATTCCAATGTAATTTCCCCGAACTGAGTTTTCATTAATTTTCTTCGTGTTTTTTTTTTTTGTTTCATTTATTTTGGAATTTTTCCATTTGATATTGAAGAATTTTAAAGTAAATGTTTTCAATTTTACTTGTTCATTATCAAAGTGTGAAATGTTTTTCTCAACCTTTCGTAATTTAAAATGTTAAAATTTCTTCTTAATTATTTGTTAAATCTTCAATATTATATTAATGAAGTAAATATATTTTTAATTATTCTTAATTATTTTAACACTCTTCGAAATTAAAAAAATGCCAATTAAAATTCATTAAATTTCAACACATTTTTAAGTATTTTCTCTCTTTATATCTTCTTATAAATTCGTTCGTTCTTTTTCCCATCTTCATTGATTTTTGGTGGGCTTATTTAGCTGGCAAATTTTAGCAGCGATTTTTGGAGGTTTTTCGGTTATTTCTTGCGGGTTTTTGGGATAGTTGCTTCAACACATTCTCCAAGTTATTTCAATTAAAATGGGGCCAAGCAAACCGAAAGAGGGACGATGATGGCAGAGATGCAGGGAGTTAACTTTGGGCTTAAAGGGAGCTTCCTTGAAGTTTGAGGGAGTAGCTCGGTCAGGGTAGCGGGAAGAGGGAGGGAAGGGGAGGCGGACTTGAAAGCGGGCATTTGCCCGAGCACAGACTACAAATTTTCATAACATTTTTCATAAGTTTTCGTTTCGGTTGCGCTTAAGAATGTTGTAAATATTTCTACAACTTGGCTCTGTGTGGTCATTTCTGACACACACAACTATATACAGAGTATAGCGATACTATACCTACATACTATATATAGATAGATGTGTGTGTGTGTGTGTGTGTGTGTGTGTGTGTGTCTGCTCATGTATTGCCACTAGTGCACATTTTCCGGCTGCAAAAACATAATTATTTTTAATGCGGTCTGCAAGAATTTCGGACCTGAAAAGGGGCAGCTCAAAAAATGTAAAACAAACACAAAAGGCAACTGATACGAGACAGTGAGAGAGTGGGACGGAAGAGAGAGAGAGAAAGAGAAGGAAAATGCGAAGCAAAAGTCTCTGTAAAATATGAAAATAACCATATTAATCGAAAGCATTTGACATGTTGAGTAATATTGATTCAGTTTTTAGGTTTGTATTAAATTTCAATAAAGGATTAACAAATTAATTATTAATCTATAAACCATTTACAGCCAAAGTAGAAAAACTTAATCGGCAGTCTGGTATTAAAGCTAGAAGCTTTATGTCAACGTATGTACAACGAATATCACCATCCAAATTTGTTCTGCGAATTTGATTGTAATCGAATAATAAACATAGAAATTAATCAAGAAATAATTTTAGTGAACAAAGAGATTTTGCTGCCTGTAAGTATGCAATGAAAATTACATTTCTTTTTTAATTTCTTTTGATATATTTTAATAACTAGTCCAATAAAAAATTAATATTTTTGTTAAAAAAAAAAAAAAAATAAACACATTAAATAGTAAAAGAGTGAGAAGAATGTAAAAATGGAATTCTGCAAATGTTTTGCAGGGCAGAAGAAGATTTCTGTTAGTCGCCTCTCTTGATGCAACGTTCTCGATATTCACGAAGTGAGATTTTCCTTTTGCCAGATAGTTTGGAGTGTTCCAAGGGGGACTTAAGCTGGTAGAGGGCTGCAAGAGAGGGAGAGAGAGAGAGAGAGAAAAAAAGTGAGAAAGAGTGGGGAAAGAAAAGAAAGAGATAGACACATTAAGACTCACCTTTGGCATCGCTGGGAGGCTGCTGCTGCGGCGGCTGCGATCGATAGCTGTGCCTGCCGCCAGATGGCGCTGCCTGGCCGTGCACCAAGCAACTCTGGCTGCACTGTGTGGGCGTGGCAAGTTTGTGTATGATGCACGTCGTCTGCTGCACCTCCTGCGCCTGCAACTGCAACTTGGCATTCGTGAGCAGTTTGTACTTCTGCTCCACCAAGCTCTTCGAAGGCAGCTCGAAGTTGCAGCTCTGCCACACGAGCTGCCACTCGAGCAGCTCACGTGGCTCGTAGTAACTGTTGGACAAGTGCTGCAGGTCAAAGACGCGTGGATTGTGATCGATGCGAAGAATCAGCGCTGGTTCCATCGACAACGACGACGACGACGACGTTCGCCATTTGCCCAGTCCCTGAATCTGAGCCACGCTGTGTCCAGCACCGAACTTCACCCGCACAAAGCAACCCTTGACCCGGCGCTGAAAGTCCGAGCGCTGCTTCAGCAGCAACTGCAGCGTGCGTCGACTGAGGAAGAGCTTGTGCAAATTCATGGGATCATCGGCAAAGGTTCGTAGACTTTTGCACGCCACTGTCGACTGTGCAGTTCGCACAAGGGGCGGCGGGAACTGCCGCTGCTGTTCACGCTGCTCCTCCTCCCACTTGTGGCACATGCGCTTGCGCCACTTGTAGTCGAAAGTGCTCGACATGATCGACTGGATCGGTACGCGGATGCGCCTCAACTGTCGAGCTGCTGGAGCTCTCTTTCGTTTGCTTTCCCTCTCCCTCTCTCTCGCTCTTTTCCTACACTGCTCAACACGAGTTGAGCACTTGTTGGGGAGCATGAAGCACCCTTTTACTTAGTGAATAGTTCGTATATATAGTTATATATTGCATTGTTATCATATCTATTATTGTTATATTTTTTATTATTCTTTATATTAATTTTATATATATATTTAAAACATGTTGCCTAGTGTAAGCTTTGCCTTATCACATCCGAAACCCCTCGTTGGCTTCGTGCTTCTTTAGGCTCAGCTGTCTTTGCCTTTGTCTCTCTTTGTTTAGATTGAATCTGTTTGTTTTTTTTTTTAGGCAATATCAGGCGGGGCGCCACATGCCTGATTGGCAAGGGGTGCAAGGGAATACAAAGAAGCTTATATGCAAATTGAAATCAATAATCAAGTGGAACTTGATCAAGTTTGTTGTTTTTTGTTGTGACGAGGCAGAAGGGAAGGTTGAGAAGATAAAGTGATCTATTTGATTATCATATAACTATACGTGCATAATGTAGGTTTATATATAGTTATTTAGTATAGTTTCTGATATCATTTAATGATCGTTTAATGCTTTCTGAAAGATTTCAATAACTTTTTTGGAGTTTTTTTTCTTCATTACAGAGATCAGCTCTAGATAGATTTAAATATTTACGTATCGTTTGTTGTTTATAGATTCCTTTGGGGTTACAGTTACATTCTTTTTTTTTTGTTTGACTCACTTGTTTATGTCTTATTTGTTATCTCTCAATTCTTCTTGCTTTTGATAATGATTTATTTTTCTTTTACTTTTTTTCTCTGAAGTTTTCTACATTTGCATGCACTAAGTCAACATGGGATCATTTTGTCAAAGATCTTTCTCTGCCTCTCTCTTACTTCCCTGTCCCTCTCTGTCTCTATCGGTCTGTCTATATTTCTCCCCCATCTTTCTTTCTAGCTCTCTCTCCCCCT
The DNA here is from genome assembly GCA_018904595.1 of Zaprionus indianus. Taxonomy (NCBI): domain Eukaryota; kingdom Metazoa; phylum Arthropoda; class Insecta; order Diptera; family Drosophilidae; genus Zaprionus; species Zaprionus indianus. Next base: position 3,390,882 of record JAEIHA010000344.1, read on the forward strand.
CTTTCTGGCTCTCTCTTCCTTTCTTTCTAACTCTCTCCTTCCCCCTCTCCAGCTTCCCCTTTGCTCCCCTGCTGTGTGCATAAAACTGTCATGTCTTTTCTCATCTCATCCTTTTGCCCTTTCTCTCGGCTGTGCGGGGCATGCAGCAACATGCAACAACATGCAACAACATGCAGCAACATGCAGCAACATGCAATGTCAGCAATAGTACAAAATGTCAGCGGCAATGCCTCGACGCACATTATTTCTAGGCTGCGGTATAGAAACGAAGCCAAAAGCCAAAAGCAGAACCAGAAACAGAAACAGGAAGCGGAACAACCAAGCAGATGAGGCAGAGAAGGAGGTGGAGGGGGAAAGGGGGTGTGTGAGGGGAAAGGGGAAGGGGGGCGTCTGCGGCTGAGGAATTATGTGCATCATGCTCAGAGAGGGAGAGAGAAAAGAAGAGCGAGAGAACACTCTGTCAACGGCAATATGTTGTAAGCAAGTGCAGAGCAGTAGTACAGGGTATGTACAACTGGCAGATACCCTGTATATGAGCAGTATGAAGCTGTGTAGATATTTCAAATGAAAAAGGTCGTTAAAAATAATGAATAAAGTAATTTCAAATAGAATAATCGACTAATACATACCCTGTAAATGCTCTTACATGGGTTAAGGGTATATACAATGATTTACAGAGAAGAACACTAAGCCTTGAGTTCATAAAATTGTGTGTGGCGACGATCAACGATCACGTTAATTTAAATAAATGCCAACAATACCCTGTAAATAGAATAAAAAACAGTCTGCAGGCGAGTTACTGCACATGACATACCCATAACATACAGTGTAAATTAAGCAAACGGTCTACCCCACTCGCAGCGCTCTCTAATTACAGGGTATGTGTTACAACGTTGTCACCGAATGACTGACTTACTGACTGACTAACTGCTCTACGCACTGGGGCCGAAGGGGGGGCGGAGAAAGAACAGTAAGTGTCGCCAGGGAGGGAGGGAGGGGGAGTAGCAGAGCACAGAGGCGTAGACAGAGTGCTGAGTGAGCAGGAGGGGCGTGGCCAGGATGTGGGGGGGGGGGTGTTTGAGGGCACACATGTTGTCGGCTCGCAGTAGTTTTGGGGTTTTAGTGTTGCCAACGAACGAGGCGGCAGCAGCAGCAGAAGGGCAGGGTCACATGGCAGGGGTCATGAGGCAGAGGTCAGAGTGTGAGCGAGAGAGGGGAAGGGAGGCAGTAAGGGAGGCAGGCAGGGAGGGGAAGCCGCTGCCGCAAAACAGTAAAACGCGCGCATATTTATAACGAAATGCTCAATTTAAATTCCCATCAATCTTGGTCGAATGCCACGCACACACACACACACACACACACACACACACACACACGCACAGACAGGCGCAGTTAGAGAGCGGGTGGAAGAGGGGAAGGAGGGGGAGGGGGGGGTCAGGGTACTGGCATTGTCTGTGTTCGCTTCCTTCTTTTTGGGCACTGCACATTCGCCTGCTTTGCCTGCCTGCCTAACTGCCCCCTTTAAGGCGTGGCAACCCAAGAGGCATCTTTGCCTCCTCTACTACTCACCCCCCTTCTCCTTTCCCCTCCCTCCCTTGCCTCACTTCCACACCTTCAGCTACTGCTTCTGCTTCTTCTACTTCGTCGCTGCGTTTTAGTCGCAGCAAAACCGAAAAAAAGCTAAAAAAAAGCTAAAAAAAAGGAAAAAATTACGCGCCAGCAACCGGAAACGAAACGCGCCAGCAGCTTATTGAGCGTTAAATTAAAAAATTCTTATGGAAAAAAAAGAGAGAACCAGACAAACACGCCGAACAGAAGAAGCTGCCGAATAGATACCCCAAAAAAAAAAAGAAAGCTAAAGAAAAACTTTGCATCGCATCGCACAAGATGCGATTTTCATAGTCACGCATAGGTTCCACAATCGGGAGACGATTAAGGTGCTGAACTTACACTGCATATGAAGAGGATCAAAGCGTAGGAAGTTGATTAAAAAAAATAGAGAGAAAGAAGGAGTTTGAGGGAGCTTTCAAGAGCTATAAGAAGCTTTAAGGAATACAAATTGAGGTTGAAATCTTATTAATGCTTTTAGCAACTTTAGAATGAAGGTTTTGAAAAAAGAGAGAGATCTAAGAATGCTAGAGTAGCTGAACTTATTTGAAAATGTGACTGAGAGTGGATTTAATAGAGAGAAACAGCTTTCAGGAGCTTTAAGTCATTTCAAAGTGTAAGTTATAGCTGAAAGCTTTAATGTTTAAGTGGAGCGAAGTCGAGTCAAGTAAATTGAAGCTGTCAGCATATGAATATATGAAGATATTTAAAAACTTTGAAATCTTTGTTAATATTTGCTTTCTATTCGCGCTACATAAAGTAAAATTCAGTTTATGGTACAAATATATAAAAGTTTCTTAGAGTATCTTTATCTTCTCATGTCCCTAGAGGAGCTTTTTATTAGCTCTAGACTTTTGAATAAGAATAAAACATAATTTGATACTTTCAAGACACTTCTCTCTCCCTCGTTTCAAGCATTATCTATATCAGTTGTTTATTGTTTGAATAGTATCTCAATATCCCAAGATCATCAGTTCTCTATCCAAACTCTAGATATCATTCTATGCCACTACCATTGTCGAGCTCTCTTTGAGCCTGCCTCATCATCAGCCTCCTAAATGCGCTAACCCAGCAGATATCAATAAATATTATTGCACAATTCGATTTGAAAGCGTCGCGACTTTGCGACGCCAAAGTGCAATATAAACACAACGAAATGCTGGATAAACACTGTGTGCGAGAGAGAGGAAGGTGCAGAGGAAAGCAAAAAGAGAGGGAGGAAGGGGGGGGGGAACTAAAACAAAAACCAAAATGGGAAAAAATGAAAATAAAATGGAATTTATATAAAGCGAAAAGCGACCGTTTGTGTTGCACATGGTGCACAGTGAGCACAGGTAGTGGTCGCACACGCGACGCTCAGCACAGTGGGACAAATCGCGAGAAAAGCGCAAGAGCACTTTAAAGCTCGGAGTTAAGATTGTGCCGCTCTTTTGTGGCTTTTGATTGTGCTTAGTGAGCTGTGAAGTTGATTTTTCTTCACTTCTAAGCTTTAAACAGCTTAAAGCTTTAACTTAAGATTGTTGAATGTGTTTGTTATAAATGCAAAATTTAAATAACTTGCACAGTTAATTTTACTTTACTCGTATTCATAGCAAGCAACTTGCAGGAGCTTTCAGCAGCTTAAAGCTTTCGCACATTTCGAACATTTTTAGCTAAGAATCCAATTTAATTGACTTTTCTCATAGGAATCGCAAGCTCCTTTCAGTAGCTTTTATAATCTTAAAGCTTTTGATTAAGATTGTTTAAAGCTTTTGTGGTTTATGGAACTCTTAAAGAAGCTATAAAGTTGACTTTACTTCACTTCACTTTCGTCCACCTTCTTCCATAGTACATTTTCACTTGCATCGCAGATCAAAGTGTCGTCTCTCTGCCGCAGCATAGCCCCCCCCCCCTCCTTTCCCCTCCACCTCTTGCACTTGTACCGTGCAGCCTCGTCAAGTGCGGCACTTGTGTGCGTAGCCCGTAATGAAAAACGCGACGTGTGTGTGTTGACTGGAAGAAGGCACCGAGTCCGGGCACTGAGCACTGAGCACTGTGAGAGTGGCCGCCACAGGCAGGCAGGCAGGCTGGCAGGCTGGCAGTGTAGGGTTTCCAGGGTAGCCCAGACTCTCTGGCAGGCACTACTGATAGCACTCGCTGAAGCGGCACTGTTGAAGCGTATTTGCCCGCGCCTTCTACTCGCTTTATGTGTTTCCTTTCCTTTCTTTCACTCTTTTTGTTTTTGCAACAATTTCATTTTCAATTTCAATTACTAAGCCAACCTCTGGTCAACGCGTTGTATAATCACAAGGGAGACAGAGAGAGAGAGAAGAGAGGGAAGATTGAAGTGGCAGAGTAATAGGGTAGAGTTAGAGGAGTGAGGGGAGAGGGGGAAGGGGGGAGCATCGCTATTTGCACCTTTGTTGCGAGCATATTTATTTAACTTGATTGTCAGCACAGAGCGAGGAGCGTCGAGTGAGAGCAACGTGACCAACTGATAGATCCAATTTAATTGAGGCGATTAAGTAGCTTCAAATGCCACCGAGCACAGAGGACCAAAGGAACCTTCTGACACCTATCCTCCCGCCCTCCCTCTGGACCTGCATTGCTTGTGTCATGCTGTGTGTGAAGTCATCAGAAAGTAATTAACAATTTCAGCTGGAGAAAGAAGTCGGAATACAGGTACAGATACTAATACTGTTACTGAGATACAATACAGAGAACAATACAAATATGCATAAATGCAGTGGCAGATAGTGAGGTGCTGCCAATAATTGAGATACAGTCACAGATATGGTTGCAGAATGCAGAATGCATTGGGTTTATTGCAGATATAGATACAGTTGTGAATATTCATGTTGAGATGCAGAGACAGAAACTGGACAGAGGCAGATACAGAGATGTTGAGAGTGACTTTAGTATACATATATGCAGTTGCAGTTATGCCAGATATATGTACATATATATACAAGTATGCTGAGATACAGAAGCAAACATTTAACATATGTACAAAAGATCTATCTATATATGTACAGATTTGAATGCAGATACTAAGACATAAGTGAGACTCTATCTTAAGATACAGAGCGTGTAAGATACTTAACAATTCATTGAGCCACAGAGAGAGAGAGAGAAAGAGCGTTACTGAGACACCGGAATAAAGTCAGTTGCTGATATTGTAATAGGAAAATACGATACTTAGATACTTCAAAATAGAAACTAAGAAACAACTAGAGACAAGCAGATGCATGTCCTACAGATACATTATGTAAAGCCCAACTGAAATGGATGAGCTTTGACGCGCCTCCTTAATGAGATACTTTATAAGTTCTCACTTCATGTTGCAGTCTTCTCTCTGCTTTACCTCTACTGCTGTCTTGCTGTTAAACAGAAAGAGATACTATGGCAGGCAGAGAAAGAGAGAGAGAAATAAAAAGAAAGACAGAGAGAGAGAGAGAGAGAGAGAGCAAGACAGAGAGAAAAATGAAGTGAAACTAAAATAAAAATTGAAAGGCAAACAATGAAGCGACATGTAATAAACTGGCTACAGGCGGTTGGTTACCCACCAAGACCGGGGGGAGATGTTGCCAGTGGGCGGTATGCAAGGGGCGGGGGAACTTGAAGACAGCAAGCCCAGGCCCAGAAGCGGGCTGAAGAAGCGTCTCTGGCGACTGGGAAAGCCTGCGCGAGAGATGATAACTCGGCGTAGCCACCGCCGTCGTCGCCGTCTTGGCAGCTTCCTCAAGTGATTCGCCTGCTTCGCTCTGGCATCGTTTTATGCATAAGCAAACATGTCAAGCGCAGCCACGCCCACACCATGCGCCTCTCCCCTCCCCCTTCCCTCCTTCTCCTCTTTCGTGTTCCTCTTTTTCGGCTGGCGCAAAATGTTTATCCAGCCGGCAAAGCCGGCGAAAGATGTTTCGCGTGATTTGTGCTGACTTTTGAGCGAGGGCAAGGGGAACAGTGTGGAGTGGAGTGGAGTGGGGGCGCCCCGGGGTGGAGGGAGGCAGGCCAAAGGGTAGTTCATTTTGGGGTTAATGCCGTGCAGGATGAGCCGCAGGATGAGCGGATGATGCGCGTCCTTGCAGATTTCATGTGAGTTATGGCCTGCCGCCAGTCGTGGCCTGCCAGCTGTGTTTGACTTACCCCCTGGCTCCAGTCTTCCCCCTCCTGCTCTTCTTCCATTACCGTTCACCTTCCCCTGTCGCGTTGTCTGCACCTTGCCACGCCTTTCCTACGATGTCTCCCCCCTGCACTGACTACGCAACCAAATTGACAGAAAATTGAATTTGCACATTTTACTGCACTTTGTCAAAGCGTCTACGTCTTGGACAGCAAGGGGAGGGACTTAACGGGGGGTGGGGGCAGCAACTTTAAGCTGACAGACAACATGACGTATGCGCAATATTAGGTAGTTCAACATTGTGCCTTAAATAAATTCCGAAATTTGCGTGACTTGTTCAAGTTAAGGAACAAATTTAAATGTAATCGATATATAAAGCACATATATCAATATAGAACTGAACTATATATGTATGAGATTTATGTTTATATATAAACATCCCCCGCTTAATCCCTCAAAGGCAACGACTGTCCATCTACTTTACTCCTTCTCTCTCAGCTACTTCTCTTTCAACATCTCCTGCCGTGAGGGACCGCGAATCTGCTTATCAATCGCATTCCTTGTGCCCTGTTATTGAATGACCTGAAGATCGTGCAAAGGGAAAAAGAAAAACAGGCGGAAAATTGAAAGGCAGTGCCGCCACAGAAGCGCGTTACGCATACGCCGCGTGCGGCAGCAACAGAAGGCGCGCGCTTTAAGCGGCATTTATTTTTAATTTTCACTCCCAAAGAAGGAAAGGGAGGAAGAGAGTGCGGGGCAAATGCAAAGGTATTGCCGGTGCCAAGAAGAGGATAGGGAGAACGGGGGTAACTGTGGCGAGGGGTGCCGTAAAAGTTGTCAGAAGTCAGTGTTGTTTATTTTAAAATTCAGCGCGAATAATTTTGTTGGAAAATGTTGCACATAATTCTTGTTTAAGTATCTTGTAAATTGCTTAATAACGCCAAAGGGACTCGCACACACTCACACACACTCACACACACACACACAGCAGCAGCAATTACCCCTTTGCCGGAGGCAGAGGGAGGGGGAGAGGGAGGGGTTGTAGACTGGGGTTATTTGGCTGGCAGGTTGGCAACTTTGTTGCGAGACGAGCTTGGGAAAAATTTAAGACAAAAACTTGGCAAGTCAAAAGGAGCAACTGCAAATTAATGTGCGTGTGTGTGTGCGGGCGGGGAGGGGAGGGGTGCGTAAGTGTGGAGTGTGTGTGTGTGTGTGTGAGAGAGGGTGTGGGAAGGGGAAGGGGGTTGGCAGTTGGCACTTGTTTAATTTAATAACAAAATAAATGTTCACGAGCACGTAAATTTATGAGTTGAAAACGCTCGCGCAATGCACACATTAACACGTACGCCCCCCCCCCTACTTCCCTGCCCCAGTCACGCCCCCACACACCCTGCCTGGTGTGTGTGTGTGTGTGTGTGTGCATATTTGAGGTATAACTCTTTTGCGTATTTGCGAGTGAGAAAGAAAGAGAGGGAGACAGAGAGAGCAGAGAATCAACGCCTTCTGCGGAGGAATTGGTTTCTTGTTTGGGAATGGCTTGTGGCATGTGGCATGTGGCATGAGGCATGCTCTACATGAGAGTGGTGCATGGTGTATGCTGCACCAAGAGAAGGAGTCATAAGACGCCTTGCAGCTGCATTTATGGCAGCATTAAATGCCCCAAAAAAACACTTGCACTTCCAAAATTCAAGAACCCGCGCAGCACTATTTTAATGCCTCCCTCGTAGGCGCAATGTGGGCGTGGTCAGGGCAAGAACCAGATCACTATCGATCAGAGGTATAGCGACATAATTCCGTCTGCTGCGAGAAAGTAGAAAAAGAAACGTTGCATATTAATAAAAATGTTATCGATACAAATGTTATCGACTAAGATGATATCGATTGTATGTCTTTGATACAAATGTGCTCGATAGGTTGCAAAATAACATACTGCGACGAATCATTTTAATAAGTTATTAAATATATTGAAGGTATTATCGATAAACATAATATTAACACAAATGACAAAACTGATGGGTAAATGATTGAAAAGGTTCTTACCTATGCGCACCACTGTCCAATTACAAATACTTATCGATTTGTTATCGATAAATATATTTATCGATTTATATCGACAAAAATCTTATAGATTAGTTATTAATAAACATATTATCGATATTAACACAGTATCGATAACAGCAAAATATGCAAAATTAATGCTTAAAAACAAATTATGACTCTGAACAAAATTTAATACTTTTATCGATAAAAAGCTGTTATCGATTAATTCGTTAAGCTGCACAAAAATGTCTGCAAATGCAGCAGACAAGCGGGCATTGTTGATTTAGATAGCTATACTCAATTTCTAGGCAATAATCGGCATAGTCAAGCATACCCCATTGCAAAAGCAGCTGACGTGGCATCTACAGGGTATAATTAATAATTAGTAAACAAGCCGCAGCCGCTTTGGAAACTCGAGCCTAGCGTCAGCAGGCCCAAGAAGAAGAGGACATTGAAGGGAACAAGGAAGGGGATAAGAAAGGGGATAAAGAAGGGGAACAAAGAGTGGAACGAGGGAGGGGAACGATGCTGAAGACGCCGACAAAGACGGGGTATCCAACGTCCGCATCCGCGTTCGCGTTCGCGTCCGCGTCATTATCATTAACACAGGCACGCACTGAGGGCGCACTTAGTGAAGGGAGAGCGGCAGGGGAGGCGTGGCAGGCGCTCTACTCTTGGGGGGCTGAGCTTGCCGTGCCAAAGAAATTATGCAAAGTGTTTGACAAATTAGCAAAAGAAACTTGTTAAGAGCGGAAAAGCGGAAAAGCGCATGCATAGCAACGAGTTGCCGAGCATAAAGTGAAAAGTGTGAAAATTGTGAAAATTGTTTTCATAATTAGCTGACTTCAATACGGGGGGGAATGGAGGGAAGGGGTAAGAGGGGATGGTGTAGAATAAACAGGGTTATTGCGTGCGTGCGCCTGCCCGCCTGCGTCACATGCCACATGGCACATGCCACACGCTGCTGCATGCAACAAGCTCTGCCAAGCCATGTTTGGCTCTGAGATTCGTAGCAGCTGCATCTTAAACTGCTCATAATTAGAAGACAATTGGAGAGGGCGCAGAAGAAGAAATGCAGAGAGAGAGAGGGAGAAGGAGAGAGGGAAAGAGGGAAAGAGAGAGCGCAAATGAATCAGAGAGAGGGGAAGAGAGAGAGAGAGACGGAGAGTGCGTGTGCAAATCCGCCTGTCAAAAGGGCAACGCAATGCTGGCACTGGCGACGAGCCTATCAAACGTTTATCGTCATTTCACAGCATACACCTCAATGCCACACACACACACACACACACACACACACACACACACACACAGAGACCACACAGTAAACAGTGACACACACTCGCACACACACAAAGCAACTCCCCGAGCGCTTATTTGAAAAACGTTTTATTTTTATTGCCCAAGCTCGACGTTGTCCCCCAAGCGCAGCGAGTGCTCAGTGTCAGTGAATGTCATTGCGGCATCAGCCTTAGCTTCGGCTCAGCTACAGCTACAGCTACAGCTATGGGATCCCCTGCTCTGATCCGTAGCCTTCACGCCCCTTCACCCCCGTTTCCTGCAACCTCGTCGACCTCAGGCCATGAACCCGTTGTCGCCCGCGTTGCTCAGCTCAATCGGCTTGAATTGTTCTGCAGAACAATCATTTGTTTGGCAACGAATACCGGGTACTCTATGAAATTGGATTGCTATGGGGTGGAGTGTATTATGTTCTAGGATATATAATATTTACTGGCTATTAACTGGCTATATTTCCTATTTATTAAGGATAATATCTTTACTATATACAAATGTTCTCAGTAGGATTTTTTTTGTTCTCTATATATATTGAATTTGAAGCTTTAAAAATATTAAAAAAATTTCTAAAAATTAAATATATATTTTATTGCACAGTTAATTAGTTCAACTTTAATTCAGGAATGGTTCTAACTGAACTATCTGCATGTATAATGATGGTATAAATTTGCAAAGTGTGGCAAAGTTGCCAATTGAATTTGTGTTGGCCTTGCTCAGGGTATGCTGCAGAACCAATAGCTGAGCATGTTCCACACACCCACACACATACACACACATGCTGTCTGCCTGCCTCACTCCTTTCTTGTCTCTTTCCCCCTCCCTCTCTCACTCTGTGCTTGTGTCTGTGGCAAGTGTCGTTGCTTGTGAGGCCAAAGCGGAGACTTCTTTTCGGCTTGTTTGCATGCCGCTGTCAGCAGAGGCGTAGAGAGCAGTAAGATAAAGGGGGAAGCGAGGAAGAGAAGCAGAGGAAGCAGGGGAAAAGCAGCAGAACAGGCAAAGGAACTCAAGCAGGGCAGGGAGGGAGGTGGTGAACAGTTTTTGTCTGGAGCCACGCCGGGTGAATTTGACAAATCAAATGCGGATCAAGCGGAACAGGAGACTGTGCACAGGGAGTTGAGTAAGGGGGCGTGGCAAGGGGTGCATCCATTGAATTCCTGTCAGTGAAAATATTCAAAATGAAAATGAAAATGTTGAAGGTTAATACGATGCGATTTGCATCAGCCCGAGAGCCCCGACAACCCGAGTGGATTTGTGCGCCCCGCAATCCCTGCCAGGCTAGAGAGAGAGAGAAAGGAGAAGGGGGAGAGAGGTAAGAAAGAAAGGGTAAAAGTTCATGACATGACACGACAACTGACACACGATATACGGTTAGTACTACACTTAAGAGGGGGCGGAGAGAGGAAGGCGAAAGGCGGCGACTTGAGTTGACTTTTTGCCGGCAAGTTGCATGGTCCCAAACTGGATTAGGCGACGAGGCGACTTAGACACAAAAGAGAGACTGATAGAGCGAGAAGAGAGGAGAGTGAAGAAGGAGAGACTGTGTGAGAAGGAGTTTCAGGCACCAATTGCAGTTCATCAATTTGCGGCAGCTTGAGAAAGAAGGTAAAGTGTCTTAAAGTCACCTGGACAGTCACTCGATCTCTCCTCTCTCTATCTCTCCCACTCTCTTTCTTCCTCTCTCTGCTTGAAGCATTCGCCTGTGAAATCCACTTAATTCCATTTACTTAAGCTAATTTCACGCCATATTCAATTTACCACATCATGGTCATTCATTATTTATTCACAACATGTAAAATCAATGGGCTCACAGACCCGACAGTGTCGAAGGGCAGGCAAAGGAGGCAGGTAGAGAGAGGGAGAGAGAGCGAGGGAGAGCAGCAAAAAATGAATTGTTGAATGTCCGTGTTGGGCAACGAATCAAAAAAAAAGCAAGAAAAAGAAAATAGCATAAGCAAAACTATGACTGACTGGGAGAATACTCTGTTAAGGCAAAAGTCTTTCTACTTTATAAGGAACTACAACTGAATTTGGAGATTATTGTGTGAGTGTTTCCTATTTTTCACTGTAAATAGAATACATTTTTATAATCTTCTTGCACATTTCTTCAAAAGATATTCTTCTTTATACATATACAAAATTTCATCATTGTGGCTCAAGCAGTTTCTGAGTTCACTTGGTTTCTTTTAGTTTGTTGCTCTTATCGAGTTATATATTGAGTGAAAGAGTTAGTTAGCTACTTCTTATGGCACCCCAATGGAGTATACCAAATTTAGTAACTTTAGCTTTTATAGTTCCAGAGATCGATGAAGTTAAGCGATGAGTTTGACATATTTTAGAGTAGAATAAATTGCTGTAGAGAAAATCTTAGAGAGGGAGATAGAGAGAGATAATGAGAGGGTGAACTACACAGAGAGAGATAGTTAGCGAATAAGTTAAGGCTCATCACAGCCGCCTGCTGCATTGGCACATTTACAGGGTATGCAACAAGGAAAAGAAATGCAGGCGAGGGAGTGAGGAGTGGAGGCAACCCTCGGCCATCAAAAGGCGATGACGTACGCTTAATTTGGAGCGTTGGAATAATTTATGTACGGCATGGTGTGTATCGCTGTGTGTGTGGGGGAGGGAGAGACAGAGAGGAAGAGAGGCGGAGAGAGAGGGCGAACAAGTGGAAAAAAGAATGCCAACTGGCATTTCTACACACACACAGCGAGGCACACACAATGAAGCAATTGGCGGGAATGTTGTGGGTGGGGGAGGGGGTCGTAAGGCAGGCGTGGCTGGTGGAACGTGCTGAAAAACCGCGTTGTGGCAAAATAAGTGCGAGAAGCATTTTCGCCGTGTGCTCTCTATAAATCCGGCAAACAGTGCCACCAAATGTTGATGAGACGCACCTGTAAACGGTCAAACTGGGGAATCCCAATCCCCAATGAGGCAGTGCGAGGGGGAGAGAACGGCAGAGAGGGGAGGGAGGGAGGTACAATTGTGAGAGAGAAGCAGGGTAAATTGAGGCTGCCTGTTCGGTGGAGGAGTGGAAGGCGGGGGGGCATTGCTGGTTTTTGGGCTTTGCGGATAACTCTGTAATTTGCCTACATTCAATGCCGCAAAAAGTCAGAGAGAGAGGGAGGCGGGGAGGGGGGCGTGGTGAATGGGAAGTTGTTTAAAACAGCTGATTGGATTTGTGGTCAGTTGTTGCGCTTTAACTCCTGGTCGCCCCCCGCGGCGAAAGCGAAATGAAAAGCAGACCGCTGCCTCCCCCTTAATCCGCTCCTGCTCTGCATACACCTTTTTTTTGGAGAAGGGGAGGAGCAACGCTTACAAATACCGTTAATTACTGCATAACTGTAAAGTTGAATTCAACGCAAAAAGGGAGGGAGGAAGGGGGAAGAGGGAGAGATAGGTAGAGTGAATTTAGTAGTGATTTATCATATACATATACATATACGGATGCATATGATGGCAGTGGATTAAACCAAATTGAATAGGTTGGCTTACTCTCTTTGAGGTATTTGCAATCATTGTTGCCCTGCCCACATGTGGCGATATTTATGACTGTCACTCCACTGTACCATAGATCTGTCACTCGATTTTGAAAGCAATTATTAGCTTCACTTACTTCAACTTCACATCAACTAATATATAGTATAGAATAGCAAGTCAACTACTAGGTATTTAGTAAGAAAGTGCTTTATACTAAACTAAACTAAAATTATAATATAACAATATCTTTTTATTTTATATTTCCACACTATATGACAAGAGTTAACTGATATTTCAAAGTTTATTTCTTTATATCTCATCAAAAAGCAATCTTTATTGCGGGAGTTTGATTAATTCACACACGACGTTGCAGCACTTCTTCTTTAATGCCCATTAATGTTATTTTACATAGGTTAAACATAGTTTTAACATAGGCTTAACATAGTCATCGTGTTAAATTCTTCTACCAGCTTACTACACTATGCAGTTCTTGTTTTATACCTATTCAGATAATTCCCTTGCTGTATAACAGCTATTATTTCATAGAGCAATACTCTAACTAATTTAGATATATATATATATATATATATATATTATTCTTTTACATTTCCTTATCAAATACGAACTTAACACTCTTCTGTCGTTGTACTACTGAAGGCAACTGTTCAACTCTTCAACAACTCAATTGTGTGTCAGTTAGGTGCGTTGACTGAGTTAGTTAGGTATATTTCTATTCTTTATTTATATCATATCAAAAAATACATATTTCTATATACTACAATATATACAACATATCAAAAATCAAAACTAAATCTCTGCTGACCTGCAACCAATCAATTTAGCTGTCTAACTATATTTTTGCATAGTGCAAAGCCAAAATTAACTGCTAAGGATTGCTATATTCCCATATATATACCAAACCAAAGAACGTCACTACCTTCTTGAAAACTGTACAGCGAATGACATAACCAATCTCCCGTGTCTTATCTGAAATTCTCCACTGCACACTCAATGTCCAGAAGTGGAACAGAGCAGCAGAAGACATCTCATTACGTACGCGTGATGGATGCATCATTCTGCAGTTGATTGAAAATGTTTCCCGTTCAGTTCGATCACCCTCTCTCTCCTCCTCCTCCTCGGCGATGGTGGCCAACATTATTGGTCGAAGTGAGTGAGAGACTTGGACATGCTTGGACATGCTTGGACATGCATGGACATGCATGGAATCTTTGCCTCTTCCGACAGACTGTCAAAAAGAAAGTGGGACAAACTTATGTAACAGGTGCAGGTGGACAGGGCCCACCAATGTGGCAGGTGGCAGGTGGCAGGTGGCAGTGGCAGTTGGCATGTGGCAGGCGCGTATATAGTTGATGTTATCTGCCGCGCTGCCCCCTCTCCCCACCTCTCTTTCTCTCTTGCTCTCTCGCTCTCTCTGGTTGTGTGCTCAGCCTTATCTAAACATGTGACAGGCATGCCACGCCTACGCGATGTGTGGGCGAGAACAGGAAGCAGCGATACATGGAATGAAACGGAATGGAATGGAATGGAATGGAATAAACTGGACTGGCCTGGCCTGGCCTGGACTGGGCACAGACTGTACAGGGTGAGGAGAAGCGTGGAGGGACGTCGAGTTACATTTGCGGCCGGTAACGGTAACGGTGGCAGCGATGGCTACGCTGCAGCAGCGTATAACGGTAATGGTAACGGTAACAGCGCCAAATGTTTGCATGGCCGTCGCTGTGGGAGCTCTGCCAATATTTGCGTAACGTGTTTGACAAAGAAATGAAAACTGAAAGCGCCAGCTTGGAAAATCAAATGAGAGTCCCCCCCGCCAAGCTGACCATAGAGTGGATGAGGTGGGGTGGTAGGAGGAGGGACGAAGCGACACACAAATCAAATAGGACAGTGCATAAATAAATAGATAATAAACAAACACACACACACACACAGAGAGGGAGGGAGGGAGGTAGGCACCAACTTGGCTTACTGTGATTACTCCGTTTGATTTCAAAAATGTGCAAAGTTCATGCTTTGTTTTTGAGCTCGTCATATGCATTGATTATGAAAACTAGCTTCATTTTTCATTAATCATTCATCATTTTCCAATTAACGTTCTTTTTCATCTCTCTCTCTGTGTCTTTTCTTTGCGCAACGCATCATCTAATTAATGTTTGCTGAACTGCATAAGTTAATTAAATCCCCAAGGAGCACAAGCTTGCATAGCACACTCATGTATCTATGGATCCACAGAGTGTAATTAACAAGAATGGAGAAAGAGAGATATGTGAACTGAGCTGACATTATGTTGTTATTATTATTACGCTGTGAAAAGCGTGGAAAATTGGAAAATGCGAGCTTACAATTCGCTGCTGATAATGCCAGTGAAAGCAGAGCAGCAATTTCATTTCCGTTCACTCACATTTCTCACATGACGAAAGGGACGAGATGACATGAAAAGGCGACAAGCAGTGGATGGAGGCAAAGCGAATAGATTGATACCCTAAAGCAAAGTCGAAGATAATAAAGGAAGCTAGAGATTTGTAAAGTTGACTTATGCAGGGTCAGTTTGGGGTTATTTTTAGCGTATTTAAAGGGTTTAAAATTGTTTATGGAAAGCAAGTAATGCAGATTAGCTCGGATTGTTGCAGTATATCAAGAGATCTTTAGGTTCTTAAGCTGTACACAATTACATTACTTTAAAACTAGTCATTAACTATTTTTAACCTATTAATAAATAATTAATGATATATTTATAACGAATCAATAACCTATTTATTGCCAGAGAAAACCCTATTTATCATATATTTTATTTTAGCTCATTTTTAACCTATTTATAACTCATTTCTAAACTATTTTTTACATATTTTTAATCTATTTTTGACGTATTTTTAACCTGTTGATAAACTATTTTCAACATTTTTTTAACACATTTTTAACCTTTTTATACCCTTTATTTTGACCTATTTTTCACATATATATATATATATGATATATCAAAACTATTTTTAAGCTGTTTCAACCTTTTTCTAATCCATTTCTAACCTATTTTTGACCTATTTTTAACCATTATTTTTAAACTACCTATTCTTAACCTATTTTTAAACTGTTTACAACCTTTATTCATTTCTTTCTTACTCCTGCTATCTTCAGCTCTTCAAGGATACGCAAATTCATGTTATCAAGCAGAGGTTTACAAGCTGCTCTCTCTCTTCATGGTTTCAGTAAGGGTATTCCCGCATTGTGGTCACATGTGTTCGCCGCGTGATGCCGCAGTTTGAATCGAATCGCATCGAATCGAATCGCTTTACAGTGTCGTCAGATTTTTTCAATTATTGCAAAGGGAGGGAAGGCTGAAGAAGCAGAAGAAGAAGGAGGAGTTTGTGTGTGTGATAACAAAGCAACAACAAATAGATTTCAATTTGATTGATAAATACGAGAAAGGAGGCTGCGTGTAAATGTGTAAATGATGTTTGAATCGCAGCAGCAGCAGCAGCAGAAAGGGACACCAGGAATTACACAGGACACGGGACACACAGGACACACAGCCGACAAAAGCCATCAACAACATCGTCAAAAAGAAATACGTATAAAAAAAAAGAAAGAGAGGAAACTGCGGAGGGGAACGGGAGGCATCGCTGTCTGTTATCTGATACGCCTGGCATTGCCTTAGTCCTCTGATAGTCCTTATAGTCCTTGCACACAATCACAATAAGTGGCTGTTACATTTCACACCAAACATTGATGGAGCGACCGAGCGAACCAATGGACCAAGGCGAGTAGAACGAGTAGTGCCGCCAGGGGAGGGCGAGGGAGACATGTAGCGAGGGGGGAGCGAGCACAGAACCAACCGAACAAGCCGCAGAAATAGTCGAACAGTTGTGGCCTGCGAGAGAAGGAGTAGAGTTGCAAGGAGGAAAAGTCGTGAGAAGTTACCCAGTTGGAAGCTGTGTTTCTAAGCGCAACATGCAGTACAGTAGTGCACAAGGTACTGCCAAGTCAGGCACTTTTCCCCCTTCGCTGTGCTGCCTTAACCCCTGCCAACTCATGTGCTTTTCATGCCTTAAAATAAAAAGTGAGTGGTTCATTTGAATCTTTTGCTCACTTTCTGTTTCCCACTGGGTTGTCAAGTGGGTCTGGTCAGTAGTTTCCCACTTCCTCAGCACCCGCCTGCCGCCTGCCGCCTGTCGTGCCAGTGTTGGGTAACTGTGTCAGCTGCTTGAGTTGAAGCATAAAAGAAAATCACAGAAATTTCACAAAGATGTTTATCATTTTCACTTCGCCAAAGTTTTTCAACGTCCGCTCGCCCTGTCTATTTTGTCGCTCCCTCTCTCTCCCTTCCCCCCTCTCTCTCTCTCTCTACTGTGTGTGTGGTGCGGTGCGAATATTTTCTGCATACAGATTTCGCAAGTAGATAAAGTGGTTAAAAAAAAGCAAGAAACGAAACGAAACGAAATAAGCAACTGGCAAAAGGAAAACGAGACGGAGAAGGCGGCAAACTTGAAGCAAAAGCACCCAAAGGACATAATCGCCAATGGCCCAAAGAGTAGAAGGAAGTAGCGGGCAGAAGAAGAAGAAGAAGAAAGGAAAACCAGGCGGACGTTGTAAACTCACAGGGATAAGGGAAAGGGGAGGAGGAACTCTTCTCCTCCAATCGGAAATAACGGCAAAAGTGGCAGTTAAAATTGTGCTGGGAATAAATCTATCATATAATGCAATATTACAGCGTAATGCTGTCGATAAACCACACACACACACACACACACAGCAAGAGCCACCAGCACTACACCTCGCCTGCTCTGCTTGAGAAATTCCCCAACCGACAGCCAAAAGATTCATCCAAGTCGGTGGAGAGCATCACGTGGCCAAAAAAGAGGAATTGTGCGGCGTTTCAGTTAAATGAAGTCGATTATTTGCTTGCCCCAGGGAATACATCAAATATGATTGACCAAGCCAGTGATGCATATGGCAAAGAGAGAGCCTGCAACCCTCGAAGCCCCAGCGCCTCTGCCCAGACAAGAAGAGAGACAAAGTCAGGCAGAGAAGTAATTAAAGTGTATGGCGAGCTGAAGCGACCTTCAAGTTTGGCAGGGTGAGTCGTTGTTAGAAGAAGAAGGATGTTGAAGGTATTGTATAAAGGACTTGCTGCAAATATAATATATCCAGTTTATCAAAGGTGGATCCTTAATACATTAAATATTAATTGCTTTATCAAATTTTCCATTCACCCAATTTAGATCAAAGATAAATCAGCTTCCTCATCTCAAATTTGACATCTCTTACCCCAACAGATCCAGAGATTCATCTAGTTTAATAGTTAAAAGAGTCTATACTTGATAAAAAATTGTTTTACATCAGAAAAACAATATGTATAGCAACTGTTCGACCTAAAGAATCTACGACTACACGTCCAACTATCAACTGGCAAATTTTAATAGCTCTAACCTCAGCAGATCCCGAGATTCTCTCACTTAAATTGGGAAAAACTCTCCGGATACGCCATGATAAAGTTTTCTACAATAAGAAAATGTTATTCTATGCTATATAGCGAACCTGGGCAGTTTTGGGTGGCTGTTTTATCGCTGACCTTATGGCAAGGACGCGGACTGGCAGCTCGCCAGGACATTCAGGGTTAATGTGACACAGCTTTGGTGGACAGTTGCGGGCATTGCCAGGAGCACAACCACAATGGGTTTAGCCATTATTTAAACGACGACGACGACGACGATGACGACGCCGCTTGCACAGGCAGACAGAGCGAGAGAGAGGGATGGAGAGGGAGGCAGAGAGGGAGAGAGGCGGAACATACACAGGACGTTGGCGCATATCCTGCAGCACAATTGAATTAGGTTAGTCATGCTTTAATGCACATCAACATACGTGCAGCCAGCCAGAGCAGAGCTATGTGTGTGTGTGTGTAGTAGTAGTGACTGTGTGTGTGTGTGTGCGCGGGCTCTCATAAATCTCATTGTCAGTGTTTAACTTTCTTGTTGGTTTAACTTAACTTGGAGCAACAACAACAACAACAACAACAGGAACAACAAGAACAGCGCAGCAAAAGCAAAAGTCATTTGTCATTTCAGTTGGCAACATACACAGACAGGCGCACACACAAACACACACACTCCCACACACACACACAGACATATATATACTCCCACACACCCAACCTAACTCTGCATATGCATTTCGTTTATTGTATCGAAGACTCTCCTTGCTGGGCATCAAACTAAGCATTACAAAGTGGAATTGGCAGTGCAAAAGAGTTGCGTAACTTGACAAACTGTACCTGAAAATATAACCTATTATATGGCAGTTATATTCTTGTGGAAGAACCTCATCGAGTCGTGAAGGCAAGTCTAATAAGATAAATCAAGTCTAAAACCAAAAAAGTCTTTAAATAGCTAAGTGCTCTTGAATATTTAATCAGTAGCTCATTCATAATGAAATAAGAATAGAATAAATACCCTAATACCCTATAAACTTTATGAGCTAGAGTTGCCAAGCTCGATGAGAATGCAGCTCTCTGTTATACCCCCTTAACTACCCTCTTACCATAAGTGACTTTCTTTCAGCGCCTGTTGTGTGTCAAAAGCTCAACACTCAAGCCTGCCTGAATGTCATAGCAGCCAGCTTTTGTGCAAGAGTCAAGTAATTAAGTAATGATCACGTAATTACAGGTAATTAAATCGCTTTAGTTTTAGCCAAGCAATTAAGTAATGATCCAGTAATTACTGGTAATTAAATCGCTTCAATTTTAAGTTGAAAGTGTAAAGCGCAATGCAAAGGACTCTATACAGTTAATGCCTCTCTAAAGGCATTCACAATTCGTTGTTCTTACCTCACCACACGCACTCGAGTGCAATAAATATTAGCGCAGCTTACCAGGCAATGAAAAATGCCAAGAGGGTCTCTTCAGACTTAGGTACTCAACAGGGTACCCTCAGTGCTGAAGTTACTTGAGCTAATTAGCTGCGAATTACTTAGAGTGCAAATAGTCAGTATTATCAACAGCTTTGCTCGCACTGTGTGTTCTCTGCAAGTTTCCATATTGTGGTTATGCTGTGGTTGCCAAATGCTGCCACTCTCTCTCTCTCTCTCTTTCCCCCCTCCTTTCCCCTTCTCTCTCCTCTAACTCATTAATGATTTCTGCACTTTCTCGGAAGTCTCTCTTGCCTGGCATTCAATTGTTGCAAATACCTCAACAGGCCGCAACATCTGTCGAGTTGCAACCCAAATTGGTTTTGCAAGTCAGTTTAGAAAGAAAGGGAGAAGAGCGAGAGAGAGGGAGACAGCAAATTAACGTGCGCTTGCAATTTAGATTTCTTGTCAGAACTCAACAGGAGGTTCGTCTTCCATTTCTTCTTTCGCAGGAGAGCCAAAGTAATCGGATTAAGTCGGCAATCTCTGCTTGGTTATTGTGCCTGCCATCAAGGAGTAGCCCCCTTCCATCCATTATTCTTCTGATAAGCCCCTACCCCCCTTCTCTGTGTATGTTTCAATCATATAAACGAACCGAAACAATGAGAAACTCCCGAAATTGAAATGAAAATGTAAAGAAGTAAAATCGTATTGTCCTGCACTGGGCTTTTAATCGTGGGGCTTCGGGGCTTTATCTGTGTGTGTGTGTGTGTCTGTTAATTACCCTACCTGCAAGGCATATGTAATCCTTGGGAGGTAGGGAAGAAGGGGGGGGGGCGGTAGCGGGGCAGTGCTGTATCGCCAGCTTGATGCTTGTCAACAAAATCGAATGTTGTCCCCGCTCAAGCTGGCAGCACCTTCAAAAAAAAAAAAAAAAAAAAAACAGTACTTAAGGAAGGAGGGAGGTGGTGAGAGCTGGCGGGGAGGGGGTGTGTACTAAAGCGGGCATGGGGGAGGGTAGAAACTTTTTCGATTATATGCTCGTAAAAGTTTTCGGTGTTTGTGTAAACCCGCCTGCCACAACGGGACCCACCGCAAACCGCAACTCAACCGCATAACAAGAACGCAGCAGCTTCCTCCCATTCTCTTCTTCTCGTTCTTCTAGTTGTTGTTGTAGTTGGAGATAAGAAGTGTGGGGGGGGGAGGGGAACCCTAACCGGAAAGCGTATGCGACTGCTGCTGCTACTGGCGAAGTAAACTCGGGCAAAAGCAGCTCGTAAACAAGCAATAAAATTGTAAAAAGGACAAGCGGCAAGCGTTGCCACCAATTGGCATTGTCAAAGAGGGCAAACACTCACACACACACACGCACACCCCTGCGAGCTTACATGTGTGTGTGTGTGTGTGTGTGTGTGTGGGTGGAGGGCACCATTTGGCTGGCAACCTCGTTGGCCTTTCCGATAGTTTTCGCTTTTTCGCATAGTTTGGAAGGGGCAACAACAACAACAACAACAAAAGCCCAAAAATTCCATGCATGACGACAAGGCAAGGCCAAGTGGGCCACAGTGCGCACAGTGGTACCAGATGTAGCTGGCAACTAGGCTAGGCCACTAATAATTTTACTACTATCGATGAATTTGAGTATTGAGCATATGAAGAAACATTTTTATCTCTTTTTTGGCTGTTTTCCTTAATTTTAGTCATAATTTAACGTTACTTTCTTGGCTGTTTCTGGTTGTTACATCTAAATTTGAATAGTGACAACTATCGATAGTTCTGTGATAGTTTTGCAATAGTTGTCAGCTAGTTTATACGATAGTTGTGCAATAAATATGTAGAAATAAGTAGACAGACTTAGTCTAATCTTGAAGTGTGTTGATCGTCTAACATTCTCTCTATCTTTCTCTTTCTTTCCATGCCTCATTTTCCTTTTCTTTCTCTCCCTCTGTCTTTCTCTCTTTTTCCTTTTCTTTCTCTCTCTCCCTCTCTCTTATTTTTTCTCTCTTTTCCTCCCTGTCTCTCCATTCTGTTATTCTTATTACATTATTATCAATAATTTGCAACTACTTTTTTCTCGTTCTTTTTGACCCACTGTGCACTGTTTGCGTTTTGCCTCATGTCAAACTTTTATTAAAAGTGTTTTCTTTGCTTATCTTCACACATGCACACGCACACTGCCACGCACACAGACACACTCCCTCTCTCTTTCTCTCCCTCTCTCTCTTTCCCTCTCTCTCACACTCACACTCAAGCAGTCTCCTTGCTTTACGGTCAATGTATGAGACCCTTGGGCTTTCAACGGGTTTGCGTTCTTTTGCTCTTATCCTTCTTACCGTTGTCCACTGCCCACTGTGCCACTCCACACAGCCTTTCTCGCCCCTTTCTCTTCCCCTATCCCGCTGTCCTTGGCTATTTTGGGATGCCAGTGTCGTGCGCTTAAATATTTTAATCAAGGACCAAGGCCAATATCGAAGTTAATAACGAAGGCAGCTGCAGTTGGAGCCAGCACAGGGTGCTCCACAGGGTGTTTCGTATGTTTGCCGTGCTACTAATTGATTAACACCTGTAAGTCATCGCTCCATTATGGAATTCTCCAGGGGCAAAGGGGGGGAGAGGGAGAGGCTTTGTCGGCGTCTCTTCGCCTTGGCCACTTATAGAAATTAGACCGACTGCGAGTATCTCTCTCAGTCTCAGTTTCAGTCCACACACCTCCTCCACACCTTCTCAGTCCTACTACTCCCCACTGCCACCCTCCGCCCTTGCACTACCTTGCTGCTTCATTCAACTCTCGTGCGCTCAACTTTCTTATGCTCTCTTGGCTACAAATCAAGACGCAACTCGAGCCGTGGGAGGTGAAGCAAGTTGGGGCTCTGCTTGCCTCACTCGACTTGCCACAAGACCACCCCCCTTTCCCTCTTGCTACCCCCCTAACTGTGTCATTAAAAAATTAAAAGCGAATTCCTGCACGACGACGCAACGGACAACATTGTCGAAGGACGACGCGTAGTGCCGGATTTAAAGGTCGCTCAGGGGAAGGCAGCAGCAGCAGGAGCAGCAGCAGCAGGAGCAGCAGCAGCAGGTGCGTCGTTCCTTGCGGCCTCGTCCAGCCCATAAAGTGGCCACAGAACGATGCCACCAGTGAGAGAGAGAGAGAAAAAGGGAGAGGGAGAGACTGAGGAGGATGCCAGACAATGTGCCACATTGCAATGCGGCAATTTGGCCGCAGGTCTTAGCGCAGGAATTGCATTGGTTACCCCAAACCCCTCCCCCCTCTATCTGGGATCATGCTGGAATCCAGGCATACGAAAATAGAACAACACAACGTCCAGTTGACCCCTGGTCTAAATTCACACTCGACTGGAAGAGCACAGGGCTGGAGGTCTTGGATCTACCACGCCTAATGCTCTGCTGCCTCCTGTCACTTGTTCTTTTCCAATTTATGCCTTTATATGGTAACTCCTTGAATAGCCTAAATGATTGTTGAGGCTCTTGGTTGACACTAATCATTATAATCTCATCGATTTATTTATCAATTGAACTGATACCGACAGGATATTCTAGCTAGATTCGCGACTTCTAACGCTGCTTTCCATTCCAGATATTCTAACTCGCAACTCGTGAGTAATTACCTTCACACGTATCGTTTATAATTTCTTTGATTATCGTACTGCACTGTTTATCGTATGTCCCGCAGGCTGTATACCGTATACCGTATGCCGTATACCGTAACCGAAGTGATCCATTTGGCGCCTTTGTGCGAACAGCTGACCGCAAAATGCATAATTAATTCAATTAATGAAATATTTTAAAATCATAAAAGCTGACAGCGACAGTGCAGCCACCGGGCCACGCCCCGCCGCCCTGCGGCTTCTTTTCGCGCCCACAAGACCAAAAACCGCCCATGCACAGACCCCCCGCCCCCCTCCCCTCGCTCACGCTCTCGCTGTAACCTCAGATGCCCGACCCTGGACCACAGTTTGACTAAAAGCAATCAACGTCAATTTCAAGGGAAATGCAGAGGGAGAAAGAGAGAGAGAGAGAGAGGGAGAGAGAGAGGGAGAGAGATTCAGAGAGAGAGAGAGAGAGAGATGGAGAGAGAGAGAGACAGTCAGACAGACAGACAGTAAGGTAGATAGGGTTGGGTAGAGTTGGTTCGTCGCTTGTAATTCGATTTCGGGCGAGACTCATTTATGGCAGACAGAATTTAAATGGCCTCAACACGAGTTCGATTTCTCCCCTCCCCTCCGGTTCCATCACCTTCCGCCCCTTCTGCACGCATACCTGTATTCCAAATGGGGGCAATGAGCAGATAATTTCACACAGAGCTGGCATTATACGAGCAAAAATCATGTGCGAAAAAGGTATTTACTGCACAAAATGAAGAGGAAAAAGGATTAGTCTTGTAGGATTGGAACTTACTTCTACCAGTTCTTCATATGTGTATTCTAGATACACATACATGCTATATATATTCGTGTTCATTCCAGGTCCAAGATAAATATTACTTTATAACTTTCAAATAACGCAATTCAAACTCATTCAAGGCTCGTAAGGTCAAGAAATGAAATTTATTCTCGCCACGAAGGTTAGTCATAGGTAAAGCCAAACGTATATATAATATAATATATCTGTGCCGATACATATATGGTATATATAATGTTTCTCATATTCCTCTTTATATTCCCTCTGCTACGATTTTCAAGCTGCATTTGCTCTCCTTCATTTACTTTCACTTTTGTTTCTTTCCCTTCCTTTGTACTTGAACTTCTTGAAGGTTCTTTACTTTTTTCCTTCTTATACAACTCACACTTGCTATCGACATCGCTCGATATGCCAGACATATCGGGGCACTTGGCAACAATTTAAATATTTATCAAATTGCGTTTGCGCCAATTTAATTTGCACTCTCTTCGTCCCTTCCTCTCTCCCCCTTCCTCAATCGCCTGCTGAAAGTGTCAAAAAGTGCGAGTTGAAGACAGGCGACAGCCATGGGCATAGCATTGAGAGGGTGCTCAAAAAGGAGCAAAGGGGAGGGGAAGGGGCAGGGCACTGCAACTTTTTGCAGTTGACAAAGTGTCGCCGGAAGTTTCGATTTATAATTAGCATGACACACACTGCTCGAGTGAGTGAAAAACTGCTAAGAAGTCTGGCGCAAAAATGCAGAACTTTGCAGCGACGAAACTTGCTAGATAGCAAACTCGGGGGCAACTTGAGGGCACAGTGGGGAGGGGGTGCGGGCCATGGTGCATATAGAGGGTGCCTAGACAAGAATCAATACTTCCGCAGGGCTGCCGTTCGTAGACAAAGTTTGCAATTTTCGTACCTCAATTGGTTTTGCGACTCGAAGACGCCAAGTTCAAGCGGAACTCGGTGATTAGTGGTGTATACGAAGTGAGGAATACCCTGGAGGGAGGGAGAGAGAAAAAAGGAGAGAAAGACGGAGAGAAAGAAGGAGAGAAAGAGAGAGAAAGAGAGAGAAAGAGAGTAAAAGGGATAAATTGATCAAAAATAAAAGTAAAACATTATTCATTTTCTTGGGAAGATTTTACTGATATAATTTAAGTTTTTAACGTTAAATTTAGATTTATTTTATATGTTATGTTTTTTGTATATATTTGGTACATGTAGAGTATTATATACAATATTTCATTATTAATAATAATACACATTTTATTAATAATTAAAACACATTCCTTCTACTTTATATAAAACCATTCAAAAAAAAATCTATGGTAAAAGGCTTTCGAAAATATTTCCGACAATAAAATAAAAGGCTCTTCATATTTTTCCTAGCTTCCCTAGTCTCCTTCTTTCCCATCTCTACGTCACTCATACCCCTTTAGAGCGATCTGGGTGATATTGGTAGATGAAGGGAGGAGTTTGGCGACTTTGTCTGGAAGGTTTTAATTACAAGTTTCGACGCGCGTTCGCGCCCCGGGACAATTTTGAGCTACAGCTGCGTAGCCGGCAAAATCAATGGGAATCAAAAGTGCCACACACAACCCTTCCCCCGCCCCCCTGCCACCTTGACTGACCTACCCAGCTGACCCGCAGGTTGGGGCATTTGGCTCTGGCAAAATCGAGCGTAAACTTTATCTCTGTCCAAGAGGAGGGGGGCGTGGCAGAGTGCGGTGTCTTCAAGTGCGGCAAAGATTTTGGCTTTTTATGTTAGTTTTAAGTTGCTCGTTCTGTCTCGCTCTTGCCGAAGCTCCCCCCCCTCCCTCTGCGCCTCTGTAGCGGCATTTAAAACTTTATCTAATGCGGAACTGCTGCGCTTGGGACTGCGCTGCTGCTCTGCGCGGCTTTATAGCTCGGCGCGCTGCAGCGGATGTTTCTCCCTCTTTGCCAGAAATAATTTTATTACTTCTTTCACTTTGCTTCGCTTCGCATTTACACTTATTTCAGAGTCTGCCTTGGCAGCTGCACTGCAACAGAGACAGGGAGAAAGAGAGAGAGAAAGAAAGGGAGAAAGGTTGAGATTTTCTAATTCGATTTCACTGATTGATCGATTATGCAATGAGCAACGATAAGTAGTTATCGAATTGAAGAGGATTCGTTTTGCAGAACTGCACCGTGGGTCAAACTATTGGAATTAAGCTGAAAAAAACTGAAGCTGAGCTTCTTACGAGTATTTAACTGCTTTTGCTCTCTTTCTCTGCCATCGATAGCTAGCAGCAGCTCTGCGTACGCATATATCGATATATATCGCGTGATTTACGCTTTCATTGAGTGAAATGATTTTTTGTTAATTAGCTGACTAAAGTTTTTTTCACGCTTGTCAAAGCAAATATACACACACTGACACACACACACTCACACACACACAAACACACACACTCACTCCATTGATTCGCGCTAGCCACAAAGTTCCCTATCAGCAAACAAAATCAACGAGTTTCGCGTTTTCATTGAGCACTTCCTAGTGAAAGAGAGGGAGAGAGAGGGAGGGATAGATTGCCGGATTTGTCCAACAAAAAAGGGCATTAACAGGGACTTTGTGGACACAGTGGCGTAGTGCGGGAAGGGGGATACAAGCGGGAATTGGGTAAACAGTAACGAAACGCGTGAAGAAATCTATTATGACATTTGTGTGACGACAAGTTGACGAAAGTCATTAGGGATTAGCCGGCAAAGCGACAAGTGAGAAATTATTGTCGCCGATCCAGAAAATTATGAACCATAGAAGCACAGAACAAACAAAAATAACAACATGACGAGGAGAACAACAGAAAAAAGAAAACAAAGCAATCAAGGCAAAGCAAGCAAAGCGCAAATAAACGACCGGGATTAGGTGGAAAGCCCATAGAATCGATGTATATATAAATAGATATAGCACATGGGAACTTAAGTTAAAGGTTTAAATGAAGAGAAAGTAAAAGTGGCTGTGGTAGAACTGATTAAGACGGAACGGGTCTTGTCGCTTTTGCATTGTTTATGTGTTCTTCTCCTTCTGTCCGTCAATTGAATTAATGCGTGTCGTTCGAATAAAACAACATAATAAAAATATAATTATTATTAATGCTTAGTAATAATCCAAATAAAGCAACATTTTCATTATAAATAACGGAAAAAAATGATACACGGTATACCATGATAGGATTATCATGGCCTTTTACAGTCAGCACCTGACTGTAGCGTTCGACTGATTTTCAAAGAAAATATTTATTTTGAATTTAAATATAACTGCGACTAACTCAGTTGCTGCTCACTGTTACGTGCACAGCAATTATCGATAGCTACTTATCGAAATTCACAATACTTTTATACTAAACCAAAACGAACATTGTACAACACTTCTTTCAGCTTCTTTAAGAACCTACTGCTTCATTGCCAGTCACTTTATTTTGGGCTCTTGCCCCGACAAGACGTTGGTCTTGCTTTTTTTTTTGTCACATTCTGTTCTAACAATGTGAATTTTTTTTTTTTTTTTTGCACTTGCCTCGGCAAGAGATTTTATTTTATTATATTTTTTTTTAATTTTTTTTGTTTTCCTCAAACCGATATGTTACTCAAAAAAGTCGATAAGGAACATGTTTTCAGTGGTTTACTTTTTTTTTTTATCCGCTTATGATTATGCGACTATATTCGAAAAGAGGCAATTATATAAGCATCAAACGTTTTGAGAAGTTTTTTTTCACGTTAGTTCTATGCCGACGATGTGAAGATTTTTTTTATTTTTGTGAATTTTCCCGGCAAGACCTTTAGTTTGGTATTCCACTTTTTCCTCGAACCGAGATGATACTCAAAAAAGTCAGTAAGGAACATATTGTCAGTTATTAACCTTTTCTTACGTTAACTTTCGGACTATTCGCACTTTTATCCGTTTATGATTATGCGACTTTATTCGAAGCGAGGCAATTATATAAGCATCAAACGTTTTGAGAAGTTTTTAAAATGAAATATCATATCATATATTAACCATTTCTTATTCGACATGCCCTTGGAGTTTTAACGAATTCAATTCCCGATTCGTCTTGCCTTCGCCATGACGATCAAAAAATCACAGGGCCAATCCTTGACTATTTGTGGCCTCAATCTAGAAATTTCATGTTTTTCTCATAGCCAATTGCGCGTGGCATGCTCACGTGTCGGCAAACCATCCGCTTTATTTGTTCTTGCGCCTGACCAAAAAACAAAGAATGTCGTTTACCACAAAGTGCTTGAATTAAAATCCGAGTTTTTTTCCCTATCTGCACAACTTAGTTTTCAATTATTTTTTTTTTGACCTGAGCTTGAAGTACTTAATAATCATATTTTATTTCTTTTTATTCTTATTCTGTACGTATGTTTTCATCATAATAAAAAACGTTTTTGTTTCTATCTAAAAAGTAAGACAACATTCACTGACTGTTAGGCGATACGAAATTTGCCGGGTCAGCTAGTTTAAATATAACTGTGACTAACTCAATTGCTGCTCACTGTTAAGTGCACAGCAATTATCGATAACTACTTATCGAAATTCACAATACTTTTATACTAAACTAAAACGAACATTGTACAACACTACTCTCAGCCTATTTAAGAAGATTCTGCTTCATTGCCACTCACTTTATTTTGGGCTCTTGCCCCGACAAGACGTTTGCTCTTGCTTTTTATTTTTTTCACATTAGTTCTATTCTAACAATGTGAAGTTTTTTTTTTTTGGCACTTGCCTCGGCAAGAATTTTTTTTATTATATTTTCATTTTCCTTTTCCTCAAACCGATGTGATACTCAAAAAAATTACCGGGCAAGATTACGAAATTCTTTTTTTTTCTCGTTTGATTTTAAAAATTTTTCTCACAACATTTGCAAATCTTTTTCCCGAATCGATTATGATACAAAACTGTTTAGATTTGTTGAGCCACAGCGCTCTGTTAGCTATTTAGTTACCTGTGTGAGGCACTTTGAACTCCCCCTCCTCCTCCACTTCCTCTCCACCACCCTTCTGCCTCACCCCTACTGTGTAAAGAACTTCAAAAGGTTTTGAACTTTACGCACGCCACCAGCAACAAATCAGTTTTGCACTCAGCAAAATTGAATCCTTTCGCTCCTTTCACTTTTTACGGGGAAAACAAACTGAACTGAACCAAAACCGAACCGAACCAAACCGAACTGAACCAAACTGAGCCGAGAAGTGGCAGGCGACGTTGTCTTATGGTAAGATTGAAAACACGGCGCACTTTTTTGATCTTTTGTGGAAACTCTTTGCCCCCTTCACACATGAGAGTCATGCTTGTTGCTGTTGTTGTTTTTGTTTATTTCTTTTTTTCTACTAAAATAAAAACACTGAAAACTGAATCGGAGCTTTGCTTTTGTGCAGCCGCTCGTCGACTCATTAGTTTTGCATTTCCATTTTGCAACTGTCAGTTCTCAATTTTCTCATTTAATTGTCAATCGTGTTGTGTTGTGAAACATTTCAATTAGGTTAAATGTCGGAGAAATTTCAGCAAAATATAACTAGAAATACTTTACAATTATGTAAACTAATCCGCGCACAAAGCATTTCCAGTGAAAAGTTCTTGAATTTCACATTGCACTGTGGGTTGCATAGTTACCAAAAGGGGGAGGGAGGGTGGTTTAGGTGTAAAGCATTATATTTCTGAGTTTAATTGGGATTTACGCCATGTGCATTTATTAATTTGATTTACATTTTGTACATTTTGTTGCAGTTAAATAAAGTTAAAGTTAATGTGGCAAGAGTTGTAGATATATTTATGGATATAGAAATGTGAATTTTATGCTGTAGATTTAAATGAACTATAATGCCACAACAACTTATATATATCTCTATATATATTCAGGGCAAAGTCATTCCACTTAGCTTGAACTTAATTCCATTTCAAACTCAATTCACTAAACTATTTCAAAAGTAAGAGTACTTGCAAATCAGTTTGCTTCACTCTCTGGTTTCTGCACTTTTCTATTGCTGTTGCTGGCTGAAGAAAGAGCAGAGAGACGCAGGAGAAGGTAAATGAGAAGATGAAGAAGCAAGTGAAATTTTAAAATTCAACCGGCATAAATCAAACACGGAGGACGCGCCGGCTTCGTGTGCTTGCCTGCCTGGCTGGAAGTGTGCCGCGCATAAAGGATAAACAGGCGCCTTTTGCAGCCTGCCTTTGGCTTCTGCCTGCGTCATGGCCAGCAGTAGCACAGCAGCAGACCCGGCTTGGGATGCCTGGCAAGGATGCTGGAGGATTCCAGGCAGGCTGCCACAAAATATTTACGCCTCAGAAAACTTTTTTCCAAACTCATATTTAAACTTTGCGTGTGGGTTACGAACGTACAGAGGAGGGGAGGAGGAAGAGTGAAGGAGTGCAGGGAGGAGGGTCGTGACTCTCACTTATGTTGTTGTAGTCAGCCATGTGTGAGTGCGTGTGTGTGCGCCTTGTATTGTTGATTTTGAAAATCTAATTTTGACTTAAATTGATTTTTACTTGCACATTTTTCTAACAGAGAGGGGCCGGGGAGAGGGGTGGAGAGCAACAGCAGACTGTTGTTTAAGCTCAAAGAGATTCAAATTTCTATATTCACACACACACACACTTACACAATGTTGAACATATCTGACTCCGGACATCATATATTAATTCATTACGAGACAATGCGAAAGGCTTTGCGAGGCGATTCCCTCGTTGCGTTTTGCTGCTTTCATCTTCACTCAGCTGTGCTTCAATGCGTTTGCAGGCATGAGTGTGTGCGTGTATGGGTGTGAGTAGGTGTGTGTGTGTGTGTATGGGTGTGTTTGTGAATGTGTGCGGTCACTTAAGCAAATTAAATTCAACTGCGGTCAAGCAGGGCCAGAGGTATAAGGGGGTCAAACTTGTGCGTATTGCATTGTTACGCATCCCCTTTCCCCCTGCCCCCTACACGAGGGGGGGTACTTTAGGATTTACAACAGATTTCATTTGTTTCGTTTATTTGAGAATCTTATACTGCAACCTTAGGCGGCACTAGTAGGGGAACACAATGCGTATACGTGATGTGCTATTGAAGGCAGCGAAGGCAGAAGATTTGCAGCTTCTATTTATCCAGTTAAGGTATTGTTTTTATATGAATATATGTCTTGATAATCTTGTGGATATATACATACATATACATACACATACATATATAGATCGCTTTTGGAATGTATATTTGTATATATATTTTCATAAGTTCACTTCAAGTTTCGCTCATTGCATTGTCCCTTTGTTCAGTCATTCACTACAATTCTTAGATGCTTCTACAGGACATACTCTATATATAAAAATATATACAAATCCCTTCTCTAACAAGCACAAGTCCAGCTACTCTATAAAGTTCCCCCACAAGTCAAGAAGAAGTTGTCTTAGAAAACGTTGTAAAAGTAAATCACGTAATTAATTTCTGGGACTTGTTTATGATTCACACGCAGTTGTAGGGTGAATACATTCATTTGGACTCGCCACTGTCCGACGAGTACTCGCAAATGACTCACAAAATGTTACATGAATAATTGAGCAGCAGTTGGGGCTGTGTGTGAATCTGCTTTAAAATTGCACAAAAGGTGCAAATAATAATGAAATTCTCGGCATGTGGTTGTAGCTGTGGCAAGTGGGAAGGGAGGGGGAAGAGGGTGTGTGGGGGGGGGGTTGCGTGGCATGTGGGCGTGTGGCAAGTGGCATGCGGCAAGTGCGCCCTGCGCTTTGAATACAAAATAAATAAATGAAATGAATACAACAAACAAAAGAGAAAAGTCGCTTGCCAATTTTAAAGCGGCAGCAGCAGCAGGTCACAGTTCGCAGGTCACAGGTCGCAGGCGTGCCGCACCCTCATTGTTGTTGTTGTTGTTGTTGCTGTTGTTGTTGTTATCCTCGCACGGTACGTTCAATTTTTAGCAGCCACAATTTGAAATATTTCTCTAGCATATTTGACAGACAGCTAAAGTTGCGGTGTCCTGCGAGGGCGCATAGCGATGTGGGCGAGGGGAGAGGGAGGGCGGACGAAAAGAGAGGTAGCATGACAGGACACACACATTGCAATGCAAAAGGTAACGTTGCCTTAGCTACAGTTCCCTCTCTCTCTCTCTCTCTCTCTGTTTGCCCCTCTTCCGCTGCAGCTTCTTGTTGCTTTGCGCGCTTCCCTGTTTGGGGCATTTCGCTGTGTTTCCCTGCCAGAAAGTGTGAAAGGAGAATGTGAAGCAGGACAACAAATGAAACGTTGCTCATTCCATGCTTGCACACATACATATGCTTCTGCAGGTACGTCTGTCTGTGTGTGTGTGAGCGGAGGGAGAGCATTAGGGAATGTGTGAGCACGAACTAGAGATGAAAACGATTTTAACTTTGCCAGGTAAATGGTTTAGGTATTTTTTAAAAATATATCTAGAACCAAATATACTACATATGCACTATATACTGTTTTTACAGGGTATGTAGTAGTCTGTTTATATATTTTAGAATTTATTAAAGAAGGGAAAAGTGGAAGAGCGAGAGGGAATATATAGACACTAGTCTGATTGGGAACTTTGCTTGGTAAATGGATAAAATATTTTTTAAAAATATATCGCGAAGTTTATCTATTTGATGTGAGGCAAAAACAGATAGTACAGGGTATTTAGTAGTCAGTTTATTTTATATTTATATTTATTTATATATATATATATATTATTATAATTTAAATTACATTATTTATATTAGCTTTAAGGTCAACCTCAAGCAAAAGAAAGTTCTTTCGCTTACTTCTAAAAATTTGTATCATTAATTGAGATGAGTTGTTGCAATAGTTACGATAGTTTTGATACAGGCACTATCGCAAGAGTCAAATTTATTAATCGAGGTAGCTTAAAAGTCCTGTTTGCTCAAGTTTAACCATGTTTAATTATGTTCAGTTCCATCAAATCTGGCTTAGCCAGTCTCCGTTTAAAGCAACACTATCGTGTCACGCACGCTACCCACCACTAGCTACAGTGTTGAACAACAAGACTGGCTACAATAACAACAACAACAACAACAACAAGAGGGACAAACGCGTACACAATCGAGCGAAATAATGAAGTAGGTTTTTGGCAGCCACCACAGCGAAAGAGAAAGAGACAGAGAGAGCAGGGAGAGAGGGAGAGAGGAAGAGAGAGAGCGGCTGGTGTTGTCTGGAGACTCGTGCTGCTGGCTGGTCAAGGTATCATATGTGGGCGGCTGCTGGGCGTGTCACTCAAGCGAACTACAATAGCTCTAACGAGTTAGTCCTGGGGACACTCAGTTTATGTGATTTTCGAGTTAAAATCCTTACAGACATCGCACCTAGCCCCCCACTCTCCAAGCCCCTGCCCCTCCCCCACTCTGTCTTCACAGTGTGCTGAAATTTTTTGGTTTATTTCGGTTTTCTCTTCTTCTCTTCGTTTCGTTCGGTTTCGCCTCGCATTGTTTGTTTGCCTGTTTATTTGTTGGCTTATTTGCTCATCCTCCATCATTCACAATCACATGTGTCTGCAGCAGCAGAGCGAGAGAGAGAGACGGAAGGGAGAGAGAGAGAGGAGAGGGGAAGCATGAACTGCTGCTGGTCAGTTCACATTGTGTGAAATTCCTTGCTTCCACTTCATTTGGCATTTTGTGCCAGGGACACTCAACAAATTCACTCGACTTGACCAACATAGAAAATATTTGCGTTTTTGCCAGACACCCTACCCTCCCCCTCCCTTCCCTTGTTCTTCTTGTCATCCCTGACTACCGTTAGGTGTAACAAATAAGCCAACATCAGATTTATACTCAGCTCAGTCCCCTTCTCCTTGCCTTTCATAGATTATCTTGCCACATATTGGCTTATAGACTTGCTCTCATTCTCAACTCAATCTGTTCTTAAGGATTTAATCCGACAAGTTGCTTTTGCTTTCGTTCTTCCCTTCCCCCACCCCGTTCAGCTCAGAGAACTATCAATTTGTGTGCTGAGCATTGCTTTGCTCGTCTGCTTAATCGAAGTTTAAACACTTTCCTTGTCTCGGTTCTTTGGAAACTCAAAACATTTCAACTGGGATGAAAGTTTGTGCATTTTGCATTCTATTGTATTTATGAACAGAGATGACTTTGAGAGCTGTAGAATGGTAAATATAATATACCTAGTGTGCTGAGAAGTCTTTAAATTGACAGTTTTATAGCCGTAGAAGCAGTTGATCTCAGTTTTATAAATCAAATGTCAAATTTGATAGGGAGTAAGATCTAGGCAATAAAGAACGTATTATATATGTATCTATATGAAGTAAGGCATATTAATATGACTTTGAATGTAAAAGGGGAAATAATTTGAAATATTCTAAGAGCATTTCCTACATTCTTCTACTTTGACCTAAGGGAACTCACCAAGAGTTTGGCTGAGATCTCTTTGTTACTTTACTTTGACTTAAAGGATCCTAAGGGGATTTCTTACATTCTTCTACTTTGACCTTAGGGAACTCACCAAGAGTTTGGCTGAGATCTCTCAAATTTGGTAGACAGAAGGATCTGAACAATATAAAACATAATCCATGTAAATCGTATAAGATTTAAACACATATTTGTAAAGGACCTGAATAACTTCATAATATAGTAATCACTTTATTACAATCGTTTCTTTAATCTGTTTGCTTTTATTGTTTTCCTTCTTATTCTCTGTTCTTCACTAAATTGTTTGTTAAGCCTGAACTTTGCTCTTAAAGCTCCACATGGACACGGACTGGAGCAGGGGATTAGGTGGACTCACAGTATTTTTTGGCCAATCCATCAGGAGACTTGTGCGAATGCGGGTCAAAATACTTTTCAAAGGCCTCAAAAAAGAAAATTGAACACACGGAGAGAGAGAGAGAACGGAAAGTTGAAATGAAGTGGGAAGAGAAGGACGGAGGAGAGAGGCAGGAGACTGCCGCAGCCAGATAAATGCTCAAAGAATGTGCATGAAAATGTGGCAGCTGCTGAAGGTCAAAAGCGGCACACAGGAGGGTCAGGGGGGGGAGAAGCTGACAGGGGAGTGGGAGAAAAAATGAAAGCTCCGCGTTGAACCCCAAGATGAGCCGCATTTCGCCAGACATTGGCGTTGCCCGTATGCACCGTTATGTCTGCCTGCCAGCCAGCCAACTTCTATATGTGTATATGTGTGTGTGTGTGAGTGTGTGAGTGTGTGTGTGTGTGTGTGTGTGTGTAATATGAGCAAATGAATTTTTAATAAAAGCGCCACATGTTGCCAATAGAAGTGCAAATACAAATGGAAATGGGCAGACCATGTCATAGCACTCCATTCCAGGGCCTGCTACTCCCCTCACTTCCCCCTCCCATCCCCCCTGCCAGCTCCATTCAGCATCATCGCTGCAGTGACGAGCCATTAGTGAATGACTTTTTATGGGCGCTCAGCCCAGGCCAGGCCAACGGCAGGTGGCGCCACTGTCAGTGCCAGCGATGTTGCCTTTTAATGTTGCCTCAAAGCGTTTTGTGCTCCATTTATCTTATGCACATTCCGCATTCCCGATCCCGAAAACGAACCCGATTTCCAATGCCGCCTCCCGTTACGTTTCCCTTGTCTACAGCTCAACAGAGCCCAGCCCCAGCTCAGTGCTTCAGCTGCAGTTCCAGTTCCAGTTCCAGTCATGGTTCGCTTTGCGGTTCACTCAGAGTGAAAGTCGCTTTAAGCGAAGGGGTTAAGTGCTACGGGAAGGGGGAGTTCAACATGTAAACATTGAATACACTTTAAAGACCAAGAAATGAGTGTAATTGGATGACATTTAGACCTTTATCCCTGAAGCTCTTTTAGAGATTATTTATCAGTTTTACCATTGGTTTCTCTTTACTGCTATCTATGCAACTGTTGCATTGTTGTTTCCTTGTACAACTTCTTTCATAGATAGTGGTCTATGCATCCTTACCTTACCTTACCAACTCAACATTCCCTTCCACATTCTACTCATATCAAGGTTTGCAATGACAGCGTCGTCAGCTCTGAAGAGGCAGTGCCTAGCATAGTCTTAGCCTTAAGAAGTTGAAAACTTATGTTCTATCCCATGATTCCAAATCATAAAAAAAAAAAAAAAAAAAAAAAAAAATTGAATTACCTCCTGTATTCCCTGAATACTAATCAATTATAAAAAAAAAAAAAAAAAAATTATACCAACACCTAACCCCCAAAATGGTACTACCAAGGACCCTCCCTGCGACTAAGTAGTGTCTTCTATGCCTAGGTAATCTCCAAGTTGCAAACTAAGCAGCAGAAGGAAGTATCCTCCACCACTAACTAGAATCGCTGCTGCGTTAAGGATCCACTTGAGCGTAATGTAGTTTTGTCCAGCTGAGCTCGCTGAGCTGAGGAAAGGTCTTGTCCACTTCCTTTTCGCTTTGTATTTGCGCAATTTCCGCCAAGTGGTTTTCGATTCATTCTTCCAAGCGATTGGCATTGTGTGTTGCCCCCCAGAACCATGACAACCCCTTTCACCCAGAAAATCCAAACCCCCAAAGAGAATACAGAACAGAGTGTGCAAATTATGTCGAGGAACTTAAATTTCAAAATTTTGTGGGCAATAAACATTTGCTGGAAGTCAGAAAAGGAAAATATATAAATGAGGAAGCTGGAGCAGCACAATCAGGTGAGGCGTGGCATGCTCTGGCGCAACCAGTTGCCGAAACGCATCCAGAAGGACATGCGACGATGGAGCTTGACGTCGACGGGCTCCTCGTACTCGCTGAGATAATCACTGGGATCCTCGACGTCCGTCAGGGTGGCGCTGTCCTCGAAGAATGGCAGGAAATCCTCTGCTGGGTTTGATGCTGGGGTGCCACCACCACCGCCAACGCGAGCGCCTTCTCCTTCACTCGTCGCCTCGTTGATCATTCGATGTTGTTCCTCTTCGGGGTCTGTTGATGTTGTTGTTGTCGTTGTTGCTGTGGGTGTTTCCCTTGTCATTGTTGTTGCGTTCAGCTCATCCAGGCGCATGATTTCCTCTGCTTCAGTCTTCGTATCGGTGTCAGTATCATCGGCATCGGCATCGGCAACGTTATCGGCATCGTTATCGGCATCGCCAGCAGCTGTTTCGTCGTGCTCAGCCTCAGCCACAGCCTCAACCTCAACCTTGCTGGCCTCTATAGCCTCATCAACATTCGCATCCTTGTGCTCCTGCTCTTGTTCGTGCTCGTGCTCGTGCTCGTGCTCCTGGCCCCCCTCCTGGCCAGCTGCCGCCCTCGGCTCGACCGCATAGATGTGTATATGTAGGCTAGGCAGCTCCTTCACCACGATCTTGCCATCGTCCTGCACCTGCACATTGTAGCTGGGCCGCCCCATCACCACATCGACCTCTACACCCGATTCGGGCAAGATTTGTATGCGCTGCAACGATGTCGTCAGACTGTTCAGCAGTTCCAGATCATTGATACGCTGCTGTAACATCATTTCCCCCAAAGACTGCTCGGCCGGCATCAACTGCCCGATCAGTGCCCAGTCAAAGATCGACGGCAACAGACCGCTCTGCACCAGCGAAACGGCCACTTCGATCGGGTACTTCCGGGGCTTCCACATGGATCGCAGTTGGTCCAGTTCCACCATGCCGTATAGCTTACAGTCTTGCTGCATGTCGCTCAGCAGAGAAAATTCATTGTTCATGACTGCAAGAAGAAGGGGCAAGAAGGTGAAAGATAAAAAGAGACAAATCAGAGTGTAGAGCTAGGCTAGAGGACGAGACACAGTAACGATGTGTTCGACTACCTGCAACAATTTCCGTTCGCATAACCCGAACCGGTTCGAAAGTATATAGTGAAATGGTTTAGTCTACAAATCAAATGAGTTCAAACTAAGATAATAATATAAAACATGTATATATATACTGATTTATATATCCTATATCCGATCTATTACTATAAATGCCTCTTGATACGTGATTCTAAACTTTACTCGTGGCTTAAGCGGTTCAAAAGTGGTTCAAGGAATAATCATATGATTAAGAATCAAAGAACAACCTTTTATGTCGAAACCAACCTATTAAAGGCTATTGTATAACTGATTAATGAATTACATACTGCTTTTTATGCACTCAGCCCACAGATAAGGTTGTTCAAGTGGTTCACAATACGGTTCAGTGCTCTATATCAGGAACTACTTGCAAAGGAACTACTTAAAGCAATGGTATGTAGTTCTAACTATACCAAAGACATTTAATAGAGAAAGTTCTTGGAAAGTGTTTGAAATCAGGTTCAATGACGCATTTCGGGATCTATCAGCGTTACTAAGGTGAAAATAAATATGAAGGCAATGGAGACCTTATCAGAGACACAGCTACCAATAAACTGAAGAATGGGAATACGAATGGTGCCAAAAGTGTTATAGGATTGTACCTCAGGATCCATGTAAGTAATAAAGCTAAAATGAGACACCCTAGTTTAATAATTGATATCGCAGCAAATATATCTACTCTCTTAAATTCTAGAAACGCCTAAGTCAAAGCCAATTTTACCACTGCAACCTATATAGACCCGCCGTTTATGCCCAGCAACATCCCAAGAGAGTCGAGCGAAGTGCTCTTGGTCCGTTCAGTAGTTGCTTAATGTGCCGACTGCAGTTGCCATCCAAGTGTTCAAGTGTTCAACTGTCCAACTGGCGACAGCTTCAATTGTGTTTATTGTATTTAAATTAACTTATTTATTGTTATTGCTCGCGGCAATGGTGCCCAGCCAAAAAAAAGAGGGAGAAGAAAGGAAAGGTAAGAAAAAAAACTGCCGCGGGGCACCAAACAAAAGTTGACAACGAAAGTAATAAAAACTGAAATTTGTCGCCGCTTGTAAATGGAATTGTTTAAAGGTGAAAGCGACAACAACAACAACAACAACTGAGCAACGGGGCAAACAAATAAACAAATTAAGAGGCTGCGCTGGTGCGAGCGGAAGTGGGAGAGGGAGCAGCAGAAGGAGAGAGAGAGAGAGAGAGAGAGAGAGGAAGAAGGAAGGGCGAGCTGTTTGGTCGGCAGAGAATCCGCAACGGATACGCATTATTTTTGCCAGGCCAACGAACAGGAGCCTGCAGGAAGAAGCCGACGCCGCAACAATAAGCCAGTCCAAAAGGGGTAGAAGAAAGGGGGAGAAGAGGGAGTGAGAAAGAGAGGGCATACGTCTGGGAATTGCAGACGACGTCGACGACGACGGCAGCGTCGACGGCTCATGGCGATTTAATCTTTGCAGACATTTTTATTCAAATTTATTTTAATATTTTCTTTCTGCTGCGGATGCGGGCGCACAATGCACGCGAATTATGCCAGAGCAAGAGAGCAAGAAACAGAGAGAGAAAGAGAGAGGAGTAAAGGGGCGGAGAGAAAGAGGGGGGAAGAGAGAGGTTGCTGGGAAGCCAATTTACCTTTAAACTGCTTAACGCCCGTAGTTTGTGTCCCTCTCGCAGCAACAGCGGCCTCTTCCATAGGTAGTCAAACTCACCACGACACGACACGACACGGCAAAGCACAACGACACGACACACTCACAATGCACGACTTAAGACTCACGACGCTTTACACGTTGCCACAGCTGAAACCTCCTCTCAACTCGCTTCCCATGCACACAGTTCTCCTGCAGTGTTTCCTGCTTTCAAAAGCTTCTTTCTTCATTAAGAAATAAACAAAAAATTTTGTAAATTTCGAAAAACTTGCTCGTGCTTAAAAAGGTCTCGCTATCGCAAGGAACTCTCCATCAATTTGTAGACAGTACTGGCACGCACACACTGTCTTGCACTCGTTTCATGCAATTTCCGAACAACAGATCCTAACGCTCACCAATGTTTCAGTGTTTAAAATATAATATGTGAATGTAAATATATATCTGGGCACGGCCAAGTTGATTATCTGCAATTTCGAACTATAATAATTTCATTGGAATTTAAATTCATTGCTCAGCAGACAGCAGGAAATTCAAAGAGAATAACGATAAAGAAATGGGAACGAAGGCTATACCCTTGCAGGTGCCTATATTCGCCGATTGTTCTAATACTAGCAGAATTCAATAGTGTTCTGTATATTCGCTATTATGTCCCGCTGTGATTGGCACTGATAAGTTATTTCTATAATCAGAATTAGTCTTCAGACAAAAACCTGCATTTTGGCCTATTATTCCTATGGCAGCTATATGTTCTAGTGGAAATCTTATTTAATTAACGTCTAAATAGAACTCTGATGAGGGTTAAAGAGGATTCCTGATTATAAACTTCATATGGAGTGGAAAGAGGAAAAACTCTGAAACAAACAAGCTCAATCGATTTCATAATAGAAACCTAAACTTCAATTGCAATGTCTTCACTTTCTCACTCAACTGAAGAAAACTATCAAATCAAGATAAGAATTCGATGCTTCATTCAAGTTCTTCGTATGAAACAAGCTCGTATGAATTATTTCTGTACCCAACTTCGTTCTTTTTCTTCTTCGCTCATTAAAGTTGTTTAATTTGTCCGGCGCACCGCAAACTGCATTTGCCGGACAGCCTCAACTGTCCGCCGTAATGCGCTTAAGTGTGTGACAGTTGGCCGGGATGCTCTGCCAGGACGAGGCAGCAGCTGCGACACCGAAGATTGTTGTAAAGCCCCTCCGAAAAAAAGCAAGAGAGAGACAGAGAGAGAAAGAGGGAGAGAGAGAGTGACCAAAAAACTGCACAAACTTGTTATACTCTGTGCAGGGAACAGATGAAGAGATTCTACTTCCTTAAAGTGTGCCCAGAAACTTTAGTCATATAACGTTTGTTTCGCAGAACTTTGCGATGATATATCAGTGAATAAATATCATATTCAGATCTCAATGATCTCTGAGATAGAGAAGTGAAAGAGAAGCTGGTTGAGCAGCTCTAGGGTAATCAGAGAATCACTCACCTTATATTCAATAATTCGTTGAAATTTATGGTAAGAAATTTGTAGTTTTTTTTTTTTTTTTGTTTTTGATATTGAGAATTTGTTAATTTTTGGGGAAATGATATTTGTACTTCTGAATAACAGTAATATCTATGAGAAGCAGAGTTATAATTCAATACGAGTGCAGGGTATGTATAGATTCGATCAACCTTGTATACTTTGCTGTAGAAGAAAGTGGTTCATGGTCAGAACTTGCTAGAGCGTAGTCGCTTGCATGGAAGCTGCTGGAAGACTGGGCAGCTGAGCGGGCAGGCAAGGCCGGACTGCACAGGAGGACAGTGGGACACTGGGACAGACGGACAGGAGCATAGTGGAACAGGGATGGAGGACAGGGGACAGAGGCGGGCGGCAGACATGTTGTCAACTCGGCAAAAAGCGGAAGTTAGAAATTTCACAGTGTGCTGGCAGCCAGCGACGACTTCTGCTTCTTCTTTTTCTCCTTCTTCGTGTTTGGCCTCGTCCTGGTGCCGTGATGCAGTCCGTGATGCCTTCCGTGATGCCACATAGTATTCATTACGGGGGAAAATGTAAAAGGCATAAACAGCATCGCACAACATCCGCATGTCCACTCTCAGTCCACACACATATCCGGCGACGGGTCCGAGTCCAAGTGCACGACAGCGCGACGAGAGAGAGTACAGGGTATACCAGCAGAGAGAGAGTGATAGAGAGAGAGAGAGAGAGGGAGAGTGGAGAAAGGCGAGTGGAGCAGAGTCGGAACTCCGGATTTGTCCTTTCTGCCGGTTCGACTTGGGTGCCCCGCTTAATATGCTAAATGTTGAAATGTGGAAACTTACGTACGAATTTAATGCGAGTTACGGCGAGAGCACAGGCCACGCCCCTCCTCCTCTACAGTCTGTGCTGTGTGGGAGACGGGGAAGAAGGGTTTGCCACTGCACGTCACAGTTCAGGAGGTGCACAGTTAAAGCAGTTCCTGATTTCTACACAGGTCAAAGTGCTGTGTGACTTTAACTGAGCCTTAACAGAGCGTAAAGCCGGCGTATAGGGTTGTACTATCGCTTTACTATCGGTGTACTATCGGCAACTGCTGATAAACTGTTCTTGGTTTTGCTCAACTTTTCGATTGCGAATGATTCACCTATTCTGTTGCTTTTAACCTACAAAGCAAACAAATATCGATAAGAGTTATCGGTTAAGATCAGTCTGTCATCGATTTGCTTTTGCTTTTAAGGCTTTTGCTTTATTATCGATAACTATCGATATCATTTATTATCGGTTTGTTAGCGTTTTACTTTTCCTATGATGATTGTTGATTATCGATTACTTTCGATTACTATTGACTATTTATCTGTCATCGATTTGCTTTTGCTTTTAAGGCTTTTGCTTTATTATCGATAACTATCGATAGCATTTATTATCGGTTTGTTAGCGTTTTACTTTTCCTATGATGATTGTTGATTGATTATCGATTACTTTCGATTACTATTGACTATTTATCGATAACTATCGATAGCAATTGCTGCGCTAGCTCATTACTATCGGCTTTTTACTAAAATAAATTAATCGAAATTTGCCTTATTAACATACAATTGATAAGCTGTTAAATGTAAGAGTTATGTATGTGCCTCAGTGCATGGTACAGGGTATTAGCTAGTCGTGGTCGCGTTCCTTTCACTCCGGCGATTATCCGAGGCAAATGCTGAAATTTATTTATCGATTGCCGACTCTCGAGTACATGTCGCGCACAGGCATCGAGTACGCGTACAAGCGATAAACCGACCAGGCACAACCATCGATAGTCCGTATGAGAGTGTCTCTGTGGGGTGGGGGGTGTGTGTGTGGTTGCGGGTGTAGCCTATGCAAATGGCTGCGATTTGTGGGCGGGCCAAATCGAAATCGAAATGAAAATCTACAACTTGTTGGCGGCAAAGGCATAAAAAATTGTTAAAGCCAATATCCCTGCAAGGGGGCGGCCCAGTGGGAGTGAGAGTGAGAGAGCAGGAGAGGGGGGTAACTGGATGCTGCTGCTGCTGCTGTTATCGACGCCGGCATTGTCAAGCTAATTCATGTGTCGCCTGCAGCAGGCGAAGCTGCTAAATCGATTAAAGAGTCAACAGATTCGATGATTCCGTCGGATTTCGGTTTCCGATTTCGATTCGGATGCCGCAGGACATGAAATATGCATAGAGATTGGAATGCCTCCCACTCCACAGCTGCCACTGTTGGAAAATCTTTGCATAGCTTAGGCGGCATTTAATTGCCACGCCCCGCCATCCACACATCCCCTGTTGCTCCGGTGCCTGCTTCTCAATTAAGTGTAAAATAAATGCGGACAAGTTTTTAAATGCATTTCAATTACAACAAGCAAACCGCAACAATTGAATCCGAATGTCACAAACAATCGCATACATGTAAACCATATATGTGTGTAAGTGTGTGTGTGAGGATGGATCTGTGTGTGTGTGCTCGTATCTGTTTATCTGCGCAATTATTCCGTGTGAATGATTATTGTAAATGTCACAATTAAATTAATAGCCACATCTCATATGGCACTTAATTTGCCTCGTAATTTCATAATTACCGTTATAATTTGGCCCAAAGGCTCCATACCACATCGCCTCCCCGGCTGCGATTGACTCCTCCTCGTTGCACTTGTCATACCTCATGTTTCATCCTTGATTTCATTTCATTTTTGAGTGTCTGTTTACTGTTTCATTTGGGTGTGTGGGGAGGTTCCGCTAGTGAGAGAAAGAAAAGAAGGGGAAGGAGGTAGTTGCCTGGGTATTTCTTCCTCTCTCTTTCTTTTGCTCTCTCTTTCTCTATCTCTCTCTCTCTCTCTCTCTCTACATGACTGTGTTATAAGCTCTGTCTGATTATGCCAATTTTTAGTGCAATGTCGCAACAAGTTGACCTCAAGGAAACCAGTTGCCAAAGTTGGCAATGTTACCAAATTTGAAATGTTGCTTGCTTTCGACTAGGGTCTCTATGGTCATCAGGGTTGCTTAGGTGCCAATGACTGTCATAAAGATCGTTTGCTTTGTTCATAAATGATAAACAAGGCCAAATAAAGACTTTACTAAGATCTGTAATTAACTTAAATGGAGGAACAGCCAACCAAGTGGTTCTACCTATGTAACTTAAATGCAGCTTAATTAGGCACCTCCCTAACCTCTTTGCTTGCTTCATTGAGTTCAGCTTCAATAGGTTATTAAGTTCTTAATGTTCGTGATTTTAATAACTCTCAACTTTAGCTAGCATTTGTTTTTAGAGGATATACAGTTCGTACAACCTGCTAGAGTCACCTTAAAGTGCATTTGGCTGCCTTCTACTTCTTGCTTTCGTGTTTTGGCACACTTTCAGGTCAACATACTGCCTCACACACACACATAGACTCTCGTTTGGGGTAGCGGTATTAAAATCGCTTGCAACACATTAAATAACATCAAGTTGAGCTCACCGTCGTCGTCGAAAGGGGCCTCTCATCGTTGTTGTTGCTGCTTTGGCTTTATGCGCCTGTGGCCCATTCAAAAAGGGACACATAAGAGTGGAGCTCTTGAAAACAACACACACTCTTCGGCACACACACTCTCCTACACACACTCACTCACACACACACACACACACACGGATGCGACAGGTATAAATCCGCTGCTTTTGTGCGCGCCAACAACATTTTTAACATACTAATTAGTCTTTTGTAAGATTCATTATCATAATTGTAATTAACAACAAAAACGCGCACAGTGTGCCCTACCTGGAGGATGGGGGGGGGGGCGTGGCAGGGCTTACCCATGCTCGCGGCCATGTCAACAAAAACGTTTGGCAAAGCGCGGAAAGAGCTAAAAAAAAAATTAAAACGAGACGCAGAGCAGAAGAGCCCCGATTCGACTGCTGCCTACCTCGGCCTCTCTCTGTCTCTTTCTCTACTCGCTGTACTCTTTTCCCTCTTCCGGCTGCCTGTGGCCACCTAATCCTTGCCAGCCTCCTCGCAGCAGGCGGCAAAGGCCGCCAACGTTAACTAACAAATCACATTAATCCGTTGATTACGCTGACTTTCGGCTCGTAATTAACTCGAGCCCGGAGTGGTTCAACGCGGGTTCAAAGCGGCTT
Organism: Zaprionus indianus; assembly: GCA_018904595.1. Classification (NCBI taxonomy): domain Eukaryota; kingdom Metazoa; phylum Arthropoda; class Insecta; order Diptera; family Drosophilidae; genus Zaprionus; species Zaprionus indianus. The sequence goes on from JAEIHA010000344.1 coordinate 3,435,651, forward strand.
CGAACCAAGTCAGGAATTAGCTTTAAAGGCATTCGATTTTCAGAGTGCTAATAAAACGGAGCTTTTAACTTGAGTATTAAATTGTCTGGTAGCTTAGTTGTGCGCTTGGCTGTGAACCGGTTCATAAGTGGTTCAAGTTGAGTCTCACTGCCAAAGAGTCTTCATAAATAAAGCATAGAAATAATTGCATTGCTTATTGAGCTTGCAACTCTTTAAGTGGCTTGGCTTGCGAACCGGTTCGCATGCGGTTGAAGATTGGGTTCAAAGCAATCGAACTTGTGATTTGCATAATCTATTCTCGAAAACTCATTTTGTGCTATCTTGTGCCTTTTTAAAAGTGGTCTAGAAGTGGTTTAGCAATGGTTCACTGCTGAGAACCGGTTCAAGATTGGGTTCAAAGCAAAATAACTTGTTATTGACATAGTTTGTTCTCTTAAATTGATTTCATATTATGTAGAACCGATCTAAAAGTGGTTCAGAAGAGGTTTAGTAATGGTTCACTGCTGCAAACCGGTTTAATCCTGATTTTTAAGTGGTTTCACTCACTTTAGTCCGATTCAGCATCAAATAAATGTAAATTCATTCACTATTATTAGGAGCTTGCAACAGACTGAAAGGTGCTTTAAAACTGGTTCAAAAATGGATCAGCTAGGTATAAAAAACCGGTTCAAACATCCTCAATGTGGGCACCACAGAGCAGCTCCTTTAACTTTGAATAGAGTGAAAGATTGCGCTGTGAATTCAATTCAGAGAAAGCTTGAAAGCCGAAATGAATTGAAACATAGGTATTAGTGCTACTAAACCGGTTCAATGCTGTACTTTGGCTCGCAGTGAACCAATCTGCAATTTGATGCAATTCTCATCGAGCTTAATTAGTGGCTTCGGGCCAAGCTGGACAGCCGGGACTGAGCCGGACTAGGCTGGGCTGGGCAATCCGCTTAGTAGTTCTATAAATGCTATTTAACGTGGTTGATTCATAATAACAGACTCACGCAGACAGACAAAAACGGATTAAGCACACACACACACACACACACACTGACATATGCAGAGTGTTAAAGAGTGATAGCAGCAGAATGAGAGAGAGAGAGAGAGAGAGAGAGATGGAGAGTGCGGACATTAGCTATGCATATGACATGTCATTTGCTGCTGGGAAAAACAATCAACGCAGTCATTGACAATCCTATTCAAACAGACAGACAGACATACAACCACACTCAGCCAAATAGGGACTCATATTCACATTCACATTCGCATTCACATTCGCATTCACATTCGCATTCGCATTCGAGAGCCTGCTCCATTCATGGACGCATCCATTCACGATAATTTATTATGTAATCGTTTTAATGAACTCTAATTGAATTACAGTCTCAACCTGGATTTGCGTAGTGGATGCGATTATAACATATTTCATTTGCCATTTATTGTGAGAATATCGGTATAGGTGAAATCGGCTAGGGGTTGCCACTCTGGCTGTCTCGCTCGCACACTCCCTTTCCATCCTTGGCCTGGCCATAAAATTTCAATTAGGCAAAAAACCATTGAAGAAATTAATTGACAAAAGCGCGCGCCGAGGAGAAGCTGCTTGTGCTGAGAACCCACACACACACACACACACACCCGCACACACCGAAGAAAACACACTCCATTTCAATGGGTGGCATCTTGCTCGCACCAACAGCAGCATCTCTCTCTCTCTCTCTCTATTGCCATCTCTGTTGCTCAACGCAATTTGCAGCTTTTCAACATGAAAATTAATTTTCGACAATTTACTGCGCAATCTTACGCAAAAGTTCAACAAAAGCGACGACGTTGCTCTTAACTCTCCTTTCCGCGTACCCAGTCCCTTCCCCTTTCCGTACCCTCCTTGGCTTGGGGTGGGGGCACCCCTGGCACAGTTAAACCAAACAATCTGCAGCTGCGTGAGCCAAGTGAGAGCGGCATTTAACGGCAAAGCGTTAAAATTCCTTTACACTTGGACTGATGCCGCGAGTGCCAGACAGCAGGGTGTGCGAGGAGGCGGGGGAGTGTGTGTCAGTGGCATAGCGGGTGTAAAGGGGTGGCAGGGAGCAGAGTTCAACTCACACGCAGACGAAAAATTGCATAAAACTTGTTGAAAAATTGTTCAGCTGAAGCTGCTGCGCGGCTAGCATATGAGTAGGTTATTTCCACCCCCTCCGCTCTCCGCCCTCTATGCCAGCCCCTACTCCTCCTTTCCCTATGCAGCATATCCTACTCATCTCACTCACCCACTCCATACCGCCCCACTTCAGCTCATCCTTGGCTTTTCAACTACATTGTCATTTAATTTTGGCAATAAATGTGAGCCCCCACTCCGGATGCGGCCACGCCCCCTTCGCTATCCCCTCTGCTTGCCGGAGATGAGGACAACATTGTGTGCAAACTGTCTGATAATCGTCTTCCGCCTATTTTAACGTGGCCTGTGCCCCCGTCGCCCTGCCCCTGCCCTGGTCCCTACTCCCTGTTCCCCTTGGGGTAGGTTGCCTTTTTCGTGCACATGTGCGCGCTTAAATTATTCAACGGAAGCGAATCCAGGCTCCAACTTCGCTTCGCATACGCCTCTGTGTGTACGTACCCCCCTTCTCACCACTGGCTGCCTGCTTGCCCCTCCCTTTCCTACGACTTTCCTTGTGTAAAATATGATATTATGGCGCTCAAATAAATTACGCGGAAAATTATTATGGCCGATTCGTAGCTTCGCTCGAGCAGCTTCCTCTGCCACCTTTCCCTCTCCTTCTCTCTCTCTCCTTCTCTGTCTCTTCTTCTCTCTGTCTCCCATCTGTTGGCACTTCATGTGATAAAACTCTTCCTCCTCCTCCTTCTCCTCTTGTAATGAATGCAGCCCGCACTGTCGCGCTGCGATTGCAATTGACTGGGAATCAGTTCGCCATTGTTTGTCAGCTCTCCTTGTTGGGCGGCTCGACCAACACGCTTCGGCTCTGGCAAGGCAAATAACATATGGCTATAACGTAAAGGGAATGACATTTTAATATGTTGTGAAAGTAAGTTTCGCGAAGTGCCCTTAAAGAGTGCTTGATGAGCCCCGGAAGAAAGCTGATCTGGTTTGCAAAACGTTTGTACTTTTCTCTAACTCCAATCACAGTTTTTTAAAAGAAAATATTTATTTTGAATTTAAATATAACTGCGACTAACTCAGTTGCTGCTCACTGTTACGTGCACAGCAATTATCGATAGCTACTTATCGAAATTCACAATACTTTTATACTAAAACAAAACGAACATTGCACAACACTTCTTTCAACCTCTTTAAGAACCTACTGCTTCATTGCCAGTCACTTTATTTTGGGCCCTTGCACCGACAAGACGTTTGCTCTTGCTTTTTTTTTTGTCACATTCTGTTCTAACAATGTGAATTTTTTTTTTTTTTTTTTGCACTTGCCTCGGCAAGAGATTTTATTTTACTATATTTTTTTTTCATTTTTTTTGTTTTCCTCAAACCGACATGTTACTCAAAAAAGTCGATAAGGAACATGTTTTCAGTGGTTTACTTTTTTTTTATCCGCTTATGATTATGCGACTATATTCGAAAAGAGGCAATTATATAAGCATCAAACCTTTTGAGATGTTTTTTTTTCACGTTAGTTTTATGCTGACGATGTGAAGATTTTTTTATTTTTGTGAATTTTCCCGGTAAGACTTTTAGTTTAGTATTCCACTTTTTCCTCGAACCGAGATGATACTCAAAAAAGTCAGTAAGGAACATATTGTCAGTTATTAACCTTTTCTTACTCGAACTTTCGGACTTTTCGCACTTTTATCCGCTTATGATTATGCGAATATATTCGAAAAGAGGCAATTATATAAGCATCAAACGTTTTGAAAGGTTTTTTTTTTCACGTTAGTTCTATGCTGACAATGTAAATATTTATTTTATTTTTGTGAATTTTCCCGGCAAGACTTTTAGTTAGGTATTCCGCTTTTTCCTCGAACCGAAATGATACTCAAAAAAATCAGTAAGGAACATATTGTCAGTTATTAACCTTTTCTTACACGAACTTTCGAAATTTTCGCACTTTTATCCGCTTATGATTATGCGACTATATTCGAAGCGAGGCAATTATATAGGCATCAAACGTTTTGAAAGGTTTTTTTTCACGTTAGTTCTATGCTGACAATGTGAGTATTTTATTTTTGGGAATTTTATAAATTACGGAAGAAAAATGATAAAAATAAATACACGATATACCATGATAATCCATGGCCTTTCACAGTCAGCACCTAACTGTAGCGTTCGACTGATTTTAAAAGAAAATATTTATTTTGAATTTAAATATAACTGCGACTAACTCAGTTGCTGCTCACTGTTACGTGCACAGCAATTATCGATAGCTACTTATCGAAATTCACAATACTTTTTTACTAAAACAAAACGAACATTGTACAACACTTCTTTCAGCCTCTTTAAGAACCTACTGCTTTATTTCCACTCACTTTATTTTGGGCTCTTGCCCCGACAAGACGTTGCTCTTGCTTTTTTTTTTTGTCAGATTCTATTCTAACAATGTGAATTTTTTTTTGTTTTTTTTTTGCACTTGCCTCGGCAAGAGATTTTATTTTACTATATTTTTTTTTTGTTTTCCTCAAACCGACATGTTACTCAAAAAAGTCGATAAGGAACATGTTTTCAGTGGTTTACTTTTTTTTATCCGCTAATGATAATGCGACTATATTCGAAGCGAGGCAATTATATGAGAAGTTTTTTTTTCACGTTAGTTCTATGCTGACAATATGAATATTTATTTTATTTTTGTGCATTTCCCCGGCAAGATTTTTATTATATAATATTTGTAAGATTTCTCCACAAAGAATTGTTTTTGGAGTCAAAGTAACTTGAAGACTGCGATAGTTTCCTATAAATATTTGATTTAATATCCTATTTACATAAATTTCACTCACTTTATTTGTCTCGAGCTACGGCAGCTTGCAAAGTACCTGAAAGCTTTTTCTTTCCGCAAGTGTTAAAGCTTTAAAAATGTTTCCCTGTTCACTGCCAGATAAGTGTAACTCTCACATTTCGGTTCATTTCTTCTATTATGCCAATACTTGTTGCCTTATGCCCTTATCCCCTTCTCCCCACCGAGCCCCTGCCGCTTTGAGGAGGTCCGCCTGAAGGCAGCATCCACAGACAGTTTAAAATTTTGTGCTGTGCCCATTAAACTGGCAGCACAATCAAATATTAGCACAAGGGTTAGGCCAAGGGTCGCACTGGACTGGAGGGAGGCAGAGAGGGGGGAGGATGGATGGGGGCTACGCCTATGGCAGGCACAAGTGCGTTTGGCATGAAATGAGCTGCAAATCCTTTTGGCAACATTTCAAGAAGAAGAAAGGGAGGAGGAGGGCAACGAGAGGAGCAGCAGCAAGAGGCGCTGTTTGACTGCCAAAGGTCAGGCCGGGGCAGGCCAAGGGAAGGAGGGCCGGGGCAGGCGGGAGGCTGCTGTAATCTCAACGCTTACGTCAGTTTTTTGGGAGCACTTGAGGAGTCCGTCCAACTGGCATCCTTTCGGGCCATGGGGGCGGGGCCGTGGCCGGGTGAATCTTGCTGCCGCCAGCAGTAAATATTTATGCTTGTGTTTTATTTATTTACATTGTCAAAACCAATTTTGCCCAAGGGTTCAATTGTTTTTCACTTTTATGCCACGCCCACTCCCTACCTCGCTATGTAACCCCCTCCAGCGACGCCCCTGTGCAGCCACTGTCGGCGACACGCATGCAAAGCATGGGCGAAAGTGTTGTTTGTTTTCAATTAAAAACCTTTCGAGCACCAACGCGCGCTCCAAACTAATTCCGGGCCCGTTCATTGAGTCACGCCAAGTGCTTAACCGGCAGCTACCGTAAGACGTACGCAAAGATACAAAGCTACACGCACTACAAGATACTCACTTGAAGTTCCTCGAGCTGCGATTGCTCCCCAGTTGCCACTCGCAGCTTTCGCGAATTGCAGCTCGTTCTGAATTATGAGTCAATTAGTCTGCCCCCTTCTCCTGCCACTCCCCCCACATTGGCAACTTGTTCTGCAACATCATTTGCCGCATGGCCTTGCCATTTCATTTATATCGCACATCGCATTGTCTTTTATCGCTTTTCATTTTATTTATTAATTTTTATTGGCTTCCATTGCGAGGCGATAAAAGCGCCGCGAGCATTTCGAAGACGATTTCGCCAGCAACAATTTCTTTTTTAAATTGATTGACTCGACAAGGAATAATTGTTTCATTCGTCTTGGTTCTTGCAGCATTTGGGTTTTCGGCACTTACCGGGAGATTCGCATGTTTGCTAAGATGATGGAGATTTCTTTTATTTTGAGAACTTTTTCTTTATAACCTCTTTAAAGTTTTTTTTAATTTTTTTTTTTTTTTTTTTTCTTAAATTATTAAGGCATACGGTGTAGCTGAGAACCCTTTAAAGTTTTTTTTAATTTTTTTTTTTTTTTTTTCTTAAATTATTAAGGCATACGGTGTAGCTGAGAACCCTTTTGTCACACTCTTTAAAGTGAATTCAGATCGTTGACCTCTGCAGGGCAGTCTGTGCTAAGTAATCTAACTAAGATTATGTCATATAAGTTGATAGCCTTCCTTCGGTGTTCTTCCAGTAAAAGCTCTTCTTTATATGGTAGTTTTTTCTTTGCAATCTCAACTTGACAACTTTATTAAGGTAACCTTTCCTATCTAAGTTCGTCTCCGAAGCCTTTCCTAAGTAGCTTAACCCTAGTTAACTCCCTAAAGGAACCTATTCTCAATTACCTCACTTCATAAAAAGAAGTTATTCCTTCCAAGACTAAGAATCGTCTCTTGCAGACAATGTCCTCTTGGTAATCTTTCTAGAAAGTTTTAAGTTCATTTTTATTTAACTTTTAATGCCTTATTTTTATTTTGAGGCCTTCCAAGGTAACCTGTCCACCTCAGTCTCTATGCACAGCCTCTTCGAAGTTACCTTCTCTTTGTAGCCTCTCCAAGGGAACTTCCTTTCAAGAGCCTCTCCCCAAGCACCTTATCTACGACGCCTCTCCTTGGTATCTCCCACAAAGTGAGCATGCCAAGCTCTTCTTAGTTTCTCCTCCTCTACAAACCACTTCACACCAGCTGCTTTATAAGGTATATATTCCTGTCTCATCCCAAACTTGCTCTTAATTCCATCATTAGCACCTCCTCAATTCCTGCTTAATCTCATCCGGAACTCAAGCAAACTCCAACAGCTTCTCAATGCAATTGTGAAGCCATTCAAATTGAAGCGCTATCATAACAGACTTGTTTGCTAACTAAACAAGTAACTCTTACAATGCGATATGTCTCACACGCTTCGCTGTTCCTCCTTCCCTTGTATCCTCCTCCTCTTGCCTGCTTTTAAGCAGTTCCTTCCTGCGATTGTGAGTGGGATTCTTCTTTTTGTACTGCATTATCTGCTATTTTCCAATCCAATTTACTCGCATAACGAGTGCTCTACGGAGTGGGGAACAGCATTGTGTGTGTGTTCGTGTATGTGTGTGTGTTGTGTGTGTGTTGTGTGTGTGTTGTGTGTGTGTATGTTCGTGTGTGTGTGTGCATTAGGCTGTTTATCACGTTAAAAGATTGAATGGACTCTCCAGAATCGCCACAAAAGACAACTAAAGCACTTGGGCTCGGGTGCTTTGTGTTGTTGTACCCTGCTGCCTCTGCCTCTGCCTCTGCCTCATTCTCCTTCCCCAGCTTCTTTCACTGTTGCTTCTCTCCAACGTCTTGTTGCTGTTGTTGCTGTTGTGTCTGTGGGAAGCTCTCACTCGCCTCGCCCATCATGGTCCATTCGCATGTCAACAGAAATGCCTTTCAATTTATTTAATAATGACCCCAATCAGTGGCTGACGGTCCCAGCTTTAGTTGGGCTCCCTGCTTCGCACAGCCAGCCCTCCCCCTTTCCCTTCTCCCCTCTTGACTGCTACGGCTCTGCTGCCTGTAGGGAGAGAGAGAGGGAGCTGGCTTGTCTGTGTGTTTGAATGAAAAGTTTTATTAATGCCAGATCCAGAGGCAAAGCCGAAGCTGAAGCCGTTGCTGCAACGTGGAAGCCTGATGCTGACTGCCACGCCTCCTGCTGTGCCCCACCTACTCCTGCTGGCTGCTGTTGCAACGTTCCGATGCAGCAGCGTCGGAACGCTTCATTATGCGCCTGGAATTATGCAAGCAACTTTAATCCCTGGCAACAGGCAACAAGCAAATGCGCCCGACACGAGATATTAGCACTTGGCTTTCCAGACCCCCCCCCCACCCCCCTCTCCTCTTCCTCTTCCTCCTTGCTTCTCTCTCTCCCCTTGCTCCCTTCTCTGTCTCTTGCCCGCGTTGTCACGCACTTATCTGCAACTTGCTTTATGCATAAATGGCGCGACTTTGTCGGCGCAACATTCGCATGCAGCCTGCAAGGGGAGTGACAGGGGGGATGGGGTGGCTGAGAGGGGTGCAGGGATTGGGCTATCAGGTAGGCGTGGGCACTAATTTAACGCCACGTGGGCGTGGTCCCGTTAAACTTTACCATGCAGGAAGCAAAAGTTGTGCAGCTGAATGCGCTCAATCAATCAATTACTCGCCCATTTTCATGGCAACTCGTCGCACTCATCACTCGTCGCTTTGCCCGCAAAAACACGGATTAACATGGAATTTGTGAATCATATGAATGTAAGTATGAGTGTGAGTATGAGCATGAGTGTGTAGCGGGAGGAAGTTTTTCAAACAACTTGTTTGCAACTGTTTGCAAAGCCGTTGAAATCATGCTATTCATGATTGAAATTCAAGAAAAAAATGGAATTTCAGTTCACTTTTTATATTTAAGATGTATTAATAATATATATATAATACAGGACATTGATGATGATAATGAATGTACAAGTTAGCTGGGAGAGTATGAAAATTCAGATGAAGTTTAATTGTACATTTATAGACCTTCTATTGAGCCTACATCAACTGGGATAAGTAACTTACTAACTTAATTATATTTAGTAAGTATATCTTCTGTATTCTTTACTTTTATTCAATCAATTGTATAGCAATATGCAATATGTATTTGTTTTGTATTCTTTACCTTTATTCAATCAATCGCAGAGCAATCTCCCCAAAAAGTATCTCTCGACCAGCGAGTAGCTTCTCTCCGGGTTCCTTTTGTTATAGCTGAACAGATTTATCTTATGTGCCGAATGTTACTCGCCAATCTTTATCGTCTCTACTTGTCTAATTAACTTCTCAACTTTGCTCTTTTCAGTGCTCGTTACTCGCTGCTAGCTACTACTAGCTACTCGCTAATTTCTAAATTGTTTGAATTTTACGATAATCTCATTCGATTAATTGGCCAGCAGTCTCCACAGTTACTCGTTACTCGCTCTATCATCTTCTCGTTGCTGTACGATCTTTGGGTTCACCTAACCTCAACAAGTTATACGCCACTCGCTGCTAAGTACTCGTTACTTTGCATGTTCGTTAGGTGCTGAATCTATTTATCATTCCTCATACTCATCTTTCTTTCTACCTTCGATGTTCATCTGTTACTCGTTTCAAGAAACTCGTCGATTGCCATCTCCATACTTATACTTACCTTGGCATGACTACCATAGCTCCCTCTTCTTCTGTCTCCTTCTTTACTCCCCCCCTTCCTCCTTATTCTTCTTTATCGTGAAAAGAACGCTCAACAAGTTCTCTTCTTGCCTAGAGCCTTCCCCTCTCTTCCCTCATGTCTTGCCTGCATCGAGTACCCTATCTATCGCTCTCTCATTCTCCCCCCATCTCGCTCATTGAGAGGGGGAACAAGTACGATCGAATCGAACGAGCGAGTCAGTTCGGTTCGGTTCGGTTCGGTCGTCGGTTTTATTGACGTCAAAATGTAAATGGAAAACGAAAGCGAAAATGAAAGATGGCGACCACAAGTTTCAAAAATCACTAATGGATTTTTAATACAATAAATAATGCTCTCGACGGGGTGGGGGAGGGACAGTCGGTAGAGAAGTTGTCGCCTCCACCGCCTCATGGGGCCTCAAAGGCGACGCACAGCACACTTCCCGTCCCGCCTCCCCCCGTAAAGAAAAGAGGCAACTATTATACGCATGCATATTCTTGTCATCCATTAGAAGTGAAAGGGGGGTGGTAGGAGGGGGGGTGGGAACTGTGATGAGCCTGCACCTCTTTGGGGAAAGACTGAAAGCATATCGAAAGGGGGGCATCGATATAATTGAATAGATGCGGCTTTATTGCCATTAATGCCCTCTGCAAAGTACCCTGTACCCACAATACACACGCACACACACACAAAGTGCTATTTCTGGCCACAAAAACCACACAATACAACGAACTCCAATACCCGAACCCGAGCCCAAAGCCGAACCTGAACCTGAACAAAAAGCATTGAAAGTGAAGACGAAGCTCTATCAATGGCCCAAGATACTCTCGCACTACCCGCCAGTACCCAGCACCCTCCACTACTACCCACTACTACTCGTGACTCGTGACTCGTTTCAATAGCCCCGCAGCCATTCAATGTGAATTAGGCATTATAAATTATACGAAAATGTGAATGCATGCAACGCTGGACATTAATGTAGGAGGGGGAGTGTGAGTTGGGGTTAATGGGTTAAAGGTCTGCTTAGGGTTAAAGCTCTTACATTACATTAGTTATAATAACTTGATCAGCAAAGGATGATGAGCATCCGTAGGGATGAAGTTGCTTGTGCCATGAGCAAAATTCTCGATAGAATTATCGAAATATTAAGCATAGTGATGAGCGATAATTTTGTTGAAATTTCACACCTAGAGATGAGAAAGGAATTGCGCATTAATGCCGGGCCTATCAGCACATTATATACCTTACATTATATACCTCACATTATATACTCATTTGACATTCGAATTTATTCTTGGAGATTAAGTATTTTAAAGTGAAATTGAGTATGGAAGAAGAGAAAGGAAGGATGTCTAATATGCTATGAGGATTATATATTAGGTTGGAAAATATCTCCCTTCCGCTTTTTTGTCTTTTGAATTTCGCGGCTATGTACAAAGCGCTACAGAGCTCGTATCTGGCAACACTATACATAATGTCGATGTCACGAGATGCCATATGCCGGTCTAACTCGATGTATTCCATGATTTGATCGGTATTTGTCGTCACAGGTCTTCCGCCGGGCGGCTTATCCATGGTGTCGTTTTCACCGGCTCTGAATCGTCGAAACCATTCCTCCGCGGTTCGACGTGATAGAGTACCATCCCCCAAAACACCATTAATCTCACGGAACGTTTCTCTAGCGGATTTGCCTTTAACGAAGGAAAACTTTAAAAAGCGCGAATTTCGGCGTTAGTCAACTCCATGTTTACACGTCTATAACTGTTGTACGCAATATCCAAACTAATCATGCATAGCGTTGTTTTGTAGGTTATGTCAAGACCTTTCAAATTATGTATAGTGTTCCCAGATACGAGCTCTGTAGCGCTTTGTACATAGCCGCGAAATTCAAAAGACAAAAAAGCGGAAGGGAGATATTTTCCAACCTAATATATAATATATATAGAAATAGAAATATATATGCATAGAAAAAGGAATATACATATGTATATAGAAATAGATTAAAGATCAGAGAAACAATATAGAATCTAATAAAATGGAAACTTTTAGGTCAGTTAGCTTAGGTTGAATAGGTTGCAAAGGTTAAAAAACTAAATATGTAGGTTAATTAGGTTCAATACGTTACCTGTTCCGTTTGCTGAGTTAAGCGACCTTTCTTTGTTGCTGCTTCCCTTCAATTACAGGGTGTCTACGTGCCTGCTACTGCTGTGACTGTTACTGTTGTTGTTGTTGGAGAATGCCATTAAATTGAACGAAATCAATAATTCATTAAAATAATGTATGCAGAAAGGATGAATATTTATGGTTATTCGATGGGCGATAACAACAACAGCAACACGGCATAAACTATGCAAATCGACTGTGGGAATGTGTGTCTGTGTGTGTGCGAGCGAGTGTTGGCCAATTGGCTACCTCCCTCCCCTCTCCCCTCTCCTTACTCCATCTGCCTGGAAAACCCTCCACGTAATCCCCGACAATGTTGTTAACAACTGGCGGATTGAAGCTGCCAACAGTGGCGGATGACTCTGCTTAGCTGGAGATAATAACTGACAGAGGAAATGAAGATGGTTAGTCCCCTCTCTGTCTCTCTCTCCCTTTCTCAGTTGCAGCAAGTGAATGCCGAAAAGGAAGATGAAGTTGAAAGGATGCGCTCGAGTCGCAGTCGGAGCCAAGGCGCGGGCAAAACAATCAAGGAAGCACTTAACCGAATGAAACACAAGTAAACAAATGAAAGTAAGCAAACACAAGACAAGCCATACAGCAAATAGCCAGCGACAGAGAGAGATGAGCAGAGAGACAGAGAGAGAGAGAGAGAGAGGGGGAGGGGGAGAGGGAGAGGAGACTAAACAAAGCACAAGTTGAGGCAGTCGTTGGCAGTTGGGACTGGTCAAAACTAAAGCAATGAAATAAAATGAAAATGAAAATGCATTAAGTATGCAGCATGCAGATGCGGATGCAAATGGAACTGCAGGGGGCGGAGGGTGGCAGGGGGGGGCAGGCAGACGCTGCAAGAGTCACTGTTGGAGTCGCAGTTGGAGCTGGGTAAATAAAGACGCTAACGGCCATAACGAAGTTGCCAGCGGAGCCACCAGACGACCATCAACTTGATACATGGCCAACAGGCAGGCGCACCAAGAGAGAGGGAGACAGAAAGAGAGGAAGCGTGAGAGGGAGAGAGAGAGAGAGAGGGAGTTCGCTGTAGTTGTCACTCAGTGAGTCTTTCAGTCAGTCACTCAGTCAGTTGGCACATAATGCAATCCGACTGCATTTAAATCATTTTTATGGCCAGGCAACATGCCGCCGCCTTTCCCGCTTCCTGTTTGCCACTTGCCACTTGCCGCATGCAACAGGAAGTGCAACAACTTAAAGCCTGAGCGAAGAAGATGCCCGCGCGTAAATTAAATAAACTCACGATTCTCGCCCAGCTTAATGAAGACGAGGAGGGAGAAAGAAATGTTTAAAAGTTGATGCAGAATGAGGTCACTTTGCAGCTCTAGATATTGCAGGGTATCGAGGGTTCAACATTGAAGAACTTACTATATAATTACTTATGCATTATTTGTAGACTTGCTGTCTTTAGTTTTAAGTTTATCTCTAAGTAAAAGGTGTTCATACAGACGAAGTGGAAGATAAGAGAAGTTCTCTTAGCTAAGTAGGCAGTTGTAGAGCCGCAACATGAGTTTTAGCTCACAAATCAAGCTCATTCAAATGTAATACCCTACACATACATTCTGTACAGGGTATAACATCAGTTGCTTTTTCCTTTCTCTTCTTCTCTTTCCCTTCCATTGCACAACTTTTTCTATTAGCGATTTTCTTAGAATTTTATGCGAGATTTTGACAAATTTCTGATGCGTCTTTGATCACAGTTTGTTCTCCCCTTCCTCTTCCTCTTCTTTCTTCTCCTCCTCCTCCTTCTTCTTCTTCGCATAAATTGATTATCATCAGCAGTGGCAATAAGACGAGAACAACAGGAGGACAACAATCGACAGCTGTTCCCCGGCGCTAATACGATGTGGGACACATTTTCCTGATGAGTTTTCTCGGGGTAAGCAGCAACAATAAAATATGAGAGAACATTTTTCAAGGAGCACTTTGTAATGCGACGAGTGAGAGACAGAAATAGAGAGAGAGAGAGAGAGAGAGTGAGAGATAAAGATGATATAAGCGAAAGTAAGTTATTGTGAGGGAAAGAGCAAGACAGTGAGGAAGAAGGAAAGGGAAAGAGTGAGAGAGCATTAGTTCTTACGAGAGATTAGCTCAGTGGTTTGAAAACTATCGACTTATTGATTCGTCGATTATTTTCGATCTCTGCTGAAAATGAATAAATTGTGCAAAATAAGATAGCGAAGAAATTAGAGAGGTGCAAGCCAAGAAAGAGCAAGACAAAGAGACAGCAAGAGAATGTGAACTTTCTCTCTGTACACATTCTCTTGCTGTCTCTTTGCAAAATCAAAGCAAGAGACAGAGAAACCTAAGAAAGGAAAGGGAAACAAGCTAAAGCAAATGGAAGGGGAAAGTAGGTGCGAACCAGATATGCCTGAGAGAAATATGGAAAGGTCTCTCTTTAAATTGCCAACTTTTCACTCAGTTTTCCCCGAGATTTTCCAACAGGCTGAAAACTTGTTTGCGTTCGCCTTGAAGTCGAGCGGGGCAACCTAATTGATTTGAACTTTATTAAATGTTGTTTATTAAATTGCGCCCTCCCCCCAAAGAGGCTACTAAGAATGGGGTGAAAATGGTGAAAGTTTAACAAGGGGCAGGGGCAGGAGAAAGGGGGGAGTGGGGTCGGAAAGGGGAAGGGGTGCAGGTTGCCACAGGAAGTGAATTGAGCTGGCGAATAAATCAAATGCGGCCGGCGTTGATTGCGAATCAATGAACTCGACACCAGGCCAAGCAGGATGCGGCAGCAACTGAGCCAGGAGTCGTAGCCGTGGCTGCTGTGGCAAGTGCCAAGTGGCAAGTGGCAAGTGCAGCTGCGGCGCTAATTTACTAACGTTAATTAATGGCGAAAATCGAAAATGTTCGCTTTGAACTTTGAACTTTTGCCGCGCGACACAGTGTGCCACAGTGAGAGGGGGGAGGGGGAGGGGCAGCTCTACTGCCTCCTTTCCCCTTTTCGCGGCATCTCTCAAGATGCTTGCAACAGCGGAAGCTGCGTGCCACCCGTTGAGGCATTGCGCCACACAAAGGAAATGAACACTTTGCCACGGCTCGGCGCCGGCAGAAGCTGAGGCCGAGGCTGAGGCTGAAGCTGAGGCAGCTGCGGTCGCTGGCGAAAGTTGCAAATTGACTCGAGCAAAATGGAAAATGAAAATGGAAAAGGAAAGCAAAGGAAAGGAAAGGAATGGAAAGGCTTTTCGAAACGCAGCAACACGCAAGTCGAAACCGTTGCGAACCGCAGCGAAGCAAAGCCAAACGAAACCAAAATCGAAGCGAATCGAAACAGATCGCAAACAGCAGCAGGGTAAGTGGTGGAGAGGGGTGCAGAGGGGGGAAGGGGGAGGGTGTGGCAAAGTGAGGCAGGTAATTTATGCCGAGAAATAGAAATTCTTAATTTGCCGTTGCATCTCTCAAGGATATCGATATGGCCAAGAGTGCCGGAAACGGATATGATACAGGCCACTGAATGGGGCTGGGACGGGGAAAGGAGAAGGGGAAGGGGAAGGGGGTGAAGCAGAAGTGGGTGAGAAGCGCAGTGAGAGTGAGAAGGTGGCGAGCATGGAGCATGGGACTCAACTCAAGGTCCTGCCAAACATTTGATTTGACTTGGCACAGTGGGATCAGTAAGCAAGTTAAGAGGCAAAAAGGAGACGAAATACTTATTATTAAAATTGAATAAAAATAAATTGATTAATGATAAGAATGAATACTACCTTAACAAGCATCAGCCCCTTTTCTCACATTTCTGTATGTTCTTCAACAATTTGCGCTTCTCAACAGCGAACAAAAACAGAGTGTCCGGCCAAGAGAGTTTTCACTCTTAAAATAACATTAAGTTACTGGGAAAATCCCTATTTTATTCACATTCAAGAACTCTTCCTTAATTTTTGTCAGTATTTAAAATATTTTTATATAATTTGTAAGAAAACATATTGATAAAGTCTTCAATTTTTAGTTAAATATTTTTTACTTTATTCAACAATTTTTTTAAGAAATTTTTAGTTTATTGTTAATTTACGTTTCTCAACGATTTGACAAAGAATTTATTGTTAATTTACGTTTCTCAACGATTTGACAAAGAATTTCTTTTTTTGTCATTCAAGCCTGCCTAAGAATCAATTGAAAAACGCTCATAAAAACACTTTTATGTATTATTACTTTAGAATTTAACATTAACTTATATAATTTATAACTTATAACTTTCAAATAATAATTGGGATTGTTTTCATCTGTTGAACCTTAAATACTTTATTGACTTTGTCTTAAGATATTTAATTTTAGAGTCTCAAATAGAACTAAAAATGTAATCATAAATATTGTATACATTTTCTTTATCAATTTAGTTCCAAAAAAAAACGCCGCTCTTGCTTCACTGTGCAGAGTGGAGCGTGGCACATCGTCGCACAGGCTAATTTTGCATGCAGCGCACAAAGACGACGACGACGACGACGGTGCCGAAATAAACTCGCAAACTGGCGTTAGCCCAGGCACAAAGGCAGTCAGAGCGAGAGGGGAAGCGGAGAAAGAGGTAGGGGAGGGGGAGAGAGGGAGATGCTGTAGTTGGGGGGCGGCAAGTCGGCACAGTCACGCAGACGATTGATTTGGAAACGGGCCATTGTCACGCCGTATACAATCGAGAAAGGGAGGTGGGGGAGGAGGAGAGAAGGGGGAGGGGGAGTGGGAGTGGGAGAAGGGGGAAAAGAGGCTGCAGCAGACGAAGACGCACATAGAAAAAGGATTTGCTTAAAGTCAAGTAAACACGGCACGAAGCAGCAGCAGGAAGGGGAACATGAACGGGGGACTTAAAGTCTCGGCCAGGCAGGCAACAACTCCTGCCTCTCCTCCTTGCACTTCCCCCTTGCGCCGCGCCCAGTTGGGAGTGGACTTAATGTCTGTGGACTATCACCAACACGTACGCACTGGCTATTGAAAACACACACACACAGACACAGACACACACTCAGACGCACACTCACACGTCGAGACACACTCAAGCCACTCAACACACACTCGGGCACACCCAGCACACACACAAACACACACCTAGTGCACACACACTCACAGTCGGACAGCATTTTGGTAGTTTGAACACGAAATATTTTATTATTATATATAATTTGCCATTATGATGATTATACGTGGAATGTGGATACGGATCTGGATTTGGATTTGGATTTGGACTTGAATTCCTTACTTCGATTGCGATTCTCGGATTCAGGCGGCGTCTCTTGCAGAGCGTCGCGACGCTTCGTTGTGTTGCATACTTTATGGCCTTGGCGCAATCACAGTCAGCTTCAAGTATTGCCCCCCCCCTCTCTCTCTCCTTGCATCCCATCAGACTCCTCATGGCAATTGAATTGGCCTTCTCCTTCTCCTTTACATCATTCTGTGGTTGCTCACAGCAGACTCTCGTCCAGGTAAGTCGTGAGTTCGCACTCAATTTCAATTTCTTAAGTTAAGCAAAGGCTTTAAGCGCATTTTCATCGGTTTTCTGCATACATCAGGCATCAATCAGTCTTTGTTTCATATTCTATTCAATAAAGTATGAATGGACAATCAAGAAACTGGCATTGCTTTATCGAATGACATCAATCAAGCTACGTTTAGCCATCAATCAGGTATACATCACTACATCATCATTGTGCACAAGAGTCTACGGTCCAATTAAGTTGTGAGTTTGGCTTTAACTATTATTTTCTTTGCTCCGAAATACTTTAGACTGACTTTGATATATTTTGTGCGTACATCATACATCAATCATACATTAACTATGCATCAGCCTTACATCAGCCAGGCATGCATCAACTTAACTACACACAGACTAACCATAAACACTCTTTGAACGTTCAAACAGTCATTAGCTGCATTTGGGCCTCCATCAATTATGCATACATCACACATACATTACACATGCTTCACACAACCAAGTACTTTACTTCATTTAACCAGCACTTAAAAAGTTTTGCATTTTTTAAACCTTCTTTTGCTTTCAACTTAAGCTGCACAGCGCAGCAATCAGTCCAACATCAATCAGACATCAATCAATTAGCGCAGACAATTAACTCCGACAGGGCAAGAGAATTTGGGAGAGTGAGAGGGTAAGCTACAGTGGCAAGATTGTTATCTACTTTGCACTCTTCCTCTCCTCTCCTCTTCTTCCTCTTTCTCTGCCTTTCTCTCTCTTTCCCTTCTTTCGCTTGCATTCTCTTGCCATTGCATTTGATTGACGGGTTAAATTTGCGGCAATTAGCCGGATTATCATGGCCGGAATTGTCATCTGATTGTCAGCGCTTTGACATGCACATCATCAGCAGCAGCAGCAGCAGCAGAGGCAGAGGCAGCTGCAGCAGTGGCAGAGGCAGAGACAGGGGCAGTCGGGGGCAGCGGAGGCAGAGAAAGACGACTTCGCTTCGCGCATAAATTAAGCAGCTTGCAACAGCCTTGTGGCAGGCAGCGAGAGGCGGGCCGGTGGCCGGGTGGGCGTGGGTGTTGGATGAACTCAAGTTGCACTTAATTAACTGCAATAAGAAACTGAAATGAACCCCGAGCTGAGGCAGAGTCGGAGGCAGAGGCAAGGACGGAGGCAAAGTTTCATTGCCGCAGAGCGAGGCAGAGATAATTATCATAATGGAGAGAGAGATGACGATAATGACAATAATGATGATTATAATGACGTGGCAGGAGGCTGCTGTTGCATGCAACAAAGGCTGGCAAACTTTGCACTCCTTGGAGCCTCATAATTCTGTTAGCTAATTTGCCTTGTGCTCAGACAGAGAGAAAGAGACAGACATACAGAGAGTGACAGAAAAGAGAGAGAGTGACAGAGAGAGAGAGAGAGAGAGAAAGAGAGTGGGGGAGAGAAAGAGAGTGGGGGAGAGAAAGAGAAAGGGAAAGTGGGCCATCAGATTGGTGGGCGTGGCCTGCAACAATAATTGCGTTAATAATTTGCTAATGGGGCAATCAGTCGCATGTTGCAACATGCTTACATGCAACATGTTGCACGGCAACCTTTCGCATGTTGCCACGCTGCGATTGGCTGCCGATGGCGCCTCGTGTTGCTCTCGTTGCGCCTCGTTGTGGCACGTTTCGGCTACGCTCGGCGTGGCTCGCCTCGCCTCGCCTCGACTGGCCTCGCCAAGAGTCGCCTCGCAGTTGTTGCAGCGTGGGCAACCGATCCCGAGCGGGCAAAGAGGGGAGAGAGAGTCACACTCTCTCTCTCTCTCTCTCTCTGTCGCTTGTCTCTGTCGCACACTCTAAGCTGTGTGTTATACATATTGATATCCCGTTTCAGTGTCAATTGCAGTTTACCATTTCGTGTTGCCACGGCGAGGCGCCACAATCAGCAGCAGCAACGGCAGCAACAGCAGCAGCAGCGCGAGCGAGTTGCGAAAATATTTCAAGTATTTCCGGCAGCATCTGAAGGCGAGCCAGGTCCAGAGAGGGAAGGGGTGTAGAGGGGGGGGCGGCAAGGAATACAAACGGCCTTTTGGCATTCCGCGCATTGCTCCGCACGCAAACAATACGAGGCAAGGCGAGGCGAGGCAAGGAAAATGAAAACGAAAACAAAACAAAGCAAGAACTGCGAGCAGAACCGAACAGAGAACAAACCAAAAGAAAAAAACACACACAGACAGACAGAGAAAAGGAGAGAGAGAAAGGGAGAGAGAGAGACACCGCTAACGGGCTCAGCAGGTGAGGCAGCTAAAGAATCCTCTGCACAAAATACCCAAGACCGACACTCAAACGCAGTTCGACTTAACCTTTAACCTGCAACAGGGTGAAGAGAGGGAGAGAGGGGGCAACATCATCTTCTACCTGTGGCTCTACCTGTGGTTACCTCTGCCCGTGTGTGCGTCTGCGTGTGCGTGTGCCTCGCTTCTCCAATGGCTTAAAGCGCATGCAAGCAAAGTCGGCTTTCCCTGCCCCCTCCCCCTTCCACCGCTCACTCTCTTTCCACTTACACAAGCTGTTGCAGCTGCTGTGGGGATTATTTGAAAAAGATTTTCGACTTTGAGTGTGCCGTTTTCATTTTTGAGTTCCTCACTTGAATTCGTTTTCAATTCTCCAATGATTTCTGTAGAACTTTTATCCGCTTATGATTATGCAACTAAATGTTGCATACTTTTCACCATCGATTTGAGGCTGGGCAATTTAATAATGCAAATCAAACATTTTGAGAACTTTTTAAACGGAAATCATCATTTGAGAATATGAGATTCACCTAGTAAATAGCTACTTCTTTACTTGGCTAGTTAAAAGCAAAGTTTAATGATTTTAACTCATACATAAAAATCCAAAAGAACAAATTTTAATTGCATTTTGGGGTAATCGTTTTAATAGAAAGTCAAGTGAACTAAAATGATAAGATAAATATCTTTGTACTCTATATATCTTAGTGATTTATCCGATAAAAGTAAACTGTTTCCTGGTTGGGTTATTTGATTGTATGCGCGTCTTTAACCCGAGCGAAGTCAAATGGCCATTTGGTCGTCAATGGGCGTGGCAACCTCGACTGCTTATGCCAAAGTGCAGAAAGTCAGCTTGAAGCTCATCTTTTAGCTTTAAGCTGCAAAGGGATTATCAATAATGCTTTCAAGGCGTTGCTCTCTTGAATTCTTTAGATTCAATGTCTTCCTCCATCGATTTATCAGTTGCATATCGATGATATATGATCTATATCAGTAGTTGATGTTGGCTCCACTCTGAAAATAAGCAGCAGCATTGAAAAGACACATTTCCACTAATTTGTGTGCATTACTTTGACAGTTCCCACATTGATCTGCCATGAATAAAGAAATTCGAGGCCAACCAACAGTGAGTAGCTTCCTTTAATTGCCTTCCTTAAGCAGACACCAAGGTGCTCCTTACTGCTGTTCAGACTACTTATTGGTATTCTCCGGCCTTTTTTAGTCAACAATTCCAATTAAATTCCTTGCTTCTTCTTCTTCTTTGTCGTCCATCTTTTACCCAACAGAACCACTAAGCACTGAACACATAGAGAACTCAAACAGGGGGTAAATCTGTTTTTGTCAGTTTTTGAATCATAGTGCCCCACAGACTTCGGCTGCACGCTCGGCTGGGAACTTCGATGTTCGGATGGGAACTTCGATGTTCGGCTCTCAGTACAAACAGCGCATAGGATCAAAACTGCTTCAGTCGCACAACGACAGCGGAACGATTTACGATTTAAAGATTTACGCCCTGTTTGAGTTCTCTATGTGTTCAGTGCTTAGTGACAGAACGCTAATAACAGCGTCTACTAACAGAGACGTACTCAACTGTACATAACATAAATACTAACAGTGACGTACTCAACTGTACATAAATAGAAGCGATAAGTTCTGTCCAGCTTATCGAAGTTCACAATACTTTTATACTAAAACAAAACGAACATTGTACAACACTATTCGTAGCCTCTTTAAGAACATTCTGCTTCGCTGCGACTCACTTCATTTTGGGCTCTTGCCCCGACAAGACGTTTGCTCTTGTTTTTTTTTTTTTTTTTCACGTCAGTTCTATGCTGACAATGTGAATATTTATTTTATTTTTTTGCACTTGCCTCGGCAAGACTTTTATTTAATAATATTTTGTTTTAATATTTTTTTTTTCAAACTGAGATGATACTCAAAAAAGTCGCTGAGGAACACGTTGTCAGTGATTTATTTTATTTTACTCGAGCTTTCGAGTTTTTTTTTTGGAGTAAATTTTTTTTGCCGAAAATTCTTTTTGTCGTAAATTTTTTTGCCGAAAATTCTTTTTGGCGTAAATTCTTTTGCCGTGGAGTTGACACGACGTTCCATATTGAAAATCGTGCGTGAGACGGTCAATAGTTGCATTGCACAGCCAACTTATTTTATTGATTTGATATGCGTGTTTTTTTTTATTCCTTCGTTTATGTTTACCATCATTTAGTAAACTTTGATAGTGGGGTCGATGTAAAGTCTACTTTATTTTGTCACAAGATTAATTATTGCGGAAGCAATTATTTCCTTTTTTTTTGACATTAGTTTTATTTCGACAATGTGAATATTTATTTTATTTTTGTGAATTTTCCCGGCAAGACTTTTAGTTAGGTATTCCGCTTTTTCCTCGAACCGAGATACTCAAAAAAATCAGTAAGGGACATGTTGTCAATTATTAACCTTTTCTTACGTTAACCTTCGAACTTTTCGTACTTTTATCCGCTTATGATTATGCGACTATATTCGAAGGGAGGCAATTATATAAGCATCAAACGTTTTGAGAAGTTTTTTTTTCACGTTAGTTCTATGCTGACAATGTGAATATTTATTTTATTTTTGTGAATTTTCCCGGCAAGACTTTTAGTTAGGTATTCCCCTTTTTCCTCGAACCGAGATGATACTCAAAAAAATCAGTAAGAAACATGTCAAATATTAACCTTTTCTTACGTTAACTTTCGGACTTTTCGCACTTTTATCCGCTTATGATTATGCGACTATATTCGAAGCAGGGCAATTAAATAATGCAAATCAAACGTTTTGAGATGTTTTTAAAATGAAAGTATATGAGAATATGAGATTCGGCTTGTGAATTACTATTTCCTTACTTGCCTAGTTAAAAGCTAACTTTAATGAGTTATTTGTTTACCTCATAAAAAAACAAATTTCTGTTGCAATTCCTCACTCATTTCTCCAGGAATCAGAAAATTAATCAATCAATTTGATTTGCAATCCTTTAGGAAATAGTTTTAAACTCCATTTTGGGGTAATCGTTTTAATAGTAAGTAAACTTAAATGATAAGATAAATATTTTCGTGCTCTATATATCTAAGTGATTTATCCGATTAAAGTAAACTGTTTCCTGGTTGGATAAATTGATTGAATGCGCGTCTTTAACCCAGCGAAGGCAAATCAAATCAAAAGAAGAAGTTAAAAAGGGTAGTACCAGAGAAAGAGTGGAAGAGAAAGAGGGAGAGAGTGAGAGAGAGCAACAGAGAGAGCGGGTAGGGACAACAATGGAGGCCACTTTGGCAATTTAAACTGAAAGTAATTTCACTAAAATGTTTTAACAAATTCAAATACAAATGGCAGACATAAGGGAATGGCAGACAGGACGCGGATGTGGATAGCAATAGGAATAAGCATAAGGGAGCAAACAGCAGAGAGTGATAGAGAGAATGGTTTGGTAGTGAGGGGAAGCGGGGGTACTCACGGCAATGGCGGCTACCAGCTGCAGGTGAACCCTGCAGACAAAACGATGCCAAAACTGAACCGAGTGGAACGAAACTCAGCGCATTGTTTACCCCACTCCCCCTCCCACCATCGCACACACAGAACATACTATTATATCTAGGGAGAGACTACATATAGACACACATACATATACATATAGACGGCATGAAAAGTCGTCTGAGTAAGCAGACGAAAATTTGAAAGTGAAATCAAACAAAGCGAAAATAACTTGAAAACAATGTCAAGTGTTCGTTTATTTTTTACCGTTGCGGGGCGGGGAATGGGACGTGAATATCCAAGAAGCAATGCGCTACAAGTTCTGACTTGTTCGCCAAACAACCCTCCCCTCCCTCCGCCACCGTCCGCGCCTCTTGTTCACTTGTATTTGTCTTGTACATTTCTAGCGAATTTCGCAGCTTAAAAACTTTTGCTCGATTTCGTATTTGGTATTTGCCAGCATTATCCGTTAATATTCAAAGTCATCTTTGATCTGCTCGAAACTTTGATCAAAGCATTTATTAATTGTCTTTTTACGTTATCTTCCCTCTTCTCTCTTTTATTTTCCATTTGTTTTTCACAATAATTTATAGATCTTTTTCGAGTACTTTCGCTTTGCAAATTGCTTGCGCTCTTTGATCTCTTGAGTTGACACAATAGTTTCAAGTGAAAAGCTAACTCACTGTTTGGCCTACACTGTGAGAAACAGTATAGATAGTGACATTCTTTTTGGTCTGAGTTTTTTCCAGATTATTGTACCATTTATTCTAAGCCAGTTTGAAAACAAAGTTTGCAACTTTTTGGGAGTATATGAAACTGTTTAAATAGCTCATAAATATTTCATTCACTGCAAACAATGAAAATCCTATTAATGAATTAATCTGAGATTTTTTTCCCAATCTGCACAACTTAGTTTTCTATTATTTTTTTCAACATGAGCTTGAAGTACTTCATTATTATTTTTTATTTTAATTTATTTTTATTCTTATTCTGTACGTATATTTTCACCATCATTCATCATAATAAAAAACGTTTTTGTTTCTATCTAAACAGTAACACAACATTCATTGACTTTTAGGCGGTACGAAATTTGCCGGGTCAGCTAGTTTAAATATAACTGTGACTAACTCAGTTGCTGCTCACTGTTGAGTTCACAGCAATTATCGATAAACTATACTATCGAAATTCACAATACTTTTATACTAAAACAAAACGAAGATTGTACAACACTTCTTTCAGCCTCTTTAAGAACCTACTGCTTCATTGCCAGTCACTTTATTTTGGGCTCTTGCCCCGACAAGACGTTGCTCTTGCTTTTTTTTTTCTCACATTCTATTCTAACAATGTGAATATTTTTTTTTTTTTTTTTGCACTTGCCTCGGCCAATTATTTATTTTATAATATTTTGTTTTAATATTTTTTCTCAAACCGAGATGATACTCAAAAAAGTCGCTGAGCAACATGTCAGTGATTTACTTTATTTTACTCGAACTTGTTTTTTTTTTGGTGTAAACTTTTTTTGCCGAAAATTCTTTTTGGCGTAAATTCTTTTTGCCGTGGAGTTGACACGACGTTTCACATTGAAAATCGTGCGTGAGGCGGTCAATAGTTGCATTGCACAGCCAACTTATTTTATTGATTTGATATGCGTGTTTTTTTTATTCCTTCGTTTATGTTTACCATCATTTGTAGTAAACTTTGATAGTGGGGTCGATGTAAAGTCTATTTTATCTTGTCACAAGATGAATTATTGGGGAAGCAATTATTTCCTTTTTTTTTTGACATTAGTTTTATTCCGACAATGTGAATATTTATTTTATTTTTGAGAATTTTCCCGGCAAGACTTGCAGTTGGGTATTCCCCTTTTTCCTCGAGCCGAGATGATACTCAAAAAAATCAGTAAGGAACATATTGTCAGTTATTAACCTTTTCTTACGTTAACTTTCCAACTTTTCGCACGAGGCAATTATATAAGCTTCAATCGTTTGAGATCAATCAATCGTTTTGAGAAGTTTTTTTTTCACGTTAGTTCTATGCTGACGATGTGAATATTTATTTTATTTTTGTGAATTTTCCCGGCAAGACTTGCAGTTGGGTATTCCCCTTTTTCCTCGAACCGAGATGATACTCAAAAAAATCGGTGAGGAACATATATTCAGTGATTTACTTTATTTTTTTTCGAACTTTCAAACTAATCGCACTTTTATCCGCTTATGATTATGCGACTATATTCGAAGCGAGGCAATTATATAAGCATCAAACGTTTGGAAAGGTTTTTTTTCACGTTCTATGCTGAAAATGCGAATATTTATTTTTTTTTTTGAATTTTCCCGGCAAGACTTTTAGTTCGGTATTCCGCTTTTTCCTCGAACCGAGATGATACTCCAAAAAATCGGTAAGGAACATATTGTCAGTTATTAACCTTTTCTTACTCGAACTTTCGAACTTTTCGCACTTTTATCCGCTTCTGATTATGCAACTATATTCGAAGCGGGGCAATTATATTATGCAAATCAAAAGTGTTGAGAAGTTTTTAAAATGAAATCATTATTTGAGAATATGAGATTCGGCTTGTGAATAACTATTTCCTTACTTGTCTAGTTAAAAGCTAAATTCCTTTTTTTTCAAATCGAAATGATATTCGAAGAAATCGTTAAAGAACATATCAGATATTACCCTTTTCTTTCTCGATATGCCCTTGGAGTTTAAACGAATTCAATTCCCGATTCGTCTTGCCTTCGCCATGACGATCAAAAAATCACAGGCCAATCCTTGACTATTTGTAGCCTCAATCTAGAAAATGCATATTTTTCCCATGGTCAATTGTACGTGGCATGCTCACGTGTCCGTAAACCATCCGCTTTATTTGTTCTTGCGCCTGATCAAAAAACAAAGAATGTCGTTTACCACAAAGGTTTGATTTAAAATCCGAGTTTTTTTTCCCAATCTGCACAACTTGGTTTTCAATTATTTTTTTGACCTGAGCTTGAGGTACTTAATTATTATATTTTATTTCTTTTTATTCTCATTCTGTACCTATGTTTTCATCATCATTCATCATAGTGAAACGTTTTTGTTTCTATCTAAAAAGTAACACAAAATTTGCCGGTCCAGCTTGTTATTTATATATATTAATTTTATTTATAGATTTACACGTATGCTATCATATTTGCCGTATTTGCTTAGTGAAATCTTTTATTAAATTAAAAAATTATAACAAATGCTTTTTTTGTAGTATTTATTAATCTGTTTTTGTCTTGAAATTAGAAATAGTTTTTATAAATTCATATCATTTTTAAATTATGTTTATTTTGCAGTATTATTGCATTAACAGATCCTTTTATTTTTTAAAGTTTCTTAACGTTGTACATTAAAATTTACTTAACTCTTTTTATAATCTTAATAAAATTAACGAATAAACTTAGCTTTTTATTTATTTTCTCAAATTGCTTTCAATTTTTCTAAAACGATTTAAAGCTGTTTATAAAGGTTCTAGATTTATTTTAAAATGTACTAAATGGTTTAAAAATTGCAGTAAATGGATTAAAAATTTCGTAAAGTACTTCAAAAATGGATACAACTATTCTATATTAATAATAATATTTTTAAAAACTTGCTTACATTATTTCGAAAATTTTTTAAAGATTTCTTAAAATACTTTTACAAGAACGTATATATTGCACATTTTACACATTTTTGAAATAAATTAAATAACCTTTAATTAATTTACAATAAGTTGGCTTCTCAATAAAACAAAATGTTTGTTTACCTAGAATGTAAGTGGTTTCATACATTTCCCTATTCAATTTCGTGCAGTGTAGCGCAGCGTTTAAGATTTGTTTTGACGTGGCCAAAAGGCTTTGCTTGCGTCTTCGCTTGCTGCCTCTGTGTGCGTGTAGGTGTGTGTTTGTGAGTGTAGGTGTGTCTATGTGTGCGTTGTAGTTGCAACCGCAACAGTTGTGGTGACACTTTTGTCGCTTTGAAGCCGTAGCAGGACACTTGACTCAAGTGCATCCTGGGATGCCTGGCAAGGAGATCAAGAGTCGAGCCCTGAGCTGCCAAGAGGCTGCGAGCACGGCACGGGCAGGAGCTGCTAAAGGAGTTTCAGGGGGGGGGGAGTGATGGGGGAAAGGAAGACCTACGCCAGGCGGAACACGGTAAACGTTGATGTTATTCTGCGTTTCATCGCATTGTCAACACGGTGAAAGGGAAAAGGGCATGCAAGAGGGCAGAGGAAGAGAGGGGGAGAAGGGGGAGGGTTGCTCGCACGATGAGATGCTGTGCCACAACACCCTCTCCTGCCCCCTCCCCTCCCTTCGCGCCCCTCTAGCCACGCCTGCATGCGGTTGTCGCCAAGTAAAAGTTAACTTAAGCAGCTGCCAAGTGAGTTGAAAGTACTTGAGCGCATCCTTAAGCAGGATATCAACTGGCAAAAGCGTCGCAAGGAGGCAAAGAGAGACCTGTGTGTGTCTGTGTGTGTGTGTATGTGTGCGGGGGGAGGGGGGAATGTGTTGTACAACAAACTGGCGAGACACAAAGACGGACGAGGCAAAATCTCAGCCAATGTCAAAGAAGCAACAAACAAACAAATACACGCACACACACACACACACACACAGACACACGCACACGCACACGCACGCACAGTCAGGATGTGTCCGTATCCTGGACGCACAAAGCAACACTCCATACCTCCCTCCCCCCGCCACTGCCCCTCCTCTGTCACGCCCATGTCCATCAGTTGGTCGCGTTGCCGCGCGCGCAGCACGTTGTGGCCTTTTATTAGATACGTGCTGTATCTCTGTTTGCCAACTTTGATGGTGTTAATGCCTTTTGTTCTGGCTACACCACACCCCTTCCCCCTCTCTCCCACATACCCCTCGACTGCTCCCTTTGCCACGATATACATCTGTGTCAACCAGACGCACAGACACACACTCCGAGCGAGAAAGGGTGAGGGGTGCAAAAAGTGCAGCGTATGTGTTTCATCAACAGGAGGGGAGGTGCAGGAAGAGGGCACGGGAAAGCGGGTGCAGGTCGTCAAAGGGCGTGGCAACCTTGACTGCTTATGCCAAAGTGCAGAAAGTCAGCTTGAAGCAGCTCATCTTTTGGCTTTAAGCTCCAAAGGGAATATCAATAATGCTTTCAAGGCGTTGCTCTCTTGAATTCTCTAGATTCAATGTCTTCCTCCATCGATTTATCCGATACATATAGATGATGTGTGTTCTATATCAGCATTTGATGTTGGCTCCACTCTGAAAATAAGCAGCAGCATTGAAAAGACAGTACATTTCCACTAATTTGTGTGCATTACTTTGACAGTTCCCACATGGATCTGCAATGAATAATGAAATTCGAGGCCAACCAGCAGTGAGTTGCTTCCTTTAATTGCCTTCCTTAAGCAGACACCAAGGTGCTCCTTACTGCTGTTTAGACTACTATTTGGTATTCTCAGTCATTTTGAGACAACAATTCCAATTAAATTCCTTGCTGCTTCTTCTTCTTTGTCGTCCATCTTTTACCCAACAGAACGCTAATAACAGCGTCTGCTAACAGAGACGTACTCAACTGTACATAACATAAATACTAACAGTGACGTACTCAACTGTACATAACATAAATACTAACAGTGACGTACTCAACTGTACATAACATAAATACTAACAGTGACGTACTCAACTGTACATAACATAAATAGAAGCGATAAATGCTGTCCAGCTTATCGAAATTCACAATACTTTTATACTAAAACAAAACGAACATTGTACAACACTATTCGTAGCCTCTTTAAGAACATTCTGCTTCTCTGCCACTCACTTCATTTTGGGCTCTTACCCCGACAAGACGTTTGCTCTTGTTTTTTTTTTTTTTCACGTCAGTTCTATGCTGACAATGTGAATATTTATTTTATTTTTTTGCACTTGCCTCGGCAAGACTTTTATTTTATAATATTTTGTTTTAATATTTTTTCTCAAACTGAGATGATACTAAAAAAAGTCGCTGAGCAACATGTTGTCAGCGATTTACTTTATTTTACTCGAACTTGTTTTTTTTTTGGTGTAATTTTTTTTTGCCGAAAATTTTTTTTGTCGTAAATTTTTTTGCCGAAAATTCTTTTTGGCGTAAATTTTTTTTTGCCAAAAATTTGTTTTGGCGTAAATTCTTTTTGCCGTGGAGTTGACACGATGTTCCATATTGAAAATCATGCGTGAGACTGTCAATAGTTGCATTGCACAGCCAACTTATTTTATTGATTTGATATGCGTGTTTTTTTTTATTCCTTCGCTTATGTTTACCATCTTTTGTAGTAAACTTCGATAGTGGGGTAGATGTAAAGTCTACTTTATTTTGTCACAAGATTGATTAATGGGGAAGCAATTATTTCCTTTTTTTTTTTGACATTAGTTTTATTCCGACAATGTGAATATTTATTTTATTTTTGAATTTTCCCGGCAAGACTTTCAGTTTGGTATTTCTCTTTTTCCTCGAACCGAGATGATACTCAAAAAAATCAGTAAAGAACATATTGTCGGCTATTAACCTTTTCTTACTCGAACTTTCGAGCCTCTTTTGGCGTAATTTCTTCTTGCCGTGAAGTTGACACGACGTTCCATATTGAAAATAGTGCGTGAAGTGGTCAATAGTTGCATTGCACAGCCATACTTATTATATTGATTTGATATGCGTGTTTTTTATTTTATTCATTAATGAGGTTTTCCCTCTTTTTTTGTGGTAAATTTAGAGGCCATTCTATTTTATGCAATGATTCTTTGCTAAGTCTAACGGCTTTGCAGTTCTTAGTTTTGTGTGTCTCTGGTAGATCATAGGCATGTTCCTTTGACCTTATTTTGATGCCATGCACTGCTAATATTTACGGGTATTGGGCTTCAATCTCCTCCTATACAGTTTTCAAAGGATATATTTAAGATGTAGAAATATTTTAATTTTTTATTTACTTTTAACTACAAGACATGCTTATAAAGGATGTTGGCAATCAATCGACTTTATTGTTGGACTGCCGACGAGATCACTTTGTATAATTTAGTTAATTATTTGTATATTAGGTTGGGGGATTGTTGTGTGATCGTTGTTTAGAAAACTGTTTGAATTCACTGGAAAGTGCTCTACCCCTTAGATAGAAGAGTATTATCTTTTTGTGCCTACCGAAACGGGCAGAAGGAGGCGTGATAAACACCACAAACTTTAAATATATGTCGTACATATCTTGTTAATTTCAAATTATAACGTACATTTTATGTTTGCTAAAGGCTGGTCTCATTGTTTTGTTTGGCCATTTCTTCTGTCATCATAAAGCGAGACAGAAATAGTTTCTGCCAACGCAGTCTGGCATGAGCATGAAGAGGACGGATAGAGTCCGCCAAAACTCACCACAGTGTGTCAGTGTAGTGGTGTAGAAAGGAGGATAAGAAAAGAGACCGCGTGGTTTGGGCATTCTTGGTGTGGAAAGCAAAAGTGACGGACATGCCGCGTGGCAAGAATCATTTCGTTGAAACAGAAGAAGACTCTTGCAACGGTGAGTCTAAAGATCTTGGTTCGACATATTTATTCTTAACATTATCATTCTTATCATTATCGCTTCCATTCTTTATCTATTGGCTTGACTCTCTTGCTCTATTCACTCTCTCTCTATGGTTCTTCACTCTGCCTCTCTCTGTCTCTTTCAACTACGCCCCTGCACAAGGAGGATACTCGCCTCGTTGAACTTCGTTGTGCCTCTGCGCTTTGCTCGCTATTGTTGTTGTTGTTGCTGCTGCTGCGGCAATCGCTGCAAACCGGAAATGCGCAAAACTAACGGGATAATGGAAAATGGCGTTTGGCAGTCGCAATTTGAAGGGCGGGAAGCGTGGGCAGGGGAGAAGGGGGTGGATGACAGTGCGACACATGCAGCAAGTTCGCCTGATAGCAGCAGCAGCAGCAGCAGTAGGAAGTAGTAGTGTTGGAGGCGAGTGGCAGAGGTGGAGTGAGGGGTGGGGGGTGGGCAGCTGGCCACATAAACTGCAAAATAACTGTAAATATCATGGTTATGTTTACATGCGGTGCAAATTGCAACGGAAGCTAAAGCTGAGAATCGCATGGGGAAACTTTTTCGAGAGGGGGAGGGAGAGGGGGGCAGTCAAGGGGGAGGCAGTTGCAATTAAAGCAAATTAATGCAAAATTCATGAAACGAGAGGTGGAAAGGGGGAATTAGAGGGATAGGGAGGGGGGTAAATAGAGAGACAGAGAGAGAGAGAGAGAGAGAGAGGGAGGAAGAGAGAGAGGAGCGTGTGGGGGCAGCGGGGTGTTGCCTTAAGCTGATGAAGCGCAGAGCGCTGGCAGCAATCAGCAAAGCTGTAAATTAACCAAACACACATCATTCATGTGGAGCATGCGGCATGTGGCATGCGGCAGGCACAGAGCGATGCAAATGACGCACCCGAATCCGGCAGCAGCAAATGCAAATTCAAACAGGCAGCGGCCGAGGCAGACGAGCGAGGGGAGGGGTGTAGCACACTTCCGATCGCTGCCACGCAGTGCTGCAGGCAGCATTTAGGTTGCAGGATCGAGCTGCGCTGCGCCGGCCTGTCTGCCTGCCTGTCTGCCACAAGCAGTTGCAGCTCAAATCGAAATTGGAGGCACGTCAATAAGCCAGGCAACGTTGTGGACTGCGGGGCAGGGGGGGAGTGGTGGATGTAGCTCAGCCAAACACACACACATGCAACATGTGCTGTGTGGCACGTGGCATTAAACGAGGCTGTGGGGCAGCTGCCACATCCACTACATCTTTGCCGGCGACTTAGTCTCAGTCTCAGCTCCGTCTCCATCTTCGTCTTCGCCTTCGACTTCCACTCCTTGCCCAGCTTGCTCTTAATTGCTATTCTAAACATGTTGCACTTCATTGTTGCCACACACACACACACACACACACACTCCCTCACACTGAGATCGAAATCAAGCCCAACACGCCTTGGCACGTTGCGGTAATTAAATTATGTGCAACAGCAACGGCTACGGCAGCAGCAGCAGCAGCTTGAGCTGCGGGTGGCAAGAAGTGCCGCCGCAACAGGGTGCCACGGGCTGCCACAGGGTGACGCATGCCAGCAACTCAGTCCAGTATAGTCCAGTTCAGCTCAGCCCCACTCAGCCCCGCTCAGTCGACGCCTTGCCACAGACATTGTGGCAAATTAAGTTTGTCTCCGGAACGACCAAAGACGTTGAAAGGGAGAGTGAGGGGCGAACAGAGATGGTGAGAGGGGGGAGAAGGGGACAGCAAAAAGTACAGAGAGTGGCAGAGGGAAGAAGATGAAGAAGGAAAGGGAGAGGGAGGGACAGTTGAAGGCAGCCAAGTGTCAATGCAGCTTGCGACTTCTACTCATCACTCTTTAAACCTCTCTAAAAGGTGACTAGTCCCTTGACCTATCTTGGCCCACTTAATAACTCTCTCTCTTCTCTATATTTCTATCTCTCTTTGTATATATGTATATCTCTATATATCTCCCTATTTATATCTCTCTCTACATTTTATTCTCTATCTTTCTCTGATTACATCTCATTCCCTTTAAATACAGAATACTTTTCCTGATGCCTTAAGGTCTTAAATGGACTGAAGACTTCAGGACTTCAATACTTCCACCTTATCATAGAAGACCTCGTTTACTTAATTGATCTTTGCTACTCACTCGTTGAATGGTTCAACCTTTCCTAGGTAATATTGCTTGTGTTGACTTGGTTAGCCTAGTTCTAGCAATCACTAATTCTTTTTCATTGTAGATCGACCTTAGCCCTGCAGAAGCCTGCATAAGTGCCTAACTAACACTAACTTTCCAAATCTGATTCGATTCCATTGAGACCATAAACTATTACTATACTACAGTAAGAAAGACTTAATGGTTTTATTTTGTAAGTGCCTTTAATTTTCTCGTGGAATACCCATAAAGGTGCCTCGACGTAAGTACTATCCATGCGCCTACTTTGATATGCTTCAATTATACGATAACACATGTTTATACATAGATCGAAAGGTAAATACATCATAATGTATTCACTTTCAAAATCATCTTAAATATTGAATATTCAGTTCTTCCCCAATGCAAGTTAGCACCCTCTTGACACATTCCATTCGTATCAATTGTACCTGCGATGGTGCTTTCTTCGTTTTCTTGAAGGCAAAGTACTCGAAGGTCTTCTCAGCGCAATCAGATTGACAAACTGAGGGTGGCAAGGGCGTTCTGCTAGCTGCACACATACACTGACATGCACTGGCATGTGCCAACGTGTCCCTGCATGTCCTGACTTGTTCCTTTATTATCCTGACTCATTGTTTGACTCTTTGGTCTTTGCCTTTGCCATTTCACTTTGCCAAGCTGCAGAGAAACTGTAAATACGCCAGCACTTAATATTTATTTATTTGGCCAGCATACCCCCTTGCCACTCTGCACACCCCTTCTGGCTGGATACGCACATGTGTGTGTGTGTGCGATGCAACCGGGCTGCAAAAGGACACGCCTGGCCAATTTGCAGTCCTTTTAATTAGTTTGTGCAAAGGCCACAAAACTCACAACGAGCAAACAAACAAACAAACAGACAGACCTAGAGACAGCTGCATGGACAGACAGAGACAGCAACAGCAGGGTATAGAGGGAGTGGAAGCGGGAGAGAGGGGGGGGGGTGGAGTGAGAGAAAGGCAAATAAATAAATAAATATGTAAATAAATGCGAAAATATCAACAAAGGAATTCAATTATGCATGGCTAATTGCATTTGGGACACCTTACTGTTAGTCTGCTCAGCCACGCCCACGTCCCCGCCTCCAATGCCTTTCCACAGTTTTTTTTTGGGTGGCTTGCACTTCTTTGGGAAAGCAAGAGAGAAAGAGATAGAGGACGAGATGAGCCAATCTGCATTTGTATTTTTGCAACCAGAAACAATCGAAAAGCTTTATATTCCATAAAAATTGCCTATCGATAATTCCAAAATATATGTAAATTCGCATTACAAGCAATAAGTGAGCTCAGGACATGCCCCAAGAACCTAAACAATTAATAGTAAGAGACTATCGATAGTATAATATATCGATAATATTATCGATTACAATATAAATATCCTAGATTATTTCCAAAACATTAGTTCAATTTATTTATGTTCATTAACCCTGTCGATAACAAATGGTTAAAAACTCTAACATTAATATCGATTAGCTATCGATAAATAGTTATCAACATATGTTTAAACTAATAAAAGCCATGCAAATTTTACTAGAATCTAGACACTTAATAATCGGTCAAATAAAAGACGACGTGACTTATCGGAAATATCGATAAATTCAGTCTCTTTTATATCACCGACTGCAACACTCCAAATTGCCTTCTGCAGTTCGACTCCTCATTCCCTTTTGCTCTCCAACTCATTTCACACAAATTGCGCTTTTCAATTTCCACTTATCGAGTGGCTCATTCAAACTTCGATAGACCGATAAATGGTATATTTTAAAATCAAAGGAGGCCACATTTCAAATTTGCTCGCTGTTTATTCTCAACCAATTTCGGGGTACCCCATTCAATATTGCTGCTTCTTATAGCTTCTTGATGGTGCCCGCGGCGCTCTCGATAATGCGTCCAGTTTTATTACATATTGTGAGCTTATTGTCATCCAGACACACACACGCACACACAAACACACACACATACACATACAGAGAGAGATGCTCCACACATATTTGTTAAAAATATATAGAAAAAGAAAATAGTTTTGCTTAGATCTATTGACGAATCTCTTATACACTTTGAAGTTCCACTGGCCTTGTCAAGTTCTTGTTGAGTTGAAGGCTTCGATTGGAGATTAGCAAGGTTGTTAAGGAGTAGTCGATAGGTAGTTAAGATGCTTGGGAATACTTAGACTTATCGATATTTGGATATGTTATTAATTGCTTCAACTTCTTCTTCGTTCCCATTCATTCAATCGATCTCTTACTCCATCATACTCTTCGGTTAGGGTATTGAAAAAATAGTAGGAAACAGCATTGGCTGTGGTCTGGGTAAGGGGGCTGGCCGGTCGGAGGAAGTGGGGTTGGGGGGAGTGGCAACAGCCAAATGCCCCAGAGCCCAATAAGGGATGATGGGAATTTTGCTAAGAATTTTTCATTTCCTTTAACGCAGCGTAGAGTGTGTGTCAAACGGAGAAGGAATAAGGGGGAAGGGGGGGTGGAGAGTGGGAGGAGGGGGAGGGGCATAGCCTGTTATTGCTGCCTTGGCTTAGCACCCGTGCCCCACCCCATCCCCTGTTGCTCTTCCCTCTCTCTCTCTTTCTTTCTGCCTGTCCCTACTTCCCTACAATTTGAAATGCGGCGACTGTCCTCTTCAGTCTGCCAGCTACTTACACACACACACACACATACACAGAGACAGACAAAGGGACGGACAACAAGAGAATCTATTGAGAGCATTCAATACATATACATATGTATATGTGTGTACGTATGTGTGTGCCTCGATGTGTCTCTATATATCTCTCAGTTCCCATACGTATATCAGTCGAGCATATGGTCCTAAGCGGCAGCCAATGAAGTGTCCACCAATAGACTGAGACTGCTCCCAGCTCACACACACTCAGACACTCACACACACACACAAACACACACACACTCACACACATTCACACACACTCACACTTCTACACACAGAACAAGAAATATGCACATTCAATGGGGAATTGAATGGAGCTCTACAAAGTTTGGCACTACTAAATGTCTAGGGGAACTGAGAAAACTGTTGAGATTCTCATTTGATTAGCTTGCAACACAACGGGAGAGCTTTTTGTCGAGTCTTAGGACTCTATTGAAGTCATAAAACGGGGCACTCTAGAGCAAAAAGAAACAAATCGGATATCTTTCCATGTATGCACAACATGAAGTCGATTGTCATGGTTGTGATTGATTCATAAAGTTGCTGCAATTAATAGCCAGTAAATGCCGATTTATTGCTCCCATTGAGGTAGAGAGCAAACATGTTGCATGCAGTTCAGTTGCCCAATTACGAAGCACTTTCGATACTTGCAACCGTTCAATTAGAGCCGCCTTTCAACTCAACTTGGCAACCGTTTCATTGCAAAAACCCGTTTTTCCGTTCTGCCTTGCTGGATTACTCTTTGTAATGCCCAATTATATTTACAGTCAGCATTGAAAATTGCATCTCTGCAAACTTAACCAAAGCTTCTTGCCCCTCTCCTTCCTGGTTTCCTCCCCTCCCCCCATAGTATTTTCAAAATGTTTTATGAAACCATTTAATTTTTTTGTACCTTTCCGTTTCGGAAATGATTTTTGTTGAAAACGTTATCAAACTGATTTTACGACATTTCCGCCATAAACTCTGATTTCCAAAAATACAAATAAAAAAAAAAGATGAGGCCAACTTTAAAATGCTTTTTTGC
Organism: Zaprionus indianus; assembly: GCA_018904595.1. NCBI lineage: Eukaryota > Metazoa > Arthropoda > Insecta > Diptera > Drosophilidae > Zaprionus > Zaprionus indianus. The sequence continues at coordinate 3,472,036 of JAEIHA010000344.1, forward strand.
AATTTACCCTCCCTATTCCCCCTCTCTCCTTGGCTTGGCCACGCCCACTTGCCCCCAAGTTGGGTTCTGTCATGTACAATAAATGAAATCAAAAAGGCAAAACCGATTACAAAACTTGTCAAAGTTGTTTGCCTGGCCGACAATCTACTGATAATTACTATCTGGGGAGCACTAACTTATAGCTCTGAGTCCTCACCCAGCTACACCCCCTCATCCCCCAGCCCCTCCTCCTACTCCTCCTCGTGCTCTTCTCGCTTGTCTCCGTTGCCAACTTGTGGATACTTTGCGGCGACTTCAACTTTGCTCAATTTCGTTTTTTATATGTATTTATTTTTATTTGCCCATCGAGGGTATTTCGATTATGTGAGTGAGTGTGCACGGCGTGGCACGAAACATCGCACAACTATCGGTAAAGTGGGAGAGGCGGAGAAACGGAGAGTGAGAGCGACAGATAGGGAATGAGAGGCGCATGCTTCTTGCAAGTAAGGGAGTCATGTTCTACTTGTGCAGAAAGGCATTGATGTAGAACTATCGCCAAACTATCGGCTAAGAAAGGCAAACTTACAGCTATCGCACAACTATCGCGAGTGCTCTTTATAAGTAGAAAGGTCATGGTTAACTTGTGTAGAAAGGCATTGATCATATAATGTTAAACTATCGCCAAACTATCGGCTTAGAAAGGCAAACTTACAGCTATCGCACAACTATCGTAAGGCAAATTGCATAAGAATCGATAAATACGCCTACTAACTAAGCTACTACTCCTCAAGCCAAAGTATACAGAGTGTTAAGACAAACTATCGCATGACTATCGCATAAAAAGTGTCATCATAGCTAAATTAATCGATATGCTAGGTCAATTACACTCAAATTCAGTCGAAAACAAGCTAAAAGTGTGTAGCGTGTCTCAGTTAACTATCGCATAACTATCGTATAGCAATAATCAATCCTCATTGATATTTCTAGAGTATTTCAGCTGCTGCAAGGCATTTAAATCGTCTCAGTGTCTTCTAGGCGAGCACAGCAAGGAGGAGAGAGAGGGGGACGGAAGGAGAGGGGTAAAGGGGGATGGCAATCAGCGAATCGAAATCGGAATGGCAAAACGTGTGTCAGCAGAAAGCAGAAAGCAGAGAGCGGAAAGCAGAAACTGAGCTCAAAGCGAAACACGCCAAACACGACGCCTGTCAAAAGTTGCAAGTTGCCAGTTGTGCGTTGAGCCACGCCCCCCAATCCCCAACTTCCCCTTGCCTGCTGACAGTTTGCAGTTGTATTTGTCAGTGTATGTGTTTGCGTGTGCGTGTGCGTGTGCGAGTGTGTGCTGAGTGTGTTTGTTGTTGGTGCAATTATTTAACTTTTCATAACTCGTCTAACTAATAATGCAATATAACAGCAAATATTTGTTGACAACACACACTCACACACACACACACACCCGCATGCACACTGCGCTGTAATCAACCTGGAGAGGGGCGTGTGGAAGTAGGAGGAGGAGGAGTGGCGGGGGCGTGTCGTGTGTGACGTGTGCGACAACATTGTTGACTCGGCTCAGAAGTCGCTGCAAACTCAGCAAGTTGCAACTTGGGGATTTTCGCCGAAAATTACTTCATAACTGTTGCAACAGGGCAGCGGGGACGGGGGGAGGGGAAGAGGAAGGGGGTGAGGCATGGCAGCTTGGTTGCCCGGCTGCGTGTTTTGTTGCAACTTGCAACTTGCAACGCGCGCAATGCGGACTAATTAAATATGATAAATATGAGACAAGAGCGCGCGTGTCAACAGCTGAGAGGATGCCACGCCACGCCCACTACCTCGGCCCCGCCCCATTGACTACGCCTCTGCAACAGTCTGAGCTTATCAAGTTGCAGTGGCGGCAGCGCATCAATTTCTAAGGCAGCGCAACACGAGGAGCAGCTCTCAGAGAATCTCTCAAGTCGGTAACCACACTGAGGATTTTCCAACAGCTAATGAGTCGGAAAATGCTCAACTAAAGAGAGAGAGGGAGAGGGAGAGGGGGGAGCGAGGGAGAGAGGCACATCTCGTGGGGATTATTTCGAGAGGACTTAACGCTCATGGAATTCATATCAAATTTTCACTTCAAACTGCGCATTTCTTCAGCGGCTTAGCGAGCAGAAGAACAGCGGTTGCAAGCACTCCAGAGAGAGAGGGAGGGAGAGGGAGAGGGAGAGGGGGACAGAAAGAAGGAGGTAGAACGAGTAGAGCTCTTGTTTAGAGCTTAGTCTAAGTTTTGCATATGAAACTAATGAGGCGAGCGAGAACTGCCTAAGTTGTGCAATTAGTCAAGGTTTATCTGAGAAAAGCGCTACTTAAAAGGAATTAAAAAGTGTGAAGAACTACTTAAATACTCCTTGAAGTAATTCAAAGAATAGAGAGAGAATATAAAATGGAGATGCAGGCAGAAAGCGTCAAGTACCTATGGTAAGTGCCTTAGAAACTAATGAGGAAAGTGAGAAGTGCCTGAATTGGGCAATTAGTCGGGGATTATCAATAAGAAGCACAACTTAGTGAGAATTAAAAACTGTGAAGAAATACTTCTTGAATCTTAAGAAGATAAAGAGAATATATGGTAAGAGATGAGTGCCTAAGAAACCAATGAGGCAATTGATAACTGCCTAAGTTGTGCAATTAGTCAAGGATTATCAATGAAAAGCGCACTAAAATGGAATTAGGAAAACTTTGAAGAATTATTCAGGTACCCCTTGAAGTACCTAATCTAAAAAAAGAGTGTTCGTCATGAAGAGAATATAGGATAGAAATGCAGGCAGAAAGCGTCAAGTACAATACTTAGGTGCCTGAGAAACTAACGAGGCATATGAAAGGTGCCTAAGTTGCGCAATTGGATCTTGGATTATAAATAAAACTTAAATGGAATTAGCAAAACTATGAAGGAGTACGTAGATTCTCCTTGAAACAATCTAAAGGAGACAGAGAGACAAGAGTTTGAAATGTAGAGATGCAGGTAGAAAGCGTCAAGTACCTAAGTGCCTGAGAAACTAATAGGGCAATTTAAAACTGACTAAGTTGAGCAATTAGTCGGGGACTATCTATGAAAGGAGAACTCAAAACTTTAGCAAATTTTTGCAGGGTATAAGTATCAATTAAGGATCGCAGCAGGAGGCAGAAAAAAGGTGTCTTGCAGGCAAAATATTCATGAACAGCGTCAACAGTGGAGTCGTCATACTAAGGAATTCACAAAGACAATAAAAAACAAATAAAGAAATACAAAAAAAAAAATATTAAACAAAATAAAATAATAGTGTCAATCTTGAGGCTAAGTCAATGAAATATTTTACATCTGCGTGGTGTTACCATATCTTATATACCAATCAGAATCAGAAGAACCTAAACTGAGTTAGCAGAAAAGAACTGCAACTGTGCAGTTGGCCCCGAAATCGATTTGACGCATTGTCAGAAAACCTCACATGAAGCTGCCCTTTCTCTCTCCCTCTCTCTCCCTCTCTCTCTGTCTCTGTCTCCTTTCGCTGGCAGACAGACAAATGCGAAATCAAAAAGTCGCGCAGACAATTAGCAAAGTCAGGCAGACTGAGGAACGGAGACAGGGAGAGGGGCAGGGACAGAATCAGGAACAGGAACAGGAACAGAGACAAGGACAAGGACGAGTCGAGGATGCGAGTGCAGGCCGCAGGACATGGGTCACAGGTCGCCGCCAGTTGTTGCAAATGGCATTGTTGTTGTTGCCACTGCCTCTACTGCTGTTGCTGTTGTTGTCGTAAAGCAAGCGACAGTTTTAGGCCCATACACCCCCTCTGTGACGCCCCCTTCCCCCCTCTGGCACCCACGACAAGGGAAGTTTTTCGATTATGCGCTCGTAAAAGTTGCCTCGTTTGTTGCTTTCGTTGCTTTTGTTGCTCTTGTATCCTTTGTCCATGCGAAAAACAAAAGCCACATGTTTCACCAGGCTGCCTCGGCTGGGAGCTGAGGGGTGAGGGGTGAGGGCGCAGCTCTTAAGGGCGCTTATGCCAATGTCATAAACAAGCAATAAAAAAATATAAAAAGCTGAAAGCGCGTCGCACTGTGATTACCATGTGATCATCATCATCAGCACGGGGAGTGGCATTGGCCTCCCTTCCCTCTCTCTTTCTCTCTCTCTCTCTTTCTCTTTCTCTCTCATTTCTGCTTTAACTGTTTTTTTTTCTCTTCTCTTTTAGCCTTTTCCAGCCCAGCTGCTACGAGACTTGCTTTGTGTTCTCTTCTCCAAACTGCGAAAGCAACTTTCCGATTACTGAGAAGACTGGGACCGCGAAGACATTCCAGGCAACTATTTCGCTTTGTTAATCTTCAATTTAAAGGTAGTTCATGGAACCAATCAGATGATTTTGGAATGAAAAATATGTTTTCCTATGACTTTTCACTCTTTAGAATGAACATATTATAAATGATTGAAATTTATCGAAGTGTTTCATAATGGAGAAAAGGATTCTGACAAAGGTCTTGCCACCTTTGATATTCCCTCCTTTTTCCCTGGCTCATCAAACCCTAGTGCAATCGTTTTACGCCTGCAGGGTATGCAATAATTATTTTTTCTTTTGCCCACTCTACAGGGTATTCTACTTGAGTCTTTCTGCTTGCTCCCTGCTATAGTGCTGCTACTAATCGAGCTACCCTCGAGCTCTTGTCGTGCTACTCTAGCGAGGGTTGCCACTATTATTTTGTGTATTGCCTGCAAGCTGCATGTGTAGGTGTTGTTGTTCATGTTGCTGTTGCTGCTGTTCATGTTGCTGATGTTGCTGTTGTCGCTGTTGTTGCTCTTCCCGCTGTTGTTGTTGGTTTAGCGCGGCTCGTCGTGTTTATTGTTGTTAGGCTATTTTTGGCACGTTTTGTTTGCTCCTGCGCCATTGCCATTTGCCTTGCCAATGTCACACACACACATACGCACGCACATCGTCTACCCCCCTTTTGTTGATTTCCCCCTCCTCTCTCTCGCCTGCGCCTTGGGCGCTACTCAGACTGCGAATTTATTGTTCGCTTGAGGTTTCATTGCGCTCTTCATGTGTGTGTCGCATGTGCCGCTTAACCCCTCAATCCTCTGCCCTCCTCCTCCCCCTCCCCCTCTCTCTTTGTTTACTTATGCATGCACACTTTAAAGTTCGCCACACCTCCCCCCCTCCCCTTGCAGGCCTTCCTTTCCTCCGCCTACACAAACAATTCATTTTTAATGCAAATATTTTTCTTGATTTTTTTAACGTTCATCTTCACACACACACAGAGAGAGAAAGGGAGAGAGAGCAACAGCAGGTGCCGGCAGCGACGCTAGCAGCAGCAGCGGCAGCGACGCTGGCCCGATCAAAGGTTAAAATAAACTGGGGCACGTCATGTAAATGTTTACACATCATCACCAACATAGTCAGCTAAGCAAACATATCGACCTCATCGACAAGGGGCACCCCCTCCCCCTCCCCCTCCCCCCCCTCTCTCTCTCTCTCTTTGTCTCTCTGTGTGTGCGTGTGTCTGTGGCAGAGGTGTAGCAGGGAGAGGGGAAGGGAGGGGGTTACATTATTGGCGCATATGTTCGACACAAATTCCACAGATTGATGTTGGAATTTTTTTATTAGCATTTCTATTTGCCCAAGCGCCAAGGCAGAAACAGAGACAGAAAGAGAAAGGGAGAGAGAGTGAGAGAGACAGTGCTAGACTCCCCCTGCTGCCTGGCTTTGTGCTGTGCCACTTTAGCCACGCCTACTACGCGCGACATGTTTGGGCGGCCTTTGTTGTTGTTGTTTATACACGCTAGCTTTGGACTTAAAGGGTGTTCCAGTTTTGTGCTAAGCACAAACAGTTTGAAGAAGGCGTGGCAAATACCAGAAGGTGCATATATATTCTTAGTCTGTATGAACAGCTAGATCTCAGTGAATATAGGTACTACAGCTTGATTATACAATGATATGACTTTGAGTTGCCTGCAAATAAAGTTGATTTTAGAATGTAGCCACGCCCCTTTCGGCCTCCTTGAAACAATCAAAATTATATTGCAGGCGTAGTTCGAAAGATAAACTTTTTATTTTTATTAGAAACAATAATTATCAACGGGCAAATGATCTCTGTAAACGAAAAATAAACATAGAAGTTATTTAGGTATTTAGCAGGCGCCACCTAAAAGTATGCTATACAAACTACACTAACATGTTGGCGGGTATCAAACAGTCAAGCAATCATGACTGTAGCTTTCTCTCACTTGTTTTGTTGCTGATGTTGTTCGCGCTGCTGTTACTACTGTTGTTGTTGTTGCTACTGTTGTTGCTGCTATTGTTGTTGTTGTTGTTGTTCGTGTTATTCTTGTTGCTGTTGTGTCCTTTGTCTGCAATTTTCGAAACAAAGGCATTTTTCAATTGTTTTTGTTTTTGCTGTCGTCGTTTTATTTTTACTTTGATTTTCTCTCTCACTCTGTCTCCCCCTCTCTCTTTCTCGCACTCTTTCACACTCTATGTCTCTCTTTGTATGTGTGTGCGTGTGTTTTGGCAGATAAATTGTATCGAATGCGCCTAAAAAGCGTAAATCGATTGATTTGATGTTGATTACATTGATTTGTTGTTCCTTTCCTTTGCCCTCTACCTCCCTCTTTCGCTTAGCTTGTTGCTGTTGCTGTTACTGTTAACTGTTGTTGTTACTTTAAACAAAGATTCACTCGTAGTTTAGTCAGGGATAAAGTTGTGACTCGAAACACCCTGTAAATCTCTTCCATGAGCTGAGGATGTTTAAAAGCCGCCTTATCTGCATCTTCTTCTTCGATCCTGTTTCTATTCTCCTTCTTTACCATCCACTTCTTCCTATTCTTCTCCTCTTTAACATTATTTTTTCCCACTTCTTTTTTCCATTTCCTCTTATTCAGTCCCACTTTCTAATTCTCTTCGTTTTCTGACTCACCAATTCTTTCTCTACCCATTTTCCTTCTGTTCCTCCTTTGTCGTCGTCTTCTTTGCCTCTTTGCATTGATATTCATCAAGATAGCACGTCATATAGCATAATCTGTCTCTTTTTTCAAACATTGCCATATACATATATGACACAACAACCTTGAGAATAGAAACATCCGATATAGCTGACACAAAGTACGACAGACGAGCTTAGTCTGACTATCCATGTCAGATGTACCCTATGCGTATCAATGACAGTCTTTCTTCGCGTCATATCGTTATAAATATGACTCTATCATATGTTATCTTGTGACAGTTGTATGACAACTCTTGACAGCTCAAATCAGCGCAATATGACGACCCATCGACATGTCACGACATGCTCAACGCAGACAACTTCGTTAGCTCGGCTCGATATGCTCTTTTATCTTCCACGTAGAACAACCTTTAGAGCTCTTATCCCTTCACGGGCCAGGGCACTCACTGGGGGAGGGAGAAGGAAAGAGAGTAAGAGGGTTAGAGGGAAGAAACAATGCGTGAGGCACACTATTCAATGATTTATACCAAGTACCCAAGGGTTACAGCTTTAACATTGACAATGATGATGTTTGCACAGTGTGGGGGTGGAGGGAAGGGGGAGCAGTCACGGGGGGTGCAAGCCAAGTATGAAAAAGAGTGAAATAGAAATTTGAAAATCTGCAAATAGAAAAGGCACAAGCGCCGCAGCCTGTGCTAAAAGGGGAAGTCACGCCGAAATTTTCCGTATTTCGTATGCCAAACACGACACGAAACTTAAAAACTTTGCACGATAAGCCAAGGCAAACGAGAGGCGGGGGGGTGGCATGGGGGGGCGGGGAGAGGCACTAGGGATGGATTAGGAGCTGCTTCACTCATTCAGTTCTCAGTGTCAACTCGGAATAAGCTGGAAGGGGGAGTAGAAGGAGGAGGGGGAAAGTGCTGTCAAGAAAAAAAGAAGGAAAAGTTTCATTGTGACAAAGTCAAAGATTGTATGACCTGTATGTGTCACATAGGTTGCCATATAAACTGGTGACTACAGCATTGGAATGGCATAAAAGTATGTTGTATGACTAATATTGATATGACACCTTATGGTAATATCTGGCAACATATAGCAGTGTTGAAGTGAATTTGACAAATTTGATATGTGCAGCAAGTATGACAAGCCATATGTAATTATATGACAGTATATGGCAATTACTACCAGTGGTTCAGTGTATTAAAAACTATGGAAACTGAAAAATGTTTCTTCTATTTAAATAAATCGTATATGACAGGACATATGGGGAAATATGGCAGCATATGTCATAGTACAAACTGCTATTTCTGAATCTGGCAACCTTTTCGTTTTGTTTCCACTGCAAATATGGCAAAATCTGACGCCGCTAAAGTTACATTTTTCTCCTTAGAGTAACCATACCCCATGCTACCCCAGGTCCCCGCAGGGTATGCAACAGGGAAAATACAAAGTGAAATGAGCGCCGAATAGAAGAAAGCCGAAGGTTGACTGTGTGATTGCAAGGGGTGCCAAATTCTCAGAAGGTTGTCAACTAAAAAAGAAACGTCGAAACGAAACGAAACGAGATGAAACGAGACGAGACGAGACGAAAGAATAAGAAAAACGCAGAGAGAGAGGATAAGGGCAGTCGGGGTGGAGGCGTAGAAAAAATTTGACATTAAGGCTGGAAATCACGTACGCCGGATTTCTGTTTCTGTATTTCTATGTCAAGCGATGCTGACGACGACGACGACGCTGACAATGACAATGACGAACGCGATGATGAGCCAGTTCCGCAAGCCGATCATCCTCGTCAGAAGGGTGGAGGGAGGGGGAGCAGGGGAAGGGTAGAGGAACTACGACGTCTCTGTAGGCCTTGACAAAGCGTTGGCGAATTGAAATGAAATTGAAAATTATCGCTGTGTGTGTGTGTGTGTGTGTGTGTGTGTGTGTGTGTGTGTGTGCGCGGGTGTGTGTGTGTCGATGATGAAGCTGCCTGTTTGCCGAGACTGGTTAATCAAGTTGTTTAGTGAATTGGCTGAGTGCGATATAAAACCACAGTGAGGTCTGCCTAAAATTGGTAGTAGCTGTTGCTAAGAGGGTGTTCAAAGGAAAACAAAAAAAAAAACGGCAAAGAATGCTTTGTACTTGTCACTGGCGAGACTAGTGAATAATCTACAACTTTTGCCGGGAATTATTTCTCAAGGAATAGTTAACTTGCGCTACACGTAGTGCTACCTTCATGTGGAGGATAGTTCTATTGTAACTGCTTGTACCGTATACTTGAGGAGCTAACTCTCTGAGTAAACACTTTTCAAATCATTTTGTAGCATCGATTCGACATCAATCAACATTCCCCTGTTTATGGCTCGTCTATCGATAGTTAAGCTTTAAGGTACCTACCTCTGAAGGGTCTCCTTTAATAAAATACTGTGAAAGTAACTATTGCAATGTTGAATCTATCGCGGACTCGTAGGGTGCCGTAAATCTTTGTTAAACAAAGTACTGCCTCCATTAGGAGGGTAGCCCACTTAGTACGCAGTGACTTTCCCAACTATCGGTTTCTATCGGTTTTCTAATCGTTTCGATAGTATTTTTGAAATAGTTACCTACATTTCACTCAATCCCGTCCATCGATACATAACTGCAACTTGAGCTGCCTAAATCTAGAAGGTTCCTAGTCAAATCACTTTTAATAACCTAACAATCGTTTTGCACAACTATCGCCTCACTCAACTATCGGAATGCCTAAACTATCGCAGCTCTACTTAAATATTATATGACGCTGGGCAAAATTTGGTGCGCATAACTGCGTCTTATCTTAAAATGCCTGTTACGCTGTCCCAAGCTAACCACATTCCTTTTATCAGCCAGCACCCCCGTCTTTCTCCTCCCTCCCCCCCTTCAGTTGTTCACAGTTGAGAGCTTTTCTTTCCACTTCGCCTTTAAAATAAACACAATTTTCGCTGCCCTCCTGCGCCCTTTTTCTCTCTCTCCTTTCTCTCTTTGCTGCACCACTGACTTTCACCCTTTAGCTTGTTTCATAGTTTCCAATTGCGCTGGCCTTCTCCCCTCCGCCTTCCCTTCTGCTTCTTTATCTTCTCGTCTTGTCCGACCACAACGCGAGTGTTTGTTGTAGTTTCATTTTTCCACTTTTCCACAGCGAATTTTCCTCCTCCTTCTTCTTTCTTCGTTCCTTGCTGCATCTGCTTGCACTGCAGCATCAGACCACGCCTCCCCTCCCCTACTGCCCCTCCACGCTTCGCCTTGCCCACTGCTTAACCATTTTGGCCGCGTTCCATTCGGTTTTTGGCTAACGAAAATTTTATTACAAGTTTTCTATAATCGACTTTTCGGGGCTTATCGCGAATATCGTAAAAATGGTTAGTTAGCTGCCCCGCCCACGACCCCGCCCCGCCCTCCGCCTCAACACTGTGGATTGCATTTATGTGTGTTTGCATTTCTTTTTCAGCAGAACGTGCTTATCGAAATCAGCTCAGCGACAGTTATCGAATATTCGCAACGCAAATCAATTGACAATCGTAGTGAAGAGAAATAGAGAGAGAGAGGGGGAGAAATGGGAGTTAGAGTAAGTATAGAAAGAATGACAGGAAGGAGAAGAGCAGTTCTGAATTGTCAAACTCAATTGACATTATCGATTAGTTATCGAAAAACACAAAAATTACTGGTGATATTCTAGATTTGTGCATCTTTGTTGATCTTCTTTCTTTACTCTTACTTGCAAAACCTTTGAGGGAAATCGTCTAAAATTATTATGTAGGTTTGCTCATCGATTAATCGATAGAAGTTGAACCAATGGAATAGAAGCCAATATCTATATGCTGCTCTCATCTCTCCTTGCTTTAGCTAAAACAGGTTGAAGCGAAGTTAATTTCAAGCAAGGCTACAGATTACTCAACTCTCTTTTCTTTTCATTTCCACGCGTTAATCGATAATCGATTGACAGCTTAAACCCCAAGCGTGGCAACGTTAATTAAAGTTTTGCCTTCCCTTCTGTCAATCTTTAAAGGCAACAGCAGACTCCAAATGAATTTGATACTCCCCTCACCCCCCGCTCCGCTCTGTGGCACACTTAACCGCAAATTGCCAATCGATTAGTTTGTTATCGATAAAAGGGTTACGCAGGCAAGACACGTTTCACGCGCGCTCCCCCGCACTCGATTCACCTTGTCGGCATTTGACCTTCATACTGAGGAGCGCGCACCAGCAGGGAGAAGGGGGGAGGGGGGCAGGGATTGGCAATTTATTTGGCAACTAATAGCAGACCTGCCACGCCCCCCTTTGTACCCCTCTCAGCCGCGGGGCGTACACTTGAGTCATGCAACTTAAATTTATAGAGGCACATTAAACTTTTAAATGATAAATTGCTGAATATAATTTACGAAACGCCCCTCGCAGTGAAATGAGCAGTAGTAGAGGAGGGGGGCGTGGCAGGGGCACAGCCAGATGCAGGGACAGGGAGGGAGGCAGGGTGCTAAGAGGAAGCGAGGTTTGACAGGAGTTAGCACTCTGCTGTGGCAGGCAAGTTAATAACTCTTTCGCAGCTGCGTGAGAGAGGGAGGGAGGAATGGGGAGAGGGGTTACGAGGAGGGTGCTGACTGAAGCTGTGCGTGTGTCTCTCTGTGTGTGTGTGTGTGTGTGTGAGTGTGTTAACTGTTTAATATGCACGCAATGTCGGCGTAAATGTTTGTTGATTAGTCTGTCCTTAGTTTTTAGTGGCATTTGGCAACGCGACGAGGATGACGAGGAGGAAGGGGAGGTGGAGGAAAAGGAAGAGGAGGAGGGGGAGGGGGAGGAGTAGGGAAAGGAGAATGTGTAGCACAGTCAGGAGTAGCAAGGCAGGGTTGGCAACGACAGTCGATGCCCGATTGACGAATGCGTCTCGTTTGACGGCGTCGCATGCCGCGGCGTCTCAGCTGTGGTACTGCCAGCGCAGAAGGGTTTAGAGCACCCAGTGGGAAACTGAAAGGGTGCTGGGAAACAAACTGCAGAAGGTATTGCAATATTCAGCTCTGTTCTCATTACTCACCTCAGAGGCAACACATCATTGGTTCTTGGTACTGCAGTAACTTTTTCTTTGACTGGCCTTACTTTCTTCCTAAGCTCGTGGTAGTGCTGCCTTACTACCTTCTATTGAAGAAGGAATGACTAACAAAGCGCGAGGGAATATTGGCAAGTGGGTTCCGACTTTCGTGATTAGGATAGAACAAGGTTCCTTAAGAGGTAGTTTAACGTTAGCTCTCTGAACCTCTTACCTCAGCAAACTGAAAGGGTCCTTCAAATTGAATGTATTCTAAGCTCATATTCTATGCTTCTCTAGCTTGCTTCAACTAATTTCATACATGGAACCCATACAGCACCCTATCCTTCTTCTTGCAAGACACCAGTCAGGGCTAACCTATCGTGGCAGTACCTTAATCCTGCACTACCAATGTAAGTACCTTTTCCCTTACTTCACTTCAGTGTCTGAATGGAAACACTTCATTAGAAACAAACCTCACTGACTCCTCCAACTGACTCTCTCAAGCGACTAGCTTCCTTTGGGCACTGGCAAAGTAAGTACCTTTTCACTAGTGCCATTTTCCAATTGATTTAGCAGGCTACGCGCTCTGTTGCAACTCAAGTCACCTCAGTCACTTTTGTCGGCTTCACGTCGTGACTTCTCCTCTTCTCACCTCCCTACTCCCTAGTTCGACTGGGTTCGCTGCTTGTGCTCATTGACAACACGCTAACGGCATATAAATTGACAGGCGAAGGCTGTGACACGCCCCCCTCACCCGCTTCCCCTCTGCCGCCAACACTCTGCCTCGTTTCCTGTTGCCGTCTCACTTCAACTTCAAAGTTCGCACTGCGTTCTGTGTTGTGTTTTGTTTGGTGTTGTGTTTATCCTTTTGTTGCTGTAGTTGTTGTTACTCTTGTTGTTGTTGTTGCTGCTGTTGCTGTTGCTGTTGTCTTTGCATTTTCATTTTCAATTACAAATGACACAAGTGCCTCACGCTCCAGTTTTTCCGGCATCCCGAACCAGACGGGCGTATTCATACGTATCTCTCTCTCTCTCTGTATGTGAGTGTGTGAGTGTCAGTGAGTAACCCATAATAATAACGAGTACCACAATTTGCTCCTCCAAAGAGACCGCACAACAACAACAGCAACACCAAGAGCAACAGCAACAACAACGGCAACAGGAACAACAATTGCAATTTAACACGTTTCCGTTTCAGTTTCAATCGTCGCATTCAATGAATACGAGTGTGAATACAAGTGTAGGGTAGCGAGTACGAACGAATACTCGCAGCAGAATACTCGCAGCAGAGTCTTGAGAACGTTTTAGACTTCAAATGGGTTTTGGATTTCGCTTCATATTTCATTGAGTTACTTCTTCTTCCAAGGGGGGAAGGCACTCTGCAGAAGATGAGACAAGCCCCCGAAGTCGACATGGGTTTGTCTATATATGGTATATTCCTATTCAGCATGAGCTTATTGGTAATGAAAGACTGGCTAGACAAAGTTAGAACTTAGTAGACATAGTGACCATCCTTTTTATATTACCTACCAGGGAAGTAGAGTCCTCAAGTTTGGATATCAAAAAGGTGCTTATAGGGAGGTTAGACCCTTAGGAAAAACCCCTTCTCCGATTTCTTTAGCATGGGAATTAAGCAAGAGAAGCCCAAGATCACATTGCTGCCTCTAAACTTACATTAGGTTAAGAACTAGGCTGCTAGGGTGACCATATTCCTTAGGGAAGAATGCGAAGGCAGAGGGACTAAGACAGTTGAAGCATATTGGGGACAACTAGTTGTGGCGAAGTTTGGAGGCGAACGAAGTTAAAGAAGTCACACGAAGAAAATGAGAAGAATGAGGAAGGGCAGTATAGGAAGTAGGAGAGGGAGCAAGAAAGAGAGAGAGCAGGACTGGGAGCAGTATATAGAGCAAGAAAGGGAGTAGAAGGGAAGCGCAGTAGAGCTGGAAGAAGGTGCGAGGAATGCGACGGCTGATGGAGAACGTACAGCACGTGGCACGTGGCAGGACACAGGAAGGAAGTGGGGGCACAAGAAGGGGAAGAGCAGCACGACAGGGCAGTGGTAAGACGTGGGGCGACAGAAGGGAAGGGCAAGTAGAGCTGTAAGGACTGAGGAAGAGAAGGACACTTCACTTGAGTCTGTCCCGGCATGCAATTTGTTTAGTGTGTGAAAATGAAACATTTTTTTGCACCGCTGCCGCCGCCTACTACCCGTCGCTCCCTACCTCCCAAGCTCCTCCCTCCCCCACGACCCTCGGCCCATACCCTTGCAGTCTCTGCTCTTTACTCTGTGCCTGCTTTGTGTCCTGTTCGTCGTCCTGCAAGACGTCGCACACCACGGCGAATGATTGATGGTTGTTCTGAAACGCAGAAGCGCTGCAAACAAATGAAACTTTTGTTTCTTGCATAATAAAAGAACGTAAACAGAACCGAAGACCGGGCCAAGCAGAGAGAGAGAGAGAGAGAGAGAGACAAAGGGAGAAGGGTGAAGGTGGAGAAGAAGCAGCGTAGTACGAAAGAATCAACTTACGCTTAATTCCTTCTCCCTTATACACAAAGAATTTTTCAATTTTACGCCAAAATAAGTTTTCGACCAGGCGCCGCAATTTTTCAAAATCAGCCCAAAATGGAAGAGGTTCAAAGTGGGGAGGAGGTAGAGTGGTATACCCTATTGTACCCTGGACTCGCAGGAAGCTAAACAGAGAGAGAGAGAGAGAAAGGGCGAAGGGTGCTGCCAACGTCTTTACTAATGCTAAGCCTGATAGAAAGAGGGAAAGAAATGAAGAGGAAACTTGGGGTGTATTGGCTGAGATCGAATATATCCGTAATACATAGAGTATCTTCAGACTCGGACAGCTGCTAAGCCATAGACTTGCAGATAGCTATCAAAGTTAAGAAGAAAGACCTTTGATTTGCCTTAAAGTTATCCCCAAGAACAAGGCAGGTAGTACTCCAAATTTAGCTATGCTCACTGCGTGTCTACCTTGCTGCACTTACAGGTTAGGTAAGGTTATTCTGTAAAACCTTCGTGAAAGTACCCATGATACCCCTATCTTCTGACGGTATACGCTATAGTACCTACTATGAATTGAATTGACTGTAGTACCTTCATGAAATTACTCAGGATGCCCTGTGGTACCTTCTTAAGGTACCTTCTAAGGATGGATTCTGTAGTACCTTGGTGAAAGTAACCACGTTGCCCTTAACTTCTTACGGTGTACGCTATAGTACCTTTTATGTTTTGATCCTGTTGTACCTCCTGTTGTACCTCCTAAGGCTTTACCCTCAAGTACCTTCATAGCCCTTTTGCCCTTCTTCACTCTCTCACAGAAACTTGCTTTTTGCAAGCTCTATTAAACCATTGACCCGCCCAACTTCACTGCCCAAACCTGCACAGCTTAGCAGCTTGCACTACCCTCTCTCTCTCTCTCTCTTTCTCTGCCCCTCTACCCCCTTACAGTCCCTCTCTCTCTCTCTGCTAATGGAACTGGACGACTACAGGTGCGTCTGCAATGCTTTAAAGCCAGTCAAAGTACTTCCTCTCTGCCTCTCTCTCTTTCTTTCTCTCAGCGTGTGGGCTGTGCATGCGTGTGAAGTATGTGTGTGTGTGTGTTCCTGTGTGTCTGCCTGTGTGTGTGTGTGTGTGTGTGTAAGAGTGTGTTAGCCATGTTACCGAAAACCGAAAGTGTCAAAGCTTATAAACGTCAGACATAATTACGCCTGCAGGATAATTGTTTAGACACTGAGCATAATGAAAACATGACACGGCATCCTGCGAGGATCAAATGAGTGCGCCCGTGTAGACCCCTCCCCCCACCTACGCCTCTGTCTCTGTCTCTGTCTGTGTGTGGCAAGACTTGGGCATTAGCTAGCGCCAAAGGCGTGTGGCATGTGGCAGCCAGCATTGCTGAGGGGGGGTAGAGGCAAGGGGGTGGGGGCGTAGGCGCGCGCGACACTCTGCCTAGACTGGGCGGCGGGGGCGTGGCAGCCACAGCAGCCAGCGCCATCAGCAGCAAGTCGCCAAGCGGCAACTCGCAACTCGCCTCAACACGCCTTTCACGTCTGCTTGCCTGCCTGTCTGCCACGCCCCCCCACCTCGCACACACACACACACACAGGCACACACATTTTAATTACTGTTATCGTTATGAATCGCATGCGGACTAATTAGTGTGTTACGCTTTCGTCTATGTATTGTTTGGGGAGCAACTTGGGAGGGAGAAGAGAGAGAGAGAGGTGAGTGGGAGAGAGAGAGACGGGGAGATACATCTCCCCTGCCACGTATGCATATTCCCGCTAAGTGTTTAGCATAATGAACAAGCGAATTACGTGGGAATTAACATGACAGTTAACAAGTTTGATGCAGACGAAGACGGAGAATGGACGGGGGAAGGGGGGTTAAGGCATAAAAAGAATTGTCGCCTATATGACGCAGTAATGCCCTGTAAAGAAATCTATTTACAATCTACTGTATGTAGTTACCAAATGATAGACTTGTGGATACCCTGTAGTTTGTAACTTAGTGTTTGTACATTTACTTAGATCAATCATTTACTCTAGTTAGAGCAGTTGAATGGTCTTCTGTAGACAATGTAGAACCTAAACAGACTTGTACATATCTTGTAACATTCACTTAGACTTATCAAGCACTCTCTTCTTTACCTTCTTTATACATAAGTATTTTTTTTTCTTCATTTTTTCTTTTGTTCAACTTCTCAAACATGGTTGACATTGATGTTGATGTGCACTTTGCTGCGACCGTTCTTGGTGGTGCCAAGGACATAAGCACCTCGTTGCAAGAAGTGCTCCAAAGGTCGCTGATAGCGGGGTAACGACATAAATCCGCCGCGCCAAAACGTGATAATATCCCGCGATCTTATGATGCTTAAGGACGCCATAAGTTCGCCAAGATAAAAACGACACTATTTCGCCGCCGGCGAACTTATGGCGTCCTTAAGGACGCCATAAGATCGCGCGAAATTATGGCGTCTTGAAATTACTCGTGGCGATCTTATGACGCTTAGAAACGACATAAGCTCGCTGAAAAAAAACGCCATAATTTCGCGGACAAAATGTACTGGGCGTAATTATGGCGGCGGAATTTTGACGCTATGCCGCTGATGGCCAATGGACTTGGTCACGGCATTCATCAGGCTTGCAAAGCTGTGGACAAGCGTCAGACTGTCCTCTGCATCCTGGCCTGGACATTCGCATTTAGGATATCAATAGCACAGAGAAGAGCAGAAATGAGAATATGTGACTGCAAAATGTTATAAATTAATTCGCTTTAATGTTTTATTTCTACTATGAATAATTCCGTCAAAGAGCAAGCTCTATTACGGTTAGAAACTCGACTACAAGCTCTAGAAAGCTAATGGCTGGTAGAGCTTTTATTTAGTTTTTACAATATCCTTGTACCTTAACCTAATTTACGAATTCCTTGTCGTTCTCTCTCTCTGTTGGCGCCCCATCGATAGCTCGATTTCGATAGGTTCTGTAACCAAATTGACGGGCGCCCAGCAACATATACAGATATTGAAGTCGAATGACCTCTAATATGTTGCAATTTTTTAACTAAGTTCATTGAAATACAACATAAATTTTGAAGTGCAATAAAATTGTTTAAATTTTGTTTCATTTTGCATAACATTACCATAAAATTTGCCTTTTCGATAATTTCATTTTCGAAATGCTGCTATCAGCCTGCCGCCACAATCTTAACAGCTTTCGATATGTTACTATCAGCCTGCCGCCACGTTGATAACAGCTTTTGTACTGTTAGCGCCTGCAGCGGCAGTTTATCCAACTAAACTTTATTAAAGTTGACTGTTTCTGTGAGCTTTACTTTCTGCAGTTGAAGTTAAAGATAAAATTTCGACAGTGAAAATTTCCATGTATAATATTGCTTCTCTACCGAATTATTTAATTTCTTGACGATCACCTCCTGCTTAGAATATTCAGTAATTAAATCATATAACTTTATTCCTACTTATACCACGATAAGCATTCTCAAAATTAAATACAATAGTGTATTTTAAATTGCCCGCGTACCTCTGTTTCATGTATCTAACACCAGAGTGCGCTGCACTCAATGCAGAGACTTAACATTGGCGGCGGTTAACAGCGTGATCTCTTCTACGCTAGTCTGTTAATAACAGGTGCATTGCACTGTGAATGCCACAGCATAGCGATAGTTAACAGCGAGCTAACAGGTGCCAGCATTATTTGACGATGTATCGATCACGCTGTACACACATATCGATATGCCAGAGCATCGCTGTATTACCTGCTGCTGCTGCCGCTGCTATCTCTGCTGCTCTGTTGTTGTCTTACTCAGTTGTTATTGTTCATTTTTACACTCTTCTTCGTTCGGTTCGGTTCGGTTATTGTTGCTGTGCTCCTTGCGCATCCGCGCGCGTTTCATTTTGTGTTATTGTAAAAGTAAAATGTATTTTTAATGTTGGCGCAAAGCCAAGCTTAGTTTTTTAACAACTTAAACCTGCAGTTAAAAAGGAAAAGAAAAAGAGCAACAAGTGACAAAGTCGGGTGCGAGGAGAGGCGCGACGAGACGCGGCTTAGGTGCTCGACTATTTTGTACGGTTACCTTCTTTTTTTTCTTGTTTTTACTAATACCCTGTGTTACATGCATGGGAGAGTGTGTGGCTTTGTGTGATAGTTGTATTTGATTTACTAACTTCAATGTGTTTTGTGCACTCACACACACACACTTACAAAACGAAACAGAAACAGCGCGACAGCCATTGAAATTTCACCGAAAAATCAAAAAAAAAAAAAATAAAAAACCGAAAAAACAAAAAGAAAAAATAACAACGAAGAAAAAAACAACAACTCAGTTTGTACTAAAAACATCAACGCAAAACGTGACTAGTTTATTTAATTAATGCAGCAACCGCAGACAGCAACAGCAGCAGCAGCAACAACAACAAGTGAAGTGGGCAGATGACGTCGCGGCTGCCGCAGCGCCGCCGCTGTCGCTGTTGCGCCGTCGCTGTTGTCGCATTTCCTCTGGTTGTGTGTGTGTGTGTGTGAGAGAGTGAGTGTGCCATAGTTCGTGTGTGTGGGTAAAGGGCGGCGACGTCGTCGTCTTGTGTGCTGCCGCTGCCTCTGCTGTCGTTGAAGTGAATGCGTGCAATTAGCATTAATATAATTACTAAAATGGGGGTGCAACAATAACAATTGAGGAACAGCTACAACAACAATTGCTTAGTAATTGCCGTTTCGTAATGCCGCAAAGCAGAAGCTGCTACACCAACAAAACAGACAGCGACAGCAGCAGCGGAGGAAGAGCAACTGCGTCGGTTGTAAAGCGCCGTTATTACACGCCAGCATACACACACACACGCACTGAGAGAGAGAGAGAGAGAGAGAGACCACGCACACGCACGCACACTCTCTCCCGCACTTGTGCGTGGCTGCGCTGCTCTTGCACCACACACTGCAGGCGCAACAGCGTCGCGTCGTCGCTGTTGTCGTCGTTTTGTTTCGTTCATTCATTTGCTTTCTACCTGCAGCCACAGTGGCAGCGCAGTAGCAGCGACGGCGCGTCGCGACGCTTTCGCTTGCTGCTCCTCTGCTGCTGCTGCTCTCTCGCTCTCGCAGCATATTGTGCTCTCTCTGAAGAGAGCGTAAGAGGATATGTTACGGTCGCAGCAGTAACAGCGCTGCTGCAGTAGCGTCGACAGCGCTGTGACAGTGCCGTTATAATTTTGTTTGGCATCGCCGCATTCCTCGAATCGCAGGCGTCGCTGTCGCAGTCGCAGCGCCGCGTCATTTGCCGCAGCAATAAAAACAGCAACAAAAGAAAAAGTGGGAGGGGGAGGCGGAGAACAAGATCCGTTCGCTTATTTCATTTCTTTTGTTTCTCCTTCGTTCCATCAGCTGTAAACAAGTGCAATATAAATTAAGTGACTACCTATCGAGAGAGTGATTAACACACACACACATACGCGCACACACGCACGCACGCACACGCATGCAGCCCTGTGTGCTGCCGACGCCGACAGAGACAGAATTATGTTATAACAAAGCGGCGAAAGGGCGCAAAGAGAGTCAACAGAGTTTACGGAGTTTCTACTGTACTCGCAATGGGAAGCAACAACAACAATCACAGCAATAACAACAACAACAACAACAACAGCAATAAAAGCAGCAGCAGCATGGAGCCGCAACAACAACAACAGCTACAGAGACAAAAGCAACAACAACAAAAACAAATGTGGCTTGTTTTTAGCATTTTGACAATATTCTGGCCACAGGTGAGTGACGTTTACACTGTTATGCCCTAGAATATGTAAGTGGGGTAGTCGTAACTGTAGGCCTTTGATTGTAAGAGGAGTTTGTTTGGGTTTGTATTGTTGTATAAATTCAATAAATTGATAATAAATCATTCAATGTGCACATAGTCAATTACCGTTGATGCCATAATATATATTATGGTATGACTTATCGACAAACCATAAATGACGGTGTATAGTGCAAAATAATTTCACAATATTTTATAGCAACAGTGAAGCGATCGATAGGCGATAAATGATCAATAAATCGACAAATCATCAATAAACAATATATAAAACTATAGTAAATAGAGTGTTAAAATATAAATATATTGTTAGCAACACTTAAATGATTTCCAGCACAATCCAAAGTGCTCTAGAACCTTCTACAGGGTATGAAACCGTCGTTGCTGTAGCCATCACTCCCATTGTACTCTTATCTCTCGCTCCCAAAGGCAACCGCGGCGTAGCGAAGCGAGGAGAGTTGACTTGCTTCACAGTCCGTCAGTCGGTTCTCTCTTCCCTCTCCCTCTCCCTTTCCCCCTCGCCTTGTTCTGGTCAGCAAGTCGTGCCTCCGAAATGCAAAAGGAATGCACGATAAATAATTCGCTTTGTTTGACAAACTTGACAATATAATGGGTAACAGTGGGTAATGGGTATCAGGTAGAGTGGCAACAAATACCACGCGAAGAGAAGAAAAACGGAGGGGTGTGGTGGGGTGGGGGGTCAGTCTAGACTTTGTTGAGCTACTGTATTTAAGTATTTTTGGAATTAAGCGATAAATTTCGCTTGCTGACTAAATAAGTAAATATCGCGTATTTGCGCGACTGTTTATCGAGGCAGAGAAAAGGAGAGAGCGAGAGAGAGAGGAGTGAGGGGGTGGTGTAGAGCGGGGGTATGCTGCTAAGAATGTGAGGTTCTTGCACCCTCACTGAATCAGTTTTATTTTTGCCGCACACACTCCTTGAACATTTACAATTCCAATTTAGAATTGAGTAAACAAAGTCTTCAAGAACTTCACTTCTGCCCCTCTTTGAGGGAGTTGGGTATGCCGACAGGCAATGAAAAAGAGAGGGAGCATGCCACTTTAAAGTGTACACTACACTACAGGGTATCTAGCAGTTCAGCTTAGCTGTCCAACTGTTGTGGGGTTTCTGGGGCGAACCTGTCGCTGGGATCATAAAACACTGATTGTTATTGTAAGTTCGAACGACAGGGGGATTTACTATATCTTAATCTATTGCTCTCCTACACCTCCTCCTGTGCCTGCCCTGTTCCTCTCAATTTCCCTCCTCATCTTTCCTCCCTACGATGCATTCGAAGTCTTGTGCATTTTCTGGATTTTTATTGATTTGTTTTGCTTTTGCCTGCTCTGCTCTTGCTTCACCTTCTCTCCCTTCTCCTTCTTTTCCTTGTGCTCCCCCTTCTCTGCCTCCTCTCCTCCCCCTCTTTCTCCTTGTGCCTCTCTCACTCTCTCTTTGGTGTCATAAACATTTTAATCACTTGCCCCAGTCGAATCGGTTTTAGTTGTTGTTGTTTTATCTTTTATGCCATTTTGGCTTTTGTTTTGCTTTGTCTTTTTGTTGCTGTGTTATTGTTTGTTGTTGCTGTTGCTGTTGGTGTTGCTGTTGCTCTGTAAATGGGAGGTAAAACCCGCAATTCCGTAACTCCGTAATGCCGTAATCGCACTCGCAATGCGCGCCACATGCGATGCCGCTACGCCGCAGAGAACCCGTTCTCCGATTTAATTCAAAGATCGCAACCAGTTGGGCATATATATCAAACCAGATATTGAGATAGTACTGGTATTATCTTGGATTCTGTTCCACATTTTCTAAGAAGAGTCGCGCGTCTCTTCTCTGCTCTTCTCTTCTCTGTTTGTTGACTCGATCGTCATCGACGTCGATTAACCTTTCTCTCACTCACTCGATGTTTTATCTTCATGAACTTTTGTTTTTGGCATTTACTTTTTACAAAACTCGTTTCGTTGAGCGTGCAACATACTGAAAGAAATAAAAACAAACGAAGAACAACTTGAAATACCCTTTAAAATGTGTTCAAATATGAGCAGAAGTTAGTTCTACATTTGAAGAGTCTCTCTGGGAAGAGATTCCATTGTGATAACTAGTTTCTCATTTGAGTTTTGCATGGCATTGTTATGGATCAAGTCAAGATTACCCCCCCCCATCACGAGTGTGTGTGTGTGTGTGTGTGTAGGGTATTCAAGGGGAAACGACTCGATAAGCAAATGAAACAGAAACCAGCTTGAAGCATCGAAAAGCATCGAGTAAATCTCGAAAACGTCTCTCAAGGTTGATCTGCTGTTCGCCTCTCTCTCTCTCGCTGTCTCTCTCGCTCCACGGCTTGCCGGCTGAAGTTGTCCTGTCGCGCGTGTGTGCGTCTTCTATCGCTGTCTCTTTCTGTCTCTATTTGTTTATGAGGCACAAAAAAGATGAACTGAAAACAGCATCGAAATGAGAATCGGAATCCGAATCAGAGAACGATTGTCGCGTCTCCGAGTTGTTGTTGCAATTAAAGTCACTCGGAATGCGGCCGCGGCGGCGGCGGCGACGGCGGCTCACGTGCCAATGAAAACAATAACAAAAACAAGAGTTAAAGACAATAACAATAACAATATGAGAGATAAGCAAGAAGAGTCTCTTGCCTTGGCGTGGCCAAGTTGGTCACGATGTGTCAAATTGGTGTCGGGGCGACGTTACGTGCCCGGCTTAGCCAGAGACCCCTCTACGTCTCTGCCACTCTTCCACTTTCGATACATGGCACACATTACTCACCACAGTCACCGCCAGTCACCACTCTGTACAACTCACCTCACACGCCCCGAGAGTTCAACTTAACCACCCAAAAAGGCCGATGACATCAGCTCTCGTGGAGTTTGCTTTGCTGTCTCTCGGTCTCTCCCCCTTTCTGTGTGTCATCCTCTTGTCATGCCCTTACTAAGGGGTGTATAGCTGTGTCACATAAAGATCATTGATCAAACATTGCCGAAGGTTACAGTTCAACAAATAATATTAATTTGTTTAAGAACTTTATTTGCTTTTTTTTTTTCGTGGAGTTGCAATGTTCTTTAAATTTTAGTGACTCTATAGTTCTGCTTCGCCGAGAACTGTCTGTTTATGTCTCTATATTTTACTTATGAATTGCATCTTAGGTCTATAAAGATATACAAAGTCTAGCTCAAGTCTATAAAGAACTATATAGCTTGTCAATCCGGTTTGTACATTTTAAAACTTTGTAAAAAACTATTGTTAGAAGTTTACTTTGTCTACTTTACTACTTTCATATTTCCCAGTACTATATCATATAGTATAGAGGATGTATATGTATAGAGTGTCTATATAGTATGATCTGCCTAGCGCATACAAACTTTATCATAAGTGTGAGCGATAGATGGATCACTTGTATCTACAAGATACGCAAATAGTTTCGTCTGCTGACTGATGATGTCGTGGGGTGTCGCGCTGTCTGGCAACGCCAGCGATAATTCAATTTGAAATTACGAGTCGGGCGCAGATCAAAAGCCGCGTAGGAGGCGCCGTCATTTCAATTGGCTTAGCTCTTGTTCCAAGGCGAGCTCAGCACTTTGATGGGTCTCTCTTCCCCCTTCCTCCTTCCTCCTTCCACTTTCCCCTTCCCTTTTTATTCCTCTATTTTCGCTTAGCTCAGCTCGTTGTGTGTGCTATACCCTATGAAAAGAAGAGTTGCAGGCTGTGCTCAACTTTGGCTAAAGATGCCATTAGTATTTATTATGGTGCGAGGCAATTACTTGCTATAATTTATGGCATGTGCATAGCGAGTCTCGCTACTTCTAATTCCTCTTTCTATTGCTGATTGCACAATGCACACATCATTTTTGATGCTTCGCATATTAAGCACGTTTCTTCTCTGTCTCCCTCTCTCTTTCTCTATTCGGATTCTACTGGTTTTGTTTCCAGTTGATCGAGTGTTATTCAAGATATTTGGTAACAGATCATAGCAAAGTGGGTAGGATGAGGAACAAAGTAAGAGAAGGAGATAGAGAGAGCGAGTCTGAATTGCAGTCAGCTGTAAAGAAGAGTCTACAGTTGCATAGGGTTGCCTTCCTCATCAAGTTTAATTAAATTCTAACATCTTTCAAAGGTATTTCAAGTTTTGCAATATTAAAAGTATCGACTTACTTTACTATGTTGAATACCCTATAAATGTAATCTGCTTAAGCTTAGTTCAAGCAATTAGAAGGGCATCTCTACAGGGTTGATGTGGCTAACGTAATTTTAAATTACAATTCAAGTAATTTATAGGGTATCTTTGGTAGAAAGATGCCATAAAATAAGCTTAAAAACCCAACCAAGCCGTTTAGAGGTTATCTATAATGAGAACATGTGCTTAAATAACTGTCTTTACACATGGAGACTACTTACAGGGTATCTTTACTGCGGAGAAGTGGTTAAAAAGGCTTCTCATTGCGGTTACAGGGTGTCTTTGTTGGGTTGTAGCAGTTTAATAAGCTACCTATTACAATTTAGTCACTTTAAAGGGTATAATGTTTGCTAAAATAAAGTTTCCCATTACATTTAAGACAATTTACAGGATATCTTAGTGGAGTAGTTGTCGCTCGATAAGTTTCCCCTTAGCTCATTTCTTTTTCATCACTCTTCTGTAGGGTATTCCACTAGTCGAGCATGTAGCATAAAGTGCAATAAATTCTCGAGTTGTTTGTACATTTTTTGGTGGTGTAAATTAAAGTTTTTACTCGTGTCTGCAGCCACATTCACATTGCTCCTGTTGTTGTTATTGTTATTGTCGAGTTGTTGTTGTTGTTGCTGCTGCTGAACTTGTTGTGCGATGCACTTGCGCGATCGTCTGATCTAATTTTAATTAATTAAACCGTAAGCAAACTCGGGCAGCGGGTTTCTTGGTTGCCCTCCCTCCTCCCCTCCCCCTCTCTCTGTCTCTGCCACGCCTCTCTCCCCCCTCTCTCTACTCCTCTGTCTTTTCTTTTTTGATTTTTATGCTCGTTTTTTTTATTGTTGGGTGTGGTCTGTTTTTTGTCGAAACTTTTGGCTTGTAATATCTGTTTTTGTTTACTGGAATGCAACGCTAAAGAGAGAAGGAGAAGGGAAAAGGGAGGGAGTGCTGTGGTGGAAGAGAGGGAGTTACGGGAACACGGGAGACTCGCAGGCTGCTAATTGACATGCACAGCGAGTTGCCACCGATGCCAAGTCGAAGTCGAAGTTGAAGTTGAAGTTGAAGTTGAAGTTAAAGCTGAAGTTGAAGTTGAATCACAGCTGAGGTTGAGGTCGTAGCTGTCCCTGCTGAGGGTGCCCCCCTCTACAACTACAAGAGTTGGGGAGGGGGGGCGGTAAGAGTCTCTCCGCTGACAACTGCGTTGCCGAGTTGCAGCTGGTTTTTGTCGCCAACTTCTCTCTCTCTTCCTCTTTCTCTCTCTCTCTTGGAGACATTACCAGATAGAGTCGAGTCTAAAGTCTGGAATATGCAACATGCAGACAAGCAGACTGACTCGCTGTCTCTGTCCATGTGTGTTTGTGTGTGTGGTGAGTGTGGCATGCCACCACCATCCGGCATTGCCTGATGTAGTGCCCGCCTTTCAAAAATAGCCCACCATTTAGCGGCAAATTATTTTCGCTGTCAGGCAGCGAGTGCTGTGCAAAGCAGCGAGCTGCGAACTAGTCTAAAGAACTCACTGCTGATCCCTCTCTGAGCTGTAGGAATCCCAAAAAAAACCCCATAAATACGTTTTATTTTTTTGCAAAGTGGGGGAAAAACCTAACTCAAGCGTAGACTTTCTCGCCTGACTCGGAAAAGGGGAGAGGGACCCAACAACCTACAACTTTTTGTCGAACCCGGAACGAAGTTGCATCAACGGTGTCTCTTGAGTGGCAATAGCTGATTAGCGCTGAAACTCTAGTTTATCTGACAAGCTTTTTGCAGAGCAGGCAACTTGAAGACGACCTAGTGAGGCACATTGATGGTTTCCGCAAGAGAAACACTTTCAAGTGACTCTAAAGGTTATGAAAACTCAACCGAATTTCACTTGGAATATCATTTTCCTTAAGGAAGTCTTTCAATTTTCATAACTTCTTCAAGATTCATATATAATATGATGTTTTCTATGTTTTTTTCCTTTTCCACCTACCTAAAGAATAACATTAATTTCATTTAAAATAAATATCATGGGTATAACCTCAGTGAAATTCTTCATAAGCGATATGCACATATAGATACCAATTGATAACTATCGCTATGACTATCGCAAAGAAGACACGCAACAAGTGCGAAGAAGTGCCAAAGTAATCAATGAATTACTGCCAGATTCTGTGGGATTTCTGGTGCAATCTGTAATTATGCTAGAGAGGCGTCGCGTCGGGTATTATCGATGATAGATTAGCCGCGTGTCTCGGCTCGCGTCTGCTGCGATAGTAACAACTATCGCACGTCGCTGTCTGTCGCTCACGGTGACAGGCGACACACAGCCCCGAGGCGAATGTGGAGCAAGCTGCGCTTAATGCGTTTACCTTCCCCCCTCTCTCTGTCTGTCTATGTTGGACAGTGTTGCCAACGATTGAGGCTCTTGATTTGACTATGAACTCAATTCATAAGGTTTTCTTTCCATTAAGCTGCCAATTGGACCTACCTAAATGGCCGCAAAGAGCAGTGTTAATTGGCCAATTGCCTTCGCTGAGTTTGGCTTGGCTTGGCGTGATCAACAGGCGCCAACACGTGGCTGAGCTTAGTTTACACTGCCCTCCCCCTGCTCTGCTTCCCCACCTCCTCTTGATCAGGTGTTATATAATTGCAGCTATGGGTGGCGAAGGGAGAGGGGGGGTTTGTATCTATATCTGCATTTATGGCTAATGATCGGCCGTAAAACGGCTGTAAAACGCGGCTACGACTGCACTGAGCTGCACCAACAACACCAACAACAACAATAACAACAGCTAAATTAACAACAGCAAATTTTGCATTAATTAATGTTAATTACGCCTGCCTGTTACAGCAGCCACATAGAGAGGGAGCGAGAGAGAGAGAGAGAGATCGATGGAGCGAGCGAGAGGGCAACTGTTTTTAACTGGGCCAAGTCGAAAAGTTTTTGAACAATTTTGTTTTGCGGCTCACAACACAACGCAACGTCGAATTCAATTGCAAATTATTCATTTACTCACTTATATTCACATGTTCACATAGTCGCATTCATAGCGCGCATATTCACATTATTTTTTTTTCTCCGATACCCGACGCCAATTTGTTGTTTATTGAATTCCAAAAATGAACAAAAAAAAAAAAAAAAAAAAAAAAAAAAATAGAAAAAAATACTTTGAATAGGAAAATAAAACTAAACAAATAAAAAAGTTGGTGCTCGCCTAACTGGTTTCGGCGGCTGCCATAAAAAAATAAATAATTAGCAAAAGCCAACAACGTTTTATAAATCACACACACACGCATACATACATCATACACACACACACATAGATAGATATATGTACAACCGGCCCGGTGCCCCGTTCGCACCTGGCTGAAGCTGCTTCTCCTCCTCGTCTTGACGCACCTGCTGTGTGTGTGTGCAGCACTTGAAATACCCTGTGTAAAGTTAGAAGAAGGACGTTAGATGTACAACTAATAAATGAATAAATTAAAACATTGTAGTAATGTAGTAACACATTCATTCATTCACATACATTCTCAGATATGATAATTCGCTGGCAACCTTGTTGGATTAAGCTCAAACATAACTTTGTGGCATGCCTCATTGTAATTGATATCACATATCGCTATAAAAGGAAGTTACAGCTATATTATTGATTATAAAATAGAGAACAGCTCGTTTTAGTCCCAATATCTGTCTCTATCTCTGTCTCTCTCTCTCTCGCTCTTATTTCTGTTCCTCAATTTTTATATATTTTTGCTTTTGATTTCTATAATTTTTCTATTGACAACAAACTATTATGATCAT
Organism: Zaprionus indianus; assembly: GCA_018904595.1. NCBI lineage: Eukaryota > Metazoa > Arthropoda > Insecta > Diptera > Drosophilidae > Zaprionus > Zaprionus indianus. Next base: position 3,500,246 of record JAEIHA010000344.1, read on the forward strand.
GTGGCTCCCATTAGAGTATAATGGTTATCAAATTGAGTTCTTTGTATAGAGTTTTTATAACTCATAATCTATTCATTATTCATTCACAATTAGCCAGACGAAAATTGAGTTAAATTCGAAATAATTATACTAGTTTGGATCAGCATAGAATAACAATGTACGAGTTACTGATTATTTTAGTTTATTTGTCTTGTTTATTCCAGTCACTCTTTGTATTCACTTTAATTGACCATAGGTTGATCTAAAAGACATTTTTATTTGTCTGCCACGATTTATTCCATTGCCAATTACAGAGTATCTTACTGCTTTGTATAATCCAAAACTTTATTTTTTTTGCCAAGTCAACGCAAAATATCTCGACCTGCGTTTAAATTGTGTTTGCTCTTTTTTTCGACAGACATTTATCGTTGTTGTTGTTGTTGCTGCTGTTGGTTGTTTTTGGTTATATTTTTTAATATCTTGTTTAGTTTTGTAATTATTACAAATTTGGTCCAGAAAATTAACGCGTCACGGAATTATTTGGTCTCGGTTTGCCCGCTTTACCTCCCCCTTGGTTCACAACATTATCGTATCTCTCTACCCCCAAAGAGGAATAGAACGCTTTTGTCATCATCAGCAGTATCAAGATCATTATCATAAGCATTGCATGACATTGGCTTTTTTGCTCGCTCTCGTTATTGCTATCAATTATACCCTGTAAAATAAAGTACGCTTGACTTGTTTGGGATGTGAAACAGTTTGTATCGTTGAAATAGAATGTAAATTGCGTTGGGATTTGGGAAGTTTAAGTGACTGTTATGAATAACATTATTATCGATATTATGATTATCGATAGCATGATTTTTAATACGATTATTATCAATTTAATTGTTCTACCTTGGATTACAGGGTAAATTCATAGTAGGAGTTTCTATTTCTAGTTATAGAAGGTTTGTGTGTGCCAAGTGAAATGTGGTGGGGTGTGTTCACATGGCCTGGGAAGGGGGGAGCTTGATGAGGGCAATCGGGAGCATCGGACAGCAGGCAATGACTGATGGAGGCATGTGCGGGTCACGTTGGGTTTATATGGGGTGGGCTCATCGGGTGATTGAGTGATTAGATTGGTTCACGACCTTGTCGTCTCGTCTCGTTTCGGCTTTCGCTTGGATCGCATCGCATCGCAGACTAATTGCAGCTGCAGCTGCGGACGGGCGACAATTGCATTCGTAATGAGCCAACAAGGTCGCGTCATTAATGAAGGCAGCAGGCAGCTGACATAAGCTGACTGCTATAAGAGAGCTAGCAGTCACTGGCAGCAACTTTCCCGAATTTGAAATCAAAATAAAAAATACCGAAAAATCAAAACGGAAAGTGAAAGGCTGAAGAAAACAACAAGAGACAAAGACTGAGAGAAAGAGGAGAAGTGGGAGAGGGAGAGATAAGTGCCGCAATGTCAATCGCAAGTGCTTTATAAATAGCTCAGCCGCCCACAAACACACACACACACACACACACAAAAACATACAGACATTGCAGTATCTCAAGTCGCAACTGTCGTTTGTCAAGAAATGCCTGAGAGTCACATTAAAAATGAATTCGATTCCAAAGACTTTCCTTTCTCAGGTCTCAGGTGGAATTTATCGAGGGAGGCTTAAAAATATATTTACGATAAATTTGCACTCTCGGATGGCCGAAAAAAACACAATACCAAACAAACATCTCTCGAGTTTCTAGATATTTTCGCATGCCCCTGCAAATCAATAAACAAAATGTCAATTTAGCTGACGTTATATATGCGATCGATCGGGATTAGCACCTAATGAGCAATGAGTGTTTTGGGCACAAACAGAGGAAACGCAAATACCAAAACTGTATAATAAACATTCACTCAGATATCGCATAGTAATGCCAAAGGGGAGAAGGAAGAAGGGGAGGGGGAAGATACTTCTATCTGGATTAAGTTTATTTGCTTTGCATAAACACGGGTAAGTTTTCAATTCACGTAGCGGAATCTTATGAGCTTTGCATTAATGGATGAGAATAGCACGTTGCCCCCTACATTATTCCCCTTTGCTGCTGCCTGCTTTGTTCTCTGTACTTCTCTTTGTCATCTGTCGTTTCGTTTTGCTTGCTATTTTGCTTCCTTCTCGAGAAATAAGCATAGATTAAGTTCCCGATGCGAAAACCATTTAATTTATCCTAAAGAGTTCTTGATTATTGCAGTTTCCGCTTTGCACATCATTCGTAACTGTTTCAAACAATGTTTTTGCTTCACAGAACTAAAGTTACTAAGGCTACCTTCTTCTATGCCCACTTTGTTCTTGAGTTTGTCACTTGTTTTTGCATTTTCCCTTTTTGCGCTTCATTCTTAATCGTTCAACTTTGATTTATCCTAAAGAATTCTTGATTATTGCAGTTTCCGCTTTGCACATCATTCGTAACTGTTTCAACAATATTTTCTGCTCAGAATTATCTTCATAACTTGGGGTACATAGGCTACGTTCTTCTTTTCCCACATTATTCTAGAGTTTCTCACTTGTTTTTGCATTTTTCCTTTGTTCATCCCATTCTTAACCAGCATCAACTGATCTACAAATACAATCTACTTTCAAACCCAACTTGACTACAAATGCAACCACAATACAAACCCAACCCATTGCCATTTATGTTTTACATCAGCGTTCTTAAACGTTTTACTAGATTATCTCATATCACGCCAACTGGGGTCAATCGCAGGGGCCTTGAGCGTGTGCCGAGCTATCAACGCGTTGAATGGAAATCGATTATACAATTTTACGCTCAGATTCATCCTGTAACCGCTGCGTGTTGCTGCCAATTACGCTGGCGCTGCTGCTCACTCACGCCTCACTCAGCGTATGCTCTTCAATACAGGGTATTCTCATGGCCACCACTCAGTCGACTCAGCAAGCGATCGCGTGGGGGATTGAGTGAGTCATCTGCCATGCAAGTGATTGAATGTCAAATGGAATTGAAGCTAGACCCAAGTAAATAGCCTACCCACAAACAATCCAAAATTCCGACTCGCAACTTCCGCAATTTCAATTGTTCGCATGTTACATGCAACACCAACAACAACGGCAACAACACCTCGATCAACTCTCGAACAAAAGCCCCCAATTCATATTTCATATTCGAAGTGAATTGTTTTGTTTTGTTTGGTTTGCCTTGCCTTGTTTTGTTTTGTGTGTGTGGAAAGTTTGAAAATCAATTGCGCGCTTTTTCCATTGTGATTTCCCATGGGAAAACTATTTCATTCACAATTAAGTTTCAAGTTCTAACAGAGACAGAGAAAGAGAGAGACAGATCACCTCATCTCGGAATCTTGGAAATGTCGCAACGCAATCACGTGTCCTACTCGATCAGCGCATCGTGACAAAGTGCGTCGTCCCTTCCCCTGTGCGGGTAATTATCGTATTAGGAGGTGGCTCCAAGATCCGCCATATTATCATCGAATATATATTTAGAAAGAGTCGTGCGTTAATTATCGTTGGACGACTCTAATTAATATTTGCGATGATCCCGTTCCGATCGCGTGTTATTGCAATTTTCATTAATCCCCCAAACCCCAACTGGTTTTTCCTGGCTCCGCATTTGAGAAGTGGGAAACGGGAAATGGGGAAATCGCGCGAACTGACTCAACCCCCAAAAGGAAGAAGATTAAATACAATCTGCCTTGCGAGTCGTAACTATACAGACTGTACTGCTGTATATAGATTGCTATTGTGTTTCCTAGAAATAAGTATAAATCTATATAAGAGATAAGTTGGAGACTCTCTCGTCAAGTTTTAGATACAACAACAACAACAACGAAACCTGTTAAGCATTTGCCTTATGCAACTGGTTTAGTTTTCGGAATCATTATAATAATCACTGCATAGTATATGTTTGTAGTATAGATTAGTGTAAGCTTAATGAGCAGCAGATGCAATCGCTGTGGTGTACCCACGTTGGGCGCCCAAGGGAGATGGTAAGCAAGGGAATGCGACCCTAGCCGTGACATTGTGACTCACAACACGACTTTTTGGCATTGCAACAAAGTGTCGCACTGTGTTTTTATTGGTGTATCGCCCTATCTCTTTCCCCTTGCGTGTGTGTGTGTGTGTGTGTGTGTGTGTGTGTGTGTTTGTCCCTCTCGGTCGCTGCTTATCGCTGTGATTAATGAGTTGGGAAACTGAAAGCGAGCCAGCGGAAGGGGGAGCAGTGACGGCGACAACAGATTACCGATTTCACAATGTAGGTCAGTTATGCCTCGGCCCCAGTCGAGAGACAGCGAGAGAGTAACAAAAACAACAACTCATTAACTTCTCTTCTCTCTTTCATCCACAGGCCGCACATGGCGCCGATCTGGTCATCAGCGTGCCGAATGCCAGCAGCAATGACAACGCCTTCTACCGCATCGACTACAGTCCGCCGTCCGGCTACCCAGAGCCGAACACCACCATCCCGGCCAGCGAGATTGGGCAGGACATCAAGCTGTCCCGCGTGCTGCCGGGCAGTGATTACAACTTTTGGTTGTATTACACCAACTCGACGCATCGTGAGCTGCTCACCTGGACGGTGAACATAACCACAGGTGAGTTGCCCCTGATCTGAATTGATTGATTGCGTAATCAACTGATTGATTATCCCTCTCTTTCTCTCTCTGCTGCAGCACCTGATCCGCCCGAGAATCTCAGCGTACAGCTGCGCTCGAGCAAGAGCGCATTAATCACATGGAAGCCACCTGGGACGGGACATTACTCCGGCTTCAAGATCAAGGTCCTTGGTCTCGGAGATCCGGTGAACAGCGAGTACAATCGCAGCTTCCTGTTTAACGGTAACGACACACTGCAGTTGTCCGCAAAGGAACTGACACCGGGCGGGACCTATCAAGTGCAGGCGTACACCATGTACCAGGGCAAGGAGTCGGTCGCGTATACGAGTCGCAACTTCACCACAAGTAAGTCCCGGCCAGGAGGCACTCGCAGTCCCAACCACCGCTGCAATTTTTAATTGTCAATCTAATCTCGCAAGGTATCGGTATTAACTGCCCTCGTGGTGTCGGTGTCTTCCCCTCTTTTTCTCTTTCTCTCTCTCTCTCTCTCTCTCTCTGTATCTCTCTTATTTCGTTATTTCAATCTATAAAATTAACTCTTTATCTTTGATTCCTTTTACTCGTGCTCTGCAGTTGAGCCCAGGAGTCTTTCGAGGTAACCTTAAGCATTTTTCGCATATCACTTTGTGTTCTGTTCTGTAGTTTGTGCCAGTGTATCGAGTATTACATAATATAGTTATTATATTGACTCCAAGTGACTCATGAAGCGCCACGCACAGTGATCCCCAAATGCCTGCAAATACGCCAAGTTAATCCAGCTTAAAAGAAAGATAATTCATTAAGGTTTATTAAATAAGATTAACGAACTTTTCAGTTGAAGTCATCATCTCTCCCTTTTCGAATGATTCTCGGTATAATCACTACATAGTTTCCTTCTGGTTATTTTGGTCTATCTTGAAAACAGTCTTACAACTATCTCTTTCCTCAATCAGCCAAGACCTCCTGTCTGATAGTGCCTTCCCTCCAAGGTAGTAAAGCAGCACTCACTCTTTCTTGATCACTTCATTGTTTGGCTTTGGTGTTGGCTCCATCGATTTGGTGTTCCCTGTGCGTGCGCGTGTTGCGTCTTATTTTTACCACGTATGCTTTGGCTTATTTACCACCTACCATCCCCCAATCCTGTTCATTAACCACCTCAACTATCCCCTACTTGGTTTGGTGGTAGCAACCTCCCCCCAATTTGACACCCTCCGCAATTGAAGCATTTTTGTAATTCATCTCACAACTCCCAATCCACATCGCCCGTCAACTCCGAACAGAGCCCAATACGCCCGGCAAATTCATCGTGTGGTTCCGGAACGAGACGACTCTGTTGGTGCTGTGGCAGCCGCCTTACCCGGCTGGTCTCTACACGCACTACAAGGTCTCCATAACACCGGACGATGCCATCGAGAGTGTGCAGAATGTGCAGCGCGAGGGCGAACCTCCTGGTCCGGCACAGGCAGCCTTCAAGGGTCTTGTACCGGGACGAGCCTACAACATATCCGTGCAGACAGTGTCGGAGAACGAGACATCGGTGCCGACGACGGCACGTTATCTCACAGTACCGGAACGACCGCTCAACGTGACCTTCGATCCACGCTATACGACCACGAATTCGTTCCGAGTGCGCTGGGAGGCCCCTCGCACGTACAGTGAGTATGACAGCTTTCAGGTGTCACTCTCGACCACGCGTCGTGTGTTTACTGTGCCTCGTGCCGAGGCAAATACGATGTTCTTCGATTATCCCGATATACTGGAGGCGGGCAAGACCTACGACGTGGTCGTCAAGACAATTGCCGACAATGTGAACTCATGGCCCGCCAACGGAGAGATCACTCTCCGTCCCCGTCCCGTGCGTAGTCTACGCGGCTACCTCGATGACCGCAGCAATGCGGTGCATCTTTCCTGGGAACCCGCCGAGACGGGCAAGCAGGACAGTTATCGCATTAGGTAAGTGGACTGGGTAGACCCTTACAGGTTGCAGTAGTAACTCTCTTACCCTCTATCCTTCCCTCAGCTACTACGAGAAGCGCAACGAGACGGATGAGGAGCCCGCAACGCCGCAGGTGGTGCAGACCACGCAGACTGAATACAAGCTGGAGTCACTGCTACCAGGTAGACGTTACCAGATCGATGTACAGGCTCTGTCCAATGGGGTTAGCTCCAACTCGAGCAGCCTTTTACGAAGCACACGTCCCTCGGCGCCCATCATTCAGGAGCTACGCAGCATTCCGCAGGGTCTCAACATCAGTTGGCGCAGTGATGTCAATTCGTATCAGGATCGCTACGAAGTGCACTACCAGCGTAACGGCACCAACGAGGAGCGCACCATCAACACCAACCAGACCAGTCTGGTGATCAAGTACCTCCATGCCGGCGCTGGCTACGAGATCAAGGTCTATGCTATTAGTCACGACATGCGGAGTGAGCCACATTCCTATTTCCAGGCAGTCTGTAAGTAGAGCAGGAAAAAAGGCGTTAGAAAAATGTGTGGAATATGTGTGGATAGTCAACTCACCTCCCTCTCTCTTTCTTTCTCTCCCGCCCCGTGTAGTTCCTAAGCCACCTCGCAATCTGACGCATCGCACTGTCAACACAAACCTGGTACTGCTCAACTGGCTACCCCCCGAGGGCAGCGACTACAGCGAGTATGCCGTGCGATATCGCACTGCAGCCTCCACTTGGCAACGTCTGGTGAATGTTCATGAGCCTCAGGCACGCATCGAGGACATGCACTATGGGGAGAAGTACCTGGTGCAGGTGAACACGGTTAGCTTTGGTGTCGAGAGTCCTGCGCCGCTTGAGCTGAACATATCGATGCCACCTCAGCCTGTTTCAAATGTGGTTCCCCTGGTGGATTCACGCAATCTGACGCTGGAGTGGCCACGCCCCGATGGACATGTGGATTACTACACCATCAAGTGGTGGGCAACGGATGAGCCGCAGCTGGTAGAGTACAAGAACGTGTCGCAGCAACCCGAGGAAGGTAAGTGAAGTAACCTTTCATACCTTTGAATACCTGACTGATTTCCTCATTCCAGTGAGCTCCAGCAGTGTGCGCATTCCCATCGAGGAGCTCGCACCGGGCAGGCAATACAAGTTCGAGGTGCAGGCCAGTTCCAATGGCATCCGTTCAGGCATCACGCATCTTTCGACTCGCACAATGCCACTCATTCAATCCGATGTATTCGTCTCGAATGCGCTTGATCAACAGGGAACAGATGAGCAGGGAACGGATGGAACAGGCGGAGGAGGTGGTGGAGGAGCAGAGCAGAGCAACAGCATCACAATAAACTACACACCAACGCCAGCGTCGAGCACACGCTTCGATATCTATCGCTTCTCACTGGGCGATCCACTGATCAAGGACAAGGAGAAGCTGGCAAACGATACGGAACGCAAGTTGAGCTTCACGGGGCTGACGCCTGGTAAACTCTACAACATCACCGTGTGGACAGTGAGTGGAGGCGTGGCCAGTTTGCCCACACAGCGACTGTATCGTCTGCATCCGCTGCCCATTGGTGAACTACAAGCAACGCACTTGGATGCGAGAGAGATTACGCTGCGCTGGACTGCACCCGCCGGAGAGTTTAGTGACTTTGAGCTGCAGTACCTGAGTGCAGCTGGCGGAGATGAGGAGACGACGGCGCCACAGCTGCTGCAGAATGTAACAACGCAGACGCAACTGACGTTGCAACATCTGCAGCCGTATCACAACTACACGTTCACCGTATCGGTGCGAGCGGGAAGTGAACCTGGTAGTGCTATGATGCGCACCAGTGCCCCCATTTCGGCCAGTTATCAGACACTGCCAGCACCTCCCGGACGTGTTGATTACTTCCAGCCTATCGATGTGCAGCCTGGTGAAATCAGTTTTGAGTGGTTGCTGTCACAACAGGAGCAGCACGGACCCATCGAACACTTCCGCATCAGTTGCCAGAACGTCGATGATGCGGCAGACAATGCTGCCTACGAATTGCCAGCGAATGCCACAAGGGAACGCATTGATGGGCTTGTGCCCGGCAACAGTTACGTCTTTCGCATACAGGCCAAGTCTGCCCTGGGCTATGGCTATGGAGCGGAGCGTGAGCATCGCCAGCAAATGCCCATACTGGCACCTCCAGTGCCTGCAGCGCACATTATGCCCATCGAAGTGAGTCGCAGTAGTTCCACCATACAGATTCGCTTCCGACAGAGCTACTTCTCCAATGCACACGGTCTGGTACGAATGTACACCATCATTGTGGCCGAGGATGTGGGCAAGAATGCCTCCGGCCTGGAGATGCCCAGTTGGCAGGATGTGCAATCGTATACAGTGTGGTTACCCTACCAGGCCATCGAACCCTACAACCCCTGGAGCGGCAATGCAAGCAGAACCAGCACTGGTGTAGAGGACTTTACCATAGGCAGCGCTGGCTGTGAGAAACATCGCACTGGCTACTGCAATGGACCGCTCAAGTCGGCGACAACGTATCGCATCAAGGTGCGCGCCTTCACGGATGAGGATAAGTTCACGGACACGGTGTACAGTGAACCCATTACCACAGATCGTGACGATGTGCTCTGGATGGCCAGTCTGGCAGTGAGCTTGGGAATCCTCTGTCTCGTTTCCGTTGTTGTCTACTATCGCTATCGATGCCTCAGCATGAGGCGAGCCACCAACAAGTTAGCCCGCATGCAAGACGAACTTACGGCCCTGCCCGAGGGTTACATAGTGCCCAATCGTCCCATACACGTGAAGGACTTCGCGGAACATTATCGACAAATGTCCGCTGACTCGGACTTTCGTTTCAGCGAAGAGTTTGAGGAACTCAAGCAGGTGGGACGCGATCAGGCCTGCAGTTTTGCGGATCTGCCTTGCAATCGACCCAAGAATCGCTTCACCAACATTCTTCCATTCGATCACTCACGCTTCAAGCTGCAACCCGTCGACGATGACGATGGCTCGGACTACATTAATGCCAACTACATGCCCGGCCACAATTCGCCGCGGGAGTTCATCGTCACTCAGGGCCCACTGCACTCTACGCGCGAGGAGTTCTGGCGCATGTGCTGGGAGAGCAATTCGCGTGCGATAGTCATGCTCACGCGCTGCTTCGAGAAAGGGCGCGAGAAGTGCGATCAGTACTGGCCCATCGATAGGGTGCCCATCTTCTATGGGGACATCAAGGTGCAGCTGATTACCGATACGCACTTCATGGACTGGTCCATTGCAGAGTTTATGGTTTCCAGGGTGAGTTGACAACTGGGGAAATGTGAAAAGGAGGGGGAGAGAAATGCAATATAAGAGAAGAGACCTTAAAGGGACACCCATAAAAACCTGTCCCTATATTACTTCTCTCATCTCTTTCACTCCTCTTCCTCACGCTCCCATCTCCAATACATATCTTAAACTCAACTAACATATTCCCCTTCTCTCTCTCCCCCTTTAGAATTGTGAATCGAGAATAATGCGGCACTTCCATTTCACGACGTGGCCCGATTTCGGTGTACCGGAACCGCCACAGTCGTTGGTACGTTTCGTGCGTGCTTTTCGTGATGTTATCGGCACCGATATGCGACCGATAATTGTGCACTGCAGCGCTGGAGTGGGCAGATCGGGAACATTTATAGCGCTGGATCGAATACTGCAGCACATCAATAAGTCGGATTATGTGGACATCTTTGGCATTGTGTTTGCCATGCGCAAGGGTAAAGAATATATACAAAATGAAAGAGACAGCTGAACTATCGGCAGTACTATCGGCAAAGGGAAAGAGTGATTTCTAGGGATAACTTGACTTACCTTATAAAACTAATACAAAAGTAATTTATTTTATACTTATTAAATTATGATTAAACTGTGCCTATTCTCAAACGATAGTGTTGTTAAGCATCTGCGATAGTATGAGAGCTCTATCGATAATAACTATCGTATAAAGATGGAAATTTGAAAGAGAAATTCGTATATGAAAAGAAATTCTTGAGAGAAATTCGTGGAATTAAAATTCATTGAAAATTCTCTTTACCTAACTCTGCCGATAGTACACACGATAAGTCTCTTATTCACTTTATTCCAATTTCTTCTCATTATTAATATATTCTCTCTTCCTCTCCCCACCTCCTTAGAGCGCGTCTTCATGGTGCAAACAGAGCAGCAATATGTGTGCATCCATCAGTGCCTGCTGGCGGTGCTGGAGGGCAAGGAGCATCTGCTTGCGGATTCGCATGAGCTGCACGAGAACGATGGCTACGAGGGTGAGTAAGTGAGTAGTGTGGCTACCCTTTAGATGAGGAAAAGGACTCTCTTCCGCTCCCCTCCTCCTATTTGTACCCCCTTTAAAGAGCTTTCGAGACACGTCGCTGTTGCTGCTGCTGTTTTCTCTCTAAACAATATAATTTATTAACTGTTTGACTAACGCCAACACACACACCAACAACTACAACTATACACACACACACACACAGACGCAGCGCGAACTGTTCTTAATTGGTGTTTGTGTATTTTGATTTTAATTATTTTCTTTTTTCCATTTTGAGAAATTTTGTAACTAACCGAATAATTTGTGAAATTTAATGATTTTCTTCTCTCTTTTCAAACACACACACACACGCACATATACAAACACACACACTCTCATAAAATTTGTAAATATCTAACACACACATACACAACCTAACATACGCACACACACACTCGCACACCCAACTGCTCATCTGCTGCTAAAAAAATGAAAATGAAATGAAAAAATTGTAAAAATTCAGTGAAAAATTGCCTGGAGCAGGCAACGACGCCTATGCGTGCCTCGCTAGCCCTGGCCGAGGAGCTGGAACTGGAACTGGAGAGAGCCGTCGTGGAGCAGCAGCTAGAGGAGGAAGACGAGCTCCAAGCACAGGGAGAAGAAGAGGAGGAAGACGAAGATGATGACGATGATGATGACGACGATCAGCAACCTTTAAACAATGAGACGACGGCAACGTTGTCCACTGCCAGTAGCAGCAGCAGCAGTGGCAGTGGCAGTGGCAACAACAACAGCAACACTAGCAGCAGTCAGGAGCAGCTAAAACAACCTAAACAACAATCACAACAACAACACAACGAGCAGCAGCAGCAGCAACAACAACAACAGACTGAAAACATTTGCACTACTAGCACAGACACTGAGGATGAGGATGGTGATGGTATTGATAAGAGTCCGCTTTTAGGTTTGTACCATAAACAACAACAACAACAAACACAACAACATACAAACAAAAACAATAACAAGCATCACACAAACACACGCATAACAAGTTGACAAGCCACAACAACAACAACTAAAAATGCATGTGCACTTTTCTCATGTAGTTTGCAACTTAACTTATTTGGTGTGCGGTATTTACTCCCCTCTTCTTGTACACTACAGTCCCTAAGTCTATCTATGTCCTTGTTTATCTATTTGTCTATCTATATCTGTGTATATATCTAAGAGAATTCAACAAAAATATATCTGTTCTTGAACAGTGATTGAATTGAGACACCTTATATGCTCTATATATTCATGTCCGTCTATTTCTATGCTTATTTGAATATATATTCTTGAACAGTATCTGATTCTAAGAAATTACGAGACTCGGAGCAAGACGCTACAGATTAGTATATCATATTATATAGTCAATATAAAGAATATGAATAAAATCATAAGTCTCTAGCATATTATAATGTAAAGTATTATTAAATAGTATGAATACTATTCAAGCTCACCAGTTTTTGACTTCATAAAGGTCAATTCAAAGTGCTTGCAGATCTTTACTCTATATTCTCTTTATTCCTTACACTGAACACGTATTATAAACATTTAATTCCCTATATAATACGACTTTAGATACTTTCTTTCCTTTCTGCACTGTTCATATTTTCTTTTCTATTTAAACTACCTTTAAATAACTAGTTAATGTACTACTACTAACCAACCTGGTACTTATGTACTGAGTGTAGCTTAATGTAATACCTATCCAAAATACACACACACACACACACACGCATACACATATGCTAACTAATGCTTGGGCACGTGCGATTGACTGCAATGAATTGTTATGATGTATTCTAAAATATGTTCCCCCTCAAAAAGAGAAACAATATCTAAGAAAATTAATAAAAACATTTCTTTGGCTTTGCAGATGATGAAGGCATCGCCGAAACGGGTATCTGAGATGGAGCACAGTGTGCGAAAGAGAAGCAGCACAAGCAGGACTGAGTGATGGAGAGAGAGAGAGAGAGAAGGAGAGAATGCTGCTGCTTCTGCTGGCGATACACATATTTATATAATTTATACACTCGATATAAATGATATATTATAAGCATACATATACACACATACATATATACCTAGGTATATATATATATATACATATATACTTTGTATGTAAAAATCTGCCTGTGATGTGCTGGATGTGATTTGTCTACTAATTTTATGGCAATTGACAACGAGTCGAGCGAGTGAGTGTGAGAGAGAAGGAAAGAAAGAGAGAGATATAATTAGAGAGGGTTAGAATTAAATGAATATTTTTTTATAATATATATTTGCCATAGTGCCTTGTCCCCCACAAACCCAACCCTGCCCCCGTCCCAGAGTCCCCGTATTAGACCAAACAGAGCGTAATCTTAAGCTTCAGGTATATCTAGAGATATTCGTTATACAAGAGAATACTTAATGGCAACTAAGTATTTTAACCACACACTAATTTTAATCAGTTTTTGCTCTATAGTGTAACCTGTATGTATCATATTTGTACTTATGTTTATATATGTTTTTTTTTTTTTTTTTGTTCGTTCGTTCGTTCGTTTGTTTTGCGTTTCTCTTTGTAAATTGTGCGTGTGCCTGTTTGTATTTTAAGCATTTAGTTTATGGTATTCTTGCAATCCAATCTTTGTATTATTAATATCGAACGATCATTACACCTATCTATATATATATATATATATACACTACTTAGATATACTGTATACTGTATTGTTTTTATATATACTTGATATTCTTAGTCAATTAATGTTTTTGTAACTCTCTTTGTCGTTCAATGTTGTTGCTGCTGCTGCTGATGCTGCTGTCGGTATTTCTAGGATATGTGGAGGATATATGTGGATATGCGTATCGTGTCCACTCGTCTTTTGTCTGTTTGCCATACGAACAATGGAATTAACTGTAGTTGTTAACTGTATAGTCAAAGCAATCAATCAATCAATCAATTTTGTTGTAAGTCTCGATTCTCGATTTATAGAGAGTGCAATACACCACAGCAACAGCAACAGCAGCAGCAGCAGCGCAGCGACAGCAATCGAATATACGATTATACAATATATTATAGCATTTATTTCTGCATTGTAGGACGAAAACACAAAAAGCGATAGAGACCACAAAGTAAAGTGCAAGAGAAAGAGAAAAATAAAGGAAATTTTGTAAAAAAAAATCAAATTAAACTGAATCGTTGAAATTATTTTTGGGATTTAGCTGGAAAACGTGCATCCCTTTCGAGGGATATAACCAACACGGGTCTACAAAAAGATACCTATATAAAAGATAAATGCGTTTTACTCACTACACCCTGTATAAATGAGTCTCACCCTGTATAAAACGAGTCTCTCTTTTGGGGGTTATGAACTCGGCTAATAAACGTTTTCGGTTAACCAATTCGCAGGCTGCCTAAAAGTAGGCAACGCAAGCTGCCGCACAGCGTATGCAATTTGTCAGAAGTCGCCGCTTAATTAGCGTGGCGGCGCCACTGTGCAACCTCTCCGAGTACAAATTGCAAATTCATTGAATTTTCGGCAAAGCAATTTTGAACGTGCGTGCATTTATCGATAAACGATCGATACACCGACATAGACAAATACACATCGAAATGCAGTTGCCGAGTTGTTGTTGTCGTTGTTGTTGTGCTTGAAGAAACATTTGAGCAATCTTAATAAGCTGCACAAAGCCAAATACAGCGGAAAAGAGTAGAATAATCTGGGCAATTATAAAGTTGGCTGTGCCAACTGATACCACAAACAGAGTCCGCGACGAAGACCGATCCGAGTTCCAAAGAAAAGCCACACAAGCATGCGAGTCCGCGAGTGTGTGCGTAGTGTGCGTGTGTGTGTAGTGTGCGTGTGTGTAGTGTGTGTGAGTGTGGTGTGTCGGCATTCGCTTAAACAAATAAAGCTCGGGACTAATTGCATTTGCACTTGTTGTGCGATATTTCTATGTTGAAATTATATGGACACGAGGCCCGACGAGGAGCGACGCGACGCGATGCGACGCGACGGGAGCGAGTCACGAATGCCAAATGCGTAGCAAGTCGAGTTAGCTATTTGCAATACCCTAACAGAGGGTATATCGTTGCGATAGGTGGAGTTGTACTTAGGCGGTGGTGGAGAAGGAAGTGAAGTCACTAAAGGGGAAGTTACATTAGTAAGTTCTAGATCTAATCATTTTTACAGCTAAAAGAATCTATGCTATACAGATTGGTAGACTATATATACTACATATATATATAATATATATATTATACATACATATATAATGCTGTACCTTATACAAGATCATGTTATAACATATAGTGCAAACTCAGCAAGTTACGCATGTTCCAAAGAAATTGTTACTTCCAGCGATAGAAAGAGGCAGCAAACTGCAAGGCAGATATTCTATATATGCTCTATGTATATATAAATGTATATACTCTCGGTTATTGGTTAGTGTATCTCTCGTTCGTTTTTATAGATATCGTTCTTGTTGCTGGCTTATTGCAATTTTGTCAGCAAGTGGAAAAGACACGTCATTTGTCATTTATCTTTTAACTGAGTTCGGCTTAATTGACTTCTTGCTGAGAGCGAAAGAGTCAGAGAAGGAGAGGGGGGATGAAGAAAGGGATAGGGGGAATAGTGAAATAGTTGTGGCCATAGAAATAGAACCGAATACGCAGACGCAGCATGCCTGGCCAGCATGGCATAACCAAACCGATCCAAACCGATCCAATGCGATCCAATGCGATGCGATCCGATTCGACCCGACTTGAGCTGCCTCTTCTCCTTCTGCTGCTTCTTCTTCTACTGCTGCTGCTGCTTCTTCTTCCACTGCTGCTGCTCTTAACCATCCGTGGTGTATTATGGCCAATAGCAATTGGCCATAGCGCGGAACATTTAGCTTCATTACGTCAAACCATTTCAAGTTGGCAGCGCGCACTGCAGAACCGTTTTAATTAGATGTAACCATAATAAATCAACAACAACAACAACAGCAACAACAACTGGCCATAGCTATGCCAAGTGCGCGTGTATGAGTGTGTGTGTGTGTGTGTAGTTGAGCGTGAGCCCAGGACACTTTTTTTGTTCCCATAAGCCACAGAAGACAAATGATGCAAGAGGCAGCAAAGTTGAAGAAGAAGTCCATAACAAACCAAGCAGCAACCAGGCGGAGGAGGAGGTGGAAGGAAGGAGGTGAAGGAGGAACTGAAGAAGATGCACACTTGACTTGCCATTATATAATCACAGCAGCAGCAGCGGCAGCAGCTGCAGAACAGCTGAGCAACTGTTGAGCTTCGAGAGAGCGAGGCAAATGAGCAATTGACATGCGAGGCGGCACTTTGCCGTCAATCTTACAGCTCGCTGGCCCCCATCCCCCTCCCCTACACCCTTCTCTCTCTCCTGCACTCCTCTCTCTCTCTCTCTTTCCTACTCTTCTTTCTCTTTCTTTCTCTCCCTCTTGCCATCTTCAAAGAGCAATTTGAATTTGTTTGCAGTCATTTTTCAGCGCTTGCTTTTTAAAAAGAGCTATTAAATTTAATTCTGATATTTCCCATGGTACAAGAAACATATAGAGAACTACAACTTCCTTATAGAGCAGTTAGTATTCTGTGCATATTACTATACTTTGTTAAACTTTGATACATCTTTGTTAAGAATTCATATACTTTCTTTGTTCAGTTTACGATTTCTTTGCAAACAAATAAATCTTGTTCACTGTCAATGTATTCCTGAGTCTTAGTTTATTTCTGCTGCGAATTCAGCCTGATATCATATAATATAAGGTAAATTCACCTGCTGCAGAGGTCTCTTGTTGACTGTCTTCGGTTTTGCCATTTTCCAGCTGTTTTTCACGATGTTTGTTTGTTTCCTTTCTCAGTGTCTCAATGTAATGCAATACTTTTTGAAAGGACTGTAAATATTTCCTCAAAGTGCGGAGTCTTTGGTCTTGTTTGGTTCTACAATGAATGAAGTAATATTGAATATCATATGGAAAATAATATATTGTAGATTTCGTACACATTTGTAGAAGTCGAGCTGAAGAAAAGATTTGGAGATGATTGATCTAAAGAATTCATATGAAATTCGCAGTTGTAAAGAGAGTATTTATAATGTTTGAGAATATTTAAGGTGTTTTAGGTAATGTTATTTATAGTATATATATATATATATATCATACTATTATATATATTTTATATTCTTTTCAAGATATATTATGTTCTACATTGTGTTCTTCAATATTTATTGAAATAGTTTGGATTCATCGAAGGTTTTTAAAGTATTTTAGACTTCTTTCCTTATCGAAATTACCTTTACTATCACTGACTATACTTATTACTATATAATGCACCACATATCCAATCGAGAACTCTCAAATCCTGTGTTCATACCCAATAATTTTGCAGCTAATCCATCAACGTACGGCACACTCTGATGCGATCTACGATATCTTTCACATATGTATTACGATAAGTTTCGTTACGCAGTCGAAAATATCGCGTTAGTTTCAGTAAATTATGTCAAATTTGATGGCAGAGCAAAAGAGTAGTGAGTGAGGGGGAGGCAGGGAGGTAGAGAGGGACCACCCACACCCCTAGGGGCGCCACTTGATGATCCATCTAAAGTCGGGCAATCGCCATGGTAATCTGCCCCCGATTGAGATTCGCTTTGCTTTTCCAAGTTGATCGCACAGTTTAAGCCAAGTTAAGATTCGATGTCGATATTGATTGGACGATATTATCGATAAATAGCAACAGAAATAAAAAAAAACATATGCACCGCTGTGGCACTTGGGGGCTCAAAGAAAATGTTCTCTCCACATCTCTCCCTCCCTCTCTCTCGCACACACACTTTGCCAATTTTCCAGCTTTGGTTTTAAGCTCAGTTTAACCTAGATTCGCGCCTCGCTGACTCTGCAGCCGCCAATCGGGCCAGGCCCGCCCAGGCCCCTTGACAAACGCCTTGGCCGCATGCGCAATGCAAATTGCAGACAGACGCTGTCTTCCCTCTCTCCCTCCCTCTCTTTCCCTCTCTGCCTCTGTTTGTGTGTCTCGCTCTGTGGCTCGTGCAGAGCACATGCAATTTTGGCTTGAAAAAAGCTAGCGACCCTACTGAGAGCTGAGCTGGACTTGAACTTGCGAATTTGCTAGACGACGAATCAAGGCAACAACAACAACTGCAACAACAACAACAAGCAGCAACTGCAACAGCAACTGCAGCAGCAACTGCAACAGCAACTGCAGCAGCAACGCCAGCAGCAATCAGCGGCAAGTGAATGAGCCTAAATTGTCCATGGCAGGCAGCAGCAGAGGCAGCGTGTGGCACGAGAAGTGGGAGGCAGGCGAAGGCAAGAGGATGGAGGCAGGTGGCGAATGGCGGCTTTGTCTAGTACGCACAGTGGGCTAAAATAAATGTACAAGGGAGCAATAATGTTAAAGAACTGTTTACCAAGGGAAACTATATAAAATTCTTACAGATCACAAAGATCAGTAGAAGATGCTAAAAATAAACATAAATCATAGACAACTATAGTGAAGACTCCCTTAAGCGGACACTTCTATTAAGCAACTGTCGAGTATTGTACTTGACCGCATAAAACTTGGAAGGTGTGTGATAAGTGTCCGTTCAAGAGACTTTTAAATGTATACGTATCCGATCAAGAGAGTTTCTCATGTATGAGTGTCCGCCCAAGAGAGTTTGATGTGTGATGTCAGTTCAAGAGATTTTTTACCGATTGAGTGCCCGCTTAAGAGAGTTTTTGCAGTTTGAGTGTCCGGGTTATGGAGTTTTTACAGCTATAGAATGCGTTCAAGAGAGATTTAACTGTGTGATGCCCAAGCGAGATATTTTTTACCGTTTAATGTCCGCTCAAGAGAGTTTTTATTATTTAAGTATACGCTCAAGAGAGTTTCTCAGGTATAATTATCTCTTCAAGAGAGTTTTCACACTACTTTATAATTTAATGTGCTTAAGTAGACCTCTTGTGAGCGGACCCTCTTCTAAGTGGACACTTTGCACCTAATTTAGTTCATGTATGTCCTTATTTATATATATTTAAAGTGTGAACTCTTCTTCTACTTACCAAACAATTTTGCTTCTCTTAAACGGACACATTCCTTGACTAAACACGTGTTGATTGTCCGGCCAAGAGAGTTTTTACGTATAACATATGCAGCACAAGTTTTAAATGCTTCATGCTTCATCTCTACATTTTCAACTCATTTCTCACAGCGCATCCAATGATTTTGTTTGCATTTTCACTACACTTGCACCACTGTGCACTTGGGCTTAGCTTGATGACTTACGCCGTCGCTGGCAGACTGCCTTTGCCTGCACTGTGAGTGCCTCTGTCTCAGTCTCTGCATTTCCCCCTTCCATCTCCACCACCCACTGTATTGCCCCTCTCCTCCCTCCCCCCTTACTCTGCCTCTGGCTCATTGCCTCAACTGGCTGGGGCTGACTGGGCCGACTTAGTTGGTTTATCTTGTGCGGCAGCAGCAGCAGCAGCTTGTTGCATGTTGCATTGCTCGACGCCCTCAGTACGTTATTATGCGGTTGTTGTTGTTGCTGCTGCTGCTGTTGCTACAGTTGTTGTTGCAGTTGTTGTCTGGTCGATCGTCTGTGGAGCATCAAGGCACTGGGGCAGCGAGGCATCAAGTTCGCAACGGGCGACAGGAGCACGCAGCCAAAGAGTGAGACAGACAGACAAAGAAGGGGAGAAGGTGAGAGGAAGATGAAGATGAAGAGAGAGAGGGGCAACACAGTGGCTTAGACGGATGCAGAGCAACCGCAGTTACTCTTGCTAGGCACACACACTCACACATGCAACACACTCACATGCAACACACACACATGCAACACACTCACATGCAACACACTCTGCTGCATAGACAAGCCTCAATTAAGTTGCAATTGCTGTTTTTGCTACATGTTGTTGTTGCTGTTCGAGTTGCTGTTGTTGCTGCTTTGTTGCTGTTGCTGCAACGCGTTGGCGGCGTAGGAATTTCGCTCGCTGCTGCCCACGCGTCGCGGCCGTCAGTTGCTGCTGCTGTTGCTTCGCTTGTGTTGCTGTTGCTGATAAAGTCCAAAATGATGTACTACCTGATGCTGGTGGTTTGCTGCTGCTGCCGCTGCTATTGTTGTTGCTGCTGCTGTTGTTGCAGCTTGTTTGCGTCAGAGTTCTAAGCAATGCGCCACACAATGCAGAGCAGGAGCGCATTGCGGTTGCTTTTCAAGCAAGGCCCCCAATCGCAGTGAATGCACTGTGTAGATTGTTGAGTTGAATGAATCAATGTGAATCGGGGAATAGAAAAGTCTAGAAAATTAGCATGTTTTAAGGGAAATTAAAGAAGAGAAAAGCAGCTGTAGATAAGGAGACAGAGAAAGAGAGAGAGAGAGGGGGAAAGAGAGAAGAGAGGGAGAAAGAGAGCGAGAATTAGGGAGAGAGAGGACGATCAAATTGAAGAGGAAGTAAGAGAAAGAAACATAGAAAGGAGAATCGCACATTCTTTTTTTTTATCTTGTTTCAGAATTTAGTTAATCATTTATGTTTTTTACTTACTCCTTATTTCAGTCTCTCTCTTTTACCCTCTCTCTCTATCTATGTTCCCTCTCTCTCTCTCTCTTTGTCTGCACCTTCCCATTGTCTCCCATCTCAAGTTCAGTTTCTTCCTTAGAATATCTTAACAACTTCCACTCTCCGCTTTCTCTACCTCTCTGCCCTCTCATTCTTATGGCGTTTCATTACCAATACCTACATATTATTACCTCTATATATAACTTCTATATATAACTTCTATATATAACTTCTATATATTACTATATATCTTTATTATTATATATTATTAATACATATTACTTTACTATATCATTTTCACTCTTCATCAAGTAATAATCTCAATTTGTTGCCATGTTCTTCCTCAATCCTAAAGTCCGTATCATGTCAATGCATATATCCTATAACTAAATAAAGAATTTAGCGTTTAAGTTGTGAATCGTTTAGGAAATGGAGATTGATTGCCCTTCAGGCCTCTCCCTCGGTAACGAAATCAGGTTCGTTTGTATCCTGTGTCGAGCTCTCATCTTCCTCATCCTCCTTTGATTTGAGGTACGAGTAGCGTCGTACGGTATCGTTGCGCAGATCGTCAGCATACTGGGTAACCTCATCGAGCTCCGAATGGAACTCGCGCAGATCGTGGCGCAGTTGGTTCCACGAGACAAAGGTCTTGCGGCGCTTGTACGCCTTGTTGAAGTTCGCATCGATCACGAACTTGGCTTCCGATTTGGAGAGCTTAAGCTTCAGCAGACGATCATAGCGTTGCTTGCACACATTCATTTCCCTCCTCACCTGCAGGTTCCACTCATGATATTCACCCGTAACAGCGCCTAGTTTGCGTAGCCTTCGATTCTCGATGGCCATCTGAGTGCGTAGATTGCGTAGAATCTGACGCAAATGCCTGAAATTGCAAATCATCTCGTCCAGTTCGCATTGCAAGGTACGATGCGACTTCTCCAGGTCGCGCACTTCCAACTTCTCAGTGCAACTGATGATCCATCGATCGCCATCCTGCACATATTCATCCAACTGCTTTTGCCTTTCTATCTCCTCTTCCGTTGGCTCCGGCTTGGGTATCTGGCACCGCAACGGCACCAGTTCCTTCTCTGGCTCCGGCTCCGGCGGTGGGTCCGTATCCTTCGCATGTAGAAACTTCAATTGCTTGGCCTCTCGCAAATCATTGATCAACAGCTGCATCTGCTCAATGCGCCTGATCAGGCAATCCAGTTCGGCAACCAACTCCAACGTGCGTTCGATGTCGTCCGTGTGATCCGAGTAGAGTGGCCCCCAGCCATATTCCGTGGCTTCCTCCTCCTCGTCGGGTGTAAAGCTCACCGGATCGTCGTAGTTAAAGATTTCCAGCTTGTGACATCGTATGCGATGATTCACCAGATCGATGTGATCGACAGGCACCTTCGAACAGTCGCCCAGCTGCTGCACCAACGTGCCCCTCACATCGGGCAGCACTTCCATCGTTTCCGATTCTCTATAAGTTCAAAAATAAACTAAATAAAATATGTATAATGCCTACGGAAATTTAACTAGAAATGAAGGTACTGTTGAAATGATTTCTCTGTGTGGAAATTTGATTTGAAAGTTGGAAGCTACTTTGATAGGATACGCTGAATACTCAGAGAAGCTACTAAGGCAGTCAAGACTTAATCGATCTGAGTTACTTGATACAGGGAAAACATTTGTAGAAGAAGTGTAAGTTCCTTTTTTTTTACAATCTTGCAAAGAGTTTCCTATGAAATCTTTTCTATTCTCTTTTCATTTTCGTGCCTCTTATTGAACTTTAGTTTCCTTCTAAGAATATTTACCAATTTCGATCGACTTCTTCCCTTCTCATATGAATCTTAGCTAAAACTCACAAAAAAAATCTTCTTCTCTTCTTCTTTTCATTTTCTTAAGTTTTCCTTTGATTCTTTTGCCCTTAACACTCCAACTTCTTCTATAAAACAAATATATTTCCAAACTTGAAAGTTCTTTAAGAGATTTCTCCTACATTTCTTCTTTCCATGAAGAATTCCCCGCTTGATTTCATTTGCAGCCTGCCTTTTCTACTTGCAACTTGAGTTTTGCATCTGCAACTGCATCCTCCCTTGAACTAATTACTATCTACTGGCTACAGTCTACACAGATTTGTTCTGACTTCCCCCTCAGTTGCGCTCCTGCACCGAAAATAGTCTGATAAGAAAATTTATGGTTAGCCCGTCGCAGTGGCGGCATAATTGCGCACCCACATTCGCCTGCACAGCCAAGTGAGGCACATGCAAGGCTCAAGACTCGTGGAGAAGAGAGCTGAGCAGAGAAGAGCAGACCAAAGCCACGGGCCGTGGGCTTTGGCGTGTGTCTTTGGTTCGAGTGGACTCTGCTCATGTGTCTTGCAGCAGGTCTGTCTTCAGTGTGTGTGTGTGTGTGTGTGTTTGTGTGTCTTCTCAGTCTCAGTCGCAGCTGCAACTGCTCTTCAGCTCTTGAGCTTTTCAGTCTGTGGGCCCCGCGGTTGACTTTGTTTACCCGCAAGTTGTAATTTTCTGCGAAACCATCAGCCGCAGAATTGCTTTCTGCTGCCGCCGACAACAGCGACTGAGAAGGAGACAGGGACGGAGACAGAGACAGAGAGACAGAGAGAGAGAGAGATGAAGACGGAGACGTTGCTGATAAGTCCCGCTTCTGTCTGTCGCTTCTGCTGCAGCATCGCCTCTGCCTTCGCTTGGGCATAGCTAATTGCTTTTCCAGATTTCGGCTGCAAGGGCATTATTATGTTACGTATGCGCCCCGTGTGCGACCCACTCCACTCCTGCCCCTCCTCCCCCTTCTGCCAACCCCGTTGACAGGCTTTTAGAGGCGACAGCTCGACCAGCCACTGCAAATGGGGGTCAACTGAGTAGCCTCTCCCTAATGTCCCCCTCTCTCTCACTCTCCTCTCTTCCATGCTAATGTCACTCCATCAAGACAACGCTTTTTCTCCCCCCAAAGTGCTGCGACTTATTTTGCCACTTAATTGAATAAGTTTCGCCATTGAGTTAGTTATGATCCACAGAAAAGCCTGTCTTCAAAGAAAGAGAGAAGCCAGAGACAAGTTGCCAAAACAATTTGCAATATTTTGGCGCCTTGGCAAAGTTCAACTGTTTTTATATCGATTTCTCTACTACTTTTCACTGTCCTAATCAATTAGGGTCTATGAAGAAAGGTGCAAAGCTTAAAAGCATAGTTAATTTGTGGGAACTTTGTATGAAATCGGGTTAAGCTGAATCTAGAGACGAAGTCATGAGGAATATAATAATATATAGAATTTCTATTAAGAAAGCAATAAAGATTGAAGCCACGATCATTGTCAGTATATCGAAGGGAAGTGGCATGAAATATCTCAGTATTGTGAGTTAGACTCATAATAAAGAACATCATTAAAACATATATTGTTAAGTATGTTATAAAGATCACAAGTTTAATAAAGATCTGGCTACGATCACTGATTGACTTCTTATTAAAAGTAAGCAATGTTTAAGGTTTACATTTGTATTCCAATTCTAAAATATATAAAACCAAAACATAACTGTACACAAGTAGCCCAAGCAGAGATCGGGTACTGCTCAGTACCTTATCATATGCTTCGGTATATTACGTATATAGAAAAGTCAACTCACTTGCGGCCACTCACGTAATATCTGCACTCTCACACAGTGCGACTCATTTTTGGTTCTCACTAATCTCTTAAGAGCAGCGAGGAGAGAAGCAGGCAAGAGAGAGGAAGGGAGGAGGGGAGACTAGAAAAAAGTGTACCGCTAAAGCGCCTAATCACATCACATGAGCGTGGAACTGCCCAGATGACCAAGCCAAGAAGAGCCCAAGCTGCGACCCCGAGCTGCATGAACTGGCGAACTTGCTCGGTGTGTGAACTCCGATGGTCATGCAGGAAGTTCAAGTGCGCACGAAGGAGAGAGCGAGAGAGAGAGAGGGGGAGAGATGGCAGGCAAAACGAGTAGCTGAATGCAATATGCATTAGATATAGTCAGAACGAGGCTATAGAAACGATTACGAATTATGTAACAAGTCGAAGAATCCATTCAAGGCGCATTCGTTTCCGCATCTGGCAAAAACAAAGACAGATGCAGAAGAGCAGGGAGGGGGAGGAAGCACTGAGATGGAGATGCAGTGCAGCATCTTCGTCGTCGTCGTCGTAATGGACAGTAAGTCAGTCATTCATGCAGAGACAGATTGACTGGGCAGACAGATGGAGAGAGATGTGGACGGATAGAAGAGTCGCTCGGTTATTAAATGTGGCCATAAGAAGCGCGCGATGCCGACTTGGTTGCCTCTGCTGCCTTCCAATAGCTTGGCGAGTTATTACATAAGACGACAAACGAAGACTGCGTGTGAGACAGAGACGGCGATAGCCGAGTCTAGTTGGAGAGACTTATAAAAATCGTAGCGAAGCGTAAAAGCAAAAGAATTATAATTTTCCAATCAACTGATAAATTTTTAATGACGACAACGAACTGCGAGGAAAATGTTGTCCAAAGTGCATGCTGGAATTCCGTCTCCCCTCTCGCTCTCCCTCTCTCTCTCGCTCTCTCTCTCTCTTTCTGTGTCTCTGTCTTCAACATGTGTAAGAAACATTCCCATAGGTGTGATTGCAGGCGCGCAAGAACAAGTAAAACACCAAATTACTGTTACACTGGGCAGATCAAGTAGAAGGGGAAGAGGGAAGGAGAGGATGTAGAGGAGAGGGAAGAGAAGAGAGCAGGGTAGCCGCCTCTAATGCACTGCGGCCATTGGCATTGGCATTGGCGTCGCCGTGATCGATGATGAGCTGATGATGCGGTCGACTGCCCCGATGCTGATGCTGACTCTGCTCGCACAAAACAAGAAGATGAAGGCCTCGCCACGTTCATGAGGAGCACACGTTGCACGTTGAACGTTGCACGCTGCCTGTTGCACGGTCCGCCTTTTCTCTGGTCTCTGCACTGTCAGCTGTCGCTTTCGCACTTGCTCAGCTCCTCCATCCACAACTGTCCACGACACATTTCTCATGCAAATAATAAACAGCGATTCGAACTCGACTCGTCGAGCCATCACTGACTTGCTCCAATCCATCTCTCAATATGCAAAAGAGCCAGTGGTACTGCCCACTGGGTACTGTCTGCTTCGACTTGGGTGCCTTCTGTGCTACTTACCAATCTGAAGTTGCGTTTGCATATTGCATGCAAATTGCATTGGGCTGTAGAGAAGGGTGCGAGTGAAGTGGGGGGTAACTGCCCGAGTTGAGACTGAGAAGGTAGCGCACGCTGGTACCGAGAGTGAAGGTAGCTGAGTAGTTTGGGTAGCTAGTCAATAACACAGATCTGTAGCAAGTAGAGGCGCATGAGCATGAGCTGCTGTACTGTCTTAGTCCACAAAGGTAGCTAGAGCTATACGGTCTGCAATTAGCACTACATTTGGTACAAGTACAAAAGAAGACAAACTTGCAATAAGAAGGAGGTAGAAGCGGACACTCAGTAGCTGTTTGGTTAGGGCAAATGAGCAACAACGCAATGTAGCGTCAAGTTTTGAAGGTCCTTAGGTTTTAAACTGAGAACTGCTTAGGTTCTGAGGTGCTTAGGCTCTGAGGTGCTTAGTCCCATAGGGTTTTAGGTCCTTAGGTTCTTTGGTTCCTACAGCAGTAATTTGGTTTAAGGTCCTTAGGTGCTTAGCCCCATAGGGTTTTAAGTCCTTAGGTTCTTTGGGTCCTACAGCAATAATTTGCAAGTCTGTTTAGTTATAGTTCTTAAGCAACACTATCTTAAGACAGATTAAGAGGATACTCGTTTTTTAGTAAGTATGGTACAGGAACAGCTTAGTTCAATGTAGAGTCAACTTAGTAAGGTCCTTAGGTTCTTAGATGCTTAGTTTCTTAGTTGCTTAGGTTCTGATGTGCTGAGGGGCTTAAGCCCTTAGGGCTTAAAGTCCTTAGGTCCTTAAGTTCTTTGGTTCATACAGCAGTAATTTGCAAGGGTGTTTAGTAATAGAGTGAGGAGATACTTATTCTTTATTAAATACAGGAACAACTAAGTTCAATGAAGAGTCAAGCTATGAAGGTCTTTAGGTTCTTAGTTGCTTAGGCTCTGAGGTGCTTAGGTGCTTAGACCCTTAGGGCTTAAAGTCCTTAGGTCCTTAGGTTCTTTGGGTCCTACAGCAGTAATTTGCAAGGGTGTTTAGTGATAGTTCTCAAGCAACACTACCGCAAAAATTGACTGAACAGTTTCTAATTCTTTTGTAAGTACAGAAACAACACAGTCAAAGGTGGACCACAAGGTGTTCCCAGTTAAAAAGCGAAGTGACAACAGCTACAATATAGAGAGGAGATTGCACCCACTCACTCATTTGTTAGAATTGCCTAATAAATCGATAGCTCTTGCTGGATACCCCCTTCTTGCCCCCTTCTGATCGAGCAAGACCTTCTCATGCTCAGTCTCCGATCAGAGACAACATTTGAATACAGATTTGAGCTATGGCTGCTTGTCGCGAATCCAGCGATTGTCGATAGTTTCTTATTGATAGACAATCGAGTGGGCATAGGGGAGGGGCAAAAGGGGAAAGGGGGCACTCAGCAGAGAGCAGTGGACGATGGAGACGATGCACCTGCTGCTGTTGCTGCTGCTGCTGCTGCCTTGGGATAAGCTGGGCATGTTGGGTGAGCTGGCACAGCTGGGAAGAGTTCACGAACATCGAGTCTTGGCATCGCATGTGCAGATTCGAATACAAGTATGAATAGGTATGAATACGAGTGTGAGTGTGTGTGTGAGTGGCAGTATGAGTATTTTCTTTTCTTTTCTTTCTTTTGCGGCTTCTTCTGCTTCTTCACGCCGCTTTGGCGACCGTTATTTAATAAGGAAATTTAAAGTTTATATTTTCATTTGGCCGATCGTGAGTCGTCTGCCTGCCTGACTGGCTGACTGCCTGACTAGCCTGACTTGGCCTGGCCAGGGGCCACTCCAGACATGGCTCAGGTGTCTGCTTGGCAGGCGCCAAATGGGCAGCAAACTCAGCCACGCTGCACGCATACAAATTGCGAAAATGCAAAGAGGAAAATTCTCAGCAAGCCGAGGGGGAGGGGGGAGAACAGAGGAGAGCTAGGGGATTACCCAGAGGGGTCTTCCACAGTTCCCGGCTCCACTGTTCCACTGTTCCCTGTTCCCTGTTCCTCTGTGTGTTCTCTCTCCAAATTGTTCGCACGCTTCGACTCAGCGTCGGCTTTGGCTTTGGCGTCGGCTTCGAATGCGTTGCGCGATTTTCTTTTTTGGATTTTCAATTATCCATCACACACGGTTAACTGGTTTCCCCTCCTGCTCCTCCCCCTCGCTGCTCCCCTCCTCCTTGCAGCACCTCATCAAATGCTCTTTTGTCAATTAATTGATTGCGCTTCGAGACAGCAACAACAACAACAACAACAATAATAACTGTCGTATTTGCGCTCAATTGGCCAAGATCAACTCGGTTCCAGCTCTGCCCCTCCCCCCCTCTCCCCTCTTTCCAGCACTGTCTCCCCTGAAGACTTTTCTGCTTTTTGCCGCGTCTGTGACTGGTGTAAAAGTTGTTTGGGCTTTGTTTTCTTCCCCTTCTCGCTCTTTGCTCGCTACGCCCGAGGGTTGTCGACTCACGCATCAATTGATTTATCATATTTGGAGCTATAATGAGTCTGTCTCTTCCACGAGGAGGGGGGTCTGCCCGACGCTCCTTCGCGGGCAAGTACCGCAAGTCCGCTTGACCCATATGCAATTTATTCCTCACTCGCAGTCGCAGTCGCAGTCTTGACTTTCTACGATTCGTTGCGGTTGCTTGCATTGGCTGAGGCATCGCCAAGACCACAGACTAGGCTCAGTTACTTTATGGACCTTATGGCACAGTGAAGTCTAATCAAAACTCAAGTAAAGCAACTGACAATCGAGTTAGGGAGTAAGGCAAGACAGGAGTCCCTGTTTCTGTTTCAGAATATATCATTCATATGAAGGTTACTTCGAATTGTCATATATACAATTATTAATCAGAAATATATTATTTATATATCAAGCCAAGACCTTGTACACTACCCAAAATTCAACAGTTCCCAATGACTTTCTAAGCTAAGGCTCTACCTTATCAAAGATCCCTCAACCTATCTAACTAATCTGCATAGACATCAGTTTATGAGGCCCGACAATCAAAATATATTCTCTAGGCATTGTTAAGGGGCTCTCCATGTGGTATATGGCAAAACAAGTTTATTGAAAAAGAATTCGCAATAATCATAAACAGAAGCACATCAAACTTATATTGACCTAGAAGAGGCCTGCCCTAGCTTAGGCCTATCTGGTAGAGCAGGGCTGCTGAAGCGACCTTGCTGCAGGAGGGAAAGACTGCTTCTTTCTCCGCAACTTACCAATTAAAAACATATAAAAATAGTTAACACAATAGTTCTCAATAGTTCTCTCTCCATAAACCCAAGAAACAATACATTAAAGCTGGCAAAGAACAATGAATTTCTGAAATTCTTAATTTCGGGTAATGGAATCAACAAGTGGGGAGGAGGGTAAAGTGTGGGACGGGACTCGAACTGCATTCATTAAAAGCCAATCAAGTGAAATAAACTCATTGGCTTTCTATAGAGAATCCTAATTGGGCAACAAAAAGACAGTTAAAACATGAATTCAATTAAGTTAAGAGAGAAAACAAAACAAAAGCAACGCAAGAAATAAAAATAGAAAAAAAAGAAACAATAGATAAGCAATAAAGCAAAAACAAAAGCATCGCATCGATCGAAAATCCATATAGACTATAGTCATATGAAAATGACACATAACTTTCCTCTCACTCTCCCTCTCTCTCTCTGTCGCTATCTCGCTCGTGATTTAGTTGCCATAAAAACAATCAATTTGCATATGCGTCAGCCTGAGCTTCTAAATTCTGATTTTAAACAGCTTTTTTATATTGATTAACTGACCCCATAAAGGAATCAAGAGAAATATAAAAAGCAGAACAAATGTTTTACAACAAACTTTATAGTGGGAAAATTATAACAGAAAAAAACAATCGATAAACAGATTAGCACGTGAGGCCAATAAAGAAAGGTTTCCCTGTGCTGTGAGAAAAGTTAGTTCATATTTTTAGCTTGTATATTATAATTGAAGAAGAAGAAAAGGATATTGCGATATTATTTAGTTATCCTGAGCTGTAAGAAAATTTTCAATTGAAGAGTGAAAGAGTTTCTTTGGTGATCGAAGACAAAAAAAGGTCGATAACTGAGAAAGCATATTAACTGAAGTCTTGATAATATATGTTGTATTGATCTACAAAACAAGATAGATCAATTTAAGATATAGTATTCTTAAGAGTTTGGTGATCTTCATGTAATGAAGAGAGTGTTGAAGAGTGATCTTCCGATAGGTAAAATACAGCTTAAAGAGTAAGATCTTGAAACAGTTTAGAGTGTTTTAGAGTTAAGTGATCTCTGATCCGCATATGATTGATCTTTTTAACCTCCAATTCGTCACACAAATCCACAGACTGTTCAGAGAGAAGGATCTCAACTTCAACGTTGTTCACAGAAACGTATCTCAACTTCAGTTGCCCTCGTCTCCACTGCGAACTTCCGTTTCCCATAGCGGATCACTTTGATTTCTTTCGCAGGTTTCTTTCTTCAACGCTCTGTTTGTATTTGAATTGAATCTGTTCTGGGACTATTTCGCGGTATTCCGTTTCAAAAGCAACTGCGGAAGCGCCGCTCATACTGCTGGCTACCTTCTCTCCTCCTCCCCTTCTCCTCCTTCATCCATTTGCTGCGATCCTTGCTCTTTCTTCTGTTCATTTTGGCGTTATTTCTAACCCAAAACAAGCGGCATAAAATATCGTTTTATGGTGTCTATGGTAGGCGTCGCTCGCCCCTAGACAGACAATGGGCACAGTGGAGAGTTTCCTCTGCAGGTTCCCAGGATGCGCAACCCTTTTCCTTCTTCTCTCCCTTTCTCTCTCTCTCTCTCTGTTGCACCCTGTCGGCAAACTGTCACAAGGGTAGCAACGGGAACGGCAGCAGCAGGTAGCAGGTAGCACATCCTCCATCGCCCCTCCATCATCATCTCCTGCCATGCAAAGTAGTTTCCCATTCGATCCCTGGCTGAGCTATCGATCAACACGGGAATTTGATTCGCATTTGCAGCGAGTTGCTGCTGCCGTGCGGATGGTGCATGCAACGTGGGAACTGCTCACAGGTGCTGTTTCCCGATGTGCTTGGGAAATCCGATAGGCGCGTCATAGGCGAATTCATATTCAGCTGCTGCACACTGAAGAAAGAGCGAGCAAGGGGGGAGGGAAGAAATATTATTTGTTGCAAATATTTGCTCGAGTTTCTTTCCCCCGTCCCCCTCTGCTTCACCCTCCCCTTCCTCTTCCTCTTCTTCTACTTCTTCTTGGGATTGTATAATTTCTCGTATTGTTCGCTTTTAGCAGGGAAAATGGGATTAGAGATTAAGACTGTCTCTGCCTCTGTCTCCGTCGTTGTCGGCAATTAACAGTGATGATATGAGAGAATATCTCATATTTGCCGCACAGTAGTTGGCAGGGGGAGAAGGCAGCAGAAGCAGCAGCAGAACAACCGCAATAATGACAGTCGCCGGACAACAAATCAACAAATCACGATCGAAGGCAAACGAACAAAACTCACGATTTCTGTTAGTACAACCAAAAAAAAAAAAAAAAAACAGAATCGAACGAAGGGGGGTAAGATTTCAGTTCTCTGCTGTTGTTGTTGTTGCAGAAGCAGAACAAGACCATGTCGCATGTAGCAGCAGCAGTTGCATGCAGCGGCAGCATGTAGCAAGTGCCTCTGTTCGATTCGATTGCCCAAGCTCAGCGCTCAGGTCGAGCTTCACTGGGCCCAAGTTCGCCAGAGATGGAGAGGGAGAGGGAAGCTGGGAGTGTGCCCAGACCAAGCCAGACAGTCGGTCAGTTGTTCAGTTGTTGACCATTGTTGTTGCTGCTGCTCTTTCTGTTGTTGTTGTTGTTGACGACATTTTGATCATGGCGCATGCTTCAGTAGCTAACAAGACTGTGGCCAAAATGTCACTGTAGGTCTGCCTGTGTGTGTTTGTGTGTGTGTGTGTGAGGCAATTTGTCAATATGTTATGACGACAACGGCAGCAGCAGTAGCAACAGCAGCAGCAGCAACAACGGCAGCAACAACAGCAACATTATTGACATTAGGGCACCTGTTTGTTTGCCAACTTAAAACTATGATTACCGTTGTTGTTGTTGCTGTTGTTGCTGGCATTGTCAGCGCAGCACGCGTACGTACGACACACACACACACACACACACAGATACACACAGAGAGAGAGAGAGTCACACACCCAAAGAGAACTCGTGACTGAATCCAGAAGACGCCAGTCGCAAGTCGCGCAGACAACGTTAATCACAGACAAAATAAACCACACGGGGCCAAAAAGAAGAAGAAGAAGAAGAAGAAGGAGAAGCAGCAGTGAAAGAGTAGGAGAGAGGGGAGGGGGATGTTGCTGGGAGACAGGGCAGTGCGCATTTGCAATGTTGTTGTTGCTGTTGTTGTGTTGCTTTAGAGTTTTTTGGTCAATGAACAAGAAAAATGGGTTTTCACGGTTACATGCGTCTTGCGAGTGAGTTGGCTTACACACACACACATGACATATACATACATACAAGACATACACACACATACAAGCACACATCGTACACACTCAGACACGCTTAAAAGTAAACAACATGCATATGACATGTTGTCTAGAAGCAACAACGGCGAAAACACACACTCCACTCCAGAAATCGTATGAAGCAAGTTCGTTGCCTAAGTCTTTTCGTTTGTAGCAGCCGCCAACCGTCGCCGTCGCCGTCGCCATCGCCGTCACCGTTGTCGTTTCAGTTTCTTTCCGGTTTCGGCATAACTAAAACAGAATTCAGGATCAAAGAGCAGGAATATAAGATTGATGTGGAACAGACTGATATACTCTGTCTTCAATAGCTGGAAAATACTTTAGTACTGCTCTTTAAATGTATATTTAATAGTATCTGGTATATGCTACAATATATAGAGGGTATTCTATGTTGTGTATATGGTTATAAATATATATTATAAATATAAACATGTAAATATTTTCAGAAATTGAAACTGGATTTTTTTTATGAGAGGAACATTTTATATACTTGACTTCTACATCGTCTTGGAATTATGGAATATATTATAATATTCGATAATATTCAGATATGAAAATATCATTGAAGAGTTCATGTGTAATATACTTAGATAGTTTCGAGGACAGGAAAGTGCTTTATAACTTCAATAGATTATATTAAAGCACTATAAATCAGGAAAATGCAGCAATCTGTTTTTCTTAAAATATATCATACTTAGACTCCTTCTACATATATGATAAACATCTTATAAATTGTATAAAATTTTTTTTTATATAGAAAATAAAATAACAAACTGGGTTGCAATATAAAATATTACTATATATTATATATATAAATATTAAAATATTTTAAAATACAAAATTAAATTTAGTTTGTGCAATTCATGATATAAATAAATATGGCAACCTCTACAGCCAAGATAATCTCCTAGGACTCCCTGTCTCTCATCTCTTGCGTCATAAACTAAGCACATTATGGTTATCATTTCTATTCTGTCCATCTATTGTATTCCTATTTATTTGTTTGGCACACCCCGCAGGAAGCACACCCCGTCGTCGGAGTACCGTCACCCAACAAGGTACTTCCTTTTCCCACGCAAACCAAACACGAGGGGAGGCGTCAATGGATACGCCCTCGGCTAAAGGATCGAGTAGGTACCTACCTAGGCTTGTTCCAGGTAGAACACCAGAGACTGGCAGGTAGATCAGGCAGATCAGCTGGCGACTGCCAGACGAGCAGCAGCAGCGCAGCAGCAGTTCGTTGTCCCTGACAAGGGATTCTGTTTCGCTTATCGCCTTGACAGTCATTTGGCTGGCACACTT
The DNA here is from genome assembly GCA_018904595.1 of Zaprionus indianus. NCBI lineage: Eukaryota > Metazoa > Arthropoda > Insecta > Diptera > Drosophilidae > Zaprionus > Zaprionus indianus. The sequence continues at coordinate 3,533,614 of JAEIHA010000344.1, forward strand.
ATCAATGTGTCCTTGTGTCCCTGATTCCCATTGAGCACCCTCATTGTCCTCGATGTGTCCTCGAGATTTAAATCGATTTTCCCACTTTCCATTTGTGTCCCTCGACACTTTTCACTTTCACTTTCTCCCTTCTCTCCCTGCCTAATCTCAATTGTTGTGCGTCCTAATGAGTCCATCATCAGTCTCTTTAATGAGTTCAAATCCGATGAGCAATCGCTCTTGAGTCGCAGTCTCTTCTCCCCTCCCCCCTCTTCGCGAGGCTCTTTCAGTTCGGCTTCGTCGAGCGGAAGAAGCTTCTGCAGGTGCGAGGGAAGAAGGCAAACGTTTAATGAATATGGAAATTCAAATGTAAAGAACTTTTCAACGGAATATTACATGGCTCAGCAATCTTAACCCCCTCCCCCTCTCCCTCTCACTCAGGTGGGGGAGCTGTTAGTTCTGAGAAGAAGCGAGTCGAGTTATGCGTTTAGCATAAACGAAAAGAAATAAACTATCGACGCGTCTTTAATTAAGCCGTAAATGCGCCTCCTCGCTTCGCAGCGATTTATGCAGCGCGATAGTGATGTGCGTGAGTTGTCGTGCTCGCCGTGCGTGACTCGTGTAGTTTATCTCTCCCTCTCTAACTCTCGACTGCAAGCAGCCGAAACCACAAGGCAATAAATTCACTTCGACTGTCAACAACTCAATTAGCTGCCAGACAAAGTTAATCGAGACGCGCGAGAACTAAGAGAAAGAGCTCAACGTGCCGTTAGATTGCAACAGAGTGGCAGTAAGCAGTGAGAAAGAGAGGGGGAGATAGAGGGAGAGAGAGGATATATCGTTTGTGTTGGAAGAAAATCAAATTTAACTTGAAGTTAAAGTGCTTGCTGTATATTTAATGCAATGTTCAATTGTTAAGTTATTGTTGTTTCTCTATTTATTCTTAGTATATCTCTTAAATATATTATATATATTATAAAAAGATTGCTAAATATCTGATAAAGCAGTCAAATTTGAATTCTACATTAAATCAACATAAACATTACAAAGTTTATAGTTTTATTTGTGTATCTGTTAAGAAAACTAAGTTTGCCATGTAAAGAATTTCCAATTTGTAATATATATTCAATTAAATAACCATTAGCAACCACTCTACCAAGTTTCATGTAGATTGCAGCACTGAGAGCCGAGTTCACATAGATAGTTAGCTTGATATAGTAGTCTAATATAGATAGAAATGATTTGTTTATAGCTAAAGCAGCAGCAATTGGTATTGAAAAGTTTCACACACTTTTTTTTAAAGAAACAATGCAATATTGGTATGCAAACCCAATTTTTATGGGGTTCCACTATGACAATTCAATTGAGTCTTATATATGTTATAATAATATGTATTAGCAATACCCACACCAAGTTCCAGGGAGAAAGCTACACTGCAAGTCGAGTTCCAGGGCAATTTCCGTAGGATAGTCAAGTATTTGAATGCGCTATCACGTGCACATCTCCAACTTTGAATGCACTTCCCCACTCTCTTTCTTTCTTGCTCTTTCCTCTCCATTTCTCTCTCCCTTTCTCTCTCTCTTTCATTCACTGCCACCCAGGCGTGCCACCCCCAAGTCGCCTAAAGACTGTCTTCAGTCGGTCTTGACCCACTGCACAGCGAGGCAGATGACAACTTTGTGTGCATAATTAACGTACTTGACCAACATCAGCAGCAGCAATAACAGCAGCCAAAGCAACAGCAGTACCCGCAGCAACATGGCTGTTGTTGTGGGGATTTAATAACTTGTTTATAGTCATGAATACACTCGTGAATCATGGGTATTCATCAAGCGGGCGCAGCTGACCACAAAGCTTAATAGGGCACGTGCCCTGCTTGTTAGGCCAAGCGACCAAGGCGGCCGCCTCTTGTGGTTGCTGCTGCTGCTGTTGCTGTTGCACGCAGCGCTTGGCTCAACTGTACCTGAACTTGGTCAAGGGGGGCAGCGGGGAGGCCAAATTTCAGGCCTTTTTGCCAGCTGCAGATAAAGTTATTAAAACTCGTTGCCAGCTAATGTTGCTGCTGCTGTTGTTGTTGCTGTTGTTGTAGTTGTTGTTGCTGCTGCTGCTGTTGTCAGTTGATGTTGCTGTTGTCAGTTATTGTTGCTGGCCAAATCAAAACAAGAAAAGCAATTGCTAATGCTGCTGCTCGGCAGATGTTGCAGCTGGCACTGGCGCTGCGGCAAGTGCTGCTCGCATTGCATGTGGAGCAGCAACAGTTGCTGCTGCACTCGGCTGCCTGCACGTTGTCTTTCAAGTATTTGTCAATTAGATTTTTAATTGCTGAAATATGAATGTAGGCGCAACTGCAACTGCAACAGCAGCAGCAACGCATTTGCCATGACTTTGACGTTGACAGCAGCAACAGCAACAGCAACAGCAATAGCAGCAACAGCAACAACAAAGTTCTCTGGCTGCTTTTTTAGCCAGTTTTGCCTGTTGCAAACTTGTTGAGGCTGCAACAGACGACGACGACGACGACGACGATTATTAAATGCAACTTAGATCAGATCAGCAACAGCAGCAGCAACAACAACAGCAACAACAGCAACAGCGAACTCGATTAAATCGAAATGCAATGCTTCTTAGCTGCCCCTGCCCCGCCTCCTGCTGCTGCTGCTGCTGCTGTGGCCAAGCAAGATGAATCGCGTGCCAGGCAACTGCGACTAGCTGAAATATTATTATTATGCTTTGGCTAAAAGTGAATGATTGCCGTGATGGGGCGCAGCTGCAACAGCAACAGCAACAGCAACAGCAACTGAAGCAACAGCAACTGAGGCAGACGCAGCGCAACTGTAACGCACAGCAGCAGCAGCAGCAGCAGCAGCAGCAACATGATGCGCGCTGATAGACGACGATAGATTATCAGCTAGAAAAAGAAGCAAGCTAAAGCTGAATAAAAGCCAAACATTTAGCTGTCGCTTCGCTAATTTACGAGCCAAGGCAGCTAGAGAGAGAGGGGGGAGGGAGGGAAGCAGTTTGTGGCTGCTGCTGCCGGTTCGGTTCAGTCTAATTAGCGACACACATTGCGCATACGCCACGTGTGCCGTGCCCGAGACCGAGTCGAAGACGGAGCCCAGGCAGGCATCATATTAGCCATATATGTTTGCATAGTTAACTGTTAATCACACACACACGCACACACACACGAGAGAGAGAGAGAGAGAGAGAGAGGGAGAGAGGGAGCTAGAGAGAGAGGAACGGAGACAGACTGTGTTTACTTGCCGCACGGCCGCTTCGCTGGGGCAACGTGCCTCGTTAGATTTGCTTGCATGCTGCGACTGCCGGTGCAACAGTTGCTGTCGTGCTGCTGCTGCTGCTGCTGCTGCTGGTGCAGACCTTGGCCATGGCCAGGTTTGCAACTTGCAGCAGCCCCAGCAGCCAACTGGCTTGCTGGCCTTGCTTTGGACAGCTTGTTGCATATGTCAAGTCCGGCAGCAGCAACAACAACAACAGCAACAACAAACGTAACAAACACCTGCAAGCCAAGCGCATCTTTCTTTCCTGCTGGAAATACACGTAGTATCAGGCAAAACATCTTCTCCAAACCCTCCTCAACTTCTTCTTCTCCCCTCCTTCTTCTTCTCTACTGCTCAGTCTCCTCTATCTTGCTCTCATCTCTTCTCTTTGCTCATCTATCTGCATATCTATTATGACTTGTTCATAGTTATTTTTTCACCTCTTCCCCCTCCTCCTCCTCCTCCTCGTTTATCTTCTTCTTTTATGCAGTGAGATTCCTTTCTCTTTTCACAAAACATCTCAATATATTTGAAAAACAAAACAGGAACACAAAAGACTCGCGCATAGAATCGTATTCGATTCCAAAGCTCAAAAAAAGCTAGACAAAAGCTTGTGATATATTCCCCCGATCATGATAAGTACACGTAGATACCCTGTAATCTCTTACACAAAGAGTTTTCAAATGTGTTTGTCAAAGAGTTCTAAATCGATTAGTTTTGTTTTGAGTTGAAAGTGCATTGGGAATTGAGTTCTGAAGACTTTTTAATACGCTGTTAAGTTTTTGGGGGAGAGTTTAACTGGAGACTTGATTCTAGCTTGGTTCTAGTATCTTTTTCTACATAAACTGTGAATGTACAGGCCCAACTGAATGTTGACCTGTTAGTAAAAGCACACCACACTATGTTAAGACTAGGACTGTTAATAACAGCGCTCATGAATAGAGAAAATGTATGGAACAGTTCACTTAACATGCATTTAACATACTGCATAAAAGAATACTAACATGCTCTGTTAACAACATTCTACATAAAATTTACTGTTAACATATTAAATGTCAATCGATTGACAGCCTTCTTCCTCACTCCTTGGCAGTCTTAACAGCTGCTTAGCATTGTGTTAACATTTCAATTTAGTAACAGCGCGCCACAACTTTGTTAACTCGCCTTCTCCTCCTTCTTCAACTCTACAACAAATCTTCCTTTCCCCGATCATGGATCAACAACTGCTTGAAGAATGTCGCGCTGTCGTGGGCTCGTCTATGCCAGAAGCAAGAAGAAGCAGAAGAAGCAAGAAGAAGCAGCAGAAGCAGAAGACTCCAACAAATCTCCTGAGTGGAGTGTTGTGGGGTGGGAGAGGGGTTTGGTTAGACTACGACTCGTCGTTCATAATTCAACGATTTGTCATTTTGTATTCAAATATTTCCTATTTATACACATGAGTGTGCCTGTTTGCCCGAGAGAGTGTGTGTGTGTGTGTGTTGTGTCTTCTCTCCTGTCAACTGACTGCGACATTTGCATCTCAATTGATTCGTCCGCCGGCGACGACGAGTGTTGAACTTTAGCGCGCGCCAGAATGAAGAATCGTTTACATTCACGTTCACATTCACATTGATATTCACATTCACGTTCACATTCACATGCTGTCGCTGCTGCTGCTGCTGCGGCTGCTGTTGGATGATGCTGCTGCTGCTGCTGCTCACTGTGGCTTTTTCACACCTTCCATCGTCTAATAAGTCTTGGGGGCGCTGCTAACTAGAGAAAGAGCGAGAAGGAGGAGACCCAACTCAGAGATAAAGATATCAGTTTCGATGGGGAACAACACCTGTTCTGAAATACGGACTACGACGATATATGATTTCGTATAGTCCCTCCTGCTTCTTCATTCTTCGTTGCCTGTTCGAGTTCTTAGTGGCTTTTGACACTTTCGAAAATTTGTTAGCAACGATTTGCATAATTTCACAGTAAATTCCTAATTCTAATCTATGCCGGCAGTTGAAGTATCAACTCCAGTCACAGTCACAGTCCCAACTCCGATTCCCACTTCGACTGCAGCCTAGACAGTGGAGATGTTATGGTATCCGGGATGGAGATGGAGATGGAGACGGGTCTGGCCTTTCATATACAATATGTATATTTATGTTTGATACTTAATCGCTAATAAATACACATTCGTATTTCAAAACTGCCAAGACAACTCACACTCGAATTTGAATATATTTGAAAGGGCCTCCAAATAGTAAAAGAGAAAGAGGGAGAGGAAGAGGCAGAGGCAGAGGGAGAAAAAGCTCATTGAGTTGTGGCTGCTGCTGTGCGACTCCTGTGGCGTTTGTTTGTTTGAAATCAAAACAATTCTCACTTATTTTCAGCCCCCTTACGCATGTCTCCCTCTCTCTCCTTCGCTCTCTATTATTTAGACAGAGTTCTTGACCCAAGTCGAACTTACACTCCACACCTAGGCAGCGATTAAAGCCTTGGCTCGGCGCCGCATTCAATTGACAACTCAATGAAGTGCAACACAATCTTCAAAAGAAATTTACAAATTTATTTTTATTTGCCAGGGCAAAGTTGCTTACCATAGATTATCTGTGGTAGATTAAGTTAAGCTGAGGTGCAAATACTTTACACTAAACTAAGAGAAAGGGAGTTGGCAGAGAAAGAAGAAAATGCAACTTTTTAAATTAATCACTTAAAAAAGAAGACCCAACTTCGCCGGTAGAGAACTGTAAGTCCGTAAGTCTAAACAGACTTTGTATTGATCGCAGTTCACGTTATTCCCCCCAATATTATTTAAGTATATCAAACTGTAGCTGGACTTTCACAAAAACTGTCACAACACTTGCCAAAACAGATTACACATCACTAATGTAGAATGCACCATTTATTCACTAGATTAATTTCTCATCTCGCTTCGGTCTCATCTCATCTCGAATTAATTTCACATCAGCTGCGACTAATCGACCGTTAGTTGCAGCTTAATCAAAACTTGCCGCGACACCTTCAACTTCTCGCTCCAGTTTCGCTTCCACTTCCATTTCCAATTTCATATCCATTTTTTACCAACTCCATTTGCATTTCTAGCTTCAATTTTGGTAGTTCTCCCACTTCGAATACAATATGACATTCGTTTGCAGAGTGAATGTTTGAATATTAAATTCGAAATTGAAATATATAGCTCAAGTCTCTCTATATAGCATGGATATATTATAAATATATTCACAGCAATTTATGTATCTTAATTGTGGCCCATTCGAAGTGTGAACGACAGAGAATCTTTTTCCGGTTCATACAGAGAGAGAGAGAGAAAGAGAGAATATTCAAACTGCACTCGTATTTCATTGATCAATGAACCCGCAAAGGGGATTGTCATGCTCCATTCTCACGAGCTTTACCTTTGACTTGGCTACTTTAAACACTCGCATTGTAGATTGATATTTATGGCTGATAATTTGAGTTTATGTCAAATGGGTGAAAGGTGCCTGGGACACAACATATGTTTGATGTGTCCACCACCTGAGCGGGCATAGAAAGTTTTGACAAACGAACTATGCAAATGTTGAACTTGCAGCACGATTTTAGGATAGTTTCACAGCTCCTTGCGATACTTTCCCATTTCAGAGCAGAGTTTCCCCATTTCATTTCTATGCATTTCTTGTTTCAGATACATTCTGATAACTATATTGAAGTAAAGGTTGTTTATATCCCTTGTCTACTTTTAGTATTATGTATCGTTATACCTGAAGGATCTGCGGCTCATTTTTTAGACTAATTCCCTTACTGCTTCCTTAAAGAGACCTCAGTTAAAATCAATAGTTGTCATTACTTCCCTTAGCATCTTTTATCTTCCCCTCGTCTCTTATTTTGTAGCTCTTTCAGTCCCTCGACTCTAGAAGAGCAACAACAACTAGAAGAACGAAGACTAAGAAGCGCTTGTTAACATTTTTATAGACTTCCATGCCGCGCATATTTAAGACTTAGCAAAGACGGCGACAACACTTTTGATTCTTTATCGACATGCTAAATCTCTCTTTCCCTCTCGCTACCGCACCCGCTCTATTGATAAATATTTTAGAGATTTAAATGCGTTCCATTCGCATGCGAGCTGGTGGAATGCCTCTGCGTGTTTTATCTGTCTGTTTGTCCGACTGTCAACGGCATTAACTTCACGTCGTAGCCACAAGTCCGGCCCCAAATGCGAGTCCGAGTCGGAGAGCGAGTCCAAGTCCGACTGTGTATTGGCAGCTCCATGACAGCCGATGCTAATGTTTGGCCCAATAAATTAGACGCTCTTTAGTCTCTGGCCGGCATTATGCAAAGAGCTTCTCGACTCTCCGCCATATCTGCTGCTTAGAGTTTTGAAAGATTTGATAAATCGTTGTGACACTCACTGATTTAATATTGACTGGCTATAGTTGATCATCATCATCATCATAGCGAGCAGGCAGCGCGGCTAAATGATTTGATTTTATCGCTTGTCTAATCTAGGTTTAAAGCCTTCTCATCTCTCTCTGGGCGCCAAAGAAATGCAGATGAGCCATTTATGAGGTATAATTGGGCAGGAATGTCGGATATCAATATGGAAATATATATATATTAAAAGGCACTTGAGAAGTTTGCTTGGGGTATGAGGAAGGGAGAAGGTCGGAAAATGCAGAGATACATATGTTATATGGTAAAATTGATCTTGTTTTGAATAATGTAAAACGAGTATTACAACTTAGATTATGGTTGTTCAGATTGATGCATTTCTAATGCTGCCTTGATGTGAAAAGTATATCAACATTTGATCATCTGAGAGAAAGAAATAGATTCATGGATGAAGATCATTTACTGCACCTTAATGACAATTGATCTAGAAAGATTGTAGATATATTGGAAAAATATTGAATCAGTTGCTCAAACAAACATTCTTACTAGCAATTAACTAGTTTAATCTCTTCCCAAATATGAGCAATAAATAAACTTGTTTTCTTTCCCTTTTCAGTACTTACTTTTCTACCCTTTCCCCACCTTGTTCAGTTACATCTTTTATATTTTAAGACTATTACGCACTCGAGTTGCGAGATCACTTTGAATAATTGCAGAAATTTTTGCCAAGACTTTCTCGATTGACTTTGAAGCGAAAAATGCAAATCGCAAATCAAAAAAAAAAAACTAAAACTAAAATCGAACTAAAAATAAATGATGGAACAAAAGGTTTTTGTTATCTGCCCCGACAAACTAGTCAACTATTTGGTAACGGTTTTAATTGTCAACACACACGCGCACACACAAACCAGTAAGTTGTGGTTTGGTTTTGTTTTTTTTTGTTTTTTTTTTTTTTGATCGAACATTTCTTCAGTCTATTGTGTGATGGGTGTATTGACTTAGATTGCCAGACAATAGTCCTGATTTTTATTGTTCAGCTTCGGCAGCAGCACTCAAATCATATGCGACATGCGTCAGAGTGGGAGAGGCAGTAGGAGTGAGATGGGGAGAGGGAGAAGATGATAATAATGGCAACGCACAAGACGAACAAAAGATTGTCATAAATTTTATTATATTTTACCGATATTTTGGCTTTAGTTTAAGTGCCACACAACAACGAAGACTGCGAAGACGGTGACAACGTTGACGTCTTGCTGTCTTTCAGTCCATCGATCTATCTATCTGTCTGTCTGTCTATCTCTCTTTTGCCAAGCTGCCAATCTGTGTTGGCTGTCTCTCTTCCTCTCACTGCTTTGCTTTGCCAGCCTGTTCGATATTTAAATGTTCTGCAAATTCAACAAAAGTATTTCAATTTGTTGCATACAAATTGTCTGCTAAGTGAATGCGAGTGTGTGCCTGCGTGTGTGTGTGTGAGTGTGTGTGTGTGAGAGTGTGTTTATGTGTGTGTGTTATTTGTTTATATGCTGATATGATGATAGCAAGCGAATTGTTAACTTTTTATCAGGTTGTTGAACTTGCTCTAGAGCATCTCCCTCTCTCTTTCTCTCTCTCTCTCTCTCTCTCTCTCCCTTTCCCTGTCTCATGCGCTCTCACTAGTAAGTTTTAGTGCGCTTTTAATTAAATTTACGACCGTTACATTATAAAATCCAACACGATCTATAATTATTATAATGGCTGTTAAAATGTTTCGGTTTTACTTTTAAGCGCTGATCGCACGAGGCGATAAATTCAATTTGCGACTTCTTAACAGGCTTCTAACTGGGACGCACTGTAGTGTAGACATGCAGACACACACACGCACACTATACACACACCTGATCACACACACAGACAGTCAAAGTAAAGCAGACAAGGTGACAAATGCTAAACACGTGTATCCAATTGGGCCACGATGTGTCTGAATCCTCGGCTGAGCTCGCAAATCAAATGCAACGAGAGATGGACACTGTGCACAGTGTGTCCTGTTCTGTGCGTGTTACGCGTGAGTCCATGCGATAGTTATAGATTACTCCAGTTGAAGAAGAAGTAGAAGGTTAGGGAAAGAGAGCGAAGACTAGAGAGAATTAAGAGTCTTCTTCTCTTTGAGTTCCCTAAAGGTTTCTCTACTGGTTTAACGACAAACTACTTTAGCTTCGTCGTTGTCATGAAATTAATTATGCTGATTCTTCTTATATATATTATAGGTCTTTATTTAGGCCTAATAGGTCTTGCTGCCTTAGTCTTTGAACAGGTTATAAGAAATATTTACAAAGTTACAGACACGTTTGCAAATGTCTTTGTACATTCTGCAAAGGAATGCGATGAAAGGATTTTTGGATTCTCAGTTTCTTATCTTAGTGATGGGCAACATAAACAAAAGACCCTATTAAAAAGCATTTGCGTTAGGTCCATCTCTAAGCTGGAGAATCGAGAAGGCAGCGTGCAACAGTGTTGCATATTTGCGCTTGTCTTCTTGGTCAGCAAATTAACGCTTGATTAAGAATGAGAACCAGGTAAGCAACCGGGCAAGCAAGCACTTAGCCAGCCTCGACCGAGCCGAGTCGGGCGCAATCTCTGCCTGGGTTCTGGTTCTACCGAGACGACATCCGAGAAGCCCGATGCATCCAGCTCTCGTCTCCCCTCTCGCCCCACTTGCCGTGCGGGTCTGCTTGAGTGAATGTCCATTTGTCTGTTTGTCTGCCTGCCCGTTCGGTTCTATGCCGCTCGCTCTCCCTCTCTCCCTCTGGCTCTCTATCTCTATCGTCTTGTGGCACTTTGCTGAAAATGTGTTGCTAATTGTTGCACTAAACTGTTGTTGGCATGCATTTGACAGTCAGTCCAAGTGATGGCCATCAAATTGGCACCAGCTTCAGCTGCAGCCCGACTCGCCTCGACTCGACTCTCGGTTCTGGCCAAGCTCCCAGAGACTGACCAAATTGCCATCATTTGTTTTTTTCTTTATTTATTTTTGTGTTTAATACTCTACAGCGTGCGGCGGAGTAAAGTACATTGGCCACAGCAGGCGTTACGCCTTGTAACTATCGCATAAAATACTATCGTACGGTTTTCGTATGAATGAATTCACGACATTGTAGATAGCGATAGTTAGCGTGTCAATTAACTAACATAGAATTTTGACATTAATAAATATATTTAATTAAACTTATCGATATCTTCCTGCATATACGACTTACAATAGTAAACGATAGTTTATATATTTACAGAAAGTCAAATATTTTTAGTTTCCCTTATCAAAACGAAATCTACTTTGATGAAACAATTGTTATAGCTTGCTCCCTACATATCGTATGAAATATCGATAACTAATGTCGATATTAAGTTAATTGTGTAGTAAAATATCGATATCTAAAGTTTCGATAGTTTTTTCTTCAGCTGTACTCGATGTCAACATCACAACAAAAGAACATTGAATTCTTTTTTCTCTTTTACTCGTTCAGCACCCTCCTATTTTCAGGGTATTCCGAGTTCGTCTATCGAAATGAGGATAATCAACTGGACTTTTCAGCTTTTTCAATTATTTCTTATATTCTGAAATTTCCCTCGTCTCTTCTTCTCTCCGTCTCCGTGCTCGTCTCATTTTGCCACAGCCTGTCGTCAATTTATTTTGATTGAGTTATTAAAATTCTTGTTTATGCACAAACAAATGCGGCACTTGCGTAATCAATTACGCAGTGAGTGTGAGTGAGTTGAGAGTTGTGAGTGCCCCTCGTCCCGCATCCCTGCTATGCCTGCTGCCCCCCTCAGTGTCATTTGTTTGCAATTTACAGCGGTTTGTTGTTTTACGATATTGTTTAATTGCATTTTAATTTCGCATATGGCAAACTTCCGCACGTCCGTTTGCTGCGTGCCACTGCCACTGCCACTGGCAGTGCCACTGCCGCTTCCGCCCAGTTGTGTGTGTGTGTGTGTGTGTGTGTGTGTGTGGCAGGATGTGCATTGTGCCTTAGAAATTGCCTCAATTTCGATTTAATGCACAATTTTCATCGGGGGAATGCCTAATTAGCATTGCTGCCGCATCTCATTGAAGCTGGGCGACACATTTGCATGATTATGCGCTCAGTTCCGGTCGATTTGATCGTATCGTATCGCATCGATTCGGATCGGATCGAGGCATATCTCAAGTCGATCGCAATTTCGCATCTCATTTGATGCCGATTACGATTTGTTGTTAGTTTAATTTGCCATTTGCATTCATTTAACTGTTCATAATTGATACTAAACGCCACTGGCAGCACTTGCTAATCGACGCCACACTTTGTTGCACTTGCCACATGCCACACTGCTGCTCCCTGCCTGCCTGCCCCCCAACTGTTAACGCGATTCTGTTGGGAATTTCAAATGATCTCGTAATGCTCAATTCACTTTGCACATTTATCTGCACTCTTTATATAATATTATGACTATCATGGTCAGTTTTCTGATAAACTAAGTTGCCATTGAAGTTATGCTGATGAAACATGATATAATTGTGTTTTATAAGCAAAGTAAGAAAAACTTCTGACTGACCTTAACAGTCAAGCGCAATCCGATGCAAATCAAGGCACTTATTTCATTTAAATCTATTCAAAAGTTTTTAAACCTATCAAAACCTATTCAAACTCAGTTGCAGTCCAGATTAATTGCATGAAATTGGATAGAGCTATTACCTATAATCAAACTGTAATACCCATAGTGATATTTTTAATATTCTCGTACATTTCATAAAGCATTTCTTAATATACCATTACCATTTCCTGATATACCTATTCAAACTCAGTTGTTGTCGCGTCTTACTTGTTGAAAATTTGTAGAATTCTTGCTTACAGCCTAATTGAGTTATTTTCATCAAGTTCTCAAATATCCCCGCACATATTACTATGTAAACCTATTCGAACTCAGTTGTTATTGAAGTTAATTCAATGAAACTGATGCTTATAGTCTAGATAAACTGTTTTCTCTAGTTCCTGCATATATTTCCGACTCCATCCAAGCAAACTCGATTGTTCTTGCAGCAGAAATTTAATACAGTCAGCTTAACTTTATAAACCCCCCGATTTCAACTATATCATTTTACAGATTATCGAAAACGTTATGCAAATTTCACAAAAATAACCTCTCGAGTTCTTCATAAAGATATTCTCTTAGACAGTCTATGAAATTATGAAGCTTGCAGAAAAGAAAAGACTAAAAAAAGAAAATAGCTACCATTATTGATGCTAATGGATTAATCGAGAGCTCTGATTTCTTTTTTTTTTTTGCGAAGAAATATTCCACTCGCGGAATCGCAACTTGTTTGCCAAAAAATATTTTCGTTAATAACATTTTAATCGATCACGAATAATTAAGCTAGAAGTGATATATCAATGCTCGAAGCAAGATAACTTAATTTTGGGAATAGATTTAATAGATTTGATGTCTTTATAGTGGCATAAAACTATCTAGTTGGGGGGACTATGGGAACTCTAAAGTTTCAACTGTGGGTGACTGCATTATCAATGCAGAGAAGAGGGGCAGAGCTTGTCAGGTTGTCAGTCGAGGGTTTTTTATGTCCTTCGGCGTGTCAAGCCATAAAGAAAATGAGAGACCTTAACTCATCATCATGCCAAATCCCCCCTCTTTCTCCCTCTCTCTCTCTCTACAGACCTGACTGCGGCTCGGTTTGTTCTTGTTTGCGTTTTTATCGGATCACAGATCGGGATACAATACACGATGCGATGCGATACGATGCGATGCGAATCGATTTCGATTGGATTTTGGGTTTTGTTTTGTTGTGTTTTTGTTTTTTTCGTTGACTGATTTAGCAAACAATAAAGCAATAAATCAATCAATTATCAGTTAAACGCCGGACCCAGAGCTGCAATATGAAAATTGCTCAAGCCGCAACCTTTTTTGGCAACTCTTTTTGTGTTTAAGCGCGGCATGAAAGACAGAAGCAAAGAGAGAGTGAGAGAGAGAGAGAGAGATGGGAAGTTGGAGAGAGAGTGAGAGCGATAGCGCGTGTATTTTAATTTGTCGGAAGTACAAAGAGCTGAGGCACACGGCTGTGCTATACCCCACGTACAAACTACAAACTGAGCTGAGATCGAGTTGGGTTTAAGTGAAACATTACGAAATATTATAAGAAACAAACAGAGTCTTAAATGTAATAGAAGTAGCTTACTTACAAACTAATTTACAGCTATTATGCTGAATACTTTATGATGAAACTTTACAGATCGATAAGATTAATCAAAAACAAGTTGTGTTAGAAGTTTGATAGATTGTGTTTACTTAAAAACTGAGTTATAGCTATTTTACAATTTGTTTCCCCTATAAATCAGGCAAACTTGGATCGATCGAAAGTTTCTTCTTAGTTGCCTCCAGCACCTGAGTCTACATGCCAAATTTGATAAGTCTAGCTCGCATAGTCTCTCAGATCCGAAGTGTTTCTACAGACAAAGTCTCGTCTCGTCTCGTCTCGTTTGGCTGATGCTGATTAAGAATGTACAATATAACACACACTCCGCCACTTGTTGCATACATAATACAATTGTGCTGTGTATAAAAACGTATCTGTCAGATACATTCGTACGACTGCAGGCGCAATTTGTTGACTGTTTTTGGATTTTAGCCAAAAGCGCGCACTGGCGCCTAAGTAGGTCAGCTCCAGCTCCAGCTCCAGCTCCACACACACAGTTCCCCAGTCCCGCAGTACCCCGTAGTCCCTGTTCCAAGGCCCCCTTTCCCAGACGCAGTCACAATAGTTGCCAATTTGGGCGCACAAATTCCTGGCCTGACAGGCTACAGACGACTCCAACGACGACGGCGGACGACGGCGCAGTCGACGCATGCCAATTAGCCCGGCCTGGCAGAGGTAGCGCCTGTTGGTATGCTATGTGGCTGTGGGGGCGCTAGCGGAGGGTGGGGCGACGCCCCCGTCAGGCCATTGTTGAAGACAATAAGATATCATTTAGAAGGCATTAAGACAAAAGCCACACAAAGTGGCGAAATATGCTTACGCATAATTATAATATTTGTCTCTAGCTAATCTATTGGATATATCTGCATATGCGATCCAGTTTATATTTTACAGTTGTGCTAACAATTCCGAATTATGAACTACATAATGGGGCGAGATATCACCAAGCATAAAGTATTGTTTATTATATTAATCGCCCCCTTTGTTCTCGCGCCACACAATTTATGCGAATCTCGCCGTCTTTTTTTTCGCAAATTTCCATGCATATTTATAACATATCGAACTATCGGGCGCGTATGAAATTAAGCATTTCATGCCTTTGGGGTTTTTTGCAATATTTGCCCAACTTTACAAATTAATGCTATTATAATGGATCCATTAGCATAGGCAGAGCAAGAACGACTGCTTCAATGGGGGGCAGAAGATTCGCTGTGGCGCGTGGCTGAGATTGGGCGGATTCTAATGCGAATTAAAGTGTGGGCGACATGGGAACTATAGTGTATTTAATAACACTATAATATGGTTCATTATGTTGTAGGTATAATAAAGTATTACGAGGGTCGTTTGATAAGTCCGTGACTTTTTGTATTTGCCGCGCACCTGCTCTAAATACAACACTGCTCCTGTCAGCAGTTATCGATTAACAGCTGACTGTAAAATTTTGAGAAAGCTGCGTTTTTTGGTTTGCGTTTTATAGGCATTGAAAGCAGACGATCTCGTGAATTTTAACGAAAATGGAAAAAAGTGAATTTCGTGTCAGCATGGCAAAATTTCATAAATTGGGCTACGAACTGCTACCCCATCCAGCATATTCTCCAGATTTAGCCCCCTGTGACTATTTTTTGTTTCCAAACATGAAGAAATGGCTCGGCGGTAAGAGATTCGGGTCATCACAGAAACAAACGACTATTTTGAGGGCCTTGAGAAAACCTATTATTTGGAAGGAATAAAAAAATTGGAAAAACGCTGGACTAAATGTATAGAGCTAAAAGGAGATTATGTTGAGAAATAAAACGCTTCTTTGACGAAAAAAATATATTTTATTCAAAAAGTCACGGACTTATCAAACGACCCTCGTATATTGTATTTTGTTTGTATTAGAAGGAACAGCCACAATAAGCTAAGAGAAACCAAGAAAGCAATTGATCTTTATCATAAACAGATTCAAACTATATTAAGATGATCTCTACAGCCAAAAATGTTTTCTTTATCTAAAGATGATACCTTTTTCTTAGATAGGAACTGCCTTTGGATGTTCCCCCATGAAAACCTATTGAGAAATGCTTTCTACTTTCTGCAAAGTTCTTTTCTACTCAGCCAGGAGAATATTCTTAGCTCAGTTGGATATTACGTTGTCGTAAATTTATATTAATAGTTGGTCAAGTCAAGAATTGACCTTAGACATCCCAGAGAAAGAGAGGGGGAAAACTGCTGACAAGCCATTAGACCTGCGGCCAGTTTCACAGCTCAAATGATCGGTGCGAATAGATTTATATAACGGCTTTCGTTAGTTTTGTCAGCTCAGCAAGAAGGAGTTGCAAAGGTGTCTTCAAGGGGCAAGGGGCAAGGGGGAGGTGTGGACTGAGGTCATTTGTCCCCTCTTGGTCTGTCATCTCGTCAAAACACACATCATCACAGAGAGGGCCGTCACCTGTAGCTGGTGCTGGTATTGCCTCAAGGGGGGCCACAAATTGGTTGCAAGAAGCTAAATATTTGCCAGAGAGCGCTTTAGCTAATGAACTGTTAATTTCGCCACAGTGCAAAAGAGATAGACCGATAGATCGCATCGAAAGGGGATATGCTGAAAGCTTAATTGTTTTTAATGGTCCAAGGGGGCGCTATCCCCCCTTCCCCTCCCCCTACTTCTCTCTCCTTTCTTGCTGTTGGTATGCGAAGCTCTTCTTTTTTTGGCACTCGATTATGCAAAGTCTTAATTTGACCGAAAAAAACACTTGGGCCACGCATTAATTGCCCAACCACAAATATGAGAAAAGCTAAGGAAAATCTATTGTAGAATTGGTGTGGGCATGTGCAATACCCTGGAAGGGTAGCGGAACTTCAGCAGTACAACTAAGCTACGCAGCGTATTAACCACTGATCTGTCTGACTTTGAAAAGATATCCTAGCTTTTGTTATGAGCAACAGGCTCTCCAAATTTCAGCAACTTAACTCTAGTTGCTCTATAGATATATCTAATACTCTCTTTCATATACCCTTATCATGGCATATAGTCTACCGATCCATTCATTTTGAACACATTTGCTAGCTATAGCTACCAGCAGTTGCCAAACCAAATTTCATCAAGCTAACTTCACGCATTGCTCAGTTCGCATAGTTAGCCACGCTGTGTATACCCTGTAATAGTCACGTTCGCATCGCCCTGGGGACACACGAGCTACTCGCGCCAAATATTTGGACAACATTTGTGGCTGGGCTGACTGGGACTGACACGGGGCTTTCTATGAGAAATATCAAATATGAAATATGATGTATGAAATACTGAAATATATATTCGATAATTGCGATTGCCGTTGGGATATATATATATACGGCAGAGTCGGACATGTTGTTGCTGATGTTGCACCGCTCTAATGGCATTTTAATAATAGATTACGATGATGGCGACGACAGGCCCCGAACAGACTCCGAACAGGCCCCGAAAACGGAACAGAGACCAACAAGTGCCCAAGTGATGAGCGCTGATGCTGACGATGCGCCCCGAAGACAAATGAGACGAAGCCACACACGAAAAGAAAAGACTGGCAAATTCTTGAGTGTGACCAGGTGTGTGTGTGTGTGTGAGTTCGTGTGTGTGTGTATGTGTGACAGTTGACAGTTAGAAAGCAAAGACTGAGAGACTGAGAAAATCTTCGAATCGCGCATTATTTGCATAATTAAACTGCTAATACAAATTGGCAATGGGGCGGGCAAAGAGACAGAAAGAGAGAGGGAGAGGGGTGGGAGGGAGAGAGGGTGACTGCTGCAGAGTTGCATAGTCTGAGAACTTGGTTTTGTTCTCACTTTGTTGGCTAATCATGCGCATCATTGTGCAACACTGAGAAGAAAGCGGCAGGCAATATAGTGGCAGTATAGTGCCAAGAGGGAGAGGGGGAGAAAAACAAATAACGCAAGTTGTTGCAACATTCTCAGAGATTCTCTCACACTCAACTGGCAGCGGCAGCAGCAGTGCCAGCGTTGCCAGAGTCCCGCAGTGCTGAAGTACCTGCGAACAATCCTATATGGTATGTATGTATATATTTATTCTTTTATGTATATTTATGTATGTATAATATATTAGGACTAGTATTTTTCGGTATACGGCAGCACTGTTTTGTGTATAAAGATAGTTGGCGGATACATAACATATGCAAAGATTTGATTAGATATACCTATATAGTTATCTACTTTTGGTATTTTTCTGGTATTTTCTGGTATTTTTGGTATTTTCCTGATATTTTTGATATTTTTTGGTATTTTCTAGTATTTTTCTGGTATTCTTTTCAGTATTAACTGCAGTTGTGTAAACTTTGTATACTTTTGTTGATAAGGAACTTCTCCTAAGTACTACTACTGCTTACTTGATAGTATTTATCTAGTTTTTTAGGTACATATATACTGCAGCAAATAAAACAAACGCATTCTGTCGTGCTTCAACGTCGTGTGCAAACTAATATGCAAGTCAGGCACAAAGTCAACTGACACGCAGTGGCAGAAGGAGGGGGGAGGGTGCAAAGAGTCAAGGGAAGGGGGGTGGGGGATTGACTGCCTGGGACTGGCATGTGGAGGATGCTGCTGCTGGTGTGGACTTAGTGCTGGGCCGAGCAAATGGCACAATAAATTCCCATGACAACTAATTTAGCTGGCAATGCGCAGCGTTTTCTCATCTTTGCCGCCAACGTTGCACGTTGAACGTTGAACGCTGTACGTTGCAACGTTTTATTGACTTCCAGTTCGACTTTGACTTTGTCTGCGATTCCGATTGCCATTGCCATTGCCATTGCTATTGTGACCGCAACTGCACCAGCGACAGCGACAGCGACTTTGTTGTGCAGTGTATTGTGGTGCCTTCACCGTTTTTGGTCAAATTATGTGGCATGAACTAATGATTGTCTCCGTCCCAGTGAGATGAGTCTGGCATTAAGTATACGCCCGCTACAGCAGCAGCAGCAGCAGCAGCAGCAGTGGCCCACTGTGCGCACGCTTGCCCCACTGTAGCCGCCCACTGTAAAATACAATTATTAACTTGCAACAAGAAGCTGATGTGCCTCGCGGCGCTGGCGGCAACAGCTTCCAATCTTGTTGACATTGACGCGATCGCGCCTGCCTGCCTGCCTGCCTGCTTGTGGCAAGTGGCAAGCAGCCAGTTGCAAGTTGCAGTGTCAGTGCCGAGAAGGCCAGTGTCAGGTTGGGGCCAAGCCAAGCCGAGCTGAGCTGAGCTGGCGGCTATAATTTAACACCCACGACTTGTGGCATGCCGCATGGCCTGAAATTAGCCAACATTTTGCAGTGCTTCGTTTCAATCACACACACAGACTGACACACAGAGAGAGAGAGAGACAGACAAGCAGACAATTTGTCCGGCAGGCCGATAAATCGATAGACCGATAGTCGTCGCCCTCAGTCAGTGGCGGCGCCTTGATCGTATAAAACGCAACGCTTTACGGCTTCGTTGTCAGCATCTTGTCAGGCATTGTAAAGTTTGCAGTTGCATAACTGCAGTTTAGAGCACGCGACATTTTGTCGCAAGTTTATGCCTCAAGGAGGAAGAGCTGCCTGCCCCAGGTATGGCATGGGGATGGGATGAGGCACCCAGGGAGCGCAACTAGAGATGAACACGAATGCGATAAGCCGATGAATTATGATTGGATGCCGCGCATATCTATCGGTATATGCGACGCTGGGTGGAGCTAGGTAGTGGGGGGAGAAGGTGGAGAGGGAGAAACAATGTTGTAGTAATGTTAACTAAAGAGAGAGAGGGATATGGAGAGGGAGAGAGGGGAAGACAGGGAGAGAGAGAGAGTGAAGGAGTTAAGCTAAGGCAAAGTTACAAATTTGGAAGGCAATTGAAGCTATACGAATTGGCAACTGATGTATTGCGAAGGGGGAGGAAAAAGAGATGAAAAGATATAAGGAAATGTAAGGAGATGTAGAGAGAAAAAAAAGAGAAAAAAAGTAACTGGATAAAAAGTGAGAAAGAATGAGTAAACTATCAAACTATAAAAAGGATATATGCCAATCTATTCTTAAATATAACTCAATAACTTATTTCTTTCCTTGCGAAGTCATTGCAAATTTCTTAAATTAAAGTGCAGACTAGAGAGACATCTCTTTGCCACAAACTTCTCCCCAGCCCTTCTCCTGCCTTCCCCAATAAACCTAAGAACTGAAGAACTCCCGTACTTAGATAAAACACCATACAGTACCCTTTGAGTTGCCCACACACATAAAAGTAAATATATTCTTTTGGTTTTATTGACTGCACACTCATATATAGTTGTAATTGTTGTTGTTGTTGCTATTGTTGTTTATCAGCATTGAAGAGGCAAACATTTTGGACGCTTCGCTGCATTCTCATCATTTTCTTAATCAGTCAAAACAAAAACAAAAGCAGCAACAAGACGAAGAGGAAGAGAAGCGGCGAGAGAAGTTTGTGGCATATGCCGCATCGAGGTACTTACGAGAGGTGCCTGGCGTAATTATTGGGTACAATTATGAGAGAGAGAGAGAGAGGGAGAGGGAAAGAGAGAGGGAGTGTGAGCGAGAGGGCAATAGGAAGCCACAGCTAGACAGACAAAGAGAGACAGCAGCGGAGGGGCACGAGGTGAGTTAGTTTTTGTCTCAGTTGGGTAATTAAGTCAGCGAGCATAGCAAGTGCGCAAGATGCTTCTACGTACCCCCCTCCCCGCGCTCTTCCCTTGGCAGATTCACAAAAATATACTATATATACTCGTATATAACATTATATAACCCCAGCTGAAGCGTCTCTTCTGCTCAGGTTCTGCTAGACTCTTTATGATTTATGATGCTTGAAAGATAAATTTCCTAAAGCGCTTGTTAACTGCGGCTGTCAATAGTCGCTCACCAAATGGTTGACTTACCCCCCTCCCCCTCTCCACCTCTCCCATTCTTCCTTCCTTCCCCTTGCTGATAATGTTAATGATGATAGTGTCAATGCTCTGTAGCGGTGAATGCGGCTCATGTCGAGCGTGCCACAGCAGCTGCGAGAAGGGAGGAAGGCAAGCGAAGAAGAACTTTACTTAATTCGTCGCCAAAAATGAGCTGAGATTACGCATACGCCCGGTGGGCCAAGACAGTCCCCTTCTGCCTTCCCTTCCCTTCCCTTCGCTTGTCTCTGCCTCAGTTTGCACAGTCCTAATTCCCCAATCCGAATCCCAATCCCAGCGATAGTCGTGCCTCCACTTCTGTCCATTTGGTGACTCTTTTTGATGTTGCCGCCTGCGCATAAATCAATACAAATGCAGCTGAAGGCAGAGGAAGGAGGCAAAGGCAGTGGCAGGAGGCAGGAGGCAGGAGGTAGAAGGCAGATGCGGAAGGCAGGAGGCAGAGGCAGCAGTAGCAACGTTGGCGTTCGTTTGCTACTCCTCAGCCTTGTGCAGCGAGTCTTCCCTCAGCCATTGGCAACAAATTAGATTTGCCGCATCTATGTGCCACAATCGGTTGCACAATGCATCGCCACATTGCTGCCACGCCACACATTTCGGCCTTCAACTGCGCATAAAATGCACAAATTTGATGGTCATCGATAACATGCAGAGAACCAAACAGGGCGAGGGAAGAAGAAAGAGAGAGGGTAAGGGGGGAAGATACATATCCAGATAGAAAGAGAGAGAGAAAATGTAGTAGGTAAACAGTTCAAAGCTCGTAAACCTTTCTGATGCACCTCTCTAAGCGATATAATCTGCTGAGGCTAATTGATTAATCGAAATTAAACGAAACTATCGATAAGTTTTTAGTTATCTTGAAGTATTCGAGTGTTCGTCATTTAGTTTACTTTGTTAAAAAGTTTAACTAATACAAACTGCACCATTATCGATATATTTTCGATATCAGTGATATCGATACTTATCGATGAGCTACGTAGAAATGCACGAAATTACTCATGCTCTACATTTGAATTGCATTATCGATATATTATCGATAACCACATATCGATACATATATGCACATATGTATGTAATATCGATAAGCACAAACCTTTCATAATAATAAAGAACATCAAAACTGCTAAAGACAAATCCCAAAACATCTCACCCATCACTATCGATATGACTTCGATATCATCATAACTTAGCACATCGATTAATTAACAAAAGCAGCAATGTCCAAGCTGACATATAATTCGCAATTAGTTCGAACACAACATAGACAAGATCACTGAAAATTGCTGCTCCTACTCTTCTTTCTTCACCTTCTCTCCCTCCCTCCTCCCCTCCCCTCATTTGAAATTATTGTCCCCAGACTAGACGACTTTCTTACGATTCCCGCTGATGTTTATGGACTTTTATCTGTAAATAAATTTTCACTTGATCTTCGTTCTCTCTGTTTGTTTTTTTCTCTGTTTTTCGGGGTCCCCGTTGTCGTCTAGACAACGTCACATGCTTCTCACACGCACTGTGGCCACATTATGCAACCAGAGATGCAGAGATATGATATACCGATATGACGATGGGGAGAGAGAGAGAGAGAACGGGGAGGGAAAGAGAAAAACTTGTTGTGACAGGTTTTAATCGGGCAGGAAATTCGACGAATTTCATTAGAGTTGAGAGTTCTTTTTGGCTCGAGAGTTTTCGTGAAGGTTTCATAAATTTCAATCAAAAAGAGAAGAAGAAAAAGTTCATTCGAAATTGGAAAATCAAATGCAAAATTGAGTAAAACGTTTTAATTGCAAATCGATTCGTTACGAAATTTAAATATTTATGTGAATGTGAGAGAGTAGCAATTGAGTGCATCTCCCTCTCTCTCTCTCCATCCCACTCTCCCTCCCTCTCTGCCTCTTTCTACCTTTACCAGCTAAGGTTTGCTCTTCTCTTCGGGCATTCGTGCTACCGTTAGAATACGAACTCATCAGCGACGTCGCTTTTCAAAAAAAACATTAATTAAATTAATTAAGCAACTCGTGCCAAGAAATTCATACGGCAACAACAGCAACGAGAAGAGGGAGAAGCAGCAGCAACAAAAACAACCACAAAGCGCAACTCTGCAAAAATGGGTAGAAAAATTGTTTGCTGCTTGAAAACGCATAATTAATGCGCTCAGCGCCCAGAACCAGATTAAAGTGCGACTGCGCAAGCCCCGCCTCGGCCCAAGCAGAAGCCGCCCCGCCCCCACCAACAGCAGCAACAGCATGACTAGCCTAACACACTAACAAAACTTACTAACAAAACACCCTAACGATTGCACGCATACTCAGTGCTCATTGTTTGATGGGTAAGTGAGACTGGAAGAAGTTGTCGGGAGTTAAAAATATTTCTATTGGTCCTATTAAACATATATACACAACTCGTTATTTGTAGGAGCTAGAACATTTGCACACTCTACATATCTATAGATAATTGTATTATCTACCTATAACTAAAATTTTACCAACATTCCAAGTTAACTAACTGAGATAAAGATCAAATACGAGATTCGCACTAGTTGCAGACAGGTTTGCCATCTTTAGCTTAAGCCTTGCAAAAAATTCATCATTATCAAAATCAATGCACAAATAACTGAATTATAAATAAAATATATTATTTACACTTTTTACAGGGTACTCCACAGTCGAGTAGTGTCACTCTACTCGCTTATTATTGTTAGAGCAAGCATTTGGTCAGTCAGGCTAATCAGTTAGTTAGTCGGGCATAGAGACAATACGCATGCTTCTTGCCTCTCCTTATCCTCCGTTCCCCTTCCCTACTCATTTGCTTTTTATTCTCTCTCTCTCTCGTTCTTGCCGTACTCGCGTTGCATACATCATAATTCAGCAGTTGCCGCAGTTGCCTGTGGCAGCACAGCTGATTCGGTAGCAGAGATAGCACTGAGAGTTTTTTGTTATTTATGTGCCTTGGCAATTGCAATGCAATTGCAATGCAACAGGTGCTGCTGACTGTTGCTGCTGCCTGCTGCTGCTGCTGCCTCCTGCCTACTCTAAGAAAGAGGAGGTAAGGGGTGCCTCCTTCTGTATAGTTGGGGCTACCTCCTGCAGTGGCAAAAGATTTTTGTCAGGCCAAAAGCTAAACCGATTTCGAAAAAGTCGTTTGTTGCGGTTTCCGTAGTGTGCAACTGAAACTGGTTAAAAACGGTTTTAGTTGTTATTTTCTTCTTCAGTCTTCTCTCTCGCTCTCCCATGCATATCGAATTGATGGAGAGTATTCATTTCCATTTCAAGTTCGTTGCCAAAGTCTTTTGCTTTGATCTCGCTGCGATGATTAAAAATGCAGCCAGGCTGCATATAATTTCTAAATCTGTCGCTGTTCTGACTAATTTTTCCCCTCTTCCTTTCTCCCCCTCTCTCGTCTCTCTCTCACTCTCGGTGTGTCACGAATAAATATTCGAGAAATGTCACATGAAAATTTGTTGCTTGCAAGTTTGTTGCCTCAGTCTTTGCTTGTTTTTATTTTCCTTGTGTGATACAAGTTCTTCTGCAACATTTAAACGCTTTTCTCTTGTGCTTGAGTGCTTCTTCTCGTTCATGTAAAGATTTGACATAAGTAGATTGATTTATTTATGGTACAGTTCTGTTTTTGGCAAGTTTGTTGCCTAAGTCGTTTCTGCTGGTGCTGCCGAAGTGCCCGAAAATGTTTGAAGATCTAACTTTGAAGTTTGTTGCCTCAGTCATTTGGTTTTTTTGATTGTTTCAAGTGCAGAGTCTTCTTACATTTCCCTCCCCCCCTCTTACACTCTTCTCCATATACTCTCTTCAGAAATCCATACTATAGACTTCTCACCTATAGCCACTATTCAATGAAATCCATCAGTTCGTTGCCCAAGTCTTTTTCGATAGATGACACCTCATTCATTCTCCTCCACTCACTTTTCCTCTTGTTTTCACACCCTACTGTTGTTGTTTCGGGAGACCCCCTGCAGGACTGTGCGCATAGTTTCACAATGAACTGACCAATTTGACGCGACTTAGTTCACTGTGCAACCTCAGTCCACACACTCCATGCCATGCCAGGCCGTTGTGAGCGCAACACGTGCCGCAGACAGGCAACAAATCAAACGATTGCCCAGGTAGCCAACACAAAAGGGCCCCAATATGGTGTTGTTGTTGTTGTTAGGCAAACAATCAAAATGGATTGAACCAATCGCAGGCTGTCAACACCGGCAACAACAACAACAACGAAGAGGGAAAGAGTGCGAAATGGATATAAAGTGGCGCTTAATTGCGAGCGATTAATGAGGCAAGAATTCCATCGGAGGCAGAGGCACAAGCTCAGGCAGCGGCACCGGCAGCGGCAGAGGCAGAGCCGCAGGCAGGTGTCAGATGTCAAATGTCAAAGCAATGGGCAAAAGTTTAACGGTGCTTTCAGCAGGTTTCGCCGCCGCATTTTAATCAACAAATTGCCGCCATCAGAGTCGCCTTAGGGTGGTGGTGGCAACTCTGGCAACGAACTTACTGCGCACAACGGAAGGTCGAACTCGATCTCCATGCGGAAAAAATCAAATCACAAAACGAAAAGCGAAATTAAATGTGGCTGAGAAATGACTCGAGGATGCTCTATAAGGTAATGAAGATTGCCAACTATGGTGACTATGTTTGAACTCAAAGAAGCTTTCTAGATCTTGGGATTCTTCAGTGATTGTACATTAAGATTGGGATGACAACAAAGAGATTTAGTTTTAGAGCTGGCTGGACTTTTGCTCACTGCATTTCTTTCAAAGCGCAACCTAAGTTGCTGAGGATCTTTCAACTGCCTGAAAGTTTTCTTTTTAGTATCATTAATTACTAGTTTGTTCTTCTTCCTACAACTTCCCCTTCAACTATATTTACAGGGTATGCCAGACAAGTGGCAAAGTTCTTTAACATTCTCCCCTCATCTTCAATCATTTCATCAATTCATTTTACTATTAAAAGTTTATTGTCAAACCTTGTTTCCAGTCTTTCTCCTACAACTTCCCTCTTCCACAACCTTTACAGGGTATGCCAGCCGCAAGTGCAATAGTCAATCGATAATAAATAATAAACAATGCGAGACAAACTGCTTATGACTCGCACAGTAACTGGCACAATGTGCGCATATTGAATACGCGAATTCGAATTCGAAAACGAATCCAATTCCGACTTCCACTTCACGACTTCCACTTCGCGCGACTCCCACATTGATTCAGTTTCCGATTCTCCCATTCCCACTCACAGGGCCTTCCCTTCCCTCCTCACCTTTCCCTGCCAATTTTCAATCCTCGTTTCGAAGAACGCGAACTGATTTTGATACGCGTCGCGTGACACAATTTCCAAGTGGGCAGGGAGAAGGCACCCCTCTCCAGGGGGACGAAGGTACAGTCAGGGGCACAGGAAGTGCACAGACTTGGAGCTTCTGGAGAAAAAAGCAAAACAAACAATCGACGAAACAAAACAAAACGAACGCATAATTAATATGGAGAACGTTGACAGTTGTCGTCGTCGTCGTAAATGGTGATCGAACTTCCGATCGACAACTCAGTGCGCAACTCAAATTTGGCAGAGCGACCGTCTCCCTACTCCTCCTCTCCTCCCTCCCCCTGGGCTGAGGCAGGTGCTGCAGGTGCCTGTCTGGAAATTCGTTGACGCGCATGGCAATTGCCACCTGTGGCGACGGCGGGGCAGGCAAGCTACCAAGAGGAGTGAGGGAAAGAAACAATCAAAAGAGACAGTGAGAAAGGCTGAAAGGTGCAAGGGGGAAGCGGAGGCAATCAAACTCACAAGAATATGTAAATTATGAAAGACTTTCAGCTGAAATACTCTAACTTGGGGTGGTTGAGTTCAGTTACTATATATACAAATGGTAACCAGACTTGGATAAGAAGTTGTAGCTGAGTTCTGAATCACTATTATTATATATAATTTATAATTAAATAGAAATATAGTACACTTAACTCCAGTCAAACTCCTTCTACTCACTACAAAGAAATCTCAGAAAATATTCTCAAATTAAAACTAACTAAATTTATTTTCAATCTAACATTCTTCATCCCAGTTGCATACCCCATTATACACTGCATTTGGGGAAGAAGAACTGAAGAATTGACAACAACAATAACAACATAAGCAACGAAAAGTTTGTTCGTTTTTTTGAGGAAATCCCATTAATGACAAAATCGATAAATTAATTTGTTTTCATCGACAAAATGCATAAATAAATGTAAATAAACAAACACACACACACACTGGCACACAAAGTGCCGTTAAGTTATACGTTGTCTTCTTCTCTTGAGTTGCTGTTGTTGTTGCTGGTGTTGCTTCTGCTGCTGATGTTGCTGCTGCTGCTGCTGCTGTCGGATCTTAAAGACAATATTAATTAAGAGCCATCCAATTCTCAGACGGAATCAATAACTTAATAAATTGCCTTATAAAATGCTCGCACAAGCGCAACGGGTGGTGACTTTTTAGTGGCACTGTTGTCCGCACACACACACACACGCACACACCCCACTGTACCCCGTCGATTCTATTGAATGCAAGAAAAACTCATTTGTCAAATAAATCAAAAATTTACCTAGTTATCACCTGCTGCTGCAGCCAAGCAGACAGAGCGAGCGAGAGCGCGAGAGAGAGAGAGAGGAAGATTTAAGAATTATGTTCAGTGAATAATCTTAATTTGTTAATTCACCAGCTTCGTGTGATAAGAATGAAACGAATCAGAGGAATTTCTTTGGTATTCTTCAGCAGTTGAAAGACATTTTTTATCTTTCTTCAGAGCCAAGATTGAGCTTGGATTCCATTCTGTTTAATTTTAGGGATGAAGGGTTATATATGATTCATAGTTGGGGGCTACTATATCACAGTCTATATATGGCAAAGGTAATGATGTGAAAGAGAATGAATAAGAATCATTGAAGTAGTTTCGCAATTTTAGAAAAAGATGTGCGGTCTTCTTTCTTCTTTATATTACAAATATTCCTGACTATATTTATTTAATATAATCTTGTTACAGAGAGATATATAAACTATGTTTAATCATGTTAATTTATAGTACAAGTCTTCACATCTTTCCCTACAGAACTAATCCTGTCATAACTCCCAAAAGGAAGCTCAACCTGAACTTTGCATGTCGAACAATTGCATTGGCTCCTCTGAACTCTGTTTCCCCCACAGCTCTTTTCAACGACTTGTGTGGCAATCTTTCTTTATCTTCGTGTGTATGTGTGCAACTGTAAGTGGTATTAAGTCAGCCAGTTGCATGATCAATGTGTGACAAGCGGATTACGCAATCATATGCTCAGAGAAAGAACGGGGGACTCATGAGATCTATCAATTGACGCTGCTGACGCCCGGAAAAGTCAATCTGAAACTGACTCGCAGACTGAGAAACAGAGAACTGAGAAACGGAGAAACAGAGAAAGAACTTGGGAACGAACGAAGAATTTGCCACATTGATATTTAAATATGCCGTTGCATTAATCATGAAATTACTTGCACAAGCAACGACTTGCGAGACCATTTAAAAGCAAATTAACAAGAGAGAATAGAAAGGAGAGAGAGAGAGAGAGAGGGAGGAGCGATTGCAAGAAAAGACAGATATGACTAGACTGCAGCGCGATCTAAACACTCTTAAGATGGCTTAGCTGCAAGAAATATGCAAAAGTATCTTTCGATTATTGAAAAGAATCTGCGAGATATGGCAAGCTGATCGCAACTGATATTGCGCAATATCTAAGCCAGCATTATTTATTTATTTTTTTTTTTATTTATTCGTAGCGATGAATCCAGAGAGCTGAGGTTCGTTGAGGTTAGCGTAGCACATTGAGCCTCTGAGTCATTATACCCCACTCGAGTGGAGTTGATGCAGTTGCAACTTGCAACACTTGGCCGTGTCATGTCATGTCGTGTCCACTCGTGACACTCATTAGGCCGACTCGCTGGCAGAGCGTGGACTACATCAAATTAGAATGAATCGACGAGTTTCTCCCTCTCCCTCCTCCCCTCTCTTTCTCTCTCTCTCTCTCTCTGTCTTTCTCTCACGCTCTCCATTGATCAAACAGCTAGCAGATCGTTTAATTGAAATAATTTTCTATAATTAAACAATTAAATCAGCAAATCGGCAAATCAGCGCGCCGACTTTGAGCCAGTCAGCGAGTCGGCACTGAGTAATGCCATCTGAATCTTTCAGATTCGAATCAAGTCACGAACTCTCTCGAAGTCCATGAGTCAAATACCACAATATACGCCCAGATCCAAAAGTGTCAGATACTTGAACTAGTCCAATAAATCACAATGTGTTGATGCGATTCATTTTCAAGTTGCTGTAAACTATTTCCATGAAATTTTCAAGAGGGTTAAAGATTATTGCGAAGATCAATTTATATTTATATTGAAATGGGTGGAGCAGACAGTCCTTTGGGTTTTTTCTTTTAATTTCCTATAAAATTGAATCAGGTTTAATATATGTACTGCTTAGATCGGCGGAGATATATCGCGCGGACTTACGTTGTTACCCCAACATCATATCTCCGCGCCACATGTCGTTACCCCGCGTGTAATCACAGCATGAAGTAACGAGTCATACGCAACGTGTCACGCGTCTCATAATTCGTAATACTCGCATCACTCTCTTTGGGATCATCATCTTCTCCTAGCTGTGGTGGTCTCTCCAATGTGGCCAACCCGCTGCGTTCACTAATTTGGGGTCATAAACTTTTAATACTCATCTCGCCCATTTAGACTTATCGAGAGAGGAGCCTGAGCCTGTGCGCTGCCATAAAGATTGATCGACCCGAAAGCCGGGCGCAACAAATAGCCATAAAGAGCCCCAAGACTGAGTACCCCCTTTGGCAGTATCCAGTTGTGCCTGCTGCTGTGGCAAGTTGATTCTCTTCTCGTTTTTCGGTTAAGTATTTCTGCTCCTTCTGCCGCTTATTTTATCCGAACAGAATCTGCGTTGCGCCATGTTAAATATTTATTTTCTTTTGTTCTCTTTTTTTTTGTGTGTATAAACATTAAAATGCATTTCGTAGTCTTCTACATCGTTGTTGTCGTCGTTGTCGTGTGGTACGCCCCATGCGAACAACAAAAAACCAACACGAAACAATGCAAAGTTTTGCAAATTCTTCTTATCGACAGAGGCACAGAGGCAGGAGAGAGGGAAGTTGGAGGGAGGGGGGTAAATTTCGCATATCACGTTGCAATTTCGGAGTCGGTCACCTGCGCATGGCGTGCGTGTATCGTTTTGCATCTATCTAGGTCCATTTCCACGCCCCATTCATCCGGTGGGCGGGGGGACTAGCTAGCGGTACGGTCCAAGGAAAAGCCTTGGCGCGTGCATTGCCCTAGGGGTTATCAAGCGCGACCGGGACGGGGAGAGGGAGAGTTGGGAAAAATTCAGGGGGA
The DNA here is from genome assembly GCA_018904595.1 of Zaprionus indianus. Taxonomy (NCBI): domain Eukaryota; kingdom Metazoa; phylum Arthropoda; class Insecta; order Diptera; family Drosophilidae; genus Zaprionus; species Zaprionus indianus. The sequence goes on from JAEIHA010000344.1 coordinate 3,563,762, forward strand.
ACAGGGGGGAGGGAGCAGGCAATTCAAACTGAAATCCCGACTTAATCTCAATTTGAATGCAAACAGCGAGAGATGTTGACACTTCACTAGACAATTTGCATCGTGGACATTAGCCCGTGCACGAAATGCCGTTGCCTGGCCTCGTGTAGCCACAGTGCAACCAAACGAATCAGGCAAATGGTGAAATATGAAAAGGTTTCTAAGTGTACGAAAGTGTTTCTTCCTTTGCTCAAATTAATGTTAAACAATCGGATTCGATTTCCTTTCCTGCAGATTGTGATTTGTAAGGTTTTTGGTTTTTCCCTTGCATTCTCTTTCTAGCAAAAATGTATGAAATCAACTCAAGTTACGTAATTTATAGAGCTGAGAGCCATTTCCATTTGGCTGAATTCAGTTATCATTCTTTATATCTACAAAAACCCAACCAAAAGTTATTTCATCATTCATTTAAATAGTTCTTTTTTAAAGTAGATTGCAATTCTTAAGAAATGCCTTGAAAAATTCTTAGTAATATTAAATATTTATTCATAGTCAACATTTTGTTCTCGATTCTCATGGCTTTGCACCACAGTGACTGGTACGCAGCACACAAACAAGTAACACCCACAACTACTTTGCGCAAATACCCTGTACTCACTAGAGGTGCTAGATTGTTCTACACTAGCTGCACTAACACTCATTTTGAGAATTGAAATTACAACGGTGTCGAATGTTAGGCAAGTTAGTGTTATCAGATTTGGGATACCAAGGTTCTGGAGAGAAAAGTAAGGTAGTGTAGTAATCTGGAAGGGTACTGCGCGGTACAAGCACAGTATTGTAGGCACCATATGTACTGCAAGGGCAAAACACGGTCTGCAAGGATAATGGATAGTTTTGAACTGAATGGTACTGTACAATAATGTAAGTACTGCAAGGATACTACAAGGTACTCCAGAATTTCGCAATGTACTGCAAGGTACTGCCTAGTTCTATAGCGTAGTGCCCGGGAAATGCACTGCCTTGAATACTACTAAAAGGGTACTGCAAGATACTGAAAAGGTACTGCAAGGTACTGAAAGGTTATTTGCAAGGTACTGAAAGGGCACTGAAAGGTACTGCACGGTACTGAAAGGGTACTGCAAGGTACTGCAAGGTACTGCAAGGTACTGAAAGGGTACTACAAGGTACTCCAGAATTCCGGAATGTACTGCAAAGATAATACAAGGTACTGTCCGGCCCTATAAAGTACTGCACAGGTAATGCACTGTTCTGTAAGCTACTGAAAGGGTACTGCAAGGTACTCCAGAGTACTGCAATGTACTGCAAGGTACTGAAAGGTACTGCCCAGTCATAAAGGGTACTGCAATGTAATAGAGCCAACAGCAAGGTGCCTGGAGGGTTTTGTAGATTCCTAAAGGTTCCATCAGTGTACTTGAGAGCACAACAAAGTAATAGAGAGAGAGTATTGAAGTGTACTAGCGGATAGTGCAGGGTGTTACAGGGTATTCGCAAGGTTGGGCACACCCTCAGCCACTTGCACAATTTGGTTTACTTTGTTTTTTAGTTGCTCGCCTGCTCTACTCGAGGCACATTTCAATTTCAATCGCTTTTCAATTTCAATTTGCACCACCCGCTGCCGCTGCCGCCGCTGCTGCTGCTGCTGCTGGTGCTGCCGCTGCTGGCGTCACGTGTCCGTCCGGCGTTGCTCAGTGGCCGCGCGCGTAACTGGCACACTCGAGTTCAATCGAATGCCACAGCAGGTGACGTCTCGACATTGTTGTTGCTGTTGTTCTTGTTGCACGGTGCACAGTAATTGCGCAAGATTCGAGTGAGAGAGAGAGAGAGAGAGAGAGAGAAGCAAGGCACGAATTGCAGAGCATTTGCATAAATTTCACTTGCATGGGCCGAGATCGAGCGACCACCACAGGGAAAACTCGAAACTCGAATTCACTTTGCCACCAGTGCGTAATGCCACATGCCACATGCCACCAGACACTTGCCACTTGCTGCTTGCTGTTGCACACGGTCTCGTCATAAACATAAACAATGATTAGGCGGCTGCCTCCTCTTGCGTTTGATGGCTCATTAAAACGGTTTCCCGATGACTCCCAACTGCCTCCGACTTTGAGCTCCCAACTGCGATGCTGCCTTAATCTGCACACCACTGTGCGGCCAGGGACGGGAGGGGGGTTACGGGATCCCGAGGGGTCTTTTAGTGCAATTGTGTGATCAATTCTTTAGTCAAATTATTACTGAGAACTGTATAGATCGGGGCAACTGCAATTCAATTAGAGCTCATAACTGAACTCTGATCCCACTATATCTCTGTCTCATTCTTCACCTCTCTCTCTGCCTCGCACACTTCTTCCCACCTTATCTTTATCGCTGGCTTGCCAACAGTTTTATTATGCCATAAATTTTAAGCACATTTTGATTGCCTTGGCGAAATATGCCAAACCTAGAAAAACATTTGATGGAAGTGCAAAGGGGGGGGAAGACTGACTACAACTCAGATGTTATAGTACAGGGTATACAGGAAATATGAATAGCTCAATAGAGGAGGCATCGGTAAATGGCGTTGAGCTTCTATCTTTGGCATTATCATACACAGCTTCCGCTTAGTTCTTCAATAAACAACTCGTTCGCTTTCACAACTTTCCCGATTACCATACTTTGTATGGGCAAATGGTTGGTACAATGTATTGTCAACAGCTACAGATTGTTTAGATCTAATGCAGTGAGGTGGGAAGGTAAAAAAAAGTCAGTTAGGGTATGAGCTGTTTAACTTGTATATCCTCAATTATTTGGAAGTTTTTTAGCTCTACCTTCAATGAAGTATAAGTTACGTGAGTTTGGCAGCTGTACCAGGCATAAAAGTAAATTTCGAAGAGGTTTGCCAACATTCTAAAGAGAATGAAGTGCATGCCCAATTAAGTAGTCTCTTATAGACTCCAAGTTACGTGAGATTCGAATACTATAACAAGCATAAGTATAAGTATATAAATCCCTTTTCGTTCCAGTCTTCTCGCTCCTACGCTACGGGAACATCAGTGGGAAAAACACCTTAGACATTATCAACCTTGATTTGTATAAGCTCAGCCTCGTTATGGACCATTCTTTTGTTGTGGCCAGGGCGGCAGACAGGGCGGGGCGTAGCAAATCGAATTTGTTGACAATATTAATTACTGCACTCACTTTGAAAATGCTGCCGAATTTAGTCGGTCCGAACCTAAGAAGAAGAAGGTGCTGCTAAGCTGGCAGCCAGAGCTAATCGCCGTCTCAGTCTCTACGAAATGTGTCTATAATTAAAACATTTGGCAGACGGGAGGCCTGAAGAAAAACAAATCATGTCAGAGATCAACTAAAACAATAAGCGCCAATAAGCAGACAAAGCAAATGTGCAGTTAGCTTAACGGTGAAGCGTGAAGAAAAACATAAATAAAAGTCCCCAAAAACAAAAAGAAGACCGACACAAATCAACAAAACTGCCAGTTCTACAATATGAACCCCCCCCCACCATTCCCTCCTTTCCCCTTTCGATCGATCGATTTGGTGTTTTCCAAAACTGACACATGAACTTTGGGCCAAGTTCAGTTTCGGCTGCTTTTGCTTTTGGTTTATAAATCTAAAACTTAAAGTACCGTACGACTTTGATAAAGACGCAACAACAGGTCTCTGGCCTGGCCATCTCACTCCCTCTCTCTCTCTCTCTCTCGCAGCCTCTCAAAGCGATAGATACTAGTGTGAAGACAATACAATTTCGAATGTCTTTCGGTTGCCCTTTGTTCGGCCCCGGCCGGCTTGGATTGTTTTGTCGTTCAATCTGTTCGTTGACATTTGTCAACCTCTCGTCCCCAACTCTAATTCAATTCCAATCGGATCGGATCGGATCGTCTCGTATCATAGTCGAGCCACTGTCCACTCCACACTCCAGTCCAGTCAACAATTCATATCGCATTCGCTGCGCCATTACATTCTTCTTTTCCTGCGCTACGATTTAAGGCTATTTAAAGCCATTCGCCAATATATTTAGAAACATCTTAAGTATTTTCGACATCATCATTATCATTATGATTGTGATTGTGAACGTGCCTCGATATGCCCTTTTGTTGTCGGCATTTGTGAATTATATCATCGATTTGTATGGCACCTAAAAAGAAATGAAGGGCAAAGCCGATTGCGTTTCTGTCTGTCTTTCTTCGTTTTCTTTATCAAAATTGATTTCGTTTCTGACATCTCTTTGCAAAAGGGTGCTATTTTTGAACCTACTGCGACTTATTGATTGGGAATTCTTAACAGAAACTGTATTTACGTAATACCTTCTTTGCGGCTCTTCGAACATTATCAATCAATACATAATATAATAATATTATTCCATATACTTTATTCCAGCTTAAGTTTCTTCTTCTTCATATTTTTCTACAACTTTTTTATTATTATTATAATCTTTGTCAGGTGCTAAACAACATGCTTAAGCTTGTTCATTTTTAGTTTTATGTTTTATGCTCTTGCCATAAATTCCAGCGGCAAATAACATTGCTAATCTGCTAAGTAATTGCAGCGAACAACTATGCAGCATCTCCACATATTTGTACCCTGTAGGGGGGGGCAATGCCACAAGGTATGCTTGCTTTGTGAATGAAAAAAGAAAGAAAGATGTTGGAGCAACAGGTCTGGAGGTTAGTCTGCCTATAATGAATAGATTTGTATGCCTGCAAAGCACAGCATAATCATTTAACCTCAAGGAACTCAGGAACCATTCTAGTTATCTCTATAAAATTTGAAATAAAGTTTAATAATTGCAAACTTAGTTCATTTCAAAGGTTTCTGTTCATTAAACTTGCTGCAGTTCGCATGAAATCATTTCCAAATACCAAGCAAAGTCACATGCAACTTTAAAGGGTGTTTGCCAGTCAGGCAATGGTCTACTTTCTGGCTCTAAGTGGGTGAGGGTCTCTGCCAACAGTTGATGAGGCACAGCTAAGGAAGATGAAGATGAAGAAGAAGCAGAAGAAGAAGAAGAAGTAGCAGCAGCAGACGCCCAACACGCCCCCAATTTGTAGCAGGCAGAAGTTGCTGATTGCGATTGGAAAGTTCAAATCAGGCAAAAAGGGGCGTGGCAAGAGCCTTACATAGTAAGTCTAACTAGGGGGATAAAAAGTGAGTGTTTATCGGCGTGTGTGTGTGTGTGTGAGTGTGTGTTTGAGTGTGTGTGTGTGTGTGTGTGTGTGTGTAAGAGTGTATTAGCTGCGACTTGTTAGCAGCAGCAGCTGCGTCATTAATTAAGCAGGCAATGGCGAGGGAAGGCGAGACAGCGAGAAAGAAAGAGAGGGAGAGCAGCCTGGAATGCCACAGATTGCTGCCGATTGTTGCCGCCGTCGATGCTTATCAACGTGCAACGTCGCGGCAGCAGCTGATGATAAAGTTATAAACGGAGCAGTTTTTGCGTCAGGCAAGTTGCAACAAGTTGCAGCAAGTTGCAGCAAGTTGACTGTCGAAAAATTTGCAAACAAATGAAATATTTGCGCTGCTTGTGTGATTTAGTGCAGCCTCGCGTAATTGCAAACGCCGCCGGTGTGCCAGTGTGGCATGCAACGCGCCCCCATTCCTCCCTCCAGACTGTGGCAGCTGCTTGTCGGCCAGTCAGTCCTGGCCCGGTTTTTGGGGAGGCCAGGCCACCACCTGTTTGGCCTGTTGCATGGGCGCGATGCCTGCGATGTTGCATGCAACGCCTTCTTAATGGCATTTGGAAATTTGTCAATCGCGCTGGCGGAAGTGTAAGAATGAAGAAGAAGAAGAAGCAGACTGCTTTGCTTTGCTGCCTCTTGTGGAGAGAGACAACTAACGAAGCAATTAATTTGGCTTGGCACGTTCTGCCTGCCACACGTTCTGCCTCACGCTGCCTCATGCTGCTGCAATTTGAGCTGATGTTGCGCTAAGTGCTGCCAATGGCTGCGGCATCATTTAAATGACGAATTGAGCGTCGACTCTCCGAGGCAAGCGAGGCAGCCAGGCAACTGACGAATGCAGTCGAGACGAGACGAGACGAGACGAGACGAGACGAGACACTGCGCCACGCGCCGCCAATGTCTGTGCCGAGTTGTAGCGACATATTGACAGACGCCTGATAGACCCGCCACAGCGTTAGTGTGTTGCATGCAGCTTGCCCGTCTGTGGCATGCAACAGCAGCAGTAGAAGGTGCTCTCTAGCTCGCTCAACATGTAATGCGATGTTGCCATCGCAAAACATCGCCAATTAAATCGCACCCGGACAACAAGACAACAAGTGTCGCTCAATGATAACTTCATTTGTATTCAAACTGAAAGTTGGCCAGACTGTAACGCATACCCTGTAAATAGGGGCTGGGAGAAGAGTACTAGGAGCAGGCCTGGGTAGGAAGGTGATTTAATGTTGCCCTGGGAACAAAGGTTGCCTGTTGATGAGTTCTGCAAGGTTTTAATTGTGTTGTATACCCTGTAAACGAGAAAAATAATGTGGGGTAGTCACTGCTAAGGCCTCTTACTCAACTTAACGTTACGCAGAGTAAGTTTACTTTCCCTGGATACAGAACAAGGCTCTTCAAAAGGTTTGAAACTGATGTTCAATGAATTTTATCACAATGTCTGTCCAAGATCTAGCAGACCTATATCATTTTTTTCTGCCACAACCTCCTCATCTTGCTAGTAATTGTCAACAAAGTTCAAGAGTTATCGATCTTAATAATAATATTAACATATTCCTTGCAGACTGAACAGATTTCATGACAATCGAATTACGCATTTTAGTCAAATGTTGCCCTACTAAGAAAGATTGCTGTGCTCTTCTGTTCCCCAGGGGAAAAGATTACTCACGCAAAGCAGTCTTGCGTTTTTGCGCATTTGATAATTTCACGATAATCGTAAACAATCGAGCTGGAGATCATCGATAATATTTGCAAAATAAATTGGGTCAAGTGAGTCGCGACGAAGACGGTCCACGTAATGCCAATTTAGCTGCGTATTACCAACTATTGCCATATTCAGAGCTGGGTTAACATGGCTGGCTAGCTAGCCTGTCTAGCTATCTGTCTATCGATCGATTGAACCCCCTTCCTCCTCCCCTCAATATATGCTAATCAAGTGTGCGTGTCCATGCGAGAGAGAGAATCGAATCAAATCAAATCAAATCAAATCAAATCGAATCGAGAATCGCGCTTTGAATTGAATGAAGCGTCGCGTTCAACTGTAAATGTTGTACAATATAATCGAAATAGTCGAACAACAACAACAACAACACAATGCACAATTGGCCATTAGCATAATGATGCCATAAAGCACAGAGGCGTAGAGCTGACAGGGGTGTGGGGCATACTGGGTGCTCTATGAGTCTACAGAGAGAAAGAGAGAGAGAGAGAGAGAGAACGAGCTTAGGTATTTGCAAAGAATGCGACAATGCATACCAAATGAGTATGCCAAACATGTGGCTTACCTGTCCCCCCCCTCCTCCTACCCCCGTCTCTGTCACTCCCCCTCTCTTGGGAGTACTTCAGTGGGTTCTTTGCTCATGTCAACAACAAAATGTTCTCTATGCGTCGTTTCGTTTTATGACAATTAACACGATCATTCTCCACCTCTCTCACACTCACTTCAACTCTTTCATTCTTTGCCTGTATATGGTCATGTTTTAGGAGGAGAGGCAGCAAGGGGGCAAGCCAGCAGTTGCATATGGAGCTGCTCCTCTCTCTATCTCTCTCTCTCTCGACTCATCGTATATGGCGTAATAAAGTGACGTCTGCTGCCGCAATGCGTCGTCGATGTCAGCGTCATTGCCACCTCTTTGCTTGTCTCTGTCTCTCTGTGTGTGTGTGTGCGGTGTGTGTGTGTGTGTGTGTGTGTGTGAATACTCACGTTACAGCTAGGCGCAGACTGCTTGTTGTACGTGTGTGTTTTACTATTTGTTGCTTAGCCTTAGCACTTTTATTTACACTCTATTTAGCGTAATTCTCAGTTGTCTCCTAGCCTCTCTCTCCCTTTCTCTCCATGCGCCTCTCTCTCTCTCTTCTTCTCTCCTTACTTCACCTAGCTCCTCTTTAGAGTTGCATAATACCCTTTACATTTATTGTTCCTTAAAGATCTGATATTTTAAAGTACTTTATAATGTTGGCAGATTTATCAGTTGATTGAAAAATGAGAGAAGAGCTTTACTTTTTCTATATTCTCCTCTTTGTCATTGCAGTTGCAATTCTTCAAGAGCACATACCCAGTTCTTTCATTCTAAGCAAACAGTATCTAGCTCAACGCAAAATAAACAAAAGAATCAATTTAAAATTAATTTAATAGTGCCAAATTCCAATGGAGAAGATTCTTCCAGCTGTTCTTGCATGTTCTTCTGCAGATCCTTTCACACTCTTTAACCAAATTCTGCAGCATGTGCTGTCTTTATACACATTATAAACCGATTATTAGAGCAAAGTTATTCAAAAAGAGTGAAGAATTCGAGCAGAAGAATCTGTAGACGAGCGTCGCGTAATTGCTAAATACCCTGGACACAAAACGAATCGCGTCGCAGCGCAGCTTGGAGCGTTGCGGGCTGCACAGTCGTGATGTCATGCCGAAGACCCAAAAGCCCCAATGCAAATCGCCAGTGTGGAGGAGAAGAAGGAGGCGCAGGCGCAAGCGAAGCGAAAGAAGACACACACAAAGAGAGCGCAGAAGAAGAATTCAACGTAAATTCCAAAAAGGAAAATGAAGTTGCGAATCTAAATGGGAAGAGAAGAAAGAGAGAGAACGAGAGACAGAGAGAGCGGGAGGGAAACAAAAACTGAAAACTGGTTTCTCCCTTTTCCTTTTCAAATACAGTTGCTTTCCGAGAACGCCGCCGAAAGAGGCAACCCAAGAAAGGGAAAGAAAGAGAGGGAGAGAATGAGAGAGAGAAAGAGAGAGAGAGAGAGGGAGACGGGAGTGGGGTGCAGTGGGCAGGCAGAGTCTTCGCCTCGCAAAAAAGGCAACATTTTGCAAAAGGGCGTGAAGGAAGCGCACAGAAGAATCGTGTAGCCCCAGACGCGACGCCAGACAATCGATTGCGTCTTCGCCGTCTTTCTTTCTTGCCTTCAGTTTTTTCGTGGCGTTCTTTATGCGCTTGCGTTGTCTGCAGAATTCTTCTTGGGCGTGTTCGAAAAATATTTGAAAATTGCATTTGCTGCGCTGTAGAAAAGTAAAACCAAAGAAAAAAAAAAAACAAAAAGAAAAAGAAAAGAAACCAAGAAGATTTGCTGTTAGTGTTAATGCCATTTCTAATTTCGCTGATTTATGGGCCTGGGCTCCAAAGCAGCAGAGGTACAAGAAGAAGAGGCGGCAGAAGACTCTGAAGAGACTGCCTGGAAGACTGTGCGGAGGATTCTGAGTCACATGACCTGCCTGAACTTGCCTTAATGGCTTTTTATAAGTCTCTCCACAGCTAAATCCCTCTCTGCCTCCCTCTCTGGTCCCCTCTCTCTTCCCTTCTCTCTCTCTCCGCCTCTCTTTCTTCTGCTCTCTCTGAAGCTACATTAAAATGCACTCAAAATGCAATTCATAATTCACAACAACAGCAACAATCAGAAGGCAACAAAAGCAACGAAGGCGTCGACGACACTTGGCCAATATATTCGTTTTCGTTTGAATAACAGTTATGTACATAAGTATATGCACGACTGTGTGTGTGTGTGTGTGTGTGTGTGAGTGTGCGATAATTTCCATATGCCATGTGCGATTTTAATTTGTTTACGAGCACTTGGCAAGTCTGACGCACACGTTGAACCGCAGCATGCCCTGTGCATTTGACATAAAGGGTATCTGCAATGCTCTAGAAGGTTCCTAGTCATTGATTTCCTTATTAATTCTTATACTGGGTATGTCGAAATCATTCATATTAGTTTTGTATAACTCAAAGTTTTTTCCGGCAAGTTTATTTCAGTACACTGGGTATTCCCCAGTCGATCATTCATGCACCTCTTTGCTTTCTTTTCATACCTTTTTTTACTGGATTCTGCTTGTGCTTCTTTATTCATATCTTAAATATTTTTGTTTACACGCAAATTTGTGCAAATATTTACAAACGAAAAAAGGCGCAACTTGTGCGAGTGTGAAAGAGAAAGGGAGAGAGAGGCAGCGAGAAAAAAGAGAGGCGTATAAAAAGCGAATTCCATTCGAACTACAGTTAGTTATTGAAAGAGAAAGGTCACAGAGGGCAAAAAAACAAAAGTTACACTCAAGGTTCCTAGAAAAGTGAATAGAATAGAAATTTTGAATTATTTACGATTGGAATTGTTGGTGAAGAAGAAGAAGAATATATTATAGAAGAGTGTAGGAAATCTTTTACAATTATTTTAAGTCATAATTTAAAGAAATTAATCTAAGGTAGTAATAAAGTTATAATAATTATTTGGGAATATCTAACCAAATGTTTGGTTGCTCGAGAGTCTTCTAAAGGTCTCCTCACATTATTTTTAAGACTACTTTTTTATACTAGTAGTTTCTACAATTATTTAGAGAAGAATTTGTAATAGAGATTTGTAAAACAATCATTAAAGAAGATACTGATAGGATCTCCAAGGAACAGAAATCTCAACATACTTAGTAGAACATAGTATGAACTTCTATTCATAGTGCTGAAACTATCATAATCAGCTCTTCTACTCCTGTTCTTTCGTACTCCTTTGCTTCCTTCACACACTTTTAGCTTAAACTGCTTGAGAATTTCAATTGTAAAGCATTCTTTAGCCTTGAGTGTTTAACTTTTTCATTGTCATCTAATAAAGTCGAGTGCAAGTTTCAAGTTTTCTTGCCAGATTCGTTTCGTGTACAGTTGTGTTGTGTGGCGTCTAATGGCGATCGCAATCAATTTGATTGATTGGCGGGCGGACTGTCGAGCAGCGGGGAGAAGGTGGTGGGCGGAAGGGAGGGGGAGAGGGGGTTAACGGGTGACATCGAGAGAAGATAATACAGAGGCAGAAAAAGAATTCCACAAGTGGAGCCAAGCCGAGAATAATGAGAGACGAGACGAGACGCCTGGCTTGAGTTGTCATTCACAATGTTGCCAGGAGGCAGCAGCAGCAGCAACAGCAAGTGGCACGTGGCAGGTGGCAGCTGCAGCAACAGAGTGTGGTGCCAGCAAGGGGGAGAGGGGAGGGCAATTATGCGAATTGAGAAATGATGGCAACCCGGTAGCGTCAGCAACACCGGCTTCACATTAATTGCATTGCGCATTGGCCGACCAATTAATCTGCATGATAATCGTATTAATTGATGACGTCGACGCCGCAGTCGACGCTGACGCTGTCAGTGACTGCGAAGCGTCGGATCAACAGGGGATTGAGCAGGTGCCAACTGTTGAAGTGGAAGTCAGTTAGAAATTGATATTGCATTAAATGCAGTGGGGAGGGAGGGGAGAACGGAAATGTTATCGATAAACTTATCGGTAAGTGGTAGCATTGAAACTAATTGCTTAGTAGAGGGGAAATATGTTCGAGATATGAAATACTTGCTTAATGATTAACTCGATAAAACTGTAAATCGATTATTACTTATCGATAAACGTATGCCAATACAAAGTTTGTATAAGTTGATATTGCATTTAATATAAGGTGAACGAGGGCATATGGTTAAGAAAAACGGATATGTAATCGATAATGTTATCGATAAGTTGCAGCATTGCAAGCAATTGCTTGGCATGGGGAAATCAGTTCAATATGGAATGGTTACTTGCTTAATGAGTAACTTGATTGTACTGTAAATCGATAATTGTTTATCGATAAACATATTTCATTACTAAGTTTGGAAAGTGTGATAAGTAGAGAAGAAATAAGGTGGTAGATAGAATACTAGCTTAATGTTAATTTCTAGTTTGCAAATAAGTCGATTAATTTATCGATAAATCTAAATACGCACTGCAAACCTTGATTAACTCTTTAATCACATAGAATAGAGTATGAGAGAGAACAAAGTACTTTGTGAATTCGTTATACTGCAGGTACATCGATACACCGATACAAAGTGTTATCGATAAATCACCATTTCAGATATGAATATATAAAAATCATGTAAACTATATTCAACGCTAACAGGGCATCAACCAAGCTTGACTTCACAGCATATGAAAACTCAATCATCACAAACTACTGCGAAAGCGAAAAAGGCCGTACACAGCACCTCCCCCCCCTCCCCCTCTCCTCCTTTACAACCTTCTCTTACAGTCTTCTCCTCGACATCCCTCTTGAGATCACAGAAGCAAAGCAAACCCAATGCCTTACATAGAACCCAGCAAACAGGCGTTGAGTTCTGTTAGTCGTGTCTCCAACGGAAGAACCGAAGAAGGTGCCCAGCTTTGGGGCTCGCGGCCCGAAGATTGAAGAGACCAGCATAGCGACCATCTGCGCCCGGCAAACGAACTCTACTACGATGAGTACGATGAGTAGAGGAGGCTAAAAAGGAATCACAGTTGGGCCACCACAGACACCATCAGCAGAAGCAGAAGAAGAACCTCCAGAAGAGAGGCAGGCAGGATCAGGAAAATCCGGTTTGCAATTCTTTTTATTATTATTATTATAATTTCTGTGCTTCATTTCTCTGTCCGTTGCTTGTGATACCCGTTGTGCGAGCGTCTGCTTTAAAGGGTATGCGAGTGCATATATCATTTGCAGTGTGTGTGTGTGTGTGTGAGAGTGTGTGCAGACCATAAAGTTCAATCAGGCTGTAGATAAGATTTACATTGAGAAGAAATGCGCAGAAGAAAGCATCGCAAGTAGACAATAAAGTGTTGAGATAAAGTATCTACAAGATAATGTAGCTCACTGAACAGGATTAGTAATTTAGATATTCTTATAAGCTAAGCGCGTGTAGAAGATTTCAATAGGATTGCGAAATCTTCACGGGAAGAAAGTGCAAACGAGCTGGGAAAGAGTTAAGGATAAAGTATCTACAAGATAATGTATTTGTAGAAACATACGAACAGTAATTGTAGTGAATGTATATTCAGCAGATTATAATGGGATACGACTAAGGCAGTGTTGGAAAGAAAGAGAAAAAAAGAGTTTCCAGTCTTGAAATAAGGTATTAACTTAGATTACTCAGATAAAGTTCCTTACGCAAAAGAAGAACAATCGTCTATAAGATTTCAATAAGAAACTTAAGAATACTAAACAAAACATACCTTGATTATTTTATCAATATCCAATAAATGAATATCCAATATATATTCTTTCTATTAACTTCCAGTTTCTGTTCAATATCTCTTCATTTTTCTCTCTTTCTCTCTTGCTGCAATTCTATTAATAAACGTTCGATTCCTTTCGATTTGTTTACGTTATTTTTGTACTATCAATTTAATGCTGCTTCTTCCACTCTTTTCCCCTCCCCCCCTCCCGCCTCCTTCTCTCTCTCTCTCTCTCCCTCTAGCCGCTTAGTTTTTCAATCAACGTCAGAGACTTCTTGAGGCTCCTCTTCTTCTAATGCCCGCGCTTCGTAGTGGCCCAGAGAAACAGGAATTTTTTTCGTGTACATGAAACATTGAAAGCCGATTGCAGCATTCCTGCCCCATCCCAAACCAATCCATTCCCCTGCCTCTCGCTCTGCACCTCCCCCCTCCCCACTCTCCCACTCCAACTCGCTGCTTCTCTCTCTTTTTCTCTTGTGCTTGGCTGGCCGTGACTTGTTTGTTTGTTGGGTCTGTGGCTATTTTTAAAAAGCCGCAGCATCCTATACTTCTTCACCTTGTCCCCTCTCGTTTCTCTCCCTCTCCCTCTCTCTCTCTTCCTCTCTCACTCTCTCTGCTTCTATGTGCGTCCAAAAGGATACACCGCTGGCCCGTTGGGTGGAAACACATCGCGAACCGCTTAACCGGTTTGTAGCCATTGCCATCTAACTCCGACTACCACTGAGCCTCTTGCATTTTCTGGATTATTGATTGCTCTGGGTCTCTGGGCGAACATCTGCCCCCCCTCCCCCTCCCCCACTCCCCCTTGTCCGCCCCTGGTGGCATTTGCATTTGTCGCCGCGGCAAGTACTCGATACTTTTGCGTTATTTGCTCTACCAGTTTCGCCTAGGCACACATCGAATTATTATTTATTGCAACTCCAAAATGAAAAAAAAAAGAAAAAGAAAAACACTGAACTGATACTGCCCACGGGCTATTGATGTCTTTGTTTATTGCTCTGGTTCGACAGCGAGCGAGATAGCAAAAAGGAGTGGAAGAGAAGGAGAGATTCCATACTAGTCCAGACTATGCTAATTAGACACCCAGTCACAGTCGCAGTCGCAGTCCGACTTCGAGGCCGAGGCCGATCCCAAGGAGTCTTTGGGGCTTAATTGACAGCTCAGCTGCGATGCATCTCTAATGGTTTCTGCCACGCCCCCGTGTAGATGCCCCATGCCACAAGTGCCACAAGGCACTGATGGCTAACAGGCAAATCTAATTAAAGCAAATAGTTTCAATTGCCTCACATTCTGCACGCTAGATGGCGCTCTTTGATCAACAAAACTTAAAATGCTGCAATTCACTCTGTCTCTCTTCCATTTCGCTTGACTTGACTTGCCTTGACTTTGGCCATCGCCATCGCCATCGCTTCATCGCTTCATCGCGTCATCGTAATCAGCGACTCTCCTCAAAGTACTCAATTCGCACAGCTGCACACATCGGAAAATTCACTTTGATTACCCGCTAAAGTCACCCATTTCAGTTCACCCATTTCGATTCACAATTTTCTAATTGCCGTTTTTCTTTTCGCTGTCCTTCTCCAAAAGCGTTTGCGTTTGACTGAGCCAACTTGACTTTTCACTCGGTGATGGCATAGCGTAAATTTATCTGCTTTTAATGCGATATCTTTCTGTCAGCCAAAAGGAGCAGCAGCAGCAGCAGGTTGAGACAGACAGAGACGGGTGCGCTGACCTGTTGAATACCCTGCAATCTGAGCTGAGGAAGCTTAACGTACGGAAAAATCATAAATTTGCATGCAATCGATAATTTATCGATAACATAACAATGCTTAAGTGTGTTATCGATATTTTTATCGATTGTTTTGGCCTGTGATCAATGCTCAGCAAGTAAGTAAGTTCGATTTTTCTGTAGTTTATTGCTGCTTTATAGATAAATCTCAGTAATCGAGCATTTAATCGGCATTTTAATCGATATCTTTGATGATGTTTCTCAGTTATCTGTGCTAAGAATGCATAGTACAATAAAATACACAAAAGTATCTATATTCGAATGTTTCTATTACGCTTTATCGATGGTTTCTCTATATTTATTGCCATTTTTAATGATTTTTTTATAATTTAACTAAGAAACTGTTTAAGAGCCGATTTCTTTGCTAATTTCGACTGGCCTAAAGGATTAAACTCAGCAACTGAAGACTTATAGTATTTTTTCACAGTATTTGATTTATATTTATTTTATATATTGTATATATATTTTTTGTTACATACATATATTCTAAGTTCTTTTATGCCAAAAAACCGATATTCTTGCCTTCTATTAAAGAAAACTTTGAAAGTTGAAAAACAGGATGAAAATCTGAGTTTTTTTGGAAAGGCAATAACATATGTTATAAAATAAAATCGTTAACATTTGAAATTTATATGGCCATAATATTAGCGATGTTTGGGGCTATTTGGAACCTGTGAGCCATAAGCAAAATGACATTCCAGAGCCGGAAAAAAACTTGAGATTTGCGGACGAAGTTTAAACTTATCGACCCCCCCTAAGGCAGAACGGTGTTCTTAGAAGGCGGCGAAAGGTGACTCTGGACCACCTACTTTAGCGTTCTACGGCAGTTACATGTTGCTCTTTCCCCCACAACACCCACCCTCTCTTCCTCCCTCCCCCTCTCTCCTTATCTCCTTCTCTTAGGCGACTTTCTACATTCATCTAGAAATCAATTAAAACTCAGTTAAATAAATTTGCATAAAATTTACGATCGTCTCTCTGATGTTGCTGGCGTCACACAACTGGCAACTAGCAGCTGGCAACTGTTGCTGGCGTCACACAATGGCAACTGTTGCTCCGTTGCATTTCATAAATGCCAAACGACGAGTGACTTATTGACGCAGCATGATACACGACATGGCGGCAACAATTACACACGAACGACAAAGATGATGACTGAAAGGATGAACTATGTGCGGATTGAACGATTGATAGATGCAGCAACAGCAGCACTAACAACAACAACAACAATAGCAACTGCATCAGCAACACGACAATGTTGCGTTTTGTGCGTCAACTCACGTACGCAATTGCGTCGACGATGATGATTGCGAAAAGCGAAGAAAATACCAAGGCGAATCAAGGCGAGACCATTCTCAATGACAACAACAACAACAGCAGCAACAACAACAGTCACAGCAACAACAGCACAGCAACAACAACAGCAAAGCAACAACGTTGACAACGCCCGTTGTCGCGTTCATGTCCAAGACATCGGCCTAGGCCTAGACATAGCTCCACATAGTAGCCCCATTGAGGCCTGGGCCGGACTGAGGCTGTGGTTGTGTTGTGTGAGGGGGCAGTGGGAGGCGGTAGGCGGGGACGATTCCACGAAAGTGATTGATTACAATCGAAATGCAGGCAAAGCGATCAATTAAAACGACTGATGATGATCAATTATCGGCGGCGGATCAACACGACGCTGAAGCAGAAGAAGAAGCAGCAACGATGACTAGGCCAATTGCGGGCAGAGTGAAAGAGAAGGGGGGAGAGGGGTTAAGAATGCATCAAAGTCAACGTCATCGTCAGCGTCAGCAACTGTTGCTGCGTCTGCTTTTCACGCTCCTACCAATCCTCCATCTCTCTCTTCCCATTCCACTTCCAATTCTCATTCTCATTCTGATTCTGCTCATCATCTCTGCTTGTCATTCTCCGCGGCGAGGGGCTCTCAGGCTTCCCTCCTTGCTGCTGTTGCTGTTGCTGCGGCTGCTGCTGCTGCTGATGTTGCAACAGTTTTAACACATCATAAAGCGGCTTTAAAGTGTTGCCCGCATCATGTCGCATGTTGCGCCTTGATCTCGTCGCTGCTGCTGGCGGCCACTGTTTTTAGCCCCTTCTTTCACCAGATCTCTCGACTGTTCTTTCCCTTCCTCTCTCTGCCTCCCTATCTCTGTCTCTCTCTATCTCTCTCTTCGAATTCCTGCCTTTTTCTTCTTTGCATTGCATAACCCAACAAGAAATTGACCGCATGACGGGCAACCCATTGATAAAATGATCGATTGCCTTTACTTTGAAGGTCCTTATGAAGAGAGGGTCTCCAGTGAGACTATATAGAAGACATATAACTATATAGCTGGAATATGATGTTAAGAATCATTTTGAAGATGTCTATTGATTCCCAGTTTCTTTACTTAATGATCGGTGAACTATACATGAACATATATAATAAATCTCATTTATAATATTCATTCAAAATATTCAAAGGTTTCGTTTTTAAAGACTTCATGTTAGCTCCATGAATAATCGCTCTGATAAGCGAGTTAGATTTCCCAACCCATTACAGACAAGATAAATTATCATAATCTACCCGTTAAGGCTAATCTTGGCTTTCAACTTCAGGAAAGATCCATAAACATACATTGTAGGACATTAACACCTAAACCATTTCAATTGTCGATCGTAATTTCACAGCTAGAGCTATCGTTGTTCACACCTCGTGCGACATGTGCGAATCTTTGCGGCCATAACCTCAAAAGATGCGCTGTTCTATCGCTGTTAAAAAGCGCTGTTAGTAACAGTTAACAGGCCAATGCAAAGCAGACCGTTAACTGATAAGCCAAAAAAAAAAAAAGAAGAGCCTCATTTGGCACTGACATTAACATTAAAGTTGACATTAACTTTGACATTAAGAGCCAGTTCAGTTTAGACAAGGCATAAGGTGCTCGCTCTCTGAGTGCCGAAGTAACCGTTCAACTGTCGTCAACTTGTCCTGTTAGCTTGCCGCACAGGACACAAGCCTTACATCTTAGTCTACCTCTCTTCTCTTCCTCTCTCTCTCTCCCCCTCTCTCGCCTCCTCTCTCTCTCTATCTCTCTCTTTCTGTTTGTAATGAGTTTTGGTTAGGTTTTATGGCCATGCGTTTGAGATGTTTTATGACAAATGTCATGGCTAATTGTATAGCACTTAAACAGTTTATGATCTCCTCGTTGCAGCCCCACATCTCCTGATCATCGATATACTTGTGTAAGTATCTCATTTATGGTTCTATATGCCAGACATAAACATCCATAAACATATGCACGCATCAATATACCACACACACGCACACTAATCTCTCGGCGAAGCCATAAACTGATCCAAGAGAACTTTGAGATGCTGAGAAAACCTTGTCAACGCTGCACAGCAGATGAGCTGCGCTTAAGCGGGTATGCTCGACGGGCAGATATCTTGACAGTTATGTTTTTTAGTTATTTTTATATATTATAAGTTAGTTTTCGTTTGAGTTTCGTATGTTTTCAATTCTTGTTCTTTTCTTAAAAAATAATATAAATTTATTAATTGTTTCGTCTTTTAAACAGTCGAATGACCATAGTTAGACATTAAATTCAATTAAATATATATAAATATATGTATCTATGTTGAAATATATCTGAACTAGTTGCACACCAAATTTAAGAGCACTAGCTCTTGTACTTGTCGAGTTCAATGGGTATAACCATACCTAACTAGCCTGATTTCAAGTGATAACTTGAATTGAATATAAATTGAATTGATATTGAAATATATGCAAAGTTGACTTCAAATCCAACCCAAATTGTGTTATATTGCTGCATACTCCTTACCACTACTGCAAAATACCCCACTGCCTGCCCCTGCATTTACAGGGTATACACATTTCATGAGCTTCCCAGACTAGTTTGGGCTACAACTCAATTTCTATGCCTGTGTGTGTGTGGTTTATGATTGTTTGTTTTTGGCAATAAATCAATAATTTGTTAAGAGGTGCTTGGCTGTCTTGTGACATCGCTCTCCCTCTCTCTCTCTCCCTCTAGCTCCATTGCGGCTGTGCGTGCGCACGTGTGTTGTGAAAGCAAGTTCGTTGCCTAAGTCTTTTGTTGGCCAGCAAGGAAATTTCAAAGGCTTTTTTTGCGCTAATTTAACAATAAATCGTTGCAAGTGTGTGTGCTAGTATATATATACTCATATATATACATACACTTGTGTGTGTGTGTGTTTGTGCGATGCGTTGTGCTCGCAATTTGAAAGTTCCAGGTTTTGTTTTTGTGAAAGGAAGCTTTTTTTCAAGTCATATGCAAATTGCTTTATGTTGACTTTTTGGATGGCCGCAAAATGCAAACAGAGACAGCAGCAGCAACAGCAACAGCAACAACAACAGCAACAACTAGACAAGCGGACAGTCGCGACAACAACAACAGCAACAACGAGACGACAACAAACAAACAAACAAACAACAAGCGGAAAAAGCGTAAATCACAGAGGCCTGTGCAGCTGCAAGTAGAAGAAGAAGAAGCAGAAGAAGCTGCAGTAGAAGACATAACCAAAGCAATGTGTGTGTTGGGGACACTGCAAAAGTAGAAGAAGCAGCAGCAGCAGAAGAGACAGAAAGAACGTGCGAGTTAAGTAAGTCGATACCCTGTAAACGGCAATGGAACGCTGCTTGCAGCTAAGTTTGCATGGCTCAACTGACTTTACAGTGCATTAGGAAGGTGCAAGCCACGCCTCTTTTGCTAGGCACAAATGTAAATGCTGTCTAACAGTTTTACAGGGTATATTGTGGAGGTAGGAAGAGTAGAAATTACTTTTCGATTTGAATTTTTTTATTTCTTTTCTACGATTTAAAACATTCTTTCCTTGCCTCACTTATACACCCTCTGTTGATTCCCACATTTATACAGGGTATGCAGTGGCGAGTGGCAGAAGTGTTGCTTAGATTTTGTGCGATTTGCAAGAGATTTGCGAGATTCTGCTGCGCCGGCTGCTGCTGCTGCTGTTGCTGCTGTCAAATCGTTCAGTGATTTGTCTTGGCAACGCGTGTGCATTCAATCAGCCTTGCCGCAAGTTGCAACAACAACTTGCCACTTGCAGCAACTTGCAGCCCCCAATTGACACTTGAGGCGTTGCTTGCTTAGAGAAGAACAAGCAATGAGTAGAAGCAAGAAGAAGCAGAAGAGGCAGCAGCGAATTGCAGCTGCCTCAGCTTAACTTGGCTGCTGCTGCTGAGGCTGCTGAGGCTGCTGCTGTTGCTGCCCGTTTGAGAGGCAATTTATAAACGAAATAAATTCAATTGACTTGTTTGCCGCAGCATTTACAGTTGGCAACAATTGCAGCAATGCCATAAATCGTTTCGCTCGCTTCCCCATCTCCATCTCCGGCCATTCCAGTGGCAGCCAAACTGCGTAACAATAAATTTTCAATGCAAACAAGTTGCAAGTTGCAAGTTGCCCAGCCTGCAACAGCTTGCAGAAATCGGAGAGTCGAGCTCTCAGCTCCCAGCTCCGAGCTCCGAGCTGCCTTGGGGCTGCGGCGTCGCTGCCTGTTGCATTTGTTATTTGAATTTCGAAAATTATGGGCACAAATTTGTTTTATTGCCAAAGTCAAGGCGTGCAATCATTAAATGCAACAGCATGCGGTCCCACCAAGTTGCAAGCGCACCTGAGCACCAGCTCAAGCTCAAGTTGCAGCAGCAGCAATTAAGAATTGTCACATACCCTATAAAAAAACACTCACTAGCCGCATCGCCATGAAAGTCCGCGTACAGTTAATATGGCTGCCCAACTAGGCGACTTAAGACTTAAGATCCCCACTCTAACTGTATTTTTGTGAGTTTACAACGTTTTAAGTCTTGAATAAGCTCAAGAAATAATATGAAAATCGTATTGAAAGCGTGCTATAAATGATATAGTACTCTTATAGTCAACTGCACATCAAATTTATTGTCTCTCGCTCCCCTCGTTGAGTTAGTTAAGTGCTTTGATGGGTGGCTTGGCCTGCATTTGTGGCCTGGCAACAGCAACAGCAACAGCAACAGCTATCAACAGCTACAAATCAACTTTTATATATCCTTTATCGCGCTTACACCCTCCCTCTTTCTCTCTCTCTCTCTCTCTCTCTGTCTCTCCCACTACTCTTTGCGCTGTTCTGACACTTTACAGGGTATTAGAAATCTGTGCACAGCTGGCGAGCAGCGTTTGAATTATGCCTTGCACTAAATGCGATTCAACTAACTTAAATATGAGCACATCATTAGCCTAAAATTGTTACTTAGCCATGCTACATGCAACGTACGTTCGTCTGTGCTGATAAATACCCTGTAGAATACTACAGTAAAAGCAGGGGAAGGACGCTGAAGGTTGTCCAAGCAGAGTAGTGTAAATAGAGATTATTTAAGTGTTTCAATTCGAAACTCTTGTCTCCTTGTTGCAAAATTCAATTATATATGAGATGAGTTTCTTTAAGAAATGCTACAAATATTGAATGGAAAAAAGGATAATATTTGTAATGCTTAAATTTGTAAGAATCACAAGACATATTCCTCACAAAACTGAATTCATCTGAAGCATATAAAACAAAGAGCAAAGAGGTTCATTCCAGCAACTAGATAATTTTCAGCTTAGAATCGCAACAGTAATGAGCAGAGATGAAAGAACTTAGTATATTTCTAAGCTATAAATACTAGATTCTTTAAAAAACTAACAGCAAAGCTAGAGATGCACAATGGAAGTAATTTAAAGACTCTTTAATAAAACTTTGAAGTCTAATTTTGATGAAAAAATAGTTTCTAATCAAAACTTATTCAAATTCGCCTGCCACAAAAACAGAAATTATAATCAAATCAATATGTATATACCATAGATGATATACTAGCATATCGTACCCTCACTGCCTGCTCAACATTTACGGGATATCTCTCAGCCTAACCCCTCCACTCCATGCACACAGCACATTCCTTGGCTTGCTCGGCGTCAGAAGAGGCGCATTTGAAATTTGCGAGGCTGCAACTGAAACGCGGCAACTCGGCAAATCGGCAACTTGCAACTGGGCAGCAGCAGCAGCAGCAGCGGCAGCAGCAGCAACCATCGCGTCTGTGGCACAGTGCAATGTCTGATTAACACGTGCGCAAATTATAAGACTTTATGCATTTGCCACAGATATCTAAAATGTTCTACGCTAGGCCAAAGATAAAAGCAAAACTCAGCCAGCTGCCGACAAGGCCGAGAAAGGG
Source organism: Zaprionus indianus (assembly GCA_018904595.1). Taxonomy (NCBI): domain Eukaryota; kingdom Metazoa; phylum Arthropoda; class Insecta; order Diptera; family Drosophilidae; genus Zaprionus; species Zaprionus indianus. The sequence goes on from JAEIHA010000344.1 coordinate 3,585,923, forward strand.
GCATGGGCAGAAGAGAGGGAGAGAGGGAGCAGGAGAGGGGGGAAGGGGCTGTGGCAGCACTCATCATTCAAGCGTTATGGCTGCATGTTTATGCATGTGCTGCACGCACACACACACACACACACACACAAACACACAGAGCACGCTGCTGTCGGCACACACCTGTGTGCTTGGGCGCAACTTTTGAACACTTTATTAGCGCATCGAGCCGCCTAAATATATGGCCAACAAAATGTAGCCAAAATGGATGGCCGCGGCACGCCGAGTGTGTGCAGCACAGGCCCACAGGGTCTGCCTCTGTGTGTGTGCATCAGTGTGTGTTTGTGTGGGGCGTGCGCAGCCAGCTAACCTATATAGAGAATCTCTTTAGCCACGCTTCCAAAATGGTTTCAGCAGAGAAATAATGCAGCACGATTTGTGCACGATTTAAACATATTTCTTGCGCCTTTCTCGACTCGAGACATAAAAAGATAAAGATAAAGTTGGCAGATAAATGGTTTAGCTACTTGGCAATTGAGATGTTCTGTCTGCGCACGAAAGCAACAGTCGATCATGTTGATACATAGCAATTTAATCATATGCAACACAAGTATATTCAAATATACAAACGGATTTGGAGATACGTCGAGATTCTCTTAAATGGGATGCAATATATAGTCAGGATAAATTATCTTTAAAGAGCTAAAACTCCTTGAGCCTACGACCGATTCTACCAATAGCTGATACTATAGTTATCATACTATATGTTAAAACAAAACCATTTAATTTCTACTGTTTCAAGCAGGTACTACGAGGGTCGTTTGATAAGTCCGTGACTTTTTGAATAAAATATATTTTTTTCGTCAAAGAAGCGTTTTATTTCTCAACATAATCTCCTTTTAGCTCTATACATTTAGTCCAGCGTTTTTCCAATTTTTTTTATTCCTTCCAAATAATAGGTTTTCTCAAGGCCCTCAAAATAGTCGTTTGTTTCTGTGATGACCCGAATCTCTTACCGCCGAGCCATTTCTTCATGTTTGGAAACAAAAAATAGTCACAGGGGGCTAAATCTGGAGAATATGCTGGATGGGGTAGCAGTTCGTAGCCCAATTTATGAAATTTTGCCATGCTGACACGAAATTCACTTTTTTCCATTTTCGTTAAAATTCACGAGATCGTCTGCTTTCAATGCCTATAAAACGCAAACCAAAAAACGCAGCTTTCTCAAAATTTTACAGTCAGCTGTTAATCGATAACTGCTGACAGGAGCAGTGTTGTATTTAGAGCAGGTGCGCGGCAAATACAAAAAGTCACGGACTTATCAAACGACCCTCGTATACCAATTTTGAATCATTGACATTTGAAGCTAACGAAGAAACGGACTGACAATTGCTGAACAAGAATATATATAGTATAGTATAGAACATACATATATAAACGTTCTTTGTTCTCTGTATTTTCGAACTTCAGAATTTTTAAAGTCATTGCAGTGTGACTCATCCAAGACTATATTCCCATATTCAGCTCAAGAGCTGGAACTTATTGACTGACAGTTACCGAACAAGAATATATAGCTTTAGTTCTTTCATTCTCTCTCTCTATCTCTTACTCTCCTTCTCTTCACTTGCTTTCCCCTTTTTTATACTCTATTCACAAACTTCAGAACTGTTCTCTATCTACTATTCCACTCCTATTTGACCTCCTGTCACACTAACTGTACCAAGTTTGACTGATATCAGTGTCTTGCTTTATCAATTCTATCTTCCTCTGTTTATCCCTATCTGCATCTGCAGCCTCTTCGATTGAAGCCCACTTCAGCGATTTGTTACCATTCCAAGTACTACAAACCTGGTTCTACTCTAACTGGCAAGCCCACATGCCGAAAGTTCCGTTTTTGGCACATTATCTAACAATCAATTTCGGTTAGCTGTATATATATCGGCTACCGATAAGTGATAACTGATGCCTGTGATATTGATAACCGATATGCGTTGGCCAACTGAAATAAACAAACAAACAAACAAATGCCAACGATCTGTAGTGCCGCCCAGCTGGCTGTCGCTTTCCACTTTGTGACTCTGCGCGACTTCCCACTGAGTTGCCACGCCCACTTGAGCTACTCAAAATATCGATTGGAGTCCACAAAAGAAATAATTAGGCTTTGAATTTGTAGTGCACACTTTTTGTGTGGGGAACAAAAGTGAATATTGAATGCACTTTATGATTTCTGTTAAAAGAAAGAATTTTTTTAATTCAAGAGAAAGGGAAAGCAAGATTAAAATGATTTACATTGAGTTTCTTTAAAGAAACCTAAATTTCTTTCCTATTCTTAACCTATAAGTTCACTTAGTATCATTTAGATCACATGATCCCATTGTATAAATGAAGTAAAGCTAACTTTCTATGGCTCTATCAAAGTTCATCATGATAACTTCAGTCTAACCCAAGTTCCCATAAACACTTCGAGTGTAGGACCCTAAAAAGCTTTATATCTGCTGTACTTGTTCAGGAAACTTGGCTTTATTCTCTTATTGCCTGTGCGTTTTTTCAACGAAGTAAATTCAGTTCATTACACCTCTCTCCCACTCCCTACAGGGTATCAGCGGCACGCACAGTACTCACTGCTTAAGTGTGTATTTACCCAAGGCGTTAGCTAATTTTGCGCGAGGCAAATGGAATAGTTTATTGCCAGTTTGGCTTCGTTCTTATCCGCATGCTACGTAATTACTTCCTACTGCTCTCGGCACTTTAATATGGAGGGCAGCACTACCAGACCAAGGAGGTTCCTCGCCTTTCCTTTCTTTTCGTTGCTTTACTTTTTCAATTACATTTTCGCTTGGCGTTTGTATTTCATTTGAGCACCAAAAACGCAGTGAGAGACAGAGAGAGAGAGACAGAGAGAGGGAGAGGGAGAGATAGAGGGGGAGAAAGATCTGGGGAGAAGAGAAGGTAGAAATGTGGTGCGCGTGTTTGGTGGCGTTGCGTGTCTCTTGGCATGTGTCCACGCGAAATTGATATCGAACATAATTTTTTGCAGCAAGCCACACACAAATACAAAGACAAACACACAGACACACACACTCTTCTCTTACACACACAGCTGCATAAAGGAAATGGCTGAAAAATGCTAACAAGATCTGCGCTGCAGTTCGAGCTTGCTGCCTGGCGAGCATGCAACCTCTGCAAGATGATGACAACAAGGCTGCAAGGTTACAAGTTTTTCCAGATCGGACAGACGGACAGACAGACAGACAGAGAGACAGTTGGACGGCACAGAGCCCCAGTAACTGTGGCAACTGTTGCTGTTGCTGTTGCTGCAACGCGGTGCAAGCAACGTTGCAAGCAGCGAGCAGCGCACTAAACAGATCGTAAACACTTTGGCTTTATCTATGCGGCCTGCACGGCTTCCTCTCCTCTTGCTCTCTTCCCCCCTCCCCCCTACTTACCTATTCGCACTCCTTGTTGTTGTTGCTGATAACGTGCCGCAGACAATTGCGATTGTTGTTGTTGCTGTTGTTGCCGTTGTTTGTTATAGATTTCATTCATGTTCAAATCAATTTGATGTTTAAATTTGCACTACAAGCGTGTTGAATACGAACGAGTATTGCGAATTGGGTACTGTGCGAGTGTGAGTGCTGTGAGTGCACACCCATTAACAAGCTGAGCAACAGCGCCTCGAGTGATTCAGGCGAAGCACAAAGTGCACTTCCAAGTAGAGGAAAATTTCGAAATTAGAACACAAAATCGATAAAGGTGATCTGTTGAATCGATCTTCTTTCTTGTACTTACCTAGTAAAGAAGCTGAGAAGGTAGTTTAAATTTGGAAAAAAAAGAAGTTGAAGTATGAAACAGCACTGTGTACAATTAAATAAGCACAGCTTGCTATGCGCATGATTTGACAAGAAAACTAGCGAGTACTATCGATATTTTTGAGTTTTAAGTGACAATTAAGGCAATTGACTCTAACTCACACAAAATCAAAAAGGGGGACCTCTATTTACTAACACTGTTAAACAGTGTAGATAAGTGAATACTAAGCGCATAAGTGGCATAGATAAATAACATTAGCTATCGATACTATCGATACCAAAAGCTATAATTAATGATAGAGATGAAACCAAAAGCAAATTCATATTAGGAACAGTTGCAACACCTCATCAAGCTTTGTCTTCCTCTTTAGCTTCCATTTTATGAGGAAACTAAGAGCATATTCATTGCGCTATTCGTAGTTATTCACATGAAAATCACTTTCTATATGCCAACTTCCATGCAACATTCGCATTTTGCCAAATTTCAAAGTTCAAAGGTTCCCGAGTTTTCGATTTCTTCTTTTTCCTTTAAATTAGGCAACTGGGAACTGAAACTGGGATGATTCGTGATAACTACTAGTCAAGGCAGTTTCGCATGACTTTTGCTATAGACTACAGATCGAGCATTATAGCGCACTCCCTTACACTTAGTAAGTGAGTGCCCAGCATGGACTGTTTGGTATGCTTCATTCATAGGAGAACGCTCTACACGAACAATAGAAGAATGCGACGTGCAGTGCATGATGATCAGTAAACAAATGTGAATATAATGTGAATATAGACACAAGTGAATATCAAGTGAGTATGCAGTGAATAAATCTCTGCTGTGTAGATGTGTGTACACTGTACAGGAGGATTGTTGTCGCGTCGCGTCTCATCGCAGCCTGCCGACGCCAATCTCAACGCACATGCAAATGTTGCAAATGCTGAGCCCAGTTGGCAGGTAAACACCCCCCTCCCCCCCGTCCACTCCCGTCTACACTCCTGTCCAACATGATGATAATTTGCATTTATCGATTGCCCGTTAGAGAAGACTCAGTCGGCAAATTGGAGCACAAGTTGCGCGATTATATTGCCAGTTCGTATAAATCGGATTGTTTATAATAATTTGCCGCATTTTATCGGCATTGCAACTCGCCTCATCGACTCGGATCTGCTTGGGCTTATCTATGTGGCGCACACAGGCTGAGATGTCGTCGCAATAGGCTTGTCAAGTTTACTGTGCGTACAAATGGATGCTGCTGCCGATGCATTTTCGGCTTCCTTCCTCTCTCTCTCTCTCTCTCTCTCTCTCGTTTTAATAGAAACATACGATGCAATACGCACTGGCAACTTGTTGTCCCGGTCGGGCAGCATTTTGACTAATTAACTGCAGTGTTTAATGCAAACCATTTCCCTCCAGAGAGCTGCTCCCTCCTCCGCCTGCTGTCTTGCTCTTTCCTTCGTACTCCCTCACTCTTCCTTGCTTGGACAATCATAATCGCCGATGACAAATGCACAAGAAGATGCTAAGATCTATGTGCAGCGTTCAAGTGACTGTCTACTCGGTCTGCTCGTCTGTCTGCCTATTTCTTTGCGTGCCTGCCTCTCTCTCTACCTGTTTCACTGTCTGTATGTCTGTCTGTCTGTATGTCTGTCTGTCTGTATGTATGTCTGTCTGTCTGTCTGTATGTCTGTATGTCTGTCTGTATGTCTGTATGTCTGTATGTCTGTATGTCTGTCTGTCTGTATGTCCTTCTGTTTTTTTGTCTATCTGCCTGCTTGGTCTGTCTGCTCCACCGTCTGTCCATCTGTTTATATGCCTCTTTGTATGTACATATGTCTGTCTGTCTGCCCCACTGTCTCTCTGTCTTTCTAAATATCTATCCTCCTCTCAGTCTGTCTGTCTCTGTTGTCTGTCGATCTATATCTTTATCTGCCTGTATCTATGAATGTCCATCTGCCTCTTTGTCTGTCTGTTTTTCTCTCTGCCTCTTTGTCTGTCGGTCTGTCTCAGTTACTCTCTGTGTCTTGCTCTCTGTATTGAAAGGTATTTGTTGACAACTGGTCTTGCCGCCAATGCCATATTCACGCACTTGGCCAAGGCAGCTTCAGCTGTTTTGCCTGCCAACAGCAGCAGCAGCAGCAGCAGTAGCAGTAGCACCAGCTGCAGTCACAGCACTTCGACTTGTTGTTGTTGCTGCCACACAAGTCAAGACAAGTTCTGTTGTCTGCCAAACTTGGCTGCATTTGATTTAGCCTTGGCATTCAAATGCAGCCTGCAAACAACTCTCGCGCAACCAAAATAAAATACGCACCCAATAAACAAGCAAATAATATGCACACAATTATGACTGAGATACAAAAGCTACGAGGGTCGTTTGATAAGTCCGTGACTTTTTGAATAAAATATATTTTTTTCGTCAAAGAAGCGTTTTATTTCTCAACATAATCTCCTTTTAGCTCTATACATTTAGTCCAGCGTTTTTCCAATTTTTTTATTCCTTCCAAATAATAGGTTTTCTCAAGGCCCTCAAAATAGTCGTTTGTTTCTGTGATGACCCGAATCTCTTACCGCCGAGCCATTTCTTCATGTTTGGAAACAAAAAATAGTCACAGGGGGCTAAATCTGGAGAATATGCTGGATGGGGTAGCAGTTCGTAGACCAATTTATGAAATTTTGCCATGCTGACACGAAATTCACTTTTTTCCATTTTCGTTAAAATTCACGAGATCGTCTGCTTTCAATGCCTATAAAACGCAAACCAAAAAACGCAGCTTTCTCAAAATTTTACAGTCAGCTGTTAATCGATAACTGCTGACAGGAGCAGTGTTGTATTTAGAGCAGGTGCGCGGCAAATACAAAAAGTCACGGACTTATCAAACGACCCTCGTATATAAACACCATACATACAACTGCTGCTGTTGCTGCTGCTGCCACTGCAACAACAACAATGCAATTTTTGCATTTCTTCCTTGTCGCTTTGCCCTTTGCCATTCACTTCATGTTGACTGACAGCAGCACGCAGAGGACAAACCTCAATTGAAAAGCAGAAACACTCAAATAAAAGATATATTAAAGTCAGTCACAAGTCAGCAGGCATATCGCTAATGCATTACGAGCCTCAAAGGCAACTGTACTGGCTTGTTAGTTATAGATATACTTGCGATAATTATAGAAGTTTCTTCTTCACGAGTCCATTTCGATCAAACTCAAAAAGCATAATAAATATTTTTAAAGAATATAACGAAAATACCAATAATTGAAGAAAATATATTCTAAGCACAATGAAAACATGCAATCTTCCACACCTTATAAGGTCTCAAGTGTCCCAACAAATCTAGCATGCTTTTCAAATCCCTCAAATTTTTGTTGATCGAAGTCGGCTGTGAACCGACTCGAAGGCAACCAGCTCTGAATTCTAGTCAATTCTATTCATTTTAAGTTCACACTCAACGGAAACAAAATCTAAAATAACTTTAATTTTTCAATAATTCCTTTTATTTCTTCCAAAACAAACAAAAGTATATTTTTTTTAACAACCCAAAAACAAAAAAAATTGCATGCAAACAAAATGAGGTCCAAGTCGGGAAGGACATCGGCAAGTTTCAAGCCTAAGCTGCATATGAGTGCTGCAAAGGTGCGTCGTAATGCGAAACCCCGACATATCATCTCCTACGGAAGACCCAAAGGAGCTGCTGTAAATCACGCACCTTGGCAAGACAGCTTCAGCGGTTTTGCCTGGGCACAACAGCAGCAGCAGGGGCAGCAGCAGCAGCAGTGGCAGCAGCAGCAGCAGTGGCAGCAACAACAGCAGGGGCAGCAACAACAGCAGTGGCAGCAACAGCAGTGGCAGCAACAACAGCAGTGGCAGCAGCACTAGCAGCAGCAGCAGTGGCAGCCACAACAGTGGCAACAGCAGCAGTGGCAGTGGCACTAGCTGCAGTTCTGCCAAAATTGGCTGCATTTGATTTGGCCTTGGCATTCAAACGCAGCCTGCAAAAAAAATTCTAGCGCAACCAAAATTAAGTAAACACCCCATAATCAAGCAAATAATATGCACACAGTGACTGAGATACACCATATGGTATACTACTACATCGTATATCAAACTTAGTATCTACTATAGCATATAGTGGCTTTCTTAAAAGATTTGGGAATAAAATATCATGGCAAAGAAAACTAACATATGGTGAAGCTAGTGTAATATGAAATCCCTAGATACTCAAGAACCCCTATGCCAAATTTCATGTGCTACATTAGAGACACGACTTGGAAATCAAGTTTCACACTTATAGACATCGTGCATATACTGTATGCTTATTTCTCACAGCCTCCAGTGCGATAATTACAATTTCTGAAATATCATTAGCACATGTGCTTCGATTTTGTTTCAAGGAATTTCTTAGATTGCTCTCTCTGTCTCCGTCTTTGTCTCTTTCTGCACCTGTTTCCCAGGCAGCCCACCTGCTCAACTGACCGATTTGTCTGTCCGATATACAGCACGGTCTGTCCACCCATCTGCGGCAAATTGATTGCCAAGGGCGCTTAAAGTAACAACAAATTGATTGTTTCAAGCAATTGATATGCATATCTAAAGCCGCTCAAGTCTTGTCTTGTCTCTTGTCTTGTCACTTCACGGCGGCGCACTTCAACTGCCGCCTGGTCTGGCCTGGCCTGACCGGACCAGGCATATAGCGTTAGATATACCAGAAAGAGTCTCAATTGGGCCCCACACACCACACAGACAATACACAGTGCACACAATAAAACTATAGATCGAAAAAGATTTATTAAGTTCGCACATTCGAAAAGCACTTGAGGCTGACAATTAAAAAGCACTCGGCATCAAATTTGTACGCTGATGAAGCCAAGGGGGTGTAGAGCGAGCAGGAGGGCCGAGAAGTGTGTTTAAAGCATACAGAGGGGAGAGCGGGGGAGAAGAACGGAGCCGCAACTGTAGCGCAGCGAGATTTGCCATTTTGTGTTGGCTGAAAAGTGCGGCAGCTGTAACAAATTTGATTGCTGTGTGGATATGTAAACGATTTTGAGATACCCTGTAAATGAAATTTGAATGTTGCCCCACAAGTAAATATCGATAGCTGTTAGCGATAAATGCGATATCGATAACAACAATCATGTGTACACTGTGTACCTTGCACATTCTACAAACGAGAACCGATACAAATGATAAGCGATGACGAGATATCGAAGGTGTATACTATATACCATGAACAGTAAACAATCGATAACTGATACAAATGATAAACGATTTTGATATATAAAGTTATTTAGTTATCGATAACGACAATCATCAGTGCACTATATACCACGGCGAAAATATAATCGATAACCGATTTCGATAACAATCAACATTAATCGATTACACACATCGATAACAATCAAAAATGCATCAACAACCACAGCCCTTAACTAAATCGATATTTATCGATAACTTACGATAAATGCATTAACTTTAAATGCATCAACCAAGGTGCTGTGCCCCCCTATATTCCATAATTTAGGGTATGCAGCTCAAACAAAGGCGCCAAGCGTGTGTGTCCGAGTGTGCTGTGTGAGTGTCTGTAGTCTGTGTGTGCGTGTGTGTGTGTGCACACGCGTGTGCGCTACGCCCGTGCAAAGCCATTTGCCATGTCAGGCTGTACATATCGTTTAGGTTGTTCGGGTTGTTCGTCTTGGGCCAGCTTGGGTTGTTTGGCTTGTCCGAGTTGCCTTCTTGATTGCTTGCTCTGTTTGCTGGTTCGCTTGTTCGCCTGCGCAACAAATTGTCCGTTTAATTGTGAGAAACCAACAGAAATAGCAACAACAAAGTTGAAAAAGAGAGAGAGACGGAGAGAGTTCAAATTAAATTGATCGATATATTATACTTTGTATACTACATACAGTATACCCTGTATGAACTCTATAATGTTGAAATTGATGCAATTTAAATTTAGTATATGACACCCAGTTAGAACTACTGTTCAAGAATATATATTTTATTTATCAAATGCAAATATTCAATTAAATTTGACATGACTTCTGATTAGCTTAAGTTATCTACAAGTGTCTGAAAGATTGATTAGCTACATATCCTTTTAGTTCTTGCTACTATTCATGAATATATATTCTATATATCAAGTGCAGATAGAAGATTGAATTTTGCATGACTTCTAACTCTCTGAGGTTCTCATCAAGTATCTAAAATTCTGATTAACTACATAACCTATAAATTCTTCCTACTGTTCATGAATATATAATATATATTCATATAAAGAGTTTCATATTTGCTCAATTTATAAAATGCTAACGTATCTACTAGTCGCTCTCTCTCACTCTCTCTCTTGCTTTATTTGTTTTCATACCTATATCTGTATCTGCATCTTTAGCTGTATCTCAATCTATATCTCCTTCGCCCGATCTGTAACTGTGCTCCAGCGCAGTTTTCGCCAACTGCGCAGGCAGTCGCATTATCCGCCGTTTGTTGCTGCTGCTGCCATTTGTTATTATTGTTATTATTATTTGTATGCTTTATTGTTTGTCCGATTGCCGATTGTCATTTGCATTAAATCATTAATTAAATTGCTGCCGCGCAGTGTGGCAAGTGTGGGCTGCACCAACAGCAGCAGCAGCAGCAGCAGCAGCATCCATTGTTGCCGTGTGAATCGTTTCAAGTCTCTGCTCTCGAGAGATCATTTAAGCACTTGCACAAATTAAACGAATCACTTTACAAATCGCAGTTCCCAATTCGATTGTATTCAAATTGTGCGCGATAAATGCCAAATTGGCGAACAAAACAATCAGATTCCGCTGCAAAATTCCCCGCCAAAAACCGCCAAAAAAAAAAGCAGTTCACAGTTCTTGACACGATACGTGGAACGGTGAAAAGAAAGTGGCGCAATCAGAGCAATCAGATGGCACCAGCAGCAGCAACAGTTGCAGCACCACCAGCAGCAGCAGCGGCAACAACAATCGGGGACTCATCGCCACATCGGGCGATTGTCAACAAGCGTTTTGTGGCACAAAATGTTGCACAAATTAAAATTGAACACAATAATCAGCGCGACATGTTGCTGCTGCCTGCCGCCGTTTGCAGTAGTAGCGCAACTGTTGTTGTTGTCCATTGTTGTTGTGCTAGCAATTGTTGCACTTGTCGCCTGTTGCCACTGTTGCCGTTACCCCTGCTCATCTGCGTCTGCTGCTGCAACAGCAACAGCAGCAGCCTGTTGCACATGGCTTCAGCAAATGACTTTATTATAGGTTTTTAAATTTATAAACGCAACATTTACCCGGCTAAACACTCCAAATTCCAGCTGGCCCGCAGGCCGCTTATAGCAACAGCCACAACAACAGCAACAACTGCTGCAACACCATCAACAGCAACTGCTGCTGTTGCTGCTGCTGCCACTGCAACAACAACAATGCGATTTTTGCATTTCTTCCTTGTCGCTTTGCCCTTTGCCATTCACTTCATGTTGACTGACAGCAGCACGCAGAGGACAAACCTCAATTGAAAAGCAGAAACACTCAAATAAAAGATATATTAAAGTCAGTCACAAGTCAGCAGGCATATCGCTAATGCATTACGAGCCTCAGAGGCAACTGTACTGGCTTGTTCGATATCGATTTACTGGCGATAATCATAGAAGTTTCTTCTTCACGAGTCCATTTCGATGAAACTCAAAAAGCATAATAAATATTTTTAAAGAATATAACGAAAATACCAATAATTCAAGAAAATATATTCTAAACACAATGAAAACATGCAATCTTCCACATCTTATAAGGTCTCAAGTGTCCAAATAAATCTAGCATGCTTTTCAAATCCCTCAAATTTTTGTTGATCGAAGTCGGCTCTGAACCGACTCGAAGGCAACCAGCCCTGAATTCTATTTAGTTCTGGTCATTTTAAGTTCACACTCAACGGAAACAAAATCTAAAATAAAATCATTTTTCAATAATTCCTATTTTTTCTTCCAAAATAACAAAAGTATATTTTTTTGAACAACCCAAAAACAAGGAAATTGCTTGCAAACAAAATGAGGTCTAAGACGGAAAGGACATCGAGAAGTTCGCAGAATAAGCATCCACGTGTCGGCTCTGCAAAGGCGCGTCGTAATCGCAAAGCCCGCCATGTCATCTGTGGAAATTCCAGAGGACTCACTCGTCGGCCCACAATGTGCCTGATTCAATTGCCTCGCCAAGGGCGCAGGCAACTCCAGAAGACGCTGGGCAAGAGAGGCGTCCTCTATAGAACCTCGACATACATGAATCGTGTGCCAAGGCGTGTGGCTCGTGAAAGAGCAGCTCGAGCAGCTGCTAAAGAGGCCGAGCAAGAGGAAACTAAATCGGCAGAGCAAGGGGAAACTAAAGAGGAGGATCAAGCGGCATCTTGTGCAGCATCTCAAGCGGCATCCAATGCAGAGTCCGACGTGGCGTCAGAGGTGTCGTCTCCTGTGGCGTCAGGTGTGACATCTCCTGTGGCATCCGATGTCTCATCTCCTGTGGCATCCGATGTCGCATCTCCTGTGGAATCTTCAGCGGCATCTCCTGTGGTATCTACACCGGCACCTGTACCCGTTTCTCTGTTGACTAAGGAAGCCCCTAAAAATGATGCAACAGCATCACCACAAACGGCTGAAAATGCAACGAAGTTGCAAGAGGGTGATGATAAGAAGGCCGAATAACCAACTGAAGTCCTTGCAACCTTTTGGCAACCATTGCAACGATACCTTTAAATTTTTTTTATTTTCTTTCTCGACGTTGTGTAGGCGCGATCAGCCTACACCAGTGAAGTCCTTGCAACATTTTGGCAACATTGCACGGTACTTCTAAATATAAATGATGCTTTTGGATTTCCAATCCAAATTTATTTTCACCTCGTTTTTCTTTCCCGATTTTGTGTAGGCGCGATCAGCCTACTCGCGGGAGGCCACCCAAGTGCACCAAAAAAGGCACTTTTGGGGTTGGCAACTCGTTAGTTAAGCTCCGTTTGAATGGAACAATTCCTACGCAGAAGATTCCCACTTGGGCGTGGATCGAATATGGTTATCGTTTGTTCTTTTTCTATCGATTTTTACGATTTGATCCCATTTCAATTGATCTCTTACGCATGTAGCCGGGGCTAAGCTCATGCGGCATGCACATAATTTGTAGCCTTAGCTCATTAGGCCGAGCGGAAGGCAGAAGAGGCGACCAATAAACAGTGTTAATAAAAAAAAAAAAGGTAGAAGAATTTCCAATCTCGGCTCGAAAGTTCGGAAGTCACTTGCCACTTGTTGTCAGTTTTTACGAGGGGGCAAGTTTTATCCATGTCTTCCCCCCTGCCGTGTCTAGTCTTGTGTACCTTTCATTCAGTCTTGTCTTCCCACTTTGTTTGTCTGCCATCAATTCGCATCATAGTTCATAATTTTCATAATTTTTGGTTCTTTTAAACGAAAAATCGTAAAATACATGGAAAATAAAAAGGGAAATAGAAGAAGATGAAGCTGATGTTTGAAGCACAGGCAAACTGACAATGAGACAAAAGCAACGCTGACTACTTACAACTGGTTTGCTTTGCCCACAATCGGTTTGCTTAGCCTTTTGTTCAGTTTTTAGACGTGTATTTTACGAGTATTCCAACGACTTCTTGTACGACTTTGTCGCCGACTTTGCTCTGCACTGCTCCGCTTCTGTTGCCATCACTGTCGTTGTTACCTCTGCGGCTGTTGCTGCGGCTTCCGCCTAATTCTGCTGTGGCTTACCACGTTTGCTGTTATTCCCACATGGCCAGAGCGAGGGAATTCAAATTCGATGGGGTCGAGACTGAAATACTCTATCTCTATCTTGTTAAAGCAATGTAAATAGAAGAAATCAAATGAACATTTTGTTTATCGCTTTAATTTGTAGATTTCCAGGCAAACTATCGGTTTATAATGAACTATCGACTAACTATCGAATAAACTGTGGTGGCATGAAACTTCACTCCTGTTTAACAGCTTTCTTTCCATCAATAGAAACTACCGCTACTTAGAAGGTGAACTATCGGTGTAATTATCGACTAACTATCGAATGAACTGGAGCCAAGTGCATTTTAAAACACAGATGAACAACTTTCTGTCCATCAATCAATACTATCGCTGTACTATCCCTACCCAGCAAGAGAACTATCGCTTGAACTATCGCCTAGCTATCGAATGTACTGTAGATTAGTGTATCTTGGAACATTGCTGAAATAAGTTCTGCCCATAAATTGAAACTATCGCTGTACTATCGCTACTTATTAGGTGGACTATCGGCTTAACTATCGTTACATACACCCAGAAAGCCTCCTTGGCAACACTTGCTCCCAACAACACCAAACTTACCTCCCTAAGAAGGTCAAGATAGCATTTATCGCTAGTTCATTTCACGCGATAGTACTAACGATAGTTCTGCATCATCAAAAGTACAAGCAATTACAGAAATTTCACGAAAACTCAACTCTAAAATTCTTCTTACATATTCTTCTGCATCTGTTCCACGTTCCCCCAGTCCAAGAGACCCCTAGTCACTGCTCAGTTAGAGTATTAAACTGTATTCTGAGCGCATTAACTTTATATCGCACTTGAGCAACAAGTGCGGCGCGTTTTTTGTTGCCTTCCCCTGCTCACCTCTACAAACGTCTCTCTGGTTCCCCCTTTTCCAACTCAGACCCCAGCAAAAATTTATGCGAAATTCTCGTGCTTCTCATGGCTGATGGCTCTAGTTGTAGTTGCTATTGTTGCTGTTGTTGTTGTTGTTCTGTTCTGTTGGTGTTGCTGGCAAGCGCATATTAATATAGATACATCTATATAGAGTCGCCATGCATATGTATAAGTCAGTCTAGGTAAATGGCCAGTTAGTTCATGCGATAGTTCTCCGTTTTGAGAGCGCTTGCGTGCCAGGGTTGCGCAGCTCAGCTCAGCTCAGCACAGACGATTTGGGTGAGGGTCACAATGGGGAAGGCTCTTGAGCCTCTCGGCCAAAGGGGCGGCAGCTTCATCGTTTTATGATTGTTAAATTATGCCCCATGCCACAAAGACTCGACTCAACGCGACTCCAGCAACACGCCCTCCCTATGCATGAAGCTATAGCTATATAGTGACTGTTGCGTGTAAAATACGAGCAGCGCTTTAGTGTGCACTCAAAACACTCTTTTTATATTCTTTGTGATTCATCATACTCGATTTAAGGTCTTACTGGTGAACATAATTCAAACTAGAAGGCAAGTTTGATGGTATAACCACATACCAAGTTTGATAAGGTTAAACCTTGTGGATGTAGAGTTGCTATGGGACGATGAAGGATAAGGTACATGAGACTTGAGCTTATATCGTCTAGAGGACACATACCAAGTTTGATGAGCTTAACCCTTGTGGAAGTCGAGTTCTTACTGTGAACATGACTTGAGGAAAACATTTATAGAATTCGATTTAGAGAATCAGCAATCATTGTTGACTTGCTCTACGTTTTCAACATCAGAGAATCAAATGGAATTTGTATTTTGACAAAAATGTTGAATTTAAAAATTAAAAGACCTGGGAAGGGGAATGCCTGAACACTTTTGGAACGTTGAAATCTAAATTAGCGACTCAATAGCAAAACTTCCATAGCCATTTACCGCACAACGCATGCATCGCATGTTCGCAGCCAATGACGGCAACCGTACTTTCGGTCTCCTTCGGCTTGCTGTCGGGCATTGTGGGCTTCGTGATGGGGGCTTTGTTGCAACAGGATGCATCCTTTCGTGGCATACAAACGGCAATGGCGAATGATCCGTACATCTTTCAAAGTCGTCAAAATATCTTTAAAGCGGTAAGTTTAGAAATTAGTCAACTCTCTTTTCCACTCTCTTTCTTCTTTTTTATTTATATCTTTTTATTTATATCTTTGAATATCTTGGAGAGTATATTAATATTGCATTCTGCCTTCCTTAGCTAGGAATATTGGGGCAAACCCGCAGAGTCACTCGGTCTACAGAACCAAGTTCAAATCGTTCAAGTGGAGACTTTTCGAACACAGTTTTTTCACAGGAAATGGAGGATTCCCTATTCAAAGCATATGTGCGGTGGTTTCAAAACAATGTTCAAGCTATGGTAAGTATGTGCTATTAATAGAACCGATCGGCATTGCGTTCCGATTCGAATTCAACTTGAGTTTGACTTGATTGCGACTATCATTCATTTGTTTCTAACTGTAATCGATAACTCAATCATTTCAGACCATATTCTTCACCTTCTCTCTGGGCGAGGACCCTCTGCCGCTCAAAGAGCCCGCTGTACATGTTGCCACCCTCATGAAGTACGGTTTCCCCGGGCTGGACGACATACATGTCTATAGAAATTTTGTATTATCCTACGACCGACGCCATCGCATTGCCCATTGGGTATGCGAGCATTTGGTGAACGATTCCCTGTGCGACGAAGAGACGATCGTTGATCAGAGGCAACCCGATTACATCACAGATCTAAGCATACCGCATATGTTTCGATCGAGTCTCAAGGATTATCGCCATACCGAATGGGTAACTGGACAAATGGCATCCCCCAACAACTACAAGTGCGACGATGTCAACCATACGGAAACATATCTGCTGACCAACATAATACCTTTCAGTGTGCACATGCGTTCGAACGTTTGGCTGCGATTGGAGAACTATGTTCGCGATCTGGTCATGAAATGCGGCTCAGTATATGTGTATACGGGACCACTGTTTATGCCCCAGCGCATTACATTCCGTCATTGGGCGATTCGGCATCAGGTGATCGGTTCAAATACCGTTGCGGTGCCAACACATTTCTTCAAAGTCATCATTGCCGAGTGCAGAGCACTCGAGCGTTATCCCTATGTCGAGGGATATGTGGTGCCCAACACTGATGTCGATAAGGATCTGGAACTAACAGCATTTCTAACAGACATACGTGATATCGAGCATTTCGCGGGTCTCAAGTTCTTTGACGGAACTGCCTGGGCGAATATGAATCAAAAATAAGTACAGTTAGTAATTGAGTTGGTGTTGTACTGAGAGCGAACAGCACTGGCAACCCCAATCGAATTTCAGTGTAGTGCAAATATAAATTCCATTGTGTTCTTCATGGTCTTCATGTTCTTTTCTAGGATTTGTTCTTACTTTGTTCTAATTTCTATTCCACAAGTTGCCTCTTTTCTCTCTCTTTCTACAAGTGTCTTCCTTGAGAGGTTTTTAGGTATTGCTGCGATAAGGTAGCAGATCTTAGCGATTGCCAAAGTCAAAGCCAAAGTCTTCTACAAGTTTTCGTCTAACTTAAGTTCTCTTCCTCCTTCCTCTCTCTCTGTCTTTCACTCCGTGTATCGACTTCGATTTCCTAACTCAACTTACGCATTTCACTTCCTACGATCGTGCGATAAACTAATCAAGTTGTTTTTGCAGCTATTCGCCTTTGCACTCTGCTTTATCTCCAGTTGGCTCTTTGATTTGTTTCTCTTTCTCGAGAATAATCTATTAGATTTCCGTTTTACGTGCGCGTAGACAGCGCTTATCGCTCAGGATCTCTCTCCCGAAATCTTTGCATGTTTAATTTTCATTATAATTCCAGACTCTTCTATCTCCCTCTCTCTCTTTCTCTCTCCCTTTCTTGTTTGCTTTGCTTACTTGTTTTCTCGTTGTTGTTGCTGCTTTGTAATTAAAGTATCATTCACACCGTGTGTTCGCACAAAACTAACGGCATTTTGCTAAAATAATAATAATAAAAACAAAACAAGGGGAAGGGAGAATAAGAGAGAGAGAGAGAGAAAGGTAGAGGGAGAGCGAGAGAGATGTAAGAACTGAATGCGTTGTCGCTCGCCGCTTCCGCCGTGCGACAAAACCAACAAAAGGCGGCCGCTTCAATGAGTCAACTTCAAAGAGGGAGAAAGAGAGAGAGAGACAGAGGGAGAACTGCCACTCAGGCCCCACCATACCCCACTGCTCACTCTACTACTGGTACTCCCTGGTACCCTCTCTACCTGCCACAGCCCTCGCCTCGTCAACCCATATCAGCCCTGGCCCGTCCACGCTTGACAATTCTTTTAGTCTTTGACCTTTTCGGGGCATAATTGTTGTGCGAGTGTTTATGTGTGTGCGATAGTGTGTGTGTGTGTGTGTGTGTGTGTGTACCTGCTAAAGTTTTGTTGTCGTGCTGGACAATTAACATGAACTTTTAGCTTTGCTTAATTACTTCAAGTCGTCGTCGTTCTTAAAATGACGCAAAAAAGGTCGAAAAGAAGAAACAGAAAACAGAAAAAAAAACAAAAACAAAAACAAAATGCTGAGGTTAATTACATTTTGAAGAGCTTCGGCAACTAAAGCAAGGCAAATTGAAATGTTGCCCCTGCCACAGCAGCAGCATTGGCTGACAGTGCCTGCAGTTAGTTAATGGCACCGACATCAACAACAAACAGTCCGTGTGACAATTATGTAAATGGACAGAGGAGCCGCACTTGACGATGAGTATTGCTGTCTACCTTCCCCCTGCCTCTCTCCCTCTCTCTCTTACTGTTGTTAGTTTGGAATAAGTGAATTTGTTTGCTGAAGGTCACACACACACACACACACACTCGAAAAGTTACCGTTAAGTGCTGCTTGGGGGTCAATTGCAGCTAGTTTGTGTCTTAAGTCATTTGTTTTTTGGTAAATGAAGCTGTTAGCACAAACGATGAAACAATGAAGCAGGTAAGCGATGGAGAAGGAGGAGAGGAAACAATAGTGTGATACAGAGACAAAATGATGTGCACTTAAAATGCCAACAATGTGATATAAGGATGAAGTGGATGACAATAATCGAAATTCAGCAAGGGGAGAAGGAGTAAACGGAAGCATTTGTGATGCATTCGATATAAACAAAGGAAATTGGCTAAAATATTCCGCATTAGAGAGGAGAATAGTCAAATTGAAAACTCCTCAGAAGAAGGTAAAGAACGTCTTCAAAGAAATGCAACAAAGTAGCTCGGAA
This sequence comes from Zaprionus indianus, assembly GCA_018904595.1. NCBI lineage: Eukaryota > Metazoa > Arthropoda > Insecta > Diptera > Drosophilidae > Zaprionus > Zaprionus indianus. The sequence continues at coordinate 3,604,663 of JAEIHA010000344.1, forward strand.
GGTGGCCATCCTAAGCGCATGAAAAGCAGCTTCCACCCGCATTCCCTCATTCTTGCGTATACTCTTCTCACCAATTAATTCCAACACACTCTCAAGGTGTAACTTCTAGCTGAGTCATCATCAATAATGCATGCGACAAGGTGCTGCTGCTGCATGCGGCAGGCGGCTGAAACGATTTGTGGCGGCGGCTCTGTCGATATCTAAATGTGTCTCGCTGTGTCGCCCCCAACCTGCTGCGACTGCAAATGGAAAGACGAATGAGATTTACACGTCTGCAGCAGCCTCATTAGGCGAAAACTAAGAGCAACAGCAACAGCAGCAGCAGCAAACAAATTAACGTCCGTTAGAAACAAAGCGCCGATCATTTAGCTTTATTTCCAACTCCACTAAGTCCAACTTCAACTCCAACTATAGCTTCAGCTTCAGCTCTAATCGAAGTTCTTTGAAATTTGTTTTATTTCAGTTTTGAATGTGATTCGTTTAGTTTTCTTCGGTATTTTTGATCAGCCCGCCCCTGTTATCTGACTATGTAAAGCATCAGCTTTTAAAAGCACATCTATCTACCGCCAGTAAAGAGGGAATAGAGAACATGTAGATGAGGGGAAGGGAGGCTGCTGTTATCGAGGCACGAGTTGGCTACCGAAAATTAGAGTCATTTTTCTTTTGCTCTTTCAAAAAGCGGCAGAACTTGAAGCATGCATAAATATTTACATTAATTTTCAATTAGTTGGTTAATTGGCATTGCATCTCATACACAAACAAGCTCACACACACGAGAGGGTACGCAGACTAAGGTAGACACCCTACACAGCGTAGCCAAGTACCGTAAGAAACTATCGAACACGTACGAGGAAATGTTGATACTCTTTCTGGGTTCTTCATCAAGCCAGACAAGGTGAAGAAGCGCCGAGTCTAGAAAATAATAAAATAAATAAACTGAGATTAGAAAATATACGAAATAATAAATAATGAGAGACAGGAATAAATAGATGAATTAAAGAACTTGTAACAAATGAATCGAATGAATTTATTAAAAGCAAATAAAGGAAATTAATAAAATTAGTTTATAATAAGGGTCTCAGACATGTAAAGCTCCTACAATACAATGCATCACTATAGACGAAGTCACAACAGAAACTTCAAGTGGAACAGGCACAAAACAAAGTGGAAATTCAAGAGACTCACAATAGCTAAACAAGATTGATCTGCCTCAGCCATATAACAAATGAGTTGGTCATAGCTACTCCCCAGCTAATATACCCTGCCAGCATTAGCTGTGTTTAAATCAATACAATTTATCGGCACGTATCTAGGATATTAAATAGGAGAAAATGAAACTACAGCTGCTGTTGATGTTGCTGTTGATGTTGATGTTGCAGCTCAAGCACAACGCCGATGGGTCTGCGGACTGGAGTTGGGGCTAATGTTGAGTAGCATCAACAGCAACAACAGCAACAACAACAGCAACTCTATGCAACAACGACGACAACACAAAGCAATTAATCAACGAAATGAGTTTTATGCATTTTAAATGGTCTGCTGCATTGGCATAGACTACCTCGCTCGCTCTCACTGACTCTGCCTCTCTCTCTCTCTCACTCTGTCTCTCTTACTTCCTCACTCGCTTCTACCAATATCTATAGATCTTTCTCTCTTTCTTTGCGAACGTTCCAATCGGCACCGTTAGCTGTCGTTTGTCGTCGTCGTCGGACCGAAAAAAAAGCCTCTGAACGCCTCTGGCCACACTTGGGCAGTCAATCAACATGGATGTTAAGCCAAACTTTGCCGGCAAGATTTCGCAAGAGTCTCTCTGCAAGAAGATCAAGAAGACTGCAGTCCGAGCAGCAGCAGAAGACTGTAGTAGAACCGCCCGGGCATATGCAATTTCCAAATCAAATTCGCTTTCATGCCATTTGGTCAGCATAAAAGCAAAAGAAACAAAACCGAATGCATCGACTAGCTAGATATGCTGTAAACCACTATATAAAGTAAGCAAAGACTATAAAAAGTGATCAGAGATTGCGCTAAAATTTGTAGAATGGTCTCTTAAGAAGTACAACTCAATGTCTGGCATATATATTAGTACTAATTCTTCAATCTTTAGTAGGTTGCAGCCCTTTAACTTTCAGCTGTGCAGCACATTTTGATACCTTTACTTAAAACGAACTGCCAGCGCAATCTTAGTCAAATTTGTAGCATATGCTCTGAAGATATTCAACTTTATATACCCGGCCATCTAATACTATATCTTTTATATTTACGTAGTTGCAGCACTTTGAACTATGATGCATTCAACAACAACTCAATCCGAGGAAAAGCTCTGTACAACTTTTAACAGCTGTTAAAAAAATGTTAAAGAAAGTGCCTGCTAATCCCTAAATATCTGCAAGTTAAGTTATTTTAAAACCTGATAAATGGACTATGTATTGCATGAACTTCTAGCCCAATTTTAGAGATGTTTGCCAAATATCAGTAGTATATATAATATTTAAAATTTACAAAGTCAGCAGAATGAAAGTGCTTATTCTACTCTAAGTTAAAAAACGATAATTTTATATCAACACCTTACTCCAAGTCAACGCACTACACCGCTCAGCTGTTTTTACAGGGTATATCGTGGCAAAATTTCGTTGCACACGGCTGCCACTGACGTTGCCGCACATAAATTTAATAAAAGGCTGTGCGCGCCTGACCAACTGCTTATCGAGGCTGTGGGGCATCACCAGCTACGAATAAGCAAAAAAATCGCAGAATAAAAAAACAACAACCAGGCACATAAAAAACACACAGATGCACTTAATGTGCACCCACCTCCCGGCGCAGTGCCACGCCCCCCGTTCCCCCCACTGCTGCGCCCCTTGCTCTGTGCAGCTTCCTCTAATGGGGTGTGGCATTGGTCAGTGCAAATAAATTAAAGAGCAAAGCGCGAAAAACACACACAAAATCCACAAATTTGCAATCAGAAGAAGAGAGAGGGAGGCAGAAAAAAGAGGGAGGCAGAGAGAGAGAGAGAGTGAAGGAGGGAGAGAGAGAGAGAGGGGGAGTCGTGGCGTGGAATTAGGTGGGTAGCGAGTGTGTTTTGAAGGCATTTTGATTGCATTTCATTTGTGGAAGACGGAAGATTTTGGCTTTGTTTGCTTTGTAAATTGCGCACCGAAGAATTGAGTCGGAAGAAAGAGGCAGAGATAGACGGGGGGAGAGCAAGAGCAAGAGATGAGGTTGATGAGGCGCAATGATGAGGCTGCTGAGCAAGGAATAAAATGAGGTATGGCCAGCAGATGCGGGCACAGCTGAAGAGGCTCAGCAAGGTAGTGCCGAGATTAAGCCTGGCCAGAAGGTGCTGAAGACGATAGAAGCCAAGTGCAGACTGGCGAAGACTGCTGAAGAAAGCAGCTGAGCTTCAACGAGGCTCCTCCTGGTTGCCTGCCTGCCTCTGACTGATGCCTTGTGCCTTATGATATCTTATCTCTGACTGCAGCTGCAGCTGCCTTAACTTGCCTGCCTGCCTGCCTGCCTGGGAGCCTGACTGCTGTCTGTGCGTGCGCGTGCAGGCGCGTGCATGCGTCTGCCTGTGTGTGCGTGTCACTCTTTGAGCAAATAATGGCAACAATTACCCCCAGCAGAAGCAGCGGCAGCAGCAGCAGAACCCAAAAACTGATTCTACCGGGGCGATTATGCAATTTAGCAGCTTGTAAGTGATTGTTTGTGGGGCGTTTTCTGCAGTACTCGATGAAGAAGAAGAAGAGGAGGCTTCAAAAAAAAAAAAAAAAAAAAGATACCAAAGCAAACCCCAATCCGTACCCGGACTTGGTGCAAGGTGCAACCTGGCAGCGGCGATGGCAGCTGTGCTGCGCCAAACAAATTGTGAATTCTGTTGCACATTTCATTGCTTGGGCATTTAGCCAATTTTTGTATTTTTTTGGCTTCTTTTTTTTTTTGTTTCTTCATTTCAATTTCTTTGCCAAGTCTGCGCTGATTGTTACAATTTTTGTGCAGCAGTTGCATTTTGGTTTTTTTGAGCACTGCAAATTAAAAGACAGCGCGCAAATGCAGCTGCCACAAGTCAAAGGAGGTGAATCAATGGATGCTCTTGAATATCAAAAAAATTCTAAAAGGAATTAGGGATATTGCCAATGGCCAAGAAATGATTTGATAAATTGAGAAAAATCCATTTTGAAATGAGGAAAAATATTGTAGGACTCCTTAAACTATAAGATTGTCTTTTTAGTATTTTTCTAATATTTTTGGTATTTAAATTAAGAGTGTTTCTGTTTTTTTTGAAGTTTTCAAGTGTAGTAACCCTTTGATAACACTTTAAAATATCTAAGTATTTTCTTGGATATTTTTTATTATTTTTTGGTATTTATTTAGTATTTTTGCTATTTATTTAGTCTTTTTTGGTATTTTCTTGGTATTTCTTGAGTATTTTGTGAGCAATTTGTAATTTCCCAATTTTATTAGAGTATTTTTTAGTATTTATTTAGTATTTTTTATATTTTTTGGTATTTTCTTAGTATTTCTTCAGTATTTTGAGTGCACTTTGTAATATTCTCAATGCAGCTTCACACACATGTCCAACACTTGCACAAAGTTGCACTTTCTTTCCTTTGTTAGGGTATTCTTCATTGCTCAACCAATCGAAATGATGATGACGAGTTGCCCAAATGAGATACACGTACTTTTCTTCATAACAGCTGCCGGCAAAGTGACTACAACAACACCAAGAACAACGAGAGTGATCACAAATTGAAGAGCGAGAGGGGAAGCGGGTTAAGAAGTAAGCAAATGAAATGATTTCAAGGTCAGTCAACAAAAATACTGAAAGAAATTCATTGAACTGTCGAGTAAGACAGAAAGAGAGAGCGAGAAGGGGGAGGGATTCCGCACAACATGCGACAAATTGCGACAACGCCCAAACACCCGAAGCAACGACGATGACGATTTTCGATGACAATTCCGATGACGATGACCAATGTTGACCCCTTCTGAGTATTTCCAGCCCCCTTCCAAAAGGCTACATCAACTCAGCTCATAAGCATCACTCCCAGTTCGATTCCCATTCTCCCTCTTTCTCTCTCTCTCTCTCTCTCTAAACGTCTCCCTCTCTCACCCGTTCTCATTCCCGTTGTGACCGCAAATTAATTTCCAGACAATTGAGTCAAATTTCGTGGCTTGATCCCGCTGCGGTCAGCCTCGGCTCGAATGGGCGCTGTCCTTGTCACACTTGCGGTCAGGAGGACCCTCATTAAAAGAGGGAACTGCATATACCACATGCATATATTAAAGGGGAGGAGACAAAGAGAGAGAGAGAGAGAGAGAAAGACAGAGAGAGGGGCGGCTTCTCTTCATTAATCATATGACAAACGTTTTTCTTTGTCTTCACTTTGGCAGAAGCTTTACGAGATTTATGCGAGATGAACAACGAGCTCCCCGAAATTCCAGACGATTTCGCATGTGGAACTGCATTAAGCTCGTTCTTTATAAGGCACAGTAGGAAACGGAGGGCAGGGGGGAGGGGTTGGGACTGTCGCCTGATTCATCCCAGAGAGGCTGCAAAACAAATCAAACATCTCTCGCCTCGGTCAAGGCGTAAAAGCAATTAAAAGCCATCGCTGTTTGGCATGATTCAAAACGAAAGCTACGTAGGAGATTACGCGAAAGATCATTTATTATACTGCGGGGGAATGCAATATGATATGATGTACACTAAAGAGAAGAAAGCGAAATTCAATTTAGAGGTAATGATTGAGAGCAAAGAGTCTTAAGTGATGTTGAATACACAGAGGACAGTTAAACTTCACTGTGATAATTTAAAGATTTATTGCTTGTAAGTAATATAAAATGTTTACATTAAATAAGGCAATCTATTTACCTAATATCATAACTCATTTACCAAGTATTATTGAGATTGAAGGATCTTACTAGATAAAAGACAGAAGAAGATTTCTAATTTCCCTAATTTCATATTTTAACGTCAGGGATATCAGAGATCGAAGCATTAAAGCAGATAGAAGACAGTTCTTCTTGCTTTGATATACTTCTGTAGACTAATATATACTTCTATATAGTTCCTTGTATCGATTTAAGTCTTATAAAACTTTTATATGATGTAATATTCGCAGAGCTCTACGAAATTCACTTGCAACACCTGCGAAGAGAAGTGTCTTGACACGTAACATGAGACGAGGCGCCTAAGTTATGCCTCAAAACATCATGTGGAACATTCTTCGGCAGTCTTTGTTGCAGTATCTTCCTTCTCGCTCCCCCTCTTTCTCTCTCTCTCCCTCTCTTCCTCTTCTGTTGGCAAGCATGTTCTTAGCATTTATGATTAGTTTTGCTTTTGTCAGCTGCAATGTTATTGAAAATTTTGCATGCAAGCATAATAATTGCATAAATAAATGGAGGAAGTATACTAAAGGAGAGAGAGAGACAGAGAGAGAGACAGAGAGAGAGGGAGAAGAAGCAGCAGAGACTGAAGAGTCGTAGGTCGGAGCATTCCATCAGTAGAACCGCAGCCAAAAGCCAAAGCAAACCAAAATCAAATTCATATATCTGTTTCGGGGTTCCGGATTATAACAACAGCATGGAAGATGAACACACACACACACAAGCACACACACACACCTACTGGGACCTGGAATGCTCTACACATAATTTTACATAGTTTTTGTTGCAGAAGAATGCAGCTAACTTGGCTAACTTGGCTGAGGGCCAAGTGGAGTGCTCGACATTTATATGCGCATCACTTATAGGCATCGCTGGCTCTCTTCAGTCTGCACTCTTCTACAGTCTGCAGTCTTCGGCCTAGTGCCTGGTCTTCTGTCTGCCGGCAAAATTTCAAATTTCAAATTCCAAAAACAACAAAACAGCTGAGCGGAATTCATAAAAGTCCAACACAATCAGCGACATGAAGAGGAGACCGACCCTGAGAACAGCAGACGCGCTAGACATGAAGACAGCGGACAGAAGACAGTAGACAGCAGTAGACTGCAGACTACAGACAGTAGCTAACCGAGTAGCTCCCTCGGGGTGTGCTTGCACTGTCTATCCAATAAGTTGAGATACCCTGTAATGTAATTGCTGTTCATTTCTTCATAGGGTTTCTTAGACTGTTGTTTGGGAATTAAGCTCAACTAACTCGGGGATTTTCAGAGATAGAAATCAGATTCAAAAACAGATCGAATTCAGTTTATATTTCTGATATATTCCATTTGGAATCTTACTATAACAGCTAAGTAGTCTAAGTTTTAATGGCAACTTAGTCAAGCCATGTCTACAGAGCATCTCTCAATCGAAAGCTCGAATTATTTTCACGAATTAGTTGGAATATTCTGACTAACTTGATAGTCTCAACAGCTCTTGGGCTATGACATAAGAAAATGCCTTTTAAATGCAACATTTTCATGCCGTAATTGCAAAGAAAGGCAGCCAACAACAACATCAGAAGGAGGAGGTGGAGGAGCGGGAGAAGAAGAAGCTAGCGAAATTCACTTGAGCGCAAAAACAAAAGCGGAAGCTTTGGCAATGATCATGCAAACTGCTCATTCATAGGATAATTATTCCATGAGTTCATCATGAACACACACACACACACTGAGAGCGAGAGAGAGACAGAGAGACTGTTATACTACTCACACCTACTAGAAATGTTTCTGTTGTGGCACCTCTTGATGCATTCATTGCGCTATTCTCCCCTCACTATGAAGCCAATGTCGTGGGAGTCGTTGCCTCCCCTCCACTCTTCTACCCCGCCTCTTACAGACCACAACAGAGCAGCCCCACCTCGCTCCTTCACCTAAGTTACCTGTTGATTGTACTGCATTTATAATGTTTTCATCGCGTAAACTGCATAAGTAATTTAGACAAGACAAAAGCATCCCAAGCACAACATCTTTATACTCTATAGGAAGAAGCATTTATTCTATTTATTATACTATATATTTTTCTGATATATGTATATCATTTTATATTCTATATAGTTTCAGGTTCCATATGGATATATTGTAAAAGAAATAATCAAAAGTAACTTAACTTTTTCTAATAAATGAAACAGATTGTTAATATTTTAATAAAAAAAAGAAAAAGAGAAGAAAAAGGATTAACTCTCTTTTCCCCTCTGTCTGTCTTCTACTCTTTCGCTCTCTTTTCCTCTCTCTCTTTCTCTCTATTTCGCTCTCTCTATCACTCCCTTTCTGTCTGCTTCTTTCTCTCTCTTTGAACACTCAAGTTCCTATTGCTCATAGAAACCTTTACTCGCCATATTCCGCCAGCCCTAGGCAATAGTTAGGGTAATTCCCCCCAACCAAAGACAAAAGGTCTCACACACACACACACAGAATAGTGGGTGTGCGTGTGTATGTATCTGAGAGTATTTAGCTGCATTTAATAATCATTTCATGACACAGTTTTTAATTGAAGATTGAACAGCGAATTGCATTGTTCGCCCAGCTAAAGCCACCTTGGGACCCGCGACGACGACGACGACGGCCCTGCCCTGGGTTACTACTTGACTTACTCATGTGCTCTCCCTCCCACTTGCACGAACTACGCCTACATGTAGCCAACCAGTTTCTGTCCGAGACTGACTATATAGAGAGTCCTAAAGTAAATAAGCCAAAAATAAAATTCTTTGACAATGACAATGACTGAGTGGTCCACATACTCAAAGTCAACACTCGACGCGGACTCGAGTTTTGGCAATTTGTTTGCACAACACATACTATACATACCCGTTTATATACCCGTATATATACCATATATGTATATTTAGGTATTTATATCTGTTAAGTTATCGTTCTGTTTCGGTTTTTAGCGGCTCTGTTTGTATCTTCCTTTCGCTGAAAACGGTAAAAAAGTAAATTTGATTCAATACTCGCAACAACAACAAAGACAAGCGCTTGTTTATAATTCTTTTCGTTGCTGTTGCTGCTTTTATTGTTGTTTACTCGCTTTTTATGGCTTTTTGCGACGCGCTTCTGTTGTTGTATTCAAAAAAAAAAAAAAAAATTCTGCGAAATTTTATTGACAAATTTCATTAGAACTTGTACTCGCGCTTGGCGAGTGTGCGAGGCGTGGCACCGGGTTAGCCACCAGTTAGCCAACTGTAGTGAACTGAGGTGAACCGCAAAGAGTTGTTGCCAAAAAAAAAAAACAAAAAAAGCCAGAGGAAGCAAGCAAAACAGAAAACCAGAAGCAGCAATCAGCTGTAAAACACACGAAAACAAAAAGACTTAGGCAACGAACTTGAATTCCCTAGTCGCCCCCTCTCTCAATCTCTCTTCTTCTTTCTCTCTCTGAGTGTGTGTAGGTCGCAAGTGATTCTCGGGCATGTGAAACAAAAAGTTCTAGTTTGCCAAAATTTTGCACTTTATATCAGAACAAGGCAAGCAACGTTTTGAGTACAGTTAAAACACTTGAGAAGGAACAGGAAGGGAAAAATATTATTAGATTTATGTTTGATAGACTTTAAAGGAATATATAAACATGATATATTATTGTTTTTTCTTTGGTATTTTGATGATATTAATATCAGATAATTATCGTTATATTTTTATACATTTTTTTCGTTTCTTGCTAGACAGTCTTCTAGACATTCTCTAATGTTTTACCGATCCATTTTTAATCTCATTTAAATCATTTCAAATTTCTTTTTTCTTAGATTATTATCATGACAGTCTTCTAGTTTCTTTTATATTTTCTGCAAACAAAATCTTTTTTCATATACTTCTCTTCTACAATATCATGAACTTTTCTTTTTCCTTCAAAGTTCTTCGATATCCTCTTCCTTATCTCGACAATCTTGACTCCTCGTGTCATCACAGGCACTCTCCACTGTACAAGTTATAAACGTATCTACAGTTAAATAGTTTTGCACTACAATTCGCAACTAAAGTTTCCCTTGAATCACCCTTGCAGTTCCTTCAATTCACACATTAAATACCCGAATCTATTCTCTTCATATGTCGGCAAACATGAAAGAAGAGGTCAAGTGCTTGAGGTGACCCAAGCAACATGTGGGGGGTAAAGAGTTGGAGAACATGAATGTGCTTAATGGCTACATGTTAATTGCAAAATATATTCACAATTAATGAGTGATTCGAGTAGCCATGGCATTGCGACAACATAACTCACAGTAGGCCCCATTGAACCCGTTGACTACGAGAGTTAGGTCAATGAAATTTGATACATATAGTCAGTACAACTTTGATCGTTGATATAATAGATATATAACAGATCTTTCCTTTTAATTTAGCATTCTATTTCCACTTTCTAAAAGTAAATCATGAGAACTTCCCTTAACACAAGTCTATGGAACTCGGAACCAACACAGCGTAAGCAAATTAAATTTGATATATAGATCAAGTTTACTACACAGAGAAGTTCTATATATCTATTTGCAACTACAACATTGAGCTATAGCTGAATTAAAACCGATCTCAGTCAGTTGATTGACTACTTTTCAGGCACGTTCTGTCGTTGTTGTCTTGCTGTTGGGTGAGCTAATCAATCTGACTGTCTAATCAACTAAAGCTGTTCATTCAGAACTTAGCTCTTAATTAACCTGCATACCACACGCACACACACGAAGAACTCATAGTATAAATAGAGAGAGAAAGAGAGAGAGGGAGAGAAGCGGAAGAAGAGGAGTAGGAAAACAAGCGCGTAGGTTCATTAATCTAAATGGTAAACAAATCGCCAAGTTTGTTGTCAACCAGAGGAATAAACTCATTAGCTCGCAGCTAAGGAGAGGCTCTAACTTAGTCAGCAGTGGATATAGTAGTACCCCCATAGTGGTTTGTAGTACTACACACTCATATACATATATATATTATATATACACGTATAGCAGTACATGGAGTGTGGAGTATCTCTTGGAGGAGATCAAAAATTTCTGTAATTATCAAAGCGTACACACAATTAAAAATCAACTGAATTGCTAATTCTCCTGATGCTGTCTCGCTCTGGCAGCCTCCCTCTTGCTCACAATCCCTCATGTTCCCCCTCGCTCTTTCTCCAGCTCACTCCCTCGCTTGCTGTGCAGAGCAGCGTGACAAGAATAAACAAAGTTTTCAAGAGTAGAAGAAAAAAGAGAAAAAAAAGAATTTGCACTACGTATTGAAATGGAAATAGATTTCCATGTGCTGTGTGTGTGTGTGTGAGTGTGTGTGTTGTGCAGCACCTATTGTGCGAGATTTGCAATAGCAACAACAACAACAATAGCAACAACAATAGCAACAGCAGCGGCAGGCAGCCTCAAGTGTTAAAGTTCGTGTGAATGTTGTTGCTGCTCAAAAAATAACAGCAGGCGGCACTCGTCGTAGCCGAACATCATTATCATGCCAGACTAAACACACACACTCTGGCATACCCACACATACACACACAAACACACACACACATAGTCACAGCATGTTTGCCATTGTTTTGCTTTTGTTACTACAATGAAAGCTCTTTGTATAACAATTGCAATCAAATGGGCAACAAGTGTAAGTATTCTCCCTCTCCCCCTCCCCCTTCAGCCTGTCCCTCTCCCTTGACCATGACACACACACACACACAAACACACAGACTGAGACAATGACAACAGCAACACCAACAATGACACCCAACAACTTGTCCATTTTTGGCCACAGAATGCCCCATTAAAAGTTACATTGTAATTTCTGAATACCCTCTTCACACACGAAACAAACCAAGGATATTCAGCACAATAACGTAGAATCATTACCTTATATTAAAAATGGATTACAATATGAACACTTCGAGTCGATATATATAGATGTAACATCGATGTTTATAGATGTAACATCGATGCTTCTCCAACTCTAATGCAAAATCAATACCCTCACGTTCTGCAGCCCTTGCAGAAGGGTATTTAATATACGGCTCGCTTTGTTTTCTGCCTTCAGTTAGTTTTACTTGATTTCAATTTCTGGGCTTCTTTATTTTTTTTTTTTTTGCATATAGAGGAGGCAACTGCCAGATTGGCCCATTGTTGTTGGTGTTTGTTTTAGTATTGTTAGTCTTGTATTTGTTCTTGTTGTTGTTGTTGTTGTTGGTCGGTTCTAACTCGTTTAAGATGCCTTTTTCAGTCGCTTTACGCTTTATGGTTCTGGCTTTTGTTCTCGCTAGATTTTCTTCTGCCTCTGCCTCAACTGTAGCAATTCTTCTGCAGCTGCTGCTGCTGTCGCTTCTTCTGCTACTTCACACTTCTCTCAGGTTTTTTTGTTCTCTCTCCCTCTCTCTCTGAAGTTAATTCCATTTCAGTTTATGCACTTTTTCTTTCAGCACCTCGACTCGAATCAATGAGGAAGTAATTAGATCAGATTAGATCAGATTTATCCGCTCTCTGCCCAGCGCAGGCATTCTGCGGGCAAATTGCACTCTCGCAGAGAGTTTCAATTTGAATTCTTTGCTTCTTATGGGTACCTTTTTTATTATTATTATTATTTGTAGAGTTGCTTTTGTTGTTGTGTGTTTATAAATCAAGTGTAAGTGACATTGAAATTTATTACGTTTACAAGTCTTGGATGGGTTTGTCTGTTTTTGTCGTGAATGTTATTATTGTTGTTGTAGTTGCTGTGTTGTTGTGGTTGTTGTTGTTGTAATTATTGTCTTGCTTCGTTGCGTGAGAGCTTCACATTTTGTGCGTCAGTTCGGACGGGGTGAATCAAGAGACAGGCTGACTGCACAGATATAATATTTGTTGAGACTTTATTTAAGTCTGACTTTGATACTTCTGTTCTTTGTTTGGAATAGAAAGAAGGCACAATGTACAGATATGTGAATGAACTATATGAATTAAATGTTCAGTACATTTCGTATAAGGTATATAAATACTTTATACTGTCTAAGGTTCTCTGCTATCTAAGGATCTACATCAATTTTCTTAAGTTGACTTCTCTGTCCTTTGCTTGTCTCTCTTCCTCTCGTTCACCTACCCGTCTTCAATATCTTCTCTTTTTCTTTACTCTTCCCCCTTCGCACACTTTCTCCTGTGGCACTGCACTTCGAAATTGCTTTATCAATTTGCATTTTGCGTAGACTTCCGGTGTTTAGCCACAACGCGCGATGTCGCGACAGATTCGGACTGCAAAGAGCTGAGGCAATTAGAACAAACATCTTTTGATTGATGTCTCTAAAGGTGGAACATGATTTTCAATTTTTGCCACGTCTCGCCGAGTGTGAGCAAGAGAGGGAGACCGAGTACGAGAGAGAAGCAACGAATGAGAGTCACGCACAAACGGCACTTTAATGCCAAGCTCTGCAGTAGGGGTCAGGGGGGTGGCTACGAGGAGAAGTTCGAGCTACAATTCACAAAAGCCGCACAAAATCGGACGATGATGCGTGGCATTAACTCGTCTCTTATTGTTGTGCGTGTGAGTGCGTTGCTGTTGCTGTGGGGTAGTTGGAGCAGCTTAGAAGTTAATGAACACACGCTTTTTGGCTTCGTTAGGTTTCGTTGTCTGCCCGCCCGGCTGCTTCGGCCTTGGCCTTGAGGTCGGTTATTGGCAGCCCTCCCCAAAAAACACCGAGAACTGAAAACCGAGAAAAAAAAAATCACACTAAAATAAAGCGAAACTTATTTTTTTTTCTCAGTTGCTCAGTTGCTCAGTTGTTTTGTATTCATTGTTCAAAGAACACCGAACCCCGCACATAATCAGTGTGTATAGGTGTATAGTATTTAGTCAGTATATACCAATGCCTGAGCCAATTATCGATACCAAGTCGATGCTCATTTCTATTACAATCGCCTGGCGGATGTACCTGCCCAGCACGCTGTGTCCGGTGCCAGGAAATTCACACGTGAATTGTTTAATTAATGCGTCAATCAACAAAAAAAAATACTGAAATTCAGACAGAGACAGAAAGAGAAGGAGAGAGAGACAACTGTGCTTAACGGATGTTCTCTGTATAAATATTTACAACTTATGCTTGTTTTTCCAATCTCAGCGGGGGTCGCCAAAGTGTTAAGCTCAATTAAGACAAATGTTTGTCAAGTGAACCCATTGAACTCGACTTGTGGTAAAATAAGATATGCCAAATTTGGTATTTAGGCCCCTTAAAACACTAATATGAGTTGCAGATAAGAATTTTTTGTTTTTTACTAACTAAACGCGATTTTCATAAGTCTTTAACTTGTTTAGTTCTTAAGATATGACTTCTATATTATAAGTATATTAGCTTTATATACTTCATACTTCACGACAATTCATTCATGTAGAACGTACTTATTGAAGAACCAATAAACAGACTAACTACACAGAGTATAACTTAAGTCAATCAGTTCTTATTCCCCTTTTCTTCATCTTAATTTGTTTTGCTCAACTTGTGCAATGCGAAAAGCGCATTGGTTCCTAACTGTAATAGAATTTGTAAGCCGCTTTGCGTGCCAATCTTTTGGCTATTGGCTTGTGATGCGTCATATTTCGATGCTGACAAACAACAACTCAATCAATGCGAATTCCCCAGCAAATTGCCCGCCAATCAGAACGGTAACAAAGACTTAAGCAGAGGCTCAACTCAACTGAAGACTAAGTCCTACTTTCGTAACGGTTCCACATTTCGTCGCACTACGGAGTCGCAATTAAAACAAAGTCCCGGGCAATTTGAGTTTAGGACTTTGTCATAAAAGACGCTTACAAAATCTTCAAGAGGGCAATGTACACAATATGCTACACAACACACAACAATAACAACAATAACAATAACAATAATAACAAAAAAAGAGCAGCATGATGCAAACTTTATGGATTTATGTGTAAGAAAGTAAGAAAGTAGCGTGTGGCATTACGCCAAAAATGTTGGCGAGTTTATTCTTCACATATTTATCACCAAGTATGTTATGTGTGCACACAGTCTCTATGTGTGTGTGTGTGAGAGAGTGTGTGTTTGTGGGGTTAGACTACAACCAATTGGGAATCAACTCTAATTGCCAATCAATTTGGCGTCATTAGCTTGATTTCTTAAAGATACCCTGTAAACGAATTAAGTCATATTCATATGAAACTGAATTCTTGATCTGTATATGATAACTTTAAATAAATAAAGTGATGAGACTAGTTACGTTTGTTGCGCAAGATCTTCAGCTTAATGCATTTATCTTTAATTTAAATAAAAGATTTCTAGTTTTATTTTCATTTGTTAAGAAGAAATTTCTAGAATTCATGATCTTTCTGCCTAGCAAAGTAATTTAATGAGTCCAGCTCAAGTAATTTCAAAGATAAAGGTTTTTTTGAGCGGATAATTAAGTTAAAAATTTATTGAACTCATTCAAGACTCATACCTTATTTAATACACCCTTCCTCCTGCCTTTTTCAATGAGTACAAAGATTTTGGCAACAAAATGTGAAGCGAGAAAATAATCAAGAGCTACAACAACGACAAGCAAATTACTAATTATGATTTTATAATTGAATACAATTAAACCAAAAACGGCACAGCGACTGAGAAGAGCGACAACTGAGCACAGCGAATAAGGAAATAAACGGCCATAATAAAAAAAAAACCGCCAACTCGCCTCAGAATTTCTGTAATCAAGTGAATCGGCTAATTTTTAAATTATAACTGCAATCAGATCAAGATAAATACAAAAAATCAGAGGAAAAATACCAAAACGATCTTAAAATCGAATTAAAAAATAAAGGAAGAAATAAATATAAAAATTATTAAAGAGATTGAATAATATATGCAGATAATCTAATAAAATATAAAATTTATGATCTACAAAAAGAAAGAGAGAACTTTGTCGCAACTCAAACTTGAATTAATCAACCCTTTCAGACCTTGCTACTCTACAGAGTATTTTTGTACAGGTATGCGCACTGCCGCCTTATCAGCTTTTAAGCCTACCAAGGCACACACACACACGTAATATTCCTCTCCGCATCGAGCTGGCTACGATGGCGACTAACTAATTTCCGAGCACATTAAATCATTAGTCATTTTAACTTTCAACTTGTTCCCAACCTCACGTGTGTGAGATTTGTCTGTCTCCCTCTCTCTCTCGCTCTCTCGAAATTCGCGCTTATTTATCTTTTATAAATTTCGCCATTCGCAGCAACAACAACAACAAAAATCCCACTTGAGATGCGCTGCAATAACAACAACAATGATGCGACTCATTCACTTAGCTCGCTTAGTCAGAGACCCGCGAGTCGGTTCCAGTGCCCAGTGCCCAGTCTCAAGTCGCGAGTCTCCAGGCCGAGAAGGTGCCCCCCAGACCCGAGTCAAAGTTATATGGTAGTTTAAGTTGGGCCTAACCAGTCAGTCAGTCAGTCAATGAACCGCAAATCTGCAGGCTGCTCTGGCCTGCACATCGGCTTGACGGACCGAGTGTGTGCGCTACAATTAAGTGGGAAAGTTTTGCGAATTCTAAAAATGTTTAAGGTAATTAAGTAAGAAGAAATAAGTCAAGTATATATTCCATTATATAAATAATAAGATCAATATTTAAGTTTACTAAATAGAGGAATAGAAAGAAACACAAAACAGATTTTCTATAGATAACTGAATGAAATGTTGAGAAAGGGAAGGAAAGGGAAAAGAAAAACGTTAAAAGAGTCCGAAAAAGATATCTCTGTATGACATTTACTGCATTTAGCTCCTTTAAACGGATAACCCTACCTTAAGAAATACAAAGATAGACACTCTATTCTACAAGAAAGCAAACAGTCAGATACTCCAGAAGAACTGTACAATACAAAAGGAGCAGACTGAGTCACCAATAAGTATCCAAAGTCGAACAAGTTCAATTCTTCCAGTCAAAACTTAAGTCGTCGTAGCCAGACAAAATTGCCAAAAACAACAACAACAACAACAAGAGCAATAACAACAACTGTAACATCAACAAACAACAACAGTAACATCTACAAACAACAACAAAAACAAGCGCCAAAAACAATTTGTGAATGAATGCAGACATAAAATAACAATAATTTGTGCAAAAAGGCAACAGCAGCAGCAGCAGCAGCCAGAAAACAGCCAGAACAACAACAACAGCAACAACCTCAGCAGCAGCAGAAACAACAGCAACAACAAAATTATTTCAGCAAATTACTCGTATATATTCCATGTTGCTGCCAGATCTAATAACAGTTGTTATACATTCTTAATTTGCTGATTGCCAGGGTACCGAAGTCGTAGCCGGAGAGTTTGCTGACCAAAAATAGATACCAGCCGAAAGTAGCTGAAAAACTAATGGCTAAAAATAGCCAGAAAAAAATAAAATAAACGCAAGAAGAAATTAAATTAAATTAGGGTTAAAAAAAAATTGGAAAAAGATTCGAAATAGAAGGAGAGAGATTTGGTTGAAAGACGAACTTGAAATGCACTTTATGACTAAATATATGATAAATATTTAGATATATAATGGTATACACCATATAGTATAGTATATGAATAGTACAGTGCAGTTTAGTTAGTATACAATGTTTATGTTTATTATATTAAATAGATGTTGTTTACCTCAATTCACTCTTGACAAACAATCATAAAAACATTTTCAGCTTTACTATTTGGTAAAGTTAACCGATTTAAGCGATTCGGCTAAATATATTCACTCCATAAGCAACTTGTAGCTCTAGTCCCAAATTTCTTGAGTAGATCTAAGCCTCGAGTACCCAAATACCCGACTCCACCAGAAGTCGCATAACAATGCTAAAATTCAAATCGATATATGATGAATATAGGATCAATTGATCACTTCACACATGCTTTCCTCGCGCCTGCTATAATTATAAATATGTTATAAATGAAGTCTATATATAGAAATAGATCTTGATTTCACTCTGGGTGTGTGTGAAACACAGTTACAAAGTGCCGACGACTGAAGCACTGCGTGGGTGTCGAGGAAGTTGACGAGTTGTGCTGCAAATACTAGGGGAGTGGACTGTTAATTACAAACGGACCAAATGATACAGAAGACGTTGCTGAAGAAGAAGAAGCGTCAATTAGAGCGCGGACGAGCGCCGATCATTAGGAAAAAAAAGCATTTTTTGAGTGACGACGACGATTGGCAGTGATAGATAGCCAAGCCAAGCCAAGCCAGGCCAGGCTAGGCCAAGCCCGGGCCAGCTAGTTGGCCCAGAGGAGGATGGGCCGATGGATGGTTGTGGATGGATGGATGGATAGATGGACGTCTGCCTGAATGGCTAGCAGCTGAATGGTTGCTTAGACAGTTGGATAGTCGAATACTTTTGATATGTGAAGAGACTCTCTCGCGCTCCTCACATCGGGACATCGGGGTATCGGGGTATTCAAGCTAATGCCATTTGTGGCGACATATCAAAGCGGGAGCGGCCGCTTTAAGTGACTAATTTATGGCCTTTTATGAGTATTGCAATGCGATATGTCTGCTGCGACTGGGGACTGTGTGTTGTGTGTTGTGTGTGCACGTAATTTAATGCAATGGTAACAATCGAAACGAGACAAAACGTATCGAATCGTATCGAATTGAATCGAATTGAACCAATCGACCAAATGGACAAATCGCAAACGTGAACGCATCGCACAACGGTCTCTTCTGCCCGGCGACTTTGTCTAATTGCCGACAGCGAATGAACTTTTTGAACAAACAGTGCACCAGTCACAGCAGGAGCACAGTGGGACAAAGTGAAGTAAAACAACAGCTCGATAGACTAATTTTCTTCAAAACTTTGTAAGGATATTTTTTTTTTACTTGCATATAATATAAATTACAATAAATTCTAAAAAATTCAAAAATTTCTTAACTATTTTATTACTGATCTCTGGAACTACTGCAGCTTTAGTTATCAAATTTGGTATGTAAATTCTACTAAGCTTTATGCAGCTCATATACTTTATATGATTAAGCTACGATTAGTTTAAACATTTTTATAGCCATTTTATAGCATATCACTGAAACTGCAGTAGTAACAGTTATGAAATTCGGTATATAATAGATTCTATTACTAACATAGCATATTCATTACTGTGCATTTAGCTACATCTACTTATCACTCAGCTATGCCAATTAACGCATTCAGAATCCACATCTTTATCAGCACATCACTCACTGCACCCCACAGTGCGGCGTCTGAGAACGGTAACATGTTCTAGTTTCAATAATTTCGAATAATTTCGCCTGCAGTTTTTGCCATTGCAATGAAACAACAGCCACAATTGGGTGATAAAATAAACCTAGAATGTCTCTAGGGGGGGTCAACAAATAACAAACCGCATATTTTGCATAAAAATCGGTAGAGATCGGAAATTATTGCTGCTCAGAGATATTTCCCGTATTCATATGCACAGCTAAACGATGCATAAAACGGGCCCCTTAATGGTTTTCTTTTTATGTTTGTAATAATTGTTCCGCATTATTCATCCAAGCTATTTTCAGCTAAGCTATAAACAATACTCGCTGTGGGCTCGTAGCGCCAGCCCTCCCCCGCCCCATTCTCCGTCCCTCCCTCTCTCTCTCTCTTTCTCTTCACGTGCTGCATAAGGAACTGGGAACAGTGCTAGACACCTGTTGGACAGTCGGACGCAATCTCGACCCTGGGGGCCCTGCAACAACCACTGCAGAGTCGCGCAGACACTGCACAAGAGACAGAGAAAGAGAAAGAGAAAGAGAAAGAGAAAGAGAGGGAGGGAGAGAGAGAGCAGTAGAATATCTAGTAGCTTAGATCGTGCAGTGGGTCCGCTTCGCTCATTAAGCATGCTTCATTTCTCTGGACATTTATAGGCCCGTCAACAAGTCGGCTTAACGTGTGTGTGCCTGTGTGTGCGTGTGTGTGAGTGTGTGCAACCACAAGAACTACCACTACACGTAATCTCGGCTCGTTTATCTAAAGACAAGCTGCAGAGAGCCGAGGGGGCACAGCTTTTGGGCTGCTGCCAAAGTCCGAAATACGCACACTAATTGGCCTAACAAGTTCCCCCGGGTAGGTGGGGATGCCAGCCGCTATAAGGTAACTAAGAAGAGACAAAAAAAGGGGGAGGGGCGCTGCAGCTGCTGCAGCCAGAATGCTCAGTTCTATGCAAATCAGTTGATTATTAAAACAAATTTAATTTCTTAAAATTTTATTTTTATTTTTAAATGCGCTTTCAAAACAGAAAAAAAGAATAGAAAAAACTGAAGAAAACAAGAATGAAAACTAATTTTATGAATTTCATTTTTATACCCACTAAATTGGAGTTGCAAAGGGTAGTTCAATTGTAGGTGAAACTATAGACTTTAGACAATATGTATACATATATATATATACATTTCGAGGTAGTTCTCTGGGTCTATGGCAGTTGCAACTCTTAAATTTGATGTAACATACTAACACTATAAAAAAAAAGAGCACACATCTCATGATATCTCCACCTCCCACCTAGCTCTAGACTTGTCATATTTCGAGTACTATAAACAAAGTTATAAGTCATGAAATGTATTGTAGGATACCTCGCAGTCGACTCTGTCTTTCCTTGGTTGTCACATATATCTTTCTTCTTCTCCTTCTTATCTCAATTCGTACGACTTCTAGCGCCAGCCTTGGGAACATACGTTTTTGGCAGTTTAATGTGCATCGATCGCATCGATAAGTAATCGAAAATGCTGCTCGACTATATAAGCGCACACTCCGAATCGGGTCAGCAGGGCAATCAAAGTGATCTTAAAGAGACGAAGAACGAGTCTGATTAAGTTAGATCAACTTTGAGATGTTAATCGAGCGAATGACAACGATTTCGTTGCGGCAATTGTCTCTCACTCACTTGGACCTGCTGCTCTTGGGGTAGCAGCCAAGGCTCTTTTTAATGCATTTTTATTATACACTTCTGGATCTGTCTGAGAATTGCCTGTAAACTTGGCGTTTATTTATCAGATTTGCATTTCTATTATTGCTCTGAAGTGCTCTTCAAGCTCACCTTAATCAGCAGCGTCGTTTTGTGTTTTTAATTTTATACTTTTGATCTACTTTAGAGTTAATCAAGTTTCACTTAAAGACAGACAGATCGGCCTATTAGACATTAATATATGTTACATTTGCATAGAGAATACTACAATGAAACACAGTTAGAACTTGCATTAAAGTTCTAGTTTTCTAGGGATATTTAGCAGCTTTGAAAGCCCTCTACATCTTAAAAGCTTTGCTCAGCTCTACTTGCTTCCCATTGACTTGTTTAGGAAGTGAAACTCTTGAGTCTCATTTGATATACCTATATTTTTATAGCCACGATCCGGAATTGATCACAGAGTTTTATGCTCACCTGCAAACAAGGTTAAACGATAGCGAACCCAAGCTCGGTAGCTTACTGAGCTTAAGTGTCCGAAAAATGGTTTAATGATGATGATGATGATGATGGGGAAGAAGTGAAGCTGCTTGGGAGCACATTCTACACACATTTCACACACACCCAAATGGAAATCAATAAAAATGCAACTGACACGACACTGGAGGACAGTGCGACTGGGCGCGACTCCATCAAAGTGACATTAAAACCGCTAGAATGACAATAATCGAAAAGAAAATCAAACTTCATTCATTGAGATGGAATGAGAAAAGTGTTAACGAGATGAGGAAATGCAATAAAATTGATACCAAGCCAAGCCAAGCCAAGCCAAACAGAAGAGAAGAGAAGAGAACTATGGAAGGAACTTGTCGATAGTACTTACAAGAAGATAATGCAATGCTTATAGGCTTTTAAGCAGGCCGTATCTATTTCAATCACACACATTTGAATGATAATGGAAAGTGTCAAAATTCGAATGGAACCTGAGAGACCTCAAGAAGGAAGCAACAAGAGACGAGACGCGACGAGTGTGGGGAATGAAATAAACCGAATATCGACACAAAACTGTTAAGAATCACACAAAAGAAGCACGAATTAAAGTTTTATATTACCTAGCAACTACTTTTCGGATAGAATACACTGCGCACCCCCCTCCCCCTCCCATCAACAGCGTTTTTTTTACGATGGAAACCGAACAAGCCACAGCGGAAGTCATTTGTCTGGCGAACAAAAAGTAGCAACAACAATGAAGCTTTTGCATGCCCTGTACTTTGTTGTTCTTATTGTCGTCGTTGTTGTTATAGTTGTCGTTGTCGTTGTTGTTGTGGTAGCAATATTGTTGTTGCTATACCCTGTAGCTAGAGCATAGACAAAGCGCAGTATTATCCACAGAGACTGAAGCAGTCTTTCAATAAAGATTTGTAACTCCAAGACATCAACAACTTCTCAATGTAACTTACTCGTTTGCAAAGAAAACTAAATGATTTTCAACACATATATAGTTTAATATATCGTTAACAAATCCTGTAAATCTTCTCAAAATCCTTCGATAAACAAAATAGTTAGACAAAAAACAGCAAGAAACTCCACTCAGAGGTATCTACTGCCCATGCACTTCCCACTAAAGCATAGCTAATTGTTGTTATTGTTATTGAGATTACGTCACTAGCAGTGCAGGCACATAGAACGGGGGGCACTTTGGAGGAGGGGAGGGGGGTGTGGTCAGCATCTTGTCACATTTGACCGGGACGAGCAGCAGCACAGCTGATGATGATGATGGTCCCCGCAATGTGAATGCCGCGATTCCCATGGTCAAGTCACAGACACAACTGCAAGTGTGTATGTGTGTGTGTGTGTGACTGTGTGTGTAAAGTACAGCTAAGTGCGATCTGTGCTGGGCAGAAGAACAACTCAATCAAGTCAACATTTGCGAATGCTCGCCCCAAGTCGCAGTCAAAGTCAGAGACGGAGACGTAGTCGACGCTTGGGAACCGAGCGTGTCCATTACATTTGCCGCTTGCCACCTGCCACCACCTGGCACCACTTGCCTCCGCTTGCTACTCGCTACTTGCTAGTTGCTACTGCTTTTGAGCTGCGACAGAGAATAATAGAAATTAGCTTGGCAAAAAACAACTTGAAATGGAAATAAAAGTCCAGCGATTAGTTGACCGTTTTGCTGATTTGAGATATGAAACACAAAACTAATGGAAAGATCGCGCCGCAAGACGAAACTCTTGGATTATATTATAGTATATATAGCATACAATTAGTGCGGCAAGAGCGTGAAATTGTTATGCTGCTGCTCCATAAAGATGCAGATAAAGATACATTCCCCAGAGAGCTGAGCTCAGCTGAGATTAGCGTTAAGCGTTAAGCGACGCCAAATGGCAAATGGCTGCGCATCCCGAAGATTGAAAAATAACAGCATGCGAAAGATACTTATCTTCATTCCTATCATTGCTGGTGCTAGGATTCGCCGGTTATTAAATGACATAGCACAGAAAGAGAGAGAGAAAGCAGAAAATAAAACTGAGAAGGAGCCAATAAAAAAAAGACAGCATGGAAGTTATCAGGAATAATTCTGTTGGCATACCAAATTTTTAACTAAGAAGAAGATATTTTAGTATTATCTAAGTCCCTCCCAGGTAATCAATGAGTTGAAGGAGTTGCTGACTTAGAATATACAGTCTAGAACTACCATAGATCCTTTCTTCCTTAACGGATTCCCTTCAGCTCGAACTAACTTATTCATCATCGAACTCATTAAAGAACTCTTTTAATGAGTTCGTAAGTTCTCGATAAGATATTGACCAGGAATATATATCCAATCATATAAGTAAATACATATATATTTGAATGTTAATACACTCTTCAACTCATCCCCATAATTCATCCAGTTCCTTCTCCATCCTCTATTTTAAGCTTTCCAAACAACTTCGATTCGGAAGTTCTTTCTTTGACATTCTTGAAACAGTTCTTTTAGTCTCGGTTTATGTATGTGTGTGTGTTTTGTTGTGGCTGCTTTGTTACCATTCAGTTCATTTGGTTCATTCGGTTTGCTTGTTGTCTTCGTTCTTCAGATTCTTTCTCTTTAATACAACTGACATTTGCCTATCAGCTTCGGTTCGTGTAATATTTATGTGGCATTTTGTCACCGCTCCGTCCCATTTGAAATGACCTTTTGGGTTTAGGGCAGCACACACACACTCACACATACACACACATAAAACACATGACAACACGATTTTTACTTTAAAGAAAATTTAAATTTTAGCATAAATTTATGGCACTGTGCTGTCGCTTGATAAAGGCGGCATTCTATGGACTGCATATAATTTAGATGCGATATTATAGTATAGTATGCGTATATCTACCATGTCCGTGTGTGTATAAATTCTTCAAGTAGTTTTTTTGTATCTGGCTGACGATGAAACGGTACTTTGATTGCTCACAAGTGGCCACAACAGCAACAATAACAACAAGAGGGCAGCGTGAAGGGCAGCTGTGATAAGTGAAGCAGATGCAATAAATGGGAACTTCAAATGAATATGCCACAACAAGTTGGGAATTTCAATTGCAATATAGGGAGATTACTTTACAAATATATCGTAATATGTTATTAACAATATTAGGGTTAATTTATTAACTGACTAGAACTACTAAGACAATGAGGACGCTGTCTAGTTCAGTTTTTCATTGGAAATCGAACATTTATGCTGGACTGAGAGACCTTATCTCGTCAACTCCTAGAAGGTACTTGCCTTCAAGCCAATGCTGGGCATACAGTGAATTTATATATATATAGGACAGACTTATATTACGTTTGTTCAATACAACATAGAATATTGATTCATCTTATACTTAAACTTCCCTCAAGTTCATCCCAGGTTGATCTGAAAGGAGTTCAACTAACTTTTAGTCACAATGGCATACTATGTATAACACATCATTGTGCAGAACAGCATAAAGTATGGTATTAAGAATGAATAGAATATATATCAAAACCCATATAAAATATATAAACTAACTTGGTTCATGCCTGCGCTAATTCATTCACAGAAACTTTGCCTTTCTTCTCTGAATACTTTTCCACTAAATTAGAATTAAGATCGCGTTTCATCTTATTTGTTTAGGCGATTTGAATAGAAAACGAAGAAACTGTGAATGCAGTCAAGCAAAGCGATCGCATTTATCACCGAGCCAAACCCAGAGAGACTGAGAGAGAGAGAGAGGCACAAGAAGAGAAGAAGACTCTGCATATGGCATCATGAATGGGGCGGAAAGGGCCACAGTTGGAGATCTACTGAGTTGAAGTGGGGAAGGGAGGGAAATCAGGGAGTGGGTCGCTTTATCAATCAGACACCCTGTGGTGCGGCATCGTGTTGACGTCTCTCTTTCACCTGAACAGCCTCATTATGGGGCATTAGAGCGATTAGAGCGTCAACTTATTGATGGGATGCTTCGAGAGTGTCGCCCAACCTCGAACAAAGCAGAGCGGGAGAGAGGAGGGGAGAGAGCTGGGGAAGGCTACACAGGAAGCCGCAAAAGTATTAACGTTTTGGACAGGAAATTCGCCATTTAGCCATTTAGCGAATTAGCCAACGACGCCGCCGGGTCCAAGCACATGACACAATTAACTCCGACTGGAGTTCAATTATTAAAAAAAAAAAAAAAAAAAAAAACACAACGCGCTCTTTCATGTAATCTCAAAGTCAAACTTAATGTGCGTTTTTCTCAGTTCGTTTTTTTTTTTAATTTCAAATTACCTTGAACACTAAAAAAGCCCCCATTTTGGGGTACTTAGAGGTGCCTACGAGATCCCCAACTAGACAGTCTGTAGCTGACTCGCTTACTCATTCACTCTCGCACTCACTCGCACTCGCACGCGGTACCTGCTCGAGTTGCGGTTCTCGAACAATTGCATAATTGTTTTGCCAAAGCGCCGAATTTCAATGGGCCAGAAGCCATGCACGAAAGTTACATAAGGCAGCGACGTAACAACATCCCAAGAATGCGGCTCTGCATGAGCTTGGGCATGACTTGGGTATACCCTGTAGAAAGGTTGTCTTGACAACATTGGCACAAAGGCAGCTAAGGAAGTTAATGATGTCTTCATAGGACTGTTGAGCTTATTAAAAGCATTATAATATGCACTTTACAGGGTATATCAGCTATATATCAGAGTCAACAAACATTCTTATAATATTTTTATAAAACTTCAGTCTAAACAACCTCATTTCTCTTACTCTACAGGGCATCAAAGAAAACACAAGAGAAAGAGAGTGTAAGAGCTGAGTGCGAGTATGATGTAAAACTTACAACAACAAAGAAGAAAACACTCTATGGCCCTAAGGTAACAACAACGACAGGCCACAAGCAGAGCAAGTACTACAACAACAACGCGACAACTACAACACTCAAGCCAAGTAGCCGCAGAACCTGAACGCAAAACTGCTCAAGTAAACTAAATAGCCAAAAAAAAACAATGAAAAAAAAAACAGAACACCATAAAAAAAGCCCAAAAAGAGATAAAGACAAGCAAGAAGCAACGGCTGAGCTAGCAGCATAAGCTACCTGGTCGACGCACTAGATACCCTGTGAAATAGATTGACAATTTGTCTGAAGTAAAAGGCAAATAAAGTTAATTTAATTGCACTTATTTAAATTCAACTCAATTTAAATAAAGGAGCAATTTATTATGAAGTATTGTCCTTGTCTTCTCAACCACAGATGCCCTTCAATAATTGTGCCTACAGGGTATGTGCAGTAAGTGTAAGCATGTGTGAGTGCTAAGTACTTGTAGACACCCAAAAAAGCCGCCCCTTTGCTGACTACAATACTCTCCCTCTCGCTAACTCCTTTTTGCGCAAGAACTGTAAAAAGCTTCAGCTAGAATTAGCCAAAAATTTAATATAGCTATACAAAACTAGCTATATATAATGCTCAACTGAATAATGCTATATATATGTACTATATATTAATCTGTCAATACTCGTATAAATAATGATAGATTTCCAATTCAAAATTGGTCTTATATCACTTATAATGATCATATGTTTATAAACTTCTTGCCGCAACTGTAAAGCGATATATAGTTGCTATAATTTATAGGAAGTACAGTGTGTAGTGTAGCTATAAAAGCCACTTAACATTCAATTATCCCCAAGTGAAACCACTGCTGAAAAAGCAACTACATTTTCATGCAGTCGCATTCAGTTGGTTGCCAAGCCGAGCCAAGCTAATCGAAATAGTTAGCTGCGAATGGTCCACGACGCAGACAACAGCAACAACAACAACGTCTTGTCGTGTTCGCATTCAAGTACACACACACACACACACACAAAGAGGCACACGAAAAAAACCGCCAAATAGCGACGACGACGACGACGGCGGCAACTGCACGTGATACATTCATCATGAACTTGAATTTGAATTTAAACTTTAATGGTAAATCCATTGTTGTTGTAGTTGTTGCTGCTGCTGTTGTTGTTGCTCAAGTTGCTGTTGCTGCCGCTGCTGCTGCTGCTTTTTGCGACCCGTTGTCTGTGGCTTTTTTTTGTGCTGCTGCCTTTGCCTGACTCGGGCCGCAATTTGCGAGCACTTGTTACCATTGTTAGCTCGAGCTCGAGCTCGAGTCGACTCTGACTTGGCGACGGGCGTTGCCCACGGGGCAGAGCTCGCTCAAAAATATTTAGCCAGAAATGTTGCAGCAACAAAGACGACAACGACAACAACAGCTACATCGACAGCGACAACGACAGCAATTGCTGCTTAGTTCTCTTTTGTTGCTGTTGTTGTCACTTGCACTTGTTGCCTTCATTCAGCATTGTTGGCTCTTCAGCCGTTTATCCGTTTAGCTCTTTATCTGCCTATCTAGCCATCTCCCTCTTCCTCTCTCTCTTTGTACCTCTCCCTCTCTAGTTTGTCCCTTTTGGGTCTTTTGTCTTTGCGCCTTATTGTATAACTGTCGCTGCGGCTGCGGTTTTTGTGTCACACATACAAACACAAGCAACACTGGCAAAAAAAGGCTTAACAAGCGTGTGCCACGCCCACTTTAACTGGCTACCTGGCTTGCGCATTACGCCCACACACAAATATGCAAAGAATACGCCCCGCACAGCGGACAGCAAACACGGCAACAAAGCACTGCAACAGCACGTTCGTTGCCTAAGTCTTTTGTTTAGCTGGACTATGGCAAAGTTTTTAGGAGGGTTTCGTGCTAAGCTGAAAAAGACTCGCAAATTTGAAATGAGAAACTGCCAAAGTGTTTTTAGTTTTCTACGGAAAAACGTTGAGAAAGACAATTACATATATCACTTATAGCTAAGAAATACTAATAAGTTCGTTGCCTTAGTCATTTGCATCGAGTTTGTTGCCTAAGTCTTTGAACAACAGTTGAAATATTCTTCATGTTTATATAGAACATTTTGGAAATTGCTAGGTATACAGCAAGTTTGTTGCCAAAGTCTTTTTGTAGCACGAATTATAGATGAATATATTATATTTAGTTCTGACAACTCAAAAATCCAGCAACACAAGTTTGTTGCCTAAGTCATTGCACAATATTTGCAAAAAGAGATCAAATTTTCTAGAAATATAGCAGACTTTTAAACGGAACGAGTTTGTTGCCTAAGTCTTTTGGTAAAGTATAAAATTATCGGCAGATTTGATATCTGCAGTTATAATGCTATCATACATTTTCAAACAACCCTCATGAAAACGTTTCTAATATACCACTGCAAATTGGTTACTTAAGTCTTTTCCATCAATTTTGTAGCCTAAGTCTTTGCATAAGAATTGATAGGAGATATTTAACTTATACATTATACTTATATTGATATAAAATAGTATCAAACCGGATAGCTAGAAGTTTGTTGGCCAGTACTTTTTATTAAAACTCCTTATAAAGGAAGAATTACTTAGAAAAAACATCAAGCATAGGAACATACCTAGCTCGGTCGGAAATAGGAATTGCTATATGCCACACAATAGTTAACATGCCATTGTGTTGGTACCCGCCGCCACTGTACGGTACCCCCCATATGATATGGCCCGTTCTGTGCTGCCCGATTAATATGGCGATCAGGTCGAGTCCGAAAAAAAAAAACGAGAAAAAACTTGAGTTAAATAAAACAAAAACGTGCACATCGCGTACACAACGTTGCTCGACTACTTGCGAAGGTACAACGACACTACGAGTATATTATCGCATCGCGGGCGGAGGAAAAGGGGTGGTAGAACAGGAGTGGGGAGGGGTGTGTAGGGCAGCCAACTGGGCGACCCGGTGTGCGCTGCGCTCTTTAAATGAATTATGAATTAAGTTTTTCAACTTGATGGCCACGTTGCCAACTAATTTCGACCTTGCATACAATTTTAATTAAATTTTTTGTTTTTTTTTTTGGTTCGTCGTCGTCAATTATTATTATAAATTTTTTTTTTCGGCAGTTCGTTGTTGTTTTTTTTTTTCACAACAACAACGGAGACTGGGGGTAAAAGGTGTTGACAGAGCGTAATGTGCAAGACGTGAGCTGCACATGGGCAGTTGTTGTTGCTATAGATATTGTTGTTGCTCTATTACTGTTGTTGTAGTTATATCTCTTGTTGTTGTTGCCTGTTTTTACTTAAACCACCAAATATGAGCGTCAAGAGTGCCATCCAACAACAATAGAGATCAGTTCATGTATTTTAATTGGGCTTTAGGTCTTAAAGTTGCAAGTACCCTGTGTAACACCTCAGATAGTACAGACCTAGAACTGGATTCTTTATACCATGGATTCTTTATATCTGGATTCTTTGGTATGAAACCAAAATGTATCACTAACTGCAAGGCCAACTAAAAATCGTTCCAAGCCCAAACCATAAAGTTAAACTGCCTGCTTAATCTGCTTTAACTGCTGCTGCTTCTTCTTTGTTTGCTGACATAAATTAGCATACATATGTACCAGGTTCCTGCACTGTTCCCCTAGCACTACCAGCCCACTTCCTAGCATACTGTACACTAGCTTGATATATATATTGGCAGTTCATTACGACAGCAACGCACAGTGGCACCCAAATAGACACAAACAGTGAATTGTGTCTTGGGGTCTTAGATAGAAGAAACAGAGGAGGGTGCGGGAGAGAGAGGAACAAGAGTCTGGGAGGGGACAAGGAGGCGAAATTCCAGCGTCAGAAAAAAGTGAAGCGTTCATAAAACGGCACAAAAGGAAACAACAAACAACGGCAACGGCGACAGCGACAGCAGCATCTGCAAAGGAACTGCAGAAATTGACGAAGACGACGACAATGGAGCAGGGACGAAACGGGATTCAAAAGCGGAAGAACAGCAGAAAATATAAGCGAAGAGCGCGCCAAGACGCGATGCCAAACGATGTAACCAAAGTCCAAGAAGAATCTGCAAAGCACAAAGACGAACGCGATGAAGAGAAGAATAAGAAGAGAGAAAAGCGAAAGATAGGGCGGTATTGGGTAGTGTTAAACAGTGTATAAGGTGGCTAAGGGTATAGCATAGAGACACAATGAAGGTAGAGAATACTATGGGGAGGAGTGGGTACGGTTGAGAGGAGAGGGTAGTTGAGGGAGTGACTACCCGTTGGGGGGAAAATGGTACTGTAGAAGAAAAGGAGGCTGAAGAAGTTACTGAAGTAGTGGTACTGGAGTAGTGGGTACGGTAGAACAGTAAAGGATATGAAAGGGAGAAGCAGTGGGTACCATGGAGTGTAGTAGGTATTGTAGGGTAGTGAGAGTGTGAGTACGTTAGGCAGAACTGGGTACGATAAGGATTTCTGTAGAGGGTATAATGGGAAGGTAGTGGGTACTGCAGGAAGGTAGTGGAACGAATAAGGAGTAGCAATCTCCCTACGATTAGAGGGTACCATTGATAGTATTGTGTATTACAGAGGTAGAACAAGAAAGAAGGTAAGGGTAAAGTAGGGTAGTAAAGGTGATCTGTAGGGAGTAGAGATTAAAGATTATTGTATACGGTAGACAATGGAGCAAACTCTAAGGATGTAGTGGTCGGTAGAGTGTCTACTGGAAAGGTAGTTGGGTAGGGTATCTTAGGATATTCTAACCCAGAGACTACAGTGTCTGTGTGCAACTGTTAGGTGAAGCTGGGAGGACCAGGAGGGCAACTACTGTGGGCAACTAACTGTGGGCAACTTGGACTTCGGTAGCTGCTTGGACTCGCAGTCGGATGTGGATGCGAGGCAGCTTCTCTTTCTTTGGCGTTGTTGGGTTGCGCGTCTTCAATCGGTTTTTCGAGGCGTGTGCGTTGCGCTGCTGCTGCTGTTGCTGCTGCTGCAGAGCTGTGGCTGCGGCAATGGATCCGCTATAACAGTGTTAGTACGTTAGTAGGTACACAAACAGGTAAAACAGGTTAGCGCGCTCTGACGACGCCGCTCTTCATTTACTTTTTGCTGGCGCTGCTGCTGCTGCTGCTTCTTCCTCGCTGCTTGCGTCGCTGCTTCTTATACTTGTGCTGTCTCTGCTTCTTCTTCTGCTTCTTACTTCACTTTACTTTAGCATTATTTTAGCGAAAAACAACAACAGCAACAGGCAACGCCGTCGCCGTCGCTGTCGATGACAACAATTGAGCAAATAAAGATAAAAAGTAAAAGAGCAAGAGAGCGAGAGCAGGAGAGAGAGAGAGAAAGAACCAAAGAGAGCGAGAGCAAGCGCAAAGAACAGTCGAAGGAAACGGCGCAGGAGCAGAAGAACATTGCACAAGGCGAGAGAGAGGGCGAAGGGGAGAGGAAAGAGAGGGAGAGAGAGAGCACACGCTCTCGGACGCAGTCAAAAGAAACACACATTCTTAAAGACTGCAATTACCGCACAGACAACACTGCATGATGATCATGATCACCAACGTGACGATCATCATCATCACCATCATCATCGTCATCAGCATGAGGCGCAGCCCAAAGCGCGTGTGTGTGTGAGTGTGTGTGCAGTCATGCGCAATTTCAAGCAGCAGACACACACACAGACAGGCACAGTCCGATAAGAACACACGCACATACACCGAGACAAACCTCGGCAAGTGGCCCTGGCCTAGGTCTACTCTGGTTTGTTTACCAGGATTAGCTAAGGCAAAGAGGAAAGAAAGAGAAGCAGCGTTGAATATTGAAACGAAAAGGAAAAGAAAAACAACGGAAAGAAAACTCTGTAGGTTTTAATAGTATTATAGGAAATAGGAAATTGGAATAGGAATAATAACATAGTTAAAAGACTATGAAAGTTCTGTAGAAGGAAAAGTTGCACAAAGAGAGTTAGGGAAAGAAGAAGGACCCGTTCAATATATAAATCTTTGTGTTTATATTTAATTGATTACTATTTATAAATCTCTTAGAGAAACTCAATGAACACTACTTGTATATACACAAATTCTATAGTATTACAGTATTAAAATTATACAATATTATATAGAAAAGTATAAAAAATATAGAATAGATTAAAAATAATACAATATATAAAGAATATAGACTATATATTGAATATAACATGAATAGAATTAGAAATAAATCCATAAAAACATGTTCAATATTTGTTTTTTAGAATTTATGACAGTAATAAAAATAATATAGAGATACAACTTCATCTAATCTATTTCATGAAAATTGTAGAAGAAAAGTTAATAAGAACCTTCATAAAAAGCAAAAGAATCCAATTGACTGCGAAGCAGAAGAATCTTAGTCAACAGGATTTGGTACTTGTAGCTCTTGTAGTTGCTCTTGCTGTGCTTGTAGCTGCTGTTGTTGTTGCTGTAGTTCTTGTAGCTGCTGTTGCTCTTACTGTTGTTGCTGTTGCAGAAAGGGCAGAGCACTTGCATTCTGCGCTCTAGCTGCAGCGGCATTTGGTGAGTGAGAGTGAAGTTGGCGCAGGAAGAACACAACGAGCAGCAGCAGCAGCAGCAGAGCAACAACAGCAACAGGCAACGGCAACAAGTATCAGCAACAGCAATTACAAAAACAACAGCAACAACAGCAGCGCCGGTGCAGCCTTTGCTGGCTCTTGGCTGCGCGCGCTTCTTGGCTAATTGTTGTTGCTCGTTGTTGTTGCTCGTTGTTGCTGCCTCGTACGACGCCAAAGTCAGAGTCAGAGTCAGAGTCAAAGCCAACAGGTAACTGGCGCTGCCGCTCTCTCTCTCTCTCGGAGTCTCTCTCAGTTTGCCGCACTCTCGAACTGCTCTCCCTCTCCCGCTCTCTCGCATACAGCCACAAAGTTAGCTGTAAATTTCGTTACGTCGCCGCTTCTCTCTCGCTCTCTCCTTCTCTCTCTCTCTGTGTGTGTGTCACACAGGTGTGCGCCGTCGCCGCGGCGAATTTGCGCTCTGCTGTCGCAGCGCGCTTACATCACACACGGTCGCCGTCGTCGTCGTGTGTGTGTGTGAAATAACGTTAGTTGCCGTTGCCCTCGCACGCGCGCACACAGCACATCAGAGCGAGAGAGAGAGGAAGAATGTGAGAGAGACAGCGAGTAAGAATGCTAGTGAGAGAGAGAGAGAGCGCGCAATCTTATTGCCATTCTAAGTGCGTTCTAAGCGCTCATTACAAGCGGACGACGACGACGCGTCGCTGCCTCTGCCACCGCTGCTGCTTCTTCATTTTAGTGCCCATACACACACACACACACACACACGCATGGCATGGCGTGGAGCGCACAGGTACACACAGGTACGCTTGCGCGCGTTCGCTTCGCGTTGCCAACTATTTTGCCGTTTAATTTCGCTTATATAGTACTTATTGACGTCGTTCTTATTGTTGTTGTTGCCTCCGTTGTTGTTGTTGTTGCTGTTGTTGTTGCTGTTGATGTTGTTGTACTTCTTGTTCTTGTACTTTGTGCTGGTCTCTACACACACACACACACACGCATACAGACAGGGTCTTGACTCGCCTGTCGATAATGATGAAATGACACGCCGCAAAGGCAGCAGAGCAGCAACAGTTGAGTAGAGCTAAATGACTTAGGCAACGAACTTCCACAGGGTCCTGTCCATGGCTTTTAAGAGTTCTAACCAGTTACTCAATTCTTATTAATATGCAACGAAGTAGAACTTTCAATTAAAATCGATACACAATTACAGACATATTTATAAGAAACCTTCCTATAAGTTCCTATAAAATTTCCATACATCACAATTAAGGTAGTTTGGTACCGTTCATGTCTATAATATTTTAGCTTATTTTGAAAAAAGAAACATTAGTGATGTCTTGTTAGAACTCTTGTTAATATCGCGATATCAACAATGTCTGAATGAGCCCTTCCCTACATAAGTACTATACCGTATAGTTAACCTAGAACTTTACTATGAGTAATAGAGCAATCATATTTACTACGTTCGAAGTATGTATGTAAGTTGCTCACATAATTTCATGAAAATCGAAACACTATATCATATAGTAGCCATATAAAAAATCCGCCGAAATAAGAATTTTTTTAATGAATGCAAGAATTTTTTTGTATTGAAGAGAACCTATCAGTACTAGTTCAATTTATACAGTAACCACTGTATAGTTTTCCCGTTTTATCAGATCAGCCTACTCTATCTGATAAAAGAATTGTTTATACATTGAATATAAAGCGATTGATGTTATAGCTGCTCTTAAAGTATACATAAACAATGTTATAAAATTCTATGCCATTATATATACAACTAGTACAGGAACAATCGGAGCAGATACAAGTTAAAACCTTCACCATGTAGAAGGTTGTCTTTCTTTCCAGTTCTACATTATTTTCCGGCTATAACTCTGCAATCCCCCCTGCACCATCCCGTTTCCCTTCTCTCCAAACAACCAGTCAAAAACTCTAGGCCTATCATAACAAAATATTAATTTCATTACGTTTGCAGCAACAACAACAACAGCAGCAGCGTCAACTGCTGATTTCAGAGTCAAGAGCAGCAGAGCAACAACAACAACGAGAGCGGGCAGAGGTATTAAGCAGCTCTAAGTACAACAAGTACAAGCCAAACAAACACGCACACACACACACACAAACGCACACACACACACAGAGGGCACTGAAACAAGTAAAACATCCCAACCGGCAAATGGCCAAAGTGAGCAACAGGCAGAAGAAGCAGCAGCGCAGCAGCAGCGACTGCGGCAGCGATAAAACACAGCTAACTCTACCTCTACCTCTACCTATACCTAGACTACACACACACACACACTCGCGCACACACACACACACACTCGCACCTGAGCAGTCAGTCAGTTGGAGAAAAAAAAAAACTGCATGAGAAACGTTATGTGAGCGAAATGAAGCAACGCGCAGCCGAAGCCAAAGCCGAAGCTGAAGCCGACGCAGGCGCAAAACACTCTCACTCTCTCTCGCACGATCGTCGTCGTCGTCGGTCTCAGGTGCCTCGCTCAGCAGCAGCCTAAAACAGTTACGAGACGAGGCGAGCCGAAGCCGAAGCCGAAGCCGCATCGATGTTGCCTCGTCTGCTTCGTTCTTTGGGGTTCTACGAAAGCGAACTTAGTTCTCTCTTGCCACTGCTCTCTCTCTCTCTCTGTCTCTCCTTCTCTTTCTGCCTTAGTGGAGCTCTGTCTCTATCCCTCTCTAGCTCTTTCTCTCTCTCTCTCTTTCTGTGCACTCTCTGTGGGCTTACGGTGTTTTGCGTTTGCCAAGCGAATTCGCCGTCTAACTGAGTTTGTTGTAGGCCTCAGCTCAGGCTCAGCAGCTCAGCTCACGCCAGCAGCGCTGCCAACGTCGCCGTCATCGGCGCAGTTGACTTTGGCCTAACTGCTCAGGCAGCGGGCACCTTGAATACAGTAAGAGGCGAGCCGGCGTTGTGAATGCACGTGTTATCGCTGCAAAACTGCCAAACACAGCACAACAAAATCAAAAAAAAAAAAAAGAAACACAAGAAAAAAAAACACATGAAAAAATAAACACACAAAAAATCAAATACGAAAATTTAAAAAATCGTGAAAAATCGCGCGAAACAAACTAAAGAACAAAACATATCAATATATGCTATATATATCATATACGGGTCTGATATATATACATATCAAGTGAATTGAACAAACTCAACTATATATCACATACGGGTCTGATATATATATCAAGTGCATTTTTTTCAAGTTCTTTCCAAAGTGCTCAAGCAAGGAAAATATATAATACAAAATATATATCATCTATATATATCTGTATGAAGATATGATGAAGAAACACAAAAAGTTTTAAACTGAGCCGAGCTCAAAACTCAACTCTGGATACACGAGACGATACAAGAATCTATATACTATATATTCATAAAGATTATATAGATTAGGTATCTTGTTTTTTTTTTTTTTGCTATTTGCAACACACACACACGCACACACAGGCAGCAGAAGGAGCTGAGGAAAAACAGACACACTTGTGGATTAGTGTTTTGTTTTGTTTGTTTGTGTGCGTGCGCGAACTAAGGTTACGTGTGTGTGTGTGTGTGCGAGACGACAACGACAACCGCGCGTGTTCGTATGTGGTGTGTCGCCCGCGTGCGACAGAAGTGCCTGTGTTAACTAATAGCAACAACAATAACTAAATAAAGGCAGCAATATGCCGAAAATCTTTTTGATCAAAAATCGCCTGCACCAGCAGCAGCAACGTTTGTTGGAGTCGCAGAATCTGCTGCAGCACAAGGCGCAGGATGATGAGCGTTGCCTGGTGCCGCCGCTCAGTCCCAGCAGCAACAGCAGCAGAGTGGACAGAGTGTCGCCAGCGTCATCCGCCTCCTCCTCGACGTCGCCAGCCCCAACGAGACCGACGCCAACGCCCACACCGACACCACCAACAGCGCCTGAACCGCAACCAGAGCCACAGGACCAAAATGACCAACAACAACAGCAGCAGCAACAGCAACAGGAGGAGGAGCAGCCCCTCAGCCTGACAACAGCAACAGCAACGACATCAGCAGCATCGACATCGACACGCAAACGTTTCCATCATCGACGTCATTATTTCGGACAGACGCGCCACAGTCTCGAATCAAATTCGTGCGTCGATGTTGCCGTCGCCGCAGCCAGCCAAGTTCAAAATGGTAAGTAATCCTCAGCAGTTCTTATCCAAATCGAAGTCCCGAATGAAGAACAGATTGGGAACCTAAATCAAATCGCAGCTCGAAATCAAAAGACTTAGGCAACAAACTTGCACCAGACTAAACACTCAGTTCGTTGCCTAAGTCATCGGCGTTTTTATTACCACACTCTTTCTTCCCCCACTGGGCCGTCGTTTTATAAAAATCCTGCAGTTAGCATTGAATTTCCAACTCTTTTTTTCAAGTCTTTCTGTGTTTTTTTATGGCATGTCTTTCTTTGTTTTAGGAAAACTAGGCTCTATTTCGCTTTTAGAATTCTTAAGCCTCCAATAGAAGAATTGAAAAGAACTTAAGAGGGGTATCGAATTCTAAAATGGTTGCGTTTTCAAGAGTTTATTGCATTTTATAAGGTTTCAATAAAAATCTCTGAATTTTTCATTCGTTTGAATAGAGACAAATTGTTATAAATATTTTGTTACCTCTTCTTGAAATAGAGAGATATAGTGCAAAATATTGAACCAATAGCATGAAGTTTCAATAGTTTTTTATCTTTATCAAGGGAGAAACACTTAAT
Organism: Zaprionus indianus; assembly: GCA_018904595.1. Lineage (NCBI taxonomy): Eukaryota > Metazoa > Arthropoda > Insecta > Diptera > Drosophilidae > Zaprionus > Zaprionus indianus. The sequence goes on from JAEIHA010000344.1 coordinate 3,642,012, forward strand.
TTTTTATTTTTAAAACCTCTGAACTTTATAAAGTTATAAACCTCCACTTGATTTGTGGACTGCATATTCTATAATATATATAGGATTTATAATAAATATTTTATCAAAATTACGAACTAAAAGAATTTTCTTAATTCTCCTTCTCTATAATTTTTTAAACTGTAGATTTTCTACAAACCTTAGAATTCTCCTTTCTATTCAGCTCTGAAATATTTCTCGACTTCTGTAGAATTAAGAGAAAAAGTTCTCTAGGCCGCAGGACAAATACAAGTTATTCATTTCCTTCACATTCGTTACACATGCAACAACAACAACAATAATAAACTGCAAAGCTGACAGGCAAATAAATGCTTATGAGACCATATAATAGCTACAAATCTGTCCAAAAGCCAAAACGCTGATGGCTATCGCTGAGTCTGAGTCGCAAGTCTCCAGTCCCCAGTCTCGAGTCTGAAGTTCTTTTCTATTCGCGCTCGCACAACAATAACAAATTAAGCAGAGTCAGCTTCAGCTTCTCTGATTCTTTGCCTGTTGACGCCCACACGACACGACCCTTGGCTCGTTTCGATTCTACGCCGATTCTTTGGCAACATCAATCACTTTCATTGAATTGCCAAAACGAGCGAAAGACCCAAAACGGTGAGCGCAAGCAACAACAGCAAAAATGAAAAATATCTTTGGGGGGTTCTTCATAGTTTCTTCTCGTTCGACTTATATAATCGCTGGAGCAGCCTATTAAGTCATACGATTACGGGAGGGGGCCCGCCACAACAGGCGGTCTACCTCTCTCTCTCTATCTATCTCTTGCTCGCTTGGCTGACACGATTCACCCTTGACCATGGCCAATGAAGAATTGGGGAATAGTATTTTTGGGTATCAATAAATTCAAATCGTATAACTTTCTTCTCGCGGGGCTAATAAGAATTTATGAACTTTGTCTCGAAAGTGAATTTTGGTTCTTTTTTTTGCCCCTGCTGATTCTTCTTGCGTTTCGTTTGGTGTCTACGCTTTGCTTCAGTTTTCAGTTTTAAGTTTCGTATGTTGCGTTGTTCTTGTTTTATTTTTGCTTGAGTGAGCCTAAAATTTGCTGTCAAGTTCGCTGCCCAAGTCTTTTGTTTCACAGAGCGGTCTGGGGTCTGAGGTCTGGGCTCTGAAGTCTGGTCTCTGGTCTCCCCCGGCTTTAACTGCCCTTTGTCTTTGTGCGCGAAAAAATATCATAATTACATGTAGAGAAATAAGTATAATGAACAGACACTCTGGCATAGCTTAGGTTAGCATAGAATGGAATGGAATGGAATCGAGTGTGGACTGGACCGAATAGAGCGAGCCGCAAGTGCTCGGTAGATTCGTCTGCGTGTGTGTGTGTGTGTGGAAGTGGAAATTGCGCGTCGTTCTTGAACCCCAACTTGGCTCTTAAATCACACGCAGTCGCAGCTACTGCTGTGTGGTGTCTGTGTGTTGGCTATAAAGAGCCCGCAGCAAAACTTAAATTAGATTGGAAGATCTTTCACTTGAAATCAAAGTTCACTGAAAACAGACGAGAGAGAACTGAGCAAACACCACGAGAATTCGAATTCTCTTTGTGGGAAAGATCTTTCGATTTGAAGTTCTAACTATGTTATTGATCATAGCACAATGTAGAGTTGCAAGTCTGCTAGAGTTTCTTCAATCTGAAAATCATATTAATCCTTATACTCTACAGTTGCAAACAGTTAAATCAGTTGATATAAAGCGTAACTATCTCTAGAAGAAGATATATTAAGGAAAAATCTATTATAGAAAAGAAGAAACATCCCATTTTGGGTTTCTACAGCCTCCCTTATTCGCAATCAAAAGGAAGCTAATGCCATTAATTCTCTACTTTTATAGATTACAATTTATGTCAAGCAACAGTATTGTTTCTACAACTCAAGATGAATTGAAATTATAGCAACTTTTATGATAAATCAAAAGGGCTGTCTACTTGAATCACATAATCCATCAAAATTACTATATAGCAACTTGTATACCAACATCTTATTGGGCTTATAGCAAGTTATTGTATAAGTGTGTGTGTATTTCCTTTGGGGCAAAGCATTCCTAAGTGTTTTACCTTGTTGCGCCTCTTTTAGTTCTTGTACCTATTCCAGTTTTAATTCTTCCTCCACCTCCTTCTGCTGATTCTTCTTCTTCTTCTTGTGCTCACCCGAATCACCCTGTGGCACACACAGGCACAACCGCAACGTTGCTTAGTTTATGCGTTTTTTCTCTCATTCTTTCTGTCTGTTTTTTGCGGTGTGCTCTGCGGGTCTTGGACTGCCTTAGCGGTTAGCGGCCAAGAACTTCACACACTTGAGCGCACACACACACACACACACACGAACACACACTAACCAAGACACAGACACATGTTAGTTAGAGTTGGCAATGGGCAAATTATATAACAATGTGCAGCAGCCACAAATCTCTTTTGGCCACAGCGAAAAGTACAAGTTGAGAGCAAACTCAACTAAAACAAAGGAGAAGCAACAGCAGAAGCAGAAGAAGCACAGACAAGAAGAAGGGGGGCTGAAGAAGGGAAGGGGGAACTGGAGGAGGAGGAGGAGGCAACAGAAGTGGCTGCCCAAGTGGAAGTGGAAGCAGTGGTAGATTGCTAGCAAAAGTAGCAAGGCAAAACTTGCACACAGCCCAAGCTAGAAGAGGCCCCACCGGGTGAGGCAGGAGAGGGTGGAGGGGGAAGACTATGCCGTTTTCGCAAGACTCAAGTTGACTTTGGGCGTTGCTGCATTTGTCCAAAGCAAAAGGCAAAGGCAAAGTCAAGGCAACACACGATGACGACGACGACGCTACGAAAAGTGGTAGAACCAGTAAAAAAATCATATCAGGCAAGGGCACAGCAAGAGAGAGACAGACAGTGATAGAGAGAGAGAGAGAGGTAAGTAGGGAGAGGAAGAAGGAGTTGAGAATCTGCAGCGTGTCTCAAGTGCAACATAATGTGATGTTGCCACACGGCCATAATTGCTGCGCGCTTCTCTCTCTGTCTCTTTCTCATGCCTCCCTCTCTCGCTGTGCAGACTCTGTGATTTTTTCGCGCTCACACACATGGACACTGTGTGGTTTAGTTGCTGCAACGCGTTCTAGTCTATAGACTTGTTGCGTGCCACTGCTGCTGCATGTGGCAAGCCATAAATATTCATATGCGCGACCTTAAGACAAGGTCTGCTGCCTGCCTGCCTGCCTGCTCAACGCATTCCTAGAGCAACTACACTGCAACAGCAACTGCAGCCCAAGAGCTATGTGTGGCAGCTGCCACACTAAACTTGCTGGTTGCCACAAGTAACTGACTAACTTCCTGTGCGCCTCCCCGCAATCGCTTAATCGCTTTGCCAATCTTCTGCTCCTACTGCCTCTCCTTTCTTACCTCTCTCTCCCCTTCTTCTACTCTTCGTCTTCCTCTCCGCACTTCACTGCTTTCTGCGCGGGGTCTACAAAGTAAAAGTCAATAAATTCCAAAAAGGAAATTCATTGATAAACCCGCTGCGATAAAGTCCAACCAGCATTGCCCACTTAGCACTTGATAACAACAACAACAGGAGCAGAAACAGCAACAACAATAGCAACAGCAACAACGATTCGCAGCTGTTAGAAGACAGTGAAGAAGCAGCGGAATTGACGCAGATGTTACAACACACACCGGAAGTTAGCGAAAGGTTGCAAAAGTTCTTCCTTTCTTCACCCTCTTCCCCTAGCTCCCCTTGGCCTTCTCTCTCTTTCTGACAGACTTCCCCCCATGCAAGTCTTCCGCCAAATGCTGACAAAAGCAAAAGTCAAGGTCCAAAACAATCGAAATCAGCAAACAAGAGAGAGGGGGATACGAAGGGAATGAGAAATGGAGACAGAGAGAAAGAAAGAGAGAGAGTGAGTGTGTGTGTGAGAGGGTGCACTTTCTTAACACATGTTGTAAAGAGTTTACTACATATGATCAATTGCAGTTGCAATCTAGATAGATTAACTAGATCTGTTGTGTTGGTGTGTTTATTATATGTAGCATCTCAGGAGTGTGTTGTTTAATGTAGTATTGTTCTTGTTGTTTTATTGTTGTCCCTTAAAGTGATAGTATAATCTCAGCTGCATGAGGAATCCATTTAAACTTAACTCTTCCTCACTCTCCCTCTTTTTCCGTGTATCTTTCTTTTCTCCCTCTCTTTCTGCTCTACATTCTTCATGCAAATTTTCTATATCTCCATTTTATATTCCTACTAAAATTCCTTAGCCATTAGATGCTCTCCAATAAATGCAAAAAACCTTAACCCCATCGAGACCTTCTGTTTGGGCAACTTGCCTAATAAGGTATTTGGGCGCAGGTTCTTCTTGCTTCGCAGACTCCGACATAGAGAGAGAGAGAGATCCTGGCGATGGCCAGGTTTGTTGCCTAAGTCATTTGTTTCTTACTCGATTTCCTTTTGCTTTTCTTCCCTTTCTGTTGCTTCTTTTGCTTCTCATTCGCCAAGTCTGGCATTAGTTTTACCTGCTGCTTCCCCTGATAAACAATGCAGTTGTCTACCTGTTTTAAGGGCTCTCGCACTCTCTCTATCTCTCCCTCTCTCTCTCTCTCTCTGTCTGAAAATCAAACAAAACGAAGGTAAAATAAAACAGAGATTTGACAATCAGAAAAACGAAGCAAGACCCAAAAGCGAAAAGGGCAAGAATCCTGCACACACTCTCGCACACACCCATGCACACAGACACACACACACAATGATCAAATTCAAAGCTGAGATTTATTTGTGCAGTGAATCAACACAAAGAGAGAGTGAGAGAGAAGGTGGGAGAGAGAGACAGAGAGAAAACTGGTCTCAAGTGCTGCTCGCTCGACTGCGTCCCGCGCACAAGAATAAAAATACTTTTTTATGCTTGTGTATTTGAAAAAGAACAAAAAATAAATAAAGAATAATAATAAAGGAAGCGAGTTTTTTTTCTTTGCCCTCTCCTCGTCTTCTTCTCGGACTCTCTTTTTGGTATGCGATGACGACGAGGCAGCAGCAACTGTTGGAGCCTCAAATACCTGACCAGGCCTCGCCTCGCCAGCTCGAAGTTGACTTTGTCTTTGGCCCTGCCTGCGTAGAGTGTGCATGTGTGTGTGTGAGTGTTTCTGTATGTGTAAGTGTATGTGTGCATTGATTGCACTGCCTGGCCCCTTTGGGCCTTTGAGCCCCTGTCGTGGCCTTTGTCTACCCAAGTCATCTTTCAGTTTTAGCATGAAAATGCATTTCTTGTGTTCTCTCTTTTTCTCTCTGCGTCTTTCTTCTGTACTGCCTCTCCTTCTTGTTCTGCTTTGCCCTGCAGCAGCTTTAATTGAATTAAAGCATTAACAATTGCAGTCAATAGACAAGCAAATGATCTAGAGACAAAGATACATGTATCTACATCTATTATAACCTGATTTCTGTGAGATATATACGAGGGAATTTGAATAAGCTTCGCTCTGCTGATAGATACTGAAACTACCTATGAAAAATTGCTGTTGCTATCATATTTAGCGGATTCCCAGAGTTTCAAGAAAAATCTTACTATCCAACTGAGTTTATAATAACTCCATGTAGTCCCTCAACAAATTTCATGGCTGTAGTGCTGATAGATCCAGAGTACACATTGCCTGAAAGAAAAAGATTTAAATTAGTTGAACATTTAATTGATGATTAGTTGATTTAAACTTTGTTTAGTTGTCCATTCCAAATTGATAGACATATTCCAACAGATTGAACAGGAATCTGCCTCAATACTTGTAAATTTTGAAATTTGTAAATTGCATTGCTGTACCGCCTTTAGATCCCGAGTTCACATAGACAGGCAAGAGCTGAAAGCATAAAAATTGTTGTAGTTTTAGTTTGTAAAACAATTGATACAAACCGATTCACACATTTGTTTGGTTTTTCATTGGAGAAGATTAGGAATCCCCGTTCCACCATCTCTCTGAGTCAGTAACCCACATGCCAAATTTGATCGAGCTACTTCCAACGGTTGTCGACATAGACAGTTCACATAGACAGTGCGAGAGACAATTGCAATCAAATTCAATTTGATTGCCAATTTACTTATACATGATAATTAAATATGCGTATACTTATATATATGTATATATAATTTAGAGTATACACTGTCACATTTTGTCAATTTCTGGTTTCGTTTTCGGATTTTTTTCTCTTTTTTCTTCTTTTCTCTTTTTCTTTTGTTGTTGCGCATCATTTTCTTCTCGATTCAGTGTCAATAACTTGTAAATTGTTTCGAATTTCAATTACATTTGCACGCGTTTGTTTTGTTAGTAATATTATTATTATTATTATCATTATTGTTATTATTATTTTTGTGACTTTCTGTGTATCAATATGGAAACTTGTTTCGGACTTCAAATGGTGAGATACAATACTATATATGCTATATTTACACAACACATACGGATCTTTATGTATATATTATATTTATACAATTTTATTTTGGCGATTGAAACACGTTTAACGCTTCTCGACGACAACAATAACAATAGAACTTGTTTCCTTTCGGTTGTTGCTTTTGCTGTTTTTTTTTTTTGTTTTTGCCTTTGTTGTTGTGGTTGTTGTCAAAAGTTAACTGTTGTTTTGTTTAACACGAAGACGAACAAGTTTTGCGCCATCCGCGTGCCTGAGAATTTCAGAGAATATCGTCTTGATTTTAACGAAATATCAAAAATAGATTAAAATACTTATTGTTTCCAGTTATTATGAAACATTCTTAGATAAATAATAACGGAACTCTGTGGCTTAATTTAAATTTGGCATTTAAAAACTGTTTTTCTAATGCATTAATCATTTGCATCGTTCAGTTCACCTTCTCTTTCTCTCTCTCTCTCTCATTTTAATCTGTTGAGTCAGGTCACAACAGAATGGAATGAGGTACAGTGGGGTTACAAAGTCTCGCAATGTCGCTTCGCTAATAGGAAACTCGCTAGAGGAAACACTCCTGGTTGAAGGTGTTGGCTATAATTGGACACACTCACACACACTCACACACTTCTAAGTGATTCTAAGTCTGATTTTGCCCACTGTTCAGTATTCAGTTTTAGCTATTTTCAAGTGTGAGAATTCTCATTAGAAATGCAAGTTGTTATTGTTATTTTTGCTGTTATTGTTAATGCAAATTGTAATTGTTTTAAAGAGCATTTAAAGCGCATTTAGTTATTGATTATACAAATTATGGGAATATCTTTATAAACAGTTTCCGTTGGCATAATAAAAAATTTCAATAAATTTGCAAGAAAATTTAATTTAGAGTAAAGAAAATGGAGTAAAGAGGAAGAACAGAGTAGTAGTAGTATAAATAAACTATATAGATTATATATACCCTATATTCTACACATTATAAAGTAGGTGCAGCAGAAACATGTAATTCAACAAAATGCAAAATATCTTTAGCTTTGTGTCTTTTATCTGTTTATAGATTTAAGCAAATTCCAAAATAGATGTATATTTCTCTCAGCTTTGGTAGTGAACAACAACCACAACCACAATAACAACAACAACAATTTGGCGACACTATACTAAATACAACGTTAAGTCTAAACTTAAAACAGATACGGCAACTCAGAAGAGACAAAAGCATTAAACAGTTGCATGCACACCTACACAGACACAGACTCACATACACATAGTCATATGCATATGCACACATGTAATGCACACACTAGTGTCATGTATTTTTCAGGTCAGGGTTGACTTGTGACTGACTAAATGAATGAATGAATGAATTGAATGCATGAATGCGCCCCGCCGATGCAAGCTCGCAAGTCTGTCTGTCTGTCTGTCTGTATGTGTGTGAGTGTGTGTCTGTATCTGTTTGTATGCCTGTCTGTGTGCACGACTAACTAATACATTGACAATTTGTAGCTATAAAACGTAGCTGAAACCGCTATAAGCTCAACCCCAACCCCTTAGTCCCCATCTCCCTCCCTCTCTCTCTCTCCTTCTCTGTCCCTCTCTCGCTCTGACATTGCAGCCTGAACTGGTTATGCACTTGACAACTGCAGCTCCTCAACTGATGCTGCTCCGCTGCCTCATTAGGGCCGCATTGTGGTCAATAAATTATCGACTTTTTTTTTGGCTTTTTTCTCAATATTTCATCGGTTTTTCTTGTTTCATTTTGGCAATGAATATCAGTCATAAATTCCATTTCCAATTTTGTAGATTTCTACACAGGGCGACAAATTGTTATCGCTATTGTTTTCATTTTCCATCTCTTTCCCTTTCGAACTCAAAAACTGGAAATTGTGCAATTTTGCACATCTTCAGTCCCCGAAATTAGTTTTAGCGGCCTGAATTAGTCAATATTTGACCTATGCGCGGTTAGAGTTTGTGAAATTTCGTTGAGGTTTGAAATCTCTTTTTCGGGTTTTTGTGTTTTCATTTTACTCTGCGCCGGCGATTTGCATAAAACGGCAATTTCAATATGAAACGGCATCGGTGTGTGTCATCAGTGTGTCGCATCATGAAATCGAATTAAATGAAAGCAGTTTAAGTTGAAAGAGAAGTGCGCAACCGTTTGGACACCCTATATAACCCAAATGATTATTATAACTATATAAGGCAAATAGAAAATTAAATAACTATAGCTCGAATAGAGGCTGAGTGCGAAAGGAATACTGGCTTAACAGGACTATGGGGGAGGAGAGCATTCAATTGCTAAATTTGATAACTATATCTCTTGTAGGAGGTGAAAAGCACTTCATCATACTTAAGCAATTAATGTAGCAGCACATTAAATTTGCCGGCCCTAGGCTTTGCTATATCCCTTGTTCAGTTAGATTACTCAGCGTAACTGGCGCCACAGACAACTTACACAGCTTGCGTCTAGCGTGAGGCATCACTTGAGATCTCCATAAAAATATCATTGTCAAATTGCTGCTAATTTGTGTACAAATCGAATTGCCCAATTTACCCATAGACCTATTGCGTGTATCACAGTGTGTGTGTGTTTGACCACACCCCAATTGCTTACACACATACACACACACGATGCTGAAGCGGATCAGAGACTGAAACTGACTGCGCTATCAGAGGAGGTTGGCAATGTCAGCGCAATTTCAATATCAATATCAAGTTCGTTGCCTAAGTCTTTTGTTTGACGCCCCACGGCAAGTGAAATTCACCACTACAACAGCAACAACAACAAACACAAATCAAGCAAACACACAAGGGAGCGAGAGAGAGAGAGGGAGAGTGAGAGACGAAGAGAGAAACACAAACAAATCTAAATGCATTTAATAACAACCGCATACAGACCTATATACAGACCTATATATCACTGTATATCTCTGTCTATATATGCACACAGGTATACGATATCTTTGCTGTAAGCATTAAGAGGCAGGCACAACGCACACACACACGAAAATGAGTAAAAAAAAATCTACCGGTTTTCAAGGTTAGGCACCGCTTTAACTGTATTAACACCGGGCCCGTAATCACAGCAGCCGTCGCTGTCGCTGCCGCTGCCGCAGTCGACGTAGCGTCAACGGCAGCACAAGTTACGTCATAAACGAACAACGCACACAGCAACAACACCACCAACAACAACAACAATAAAGAGACGGCGACAACTTTTGTTGCGCTTGTTGCGGTTTTGGCTCATTTCATTTGATCAACAACAGCAACAACAACAACAACAAACAAAACTGAAACCCAAACTGCAACAACAACAAACGATTTTACGCATAATTTCATATTTGTAACGAAATACAGCAAGAGTGAGTGAGTGCGAAGGAGAGAGAGAGAGAGATACACATAGCTTCATTTACATATAATGTTGTAAGTGGGAGTTTTACTTAATATTGTTGTTGTTGTTGTTGTTGTGGCTGTTGGGGATGCGCTCTTAACTTGTTTTTCCATTGATCTCAGCAGCTAAATGTGGGTCAAAACTGGTAGGTAGATCGCACAGCAGCAGCAGCAACAACAACAACAGCGCAAAAGGGTCGCCTGCATCATTTCATATATGCGTGTTTACAGTTAAAACAAAAGCAACAACAGCAATAAATATCGAAATGAAACGAAGCGTTGCTCATCAACATCATCATTATCTTCATTATTATATTCTGTTCATTTTGCATATGCCCACACACACACACACACACACGCACACACTATATAGTGTGTTTATATATGTATGTATTGACACATATCTGACACAAAGGCTGATGCTGTAATCATCATTGCCTGTAACGGTTGAGAAGGTCAACCAGATGCGGTTTCTCATTTCCCCCCGTTGGCGACAAGCGACTAAACGACGACGGAACAGGCTAAGTGACAGAGAGACAGTGGAACAGATTGGGAGACAAGTCGACAGACAGAGGAACAGACTGTGGAATTTGATTGACAAAACCTGATTATCAATTAGGCAAGTGTAATGGCACAATAAAAGTACTATTATACACCGCTGTTATACGAACTGTTATAAGAATTGCATTTATAAAAAAACATGAAATTTTACAAATTTAAATTTCAATCTTCTCAGCTGCTACAACTGTCCACAATCCACAAGACCATCCATTACCCTCCACATCTACCCCCTTCCCCTTACGTACGCCACTGCTAACAATGAGTGTGCTTCGACATTGAAACTTAAATCGTATAATTCTCTTGATAATTCAGCTTCCGCCCTATGCTGCAATTATAGCTTGGTTGTTGTAGCTGCTGTTGCTATTGCGATGCCCCTCAAGCGTCTCCTAACTTAGTCATTAAATGAGATTCTCATTACAATCCCCCAACTTAACTTTCCGAAAGTCGTTCGTTGCTGTTCGCCCCTCAATGATACACACACACACATAGTTGCATTTTCATTTTGTTTGTTATTCAATAACAACAAAATTAGCTTTCAATTTCAGTTGAAAAATTCTACACGAAAATTGAGTCAGCGCTCTCGACTTGACAACTATTTGCACATTGCAGCAGCAGCAGCGCATCAGCAACAGCAGCAGCCTCAGCAACAATAACAACAACAACAAAGAAGATCGAGGCCGTCATGTCGTAAACAGAAAAGTGCAACAAACTGTTTAACAAAAACGCGAAAAAAAAAAAAAAAAAAAACTTTAACACGCCCGAAACTAAAATCGAAACGAAAACTTTTGTTTGAAAACGGGCAAAGTTTTAACGCAATTGCGTTAAATGATTTGTTGTAGCAACAGCAACAAAAACAAAAACAACAACGAGAGCATAGAGAGGAGGCTGCGCCTCTGTGTTGTTATTGCTGGACCCCGTTGTAAATGTTAATGAGACATGCACGACGACGGAGACAAAGCCGCAAGTCGAGACGCGCTTTGCGGTTCAGATTCGAAAAATTTGGATTCTGAAACAGCTTGTGTGCAATGTTCAATGACATTTGAGCATTCGTACACATAAGAATTCCACATGATCTATATAGAGTTTACAAACATTAAACATTTTTTCTACTCTATTACAAAGTTTTGATACTTTTACTTACGATCTATGTTCAATTTATAAACATACTTTAGCATATTAACTCGTAACTGACACAGTTCAAGCTAATTTACAGAAGGGTTTAAAAGTTGAAAGTGTTACAACTTTACTTATATTACTATTTTACTTATGTTCTATATAGTCTTTATAAACTACTTTCAACATATTAACAGGAAAACTGCCATTTAATGTACTTTTCAGGCAAGAGAACTGCAGCAGTTCAGTAGAATTTCAAAAGACTTACAAGTTAAGAATGTTTCTTAAAGATTCTACATGCCTTAACTTTGACAACTGACAATTACAATTGATCGGTATAATGATCTTCAACTAATTTAGCAACACCCAAACTGGGATAATTTGATATCAAGTTAATTAAAGCTAGCACAGTTAAATGGCAATGTTTCTTGTGTGAAGAAGCAGCTGGAAATTCTTTTCCAGACTAATTGCAGATCTGTTAGAACCGTTTACAGGAGGCAGAAGAAGGAGGATGGGGAAAAAAGAGTAGTAGTGGGGCGTGGCGGGGGCGAAAATAGAGTGCAATTTAATGACATTTTTTTCTTTCTGGAAACCACTTTAATGAGCCACCCTCGTATATGGCAAGGCGGCAATTGGCTTGCGCCGTTTTTAGACGACGCTTGTTGGCAGTAACAATTAGCACACACACACACATACACACACACTGGCACACACACACACAACATTGTCACAACGCCTCATTCAGTCAATCGGTCTCTGTCTCATTCAGCGCTTTTGTTTGCCTTTACCTTTTTTTTTGCTGCACTTTTGTTGCAGTTGCATTGTATTTTAGTAGCTGTTTAGCATGCTTCTTTGTGCAACTCACACATACACGCACACACATGCACATACATGCACTTATACCTAGCCAATGCAATGGTTATTATTATTTTGCTGCTGCTGTTGCAACTAAACGGCGAACAGCAACAGTCGCCAAATTTAGGTCAACGCATATAATATATTCATTCTAAAAGCGTCACTCACAACACTCTCGTAAGTGTATGTGTGTGTGTGTGTGTGTGTGCCAATATGTGTGTACGTGTGCGTGTATTGGTCACTTTGAAGCGTGTCGAATTAGAAATATGTTGACAAATTCATTTGCGTTTCGTTGCTGTTTTTGTTGTTGCTGCTGCTGCTGCTGCAGCCATTTTGTTTCGTGCCTCATTGTTTGTGCAACGTGCGCTTAACGGAAATGCATTAACAATTGCACAAGCCTTGTCAGTGTCGTCGTCGTTGTTGTCGTCGATGAGCAACGCCTCGAGAATCATCTGACGATGGAGCAGGCGACGACTGACTTAGAAAAACCTTCAGGCGTTGTGTGACAAGCGCGCGAGCAAATGTTGGCTTAACAGCGACTTAACAGACAAGTGACAGCAGATTAAAATGATAACAGGCAAATTATACCCTGTAAAAAGAAAAAACCATGTTAGTCGTGAAACAATTTGTCAATCAATAGAAATACCTACGGCATACATTGTACAAATTTAGGAATGCTGATATATCATAGTTTAACGACTTACATGATGCCCTATAAAATCTTAGAGCTGCAGTTGCATGCTGGAAGTGTCACTCAGTTCAAATACCTTCGTTACATCAAAGAATTCTTCTATAAGTCCTTTAATTCTATTTTTTGACATGCTAGATACCCTGTAATGAATATTAATATTAAATAACTCTCTTTTTGTGCCAATACGTACCTCAAACTCAATGCAAGACTCTGCTTCGCTCAGCTTATCCTATAATAAAGAGAATCATTTAAAATCCCGCTTACAACAACTATTACAGGGTATATGGAGCAAAAATAGCTCAATAACTAAAAAAATTAAAAGCCTGGCCACTTAATAAACAATGTAAACGACTTAACGAGGCAAAATGAAACAGAGCAAGGTTAACATTGACATTAATACCGCAAAGAACACAAAAAAAAAAAAAAAAAAAAACAACAAAAACAAAACCAACAAACAAACAAATTGAAACACGTCGAGATAGACTTCAGATAGAATTCAGCGGCAACAACAACAACAACAAAAAAGCAACTGTAATTAGCAGCTGCATAAAACGTAGCACATGTTGTTGCCCAGTTGTTGTTGTTGTCAAGCATGTGGTTTGCAATTCAAGACGCGCTTTGAGCTTGAGAGCTGTCAGCGAGCAGAGCACACAGAGTGCCGAGCTGAGCCGAGCTGAGGCCACAATCTCAACTTGGAATATCTCTGCAAAAAAAAAAAAAAAACAACAACAAAAACAGCAACAACAACGACGTCTGAATCTCAATCTTCAAGTCGGGTCTTCTCTGTCGTCAAGTCAAGTCTTCTGTGTTTGCTTGTCTTTGTCTCAGTGTCAAGTCAAGTCGCCATCTGCAGCTCTCGATCTCTCGATCTATCGTATCTATCGAGTCTTGTGGCATTTGTCGATATATCTTAAATCTCTCATCTATGTGTATGTGTGTGTGTGTGTGTGTGCACATACGAGTATTTCAACTGCAGTTTTGACCTTGAAATGCGGCAGCTCTTAAGCATTTTGTGTGTAGGCAACACACACAAATCGAGGCTTGCACGCGCAGCTGGTGGAAACAGTGGGGCGAGACGGCAACACACACACAGAGTGGGCTGCAGTGGGCGGGGGGAGGCAGGTGGGTGTTGTTGGACTGTCAGCAAGGCTGTTGCTGCTGCTGCTGCTGCGGTGTGTCATTCATTCATTCAATTTGGTTTTACTGGGTTAATGGTTAAATGTTCTCCTGCCCACTGTAAGACAAATGACTTAGGCAACGAACTTGAAATGTTGTACTGCACATTACATAGGGCGCATGCTATGTTAAGGCCATGTTAAGTGGCTGAGCATAGTTTTGATAGAATTTGGAACACGTGGCGCGCAGTTACCAACAGTAAGGCAGCTGTTCGGCAGCTGTTAAGCACCTTCTAGCTTTTTTCTACTCTTCCACTTCACATTCTGAGCTTATTCTTGTACTTTCTTGTGTGGCGCGCTGTTATCAACAGTAAAAACTGCTATTCAACATCTTTTAAGCCTTTATTTGCTTTAATTTTGCCTTCAACTACAGAATACTGCACTTTTTCCCGCCTCAACTTCACATTTTTCGCTTATTCCTTGGCAATCTTTACCTCGAACAATTAACAGTCCTCTGCTCACAGTTAACATGCATGTTAATAAGCATATTAGGCGTGGTCGAAGTCGGCAACATTCAAAGCCAAAAGCAAATTTCAGCCAGAAATTATAAACTTGCCAAAAAGTAACGCGTCGGCATTTATAATGTATAATTTATAAACCACCCAAAAAAAAATGCGAGAACGCAGAAAAAAGCCGAAGAGCAGCAGATAAGGAGAAGAAATCGAATAAAGGAGAGCAAGGGAAAGAAAAGGAGAAGAAATCGAATAAAGGAGAGCAAGGGAAAGAAAAGGATATTAAACTTGAGTTGGGCTGATTTTAGCGCATCGATAAACTTAATTGCACGGCACTTAATGCATTTTAAAGTTTGCGCCCGAGAAACCTGAGAACGATCCGGACTGTATCGTACTGTACCGGGTATACCAGTGTGTGTGTGTGTGTGTGTGTGAGTGTGTGTATGTGGACTAATAAAGACCTTGGAACGGCCCCTTGACTAAACTGCGCCCTTAGAAATCGAACTATCAACAGCTGCCCGAAGAAACCTGAACCCCAAACACGAAAATCCGCAAAGACAGCTTAACCAAAGAAACAAATGGCAAAAGGGAAAAAGGTAGACGAGGATGATGATGATGATGGGGAAGAAGTAACTTTAGCTTTAAGCTGGGGCGTTAGAGACAAATTCATTTGAGCGAAGAATCGCTTAGGCAATAAATTTATAGACTGCCCTCAAGCAAAGAAGGGAAAGAGGAAGAAGGGCAACATTAGAATTGCTAAACGGTTCTCCACAGCGAGGGTCGTGCTGTGTCTGAGCTTTCTACACGAGCACTACATAATTTCCCGACTGACTGCAGGGAGGATACCAAAGAGGATCCTGATGACGATCGGTAGATCGCAAGTATCCCTTGGCAGGATCCCTTCAACAAAATTCGCATTAGGTCATTTGGTCAAAGCACCTGTTAGAGAACGCGGTCCGCTCTACCGAGCAACTTCCTTCCTTTCTTTCTTTCTTTCATTCAAACGGATGCATTCATCAATTTGCCGGCCAACAGGAAGCAACCTTCTCTTTTTTACCAGCGGGTTCTGTTCTTTTTTTTTTTTTTTTGCAGCGGGTTCTTCTTTTTTGGCAAATCATTGACAAGGGTCTCACATCTGCCGCACAAACAAAAGGTGCCCAAGTCTTCTCTGTCTCCCCCTGCCTCTCTTCTCTGCCCCTTTTCTGGTACTCCTCGTCTGGTTCTTTGAAAAAACGCACTTGCCATTTGGCATATCGAGCCAAAAAAAAAAAGAGAGAGAATTGATTAGCTGTCGACTAATCACTGACACCAGCACACATTGCCCCACCTATCTCCCTCGCTCCCTCGCTCCCTCCCTCCTTCTCGCTGTGTGCTTTTCATGCTCTATTAAATAACTGGACAACACACACGCAAAGTGGGTGGTGGCTCTGGGGTGGAGCTGCCGTTGCCAAGATGTCAACATGTTGCGCCCGCTCCGTTACAATTCGTTATTTTTTGGGTCATGGCCATGTTAAGATTGATGCAATAAGCATTTATAGATGATGTAATTAAGCCATATTTGCACAGATAGAGAGAGACACATGAAATAATTGCAAAATATTGATATTTCTGCAAGTCTTAACCTATTGTAACTCGGCGATTAAACGAGTTAGACCTATGCCATTGGTTAAGAGTATTTTTAGAGGCCTTAGATCGCGATATATGCAACGGCTTATGAAGAAACTCTCCATAGACAGGCAATTATATGAAATATACCCATTATATCTCATAATTTCTTGGCTAAAGTTGCTGAAATTTCACAGGTATAATAAGAGAGATCTTAGTTAACGCTAGATGCCACGAAATATACGAAGTCAGAAAGTTATAAGTAATATAACTAATATATAATATTATTTACAAGCTAAGTTCGGCATAACGCCTAAAGAAATCAGTTCTAAAACAAATCCCCATGACAATGTATTATAAATCCTTCATAACTGTCAATATACAATAATGTTCTTCAGCTGCCTTAACCCTAGAATAATGTAGTTTTAACCTCTGCTTGGCTTGCTTAACTCTTTGTATGGATAATGCTTGTATGTGTGTGTAAGCGTGTGTGTAATTTATATATGGGCAGAGCCGCTTGACGACGTGTTTAGCATTTGCAATGCCACAGAGAACACAACAACAACAACAACGAAGACCAAACGATGCTTGGGTTGGGGTGTTGGGCGATTCGGCAATGGGCAAGAGAGAGAGGGTGAGACAGAGAGGGCAAATAAAGAGATATAGACAGAGGGGAAAGAAGAGGAACAGAGTGTCGTCATCGTCGTGCATGCCGGGAATTTGAACATGTGAGTTGTAGCTGTAGAATGCGTTTGGAATTTGCCTATGGAGTACCAACAACAACAACAATAACAGTAACAATAGCACATGTTGTCAACAAAACAAATATCCAACACACACACACACATGCAAACATTAGTTGCCTTTTTGAGTAGTTTTCCGCGCAACAAAAGCTTCACAGTCGGGGGCAGCAGCAGCAGCAGCTGTTAACAGTGGAGTGCGTGTGTGTACGCGTGTGTGTGAGTGTGGGTGTCGCGTAAATTACAAAATACGCACATACACAGACACAAACGAACGACGGCACCCGCATAGCTGTAGAATGAAGCGACACATAAAAACAAAAACATCAAAAAAAAAGCTAAAGAAAGGCGGCAAAATAAAAAAAAACATTGCAGCATAGTCGCATTTAAAATACTCTCTCTCCCACACCACACAGTGGGAAAAAAAACACTTTTTAAATTAGATTCCGCTAGATTGGTCAGCTAGTCGACTGTGCACTCCCACTCACTCTATCTCTGCATAGTGACTGTTAAATACTCTCTCTCTCTCTATCTCTCCTATGTGCACTTTCAATAGGAGCACCTTAACAGCGCTGAAAACCAACAGTACAGCATTTGCTGCACTTGTTACTCTACAACAGCACGCACTCTTTTCCATTAACAGCACTGTTAAGAACAGTGCACTATCTGCACTTGTCACACTTTTCTGCACAGTCTCTTCAATTAGAGAGCATACAAAAAAGAGGGTGTGGGGAGAATAGTAAAAGTAGAGGGTGGGGGAGTACGCAGCAGTTAAACAAAAGAAGGCGCAAAAAGTATTACAAATTCTAGACAACGCCGACTTCGACGCTTTGTTATGCACATTAACATACGCGCACGCACACAGTTACACAGCACAGCGTTGATTTCACACACGCACACACACACACACATACCCACTTACATTGATGTTTCGTTAAGACGCATTTTGCGCTAGACGAAATGGCGTAGAGCAGCGAAAGAGAGGGGAAGAGGAGGTGAAGAGGAATAACTTAAAAGTTCATGCACACGCAGCAGGCGCAAGCGAGTGCGAGCGAGAACGAAGATCGTGCGAAAAGAGAAACATGTAAATCAATTATTGTAAAGGATAAAACGAGCATTGAACTTGCCATAAAAGGTGGAGAGAAAGATAGGGAGAGAGCAGGGAGGAAGATCAAATCGAAAACAAAAATAGAACTAACCGCATAAGGCAACAACAACACTGAGTAGTTTAGTTAAGTTAACATCGCACAACAGCAACAGCAGCAGAGTAGATAAGTTTACTTAACGGAGCGCTGTTAACATTTGAATTTAATTCTAATGGCGCATGGAGTTTGTTTAATTTGTTGTCGTTGTTATTGTTGCTGCTCCCCGAGGTCAATGCTTCTGTTATCCGTTGTTGTTGTTGTTGTAAATACAATTGAAATTCATTTCCTCATAGCGCAAACACAAAATTTAAAACCTTTTTCGCATTTCATTATGTCCATACATAACTGCTTGCCTTTCGTGTGTGTGAGTGTGTGTAATTATAAAGCATTTTACAATTGCCGTGACCTTAACACAATAAAATAAATTACAGCAATTACAACAACAGCAAGAACAACAACAAATGGAAAGCAATTTTAACAGCTCGTTATGCAGTTGGTCACTCACACACACACACGTAGGGTGCAGATTAACAGCTGACAGTTAACATTGCATGCAAAAGTTTACAGCGCGCCATCTTAACGAACACACACACTATACTCGCCCGGTTTGTTGGTGTGGGCGTGGCACGTGCAATTTACCTGCCCATTAATAAACAAATGACAGCAACAACATTTTACAGTCAATTTAAATCACAGCTGCAGTCGCATACGAATTTAACGAATTATAACCGAATTAAATACATATCTATACATACAAACATACATACATATAATAACCATAACGAAATGTGCGTAATCAATTATGGTAAATCATTTTTTATTGCTGCTTCTCGCAGAACGAATTGAATTGAACGAATGTTAAATGCGCCCCAAGGCTAACAGCGCGCACTACTGTTAACATAACAGCGGCCTGTTAAGTGGGCTGCGACAGTTAGAATATGCGCGGCCGTGACCAACAACAGGCGCAGCTATGTATGTTTGTGTGTGTGTGCGTCTTGGGCATTTGAAATGCTACACACACACACACACGTACACACGTAATTTGCATGCAATTAAATAGCGCACGTATGGATGTGTGTATATTTATTTATGAAGGGCTGCGACGCCTACGCACAGACACACACATGGCTTGTTCATTGACAAATGCAGCACATACACACAGACACAGTGCGCAAAGCAATTGCAAAAAGCCTTGATCTTGATCGCATGAACGTAACAGAAACTCACACACACACACACAAAGGCACTTGCATGTAAACCTGGCGACGGCCGTCAACAACGACTACGTCGACAGCGGCGTCGACGCTACGTCAACGTTGATTGCCATTGCAATGGGAATGGGGCTGTCTGTTGTTGTTGTTGTAGTGGTTGTTGCTATTATTTACTGCACTTGATTTGATTTGATTTACAGCCAAGACAAGTTTTTGTTGTTGTTTTTTTTGTTTTCCTAACATTGTCTTTGCCTGTTTTGTCTTTGGCTGCGACGCCAGCGACTCGGCCGAGGGCGACAGCAGCAGCAACGGCACCTCGCACTTGCACTTGTAATTGCTACACTGCAATTGCAATTTAATTGAATCACTTTGATTGTGTTTTTTTTATTCCATTAATTATTTTTTTGTATTATCTACCGAAACTGCATCGATTGCATGCAGCAGAGAAAAGCTGCGTACTTGCCGCAAATGTTGCTTTCCTTCACACACACACTTATGCTTTAGTGTTGCCAGAATTCTTGGGGCAAAGAAAAGCCAAAATTGATAAAAAGAACGCTAAATTGTATAGATTAGCAACAAAAGAGCTGATTGATTGTGAATTTTGGTATTTTAAGAATAGAAAAATGATTTGTCCAAGATACTAAGGCAATTGTGTTCAAGATTACATAAAGCTGAATGGAATTTACGAAATTAAAAAGCTAATTAGAACAATATTTTCGATTTTAATGTGAGAACAGTCAGATTTGCCAAAAAAATGCTGAGCTGGTAGCACTGTTACGCACTTGTCTACTCGTCCTCTCTCGCACTTAACGAATCTGCATTGCAGCTTTCTGGCAACACTTCGCAATTACAGTTAACCCATAAGGCGCTAGACAAGGCACGCGACAGTCAAAAAACAAAAGCAAAGCAAAGCACACACTCACACACATGCAGGCTTGCACTTGTGTGCGCAATAGAATGAAGGAGAGAGCGCATTGCGCATATACATAATTATGGGATATAAAGGAAGAAGAAGGAGGGAGATGCGCTTACAGTTAGAAACCGTTCGTCGTCGCGTTCAGTTTTATATTTTTTCCGTTCGCAGTTGCCGTTGCAGAAATTATAAAATACAGTACTCTATACAAAAGATATAGTATATAGAAACGATCGACCGATTTACAGTTCAACATTGCCCTTAGCATTTATTTTCTTCTGTTAGCAAATAAATTAAATTACGGAAATTATTTTCTCATATTCGTTTCCACTAACCTCCTTTTTTTTCTTCTCCCTTTTGCAGAGCCCAACGCTTGTCTGACGCCGGCAGAATTGTTGCAGCGTCTCAGCTGCAGCGCCAGCAGCAGCAGCAGCATCTCCACTAACACCAACAACAGCAAATCACCACAACCTCCCGCAGTAACAACAGCAACAACAACTACAACAAGAGCAATACCAAAAGAAAAAGAAAACGAACAAAGTCCAAAGCCAACGTCGCTGTCGCAGTCAGCAGAAAGTGACGATAAAGCACAGGCGCAAGCAGAGACAGTTGAGGCAGCAGCCGAAGCTGAAGCCGACGCCGACGTTGACGTTGACGTTGGCATTGAAGCGCCGAAGCCGCGTTATTACAACGCCGGCGTTGTCCTTACGCAGGCGCAGCGCAAAGAATATCCCCTTGAAATTCTCAGCAGCAGCAGCGACGTTGACGTCGACGTCGATTGCAACGAAGCAAGCAGAAGCAGCAACCACAGCAATAGCAGCAGCAGCAGCAGCAGCGACGACAGCGAAGATTCTGACGGCGTTTGCAAATTGATTGTGGACGAGAAACCGTTATTGCCAGTCGAGCAACCGCTGTCGCTGCGCATGCGCAGCACACCACCCGCTGCAGCAGAGCGTCCATCACCGCCGCCACCGCGTGTGCCCGCAGTCCGTTGCAGCGTCATACAGCGTGCCCCGCAAGCGCATTTGCAGCAGGCCGAGGAAGAGGAAGCAGCGCAGTTGGCGCACGCAGAGGAAGAAGAGGACACAGCGCAGTCACAGCACGCGCACGCAGAGACAGCAGCGCAGTCGCAGCACGCAGAGGAAACAGCAGCATCACAGTCGCCGCAGCACGCGCACGCGCACGCCGAGGCAGAGGCAGAGGCAGTGCAGTCGCAGCTGCGCTACTTGGAGCCCGAGCAACAGGAGCCCATTGATTATCACGTGCCGAAGCGACGCAGCGCCAGCTACGACAGCGACGAGGAGCTCAACGCACGACGCCAGCAGCGCGCGCGACGTGTAAGAGAAGCGCGTCGACGCAACAGTTACCTGGCAGCGCGTGTGCTGCAGCTCAATCCGCGTCTGGTACGCAATCTGCCTGGCATTCTCGCTGCAGCAGCGGGACACGGACGCAGTAGCAGCAGCAGCGGACAAGGTTTTCAAAGCAGCTCGGCAGGCTTTGGCAGCGGACAGAACTCGAGCAGCAGCGGCGGCGGCGCTGGCAGTGGCGCAGGTGGTGGCAGCAGCAGCGGAGGCGGCAGTAGCGCAGGCAGCGGTGGTGGCAGCAGTGCCGGCGGAGGAGGCGGCGGCGGCTTTGGTGGCGCAGGCAGCGGCGGCGGCGGTGGCATGGGCGGTGGGCGTGACGGACGCGGCAATTACGGACCAAATTCACCGCCCACTGGCGCATTGCCGCCTTTCTACGAGAGCCTGAAGAGCGGCCAGAACGCTGGCAGTGCTGGCGAGGGTGGTGCCGGTGGAGGCGGTGCCACGCCCACTTCGAATGTGCATTTACAGTTGAATTCCAACTCGAATTTTCTTATACAAAACGCTGCTGCAGCTGCTTACATCATGTCTGGTGGAGCACAGCAGCACTACGGCGGAGGAGGAGGAGGCGGAGGAGGTTGTGGTGGAGCAGCAGGCGGAGGTGTTGGAGGAGGAGGCGGCGGAGCAGGGTCAACTGCTGCTGGTCTCGATGGTAATAACATTTTGAACTTTGGTCTTGGAAATGCACATTATAATGAACTTAATTCCAATTCCAATCATTCCAATTCCAAATCGTTCCATCATCACCATCATCCACATCATCATAATATGGTACATGGGGGCGTGGTCGGTCATCCCTTCTATGGTGGCAATCCCTCAGCCTATGGCATCATACTGAAGGATGAGCCAGACATTGAGTATGATGAGGCCAAGATTGACATTGGAACCTTTGCCCAGAACATTATACAAGCCACCATGGGAGGCGGTGGTGGAGCAGGTCCAGGTGGTGCAGGAGGCGTGGCAGGTGGAACAGTTGGCGGTGCAGGCAATGCCTTCTCTGCCAGCGCATATGAGGATGCCATCATGTCCGACTTGGCACATTGCCCACCTGGTGGAGGCGGAGGTGCTGGCGGCGCCGGAGGAGGTTCCTCCTCTGTAGTGGATCCTCTACAGTTCACCGCCACACTCATGCTCAGCTCACAGACCGATCATCTGCTGGAGCAGCTCTCGGATGCAGTCGATCTCAGTTCGTTCCTGCAACGCAGCTGTGTGGACGATGACGATGAGGAGAACTCGACAACATCGCCGCATCATCGCCAGGACTTCGAGTTGGTATCGACGCCTTCACTCACCCCCGACTCGGATCATCATCACGGGGGTGGGGGTGGGGGCAGCACGCAGCTGGATGCGCTGCACGAGAATCTGCTGACGCATCTCACCAACAATATGACACGCAACAGCAACACAGGCGGAGGCAACAACAACAACAACAGCAGCAGCAGCAATTTGTACTCGCAGCAACATTTGCAGCAACATGTTGTCGGTGCACAGCAGCAGCAGCAGCAACAACACTTGCAGCAACAGCCGCCACCTTCTTATCAACATGCAACACGCAACTTGATGCAACAACAGCAGCAGCAGCAGCACAACGGCAGCAACAACTATCAGCAACAGTCGTCGCAGCAACTTTTGCAGCAGCAACAGCAATTGTTGCAGCAACAACAGCAGCAGCAGCATGCGCATCACCAGCAGCAACAACAACAGCAGCAGCAGCACAATGCCTACCAGCAACACAATCTCTACCAGCAGCAACATCACGCGCAGCAGCAACAACAGCAACATAATCTGTATCAGCAGCAGCAACATCATCATGTTGCTTCACATCACCAACATCATCATCATCAGCAGCAGCAGCAACAACAGCAGCAGCAACAACAGCAGCAGCAGCAGCAACATCATCACAACGACAACAGCAATCTATCGTTGCCGTCGCCAACAACAGCTGTTGCTGCCGCGGCTGCTGCTGCCGTTGCTGCCTTGCGTCCCATGAGCAGCAGCAGCAGCAGCTCATCGAATCTACTCGATGCGAGCACGGCAGCAACAGTTGCTGCTGCAGCGTTGCTCGACACGAAACCGTTAATCCAAAGCGTAAGTTCCCTTAATATTCTCAAGTCCCCATCGCCCTCAACCAACAGCAGCAACGAACTCGAGCTGCAACCAGCAACCAGTTATATGTTGCTCAACGGCAACAGCAGCAGCACCCACAACAACAACCCTAACAGCAGCGGCAGCAACATTAGCATTGCCAGTAACAGCAACAGCAACAATGTTACCCCAAATGGTGGCAACCCCACTTCGTTGCCATCCAAGGTCGCAGTTCGCGCCAAGGCTGCCGCATATGGCACCGCCCTGGTGACCTTTGTGTCCACCGTGAAGGTCTCCCCGGAGTTGCCTGCTCAGCATCAGGTGCATCGCACCACGCTGCGCTCCTTGGCCAGTGCGGCAGCTGCCACAGCGGCAGGCTTGCTGCCTCCTTCCTCGACCATTTCAGTGCTCAACGAGAGCAAAATGCTACAGCGGCGGGTAAAGCACAAGAAGCAGTAGATGAATTCATTGTTGTTGTGTCTTGTCTACCCTAGAGAATCTTCCCAAATGATCTACCCCAACATGTAGCTAGCCAATCTAACCTTTTCTCTCTTTCTTTTGACTGCAAATTCTTTTGTACTCTGCAGATTGCCTCCTCTACTTTATAAATTCTCTTTCTACTTTGTAGACTGCCCCCTCTACTCAGTACGATTGCCTCAGAATATTCCTCCCTACTCTATATATTTCCAATCTTTCCTCTACTCTTCTTAAGATTCCTTCCTACTATATAGATTGTACCCTTCTTATCTGTAGACTGTATCCTCTAATCTGTTGATGCTCACCCTCTACGCTGTAGATTCCGTATCTCCTATCTTCTTGTATATTCCCTCTACTACTTTTTAAATTCCTTCATACTCTATATATTTTACCCTTTTACTGTGTAGACTGCCCCCTCTCCACTGAAGATTCTTCTCAACATACCAGATTGCCCTCTCTAATCTGTAGATTTCTCCCTGCTCTATATATCTCCCATCTTCTCTGTATAATCCCTCTACTTCTTTTTAGATCCCTTTCTTCTCTATAGATTCTTCCCTTCTACTCTGTGGACTGCCCCCTTATTTCTGAAGATTCTCTTCGTCAACGTAGTTGATTGCCCTCTCTACTCTGTAGATTCCTGCCTACTCTATATTTTTTTCCCCAACTTTTACTTTTGAGATTCATCCCTACTCTATAGATGCTGCCCTTCTACTCTGTAGATTTCCCCCTTTTACTCCCATACTCTACTCTAGATTTGCTCCTCTAGTCTAAAAATTCCATCACTCTAGATTTACTTCACTCTTTTTATGTATTTTCTTTAAGAGTTTTGTTCATTGATCCTTTCTAGTTCCTGTTATACTTATAATTATGTTCTATAGATTTTTCCATGCACTGCCCACTCTCCATTAGTCTTTCTCTGCTCTCTCTAATCCCATTCCTACTTCCACAACCTCTCAACCCCCGTTCGTGCTACGTTTGATTTGTCTTGTTGTTTGTTTCGTGTTTGTCTCGTTTATCGTGCTGTGTTTGTCTCTTCTTTGCACCTCAATCCGCTTGCAACACTTCACTAATTTCCTTCTTTCTCTCCCTCTTTAGTTGGGTCTCCCGCCCGATCTACAGCTGGAGTTCGTGAACGGCGGACACGGCATTAAGAATCCCCTTGCCGTGGAGAACGCACACGGGGGCCATCATCACCACCGCATACGCAACTTGGATTGCATCGATGATCTCAAGCATGGCCACCCGTCGTCGCAGCAGCATCAGCAGCAGCAGCAGCAACACCAGCAGCAGCAACACTCGCCACAGCAGCAACATTCACCACAGCAACATCAGACACTGCAACAGGCGGTGGCAGCTGCCTCGCAGCATATATCGCTCAGTCAGCAGCATACCGGCAACAGCAGCAATGGCAATGGCGGCGGCGGCGGCGGTGGCAGCAACAATCGCAACAACAGCAGCAGCAGCGTGAGCAGCAACAGCAGCAGCCAGGGCGATACGCTTTGTGGGGCAGGCAACAGTGGCGCCGAGGATGCCAACAACAAGTTCGTTTGCCGCGTCTGCATGAAGACGTTCTCGCTGCAGCGCCTGCTCAATCGGCACATGAAGTGCCACTCGGACATCAAGCGGTATCTGTGCACCTTCTGTGGCAAAGGGTTCAACGACACCTTCGATCTGAAGCGCCACACGCGCACCCACACTGGGGTGAGGCCCTACAAGTGCAATCTGTGCGAGAAGAGCTTCACGCAGCGCTGCTCCCTCGAGTCGCATTGCCAGAAGGTGCACAGTGTGCAGCATCAGTATGCCTACAAGGAGCGACGTGCCAAGGTAAGAAACCATTTTGAACCATTTTCCATACATAGCGGGGTATTTGAACCGGTGCATGCAGTGTTTCAATTAGATAATTTAATTGTTAATGAGTTAGAGCAGTTTCATTAGCTTTTATGAAAGCTAAACGAGCACCTTTCTTCATTTCAATTGGGAAACAGTTCATTTTGCAACTAAAAGTGGTTCACCAAGTGGTACAGAGCAAAAACTAAGCCATACAAGTCCTAAAATTACAATTAACATGTAGAAGTTGCTTGGAAAGTACTTAAATTGAATCTGCAATTGATTAATATTCATTATGTTCTGTACATCCTCAATTGAACCGGTTCAAAAGGTGTTCCAGCTTGGTAAACACCAAACTGAAAGCTGTTTGGCCCTTATTGTCCAGTAATTGTGAATAAAATTCAACAGACATTCAATAAGAGCAGATTGCTGATATTTTGAACCGGTTCACAAAGTGTTCCGACTAAAAAATGCTAATTTTCCTTACTAATTTGTCTCTATTAATGAATGAGGGAGTAAAAACCCAAGTTGCAACGACTATAGAGCTCTAAATATTGAAAAGAACCGGTTCACAAAGTGTTCCGGCCTTGTGTAATAGACTTAGAGAGTTCAAATCTAATATACAGCTTAGGAGTATAGGGAACCACAGCAAAAGCTACTTTAAACTAAGCTAACCTTCATTTTTCCGAACCGACTTTAATCTATATTTCGTTTATGTTCGTACAGATGTACGTGTGCGAGGAGTGCGGCCACACTACCTGCGAACCGGAGGTGCACTATCTGCATCTGAAGGACAATCATCCTTTTTCGCCGGCGCTGCTCAAGTTCTACGACAAACGTCACTTCAAGTTCACCAATTCACAGTTCGCTAACAATTTGCTCGGCCAGTTGCCGATGCCGGTGCACAATTGATAAAGAAGAAGAAGAATCGATATGAACTACGACCATTAGCAAATAAGTCTAGGCACTAGTTATAGCATAGATAGAACCTAAACTAATCGATATATAGATATATGCTTCGAACCTTGAGCTTTGTTCAACGTGCGACACTCTGAAGTTTTATGAAAACTGCCCACGAAAATGGAGAGATTATGTTTTGTACATGTATAAATACTACACAGATACTACACACTATATATAGAGTATATAGCTAACTTACTTAGTTTATAAGTTCTCCCCCCCCACACACACACACGTTTATTTTTAGTGTAGCTCATGATGATCGTGAAATTTCCACACACACATTTTTCATTTAACACTTTGCTGTGCAGAGAGAAAGAAAAACCCCAAAAAGAAAAAAGTAAAAAAAATATATATATATATAGATCTATGTATTAGTAGAAGCTGAAAGTTATGAAACTGAAGTATCAAACTAATTTTTATAGTCGCTTAGTCAAAAAGAAAATGTATCTTATAATTTCATTGATATTTAGATTATAGCAAAAATGCTTCAAGCAGAGAACAAGAGAACCACAACAAAAATATGGATTATTTTTTTTTTATATATACATATCTATAATATATATTTACTACTGCTATATCATTAATCAACATTTATTCAAATTGAAAATGTTCTGTTTAATTTTTGCTGATTATTTTTTATAGTTCATTTTGAACAAGCTGCAAACTTTGCATTTATTTACAAGAAGAAGAAGAAAATGATTTCTCCCCCTAGAAATTTAAGCAGAAAAAGAGCAAATATGCGCATTGTACTTATGTATTTATTATGATTAGACCCAGAGAGAGTAAGAAAGAGGAGAGAAAGAGAGATCACAAAAGAGAAGAGCAGAAAACACATTGTAAAGAGGCAAAAAAACGAAATGAAAATATTATGTTAAATTAATAATAAACTTAAGTTGATTAATCGATTAATCTAATCGATAACTTATTAATGCTGTTCATGAATGAAGTTCGAAGCGCAAATACACACATACACATAACAAACACACACACACATGTATCATACTTACGCATTATGTATTTATAAGTCATGGAAACACGCCTACTTCATTTACTCTCTCCCTCACACACACACACATACACCCACACGAAGGGAAGTTTGGCAGCATTTTTCTGTAGTCTAGTTTTAGGAGGCGTCGCTTTGTTTGTGAACAGCATTTCAAGAGAGAACGAGAGAGCGAGAGAGAGAGAGAGAGAGAGAGAGAGCTGAATAGCTAAACACACATAATCGTAAATTATTTTAATCATATCCAATTTTTTTTTTCATTTTCACACACACACACACAAACAAGTAAACTTAATTTTTTTGCATAGTTCTGTAAGCAACAACGGGTTATTTGTGCAATCGCTTGGTGTTGGTAAAGAAAGACAAAAACAAAAAGAGTAGCAGATGAAGAAGAAGAAGTGGAGAAGAAAATGATAAAAAGCAAACTAAATGAGAATACTGTTAAAGAAAAGCAACAAAAACAACATGAAAACAAAGCAAAAAACAAAAAAAAAACAAAATGAGAAACTTACTATTAAAACGTACTATAAAAACATACTATAAAGTACTTAGGATCAGTTGTGCTGCGCATGGGCGCTGGGCGTGGCGCGTGTTCACGCCTGTGCGCAGCACATGTTGCACACACACACAAACACACACATACACATAGTTTATAGTTCATTTATCGTTTAGTTATTTCAATCTGCAGCTGAATTGGCTCAACTCTCTGTTTAGCTTTAAAAAAATGAAAACACTCATTCGAAAACTAATTTACACACACACACACCTAGGCACATACGCATACTACTACTACGTACTTCCATGAGAGCAAAATTTCAAATTTTAATTTAATTTTTCACACAAACGAATTTCTTTGAGCGACGAATCGACACGAAAAGAAGCAAAAGAAACATGAAGAGGAAACGAAAACAATCACATTGAATTAGTTTTAAATTGACCTTTTTTTTTCTTAACATAATTATATTATACTGTACTTATGTATACTATATATAAAGTTTATGAGAAGCAAATTATACAATAAAAATATATGGAATATTACAAAAATTATTGCGTATAAATTTGTGGGGAATTTCGGGGGAAATAAATGCAGAGAAGATTGTTAAATTATATATATATTATTATACAGTTGTATGGCTTCTTTGATAACTGTACTCTGGTATATTATCTGTAATGATTGAGAATAAAAATGCGACGGTTTACAAAAGATAATGTTCATGTCTCGAGTGCCTAAAAGAGCGCTACAATATTTTCTAGTTCTCTTGGCGAAGCTTCAATCCAAACTTACCTTGTGGATATATATCAATAGATATATGAATTGATATATACGTATATATCTATAGATATAGCCTGTATATATATTATCCTTTGTACAGATATATCCTGTGTTAAGTTCTATGCTGTACACGAATCTTTCTGAAATGTAATCCATATCTATCAATGATACAGATCTTTTATGTAAACAGATCCATCCTGTATACAGATATAACCTGTACATAGATCTATCCCGTATACATATATAAAAATATATTTTTGTTTCAAATATTTTCACTTTATTTATTTCGCTAGTTTTTCATTTATGTTTTATGTTCTTGTGTTTTCTTTTGTATTTTTGGTATTTTTGCAATTTTTTTGTGAGAGTTTTCTGTTTTTTTTTTTTGTTTGGTTTTTAATTTTTGTTTCGTTTTCTTGTTTGTTTCTTTACATTAATTACTGAAATACACACACAGACACGGAATTACAATAGAACTAAATGTTTTTCGCATTTTACAATGAATTACAATGTTATATATACCGTTTTTTATTATCTCAAGAATTGTAAAGCATACACATATATATATAAATATATATATATATATATATATATACATATATATGTTCCTGCTTCTCCTCCCAGTTTTCTATTAGTTTAGGGGGCTTCCTCTCAGTTAGTTAAACTAAATGCGATAAAATTCAACTAGGAAAAAATCGACAAATCAACACAAAAAACTTTTCTTATT
Source organism: Zaprionus indianus (assembly GCA_018904595.1). Classification (NCBI taxonomy): domain Eukaryota; kingdom Metazoa; phylum Arthropoda; class Insecta; order Diptera; family Drosophilidae; genus Zaprionus; species Zaprionus indianus. Next base: position 3,671,968 of record JAEIHA010000344.1, read on the forward strand.
CTCAAATATTTTTTTGTTTTTCTTATTTAGTTCTCGATTGTTTTCATTGAGCAAATTAGGCCAATTTCTTCACTTTATTCTCTATATATATATATATATAAACCTCTTTATCTGTTAAGTTCTCCTTAGTTATTTGTTTAGTTTTACTTTGATATGAACCACACGAGCCCGAGAAAATAAATCAAACAAAAAAGAAATCAAAAGAAAAGGTTTTCAAAAACATATACACATATATATGATGGATATATATACACATATATGATCAGTAGTTTCGTATATTTTCCTGTTAAGTTCGCAAAGCAAAAAGGTTTACAAATTATACAAAAATATAAAGTATTTATATATATAGTGTATGTATATTGTTAGCTGTTACATATATAGATAAATCGTAAAACGTAAAAATAATTCATAAAAATTGTATTCTCGATTGTTTTATTGATTGATATTGATTAAAGTTTAAACATAAATACGTATAACAGCAGCGCGAGTTTCGACATGGTTTTCTGGCCTTCCTTTACTCCCTCTTTCATTCATTATAATGATGATATATATCGTGTGCGTGCACATGTACATATATATTGTATGTATGTTACATATATACCACTCTTACACACATCGAGTTTTGTTATTGTTTTTATTGTAGCTTATGTAGAACTAACACTAAAAACAGACACATTTCGTTAAATGATTTCTTCTTCTTTTCTTCCATTCTCCGCTCTTCTCCGTTCTTCCTCCATTTTAATATCATATTTATATATATATAACTAGTTTAATATATGTACGCTCCACACATATATATTTATATATATATATATGTATATATATATATACCTTCTTTACGATAAACATTTATTTGTTTTATTTACGTTAAAAATGCTTCTAAAAATTTTTTGTTTTTCTTTTTTGTTTTTGTTTTTATTGTACACGCTACACACTTAATAATTTTTTTTCGGTTTTCAAAAATTTGTTTTTTTCTTTTTTTTTGTTGTTGTTGTTGTTCTTGTTGTTGTTGTTGTGGTTTAGTTTTGTATAATACTGAAAATACGACTAGACATTCATAATATATATATAAATATGTTGGTTGCTTTTTGTGTTATCGTCCCATCATCATTATCATCATCTCCTCCTGCTCATCGGCTCTATATATATACTATATAGATCTATGTATGTATGTACATATATATATGCAATGTACTATATACACATGTATATATATATGTTCGTGGGCTTAAGGTTTTTGTTCAGATTGAAATTGTTCGGCTTCGCTTGCTATGTTTCTTCTTCTTCTATGTTTCTTACTCCTTCTTCTTCTTCTTGTAATATTTATCGAAAATGCTTTAAAAAACTTGTTCTAGTTTTGTTTTGTTTTGTTTTTTTTGTTTTTTTTTTCACAGGCGTAGAAAAATAAGTACAACAAAATTCCGAGAGAGTGAGAGAGACACAGACAGTTAGACAGTAATAGAGAGAGACAGATAGATAGATCGAGAGACAGACAGAGAGAGAGAGAGAGAGTGAAAATCAATTCCAAACAAACATTTTAAGTTACGAGGGCCTTCAGGACTTTTGTGCTATACTTTTCATTATCATTCTTTTCTCCTCCTTCTTCTTCTTCTGCTGCTGCTCTCGTTCAACAACGGATTCAATTTCTTTAAAAATATTTTAAACAATTTTCATTATACAATTAATTCTCGTTACCATTATATCATTATTGCTATCGTTATCGTTATCGATATTGTGTTTCTTTTCAATGTTGTAATAGAAGATTATGTGATTTCGAAACTACACATTCAATTAAATGTATATAGACTATATATACTATATGTACGCTTGGTGTGTGTGTGTGTGTGAGTGAGAGGGTGTGTGTGAGTGTACGATTATTATTATTAGTTATCGATCTCCTCGCTTTATATATATCTATATATACTATATACTTCATCGAAGACGTCTCAAGATCTGATTGTTTAATTGAGTTCTCCATCCTTCTCTTCTTCTACTTCCTCTTCATCTCCTTTCCTTTTCATCTTCTTCAATTATTTAGGTACATTTACATTTGACAAAAAAAAGATTTATGACATTTTCCATATATATAATAATATATCAGATATTGCGCTTCGTCTAGTGTGTGTGTGTCTGTGGGGTGGAGGGGCGTGGCGGGCTGTTGTTTTTCGCTAAGTTTCTGTTATTTGTTTTAGTGTTTTTCACAGTTCTCACAAGTTCTCCCATTTCTCTTAAAGTACAAAAAAGTTCCTCTGCTTTTTCCTCAGTGTATACGACTCTCTCTGTATGCCAGTGTGTCTATGTGTGTGTGTGTGTAGGTGTGCGTCTCTTTTGTATATAAAGTACTTGTTACGCTTTTCCATTTGTATTTTCTATCATACTTAAGTTTTCTTTTTCTTCTTGTTTTTTGTTTTTCTTTCTTTTATTGCAGAAAAATTTGGCGTCCAAGCCTTGTTTGTTTCAAAATCTTTCGAGGCTTGGAATTACACTTAAAAAATAGTTATATATTCTCATTCTCCATTTTTCTTCTACTTCTTTATCCTCCTCTCAGCTACATACAATATTTTATTAAAGTTAAAGTGTTCGTTTTTTGTTTTTCTTTTTCTTTTGTTTTTTTTTTTATATAATACAAAAAATTTGTTCACTTTTTGTGTGCGCAGTCGTTGAGATTTTTCTTCTTCTGGTTTTATTCCTTGTTTTGTTTTCTTTTCTTGTTTTTGTGTGTGTTTCTTTTTGTTGCGTGTGCTTTAGTTATCCTTTCACATTTTACACTTTTCTGTGTTTGATTGTGTGTTACTGTGTGTGTGTGTGGTGTGTTTCATTGTGGGGTGTACAGTGGGCGAGATATAGCTTCTTCTTCTTCATCCTCTTCTGCTTCTTCTTCTTCTTCTATTGACGGTATATAAAATAGTTTTCATATTCAAAAAATTAGTTCCACATTTTGTTCTCTGAAAAATGCAAAGAGAATCTCCTTCCCCCCGCTCTCTCTCTGTCGTTCATCTCTTTGAACTCATCCTCCAGTGAAGTTACCGTTATGCAACTTGGTACAGTTGTGTCTCTCACAAGGAGCAACTGGGGGGAAACAAGCGTATTGGTTCAATAAAGCACTTAAAAAAGGCAGTTTCGCAATGAGCAACTTCTCGAGAACACAATTTCAACTAGTTCTATAAATATTGCGAAGATTACAAAAGAAAAGAGATGGTTTTTTCCGGTGTGATGGAAGTTATCTCTCCCTATTGCATATCCCCAAGTGGGTTTCCAACTTGATCTCTTGCTCTCACTTGCATTTCCCGTACTCTGAACTAATTTTCAGCTGAACATGATGATCTCTTCTCTCCCACCAAAAATGCAACTAAAGACGCGGGTGCGGAAGACATACGAAGTAGGAACGGGATTAAGCCGTAAAATGCATAAGAAAAGCATATTGTAAAAGCTGGCTAGCTGTGTGTACATGTGTGTGTGTCAGGTTAATGTGTGTACGTGTGTGTGTGTGTGTGTGTGGCACTGTTTTTAAATGCAACAATAATCAACTAACGTTAGCATAACAAACAAAAGTTAGGCAACAACAAACATGATTATGCTTAATTATTTGCTCGACATTTCTTTCTCAGGGCACACGCGGCACGAACGTTTAAGAAGGACGCGAATAAAGCAAAGAACGAGAAACGAACTTGGCGTCGTCTCTCTTTCTCTTTCTAAACTTGCTTCACGCGCTTTTTTGTTTTCCTCTATCAACTATTTAGCTAAATTTGCAACTACAATAATAATTCATTATATAGATTTCTTTATAGATATACCCTATATGCATATATACTATACTATATATATAATTTGTATATATGTTCGATATTATAATGGTTTGTTCTTGCTCTCGACATCATCGATTATCTTCAGGCAGGTCCTTAAAAACAAACAATGTGTTAAAATGTTCCAAAAAGAAAACCCAACTCAACTCAACTTGTCGTTAGTACCCCCCTCCCCCAACATAGTTACGATTCTGTCGTCTCCTTTTCCGTTCGTTATCCGTAAACGTTAACTATATTTTGTTGTAAACATTAAATGCTCGAATAGATTTGCGCTAAAAACATTTCATTATCGTTAACTTTCTTCAATCTCAATCCCTCTACGTATCCTATATATATATATATATATATATATATATATATAGTTATATATATATAAGCGTAGGGCAGATTTACTCCACATATATCTTTGTTGTTTTTGTTGTTTACATGCAAAAGAAAAATAACAAAGCGAACGAGAAGGCAAAAGAAAAAGTCGCACAACTTAAGCTTCAATAAATGCAAAATATAAATGTTTATATATATTTCTATATATATATATAGTATATAATGTTGTAATATGTATCATATATGTATGTATGTTAAGATCATGAACTAGACTATATGTAAAGTGTAGAGTTGCCTTGTTTAAAGGGGTGTATGTGTGTGTGTAAAGCATGCTCTCGAGCTTAAGACTATGAAAAAAATTGTGTGTGCTTAATTTAATGAACGATCTCGCTATATCATTATCATTATTAATCAGATTAGACATGTAGGTGTGTTTGTTGGTGTGTGTGTGTTATGCGAAATTAATTAAAACATACAACTTAGCGGCTAATTAAGCTAATTAAGGAAACCACAATAATTTCAATTTTAAGTTTAAAGCGGAAAAAAAACTTTCAAGTTTCTTTCTTTTTTTCGTTTTTTGTTTTCTTATTCGAATTTCTGTTTTCTTTTTCTTTTTTTTTCTTGCTCTGCCTTCTTATGCAGCTGGGCGTGGCATATGGAAAAATGGGGGGCGGGTGAGGGTGTGGCATTAGTATGTAAATGTGTGTGTGTGTGTTTATGTTGAGAATTGCACATAAAAACGAAACGTTACAAGTATTTCTGTTTTTTTTCTTTCTAATATTAAATGCAAAAAAAAAATAAATTGAAAAAATACTGACAACATTTAAGGAAAAAAAATACTGAATTCTAAACACACAGCAAGAAGGAGAAGGATGACGGGGGAGAAGGAGAAAAACTTTGCACGCAATAAAGAAAATTAACAAAATAAATTGCAACTTTACAAATTATTTCTTGTTTCATTTTTTTTTTGTGTTGGAATTGCGAGCGAGAAAGAGAGATCAAAATGCGCTGCACAGCGTGCAATAGAGAGAGACAAAGAGATAGTTAGTTATATACACGAGAGAGAAAGAGAAAGAAGACATTTAACTAGGACGCAACTGCACAAAAGACACAGAGATAGAAACACAGAGAGAGAAAGAGGAAGAGAGACATAAAGAGAGAGAGACAGAGACAAAGAGTGTTTCGTGTGTGTGTGTGTGTGAAAGAGACAGAGTTGCAAGCGATCGATCGATCGATTGATCCTTCGATCGCTCTCTATTTGCCTTATATAGAAACAACTACAAAATACAGTTACAAATACGTTTTACACATTGATTTAGTTTAAGATCACGTTAAGATCACGAGCGCGACAGAGATAGCAAAATTAACTGTATACAGTATACACATATATAAATATGTATATATATATATACATATATATCCATATACATATTGAGATAATTGAGGGGGGCGGGTCGGGGGCTCTGGCATAGCTGCTTTACACATATATATATATATATATCCGATCTATTTGAATAGATCTGTATATAGAAGGAGGGATGGCTCTACCTATACACACATTATAAATACATTTCCTGCTGCTCTTCCCCATTGCTGCTTATGTATATATACAGGGATGATATATGCATACATATATATAAATATTAATATATATATGTCGATCGATCGACTCTCAATTGTAGATGAAATTCGCAGCATCGCAGAGCGCATCGCTGTCATCGTCGAACTTGCCGTTCATCGCATAACTGCTCGTTGCACTCCCATAGACCCATTCCTTCTTGATGAAATCCCCATCGGTGGTCGACGATGATGTATTATGCAATCCCCCCAGCGAACTGTGATCCAAACGGAAATCATCATCATCATCTGCATACAATTCCACGGGTATACTATCCGGTATGGTGTGTGGCTCAAAGAGATTACCATACGGTGGCAGAGAATGATTCAAATCCACATGATGATCGACCAAATCATTATCGAAATTCGATATACGAAACTTGGAGCTGGGCGGCGATTGTGGCGAATGCGGTGCTGCGGAATCCTCGAACATGACTTCCTCTTTGATGAACATATCATTGGAATTGTCACCCGAACCAGATGAATAGAGATTCGGTTCAACTTTTATGATGGCCGCTGTGGCCAGGGACGGTGATGATTTCTCATCGTCATCATCATCATCAAAGTGATTGTGATGATTATGATGATGATGATGATTGTGCGCTTGTTGTTGCTGTTGCTGCTGCTGATGATGTTGCTGGTGCTGCTGCTGGTGGTGTTGGCTGTGGTGATTGTGATTCGAGAGATGATGATGTTGCTGGTGATGCTGCTGCTGCTGCTGCTGGTGATGATGATGATGATGTCCATTGGTTGCTGCACGCAGTTGTGCTTGTGCCTCATCCTCCTCATCCTCGTCGTCATCGTCATCATCGTCCATGTCGGCAAGATGACGACGTCGGTGGTGATTTCGGTGGTTATTACGGTGCTGTTGCTGTCCGACAACACGTTGCTGATTGCTGCTGCTGCTACTTATGTTGCTGCTGTGGCTTGCCGCCGCTGCAGCCTGCTGCTGTTGTTGCTGCTGCTGCTGCTGTTGTTGTTGTTGTTGTTGCTGGTGATGATTCCGCGTACTGCGAATGATTGTGGAGCCACCAAGTGCCGCCGATGAAGCTATCGACAGCGGGACTCCCGTCGCCTTGGACACCAGCACGGTGGAGGAACACGATTGGGATGAAGAGGATGGCGATTGTGCGGGCGAGCCAACTAAGAAGGAGGTGAGAAGAAAGAGAGAGAACGAAATTGGATTAGTTTCAGAGTTCCGAGAAGAAGATAAATATATTAAGGATTTTCGGGAATTAAAATAAAGTCTTGCAACTGTTTTGCCCTCTTCTACACTTGTACCCCCTATTGACAACCCTCGTCTCTCTTCTACTCCCTTTCTCTTTTCGTACTTCTTCTTCCCTTTCCCACTTACCGCCCGTCTGCTGCACCACACTGGCCAGTGCTGAGCTGAGCGTGCCCGTTGAGTGTATGATGGGCGTCTTGCGCAGCAGTTGCTGTGCCATGTTGCTGGCTGCCTGTGCTGCTGCTGCTGCTGCTGCCGCGGCAGCTGAAGCAGACTGCGCATTGCTGCTGTTGCTGTGATTGCTGCCGTTGCCATTGCCATTGCCATTGGCCCTGGCTGTGTTGCTGTTGCTGCCGCTGTTATTGTTATTGTTGCCGCTACTGCTGCTGTTGCTGATGTGATGGCCGTTGCTGGTGCCCGCACCGCTCTGTATGACCTGTGTATGCAACACGCCGCTAGAGCAACTGTTGCTATTGCCATTGCTATTGCCAGCAGTTGGTGTTGCTGCAGCTGCAGCTGCTGCTGCTGATGATGATGATGATGCTGCTGCTGCTGCCGAGTCCGTTGGATAATTCTTGATAACAATTGTGCCAGAGGTTGTGGAAACAATATATTGCTGCTGTGATGAATGCTGCGAATGCTGTGAATTCTGAGAGTGCGTTGAGCTGGCACAGGAGGAAGAGTGCGCCTGCTGTTGCATGGAGGCATTCGATGAGGACTCCGAGGAATCATCACCAGTGGTGGTCAAACGATTGCCAACTGAACCCGCTGAGGCAGCAACGCTATCGTGCTCATCGTCACTTAGTCCAGACTGATCATCCGTGTCCATTGGCTGCTGCTGCTGCTGCTGTTGTTGCTGCAACTGTTGCTGCAGTGGGTGTTGCTGTTGCTGCAGTGGATGTTGCTGTTGCTGCTGCTGCTGCAGTGGATGTTGTTGCTGCTGCTGCTGCTGTTGCTGTTGCTGTTGCAGACTTGTGCCAGGACGATCCAGTTCAGTTTTCAGCTTGACAGCGCTTGTCGACGAGGCATTGCTGTCTCTCGCGCTGCTGGGGCTGTTGCTGCTGTTGTTGTTGTTATTATTATTATTGTTACTGTTACTGTTGTTGTTGTTGCTGCTGGCACTACTGCTGCCCTTGGGCTGATCTCGCAAATGCACCTGCATGTGCGTCTGCAGCGAGGACTGTGTGTGCAGCTTCTTCTTGCACACCTTGCACTCGAAGGGGAAATCTCCAGTGTGTGTGCGTGCATGAATCTTTAGATTATAACGCTGTCCGAATCCTTTGCCACAGACATCACACCTAGAAGAGAAAGAGATTAGTATATGGACAACATGAGGCAAGAAAACGCTACTCACTTGTGCAACTTGACACCTGAATGCAGCTTGGAATGACCCCTCAGCGAGGCCAATGCGCTGAACACCTTGCCACAAATCTCACAGGTTAAATTCACATTCTCATTGTGAATCTTCTTATGCACCTTGAAGTATTCAAAGCTCATGAACTCCTTGTGGCACACTTCACATTTATATTTATGTCTCTCCGATTGTTGCCCCGTATGTACACGCATATGCTTAATGAAGTTGGGCCGGAAACGTACAACACGCCCACAAATCTGACACTCGTACGGCTTGCAACGTAGACAATGTTTCTCGTAGTTCTTCAACGATTTCAGAACCATGTTGCAGATGGCACACTTCATGTTGTTCGCGTGCCCACTGCGATGTATATCGAAAAGTTCCTTCGAATCGAATTTCTCTACACATTCCATGCACTGATAGCTAGTTGTTGTTGTTGTTGTTGCGGCTGCTGCTGTAGGAGTAGGGGGAGTGGCAGCAGTTGCTGTTGGTGTTGAGGCTGCTGCTGCCGGCTTGGACTGTTGTTGCTGCTGCTGCTGTTGTTGCTGTGCCAGCGCAATTGCAGCTAGTTGCTGCTGCTGCTGCTGCTGTTGCTGATCATTGCTGGCGTTGGACGGCGCTGCTGCTGCTGCTACTGTTGTCTGTTGCTGAGGTGCCTGCTGCTGTTGTTGTTGCTGCTGCTGCTGCTGTTGTTGCTGCTGCTGCTGTTGTTGTTGTTGCTGCGTTGCTGCCGATGCCGCTTGCAGTATGAGCTGCGCTGTTGAAGCACCTCCTGCCCCGCCTGGTTGCACCACATTGAGCACCGTCATGGGACTGCGACTGATCACCGCTGCCGCCGGCATCCGCACGTAGGTTGCCCCCGCCAAGCTGCTCATGGTGGCATTGCTGATGTAGACAGGGCGACGTTGCAGTTGCACCAACGCTGACTCCGACACGGGCACACTGAGCGTTTGTGGTGTTGCTGAGGTGCTCACAATGCTGCCCATAGGCAGCACCAACTGCTGTTGCTGCTGTTGTTGCTGCTGCTGCTGCTGTTGTGCCGTTGTCGTGTACTCCATTTGTTGTTGTAGCGACTGCAGGGGGAAAAAGAGAAGAGTGGAAGTAAGTTAGTAAGTTAAGGCACACATTACTTGCAATTACCTAGGGCAGACACAGTAATTCTTTCTTCAGCAGCTTCTTTCTTTGGTTTTTGTAGAATTCTATTTTCTTACTCTAAAACTATTTAAAGATTCTCTAGAAATTTAGTCTGCCTATTTTTATGTCAAAACTGATGTTTTTTGAATCGATAATTGCGGGAAAAATTACGGAAATTAATGGAAGCATTAGTTCTTGATTTTTAGGCCATGGATTTTAAAAGAATTGATGGTCAATTGTGCTTATCGGAACGGAATATTTTAATAATGAAGTTCGTTATTTTTCTGCCAAATCTAGCTGTTTTTAAGACCACTCATCACTAATTATGGCAAGGGAGAACTCTAGTATATTTTAAAGTGAATTTAGTTTGTTATATTTGCGATTTTAAGAAACTAATAACGGGCAGTAGAAAGTTATGATTTTTTATAAATAAAGTTGGGGTTTTCTGCCAAATTTGTCAATTCTTTAAAGCATATTGAGCTTAAAAGTGATTGTTCTCTTTGGTTGATATGTCAGCTTATATATTGTAGTATCAATTAAAGCATTTAACTTTTTGTGCTGGTATTTGTAGCTTTTTTTTAATAAATTATATAGCTATTTTACACTTGCCTGAGCACTGAGAAAAAAGGCTAATGAAGCCAAACAAAGTGTATAGAGTTTCTTGAACATAATCAAGAGCTGAGTTGATATAACCGATATATCCTTTTTTGTGCGTATAAATACCTATATCTCAGAGACTATAAGAGATAAGGATATCAAATTTGATATGCATTTGTGGCAGTTCACATTTGTTATGGCAAATCGCCCACGCCGCCTTTTCTTGCTGTGTATTCTTAAAAAAAACGTATTTCAAGCGTAATTTTAAGGCTAGAAAAATTACTTTTTGGTGTGTAGAGTTATTTACTTTATTCAAATGTGTAATATGATTGAAATAGTACTATAAACATATACGTTATTTAGGAATAAGCTAAAACTCTGGACAGCCCACTTGACTTATAGCTTCCTTACTATTTCCCATTATATATTCAAGTATTTCTATTCCTTATTCAAGTATTTTCAACTTGTTTGCTAGCCTAGAAACTCCTCCCTCTCTTTAAACAATTACTGCCCAATTACTTTTGGTAATTACAAATAATTCTACATTCATTTACATACCTCAAGTTGTTGCTGTTGATGTTGTTGTTGCTGCTGATGGTGCTCATCATCATCCTCCTCTTCCTCCTCATCCTCATCGGGCATATCATCTAGTTCCAGTTTGACTTGTGCCTGCAAATGTTGCTGCTGCTGCTGCAGTTGTTGTTGTTGCTGCTGCTGCTGCTGATGATGATGTTGCTGCTGTAAATGTTGCTGCTGCTGCTGCTGTTGATGATGATGATGTGGTTGATGATGATGTGCATGTGAATGATGATGTTGCATATGCGACGCCGGTTCGGGCTCCTCATCAGCTTCGGCTGCCTGCGCCTCCTCCTCAATGTCCTGCAGATTCTCATCATTCAATTCGGGATCCTCTTCTTCCTCCTCCCCCTCGGGTGGTTCATCTTCTGGCTCCAATTGCTCCTCTTTAATATCTGAGGCAGACAATACTGGAGTGCAGGAGTTGTTGTTGCTGCTGTGATTGTTGTTGTTGTTGCTGTTGGCACTGCTGCTGCTGCTGCCGCTGCTGCTCGTGGCTTGAATGATGATGCGGCGTCCGTTGAGCAGATGATGATGTTGCTGCTGTTGTTGTTGTTGTGCACGATGTTGTTGCAGCAACAGTTGCTGATGTTGCTGTTCCTCACAGCTGCTGCTGCTGCTCACGATATTGTTGTTGTTGTGATTATGATTGCTGCTGTTGTTGTTGTTGTGGTATGGGGAAGCGCTGTTTGCTGTTGTTGTTATTGTTGCATTTGTTGTTGTCGGTGGGTGGTGGTGGTTCTCGAGCTTCGTCGCTGCTGCTGCTGCTGCTGCCGCCGCCGTCGCTGCTGCTGCTGCTGTTGCTGTTGCTGACGTCGTCGTCATTGTTATCGTCGTTGCAGATGCTCTCGCTCTCGCTGCCGCTGCCTGCGTCGCCATTGTGAGCTGCCGCTGCAGCTGCTGCTGATGCTCCTCCTCATCCTGCTCCATGGGAGCATCTTGTAGTATAAATTCGATTTGTTGCGATAATGCGCTATCATTGATGGCCATCAGTCCCTCCATATCTTTACCCGTTGTTGTTGTTGCTGTTGTTCCTCCCGCTGCTGCTGAGGCGCTGCTGCTGCTGCTGCCGGCAAAGAGGGAAGGCAACGCTGTGGCGACGACGCTACTTCTGCTGCTGCTGACGCTGGCTGCATTTACTGAGCTGCTGGCCATGGCAACAACAAAAGGAGATTTGTTGTTGCAAAGCTTTTTCCCTCTTTCTCCTTCTCTCGCTCTCTTTTTCTTTATCACTTTCCTCTTCACTATTGTAGTTGTTATTGCAAGACGTTTGCAGTCGCGTCACTGCTGCTTGTGTTTTGTTGTTGTTGTTGCTGTTGCTGCTGCCTCTTCTTCCTTTGCTTTTCCTCTTCTATTTCTACTTCTCGTTTTTTGTTGTTGTTATTATTATTCTTATTTATGCGTGTGTGTGTGTTGCAGTTACTGTTGTTGCTTTTGTTTTTGTTATTTCTCTTTCTCTCTCTCTCTATCTCTCTCTCTCTTGCTGTCGGTCTTCTCTCTTTCTGTTTCTGAGTCGCTTTTCATTTATTTTGTCGCGGTCATGCGGCTCTTTTCGTTGCTGCTTTCCACGCGTTGGCGGTGGCGGCTGCTGCGACTGCGACGTCGACTGTGCTGCTGTATGACGCTGCTTCGGCTGCTGCTGCTGCTGCGCTGGCGGCTTTCCACATAATTTCTGCCGCTGCGCCGCTTTGGCCAACGAAAGGAGTGGAAATAAAAAAGACAGATAACTTTTATTTTCTTTGCTCCTTTTTCGCCAGTACTCCTTGTTCAATTGGCTCCTTCTCCACCTCCTCCGCGACCACCTTCTTTTCTTGCTGCTGCTACTGCTTTATTATTATTGTTTTCTTGATTGCGCATACACACACACATACAGAGGCACGCATGCACGTACACACGCGCGCTTATGCATACGCGATGCACACGCACACACACACGCACGACGGCGGCAACAACAATTACGAATGCAGGCAGCAAACAGAAGTAGAAGAGACTCACACACACACACGCACACACGAACAGAAACACAGTTAGCAGCGCGATTCGTTGAGTTTTTTTTGCCTTGCTTTATTGTTATTGTTATTGTTATTATTATTGATTTGCTTCGATCTTTATTTGTTTCCTTTTCTTAGTTTTAATATTCCTCTTGTGTTGCTGCTGCTGCTTTTGCGATTTGGATTTTGGGTTTCTTCTTCTTGGTCGTCGTCGTCGTCGTCTTCGTCTGCTGCGGCGCTAATTTTCCTCTCTAAAGAGATTTGTGCGTTTAGTGCGCGAGTATCAAAAATATATTCACAATTTACATTAATTAATTATTATTTTGTTATTTTGCTTTTGTAGTTTTGTTGTGTGCGTTTAATTAGTAAATGCGTTTTACAAAATCATTTTAGTTGTGCTCCCTTCTCTTCCTTCTTCTTCCTTTCACACTTACTCTCGCTCACTCCCGCAGGCACTCACACTCACTCACACATACGGATGCGGAATGGAAAGACAACAGGCGCGCACAAACACACGGACATAAACATTCATACACACACACACATACAGTTGCAAATAGGCGCGCGTGTGAACAAAAACAAAAAATTAATTTTAGCTTTTCCACAAGTTTTTCACTTTTTCGATTGATTCCATGTTGCTTTCTGCCTCTTCTTCTTCTTCTTCCTCTTTCTACACACACACAGTCATACTTTTTGACCTTTTTCCTTTGCGCCTTTGCACGCTTTTCGTGCTCTGTTTCTTCCTCTGCCTCTTCTTCTTCTCCTTCTACACTACGCTGCGCTGTGTGCGCCTTGTTCTTTTTAGCTTTGCCTTTTAGTTTCTGGCCTATTCCTTTGCGCCCTGTGTTTGCCTGTTCCGTCTCCGTCGACGTCTTCGTCGTCGTCTCGTTTTTCACACACCATAAAAACGTCAAACTTGAAAATTTTTGGTTATTTTTGGGTATGGAAATTTTTTTGTTGTTTTATTTTAGTTTACTTTAGTTTTGTTTCGGTTTTTTTTGTTGTTCCTTTCTGTTCACTATTATTTGTTGTATTTGTTTTTGTATTCGTTTGTTACTATTGTCTATCTTATTTTTTTCTCTGTTGCTTTTGCGACGCGACCGACAAACCGACGGCGAAGATTAGCGGCTGCGCTGCGCTGTTTCTGCCTGCTCTGCTGCGGCTGCTGTTACTTCTCTGCTGCTGTTCAATTCGCTTTGCTCCCCCGCGAGCATTTTTTTGGTTTTACCGCTGCCTCTGCCTCTTTCCACTGCGCAGCCCTATACAACACACTCATACAAAGAGAGCCGTTTTTCAATCTTACATTTTTTGTTGCTGTTCTTAATTTTCGACCACACGCTTTCACACTCACATTCGTGTGCGGCGGCGGCACACACAGGGTTGCATACACAGCGGCAGCGGCAGTGTTGCCAAACGGCAGCAACACCGGCCGGTGTTGTGCAGCGCACAATTTGCGCAAATTCGAAATTAACAAAGGTGGAACATGGGAGGGAAGAAGGCAATCAATGGAGCAACAACAACAACAACAATATCAGGTTGGAAACAGTTGCAAAATTAAACAAAAAATACCAACAAAATGGAATAAACATTTCTACGTCACTATCTCTATTTCTATCTCTCTCGCTCTGCAGCCAATGAGCTATTGCATCTTATGCTTTCCACTTGACTTTCGCTGTCTGCTCGTTTTTTTTTGGCTTACTTTTGTGCGCCTTTTCACACAAATGCACACATACAGCGACAGTAGTAGCAGCACCCACACAACTCTCAAAACACACACGCACGTACACAAAGGACGGCGCGCTTGGATCCCAAAGTTTTTGGCAGCGTCACGAGAGAGACAGCGCAATGGCAGCGCAAGGGCGCCAGAGCGAGAAGGAGGAGGAAGAAGAGAGAGCAGCAGAGTGGGAGAGCGGAAGAGAGTGTCAGCAAGTGGAGCGCAGAGCCGTTTCATTTCGACAGTTTTTGAATTACGCCGCTGCCGACGTCGCTGCCTGCTGCTACTGGCTGCCGCATGTGTCTGCCTCTGCCTCTGCCTCTGCCTCTACCTCTGCTGCTGCTGCTGATTGTTATTTTAGCTTAACACTCCAACAACAATAACACACCATCACCTTCGTTCGACCGAGAGTCAGTTTTCAGGAGGGTGCAAAGGGAAAGGGGTTGGGGCCCCAGGCACCACCGGGCGGGGGGTGGTAGTGGTAATGGTGGTGGTGCTACCGTTTTATTGTTGCTGCCATTGTTGTTGATGTTGTTGTTGCTGTTGTTGCTGCTTTCAGGGGTCGGGAATGTTGGGGGTTGAATTTGATGCCAGCAGGCGTCGCTAAATTCCACACATGGACCCTCACACATACACGCGAACACACGCACGCACACAAGCAAGGGCGCAAATTAAAGAAATATAAAAACAAAAGGGAAAAATCAGAATCAAATTGCGGCGCTCTCTTTGTGTGTTTACATAGATGGCGGCACTGGCGCCCCCCGCCTGTACCACCTACACCCGCCCACTATAAACAATTGCGTTTAGTTGTCCTGCTTCTATAATTGACTGTTTGCACTCACGCACACATACGTTTTGTGTTTATTTCACGTATTTGCATTTATTTTTTTTATAACATTTGCGCGTTTATTTTGCCTTTTGCGACTGCTTCGCACTCACACACACACAACGCACACACACGTAACGAACTCATGTAGCGGCTATGCAAACGGTTTTTATTTTAATTATTTACATTTGCTATTATTCTTATGCCGTTTCCCTTTTCGCACTTACGCCTTACATCACATTTTTATCACTTATTTCTATATCGTTTCGATTTATTTTATTAAGAGTTTTTGCAACAAATCGCAGCATTTAGTTTAATGTGTTACGTAGTTTGGTTTCACGTCGCGCACTCTGCGCTGACGTTACTCAATTTGGCCTAACATTGCTCAATTTTGCGTTGCGCTAACGCAAATTGCTCTACGTAGCTCACTTTACGACGCCGGGTTCGTCAAGTGAGCGCGAGTGCAGAGTGAACGAACTTAACGAACAGTGTGCGCGCACTCGTGGCGCGTAAATTCAAAATGAAGAAGAAAAACGTAAAATATTATTATTTTCGCCAGTTATTTAAATTTATTTCATATGCATTATAAAATGTATATATATATATATATTTCACTTTTATAAAAAACTTGCAATTTTCGCCTAAAACTACACAATAAACTTAACATTTAATTCATTTTCAGCTCCAAAAAGAAAATGTTTTGCCAGCAAAGAGGAAAAGCGCCATTGTTGTTGTTATTATAGCAGGATATATAAGTATGTAAAACTATATATGTATATATATTATGAAAGACTCAAAAGCAATATCATGTTATATCTATATATCTCTCTCTCTCTTTCTCTCTCTATATTATTATTATTTGAAGCGATTTTCTCTTGTTATTGTTGTTGCTCTTGTTTTTGTTTATGTTGCTGGCAGTTTTGCGAGTTGCTTTTAGAATTTCGTGAGCCATTCATTTTGAAGGGGCGCAGGTGGTTCGGGAGGGGGAAGAATTCTTTAAGTTCTATCTTAGCACATGCTATAGTTAATTAAATTAAGTTTAAAAGTAAGAAAAAAAATAAAAAAATTGTCATGCTGAAAATAATTGTTGAAGGGGGAAATTGAGAGCTATCGATAAGCTATCGATAAATTGCTGAGTAGTCGATAGCTAGTGGGTAAATCTGTCATATATCGATAAGTTGTCAATATATCTGTTAAAGATTTCTATGTAATCGATAGACAGTTATCGATACATCAATTGTGTATCGATAGGTCATCGATTAACCTGCTAGTTATCGATAAGTTGTCTCTGATTCGCATCGCTTCGAGTTGTGATCATTGATTAAGAGCGATTGTAAGTAGTTTTGGGGCGTGGGCCGTGGGCGTGGCTAGTGCTATAAAGATTGTCTTTTTCTGTCTTTCAACTAATTGTCATGATTTGTGCTAAATAATAATAATAATAATTATGATCGTAATTATAATTCAAGAGTAGCCAAGGGGCGTGTTGAAGGGGCGTGGTAAATCTCTCGCTCTCGCTCTCTCTTTCTCTCTCTCTATCGCTGCTTGTCTGTCGCTGTTCTCCGCTCACTTGGCGCGATCGTGCTTCGATGGCTCCACCTGCTTAGCGAATTCACCCATCACATCCTTGTAGATAACTGGATCCAGATTGCGGCCAAGCATATAGATCAACCACCAGTCCCCGATGTCCAGTTTCCTCGATAGGGTGCGACAAATGTCCATGGAGATCATGCGATTACGCGCGTTCAGCAGACGCGGTCGAATGTTCGGCAGGAAGATGATGCAGGCACTGCAAGGAAAAGCAGAGAGAGAAGTGGATGAGGATTGGTTTTTAATAGATCATAAAGATCATACATATGTTTGTAAAGTATAGTGGAGAATGTTTTTTAGCCTTCTTCTTTTTTTTTCTTTCAAATGATCTGAACTATGTACATTATCTTCCTAGTAACTCTCTTTGACCAGATAATTATATTATTCATTATATTTCATTCTTTCGATCGATCTTCTTTCCTTTTCTTTATCCTCTTAAACTTTTATCCGTCAATTTATTTAACTTTATATATGTATATTCATCTATTGATCTTTGAATCTAATTTCTTCTATCATCGATCTAACCTCTTACTTATCCTTTGACTCTATTTCTTCATCGATCTACCATGCCATCCAATAAACTGTTCATTATATATATATGGTATCCATTTACTTGTCTATCTATATATCGAATCCATCTACTCTCATCTATCCATTTAAATGTCTCATAAATCTTCCTAATTTTTCACAAGTCTATCAATTTATAGATTTATCTTGCTATATACCAATTTTCAAATTCTAACTCCTTATCATCTCAGCAATCTATTCAAAAATCTATTCAACATCTCTCCATCGTATTTCCCTTTATCTACTTATATATTAACCAAATCATCAATCGACCTATCCCCTCTGTAACCCATTCCCATATCACCAACCAATACACTTCATAAAAGTATAAATTGCATTCGCTCTCACTAACCGAAGGATCATCAGTCCCACGAGCAGTACAAGCAGGATCCAGTACCAGAACCAAATGAACACATAAGTCTTCTCGTTCACAATGTTCAGTGGTAGAATGCAGAGAGAGTCGTGCGTCTGAAGGGAACCACCCGCGCCATATTTATGGAAGATGCACTTGGTGACACGTGGAAATACGTAGACCATGGGATCGACACGCTGCTCCTGTGGCACATCCGATAGACCCATTATATTCGTGCCATACGAAAGGAATTCACCGTCAAAGAAACGATTCATCAGATACATCTGAATGATGATGTTGAAGAAGCACAGCACCTCGCAGGCCCAGTACCGTATGGCGTACAGTTTGTGGCGCTAGAGAGAGAAAGAGAGAGTTGAAATATTGTATATAGACATATATATATACTGTAAACATACCTTCACATGCTTGATCAGATAGTCGAGCAACGCATCCCGTTTGGCCTCCTTCTCCTCGCGCGTACAGATCGTTATGTTCAGTCCCATGACGATCATACGCATCAGACCGCCCTCGAATTTGTTCCACAGAAACTTGGGTGTGTAGCAGGCCATGGCCTAGGAAGTGCAAGAAAGGGAGAAATGGGGAAAAGAAGATTGTAAATTAGTAGATCGTATGGAACTAAAAAAAAATTTCATTATAAGTTGAAAGCTTTCTTTCTTTTCAGCTTTCAAGAGCTTTCAATAAACTTTAAGGAGCTTGCAGCAATGCTGTTTGCTGAAAGCCTCCCTAAGCTGATGCAAAAGGTCATTTAAGTTCTTTCCTTGACTGAAAGTCTTCTGAAGCTGATACAAAAGCACATTTATGTTCATTACTTGACCAAAAGCTCTCTAAGTTGTCACAAAAACTCATTTACGTTCTTTACTTTAATGAAAGCTGCCGGTATAGCTCATTAAAGCTCTTTGTTGGCTCATTTAAGTCCATCCCTTGACTTAAACTCTCTAAGCCGATACAAAAGCTCATTTACATTCTTTGCTTGGCTGAAAGCTGCTGCAAAAGCTCATTAAAGCGCTTCTTTGGCTCATTATGTTCCACTTTAATCAGTTTTCACTGTATCAACTACTGTAAGACCCCCACAAGTTGAACAAGATCACGCCAAGAGCTTTTTTCAAGCCAAAAGCCCTCAACCTGACGCACAGCGTGTTGCAAGCTTTGTCACTTGGCAAGTCATTAATCACAGTATATAAAAAATACCAAGTGGTATTTGGCAACTTCAAGTGAAGCTTTTGTTGTACTTTTGTTTGCGTATTTAGCAGTTGTCGAGAGCTATCGCTGCGTCTCTCTCTCTCTCTCGAGTATTGTTGCGCAACAGAGACACACAATCATGCTTGATTGAGCATGCTCGCCAATCAATGACCCCTCCCTACCTCCGGTATCCCGAATCCCTACTCCCTCTACTCTTTCCCCAACGAACCTCGCATCGTTATCGTGTTCCCCCTTGCTACGACACGCATTCAATTAAGCCTCATTGAAGTACGTGAAATGTGTGTGTGTGTGTGTGTGAGTGGGAGTGTATGTGTGTGTGTATAACTATGTGTGTGTGTGTGTGTATATATATGTATGTGTTTGTGTGTTTCTATGTGTGTATGCTGCGTGACAGTTCCGAACATAAAAGAAAGTCTTAAGCTTAGCCCTTTCTTACTCAGCCCCTCCTCAATGCTTTCCCCTCAACAACAATGATCTAACCCATATTCTCCTTCCTCTCTTCTTCTTCATATTCTTCTTCGATCCGTTGACTCACCTGAAAGAAGAGCACAAAGCACACCCACTGATAGTACGTATAATACTTTCTGGCATCCTTGTCATTGAAATCATTGGCAATGCCAGGATGTGCCACCTCGCGACCGACCTGTAGAAAGAGACAAAGAAAGAATCAGTTAGGGAAACTATGTATGTTATCTATAAAATAAAGTATATATAGTAACGCTGTTATTAAACATAATGGAATAAGATCAACAATTTAAGTATTATCAATTGATTTTAAAATAATTTATGGTATAGTCAAGGCTAAGTATAAATAGTAAGATCTTATAATATACACACAAGAATGTGTCTATATATGAAACTAAATTTATATTGTATAAAATGGATCTATTTTCAACGACTTTCATTATAAATTCTATATAATATACTTTACAACATAGTTAGGGGACTAATCATGTTGATATGGTGCGTCTTGACCAATTCTTATCAAAATATCTTAACATAAGTAATGAGAATCTAATAAATATTCCACAATCCTTCCTTGAACAGGAATGTATAAATAAATAGCAAGAGTAACTACATATATATTACACAATTCATTAAAAATCAGTTATACCCGCTATCAAGTAAAGTACTTCTCCTCCTTGACACTGAAAAACGATTTCCAGCCTTGTGAGACAGAGAAATTGAATCAAGCTAAAAGTCTCATGTTTCAACAGGGAAGGATAGAGGGACGGGGACACGACAGGAAACGACAGGCCCAAACGAAACCCAACATATTTCGTGGAACCTTGACAGCAGCAGCACTTGGTAAACTCATATACATACATACATATATGTATGTCCGATCCATATCCTGTGCAGGGCATACAAACTTTGGCAAGCCATTTGGGAGTTGGGAAGAGCTCAAGGAGAATATATTAAAAACTCATAATGGGAAGGATTTATTTTATAGAAAGTATGAAAAGATCGGAAGATTTGTTTAACTAATCAAACTGATCATTAGGTCACAGATAATGAAAAAAATAAGTATCCCTAGATGTCTTATAGGTATTAGTTTACTGCTGAACATATTCACGATCGGAAGATCGATGGATCAAAAGGTGGACAGACTTGTCTAACAAATCAAATTGATCATTGAGTCGCAGATGAAGATCAAATTTCGTATCTCTACATTATATATATGAATATAATATCTTAATATATATTATAAGGTACAAATCAATTGCTCTTTTAGAGCATGTAGAGTTCGTCTTGATCACCACTCTCTCATCTCCTTCTTCGCTCTGCTTTCTGCGATCTTTTTGTCCTTTTGTCTTTTGGGTCACATGAAGCGCAATTTAAATCGTCGTCCCGAACAGGGCCCCGACAGCGTCGGAGTCCGACAACGCCCAGTTTATAATTGCTTTATAGCCGCAGCATAAATATGCGAGCAGTGGAGACTTATGGCATGTATTACATATCGTACAAATGAGGCGACGTGCTACGTGATCGCAATACGTGACAAGCAGGAGGGGAAAGCAGGGCAAGGGAGATGACAGCGGAGGACGGATAGCGCTGCAGGCGATGTACGGAAAAAAAGAAGAGAGACAAGAGAGAGAGAGGGGGGCAGGGACTGAGAGAGAAGACCAGCTGCGCTTGAGATGCTGCAATTTAAGTTGCATGTTCTGCGGGTTTCGTGGAATTTTCGGGGACTTCGTAGATGCTTGAGCACTTGTTTTGGTAAGCAGAGACCTTTGTAGAGTTTGGAGACTTGTGTAGACTTAATGGAAATGACAAATTTGACATGTGTGAGACATATGTTAGATCTATTGGCGCTGAAAACAAAGCGAAGCGCGTTTTACAATGTTTGTAGGCTTTGTAGTTGTTGTTTGCTTGCTGTAGTGCTTGAAAATGTGCAAAGAGCACTTAGTTTGTCAAGGGGTAAGGTTTGTAGAGTTTGGAGACTAGTGTAGACTTATTTGTATAGCATTTTTACAATGTTTATAGACTTTGCTTGCTTAGCGCAGTTGAAAATGTGCACAGAGCACTTAGTTTGTCAAGGGGTAAGGTTTGTAGAGTTTGGAGACTAGTGTAGACTTAGTGGAAATGACTATTTTGCACGATGTGGAGTGTATGGTATAGCTTAAAGTACAGAAAACTAAATTATACACGTTTAACACTGTTTGGAGACTTTGTAGAGTTGCTGAAAAGCCTTGTGGACTCTGATATAAAGCTTATACAAGTTTGCTAGTTAAACATTAAAGTATTCAAGCAAGTTAAGGACTTGTCTACACTGTGTAGAGATGATTTTTCAGCTTTTTAGACTATGTAGAGTTATTAAATTGTATGTAGGTGCATTAAAAGACGCTCTTAAAATAGTACTTAGTACGCATAGGATTTGTAGAAGTCTTGTTGTAGACTTACCTGTCGATTGAACGCATCCGGCATGGTGAACGTACTGTGGATCCAGCAGAAGGTGTTCACCACATGAGGGGGTATTCCATTCACAATGCAACTGATCGGCTGGCCCACATACTGCGTGGCCGTAATGATCAGACTGCAGGTGAGCAGAAGGACCGTGGTGAATGAGTTGTGGAGACGGAAGACCGCATTGTCCGTCTGTATGTCCTGCCACTTGAGGTAGCTCTTCAGGCTACCTAATAGCTTATACATCTTGGCACGATTGTGGCAGCAAACAGTATTTTAAAAAGGTTTTTAATATTTTTGATTTAGGTGGCCAACAGTATTTTTTGGCAGTGTTGCAAAATGTCACGTTGTTTTGTCGTTTCTTTTATTTCTCCTTGGACTTTCGTTTGTTCTTGTTGTCGTCGTTCTGTTGTGTGCTATGCAAACGATGCATATCAGATGTCAACTGCAAGTGATAAGGTAGAGGACATGCATTGTGCATTAAGTAAATTGGTATTTGTATAAGATGCACTTAGAAACTAGTGGAGACTTGTCGGGACTTAAAAAAACATATTTAAATTGCATTTTCAATGCAACTATTAAATGTACTACTTTTACTGAGCCTATTTAACATATTTTCGGCTTTGGAGACTTTTGTAGAGTTTGTAAAATAGCCGGATATGAATTATTTTCACCGTAGCTTGCATTCTTAGTGAAAAATTGCATAAAATACAAGTGCAATCACGTTTGGAGACTTGTGTAGACTTTGAAAAGTTGGATAAAATTTTCACTCCATATAATAGCTTGCATTCTTTGTAGAAAATTGCATAAAATACAAGCGCAATCACGTTTGAAGACTTGTGTAGACTTTGAAAAGTTGGCTAAATTCAGTACTTTGTAAAGATTGTTCAGTTAAATGTGATTAAATAAGGAAAAAAGGCGTAGAAAAGTAGCCAATGACTTTTGGAGACTTTTGAAAAGTTGTAAAACAGCTGTTAGGGTTATGTGTAGACCTTTTTTTTTTTGTCACAATTGAAGACCTTCTAGAGTTTGAACAACAAGTAACAGTCACTTTTGGTTAATGCTCATGCAGTTATTTCTCTAAGTGTACTTTACGTTTCTCTCCAAGTAACTTGTATCTTTCGGTGCCCAATGCGACATTTGCTTGATTGAAATGAAACGTGTCGCTCGTTTCTATTGAAGTCAGCCGAAAAATGTAAATTACGTTGCGACGCTATCACAAGACAAACACGCGACTGGAGACTTGACTCGAAGACTTGAGAGCTACACACGGTTCCCTCGGTACGGTTCGGTTTTGGTTCGTTACGGCTGTGATTGAGCAAAAAACAACAACTGGTAATGGGAGAATGAACTGAGAACTGAGCACCGAGCACCGAGAGAAGAGACATAAATCAACTAATAGAATCTGCAGACAGCTTCAATTTCAATTAAAGCCGATGATGGGAGAATGCTGCACTGGAAATTGATGCGCCACCATTTAAATATCCAATTGGCATTTGCTCCATTTGCGTTCGCAGCTCTCAAGACTCAAGCCCAAGTCGAGAACCGATCCGCATCAAGCCATACCGAGTTGAATGCACTCGTCAACGAGTGCTCTCTCTCTGTCTCTCTCTCTTTCTGTCTTTCTCATGACTTGGTTGACCCGAGCGCCACATAAGTCTTCCCATGCGTGCACTTGTTTGTCACTTGATCAGATCTTTTCAGCATCTATTCTAGACTTATTAAGGTGTGTTCCATGCGAACGTGCGTCTTAAGTGGGTAAATTTCCATTGTGGATGAGCTTTTTGTTTGTTTTGTGTAGTTGATCTATTTTTAAGCAGCTTTAATTGATCGTTTAAGCAGATTTTTATAAACAAATAAAGTGTATTTAAGCAAAAGCTTGCTTTAGCTGTTAAAATGTTACTGTCGATGAGCTTTTAAACCAGCTTTTACTGCATGTTTCTTCAGCATGTATTCAAAAGTAGGTGATAAAATATAAAAGCTTTCTTAAGTGAGAAATTGTTCACTCATTTGGCAACTTTCAGCAGCTTTTTAAAGCCACTCAATATAAATTTAGAATTGAACTTACAATTAAGTCTATGCAAGCTAATCTTATGAAACTTATGGCTTAAAAAATGTGACTTACAACTGAGCTCTAGTTAATTGTCAAGAATTCACCCCCCTCCCCAAAAATATATATAATTCTACACGTGTAATGATTAGCATTAATTCACAGCGATTTGCATAAATTAATATAGTTCGGAATTCCTAGAAAAACAAATTAAAAAAATGTCAGTTAGATTTAGTCGATTGTGCAGATACTCTCACTCAACCTTTATAAGCATGAGTAGTTAAAAATACACTCCAGTTTCGTTTAAACTAATAATTCAACTGCCAAAATCTTTTAAATTTGATTTGTTTATAAACTTGAGAAATTGCGATGTTTCAATTCAAAATCAGTTGCTAAAGGTGCTGAATAGAAGACAACCAAAGGTTGCAAGGTATAAGTAAATTAGAAGGTGAGCTTCCTGTTAATTTACTGTTCCTAGATAAATCTGGCACCCACCATAGCCTATATAGCACCATCATAGCATACTATCCCATTGCATCCCTCAGTCGTTGTCACCTACTTAATTCAGCTTGTTTATATTTTGACCCCCCGTTGCACAGGTAAACCTTTCCTCCCTTCCTACTGCCCACTCTCCTCGCATGCTGCTTGTTTGTTTTTTGTGCCACACGCTTCGCTGGACACGACAAGGCAATAACAACAACAACAACAACAGCAACAGCAACAACAGCAACAGCAACAGCAAGAGCAACAACAACAATTGCAGCCGCAACAATTAACCGCAGCAGCAACAACAACCACAACGACAACTGAAATTGCAGCTGCCACAAGCAGCCGCACAACGACCATCACAATCGTCACGCCTCCTCTTCTTCCCACTCCCACCCCCCCTTGGCTGCCATGCACTCACCCCCTCTTTGTTTATTCCTGCAACAGACGCTTTTCATTGCCAAGGCCAAAATTTTCCAGTAAATGTGCGAAATATTGCAATTTATATGCGACGCTTCTACTGCGTGGGCAGCAAAGGTGTTGCAGGGGGGTGGGGGGTGGTGCGGCATAAAGGGGGAGGGGTCTGGTCAAACAGGTGTCACATTGCAAAGGTCGCGTACATTGTAAACACACAAGCACAAGACAGACACGTAGTATTAAATGCCTCTTAAATGAGCTTACATTTCCAACTGTGAATACCCTGTGCGCTGAGGGTAGGCAAGCGGGGGTAGCATGTATCGGGCGTAGGTGTAGATACAATTGAGAAATTCTGTGTTATATGCTTATATATATATGCAATATTTATATTTATCCTTAATACAATTTATCTATTATATATTTATGCCATAATCTACATAGGTTTGATATGCATTTTATCCATGAACTTCATTGAACCTCACAGAACTCAGAGACTATAGGTGATAGATCTATGAAATTTGGCCTATGGATACTGTATGCAGTATATAAAGTCATTTCATCATGAAAGCAAATCTAGCTCGCTTTAGTTACAAAATAATCGTTTAAAATATTATAAACTATAGCTAAAAATTCTCAAAATAATGTTAAAAGTGCAGTTATAAACCATCAGTTACTGGACTATCACATAATGTAAGTTTAACATCCAGTACATCTCTGCTAGGGACTATAAGATCTAAGAAATTTGGCATATAAAAAGTATATACAGTTTATAACCTTAATTTATCTTGATAATATTTCTAGCTCGCTTAAGTTGTTCAGTAATCCTATAAAACTAGGTAAACTATACAATAACAACTCAGAATATAGTAAAAAGTTGATCTACTCATCCATAAACAGAATAACAGTTTTATAATGTTAGATTTATATTATTTATACCTATCCTTCAACTACCCCCAGAGATCTGAGCTACACTAAGAGCTAGATCTAACAAATTTGGCATTTAGACTGTCTTTAATCTCCCTGACATAAAATGTACCCAATTATTAACTTATTCAACATCATTAGCATTGCAATTGCATTACCTGCATTGATTTCTTCATGTACTTCATTACTTTTACAGCGTATCTGCTCGTCTCTATTTGCTTTGCTCTTGCAATCTCAACTGGAATCTACTTTAACTTGATTTGCATCACTTTTGGTGACTTTGCTTGCTGTTTGTGTGTGTGTTTGTGTTTGTTGTTGTTGCTGTTGTTGTTATGCAATTAGAATGTGCACAACTCTACTCGACACGTTTAACCTTAACATGAATACACTCAGACGTCGCGTCAGTCACTCAGTCAGTTAAGTGAGTTATTCATTTCTCAGCGTGTGACGTCACAAGCGAATTGTTTAATTGCATTGACAATTTGCATTGTTCTCTGTGGGTTTCTCTTGTTGTTTTGTTGTTGTTGTTGTTTTTGTTGCATTCGCTCTCCCTCTCTCTCTCTCTTTCTTTCTGTTGTTGTTCGGTTTGTGGTTGCTGTTAAGCAGCTGCTGACCAAAAGTTGCCAACAAGCCGGAAATTGTTCATCCCTTTCTGTCTCTCTCTACCTACCTCCCTCCCTCCCTCTCTCTCTCTCGCACTCTATATATATATATTATATGTCTCTCTTTATCTCTGCGTCTGCCTGTTTGCCTCGTTGTGGCGTCTCTCGCTTTGTCTGACTACCTTCTATGGCAGCTGGCACCAACTTCAATTAGAACCAACGAGGGCAGTTCGTAGTTTACTGATTATATTGGGCACTGAAGAATTGAGAAGTAATATTTTCTATATAATATACAGAAGAATTATTTCCTTAGTCTATATACATATATATTATGCATATTTATACATCATCTTTACCTATTCTTCAATCTTATTCTCAATGTATTATTTAATTTTATTCTCAATATATCTGTATCGTTTTTATAGGAACCTTTCACCTCTTATACCTATATCTTTCTATATATTCGTGTTTCTACTACGCAGTAATAAACCTTCCATATATATTCTGGTAATACCATATCTCTAAACCTCATTCTTCATTTCATCTATATGTTCATAAATCCCTATATCTTTTTCTTATATATTTCTGTATTTCATACACTCAATTCCGCTTTCTTTATCTCCTCTTAATTCCACATACCACACCTCTTAATATGACTCCACCTCTGAAAACCTTTCATTCTCTGCCTTCATACCGACTTCAAGTTCAGCTTCGTTAAGTTCTTGTCAGTTAGTTTTATAAGTTAATTCAATCTACGACACTTTTATGGACTTTGTTTGCTCTTAAGTTTAGCACAAGATATAAAAATAATACTATAAGTGCAAGCACAAACCTGCACAGAATAAGCGCAGATAGAGCGACGAATAAGGAGAGAACAACAATAAAAAAGTGTTGACTGACTCAAGAAATGAGTTTCAATGATGATGATGACGATGATGACTGGCGATGGTCACCCTAATTAGGCTTAGCTAAAGGGGATTCAACGTCCGGCCTGATCGAGCGCGTTCTGGGGACTTGAATATGTCTAAAAGAGGGAGAGAGAGAGCGAGGGAAAGATGGAGAGAGGTAGCGCAGTACACAAACAATGCGATGTCTCTGTGCAGCTTCAATTGAACACATCCGTTTAGCGTGTGCGAGTGAGAAGGGGGAACAGATAGAGGCAAAGAAAGATGGAGAGAAGAGTGTGGAGTGGAGTGGGGGGTAGGGGAGAGAAGCGCATGTCATATAAGAAACATGTCTAAGAAGCGAGCGAAGATTAACACAAAGTTAAGATCGTAAACATAGAAAAAAAAGACGAAAGCAAAGCCAAGGGGGAGCGAGGGAGATGGGGAGAGACGTTGTTGCTGTTGCTAACACGAAAGATGATTCCCAATTGAAATCGTACATTGCACAACGTTGCGACTTTGTAACTGTAAACTTACAGTTCGACTTTGGCTTATCAGTTGCTGTTCTAAGTCCGAGATAAGCTTTACACTGCGCCGGGTAGTATTATCACTATGCTATAGAAGGTATTCGGAATTTAATATGTATTTTGGCATATAATGTTTCAAACTTCAATCAAATCCAAGCATTTTTGTTTATTATTATTGTATTATTTACAATACTTCCATTAGATCGCTACTCTGTCCCACTGTGCGCTCTATTTCGCACGCCATCTCACTCGCACCCGCGCACAGTTTCTTACAAATTCACCTTCTCACGCCTTGCACTCATATTAAGCTGCCTCTTCACCTCCCCATGCAACTCATACGTAAATTCACCTCCCCCTGCAAATCAAATTCACCTCCCGCGCTCTCTCTCTTTCTCTCTCTCTCTCTGCCACACTATTTTCTAATTGTGACTTACGTGACAAAAGGGAATCCTCTGCGTGGGTCTCTTTGCTGCTGCAGTTTTGCTTCCTCTTTCTCTTCTTCACGTTGTTGTTGTTGTTGCGCCTGCTAAATCAGCTGCCAGGTATGCGAGTTGCTGTGGCGTTGTTATTGTTGTTGTTCTTCTCGTGTGTTTAACGAATTTGCATAAGCAGCGCTGCACACACACACACACGTACACAGAGAGAGAGACGCGCACGCACACAGGAGCAGAACAGGTTCTCTTCGAGGGTTTTCTTGCAGGGCTGCTGCGCCGCGACGTGGTCGTTGTTGTTTTTGTTTTTATTTTGTTGTAAATTTCTCGTATTTTTGTCTGTTTTTTGTTATTGTTGTTGTTGCTGTTGTTTGCACGTTGCAAATTGCGTGAATAAAAAAAAACGCACACACCGATCGCGAATTCGATGATCGATAAATCGATATGCAAAAAAAAATTTAATAACCAAGAATACAAAACAAAGTGAAATTTGAATATATATGGAAATAATAAATGGAAAATAATATGAATAAAGGCAGAAGGCGAATTACGTTTGTTTTTTTTTTGAGCTCGCTTTGACTGTGCGCTCCGGAATGGCTTTTGTAGTGAGCAGAGCCCAGCGCACGCTGCTGTCGCCGTCGACTGTCGCTACTATCGTTTCGTCGTGCCGTTTCGTTTCATTCCGTTCTCAGGCACTCAACACTCAGCACGAGAGAGCGAAGCAGTGTGAGCGGGAGAGAGAGAGAGAGAGAGCGCTATGGAGTGCAAGCAACTTTGAGTCGAGTCAGTGTTCAAGCGGCTGTTGAAACGGTGTCTCTGTGTGCGTGTGTGTGTGTGTCTGTGCGTGCAAGCCGCTCTCTCGCGCTCTCTTTTTGAGTGAGAGAGTTACTCTCAACTGAGCGCAACTGCAGCTTGAGCCGATCGACGACACCACGCACAACAACAACAAATTGGAGCAGCAATTGCACACGCACACACACACACATGTATTGAGTGGCCACTCTCACGCACTCCCACTCTGCATGCGCTCTCGCCCTCTCTCTCTCTCTCGCTTGAGCTGCTGTTTTAATTTCGTCTTGGTTACAATTTTTTGATTACTTGACTTCTTTCTTCTTCTTCTTCTTGCTTTGGTTTTTTTTCTTTTTTTTGATCTTTTTTAATGTTTCGAATTTCACAAAGTTCGCTTTTGTTACGTTTCCATTTCCTTTTGCTTGACTCGTTCTATGTCCAATTTGGTAACGTTTTGAAAGCTAAGGTATTTTTCTGCTTCCACTCATTGTTGTTGTTGTCTCTTTTGCTCTTTTTGCTATTGTTGTTGTTTTTGTTGCTGTTGCTGTGATATAAAATGCGGCAAGAAGAAAAACTGGAAATTCAAATGCTGTTGAGTTTGGGTTTTATTCTCCTTCTCTTTGCCTTCTTTTTTTGTGGTATGACTTAAGCGAAGCAACAGGTTGGCTCGGAAATACCCTGTAGATCTTTATCATTTATCTATTTATGCTATATAAGTGGTTCGGAATCTGATGAATTTTAGAATGTATTATACGATTTAATAAATATTTAATACGATTTACGATTACACGATTTAATAGATTTTAACTATAACTCATTCATCAAAGCTGAAGATCCCCTTTTTAAGAAGTCTAAAACCCTGTCTTGCAATAATTATTTTGTAAAAATGTAAAATTGTAAAAGATATAAGAATCTTATATTTACTCATATCTTGTCACAAAATTTTGCAGTTTTTGAAAGAGAAAGAAAGAAGGAAATAAATTACTAGTAACTTGAGTCAGTCAGTTTTATAAAGATCACAAAAAAATGGAGTACAAATTAAAAAAAAATTATTACTGTTTTGTTATTTTCTCAAATTGGCTCAGCTGTGATACAGTTTATAGTGATGAAAAACACTAAAAAGTGATTGTATTATGCCTCCACTTATATTTTAGGTTTTTCCATATCAAAACTCTTCCAAAATAACCTTTACCTATTTTCTTGGTTTTCTCTGAATATACCGATTTTCTAAACATTCCAAACTTTCCGTACTCTATCATTATGTGTGATGTACGAGCTCTTATCTCTTTTGTTGTCTCGTCTCTCGTACATAGTCATTTCTCTTTCTTTCATTGTTTGATTTTAAAATGAATCGATGTTAGGTTTGTTTTTTATTTTTCGCACATGTTCCAACTATAGTTTGAAGATTCAATTGGTCCCCTCTATCCCCCATTATCTGATCGACATGGCATATACCCTATGTGCCTGGGGGCTTACAAAATGGCTGCGCTCGAATTACCGTTAAATGTCGAGCAAGTTAACAATTTCGTAAGGTTTTTTGTCAGTTTTTTTTTCTCTTTTCTTTGTCGTCCCCCACCTCCTGCTCGCTGTCCCGTCGGGAAGCCCTACTTAAAGCGATATCATGCGGCGAGTTCGTGTTTTTTGTGTAATTTCATTTTTTTTTACCATTTTTACCTTTTCGGCGGTTTAATGGCCAAAAAATAAAGTGGAAAAAATTCAAGTGCGCGTTGTCATTAAAGACACGATATGTATGTGGAGTATTATAATGGTGTGTGCGTGTGTGTGTGCACGATCCGATCTTGAGCCTGACTTTGCTGTGCCTTTCACTTACTCTGTGCGTCCCATTGTCCCCGTGTCCCACTCTGTCTGTCTTTCTGTCCCACTGTGTCTCACGTTCGACTCGATAAACATTTCGATAACTGTCCGCGCACTGTGGGTGCGGGTGCGGTACGTGCGCGGGTGCACGGCGGGGCTACGTGACATTGATTTATGAGTGTGCGTCAGTGTGTGAGTGTGTGCGTGTCTTTCGCTGTGTGCCTTGCATTCTTATCCCTGATTTGGGCCACGTTTGGTTTGTTCTTCTACTTCGTATTCTTTAACTTCATCTTCAACTACTTCTCGTTCTTCTTCTGCTGCTACTTCTTTAACTTCTTCTCATGCACTTTTTTTTGTATTGAGCCTGTCAAAGGTTCTCAATTCATTTCCATCTTTTCGCACATTTGCACTCAATGCTCAACGCGCTCTCTCATTTACTCAATGCACGCAGCAGCGCCACTCTCTTTAGCTCTCGCTCTGCTCTCTGCTCTGCTCTCTCTCTCTCTCTGGCTGCGCTGCTCTCCTGCAGCAGCAACTTCCTTTTTCAGCTGCTGCTGCTGCCGTCGCTGTTTCCGCGTCGAGGATGAGCAGCAGCTGCAGATGCTGACGTCGACGACGGCGGCCCTGCAGCTTCCTGTGCGTGCGTGTGCATGTTCATGTTTGTACATTTGTGTGTGCGTGTGTGTGCGTGTGCGTGTGACGACGTGGCTCGTTTTGGTATTTTTTGTTGGTTTTTCAATTACTCCAAATGCGAACGAAGATCAAAGTGCAGCCAGGCAAAAAAGGGGTGCGCAGACAGAACACGCACACACACACACACACACATATACAGAGCATGCACTTTGGAGATCGTTGCATGTGTCACGTAGGCAGAGGATGCGGACGCGGACGAAGACGCAGACGCAGATGAGGAATAAGGAATGAGAAATGTGCGAAGTGCTCATAAGAAGTTGATACAATGTTTGTCTAGGATGTTCTTGCATGCACAAGCATGCATAGTTTACATAGTATAAATACGTATACATCGATATTCATCGTGCAGATATATAGAAACGGCCTTAACATGTATCGATAGTTAAAGGAATTAGATCTACCATATTGATCCTGTCACTCGATTTCTGAGATTTATGTTTATTATAAATACAATTTCTATATGGTTGAAGAAACTATATGTTATATACAATGTATGTACATATATCTACAATAGATATGGTATACTAAATACAATGTGACCTTAAGAAACTTAAAAACCTCTTCTTTTTCAGAAATATTGGTACAATGGATTCGTTTATTATATATATCGCATTATTTCCTCATCTAAAACAAATCAACCAAATTTCATAAGGAAATCTTTACGGCTAACTCAGTTCGAAGAGGTAGAAACGAAGCATGTGCTGTTACCTAGGTCATTAAAGGTCGTGTAGGCACTCCCAATTACGTGCTTATCGATATGGAGGCACATTAGAAGAGAGAGAGAGACATGGGGAGAATAGAAATGCAAGAGGGAAAGAGGTGAAGAGGCAACCACAACTTGAAGAAGCAATAAACGAAGCTGGAAATGCAGTTGAAGACGCGCACAGAGCTCAACGTCTCTACGAGAATTGGTTGACAAGAGTGGAAAGGGAAAGAGTGAAGGTAGGAAAGAGGGGGAGGCAGTTAGCAATGCGGCATAAACCATAAAGAGACAGCGGCGGTTCATTGTGGATCGTTTCAATTACACAGGCGTGTGTTGGCTTGGTAACGAGGGGGGGGGAGGTGTGGTGAGGGGCAGGGCCAAGATCGTTGACAATGCGGTCTTTGGTGCGGCCAAGAAGAAGAAGAAGCAGTAGAAGAAGAAACAACTACAAAAAGCTGCTTTCGCTATATTCGTATGCGCTAAGTGTGTGTTTGTGTGTGTGTGTGTTTGTGTTTGTGTGTGTGTCTCTGTGTCTCTTTGCCAAGTTGAATGGCCTCGTCTGCTCTTGGGCGCCCATATTGAAATTCCAATAAGAATTCCAGTCTGGAGGGAGCAAGAGAAAGATAGAGAGACAGAGAGTGAGCGGAACGGGTGGGGGGGGGAGTAGCCACAGCAGACATGTTTGAGCCAAACACGCAACGCAAATACCTGTTGTTGGCATGCAACAAGTTTCAGTTTGACTCGAGTCGATAGCAATCGATAGTTCGATAGCACGCAGACGAATCGATAGTGTGCTGGCTGGCAATTGCGCAGGACACAGCTGACTAGGGCTAGCGACAGCGACGTCGGCAGAGCGAGAGCTAGAGTAAGGCTAGAGACAGCACACACACACACACACACACAGGCAGGCAGCCTGGCAGACACACACACACACAGACAGACACCTCTCTCTCAGGATGCGCCACAGCTGACTCGCTGCTAGGGCTAGCTGCAGTGACGTCGGCAGAGTAAGAGCTAGAGTTAGTTCGAGAGAGAGCTCACACACACACAGACACACTTAGACAGACAGACACAGCCAGCCAGTCAGACAGACACGTGCTCACCTCGTCTCTCTCTCACTGTCGGGCTCTCTGGCAGCGCCGCTGCCCGCGCTTGAAACGATTGGAAACGAAGTTGAAACGGGCGGCTCAGTACCAGCTTGGCATTTGTTCGCGACGCTGACGCAGCGAGAACAAGTAACTTCGTCAACCTCCCCCGCCGCCCGCTGCCCGCTCTTACTCTCTCTTTCTCTCCGTACGCCATCGGTCTGTGTGCGTGTAAGTGCGTCATTGTGCAATTGTGCAAAGGAAAGCAAAGCAAAGCAAAGTAGAAGAAGTAAAAACGGCAGCATGTCAACGTCGTCAACGTCGCTGCTGACAGCGCTGCTCTGGTTCGGCTGGCTCTGCCTCTGCTGGAGTTTGCTGCCTGGCGCCGCTGCCATTGAGTGTTACGTATGCGATGCCAGCGACACTCAGAATCCCTTCCAGTGTGGCGAATGGTTTGAGCGCTTCGATCAGCCCGA
This sequence comes from Zaprionus indianus, assembly GCA_018904595.1. Classification (NCBI taxonomy): domain Eukaryota; kingdom Metazoa; phylum Arthropoda; class Insecta; order Diptera; family Drosophilidae; genus Zaprionus; species Zaprionus indianus. The sequence continues at coordinate 3,705,645 of JAEIHA010000344.1, forward strand.
TCTGCAGCCGCAGAACTGTTCCAGTGTCCATGGCGCCACCTTCTGTGTGAAGCATGTGGGCCGTTTCGAGGGCGGCATCGGTGCCAAGCGATTCTGCAGCTCCAAGGATCTGGGCAACTATTGTGACTATGTGAGGAATAAGGGTGACCGCATGGACTATCGCAGTTGCATCTACACCTGCGACACCGATGGTTGCAACTCTTCCAACACATTGAGCCCCTCCTCGCGTTGGGGTGTGGCAGCGCTGCTGCTGTGGCTCACCTCGCTGGCGATCTGGCAGCGCTAGGAAAGACAGAGAGTGCGAGAGTTGCACTCCCAACAACTACAACAAACTAGCTTTTTATTCACAAGTAAACAAACGAACACACACACACACAAATCACATTCCATGTGATCTGGCAACGCTGAGAGAGCAGCAGAGAGACAGAGTTGCTCTCTCCCAATGTAAACAAACGAACACACACAAACAAAGCACTCGCGTTGACTGCTACTTCTCTGCACCTTCTTCTACTTTAATCACACACAAATAACAACAATTATTTTACACTTAACTGTTTTTTTTTTTAGTTTTTTTGTGTCGTTAAGTTTAAGCGTAAGTTTTGAACGAAAAATTAAAGTTTCTCACATATCAACAAAACGAAACAGAACGAAATGAAACGTGTCTTGAACTGGGCGGAATGGGTTGGCAATGGAACAGAGAGATGAGTGAAAAATGGGTAGAGAAGAGAGGGGGGAATGGTGGCTGGGGGAGGGGAACAAATTGATATTTGCTAATCGACTGACAGATTGATATCTGCAACAACAACAACAATAACTGAAAATGCAACTGCAACTGCAACTTGTGACACACATCGTGCGTCGCACAGTGGTACAAATGAACAATTTAGTGGAACCTAATGAAAAAAAAATAAATTAAAAATTTTTTATGTTCAATTTGATTTTCCATTTTTTTTTTACCATAACAGTAAATTTCAGTATTTTCAGTATTTTTGGAACCACGTGCTCACTAGATTGTTCTGCTAGCCCACTGTGCGTCGGCTGTTTCGAAAGTTGTCGACGTCGAAGTCGCCTTGAATCGACTTGCAACGACTTGCAACGACTTGCAATGACATGCAGCGACTTGCACCCGGCGGCGCCGGCGACCCTCAATCAACCTGCGGCGCAGCTCATCATCATCAAACGCGACGAAGCAAAATTGATATTGACATTTAATTTAAGCGTGGATCGATCCACTTAATGCGACTGCGCTGATCTGCTGCCGATTAAGGTCGCCCCCAGGGAGATACAGAGAGAAGAGACAGGGAGAGGGACAACCTGTTGCTCTACTAATTGCTGTAAGTGAGGTTAGGTTTGGTAGCAAAGTGAGGTTGGGTTTGATCCTCGAACTGGAAACTTATATGGTAACTTTAAAAAATAATAGTTATGTGGAACTATGAAAGATAAAAATAAATATATAATAATAAAATTAAAAAAGAAGATTAATGAAAATTGATATTAAATAAGGGTTTTTATTAATTAAATATAACAATAAAAATAAATAAAATGAAAAAATCATATAAATTTCAATACTACTAATTTTTTTTAGTGCAAACTCATTGATTCGTTAAAAAACATTTGAAAAATTGGAATAAATTCCTATGGTAAGATGGAATATTTAAGAAATATGAGATTTATTCAAGGAATATTTATATTTAGCAAGTTTAATTAAATGACAATGAAATACAATCGTATCCCTTTCAGTTTCGTTTCTATAAGTTAGGATCCCATTTTTTTCTTAAATTTAGTCCCATATCTTCATCGTGCTTGATTCCGGCTTCCCCAATACTTCGCGTTGATATCGTGCCACCACTCCGATTGAGGTTAGAATGGCCGCCTACGTTGTCCCAATTCCGTATTCTTTTCAATTCCGTCGTACCATTTACGGTTCTTTCCAGTTTCGTAGCTACGTAATTGTCTCAATTGAAACCGCCTTGAGGCGCTATCATTGTCATGCGGCGCTAATTTGGGTCCGCCCGGGCGGACAGTGCCACCCAAAAATACTTAAGACACACAACTGGGAAGATCAGACGCACACACACACACACACAGATGTAGACAGCGACAGCTTGATCAAGTGCTAAATTTAGTCGAAAAATTGAGCTGCCAATCGAGGTGCTTATCAGGCGACTTGCTCTCTAATCTGTCTACATAATAATACCGTATATAGGCTCATATATAGACTACGATCTGTGCCCGAGTCGTAATACACTTCCCTCTGCCCCATTCTTCTACTCGGCACTTGGTGTTGTTGTTGTTCTTCTTCTTCTTTTCCAATTGACTTTTGTGACATTGTCTCATCTGGGCAGCGAAAAAAACATATTGTTGTTGTTCTTCTTCTCCCTGGATCTGCGGCAATGCCCTCTTAATAGGCCTCTCGAAGCATGTAGGAATGAACAAAGGTTTCTTGGGAAATTTACGTAGTACATATGCGAAGATTGTATTATAAAGATTTAAAATTTGAACGAAGGTATTTGAGAAACTTTTAAGATCTTGAAATATATCTTTTATTATTATATATTATATGTAATACCAAAATATACTTTTATATTATATATAGATATATCAATAGTAAGATTTCGTTGTAAAAAAAGCTACCGTAGCCGGGATTTTCTTGAAGGCTCGTTCATGTCACCCTTTTCCAATCAATTTCGACATATTTAGATGAGTGATTCCTATTGGATTTGAAATAACCTTTTAGATTACGTCAATCAGAGATTGAAATCTCGTTCAAGGTAGGCCCCTCTTTTTGTAGAATCGATAAGCAAGTACGTTATCATATAAATATACACAATATTGAAAGAAGTATTTCTGATTTCGGGGCAACATATAACTTTTCCATAACCTCCATGACAAGATTTAGAAACAGTACATGTTATTATGAAATCATTTCAAGAAAATATTGAGATTTGCTTGGAATGTCGTGAGTCAAGGTGGAATTCGTAAGCCTTTTACAGCTGGCAATAAAAATCGTTCTAATCTGAAATTGTTTGTTTTTAAAAAATCGAAGAAACTAAAAAACTGATAATCTAAAAAGTTTACAACTTTTTTCATTATCTCTAGGCGGGCTAATCTAGAAATACGCTGTAAGTTGAAGGGGTGAAACGATGGGATTAAAAATATAAATATTATTATAAAGGTTTATAACATTTCCGTTTTGCAGTTTTATTGGGTATCCGATAGTCAGGAATTTATTACAAATTTCAAGTTTAGTCATCGATTCTTCTTTGAAAAAATAAAAGCATAAGATATGATTATAATTTTATTTTGTGTATAAAAGGTATCTCTCAATCATAATGATCAAATATACATATTAATGTTAAGATCTTATGAGTAGCTACTCCAACCTAGGGTATCTCTTAGTCTATTCTAAAAGTACTATATTTTATACTGTATAATTCAATACAAAATGATATATTTTAGTTTGTTTGAGATTTACTTAGCTACTTTATCGCTCATAGGGTATTTTATAGTCGTGCAAGTGTTTAGTTTGTTCATTAAAACGCTTTGATTGTTTCAAAGTTGTGAGGGGAAAAGGTCAATAACATTTTTTAATACGCCAGACGCGACATAACGCCCAACATGATGTGAGGGAACATTAGGAGCTATTGAGGGAGCAGCAGGAAGGGAGGGTGGTAGTGTAGGGAAGGGGTGGGAAGGGAGAAGCGGAAACAGAGAGAGAGAGAGAATCGCTAGAGAGATGCAGGAGTTGTAAACAGAGGAAGCCGCAGCGCGTTGCAGCTGCTCAAGGTCATTGCCAAGTGGCAAGAAGCAGAAGGGAGCAGAACAGAAAGCAAGAGAGAGCAAGAGAGAGAAGGGGAAGTAGCAGAGACAGAGAGAGAAAGACAGAGCACAGAAATAGAAATGCAGACAGAGAAAAGGGAATGCAACGCATGGAAAAATCTCGCTAACAAAAATATACAAAATTTCCGGGCAATAAAAGCGACATTAGAGCGTGCCACATGTCGCACATACAGACACACACGCACGCACAGTCTCGCACACACTCTGTAAACAACCCTCGCTCGCTGGGCCACCCCAACCCTCGCCCTTCTGCCCAGCGAATGCATCGCGCTTCCTTCCTGGAATCCGTTAGCCATTTTATGAGGGTTCATACTCAGTTTCATTCTCATGATACCCTTGCAGCGGGTACATTGGTTGTACGAAGAAGTTTGCAACACATATAATAATATAAAGTATATATATTCCTAATCAGCATCAGCAGGGGAGTCGATCTAGCCATGACTGCCTCAGTTTTATAGATATCATGATGAAACTTAGTGCACATGCTGATCGAACCAATATATCGTATAGCTGCCATACAAACTATTCCCCAATTTTTTTTATTTTTGAAAATATTGTTTTTAAATTTACTAAATTAGTAGCTTCTTATGTTTATATTATGCTTATAAAATTTCAATAAAATCGGATCATTATAAAAGATAAACAATTTACAATTTAATAAAGATTAAAAAGGGTATAAAACCCTCGACACGCCGAAGGATGCTTTCGTTTCTGGATTTCCTTTCGCCCTCCCATTTTCCCATTTTCATCTACGCATTTGCTTTTTTTCCTTGTTCCTGCTTTTGTTTTTCCGTTCGAAAATTGCGTCGTTCGGGCTGCTGCGACGTCATTTCGCCTCGACTGCAATTCAGGGTTGCTTCCCATCCCGCTCGATCCCAAGCGAGAGAGAGACCAAAATTTAGAGAGCAAGAGAGCCAGAGAGGCTGGCAGACAGGGAGAAAGAGAGCGCACGCCAGCAAGTTCCTTTGTCTGCGAACTGTACCAGAAATGATTTGAGTGAGTTTCGAGTCAAAACTGACCTACGCGCTAGACCCAAATCGGAGTATGCAGTCAGCTAATGCTCCCCATCAACAAGGTCCTTGCCGAAACCAGGAACAAAGAAAGACACAAAGCCAACGCGGAAATCAATGAAAATCCCATAAAACAAACAAAGAAAGTTGACAAAGCAAGACCAAATTGAGTGGTGTGAGGTATAAGCAAATTTAAAGGTACTAGCATTTTCGTATGTGGTATTGATAGTCTTAAAGGTATTAGCTGGTGTTATTTCTGTGCATTTTAAGGAAGCCAAAAGAAATCTAGTAAGGGAAGTAAGATAAGATAACACCTTCTAAACAGTTCTATCTGTACCTTCTCAGTATAAACTCAATGTATGTTTTATAAAAACTTCATTTTGGTTAAGGCGGGAGTACTGAGGGATTTTTAATAGAGAATAAAAGAATTGAACTACTCCTTTTGAAGTCTTCGGGCTATAATTTTCTACTTACAACCTTTTCCCCAGACATCTTAAATGAAATTCCCTTTGGGACCTTATATATTGCAACCTTCAAACCTCCTTTCAAAACTACAATAGTTCACTGCAAAGCAGATCAATGTGGTCTCTGCATACGGAACCTACTTTAGATCTACTTTAGACCCACAAAGACCTTTCTCGAGCACTCTCTTACCCCTCGATTTACCCACGGTACAGTAAAAACACGTGGCCAAATGAGGTCGCGGCATTTGTGGGAATTGCAAATAAATCGCAATAAATGCGACTGACATGCAAATTAGATGCACACAAACCGATCCGAAAATTGCAGTTCCTGCTACCCTCCTCCTCCTCCTCCTGCATTTTTGGATTCGCTAATCCCCCCGGCACAAATTAAATGCAATTGAAATAAATTTTGCATGCCAAGAAGAAGAAAACATTGGCCAGACTCTCTCTCTCTCTATCTCACGAGGCGCAAGCAACAAGTGTGTTCCAATTGCATAAATTTATTGGCAACGAGTTCCGAACGAGAACCGAACCGAACTGAAAAGGTCTACACAGGTCCAATGTTCTCAGTCGCATCTCCCATCCCATCCCAAGCTCACCCCCACCTTCACCCTCACCCTTATTTCCTACCGCTGTTGGGCATTTCGTTTCGCTTCGCTGGCGCAGTTCAAAGTGTTAATTGTCGCATAAATTTTGATAATTGAGGCAAATTGTAGCCTCGACATGCCCCAACGAAGGAAGGATTGCCCCGACTTAAGCAAAGAATGAGATGAGGCGAGTTAGGGGCAGAGAATCGCATGATTGGGAGGGCGCTAATTGGGACTAGGTGATGGTGTGGATGAGACATGTTGCACTAACAGCATATTAGTTATATAACAGACGTATAACAGGTATATAACAGTTGTATGACAGTTGTATAACAGTTGTATGCAACTATTACAGGTGTATAACAGTTTTATAACAGTTCCTTTTTAGAGTACAACTGTGTAACAGTTTTGTAACAGCTGTACAACAGTTTTATAAAAGTATTACAGCTGTATAACAGTTGTATAAGAGTATTTCAGCTGTATAACAGTTGTATAATTGCTGTATAACAGCTGTATAACGGTTGTAGAACAGCATTACAGCTGTATATTCACGCCATAATGGTATTCCAATTCTATAAAAGCGCTATAAATGATTCAAAACTCAAAAAAAGCTGACTTCTCTTCCAGTATAACAGCTGCTTACACTTAGTACAACTGTATAACAACTGCTTAACAGTGCCTTGAATCACAGTCTTTGCATGAGTAAGTTAATATACCCTACTTCCAGCACTTTCAAGGGGTGTCTCACAATATGTCACATTCAAATACCTGAAAAGCTTTTGTGATCGATTCTGCTGTAGCTTGTAGACATTCTTCATTCTACTTAATATGCTTGGAGACTTTCCAAAATCAAAGTTGTCACACTTGTTATGTTTCTTCTTGGGGTCTCTGCCATATTTCGTTTACCATATCTTTAGATCTGCAGATGTTTTTTTTTTTTATCCACAAAGCAATAAGAGAAGGAGAGGAGGAGAGAGAGGGAGTGAGAACTGAAGCCAAGAAGAACCTGTCGGGCCAGAAAGCTGCTTCTTGAAAATGTTAACGGTCATTGCCATCGAGAGAGGGAGAGAGAGTGAGCGAGATCGGGGGGGAAGCAGAGAGAGGGGAAGATCCGACCAGACCAGACCAGACAAAACAATACGAAAAGAAAACAATGCAAAGTCTCTACACAATTATTTATTGTGTGTATAGATTTCTTCTTCTTCTGGTGATTCTTCTCCTTCCCTCTGTTGCTTTCCCCTTCCTCGTTTCGCTTTTGTCTTTTTTTCAAAAGCGCCGTTTTTCGACTCGCATTTTTGATTGTGCAAACAAACAAAAAAAAAAAAAAAGAAACTGAATTTAAAAGCGAACTTCATACAAAAGCACTTGATATGCGCCGACCGTGGAAAGAAACTCCTACAACAACAAGAAGAAAATGAAGCACAACAAGAACCAGGAACAGAAATCCCAAGAGAATTTTGTAGATTTTCTGCCGATGTGACAAGTTTGCTTGTCGAAAATCCCACACAATCCTGAATAATAATAATATCTGATCAGGCGCCGTATTGTTGTTCTCCGTTTACAACGATTTGACTCATGTTTAATGATCTAGATGGGTGAGGAATACCCTTTAAGAGATGCTAGAGTGAGTTAATCTCGCTAATATCAAATACGATATTTATTTTTGTTTGTATGTACCAAAAGAGCAAAGACAAATCTATTGAATGTAGTGGGAAGTGTTTAATTTGTCATCAATATTACCTTTATATCGTATACGATCTTCAGTTCCATCACCCACGCTAGATCTATAGCCGTAAATATCATCGTTGACTCATGATTCGTTCTGACTTTAAAGGTATTTCATACTTATCATAATTATATCGTATACGATATTCACTTCTACCTTGCTGCTCATGATAGGGCAACAGAGTGTATTACGTGGGATGTATTGGATTGTGTCAGAACTAGTTTTTCTTACAATATCACCAATACCGTATACGCTATTCATTAAATATATTATTATCAAATCTCAGCAATCAATATGATTGTTACACAAAATTTGCTTTATTTTACTTACTATCACGTGTCCCATTTTATTAAATATCGTATACGAAATTCACACCAATATCGTATGCGGTCATTCATCTTTTATCTGTTTTCATTCATTCAATTTATCGTTTATATATTTAACCTGACCCTTCCCTACTTACTATATTGATTATCGTATTTTTGTTCAATATCGTGAAGGGTATTTCCCCAGTCGCCATCTAATTTAGCCTCTTGCTATTCTCTTTCGACCACTTAAAGCGACAGCAAACACATGTCGAGTGTCAGATCCCCCAACAGATGGGTGTGGCACTTAAAAGGGGGCGTGAAGACAAGGAGTCGCAAGAGGGGGGCGTGAATAGTTCGCTCGGGTCGTACGTTTGGTCAGTTAAGCCCGACACGTTGGCATTGACCGCAAAATAGAAGTAAGTTGGCAAATAATAATTGGCAAATACCTCAAAAAAAACCAAAAAAAAAAAAATAAATAAATAACTTGAAATGAAAAAAGATTTGTGTAGTATAAAGAATCTGAATCTATATACAAATACATGTACAAAATGAATTGGTGCGACGTGCTCGAATATGGCCTGTTAAGCAGGTGTCATAACTAACTGGCAATTACACGTCTCTCCGTAAAAGGGGCTACCTCAGATATGTTTTTGCGAGTTCGTTGTCGAAAATGCCAACAAGCTGCAAAAGCTACAAATTGACAGAGAATCCATATATAGACATAATTGCACAATATCTCAGGATCTGTGCGGCCAAATATGCGAAAAGTGCGTACGTTATTTGGCCAAAGCCAAGACTTGAACTCTGCCAAAGAGTGTTTTTTATGATTTTCATTGGGTTCGCTTGTGTTACGTGAGATATACGAGGGTTTCACATAAATTGCTCTACAAATCGGAGAAAAACAACAACTTGAATTGCAGCTACGTGAGAGGTTTTTAAAAAGTTTAAGAGGTAATGTATGTTAGAGTGATAGATATCTCTTGAAGTTAGGGTCTGTACTATACTGGGCTCTTCAAGCAGTTGATCTTTAATCTACATAAGGTACTGATACATATTTTTTTGAGTTAGGATCTTTACTTTATTAAGTTCTGCAAGCAGTTGATCTGCTGATGAATCAGCTCTTCTTTTCCACTGCAGATCTAACCGTAGCTCAGTTTTAGAACCCCAGAAACTTCCGACTCTACTGTATCTTGAGTGAAGATCTATATTATAATGAAATTCCCCATGATAAAGTAGTTCTTCAATTTCAGAAGATTGCTCTAACCATCCTCAGTGCTTCAGGGCCTTGCAGTTGTAATGCCAGATGAAGAAACTCCCTGACCTGCCTGAGCTAACCCGAGCCAACCTAATCCACCCAGGGCTGCGCACTAGATCTTTGATCTGCCAACGACAAAACCACATTGGCGTCACTCTCCATCGCTGGCGGCGGTTGCAGTTAAAAGTGGGTCAAAAGAAACCACAGCAAAGTCAGTGGGAGCAGGGGGGGGGGTCAACTGTCGCTTTGTTGGCGTGCTGCCACACCCACACAAAGGCACCAAACGACGCGTGTGGTAGGTGGGGGAAAGGTGTTTGAGCTCTCTCAGCCAGTTTCATTTCTAAACTGGCCCGCAGCCATTTTGTATACACATATTTTTTTGGAATTCCAAAACCAGTTCCAAAACAAAAGCCAAGAAACCAAATCGAAGAAGCTGAACAGTAAGAAGAAGAAGGCAAGTCGAGCTTAACAATAAATTTATTTAAACAAAAAAAAAAGAATAACTGGATTAAGCAGGGTTAACCAAAAAGTCGTAATTAATTGCTTAGAAGTACGGTACATAAATAGAAGTTGATCAGACTAGCAGCGCAGCGCCATCTGTTGGCGTTTTGGGTGAGGGACTTGCCACACCCGTTCCTCCCGCTGCCGCTCGATGATGCAACAGGGGTGCATCAACAGTATCGAGACTGGGGTAGGCACCACTCGTTGCTGCGCCTCTTTCACGGGCCTTGTAAGCATTGATGTCATTCTCGCGATCCGGATCGCTGGGGAACTCGCTAGCCAGGTGATAGATCACCTTCTGGAAGAGGAACTCCGAGAGATTGGTGCGCAGGAAGAACAGGAACATCCAGTTGGAGAAGTTGCACTTGGAGATAACCGCACTCAGGTCCGAGTCGTCCAATTTGCCCGGCTTGGCCCAGTAAAGCGACCAACGCGTGAAGGTAACGCTGGGGGAGAGAAGAGGGTGTTGAGAATGAAAAGGTTGCAAAATGAATAGGAAAACGGAGTTACCCCGAAGAAGCAGTGCAGCAACTCGGGGTCTAGTCAAGTTCCTCAAAAAGAGAAGTAGTTTACAAGGAATGAACTAGAAGATGGCTCTGCCCCCATGAATGAATGAAGCAAGCAGTCCCCCAACCTTTTTTGTACTCACTTTTTGTAGAAGAAGAGCGTCAGCAGACGCCACAGCAGTCCCAGCACGGTGACCGCTAAGAGGAAGCTGTACCAGAACCAAAGTATCGTGTATATCTTCTCGTTCATGATGTTCAGCGCCATCACACAGAGTGTGTCGTGTTCCTGAAGTGATCCAGCTGCACCGTATTTGTAGAACGTGCACTTGGTCACCTTGGGGAAGACCACATCGAGAGCATCCATTTTGTCAACCCAACGTTCGCGGAGTACCTTGATGCCAAGCGTAAGAAACTGTCGTCCAAGGAACCTATGCGTCCAGTAGATTTGAATGCAGAGGTTAAGCAAATTCAGGACCTCCGCGAAGACCAGATGAGCACCCCACGATTGATTGAGCCGCATACGATCGATCATGGTGCGACGTATGTTGATGATGCGTTCTTCCGCTTCTGCCATTGATGGTATGTTCAGTTTGCCAATGCGCATGCTGTCGTGCTTCAGGTACTTCGTTAGTCCAACCATACGCAGGCCGTAGACCAGGGCCTTGATGCGACCACCCTCCCACTTCTTCCACAACATGTGTGGCATGTAGAAGCATAGCGCTTGGGCGAACAGTACAAAGGGTACCCACTGATAGTAGGCGTGGCGCTTAATGCTATCCTCCTTGCGATTGAAGGGTCCGATGCCGGGCTGAAAGATGGTGCCCGAATCGAGAGCGGTGTTGTTCATGTGACGCACCTGGAGAAGATGAGATAAAGCACAGATAAGGTGTTAATTTGTTGGAAGCAGAACTGACTGGAAGTGTAGAAAGCAGTTGGGCAACACCTTACGAAAGTACCTAGTGATTATGTCAAGGTACCTTGCGAATACCCCAAGATACATATCGAGTAGCCAAGCAGGGGCTTTACCAAGGTTTTAGTTATCTTAAAGGCCAACTTAGTTTATATTCTCACTGAACAAAAAGAAGAACTAACTGCAAGTGTACAAAAGAGGAAATCAAGAGGTACGGAAACACCTTTTGAAGGTATCTAGTCACTTTCCTAAGGTCCCTTGAGAATACTCCAAGATAAATATCGGGTAGCCTAGCCAGGTCTTTCCTTAGATCACTCTAGACCCTCTGTAAGGTCGCCTGTACTTACCACCGTAAACGTGGGCGTAAAGAAGCAGAAAGTATTGATCACTGGTGCAACCACATTATCGGATATACACTGTATGTGCTCGCCAATGTATTGGCGCGAGGTAATCAACAGGGTTGCCACCAGCAGCAGCACGAAGGTCCATCGATAGTGCAGCTTGAACACGATGTTATCGATGATCACACGCGTTAGATCGAACTTTAAGTACTGCTTGACCGAACTGAATGTGGCCAACATGTTTGCTTGCACGTTTGTTTACCGGCCCCTAGGCCCTACTACGATATTCGAGTGCGACAATTTACGTAAAAAATGTTTGTCTCGTTCCGGCGCGCTTTCTTCAACATGCGTAGAGCTCCTCGTATTCTTGCTGTTGTCCGCACACTGCAAGGCTATAATCGAGCGCTTGCGCTAGCGACATGGCTGAAAATTAATAAAAGCCCCTTATCGCAAAAGCAGGTGCCACCCCCCTTTGTGGCCATACCCTGCTACGGCCACCACCCTACACTCTCTTGAGAGCGCCAAATTGTGGCAACGATAAGATTATTTTAAGTAAATTTAAAGAGTTACAAACTTAACTCAGTTTTATTATATTTTCATTTATCATTAGTGGGCCGCGAGAGCGGGAGAGCCTTACGAACTGTAGTGCTTCGTAGAGTCGTAGAGCCTATTTCATATCGCTTCTACCGAGGTCTTCTTTTGAGTTGAGTGAACGCAGAATTCTTGGAGAATATTGAAGCTTGGACATTCAAGTTGTTTAATTTTGGTAATCCTTAGAAGAATTAACGTTACTTTGCTAAAATTGGAAATCCCTACAGGAATCTATAGGGACTTTAAAGAGCGAGAGAGAGCTCTACATAGAGTTGGGCAAACATGTTTTACTATATCTTGGTCCCATAAAGCTCCAAGTAGCAACAGCTTGAGGTACTGCACACGTGCGTGCTCGTGGGCTCTCGACTGTCCTCGTTTCTCAAGCGGCGACACTTATCAGTCATGGAGTGACCGACTTGGGGTCTGATAAGGCCAGCTGCATTTTTGGATATATGCCATAAAGTATTAACCTAGATCAGGGCTGAGATACAGTGCAGTTAATCAAAAGACGATGATCAGAAGGTGCCAGAAGGTCCCACGGGAAGAGGGAGACTTGAAATGAAGTAAGGTTCTCTAGTGCAACTAAGAAGAAGAGGGATACTTCTAAGAAACTAAGGTTTTCTAGTGTAACTAACTATTTGTCAAGGTATTCGTCTGCCGATAAAGAGGGTATTCCAATAGGATACATACTTTAATTACTAAGGTTTCAATAGAGCCAATCTTCTATTAGAAACCCTTTTCTGATTCTACGAACAGAAACATTTGCCAGCATACAAAGTCAGTCTCCCAAATAAAAAACATTCAAACTCTTCAAGCCGATAATTCTGAAGAGCTTGTGAAACTCTTTGCTCTAATTTGTTTTGGGGGACAAAGCTCTCCAACTCTCAAGCTTGCCCCCACCCGATAAGAAGCCTCTCTGACCTCAATAGATGCACAGAATGTAGCAGTGAAACGAGTTTGAAAATACTTTGAGTGAAAGATATAAACGACGATAGAAATCTGCGATGATCAAGCAATACATTTTTGGCTTAATTAGAACGTGACTACTCGCTGGTACTCCGTAGTGACTGTGACTAGCGACAGCTTGTTGCGTCATGACTGATTCATGTACAGTACCAGGTGGGTACCTGGTTAGAGGGTCTGATAGGACTCGTAACTGGCATGTCGTGGAACTCATTAGTGCTGTGTATATCGCAGAGTTCTCCGTTAGTGGGTGAGCTGGGTTAGTTGTGGAGAATCTTATCATATCGTGGATGACTGCGACACACACACAACTGCGTAATCATCGTATTCTTGAGTCCTCCTTGGCGAGTAATCGTGATAAGTTAATATTTGGACGGTACTGTGTCGTGACTGCTGATTGACATAGTGCGATAAACAATGATATAGCCAAGACGCTGTGTGTGTCTTCTGCTCTTAATCTCTATTTGTATCTTTTAGGCGTGCCTATCTCAAGGCTCACCCTACGCATGACTTTTATCTGCGTATCTTTCGCTCTTTCTCTATGAGTGTTCTGAAGCTATATTTATAATGCTGACTATCTAGTGTATGACTATAAAGGTATCTGGTACTTTTCATGCATGAGTTGTATCTTTCCTGCTTGCTCTGACTTCACCTGCCGTATCTCTGTACGGAATTTAATTAGTATCTTTTTGTAGATAAATGAATTCTTTCTCTATAGCTGTCACATAAACTTAGACTGTTCTTAACCTAAGTCTTTGGTAGCTTAAAGAGTACAAAATTCCCAGCTTAGACTGGTAATTCTCCCTTTTAACTTAGCAACTTAGGGCGCTTTGGCATATATATGGTATGATGATATTTCTAGTTTACAGTGGTGTAGATCAATGATATGTGTCTGAAATTTGGCAACAGTGTAAGAACTGAAATTAGCTATTTATGTGTAAAACTTCATCAAGAAATCTCAAGGCAAACTCAGTGTATGAGTGCATATTACAGGGTATATTCGCTTGATCAGCTCTAATTGTAGCAAATATCGAAAATACTTTCACTTCTTTTATTATTTTTATTTATTTTCTGTTTTCTGTCTAAGCTGAACTAAGTGCAACTCTTGCAATTTGTGAATACGTTCTCGCAGCGCGTTGTGGCTAATTGAAATTGTATCTGTATCTGAGGTGCAGTTTTTAATTGTTTTTGTTGCTGTGCTGTGCTGTCGCTGTTGCGGTAATCGACGTTTCGCCATTTGTGCGGGCCTTGCATGAATGGTTCGCATTTCGATTTCTTGCGGTTGGGGGTATTCAAATTTCGCCAGTAATTCAATGCGACTGCGAAACAGATGCGCAAGCAAACTCAGATAAAGCAGGACAAAGACAGAGAGAGAGAGAGAGACTAAAAGGGAGAGAGAAAGAGAGAGCGAGATAGGGATATCAATCAATGAACTTTGATTGCAACATGGGAACTGGAAGCCCGTAACCGAAACCTGGCGTAGCCCCCGTGAAAGGCCAAAAAAAACCTTATCTAGCAAGACTAAAAATGTACAAATTACTAACGACAAAGGTAGCCAGAAGAAGCATATGCGTAACCGGCTACCTGTTCTACCTTCTGTTCATTCTCCCCACCCTCTTCTAGATAGTCCCAATCTTATCCGACAGACTTTGCTTGCTTTGCTTTTGGGGCAGTTAAGCCTGAAGCCTGAAGCGCGTTTGGTAATACGAAGAATGTCGCCTGATAGAGATAGAGATATAGATAGAGATAGAAACTGATGAATTACGCATAGAGCAGGAAAGGGAAACCAGAAGAGATAATTTCTTAATGGGCTGACATGTCCATACATAACATAAAAGAAGATATAGCACAAGTGTCGAAACCAAAGGGAATTTCCGCAGTAGATATGAAGATGAAGTACTAAGGAAGGGAGAGAGGTATTAGAAAAGAATGATACAAGTGAGTAGATAAAAAAGTGATTCTTCAGTGATCTACAGTGATGTACTTTATGATCTATAGTGATATGCTTGAAGATCACTAAGAAAAATACCTTTAAACTCCTTACTACATAGTAGGCGAGAGTCTTAATTGTTTTTAGATTTAGAGCTACAGTAACTAATAGATCGTCGAAGAAATATTAAACAAAAACTTCTGAAATTACATAGCTGACATTCTTCAAGAAAGGCAGAAAAAAAGCTAGAATGATAATCTAGAAAACAGTAGCAGTAATTCGATACTTCTATATGCAATAAAACTACACAAGTAAATTATTGTAGATTTCTATATATTGTACAGTAATCTACGAAGATTCTACTGTAGATCACTGTAGAATCTCTCTCCTTTATATTCTACAGTGATCTACATTAGAATCCTCGAAGATCACTGTACAATATAAATGAAAGAGAACCCATAGTGATCTATAGTGATCATAAAATAGATTCATTGTAGTAGATCACAGTAGAATCTTAGTAGATCTCTCTCCCTTATATGCAGCTTAGAGAGTTCATTTAGCACTAAGATTTACAGCTACAGCAATTCGTAGAATAGTCTACAAAAAAGTCAAAGAAACGGCAGCGTTTTTCTCCAAGCTCAACAACTGAAATTCTTTAAGAAAGCACAGTTCTTAAGCTATACAGCTCTCTTATCTTTCTCGCCTCGACTTTTCGTGGCCATTTGCATACGTAACCGTAATCGATTCCATTCCAATTCCTTCCCCAAATTCCGATAACAGTTCTTTGGGTAAAAACTTAATGCATATGATAAAATTTGCCGCTCTTTGATCGTCGCATGAATAATAAAATGAACGCTAAACAATTGATTAGGGGGCACCTAGTGCGATATCTTTTTGTTTTCTTTTGTGTAGATATTTGGCAAGCCTGAATCAGTCAAAGAAAGAATGCAAAGAACGCTTCCTCTCTTTCAACCAAGGGCCATAATAATGTTCGTGGATATTCAACACACACGCGAGGCGGGTCGCAGCGTAGTTTGAACTTTGTGTGTGACGCAGAGGGAAATTCGGCGAATTCGCCATGACGAGTCAATCGACATTCACTGAGAATCACAGCATTTACTACACTCAGACAGAGTTCCCCCTGTGGCCGTGGGCAGCGTGATGAAATTAACATGTGCTGAAAAGGCAATTTCGGAATTCCGACAAGTAAAAACAAAGTGGATACGCTCTAGTGCGGCTACTGTGCGACTAAAAGTTACCCAGTATTTCTTTATTTTTCACTTCCATTTCTTTAGTTTTATTTGGTATGATCAGCTTAAAGTTAAGTTTTTTATACCGATATTTTGTATATATTCTTTTTGAACTTTAAAGAATCTTCTTACCAAATTTTACAACTCTTGTTCACATAGTTCCTGAGTTCAATGAGTTATAAATATGTTTTGTATCGTATATTGATGCACAGTTAAAGAGATTCTCTTGTAAAGCTTAGTTAGAGTTACACACCAAATTTCATAAGTCTAAGCCTTATAGTTTCCCAGTTCCATGGGTTGGTAAGACACTTTAGGTCTTATAAGCTGGATCTGTTTGAGTGGTTTAGTATTATATTATTTTTTTTTATACTGTAAAGCTCTTCCACGAGTTCGATAAGATCAGATAAGGCTAGCAGCCATAAAAGAGAGATCAGATATTAGTTTGAACTCCCGTCTTGATGTGAATACCTTTCTAACTCCACTCACAGGGTAACAAGATGAGGCGTGAAAAATACATAAATAATATTCATTGAGCTCCCAAGATCTTTGGGCAATATCTATATAAATATTTATGCTGTGGCTCGAGCTTCTTATCTCGTGTTTAAACTAACATTTTGTGGGCTTGTGCGAAATTCGAGTAGCCCCAAACGATTAAGTTGTTCACTTTGGCGTTGATTTGATTCGATTCGAATTGATCTATGCCAAAATAGACGAGCACGAGTAGCACCTACCCCCCCCCCTAGTGCTGCCCCCCTCCGATTCGATATGATGATATGAGCAATTATGGGTTGTCTGTCTGTCTGGGCTATTAATAGCACCGATGTATCGATCAATCGATCGATCGATCGCTTGTGGGCAAAATGCGTAAATTTGGCAAAGTATTTAATGGATTTATGGGCGTGCGACTTGACGTATTGAATCGAAGCTATATATATACATATTTATTATATATATATATGTGTGTATGAGGAGCGATATATGTGTGATACATTGCCAATTAAAGATCTATTTGAATATAAATAAACACAGCTCAAAGTGATTTACGGTATATGATATCTACAACTACAAGTATTTCTATATGTATATATATTCAGCAACCGTTTGCCGATATGCAGCTTTGGTTATAAGCTCCTTTTGTCTGATATATGTACAATATATTGTTAATTAATGAACATTTTGTAGGCTATAAATAAACAGAGCTCAGTGTGATTTATGATCTGCGATATCTACGGGCTTATCCATATATATTCAGCAACCGTTTGTTGATAATCGGTTTTAGGTGCCTTGGGGCACCTGCATGTTTGTAGGTTGCGACACAGTAGAATTCTCGAGTCTCACTCTCTCTCTGGGACGGGCCTTGAGTTGCTGAGTCGTTACGCGACGTCGATAAGGATTGTTATGCATGTGTATATTTTGAATTGGTATTAAATTTATAATTAAGATAGTACAAGCCAATATGTAGCGTTATTTATGGAACAGAGAGAGAGAGAGACAAGGAAGGAGAGCGAGTGAGGAGAAGGAGAGAAGCAAACAATTGAAAGATTAACGAGTGTAACAGGTAGTCTACCTTATGAGGGCTTCTTATATACCTCAATGTGAAGCAAGACGAAGAAGAAGAAGAGAATAAAGAAGAGAGGGGAGTAAAGAGGAAGAGTGTGAGAGAGAGATAATGTATGAGGGCTGGAAAATCCATTGATTGAGCGCTTAAAATGAGGTGCCTATCGATGGCATAGATTGAAAAGCATAACGAACTGTTGCACACACACACACACACACACACGCACAACACACATACAAAGGTACGTGCAGGTAGTAGGCGCAGTTAAGAGGGTAATGTGTTGGGAAAAGAGTCGGGAAAATGATCAGGTAAATAACCATTAGAAGGCAAACATGGACAGTGAAAGCGGCCGCGCAATAAAAGCAAATTTCTGTATCTCTTCTGGAGACAACACGTACAGCAGATACAAGATACACATGCAGCATGTACATGTGTGTGTGTGTGTGTGTGTGTCTATGTATCTACGTATCTGTCAGTAACTTGTTTCTTTCATGCATTGTGCAGCTCCTTCACACAGCGCACACTCAATTGACGACTTCCAAGAACTCTTCGGCTTCGTCTGCTTCATCTACTTCGTCGTCTGCCTCTTCTCCTTCTTCTTCTACTGCCTCTTCTTCGTCTGCCTCGTCATCTGGCCCTTCTTCTGCTTCTCTGTCCCGCAGCATAGGTATGCGCTGTGCATTGCATGCCCATACTGGGTGCCAGCTTAGGTGCAGTACGCGCCAGCGTTGCCAGACTGTCGAAGTTGTTGTGTCTGAAGATAAACCTA
Source organism: Zaprionus indianus (assembly GCA_018904595.1). Taxonomy (NCBI): domain Eukaryota; kingdom Metazoa; phylum Arthropoda; class Insecta; order Diptera; family Drosophilidae; genus Zaprionus; species Zaprionus indianus. Next base: position 3,724,154 of record JAEIHA010000344.1, read on the forward strand.
CTAGAGATTCATCTATTTCTCACTCTCTCTCTCTCTCTCTCTTTTGGAGTATATTACAACATCAGCTAATATGTGTTAATTGACACCTTAAGCGCCCTACGGCGTTGCCATACTATCGGTAATTTAGATTATATACGAATTCTTATGATCTCTTTAAGGTTAAATAAAAATCTTAAGCTACTGAACCTTAAATATGTACACTACAGCGTTGCCAGACTGTTGGGCCTGTGCCTATAATGTAGTTTAATCGTACTTTAGCCTTGTTTTACATAGTAAATCATAGTTAAAGCATATTGGCGTTGCCAGACTGCCTCAGATATGTTGTAAAAACAAATTTTAGTCAGTTATTCTCTTATAATTTCTACTTTAGCAGCAGTGTTGTGTTGCCGGACAACGTGAGAGTAACTTAACCTTAACCTACTATGGCTTCAGATCCTAAGTATTGCCAGATAACAGTCGCACTTAGACTGGCGTTGCCAGACTCTGCAGCCAACTCACTCGTGTATGTGTGTGTGTGTGTGTGTGGACCAAGTTCAGACCGAATACAGTCAAGCTGGCTCAAAGAAAAAATGGCGACACTTTAGTGCTGGCATCATCCCCCGGCCCCCCCTCGGCATCCCACGCGGCCAAATGCCACTTGACCCCGCTGCTGCTCATGTAGATGCTCATATGTGTTTGTGTGTGTGTGTGTTGCCAACTCAAGAGACGCGTTTCAGCTTCCAATCCTCGAATGCGTCCACTAAATCATGTTTATGCTGGGCAACAGTTTGCTCTCCGCTCTCTGTCCCTCTCTCGCAGCAGCAGCAGAGGGAGAGCAAGAGTGCAAACAGGTCTGAGTGCAGACAAAAAGGCGAAGCCAAAGACACTGCAGCTGTGTGTATGCGTGTGCGTGTGCAAGGCGCAAAGATCCACCCCAAGTTACCTGAGCAGCAACAACAAACACTCCACTCAGTCTCTCTCTCTCACTGCCTACGCTCTCTCAGTCACTCAGTCACACGAACGACTCAAGCGTGCGCACGAACACGACGACGACTTTGTTTGCCTGTGTGTGTGCATGCAAGGCGCAAAGATCCACCCCAAGTTACCTGAGCCACACACACACAAGCAACAACAATTCATATACTCTCTCTCCCTCAGTCTCTCTGCTGACGCTCACTCACTCACATAGTTGCTCTCGCCCACCGCGAAAACGACTCAAGCGGGCACACGAGCTCGCTCTGCCTACGTCGACGACGACTGCGACTCTCCCGCTCTCGTGTGCTGTGGCCACGACGTGCGCTCTCTCGCAACGTTGGGCTCAGTTTGAATTCTCTGCCCGAAGAGTGCGCTTAGTGCCTCCGCTGCTGTCACAGACGGCGTTCGTTTAAATCGTTTACCGAGACACCGCAGACATCGCAGTCGCTGTCGCTGCCTCCGCCGCTGCCACAGCTGTGTGTTGTTTTAGTTTTTAATTTTTTTTTTCCGAAACGTTCACCAACACTGCGTGGTTACAAGCCCAGTTGTTTTTTTTTCTGTCCAACCCGGCTCAGTGTTTCCTCCGTTTCGTTTCGCTTTCGTACCAGAGCGCAAAGAAAGAGAGCGAGTGAGAGAGAGAGAGTGCAGTGAGTGGAAGTGAGAGAACGACTCAATACACACTGAGGCGACTCACTTGGCTCGGCTCGGATCAGTCCGCTCCAACAACACTCACAACACAGTTACGGCTCAACGGCTCAGCTCGTTACGGCTCAGTCTGTGCATCAGTCTGTGCTGCCTGCTGCTGCTGCAAGCGTTACGTTATGTGCGACGACAAGTGACGTGTGAGAAATAAAACATAACAACAACAACAACAGTACAAGAAGAACTACAACTACAACAACAGCAACTTCAACTTCAATTAAAACTAACCTCAACTCCGAATTAAGAACACAACCTCAAAGAACTCATTGAAAAAGTGCCAAAATGTTTGATGTCTTCGGCTCCGTGAAGGGGCTACTGAAAATCGATCAAGTTTGTATCGATAACAATGTATTCCGTATGCACTACAAGGCAACGGTAATCATATTGATTGCCTTCTCACTGTTGGTCACCTCACGACAATATATCGGTGATCCCATCGATTGTATAGTGGATGAAATTCCCCTCGGCGTGATGGATACCTATTGCTGGATCTACTCCACCTTTACCGTACCCGATCGTCTAACGGGCGTCACTGGGCGCGATGTTGTTCAACCTGGTGTCGGTTCACATGTGGAGGGCGAGGATAAGGTCAAGTACCACAAGTATTATCAGTGGGTCTGCTTCGTCCTCTTCTTCCAGGCCATATTGTTCTATGTGCCTCGCTATTTGTGGAAATCATGGGAGGGTGGACGCCTCAAGATGCTTGTCATGGATCTCAATAGTCCCATTGTGAATGATGCTTGCAAGAATGATCGCAAAAAGATATTGGTCGATTATTTCATGGGCAATCTGAATCGTCATAATTTCTATGCCTTCCGATTCTTTGTGTGTGAGGCACTCAACTTTGTCAATGTGATTGGACAAATCTATTTTGTGGATTTCTTCTTGGACGGCGAATTCAGCACCTATGGCAGTGATGTGCTAAAGTTCACCGAATTGGAGCCCGAGGAACGTGTCGACCCGATGGCAAAGGTCTTTCCCAAAGTCACTAAATGTTCATTCCACAAATACGGTCCCTCTGGCACGGTGCAGAAGTTCGATGGTCTCTGTGTGCTGCCATTGAATATTGTGAACGAGAAGATCTATGTGTTCCTTTGGTTCTGGTTCATCATCTTGAGCATATTGTCGGGATTCTCGCTCGTCTATCGCATCACTGTCGTCGTGGGACCCAAGGTCCGTCATCTACTCCTGCGCGCCCGTTCGCGTCTGGCCGAGAGCGAAGAGGTCGAGACGGTGGCGAACAAATGCAACATTGGTGATTGGTTCCTGCTCTATCAGCTGGGCAAGAATATCGATCCACTGATCTACAAGGAAGTCATATCGGATCTCTCACGTGAAATGGGCGGCGATGGGCCGACGAGCAAGCAGCGCTTTGAGGCCTAACCGAAGGAGGACGAGGAAGTGGGAGAAGAAGAAGAAGGTGATGGAGATGAAGCTGAAGAGAGACGTAGATGAAGCTGGAGAGAAGGAGTCGGAGTCGGAGACGGAGATGGGCAGCGTGCCAGCGGCCGTAAGTTGATACTCCTTCTACCTGCACCTCCATCCCCACCACCACACACCCCCCCTGCTACGACACTGTGCATCATTATCGATAGTTAAGCGATAGTATTACACACGATAGTTCTGCACACACACACACACACAGATCTTAGCTAGAGTGAGAGAGAAGAGAAGAGAAGAGAAAAGACCTTAGCATTAAAAAAAAAGAAAACTAGTTTGTAAGCCGATAACCGATAAACGATAAACTGCTTTTCACCTTTCCACCTTTAGTTGTATTATAATTTTATTATTATTGTCAATTTTTTTTTTGAACACAAACGAACAACAACAACAAAACGAGCATATCAATAAAACAAAAACAAAATAAGAAACTCACCACGCACTTGAGAGCGGGCAAAGAAAAAGAGCGAGAGCGTGAGCGAGAGAGGGAGAGAGAGGCCTTACGCACTGCTGGTCTTACGCGCTCATTTGAGCGTAACGCAAGCAGCGCGCGCCCTATTACGTTACACGTTGCGCAAGCGAGACACAGCGCATGCGCAGCGTCGGAAGCTGTTTGTCTCGCTCTCACACACACACACACACACAGACACATTCCTCAGTTTGTTCTTCTCATAGTTGAAGTTGGTGTGGGGGATTTTTCCCTGCATGTTAAACTGGTTTGACCAGCAGCAGCAGCACTGGGCAGCGCAGTCGACAAGTTCAGGGCGAGGGCAAAATGCTTTGGTGCAGAGAGAGAGAGAGCGATAGGGAGAGCGAAGGGGAGAGGGAGAACAAGAACAAGAGTTGAGCTACTTAATTAAGAGAGGTTTACTCGCTGGCGATGGCTGCGTGACACGACACAAGGCACGACAGGAAAAGGGGGAAAAAGAAAAACGGGAAAAGAGAAGAAAAGGGAGCAGATGCACTGCATAATACCCTGTAAAGAAACAAAGTAAGCAGACAAACTCATGAGTGGAGTGTGTATACCCTGTATTAGTACATGTTGCGCAGGTATATGTTTTTCAATAAATACCCTGTAAATTATAATATGCACATTATAAAAAACATATTTTACAGGGTGTCTATGAAGTTTTATTGGCATGTGCATCTTCTTACAGGGTATCTCTTAGTCTGATATGTATATCAGTGTTATGTATTGGCAAACTTACAGGGTATCTTTTAAGGTATCATTATCACACCATCTCGAACTAGTTCTTCTTGTTTTAAAGAATCCAGTGCCCTTTCCTTCCCCTTTTTGCCCACTTACAGGGTATCTTGCAGTTCGACTCCTACAATTTGTCTTCTTTTCGTGCCTTTCTAATCAGTTACCCTCTTCGCCCCCCCTTCCACTTGCTCTACTGTCAACATGTTTGCCATGTCAATGTGCTGTCCCCTTCTGCCTCTTCCCCCTTCCCACTCTTTCCCTACTTCACTTCCCTTTTTTTGTCTTCTTCATTGCTTTGGTTTCTTTTCTTCTGTCGTAATGGGCATACACACAATGTCAATTAGAAGTTAGGCAACTTGTAGAGCGACTCTCCCCCCACTCCCCTCTCCCTTTACCCTCCCCTATTCCCCTTCTTTATTCCCTTCCTATTCTCTTTCGTTTCGGCGCGCTAGTTTCGTTATCTTATCAAGAGCTCTCGCATAGGAGAGGAAGGGGAGATTGATAAGACGCAGCGCGGAAGATGCTGTCGCAGAAGGAGAGAGAGAGTGAGAGAGAGAGACAGAGGGCGATGTAATTAGCGCACATTCCTCTATCACACGATCATGCTCGACACACAGGTCACACACACACAAACACACACACTTACACATGATCATAGATCTGATAGATGACATAAATCTTTAGATCTTTCCATGGAAACCTCCCCACTGTGTGCTGTATAATTTGCAATTAATGCCAGAGCAAAAGCATAACGTGATGCTGTAATAGCAGATAGTAGATATACTCGACCAGTAAGATACCCTGCAGATGCTAAAGAGTTATAGAGATAGGTATATACATCTTGTATTGTATTACTTTATTATATTTGAGGTTATACAGTGCCCAATATGAAGTACTAGCACTGCAAGTTGACAGTTTGAATCATACTTTGCGGCTATCCACCTTCTTTTCTTACAATTGAACGATACTATCGTCGCTAGACAGTAGTATCCCACGCCTTTTGCTGCACACAAAATTAAATTGATTCCTAATCCAAGTAGACTTCTCTTTGACAATCTATATGTAGATAAATCTACATAATACTATCGACAAAACTATCGCATAAGCATCTGGTAACTTAACTGCCAATCAAATGTGCTTAAACAAAGCAGAAGTAGAGCCTAGAGTGTGGTTTGGCAAGTTATTCGAATATATTTTGAATAAATGGTGCCCTGTCTAGCCGATACTATCGCAAAGAAACCTTTCATTAATTTTTCATACATTTCTTAATAGAATCAAACTGCTTCTTCTCCACTTTGAATATTTTTATTTGTTTAGTGTCATTACAAAGCTCTTTTCTTTACCTGTGACCTCTCTATCCATACTATCGGCAAAACTATCGTATAGCCAAACTTAGCCTTCTTGCTGTGCCCTCGTGCACACTTTACTAATTGTAGGGTAGCTAAAACAGACAAATTGTGTGTTCCACGTAGATCATCATCATAATCAACAACAGACAGGCACACACTCACACACACACACACTCACACAGCAACACACACGCCACGAACTGCGACCGCCAATTTGAGGTATCAATGAATGAAGCCGCCACCGCCCCCGCCCTCGGACGGGCAACAAAACTGTCCCATAGATCAAACAAGAGATCAACGTGTGAGAAGTGAATACAAATGCGAATGCCACAGCGAGTACTCACACTCACATCCATTTGTATTCACATTCGCATTCGTTTCATGAATGAGAAATTGCAGCCTCCAAAAACAACAAAACAGAGAAACCTTTCGACACGCGAAAAACGAAAATGAAAACGTTCATGAAAAATGCTCAATTGTTTTTCCCGCTGTTTTTAGCTCTGTTGTTGTTGTTGTTGTTGTTGTTGTTGTTGTTGCTGTGCACTAGGCACGCACAATGAGTTGAGGAAGAAGCCGAGCTCAAAGTGAGTTAGTTTGGCTTATTTTTTACACATTTTCGTAGCTATTTTTTAATTGCATTAATTACTTTCAATTAGTTAAAGAAGCGAAAGAGGAAGGTAGAAAACAACATACAAAACATAATAGTAAACAAAAGAGCAAACAAAACAACAAGTCGAAGTAGGAGAAGTAGAGGAAGGGAAAACGTTGCGTATACGCAGGAGTGATTACGCATACGCAGCGTGGAAGTTGTATGAAGAGAAGCAACGATCAACAACAGTTTAAGGCAATTTAAAAAAAAAAAAAAATACAAATGTATGTGCGGTATTTTGATCACTCTGGGAATCAAAAGAACTTTTTCCTTAGAAGTCTGTAAATTAGTCTATTTATCAGTTAATATATATATGTATCTATATCTATATCCTTATCAGTCTATCAGTCTAAATAACAGTTTAACTATCAGTCTATATAGCAGTCTTAATAGCAGTCTTTATACTAGTTTTTTTTTTAGGTATATAGCAGTCTACATAGCAGTCTATATATAAGTCTATATCTGTCTGTATATCAGTCTTTATATTAAGTACTTTATACTATAGAAATTTTTCTTAATCTATCCGATTCACAGCTGATAAGTTCGATTATTAATGCCTGAAATTAATAATTAAATGAAAAAAACTAAGTTTTGTCCGTTCTCAGGCCAAAAATCACAACTTATTCTCAACTTACCTTATCAAACGCAGCTCTCACTGCAACTAAGCCCTTAAAATTAATTCAAATTTTTGCCTTATACACATTTAGTTCAACTTAATTTGATTCAAGCAGATCAAAAAGGGTTATTCTTGCAGAAGAATTCAATATAAACGAACTTTATCTAATGAAAACAACTTTATAGCTGAAGATCATCAAACTAAGCTCCTGGATAACTAAAGTTTGCAGTCTAAAGAGTTTGAAGATTTGCAGAAAATTCTGACTAATTGTAGATGTTTTTGCTCGATACATTTTCTCATTCATTCATTCATTCAAACATTTATTCTTTGAGTCATGCGACAATTGTTAGTAATTGTGAATAATTTGGAATTAATCATGAACGCTTCGCTTGAATGTGACAATTGAAAGTGCTTCAAATTAATCAAATATTCATCTCTCTCTCTCTCTCTTTTTCCTTTTTTCTTTTTGCAGTTGCACGCAGCCAACATGAAGGAGTAGGGGGCGTGGCCTTTGAGCTAATGACGTGCTAATTGAACACACACATATCAACGAATTCCACGGAAGAAGAAGGAGGAGCAGCAAGAGGAGACGCTTTGTGTTTCTGGTGATTTTGCGCGACTGCAAAACACTTGAATACACAACAACAACAATAACAATAACAACAATACTAGCCACAACATACACACGCACACACACACATCCCCTAAACTGGCAGCTGTTAGACAGAAGAGAAGGACGAAGAGAACGATTAGAAGAAGTAGAAGCAAAAGAAAAGACAATCATTGAACAGGCAACAGGAACTAACTAAACAAAGACAGAGAAAGAAAAGTAGAAAGACAAACTAAAAAAAAAGGGATAAGAAAAGCAAAGTGAAAATACTTTTTTTTTAAATAGAGGAAAATATTTTTTATACAGCATGCTATATACATACAACCCTCCCACACACACACACACCCCACACACATCTAACCCCTACCCATACCAGACATACGTTTAGATACAGCGCCGCGAATGTATCTAGATACATTTTGAATGCCACACGCGATTTATATTTATGCTAAGAGTTGTGATCATTGATTAAGCAGTTTATAAAAGTATAAACCTTATAAACGAAACTAAATATCGTAATAAACGAAAAACAAATGAAGAAGAGAAAAAGAAGAGAAGATGGACAAAAGTAGAAGAAGAAAGCACAGACACACAACAGCAACAATAATAACAATAATACCAACAACAATAACAATACAATTTTAATTATATATATTCGTATTCAATTTTCGATTTGCGATTAATTTTTATATATATAATAATAACGATGATTCTTTTTTTTTTATCGTCACTCTGCAATTTTCGCCAGCAGCAATTTTAGTTGTAATTTTTTTTTGTGTTTATTCCAATTCAAGCATACATATATATATACATATATATGTATATATCATCATATATATAATTTTCTATATAGCATTTATTTGTTAGTTCTTAGGCGATTTTAGTTTAGCGCAATTTTTTTTTGATAAACAAAACGAAAAAAAAAACAAACTTGGAATAATATTTATAAATTTTAACAAACGCTATATACGATTTATATATATATATATTTGACGATATATGCTATAGCATAGATCGTGTGAAAGACTCAAAAGCAATATCTAAATGAAGGTTACTCCGATTTTGAAAGGAATTATCTATATATATATATATATAGTCTATGAGAATACATGCTGTAAGTGCGCACATCTGCTTGATCTATATATTTGTATTTTGTAATCGATTTATCGATAAACTATCGAGATGCGCCACAGGCCATAGGCTAAGATACAATCCAATCCATATTATTTTTAATGAAGCGATTTTTGAATAAAGAGGAACAACAACAAACCGAAAAAAAAAACAAAAATATACATATATTGACAATGATAAACATTTCTTCAGTGGGTTTCTTATCTCGCGTGTGAGTACCAGTGGAGGAGGGGGGCAGGTACCTGCCGTGACTCTGGTTGCGCATGCGCAAACACAGCAAGTGAACTCCGGGAATTGAACCTGAAATCTTAAGTATACCCCGACGTGGGCAATAAATCTAAGCTGAGTGTTGAATGGGGAAGTCGAAGGGAGAGAAGGTAGTGCGAGTTATGACAGAGCGCACTGGAAATACCCTAGAATACAGGGAGAAGAAGGTGCAGCCTGAAGTTCTTTTACTTTAGAAAATGTTGCACAATGATAGCTAATATATCATTTTGATTCTTCTTTAACTTTATCAAATCTTTGACTATTAATGTCTTCTATAACTTGTTTCAAAGCTTAACTCATTACGAACATTTGAGGCAAATTTCATAAGCTCAGCTAATAAATTCTCTTGGATATAAAGCAAATCTTGAAAGTCTTGAAATTTTTTTGGCTCAGTTTTACTTCGAAGTATATTTGACAGCGTTGTAACAGATTATAATTTTGAGTTTTCCCATGTATACCCTCTCTCTCTCTGTGTGTGTGTGCGACAGTCGAGTGAACACCCTCCCTGGGGCCTATCAGAATTATCTAAAAAGTAATAAATCCAAAAATAAACAACGCATTGCTGGAAACACTTCAAAGGTTGCCTTGTGGCTTTGTCGACGACTTTGGCGTTGGCTTTGCTGTTGATGATGGCGTTTCGTAGGCTTGGCAAGCAGTACAGCAAGTAAACAGTACAGTGAGCGCAGGCTTGAGTGAGTAATGAATATAATAGATAGTAACTATGGTAGAGCAGGACCCTCCTTAGCGAGTTTGTGCTGTGGCAGTACCTTCATTATTTGTTTGCACTACAAATTGCTTGGCAAATATTTAATATTTGTCAGTTCTTAATAAATATTTGAGTAACTAGTTGTGTCTAAAGAGTGTCTACTGTACCTACAAGAAGGTAGCTTGCTCTGACTCTCTTTGAGACCTTTAACATCTTTTACCTTTTGTTTAGATTAAACTGAATGCTAAGTTGGCTCAACTTTCAGCTCTTTCTTTCTTTGTTTTTCTCTCTCTTTCACTACTAGCGAGTGCCTACTGTGCCAGCTGTTTGCTGTCTTGTACTTGGAGCCTCGCTGGATGCCAATGAGCTGACAGATGCAGCCCGTCCGGCTCTGCCAACACGTGTCTTCTAATCTTTTTGGCTGACTCAAGACTTTGTCAGGGCTCCTCAGAGAGCGAGAAAGAGAGAGAGAGGGGGGGGGGGGAGAAGTGTATTCATGTTTGCAACTGCAACTCGACACGTTCCGTTAGCTGACCAAATAGTTGTACGAAATCTCACGAGTAGCAATATCCGATTACAACTGCGCACTCCTCCTCGATCGCGTCCACTCGTGCCATTTTATCGATTCGCTTTATTTGTTTATGCGGGGGGAGTTTTCGCTCCCCTCTTCCTCCTTCCTTGCACTCCACACACACACACACACACACATTTTCCAATTCGATTGTCGCCGACTTACGCCTGATGTATGCCAAACTCGCTTGAGTTTGCCTGTAACTCAGCAGTTTCAATTTCCAGCCTGATGAAACTAGCTATATCAATAGATAGTAAAGTCAGCTTAGCATGTATAAGGCTTGCCCACGATTTCAAATATGTATGAGTTGTCTAATTACTGGAGCAGTATCCGTACCAAATTTCGTAACTCTAGCACCTACAGAGCTCAAGATCTCTTGGGTTTTGTAGACAGAGTTATGAAAGTGTTTGTGACTTTTTAGTTTTTTATGCCCTAACTTTTTTAAAGAACTACGGTTCTTATTTGTTTGCCATGATATTTTATTCCCAAATGTTTTAAGAAAGCCACTATATGCTATAGTAGATACTAAGTTTGATATACGATGTAGTAGTATACCATATGGTGTATCTCAGTCACTGTGTGCATATTATTTGCTTGATTATGGGGTGTTTACTTAATTTTGGTTGCGCTAGAATTTTTTTTGCAGGCTGCGTTTGCAGCCAATTTTTGCAGACAACAGAACTTGTCTTGCCTCGAACAGCAGCTAGTTCCACTGCCACTGGTGTGGCTGCTGCTGCCACTGCTGCTGCGGCTGCTGCTGCGGCCACTGCTGTGGCCACTGCTGCTGTGGCCACTGCCACTGAAGCGGCTGTTGCTGCGCCTGCTGCTGCTGCTGCTGCGGCTGTGGCTGTGGCCAGGCAAAACCGCTGAAGCTCTCTTGGCAAGGTGCGCGATTTACAGCAGCTCCTTTGGGTCTTCCGTAGGAGATCATGTGTCGGGGTTTCGCATTACGACGCGCCTTTGCCGCACTCATATGCAGCTTGGGCTTGAAACTTGCCGATTTCCTTTCCGACTTAGACCTCATTTTGTTTGCATGCAATTTCCTTGATTTGGTTTATTTAAAAAAATATACTTTTGTTTGTTTTGGAAAAAATAAAAGGAATTATTGAAAAATTAAAGTTATTTTAGATTTTGTTTCCGTTGAGAGTGAACTTAAAATGAATAGAATTGACTAGAATTCAGAGCTGGTTGCCTTCGAGTCGGTTCAGAGCCGACTTCGATCAACAAAAATTTGAGGGATTTGAAAAGCATGCTAGATTTGTTGGGACACTTGAGACCTTATAAGGTGTGGAAGACGTTATTCCTATCTTCTCTACTGCAGTTTGACCTACACAAACTGGGCATTTCAATTGGCTTTCCTAATATAGATTTAGCGTCATAAATACTACATATATTTGATGATATGTTGCACAATTCTTCCAGCTAATAATATAAATATATTACTTACGTAATGCCTATGGTAAATTTGCTTAGGTTGCGTTATCAAAAGGCACCTGATGCAGTTGCATCTGTTGTAATCTGAAGCGTGTTATCAACCCGTTGAAAGTAAACGAAACGAAGTTTAAATACCCTGTAAATTTTGGAATAAAAGAGGAAGAAAGTACCTAAAGGCAAAGAAAGAAGGATCGGCTATAAAACGGGGAGAATTTTGAATTTTCTTAAGATAATTATAAAGGGATTAAAATCAGAAGAACGGAGTAAGATAAGAGATGAATAAATTTGTCGAGTTGGAAGAAAGACATAAAGAAATAGATATAAGTAAGACAATAGAGTAGATCGGATGGTGATTAAAGAGAAATACACGTAAACTAGTTAAGGTGCAGAATAATGGATCGTTTTGAGATCTAAGAATAATTGTTTAGAGACCTATGGAGAATCCCTTAGAGACCTAAGAAGAATTGTTTAGAGACCTAAGATGAATCGTTTAGAGACCTAAGAAGAATCGTTTAGAGACCTAAGAAGAATCGTTTAGAGACCTGAGAAGAATCGCTTAGAGACCTAAGAAGAATCGTTTAGGGACATATGAAGAAGTATAGTTCAGTAGATCTATTAAAGGTTAAAAGGAACAACTTCACTTGATAGTGTCGTAAGGTGAATGGGAGATTGGAACATTCTTAGAAGTTGAGTATGGTGGTGTATTTACTATAAAAACCTTAAAAACTTCCCAATGAATGCAACTACCCACTCTACCTTAGGGTATCTCTGGCAGGCAATTGAATTGATGTGGAAAGTGTGGCAATTGACCAGGCAACCTGATACTGCTCTGCCTCGTCGCCCCTTCCTCCTCTCCCTTCCCCCACTCCCCCTACTGCACCTAATGCTGCATTGCAAACTGTCAGAGAGCAACTGAGGCAATGTCTAAGGCAAACATGCAGCCAGAGACAATGTGTGCGACGATTGACCAAGCAAATTAGCATATCAAATTGAATTAGGCGCTGCAATTGTCCAGGCGTGCCCTCAATAAATAAATAAATAAATAAATATTACGCCACACAAGAGAAGAGCGAAATTCAACTGGGTTACAAAACTAGTAAAGATGATAACCAAAGGGGGGGAAAAGAGAAGGGCAAAGGGGGCCCAGGGGTCAATAGCTGGCTAGAATATGCAATTGGAATGTGAGAAATGCCAACGACTTGAGGCAATTGAGGATCGGCCTGGAAGAAATTGAACTAGAAAACGATCTTGGACTAAATTTAGAATCGATATATATTGTGAGTTAAGAACTGTACAAAGAGCAAACTTGGCAGTCATTGAAATTAATGATTAAACCAAATGATAGTCAGGTTTCAGCTGAGTAGCTGGCAAACTGTATGAAAGAAAGAGAAAGACAGAGAGGGAAAAGAGTCCAGCAGAAAGTGATGGGAAGCATTTTTGAGACTGCTTAAAAAAACGATTACACAGATCGTTCTCGTGTAGATGGAGCCTCTCTGTCAACCCATACAAATGTATATATATCATATATATATGTATATATCTCCCTCACTGTACCCGTGCTGACCTTGAGCTTAGTGTCATTTCGTGGCAAAGGTCAATGCGAATCAAACAAATGCCGCCGACTAAACTGGCAAATGAATTGTAATTTTAATTCAATCTAAACAAATTGTATGCGCGAAACAAAAGTGGCGACCTCTAGCGGCGGCGGCGGTTGCAAATTGCATAACATGATCTGTATCTGGCATAGGGTGTATCTATCTATGTTTATCCCGTATATAGAGTGAGGGAAAGAGAGAGGAAGATACACTGTATTTTAGACATAATTTATTTATTTAGAGCCCGTTTTGGCGTATACCCTTTAAACAGGAGGTGCATGGGAAGGGGTATGATTGGAAGGGAAATGAGTTCTATAGGAATTTGTGCCCGCTTAACCGTATACCCTGTAGAGGGAAGGCAAAGAGTATGATAGAGGGAAGTCTCTTCTTGTTATCGAAAATGTCTTTTGATGGTGAATAAATTTAGGCTTTTTCCTTTTTTACAGGGTATCAACTTTGCTGTACACCATCTTAGTGAAGAGCCTTCTCACTTGTTGATCGTGTTTTTTTTTTTTTCTCTCTGGGTTTTTTGTGGGCTCGTCTTTTGTCTTTGTCATTCGTTTGTCAGATTTATTGTTATCGTTTTTATTTTCAACGTTTGTTCCCCTTCGTTGTTTATTGTCTCTCCTCGTTGTTTGGCGAACTGACAATTTGCTGTGAAATGCAAACAAAACTTGATCCCAGCTACCCATCTAGTATATGTGGTAGTACCCCCTATGGCTACCCAACTATAGCTACCCAGTTCCCGGTTCATCAGTCGCACCAGTAAACGCTCAGCGCGAAATCCGCAATTCGCAGCTTTGTATAGTTCCCATTTGGGGTTCAAATCTCCCCGAAAGGGTGCACAGATGTGATCACTTGACAGACCCATTGAATACCACGGCTTGTGTAATCAATAATTGGGCTCTAATATGACCTATTTTGTTCATTTTATATATGACCTAATTTATATTTATTTTGAGTTTTAAAATAAGGTTTATTTTGGGCAATGGGAACGGGAAACTGTTCTATATTTATACTTAAGCTGATCTCAATACTTTTTCAAACATTCAACAATATACTCGTATTCTAGTTATTCCATATTTAATTAATCAGATTTATATAGTACTTAAATATACTATAGTATATGTAAATATATATACTATATATACCTCAACAGAGCCCCTAAGTATTTAAGTTTATAACCCAAGTTTACTTAATTATAGTTATATTCTTTTTACGACTGAAAAATTATAGTGCTTTCATTGGAGTCCGATTTACAACAGTGCTTTAGAATAGTCTCTGCGTAAGCTGTGAATATGTATGTATATTATTAGACAAAATATTTGAAAAATATTTCCACAACTGCAAGGATTAAAGTCCAATATCTTCTGTCGATTTCAACTGCCACATCTGTTGCAAGGCTTATAGAAACCTCAAATGATATAGATATCTATGCTCTGCCAGCTTCAGCGATTCTTCCCTTGCCGACTTCAAATGCAAATATTTCACTATCTATATCTCTCTAGATTATAAAGATTGTACTATTATCTTGAGGTCTGCACAATATCAGTGATATAGAAGCGCAGATAATTCAGTTATGACTAAGAGTTGGCGTAACTTGCAGGGGATTCTCTTCTCTGATTTGATTTCTCGCATGTATTCTATATTTTTAATATTTTTATGGACCTGTCTCTCACAGTTTTATGGGCTCTACAAATTGAAGTTATTTTGTTTGTTATCCGCTCATAAATCAGTTAATTAAATTAGAAGCGCTCTCTCTTTCCCTCGCTCTCTCTCTCTCTCTTCATATTTATATTTGCCTTTGCTATCGATATCATAATTATTATCATGTGGCATCGAAAAAACATATATCAATCCATTTTAAACACATTGATTAGCATAGCACTGATATCGTTGCTTCCCTCACATTCCCTTGCTGCTCCCTTTGCCCTGCTATGTCTGGTGTTTATCATCGCAACCGACTTTGTATGCAAATCCCCAAGTTTTGATTTTGTTTTCCCCCCTTCTCTTTATTCTCTGCTCAGTTTTTTGTTTATAACTTGTCAACTTTGTCGCGCGTAATTAGTGCACAATGAGTGCGATCACTGACGCACATATGCGAAAGTTCCCAGTATACCCCGATCTGCCCTCCCTCTCTCTTTCTGTCTGCCTGCAGACATTCCTTTCTGCTCTCTTTGTCTCTCGACTGTGCCACAAACACAATTCCAGTTTGCAGTTCCATTTCTGCTGCTGCTCATCCCTATCCAATCTATATATATATATATATGTGTATATATATAGTGTGTATATATTCCTATCTGATGTTCTATCTGAGCCAGCTATGCCTCGTCAAATGAATTGTGTGTGTGTTGTTGCTGTCTCGCTCTGTCGCTCGGTTCAGTTCTTGCGGAAGTTTCAATCGTTTTTAATGAGCCTTACAACGAGATCGGCGTGCAAAGGCGTCGCTAGTGCTGCGCTGCTCGACTAGCTGATACCCTGTAGGGGCACATATGAGTAGCTAGGCTCATTGGGCACCTATATACCAAATATCATTGGCCGAGAACTGCAAGTTGCTGAGTTAGGATCGATTTAATATAAGAAGATTTTTTAAGAAATTCACAAAAAAGAATTTTCTCTAGTTTATTAAGCTGCACTGTGCCATATGCAAAAACATGCATTTATATATATATATTTTCTTAAGCTTCTGTCTACCATCAAGCACACTCTACTCCCTAGCACTTACAGGGTATGCACCGTCAATAGCAGAGGCGTCGTCGTCGACGCGGCAACGTCTGTCGTTGCAATTTAGCGTGTGGATCTCATGTGCCCCATGACCGTTCCCCTCTTTTTCCCCTTCTCTCTCTCTCCCCTTCTCTCTCTGTGTGTGTTTGGGGCACAATCAGCGTTTCTAATTAGCCGACCAGACGCTTATTAGACTTTGAATTTTTCGGACAAAGGCTTCAGGTTTCTGTTTCTGCTTCAGTTTCGATTTCGTTTCGAGTTTCGTTTTTCGGCTTTGGTTTCAGCCTGTTGCAGCAGCAGTGGCAGCAGCAGTTGCAGCTTGGACTACGCCTAAACTTTCGCAACAACAACAATACAAAACAACAATAGTTACAACAATAACTGGGCAAACAATTTGGAGAGGCGAGGCGAGTTGAGTCGAACAACAAGTTGCACAAATGATTATTGAACGCAAATGCAATCGCACGATTCATTGGGCAAACAAACAAAGTAAACAGAAACACAGAAACAGAATGCAATGCCAAACAGTTGCAAGAGGGAATGGGAGTGATGAAGGGGAAGAAGTGGGAAAAACTTAATATGAAAACGAGACGAAGTTTGCTTGTTAATGATAAATGCATGTTCGCTGTGCTACCCTAACCCACTGGAGAGTCTACTGCCTGCTTTCAGTGGCTTGCTCAGAGCTACAGTAGTCATTGGATAAGAGAAAGAGAGAATATTTAAGAAGTTAGTGTAGTTTGCTGAGTAGTTACAGTGCCATTTAACTAAATGTTTTGCGAGCTTGAAGAGTTTTTAGAAAGTTCTTTGCAAATAAAAATGATAAACACTGACATCGCAAGGACACTTTATAATCCCTATTATGTGCTTCATAAAGTACAGTGAATCCTTTTGAATTGCATTGACAACATTCACAGCAGTTCTATATATTTGTACGTTTTCAATTCTATATATTTTTTGGCTAATTTCAATTGATTTTTTCAATTTCTTTAGACTTAAGGTGCAGAACTGCGTAGATCTTACTGATTCGTACTAATTCTTTTGCTATAAATATATTTAGCTAGAACAAGCACAGTGAAACATGTTAAATTTTATAGACAACATATAAAATAAAAAAAAATAAAAGTTAGTGGCTTTCTTCAAAATAGTTTTATCTAAATGAAACTCAATAATATAATCCGAATTTGACGCAACAATAAAAATATTTCTTCGGAGTCTAGAATCCTCTAAACCATTCTAATATTTATATTATTGTTTATATAATGCATTTATAATTTGTATATATATAATATATATTTGTTACCAAACATCTCTATCACAGTTTGGTATATTTTCCAGTATATAAATAATACCAAAAAGTGTATGGCAACGTTGTGTGAGTGCCCCCAAAGCAAAGTAACCTCAGCAAACAAATGTGCAAAGCACAAAGATGCATTTGTTGTTATCTCCCCCAGCCCTCGAGGGCATTCAAAAGGGGCGTGGCTGTAGTTGGAGCATGCACTAGCAGTTAGTTGAAATCACTTAGCACACACACAAACACACACACGCGCAACACGAGTACAGTTTGCACAGCATATGATGAAATTGGAGCGCAACGAAGCTGACTTCAAACGGGGGAATGCGATCCCAAGGGAGGAGAAGAAGGGAGAGGGGGGGGTGGTAGGGAAATGGGAGGGAGTGTGTGAAGTAGGGAGTGCACTCAACTTGTGCTTGGGTTGGGTTGCATCGACCGTTTTGGGGGCGCGTTAATTGGCCTAACTAACCGATTTGGGTTAGTTGCACCTGTGCAACTGTTCCCCCCACATTGTTACCCAACACTGGCTGCTAAAAGTTAATGCACACATGGTTAGCAATGATAATAGTGCTCAAAAGAATTGTTATAGCAATTTATTTGCTAGAGAAAACTGTAGGTAAATGTTAAATAAATAAGATGATTGAATTCTCATGCATATCTTCGTTCTCTTGTGGCCTCTTTTAGTTTTTTTTAGTTTTTAGTTTTTTAGTTTCTGTTCAGTGTTCAAGATCTGTTTCTAAATAGACTCATCTACAGTAGGAAATCTTCCCCCCCTAAATGAAATCCTTCAACATCAAGTTCTTATTCAAAAAAGATTCATCTAGAGCAGCAGCAATTCTTCTTCTGCTTAGGGCACTTCAAGAGAATCTTTTATCCCTCAAACCCTTGTAATGTTTTCTTTTAAACGATCCTTGACAAGAATTCTGCAGAAAAGAACGCAGACTGGAAGGAGAACAACGAGACAGAGACAAAGAGAAAGAGAGAGAGAGAGAGAGAGAGAAATAGACACAGAGAGGGAGGCAGAGTGAGGGGGGAGGGAGGACACGAGCGGATTTCCAAACCAGTTTCAAGTCAATGTAAAAATTCAAATTGAACTTTGCGATTATCATATGCAAATCTGAGTACCCCTACACACTATGTGTGCGTGTGTGTGTGCTTGACTAAATGTTAACGATTTCAATAATGACTCTCAATTGTTGTTGTTGCTTTTTCACACACAATTATCGCAGCACTTGACGCGCCTTAATTGCTGCGGGCCACAAAAAAAAGGCAACAAAAAAAAAACAAAATAACAAAAAAAAAACACACACGATCCAAATTAATTAAATATTTAATATTTTGAATAAATTGATTTAACACATTAACAAAGCAAAACGGGTGCTAAGACTGTGGGAAAATTGTTGAGAAGGAGAATTGAAAGAGGAAAGTAAATGAAGCAAAAAAAAGTAGAAATTTGGAGTAAATATAAAACAGTTTTTTAATGTTGAAAAAAGGAAATTAGGGGAACAAATTCAGAAACATTTTTAAAATGAATTAAATTATTTTAATAATATATTGGAGTTTTCATAATTGAAAATATGTTGGAAAGGGATATTGAAATAGAAATGAAAGAAATATAAGAACATTTTTGAACATGTTTTAAATGATAAATTTTAAATCATAAAATAAAATCTACTGTAAAAATCTAGAAAAAAGTGGAGGCTAATTTAAGAATTTGTACTATATTTTTGGAAAAAAAAATACGTGGAAAACAATTTGGAAATCGAATGACAGAAAAAATTGCAATGAAAAATTCAAAATCGATGGGGTAAAACGAAAGACTTACGCAACGAACTTGCCGCCGCCTGTTGCCCGTTGCGCTTTGCTTTGCTTCTACTCTGCTGCTTCTACTCTGCTGCTTCTACTTCGATGTTCGGTGCTCAATGTGCAGGAAGAAGAGGAGAAGTGGCAGGGGGGGGAAGAGGTTGCACAGCATGTGGCATGCCACATGCCGAGGGTTTTTGGTCAGCTACAGTCGCCTTTCCCACGCTTGCGATTTGGGCCGAGTGAGCAAGCGAGAGAGAGAGAGAGGAACAAGAAGGAGATACAGAGAGAAGAGGCACAAAGAGAGAGAGAGAGAGGAATAGAGAAGGGGGAGAGGTAGAGAGGTGGAACCGCATGACGTATCCTCGCCCTGGTGGCGCTTCTCGGCTACCGTTGCACGCCGTCGCCGCAGCGCGCCCAGCACTAGACCCAAACCACAAGCACCGCAAAAAAAGGCTGAAAAAAAGCCAACAACATAAAACGGCCAAAAGCGCAGGCCGTCTCACCAAGAGGCCACAAACCGGTTGGCACAGACAAAAATGCAGCAAGCACATGGGGCAGATGACTAGGGGCGAGTGTATATGTTTATATATATATATAAACACTATATATATACATATATATATGTATATATAGTATATAGCATACTGCATACTGTGGCCAAGATGAAATCAAGTTTTGCATTTCCATTTGGATTTATCGCGTGGTTTGTTGCCAGGCGAGGCCGCCGCAGTCGGCGCTCCGGAGTTGACTTGCAACTTGATTTTCAACAAGATTCTGCAGCCAGTTTGCAATGATGGCGACGCGTTGCCAATGCACACACACACACACACACATACAAATATACTGTAACACACACACAGACAGTTACAGACACTCTCTAAGCATGCATTAAACATTATTGGCCGCCGCTTTTTGACATACATAAAAAAGTTAAACGAGTGGGCAACAGTGCAGGCAGTGCAGGCAGTGCAAAACGAGCTCAAGCGTCGACTGTGGTATACCCTGTAAATGTGTGCTATACAATAACAGTTATAAGAGATTTCGTTTGTTTTTTAGATCAATAAACATATAGAAATATATAAAAAATATAAACAGTTCGGTGAAATTCTTTCTCTCTTCACTGTGTCTCTTTCCTTGAAGTTAATCCCGATTTGCAGATGATCTAAGTGCTTCTCTAGATCTTTAGCTCTGTTAACTGTGCCTGGTTTATCATGAAATTTGTTCTATAATGAGCAGACACCCCTATCTATATGTTAGTTATGTCTTGTAAGACTCTACTTACAGGCACACTTAGATATCCTAATAATACTCAACATAACCCTACTTTAATTAAACTTTGCCTCATATCAGTTTTACAGCACACTCTATATATATAATTCCCAATTTGCGACATAACCTCAAATCAAATCTATATAGAAATTAAATAAACTCACAAATCAATGCTCCTTTCATGTCAATAATGCTCTGCGCACATCATTAACTGATTTCCTACCTTACCAAACTCTATTTCGGGTTATTAACATGTTACAATGTTTCATATAGCTTAAATCTTGCGAGTATAACCTCAAAAATGAATATTTTCCTGTGATTTCTTCCCATTTATGAATTTTTGTTGCATCCTAACTTCCCTTTCGCAAATTAACAGCATGTTATGCTACGTATAAGATTAATCGTTCGAGTATAACCTCAAAATGATGGGTTTTTTCCCAGTTTCCCCTTATAATACTCAACATAACCTCACTTTGATTAAACATCGCCTTATTTCAGTTCCACAACACACTTTATGGCATAACAAACAGTAAACAAAAGATTGGGGAGCAAAAAAAAATGAGAGTAATCGTATAATATATAGTCATAATGATAGAAATATCAGTTACAGTTAGAATCTTGAACTTGGCTAGGTTGATGTACACTTAATTAAAGCTTAATCGAGAGACGCGACTGTTGACGTGGGCGTTGTGGGCGTGGCTACATGCGCACCTGGAATTTGCCAGCTTTGGTTAGATACTTGACACCCTTGAAGGGTTTGTACTTTTCCCCGTACATGTCCAGGCGATTGACCTTTAACCCGGAGACGGCAAGCTGTGAGATTTGGAATTGCACATTGATGGATGGGTTCGCATCGATATTGGCGCTGCCCGGCGTGATGGAGACCTGCAAAAGAGGAGGGAGAGATAATTTAACATGTGGAATCCATCTAGAACCGCCTCCTTTCGTCCCCCTCCTTACCGTGCCACGTATGTTGGGCAGCTTGGAAACATCGATGCGTCCCACATCCCAGGAAAGCGTCTTGCTGACCGAATCGAACGTGTATTTGCCCTGATTGGGTGTGAGAATGCAGTTGAGCACACACCTGGGCATCGTCAGTTCCAGCTTGACCTTGTCCACAGTGCGTCCAAGTGTGTTACGCGGTCCAATGGTCAAGTCGAGGCGACCCTGTTCGCCAGTCTTGATGGAGAAGTTGTGCCTGATGTAGATGGGAATGGCCACCACAGACTGCGAGCTGATGTGGTAAGACATGAGGCGGAAGTTGCCATCGGGCGGAATGAAGGAGAGCAGACGCTCTGCTTCCCAGCGCTTAAAACGCACGCACGGATGGAATGAGACGTCGTCGAAGAGGCGAGGATTCATGAAGGAGAGCGTGAGGTCCGGCATTCCAGACAGTTTGATGCAGCAATCGATCTGCAGAAGGAGAACATGAATGGAGCAGAACCAAAAGGATGGTTATGAAGGGAGTTGAAGCAGGAACAGGAGGAGGAGAAGAAGATTATCATTAATTACACATTTCGAATTCATATCTGCGGACTACTCACATGCCCCTGTATCTCGGCAAACACCGTCGAGCCCGACTTGTCAATGATGGCGTCCACTTCCTCAATGACATCGAAGTAGGCTTCGTTGTTGGTATATCGCACTCCACTGCGACGCCATGGAATCGCTGACAATTGACCTGAGGGCAAAATGGTGCTGACACTGCATAGACAATGGATTAGTAAGAGTACTCAGAAGAGAAAGGAAACCAGACTCACTTGCTCTTGCCCGTCACGGTGTTCGCAATGGTGCGCAGTATGTTCGGGGGCTTGATTAGCTCCTTGAGTATATTACTCTCTGTGGACAGCGGGAAACCGTTGTCCAGCATCTCATCGAGCAGCTCATAGACCACCACATAATTGTCCTTTATCACAGACTCCGAACAATCACCGAAGTAATCCTGGAATGTGTCAACAACGCGATGCAGAAATTCGATGACGAACAATGGAGGCACCTCCTGCTTGCAGGCAGCCACCAGGGACACACTCTCCCGCTGCACGGTAATTAGGTAGTAATGAGGCGTGGCTATCACGGGCGGCACATCCTGCAGAAGAAGAGGGAGGGAATGAGATATAGAGAAGTGGACTTGGGAAAACTCTTCCTGTGGCTACTCACGTAGGGTGCGGCACGCTGGGCGTCGAGAAAGTATTCACATACAGACCGGGAGACAACGGAGCGCCAGTGCTTTTCAAGGAAAACTTCTCTGAAATTTGGGGAAAGTCAATAGAAATTTCATTGTTTATTGTTGTTGTTGTTCCTAGCATATGTTGCCACAGTGTGCGCTGCTTACCCGCTGCTGTTTACTATGAACAGGCTGTGTATCATATTTCCTAGGTTTGAATTAGCTCTGCATATGCTTGTATCGATTGCCTTTTTGCAATAAATTAAAATGTTTACGTGTTTAATAAATAGAAATACTAAACAAACGTAGAAGACAACGTAAAGCTAACATACGCTGCTAAAACCTAACAGAGCTAAGGGAGTTTAACAGCGAGCCAAGCGAAATATACTAAGAAATATCGATATGTTTCGTGCGCAAGTAATCGGCTGTTAAAACGTGAGAGACACGTATAGAACAAGATAAACTTAAAATAAAGTTAACTATGTAACGTAATAATATGAATAACAAAATAAATAAAATAAATATTATAACAACTCTGTTAATTTAAGATAAATATTTGCTTAACATTAACAGCTGCTCAAAAAAGGAGCAATGTACATACAATACATTGCCGGCAAATGTTAATAACAGCGAATAGGCGACAGAGTGTGCCGCCGAACAGCTGTTCACAGCATAACAAGTTTTAAAGGAACTAAGTAGCGCAGGTGCGTTTGGAAAGAGAGAAGGCGGCATCTAAGTTGTTTTTCTGAGTTTTATCATTCGACAACAGTACAGCTGTAAATAGCAATAGTTTCAAAATTTAGTTAGTTTAAAAAAAAAAAAAAAACATTATTATTTAGATACGTGCCACGTGCAGAGGCTTCCAAACAAAGAGAATTTTGCTGGGTCCGCCTTACATAATCGCCCGATGACTTTACAGAGCAACGTCGTGAGAAGATTCCTCGACAATTGGCCTGGTAAGAAACGTTTGGGTGTCTATCGCTTCCTGCCCATATTCTTTGTGCTCGGCGCGGCCTTGGAGTTCTCTATGATCAATTGGACCGTCGGCGAGACGAATTTCTGTGAGTAGAATCCTTTCCTGATCCACTGCAGCATACTAAAATTTCCTTTGTCTTTCCCTGCCCAGATCGTACCTTCAAGCGACGACAAGCTAAGAACTATCTTGAGGAGCAGCAGATGCGTTTGCAACTGGAGCAGCAGCAGCAGCAGCAGCAGCAGCAGCGACAAAACGAGAGTGAACCAAAGAATTAACTGTAGCACTCTCAAATCCCCCCTCCTTCCCCCCACTTCAGTCATGCCTGCCGGTGTCTCCTGGTCCAAGTACATGAAGTTCATGGCAAGCGCCCTGCTGGCCATGATGGCCGGCTCCCAAGCTGTGCACATGTACTACAAGCCGCTGGACGATCTGCCCACGTATATCGAACACGAACGCAACACACAGCTGCAGCCCGAGGACGTGGATAACCACGATGAGTTACCCAAGAAATGAGGTTCCAGCTAAGATTAAGACTAAAATTAAGTTCAAATTTATTTAATATACAGACAACCCACTAAGAGAGAGACAGGAGATGGTGAAAGAGAGCTGGGATGGGAAACAGAAAGAAAGGCTACCTTTCAATCTACTCCGATTGTTCCTCTGCTAGTTGTATAGCAACTCAGTCGACTCGGTTAGGGATTCTGTTCAAGATTAGATACACCTTGTGTGGGGTCTGCATGCGTATAAAAATGAAGAGAGGGAGATGGAAGATTCTTCATCACTTTGCAGTCATCTCAGAGAGAGGGAGATGGAAGATTCTTCATCGCTTTGCCAGCATCCTGTCGTGCACCTTGCCATGATTCTTGAGGCACGTCTGCTGCCTGAAGGCCTGTCCACAGATGTCACACACATAGGGCTTCTCCCCGGTGTGTATGTACTCATGGTGCCGCAGGGTCTTCCTGGAGGCAAAGGACTCGGCACAGTATTTGCAGGCAAAGGGTTTCAGCTTGAGATGCACGGCGCGTATGTGCGCCTCCAGCTCGAACTTGCGGGCAAAGAGACGTCCGCAGTGCTCGCACGGCATCTTCTCGGCATTGTGCATCAGCATGTGCTGCACCAGCATAAAGCGCTTGGCCATCCTCCGGCCACACACCTTGCACTCGTGCAGCTGCTCCACCTCCAGCTGTGCCGCGTGCTTCTGCAGCGTGTGGTACTTGAGGGTGTAGCGGGAGTGGAACTGTTTCTGGCAGATGCTGCAGTCGTAACGCTCGTGGTCAATAGCCTCCGCCTCCGCCTTGGTGGGATGCTTGGTGCGCCGATGATACTTGAGATTCGCTGACTGATTGAAGCTGGCCCCGCATTGTTCGCAGATGTATTTGCGTGCCGTCAGAGCTGCGCCTTCTGCTTCCGAGGGCGGACTGTGCTTGATCCGCTTGTGCTTCTGCATGGCGATGCTGGAAATGTAGACGCGATCACAGCCAGGATGATCACAGGGATAGGAGCGCACCTGGGTGCCATGGATCTCCTTGATGTGCGTGTAGAGACCGCCCATGAAGCTGTACGCCTTCTCACAGCGATCGCACTGGAATGGCCTCTTGCTGCCCTCGTGCACCTTGCGAATGTGCGCCTCCAGCGTGAGGGTGTGTGCAAAGCAGTGTCCACACTGCTTGCATTTGTGACTGTTCTTGGCGCCTTTGCAGCGACGCGAATGAGGAGGAGGACGAGCTGCAGCAGCAGGCGCGGGCTCGTTCTCTTCCGGCTTGGGGTCGAAGGGATCGGGCGGCGTCGTCTCCATCTCAGTGGGTGTCAGCTCCTCCGCCTCGGCATCCTCTGCACTTGTCTGCAGTGTTGTTTCCTCGTAGATAATCTCGAATGTGGCAGTTTTTGACTTGGCTTCCTCCTCCGCCTGCTCTTGGAGAAGTTGCAGCAGCTGCTGGCGGCACTCCCGTGCCTGTTGCTGGAACTGTCGAAAGCTCTGCAGCTGGAGATAGCAACACTCGCATAGCTGCTTGGGCAGCGTCTCTGCCTGCAGTTCCTCCGGTTGCCACTGCAGAAGCTGCACCAAGAGGCGCTGCAGCTCGTCATCTTGTGTGTTGTGCCTGGCGCTGCCTGCTGCCTCCACGTGCTGGAGGCACGTCAAGCAGTTATCATTTGTTAGTGTGCACATTGTTGTTGTGCACACACACACTCACATGGAAAAAAAAACAAAACAATTGGAAATTGTATATGTCAACAAATTGTTTGTGTTGAACTGTTGTGAATCAACTGTTGTGTGCACTGTTAATGCGGGCGGAGTTGCCACCTGGCGTTCACACTGCTTGCTCTAAAAGCCGTCAACTGTTGCGACCCAACTGTTGGGCACTGTTAATTCGCACTGAACTGTTACCAAACGTTAACAGCCAGGTGCCAGGTTTATGCAGAAAAGTTAACTATGAATTCAGACTCAACGCATGAAATGAAATTGACAAAATAAGTCGAAAAACAAGATGCTTAAGTTGGCCCCTGCTAATATCATTTCATAAATTCGTTTTTTTCACAAAAGCATATTCCATTTTCATTTCACGTTTTCAAAAATTCATGAATTGCTTTGTATAAACTTAAAAATAAACGCTTTAACAGCGGCAGTGCTGCCAGACTGACTGGCACTGTGCAGCTTTACAGTTTTATGGCCATCTTGTGGCGTGTGTGTGTGTGGTGCGTGCGATGTGCGGCTATGTGTGTGTGTGTGATGGTGCGGCGTGTGTTTATTTTGGAGCTAGCGCGCCAAGCCACTTGCGCGTCCAATTTGTGGCAGTTGCATGCTGGCATTCAACAGCAGCGCACGCAGCAAGCAGCGAACAGCGCACACTGAGGCAAAGTTAACTAGTTTCTGTTTTGGCGCGCATTTTCAGTTGACTGTTACACAGTTCACCGTTAATTGCTGTTGACATTTGTCGGCTGTCTCGTAGTTCCAGTTAATTGCAGAGCACAGTTGAAATATTGATGAGACAAGTGAGAACAGCAGCAGCAGAAACTCGAACAACAACAACAACAAAAACAACAGCAATACGAGCAACAAGTGCAATAGGGACAACAATACAAAGCTAATTGTGCATTGAGCGACATTTGTTTTTGCCTTTTTGTTTAGTGTGTGTGCGTGTGCATGTGTGTGTAGGTAGGCTCGTGTGTGTTGGCAACCACAACATGTGAATGCAGATCAAATGGCTAAAAAACACAGCTACAAATCCCTCAGCGCTGCCGGTACGCAACTCCGCTGGCTGGACTGCCTCATACGGCTCTGTTTGTTTACCCGAGGTAAGTCCAATGCGGCGTATACGTTATTTATGTGACAGCCAACAACAGCAACGGCAGCAGCGGCAACAGAAACAGCAGCAACGAACAAGCCGCAAAGAGTTGGCCCCAGAGTCGGCAGAGTTGCCAGACCCCCTTCCCCATTAGTTTTTGTAACTCCATTCAGTGTTGACCGCTGGCAGCCGAAAAATAGCCAGATAAAGTGCCTGCTGTTTTCTCTGAAAGTACTAAGCCAGAAAAAAGCCAAATATAGAGTTTGTGTGAGCTCATTTATCATAGCAAAATAAAGCCAAAAAATAGCCAAATATAGAGTAGCCTAGGTTAGAGTTAGCCAGTTTTCCTCTTCTCTAATTTAACTAATATGTGTTTAGCTGTTTTGGCCAAATAAATGAAAGATCATCATGTATGGTAGATCACAATATTTTTCATATTTGGGAAATATAATAAACTATGGAATAAATCGTCTTCTTTCATAGTCAAATCATTTTCATTATTATAAATATTCAATAATTACAGTCACTTTAAATATAACACAAAAATCTTAAACTATTTTGAGTATATAAATTTTTAGATAGTTGGCTTTTTGGCTTTTTTATACATTTCAATAAAATAAAAACATTGAATTTACAAAAGTATATTTGTAATTCTGGGAATACCAACAAACTAACAAATTAACTATGAATTTATTGCAATACTCTTTCTGAACATAATATACAAATTTTAACTTTCCTAGATTTTTTTATATTTAAAGAAGTGCTATAAATATAGTTATTTCAAAGAGTAGTTAATATTTATGTATTTATAAATCTCTGGTGCATATCATATCTTGTTTTTATTTGTTATGTATATTGAACACACTAAAATAGCAAACAACTGGATACAAAGTCAATTGTTGGGTAAACAGTTGGGCGAAATTAAACAAATTTGCTCTTGATTAGATAGTTAAGTCGGTTAATACCCAAGCACACACACACACAGCGAGAGCTACCTCTCACAATTGAACGTTTCTCTCAAAGTACCGTTAATGCCTTGTTAGCTTGCGATTTTATCGTAATGCGCCATTGAGCCAGTGAGGCTATTTCAGGACCACTTAAAAGAAAATTATAAGTTCTAATAGTGTTAAGAGCTATAACATTTGTAGAAATAAGTGTTTCTTTACCCAATTTACCTCAATAATCAGCTTAGTGTAAGAACAAGAAACTTAGTTGTTTTTCACTTGAGATTTCCCGCTAAATTGGCCACACTTGCGGCTAACTTGGCTCGAGTCCGTCGGCTACTTAAAGAAATTAAAATTGCGTTAAGGTAGCGACGATTTGTGTTTGCCTTTTGGTTTTACATTGAACCCCCTTCGCACACCTCTTCCCCGTCCCTTTCTCGTTGGCTTCATGACCCCGCAGCAAGTGCAGCTGCTGCGCGTTAATGTGTTAACGAAGCCAGCGGCCAAAAAGGAAATGCTATTAATATGAAAATTTCCCCAGAAGCAGGCGAAGAATATTGCACATTATAGAAAGCGCAAAAGAATCCGAAACCCCTTTCCCCTTACTCCCATATTGCACTGAGGCACGCAGGGCAACTGCACATTGCGAAAACAAAGCACAGGCAGGAAAAGAAGAGAGAGAGAGAAAGAGAGAGGAAGTGCTAAGTAAACTGCAGCAAAACAGCAAAACAAAGAAGAGCGAGAAAATTGTCTAAAGATAATCTGCGGCAAAGTGTGAAGAAACTTTGTCCGCACTCGGACACTGTGGAGGGTGTTGTCTCCCTTTATATACCCCTCCCCCTCTCCGTTTGCTTTCTTTCGATTCTCAAGAGTAATAGAAAAGAGTTGGCATAAGCCTTAAGCTGACTTTCGATTGACCAACTCGTTGTCTCGCCTTGGTTTTGGTGACTAAGATGATTATGATTATGACGTGGACAGAGGAAAGGGGAGGGGAAAGTGCTCCGTCTATGGCTTCGCTTTTCATTCAATTATGTGAAAAACTTTTCGCATAGACGCGTATTTAGCTAACTTTTCCTTTTGCCAGTGCATAACGCGTCAGTTACTTAGCATAACTCAGAAAACTTGGCATTCTTTGTGTTACTTAAGGGAGAGAGAAAGAGAGAAGTCGTGAATAAACTATTATAAATATATATACATAAGCAAATGGATAGCTCAAGAAATATAATAATTCAGTGAGAAGCCAAAGAAAGTTGAGAACTTAGGGTTGAACTGTATATCTTGCATAAATATCAATTTTAAATACTAAAAGGATGGGATAAAATAAAAAAATAAAAAAAAAGTCGCAATTGCAGCAGAATAATTTTCCTCAAGAATTAGCCTTTACTTCGTAGACTTCCATTTATCCAAAAAGATAAGAAAAACGATTCACAGAATCTCAATACAATTCAACTCATAATGCAAATCAAGAAGATATATTAACTTATAGTTCATGGGGAGTCTGGCACACCTCCCTTAACTCGTTGGCAACAGATTTAAAATCTAATAATAACAGAAATTTTCTGTTTATAAAAAAAGTGCAAATCGAAGAGCTCAATTAATATGGGAAAATATATTTTATAAAGAAAATCCGATATAAATGATGGCAATCTATTCTGCACAAATAAACATTAATTACTCAAGAAATGAGATAATAAATATCGGAATTTACGACTATTTATTTAAACATTAATCGCAGCTAGCAGATAACTTTCTTCCACACACACAGACAAGCAAGTGCACGGCAGGTGTTAAGCTGATTATTTATCACAAGTTCACACAGATGGCATTAAAATCGAAATATGTATGGATTATTTTTGAATCAGGACTACCCGTGGCTGAAAAAAAGAAAGAAAATCTTGAATAGAAAGATTCTAATCTATCAGATGAATATTTTATTATATTATAGGAGATATAGAAGAGATTTATCTCCTAGGGTATCTGACAGTCTAGCACATACAATTGGTTTTCATGCTCTTGAAATGTTTATGCTTAAAATTAAGTACGCATTTCTATTAAAGTATCGCAATTTAATAGACGAGCATAAAGAAAATATATGGCAGAGCATAAAGTTAAAGTAAACACAAGTTTTACTGCTTGCCGAAGGTGACAGCCTCCATATATAGTATCGTATGATATAGTGGCGTCGACTTTGACACTATAATAAACTTAGAAATCTAAAGTGGAAAAACATTCAGACATAAAATATTTCATAAACGCACTCGATGCGTTTCTGTATAATATGATTATAGAATAAAGATTGCCTGAATTGAATTGAAGAGTATAAAATACAGAAATCATAGTGCAAAGACATAAACTTATTCGTGGCTAGTTAGTTGAAAATTTAGATGAAGATTTTTAAGAGTTTTTAGAGAAGAAGTTTATGATAGTTACGAACCTGAAAGCCTTAGGAAAATCTAGTATACAGCTTGAAGTATTTAAAGACCTATAATATTATATCAAAAATAGCTAGTTAGTTCTAAGTTCTTACTAAATTTTGATCAACCTTTGCTGATGCTAAGCTTCAAAGAGCTTTCCCCAATCAAGAGAACTTTCCCACCGCAAGCATGGGGTCAAATTAAAGGTACTCAGACCCCCAAACACTCATCCCTAAGCCCACCTATGGATCACTACAGTAACGCTACTCCCTGCACTGGCACTTTCAATAGATTAGAGAAAGCCTCTTTAAATATGTTTTCTCCTTTGCACGCATCGCACTAAGGCCCTCAAAGCAAGCAGAGTGCTCCAAGTGCTTCTCAAGCAGGTAAACGTAAACGTATGGGAAACCTGTGGAGGGGAAACGTGCAGAGAGATAAATCTTTTTTTTGTACTCGGATCGGATTATGATTCAATAATTTGTTTTGCTTTTCTTTTGCTTTTGCAAATATAAGAGAAAAGTTATTTGAGTCCTTTGAATTATGTATGTGATTTCATTTGTGTGTGCGACAAAAACGCTGCCACAGGCGTAGTCTGAAGCCCCCTTGCAGCTTCCCCAAGTTGTCCCCCCTGTGGTCGAAGTAATTTTTGAGCTTTTCGGTTAAACTGTTAAAGTTTTTTTGGTCTTTGGAAGTTGAAGGTCTTCGGGTTCGGTTTCGCTTATGTAAATAGAGGGGAGACAATCCTCGGACCACAAACCCTCCTTGTTCTCCACCCCTGGCCGTCTTAAGTGCCCAGCAGGAAACGCGGGAGTTGTGCAAGCTACTGACGTAGACGCTGATGCTGACGCAGACGTCGACGTCGTAATCGTCTTAGCTGCAGTTACAGAGCTACCTGAGAACACTGCGACCCTGGTAACTGTCTTCAAGGGCGGTCGCTGCAGATGACAGTTAAATGGAGTGCTGCCTAATCAGCTGCAAACACAGGGGGAAACAACAACAGTAAGTAGGGAAGAGGGGAAAGGCGAAGGGAGTGCGGCTCAAATCACGGATACAGTTACGGTTTGCCGTTATAAACGCAATTTCAGTGTCACAGGCAAAACAAGCATAACAAGCCGACACTGCTGCGCTTTTCCCAGACTTACTTGTCTTGCTGCACTGCGAGAAAAGGTTGAGTAAGTTGGGCAGTGTTTGATTACTGCAGTATAGAACTATACTTTAATGAGCTCCAAATTTGAAGGGAATGTTGGATAAATGTGTGTTAAATAGATTTTTGGGTAATATTTTTGATATCTTATATATGAAGATAATGTTTCCTCGCGATCTCTGGATCTTGAAGTGTTGGAGACCTTCTTTACGAATAACAATGAGTCAAGATGATCCTAAATTGAGTTTATCTGTTTGGATAATTTGATTATTTTAAAATAAAACTTTAAAGTAATTCAAGAATAAGAAAATTCAATATATAATATTAATTTATTTCATTATTAATTCATTATAATAATAATTCTCAAAGAATCAATTATATTTATATATTGTATTTAACAAATAATTATCTGTAACTCATTTAGTCTTGACTTTTATAGAAATTTCAATCAAGAACTTAAGCTTCATCAAAAAATATTCACATAAGAATCTAACATAACCTATAAACTTTAAACGTTTCAGTCACTATGGGATCATCTTTGCTTAAAGAATTCCATGTTCTAACCAGCTCTAATTTATTTTTTAATTGCTTATCTAATTTCCCTACAAAATAAGGAAGAGAAACAGTTGAAATCGTTTAAATTTTTTTGCCACTGTCAGGTGAATGTGCTACAATTGTCGGCAACATCTGCAAATGTTTTTGGTGCTGTGTGTTTTTGTTATTCCTGTGCGTTTTCCTGTGTTATCCTGCCTTGCTGTCACAGTTGCCGTAAGCCAGTTAAGACTGGTTCCCAGGACACCGCGTCCTGACTGGCGCGCTCTACTGACGTTGCAAGGATACCGCACCACATTGTCTAACCGCATGTCCGCATCTGTTCGTCTATCTCTGCGTCTCTCTCTCTCTCTGTCCTGACTGTCTAGCTTTGATTCGCAGGACTTTGTTGTTAACCATAAAACGATGGGCTTTTTATCTCGAGCCGTGGCTTGTGGCTCGTGGCAGCGTTTGTTTGGGCATATTAAAGGCCAAAAAAAAAAAGAAGCTTAATTGGTTGATAGATAAAAGTTGTTGAAGACGAAGAGAGAGAGTAAACTATTGAGAAATCTTTCAACTCTTAATTTGGATGTTTTTAAAGTCTAGAAATGTTTGGCTTTTATATTTGTTAGCGATAGGTAACTAGCTGTCGCAGGAGACTTAATCTCTTCCTCAGTTTGCTCACTTTCAGTTTCACCTTTAGTCTCTCTCTCTCTCTCTCTGTCTCTCTCTATAACTCTTCTTCACCTGCTATCCCACTTTCCTTATTCCCATTAGTGTCAGTCTTTATATTTCCTCCCTTTCTCCCTTTTCACTCTTAATCTCTTTCGCATCCTCATTAAGTTTTTAAAAGCAATCCCTGCCATATGGGAGAAAGAGTCTTTTTATTCACCCCTTCTTACATCCCTCACTCTCCCAATCTGTTCTCCATCTGTTCTCTCACCTTTCTCCACACCTTCCCCCTTCTTATTGCTCACTTTTAAATACTCAACGCATGTCAGCCAGACGCATTAAGCATACGCCACATGTGCCGCCTGCCACTTTTCAATCGAATTGTCAATAAAAATCTCCAAAGGGAGCAGCAGCAAATGGGGGGTGGGGGGAAGTGGAACCAGGAAGAGGGTTGTTCACACGGTAGGCATATCACGGGGCGGCAATAACAAATAAATTTCTCGCTGCGGCCGCATGAACATGTTCGAACATGTTTTGTGTAAATATTAAAATTGAACATTAGAACCGCAAAAATCAATCAAACCCAAAAAGGGCAGCGGGGGGAAGAGCGACTGATAGACGGGGCAGGGGGGCACACACAGCGCTACTTTGAGTACAGCAGCGGGTAGTGGGGAAGGGAGGGCGTGTGTTTGGGGCCACTTGCTGCCTGCTGGTTTGGGCTGTAAACATTTTTCCTCGTCTCGTCTCGCTCGATAAACAAAAAATGTTTTCGCTGCTCTTGCGAAAATTGCAAATGTTTTGCCAGCATATTTTTCTTAATCATCTCCAGCTCCATTTTAATCATCATCATCGTCTTCATTTCTTACCCTTCGCCCTCTCCTCCGCACTTTCCTCTGTGACTGTCGCTGCTGCAATTTTAACAAATTTGTCAAATCTCGCTTCACAAGCATCGCTGTTACGCCCGCTTCTGTTCCAGCTCTGCCTCGCTCTGCCTCTGCTTTGCCTCTCTTCTGTTCCAGCTCAACTTTGGTCTGCCCTGCCTGCCTCTCCCCTGCTCTACCTCCTCCTCAGTCTGCAGTCCTCGCATGCATATGAAACATGTCGTCTTTTCCGACAGTAACAACAAAAGCCGCAACCAAATACTGTTCCCCATGTCCTTAAATATTTGTTTGTATGTGTTTTTTTCGCATTGTGCTGGTATTGCCCCCTCCTAGAGGAGAAGGCGGCACCTTCTGTCTTTCTCTGCTTGTTTTGTTGCGCTTTCTTTGTGTTGAATGTTTTAATTCCCACATTTGTTATAAAATTGTTGATGATAAATCAAAGTGTAGCATAAAATTTTATGATTTATTTTGGAAAATTTTTGTTAGAAACATTGGAAAATTTGGTAGAGAGTTGTAGGTAAAATATTCTGATATTAAAAACAATTTAAAGAAAATATAATTTATTGTTTGATCATATATTCTTTACAGATCGTACTTTCATTTATCATCATAGTTTAGTTTATATAGAGGTTTATTTATATAATTTGTCGTGTATAATAATTTTCTTCGTGAGTTTTGGGAGAGTCTTAATTTTTTTGCGATTTTCTTTTTATCACTTTATTCTTTGTTTTCTTTTTTATGTTGTTTTTTTTTTAAATTTTCCTTTTTTTTTATTTTTCTTTTTTTCCAGCTCTGCCCCCCAAGGTTAAACTCTTTCTTTTGTTACTCCGATTTCACTTGCATTCACCATATGCAGTTCAATTTTTAATGGTTCTTTCAGCTTCACAGTTCGACTTCAGTTCAACTTTTCCTTTAGAATTCCCCCTCCCACACTCCCGTTCACCTCTTCTTCCCCTTCACTCTGCTTGTTTCTTTTGCGTATTGTTAATGCCGTTGGCTAAAACAATATGAATATTTGCCTGCTGTCACACCCACCCAAACACAGTCACAAACCCACACACGCACACACACACACCTGGCTGCTGTGTGTACCTCCGGTCTTATTTGTTTTTCTCCTTCTTGTTTTTTTTTCAGTTTTTCTTTTCACATTTTTGAATCGTGCATTTCATTTGCACAGAAATAATAAAAGACATTAATGTTTGAAGAAAAAATGAAAATAATTTCTTTTTTTCTGCTCCCGTTACTTTTTCACTTAAAAATGCCCGCCCACCTGCCGCCGCCCCTTCGCTCACTACCCAATCGACATTTAACATTTGCGTGCGTTGTTTGAAGTTTTTCGGGCTCCCTTGCTTACACCTGGGAGCCCTTCTCCTCGCTCTCTCTCTCACTGTCGGCCCTCCATTCGCTTAGTTATTCATGAGCCCACACACGACATGCTGCCCCCTCTTTCTCTTCCCTTCTCTTAGTCCCACACTCTATACCTTCGCCACAGCATGAGGAGGCGATTTGGTCCTGCCCAGCAACGAAATAATGCAACAGTCCGCTGTTTACACAGTGGCGTAGAGTGGGTGGTAAGAGGGGTGTAATTTGAACAGGACCCTTAATTGTGCCTAATTGCAGCTTGCAATTAACACGCGCATTGTTTGTTTAACGATTTTGCGGCAGATTTCACAGTGCATTTCGAATCCAATAAAATCTTGTGGAAAAATTATAAATATTTGTGACTCTTCCAGCACGTCTAACTTACTTGTAAATCAACTGAGCATAGAGTAAAAGTACCTAACTAAATGAAACAATTTAATTTAGTAGAGTGAGTATAATCTATTCAAATATAGGTCTAATCAACCTTTTGCTAAGTTGTCAATTCTTTTTAAAGTCCTGCATACAGACCTACAATCCTTTATAAGCTTTAAAGGAACAGCAAATTATATTTAATACAATGACACCTCCGCTTCAAGAGTCTTGGCTGTTACCACTTGTTATCTACTCATGTTTATCATTATCTTTATTCGAGTATCCCTCAATGATGCTACCCACTCTTCCTTCTATAACCTTTTTCCTAGAGATTATCATTGTAATTATCTGCCATTTCTTCTTCTACTTGCTGCTGCTACTGCTTCTGGTGCCCTCTAACTATCATTTTATTATGCTCTGTTTACCCTGTTGTTTTTTCCACTTATTCATTTTCATATTTCATTTTATTTTGCTGCTGCTTTTTGCCTTACGCATTTTCCGCTGTGCGAATTTTCTTCTTCTGCGCTGTTTTTCTCTCTGTGTGTGTTTCTCTTAATTACTTAAAGTGCACATTCTTCTTGGCATTCATTGTCGGGTCGAGGCTGTTGCTTACTTTACGGAAGGCCCCACGGCACCTCTTCACTCTGCTTCCCTTCTTAGCCTCGTCCTCATCTGTTGTCTTCTCTTTGTCTACTCCTTTTGGCCTGGACTTATCTGTTGACGCGTTTTAATTTCATTAGCCACGACGACATTTTAACCTTTTTTCACACTTTTCTCGCTGCTGTTGTTGTTGTTGTTGTTGCTGTTGTTGGGGCTTTGTCAAATCCGTAAAATCAGGCCAAAAGGCCAAAATCAACACTATTGTTGTTGCTTTTGTTGTTCTTGTTGCTGTTGCCAAGTGTGGCGTGCAAATTGAATTGTGCCAAGTGCCGACACTTTTCACAGATGAAGGCTGACAACTCAATTCACTCTAATACTCACACAATGACATACACACCTAGGCATATGTGTGTGTGAGTGTGCTGCATGACATGCAGAAATTAATTCAATAATCAAAGGCGAATTTGAAAGCTAGAGACAGATTACCGAGTAGTAATCGAGGGAGGAAGAAAAAGAGAAAGAAAGAGAGTGCGATAAACCAGTAAATTAACAAGCAAGTTGGCAACACTAAAGAATAGTTGGGCAAATCTTTGTAACCACTTTCATAATTACGATAGGGTAATGCGATTAAAAGTAGTCCGGAATTCATACTAAAATTGTAACAGTGTCATTACGATATATTGTATACCTTTCTATAGGTTGAATGAAGATAAAAGTATTTGTTTTTATTTTCTAGTATATTTTCAATTCGCAAAAATACAGTATTAAATAAGAATAATTGGAATTCAAGATAAATTAATCCTAAATTGTTTATATTTCATTTTGATATGTTTATATTATCTTTGTCTTTTTGAATGTAAGTTCTTATAAATCCTATGGCACATCTTATGTATAATTTTTGCATTATTGTAATATATCTAACTCATATTTATATTCTTTTTTTTTCAGGTATGTTCATAAATGACAAATACTTTTCTAAATATATGAAAATAAGTGTAAGTAATATGTTTTCATAATTACAATTAATAGTTTCGACACCTAATTTAATTTAAATATTTTGCAATTTCCTCTTCTTTCTAAAGTTTTTTCTATTGTACATTGAACTGCAGTTCCATCTCATTTCTTATAGCAAGCAATGCCTGTAGTTGGAACAATACTGTGTGAATATT
The DNA here is from genome assembly GCA_018904595.1 of Zaprionus indianus. NCBI lineage: Eukaryota > Metazoa > Arthropoda > Insecta > Diptera > Drosophilidae > Zaprionus > Zaprionus indianus. Next base: position 3,760,985 of record JAEIHA010000344.1, read on the forward strand.
TCTTTTGTTTTTCCATTTAATTCATGTTCTTCCACCCCCTTTATTCTTTGTTCGCGTGAAGGCTTAGCGCCCATCTCTGGAAAACCAATCAATTCGAGAGAAAACAAGTTGGTGAAGTAAACCGATTGTGCTTGACTTAGAGATACCCTTTACTCAACTTGGCTGCGAAAGATATTAAACGATATAAAGAAGTTGAAGGGTGATTCATATTTAGGGTATATGACATCATTATCTTTCATTTAAACTACCCAGATATGAGGAAATTTTTATGATTATTTTTTTAACTGATGAAGTTGCAGTTATCCCTCAACAAATACACCCCTTTGTACACATCAGCACAGGGTATTTGGCATGCGAACTGAACAGAAATCATAATTAAAAACGCATTGCAGGCGAAATGTGCGACTTGATGCGGCTTAGGCACGCCCTCCGCCTACTGTTCGCAGCACCTCGAGCAGCTCGCACAGCATGCGGCCACAAATATTGCCACGCCCACAAGGCAAAGTTTGACTAACTTAAATGCTGACCACGCCCCACACTCACACACACACATACACACACACACACTGGGACAGTCAGTGAGGAACGAGCTGGCGACAGACTTTAATGACCAAACGTTGTTCGAGGCAGGTCAAGTGAGAGGGAGGGAGTGAGGGAGTGCAAGAGAGAGATAGGTAGAGGCGCACATTGAGGCAGGCAGGTAGCTCGCCCGTTAACAGGTAACTCGTGTTTCTGGACATTTGAAATTGAAATTCAGCCAAAAAGCAACGCAGCAGGAAGCGGAAGGTGGCTCAGTGAGAGGAGGAAGACGCTCGAGGCGAAATGGAGGCCACAACTCATTGGGGAGCAGCAACAACTGACTGGGGATTAATTTCGTAAGCGGCTCAATGCATAATTAACAAAATGAAACAGTTAGACAACACTGGTGCCCCCCTTTCCCTCTCTGTGGGTGTGGCCAGCGTCCATCAACTGCATTTGGGCAGCAGAAATCAGAAACTGTCTGCATTTTCGTGTTGAACTTGCCACAGTCTGCTTCTGACCTGCCTCCTGGTCTGCCTCTTCCTTTGCCTTCTGCTCTTTCTCTTGCACTGCCCCCTACTCTGCCTTCTGCCCTGCCTCATCCTTTGCCTCCTTGGACTGTCAACAAAGTCGACAACAATGCTTCGGACTCAATGTCGGTGCCTCAAGGCTCGCGTCGTCGTTGCAATTGTCATGCGAGTAGCAGAGAGCGTGCAACACTAGTGAGTCCATGTAAATTCTCGATTATCATAGTTACTTTTGGCCAGGCACAACAACACAGTTACAAGAAATCCCTTTGTGTGTCCATCTCTCTGGCCGACAGATCCGCAAACAGCATTGCCAACATGCCTTCCGTTGGGGTGCCCCCTTTCAAGATTTCCATATAATACATTTGGTCATTTCCATGGGGGAAGATGCCTGTCATCGTCATTGTCTCTGTGGGGCTGCTAATGAAAAATGCCTCTACTTGGTTTGTTTACTTTTGGGGTTTTGTCATGATATCCAATTAGATTCATTGTTTGATTGCACTTGGAGTATAATCAACTTATTTACTTTTGTATGGTCACCTTAAGGAGTACTTTCTGGGCTATCTATTTTATTTACTAATTTTACTAGTGAAAGTGTAAATTAATTTTTTAAAAAGAGAGTTTACTTTTACTATCATAAGAAATCATTTTTCTTCTCTTCTGGACTGATGGTCACCCTAATACTTATTTAGAGTTATAAATTTTTTTTATGCAAGTTTTGAATTTCTTTGTATATTTTTACTTTTAAATACAGCTATATGGATATTCTTGATTGATGGTCACCCTAATCTTGAATTATCCAGTGAGATTGTTTTGCTACATAATAACGATAATGAGAATCAAAAAAGTACTAGTTTACTTGTTGAATATGCACTCCCAAATTCACTAACCTTCTTAGCTGATGGTCACCCTAAATATTGTCATTTATAATAAATGAATATTCCGTATTTCTCTTTAAGTGAGTTCTGATGTTGTGCTACCCTTTCGTCCAAAAATTCATTACTTTAATTTACTAAATGACCCCAATTGACCGTATGGTCACTTTAATAATAAATACTTTCCTCTGCAAACTTTCATTACTAACCGTTCAACTTCACCCCTTTGCCCTGCATAGTCCCTTAAATATTTTGCAACTTTTTCAATCCTTTTCTGACCGCACCTCAAATGTCATTTAACTTTGCCCACTTGATAAACTGTTTATAAACGTATTGTACCTTTACATAGTAGCTCCCAAACTAGTTTGTCTTTTCTTCGCATTCTCCACTCTGCACTTTAATCAGCATAAAACTTTGTCTAAACGATCAAATATAAAACTCAAAAGCTCAACGAAGGTCGCTTGCAAAAATTCGCTTATTTTGTTTGTCCTCCATGGTCACTTGGAGCTCAACAGCTTTAGTTCTTTTACAAAGTAAATATTCGTTCGCTCTCGCTCATGCAGCGCCCCTCTCTCTCTCTCTCTCTTTCTTGCACTCGACAGCTCATGCTGAGTTTCAAGTGAATCAAATTGACTCTTCAGCAAAAAGTTCTCCATGGTCACTTGAATGCGGTTGAAGCAAGTTGACGGACGGGTTCGGTTCTCTCAGCTTGATTGTGATTTCCTCTTTCCGCAGTTATCACACACTTGAATCCCTCTCTCTCTCTCTCAGTCACTCACACACACTTGAAAGTTTTTCGTACATTTGTGAAATGAAAAATAGATTTCAGCTGCCTCGCAACTTGCAACTTCGGAATGCAGATGGCAGAACGAAAGACAGTTACAAATGCAGCTACAGCTGCAGATACAGATACACAGATACAGATACAGATACACCTTTAGTTATTGTTGTAGAAAAAGATACAACTGCAATTGCAGATAAATATTTGCTGTGGTCGCTGCGGCACCTGCGAAAACTTCTCAGTGTGTTTATTTTGTCTACGATTTACTTTAACGATTTTTTTTTTGCCTTTGTTTCATTGCAATAGAAACACGAGAAGCAGGAGAAGGCAGTGAAGAAGGAGGGGAGAGAGCAATAAAATCGCAACCACTAAATAAATTCGGGATAAATTGTGGGCCATAGCCACAAATCAAATCGATGCTGATACATTTTAATTTCAATTTTCGAATTTGTTTATTTGCAATGTGCAGAGGCGAACTGCGAATTCAAATTCACAAAATCATATTTACTGCCAGACGGGGAGTACATGTATACCATGCACAGTGCTAGCTAAATGTTTGACTACCACAAGAATTTGAAGAGCACGTGCTTGTTCAATGGTGGTTTCAATTGATAATGTGAGAGAATTGATGTTTTACTAAAGTACTCATAAAATACTTGCTTAATTACATCACACAAGCAGTTTTAACAACCGTTTATGCGGGTATTATGAATAATAGTTATTTTATTACATGTTTATTTAGAGAATTAACAGAAGTACTCGTAAAATACTCACTTAAAAATACTCGAAATCTTTGCAGAAAGGGCTCAAGAAGGCGCAATGCATAAAAGTTAGTCAATGTGTAGCATTTTGTGTTAGTTTAAAGAAGTACTCATAAAATACTCGCTTATTGGTATCACTAACAATTACTCAATAAAGCACATAAGAGAAACTTAGGAACATTTGCATCTTTTTTTTTTTAGCATTTTCCTTGTGTTAACGACTGTACCCATAAAATACCTACTTTTAATAATGAGAATTGGAATTGGAATTTTCCACTTTAAAATGTCTAGGAAAGGTCTAAAAATCAAATGACGAGCACTACCTTCAAGGTATTTAACAAGGGAGTTATTTATCTAACAGTGCAGCTAAAGTACCCAAAAAATACTCCACAATTTATTGCCTTAAACTTGCTGTTAGTTAACCTTGTACATCTAATTCACATGAATCTCCCCCTCGAGCTGGACATAATTCTTAGAAGGGTTGCAATTAGCCGCAGCTCAAAGCGAGGTACTCATGAAATACTCGACTTACTTCACAGGAAAACTTGCTCAATTTGTGATAATTGAACTGATAATTGAGCTGAGATTACGACTAATTTGGCAGAGAAGGAGGATAAAACCCACTCAGTTCACCTCGCTCTGTGCGTCAACTGTGAGTACACTCACAGTGCACTCGTTTACTCGTTCGCCACTCGATGCTGAACTTGAAACCGTAAATCGGTTTAATTATCGCAAAGCTAACGTGAAATTCGAAGAGGTTTGTGCCAAATCCCAAGCACGTTTCGCATGAATCCTTTTGCTCGTGTGTTTGTGTGTGTGTGCGATTACTTCTGGCATTGACTGTGCCACTGCTGGTGTGCCGCACTCTGCGGTTGTTCATCAATTTTATTTAGGGAAATGTGAAACGATGCGAAACGATGGCCAAGTGTGGGTAGACTGCGCAGCCTCTGTCTCTGCCTCTGCCTCTGTCTCCAGGCGTGTGTGTTTGGGTTTGTTTATTTGAGTTATGCATAGATCAAGTTTAAAAGGTAAACATGCCGCTTGTGCTGTTTGCCACTTGCCACTTGCCGCATCCCGCATGCCTCATGCCACATGCCACATGCTGAAAAGCAGCCCCCGAAAATTTGCATGCAGTTTCAGCTAAACAAATTACAAGGTCCAACACGAGGCATAGAGTCAAGTGTGGCCTAATAATTATAGGCACACACATACTCGCATACACACTCGCACCCACACACGCACACACATATATACCCACAGCTTGTTGTGCTTAGAAATCAATTTTTGGCGGCGATAAGCGCAGCCCAAATAACAAAAGGCTATGGCAGACAAAAGCCAAGGCCACAAAGGGATTTCAAGGTTACCAGCAGCCGGATAAGCAGGCCATTGGGGTCGCCACAAACCCACTAAGGGATTTGGGGGGAAGGGGGGACAGACAAAGTGCAGGCTTATGTGAAAGCTTCATTTCGCATATGTATAACGCAATTTGGGTCGCCTTTTGAAAACTATTTCGAAAACGGGTCGAATCGCTAGCAAATGTCAAGAAACTTCAACAAAACCTTGGAAAGATCTTAAAATTAAATAAGTAAAATAATTAAAGGGAACTGTGAGTGGAAATAAGATAATATGATATGGTAATATTAAGATGATATAACTAAAAGGAATAGAGTAACTTAGGAATTACAATAGCTTAGTCATCTCATGATTGGGTATTGTTATATTTAAATAGAAAAATTCAAAGTGATTATTGAATAGAGGAGTTTGCTAGACAAGTTTCACATGTGGAATAATTTAAATTCACAATAAACACCTTTCTTTCCCTTCCAAACAAATGCACAATTAATTTTATGTTCTTCAATTTGAATAGTTACTGCCATATGGTTAGCATACGCTCTTGTTGCTTCTGACAAGATGCAACTTGCGCTGCTTGTTCGGCTTGCTCCTAGTCCCGATTTGTGCTGTCGTTAGTGCTGGCGATGTTGGTAGCACTGTACAGGCTTTTGGGTGTGATGCCAGGGTTGACATTGACTCTGGCGATGACTCTGGCGACGGCTCTAGTTGATCCAATGGTTTCTGCGACAGTTTCTCTTCCCTCAGGGTTATCGTGGCGAGTTGACGCAGTGGAATGACCTCATCGCGAGAATACTTTTCCTGGGGTCCAATTGTCCAGCCCAGTTGGGCCAGCTGGCTCTGTAGTTCCTCCTGTGTGCGTTCCGCCATTACGAAGTGTATTAATCACGAACTGTGAGGAGTATGTAACTTTGTACACTGAGAAGAATTTCGGATTTCGGAAATTTGTGTCCGCAAGTGTTTCGGAAAGAAATGTTGGCGTTGTGAAACGGCGCGTCGTTATGGTTAAAAAATATAAATTAAATTTTTACAAATTATTTGAACGTCGTAGTAATTTAAGAGTCAACGAGTATTTGATAGAAATGGCAATGTAAATGAAAAGCAGCCTTAGGCAACATTTGATGCAAGGGTAAATCGGAAACTAAGTTATTGATTTGCTTTAGAGTTGCGTTTGAGGTTATATCGATTTAATACAGAGAGAGCTTTAACTGTGCTAAGCTTATTATCAAATATTATTACTAAATATATTAGGTCTACAAATATTTATATATTAAATAATAATATCGATCAATCGATTGACACTCCGAATTCTATAGCTAATATAGATCATATTTATCGACTACTTTTATAGCTTTGAGCTCCTCTAATATCGTTAATTATCATCGATCTCTCGTACAGTTCAAAAGTGCAATACTGATTTACAATTAAGTAGCTTTTGAGGTTTTAACGATAACCGATAACCATTTAAGATTAAAATTGACCTTCAAACATATACATTATAAACTGCTTTAGAAAATAAACCTAGCTCTTTAATTAGATATAAAGGCTTTACTTTTATCACTTCCCCCTTTCCCCTTTAACATACCCCTCTTCCTACAACGGTTAGGGTATTTCAAAATCACAGAGCACTCGTTCGACGACTTTGGGTAAGCTTGTTTTCTGACCCTTTTTTTGGGGGGAATTGTCTTCGAATGTTCCTTTTGTGTGAGGCGCCATTTCGGATGAGGCGCAAAAGAAATCATAAAATTAAATATGCGTAGCATACTTTTTGGGGCCCGTTGTGTGTGGGAAGGCAGAGCAAAGCTGCGGCCAGGCCTGCCTGCAATTGACTTAATATCCTCGGGGCAAACAATCAAACAACAGAACAGACAACTAACCAGACAGGCAGGCAAACGCCTACGGTGGGGGGCGTGGCAGCTGAAGGCAGGTGAAGCCGAAAACCGCAAAAGTTACGCGATGTGGCGATGGTGATTGCGATGGCGACCAAATCCCGAAAACTGAAACTGCGGCATCATTTGATAGCGGAAAATGGCTAAAGAAGGAGTGAAAAGAGAGAAGGAGAGCGAGGGGGGAGGAAGAGAATGTGCAGGAAGTGAAGCGCAAAAGGCCAAAGAGGAAGTCGTAGCTGAAGCTGAGGCGAGTTGAAAATGGAAGCCCACAGGCAGATACAAAAAAAAAAGAACCAACAAAAACAAACTAAGACGGAAGAGAAAAGGGGGAGGGAGAGGAGGAGGGGCTAGTGCGGCAGGGGGGAAGGAAATGGGAAAGGGTAGTGAGATGGTAATGGAAATCGGGCACGATTTGCAACGCTCAGTTGCACGCGCAGTTGAACAGTCAGAGGAAGTGGGAGTGCGAGAGGGGTTGAGGTTAATGGGAGACAAGACTTCGATAGATCGAGGCAGGAGGGCAAGAGGAGTATGGAGAAGTGGGGCAGTGAAGGGTTCCGGGTGCGAAATAAGGACCATTGACGCTGACTCTGGGATTCGGACCTGCTGTGTGTGCTTTGCCTTTTTCGCAGTTGATTGTTGTTGTTGCTTGCTGTGGTTATTGTTGTTGCTGCTGTCGTTGCTTCATTTAATGGCTGCAATTATGGCGTCATTTACATTTTGCCTTGAAGAAAAACGATTGGCCTGGCCCCCCTCACCCGAATCCCTATTGGGCTCTATCCTCCTCCTTCTACTCAAGTTAGCCATTTTTGGCTAACACACAAAGCATTTGCAGCTGCTGCTGCTGCTGTTGTAGTTGTAGTTTTTGTTGTTATCATTTGTATACCCTGCATGCATTAAATATAAATAAATCACAAGGGTAGTTTGAGTTCATCCACGGGTTACCGGTTCCCGGTTCCAGTTCCGCTTCCGTTAGTTGCAGCTGAAAAAGATTACTGCAATACGTTCAGGCAAATTCTTGATTCAATTTTGATGTCGGTTCTGGTTCCGAAATCAATCAATCAATTTCATTTATGCACATTTCCGTTTGTGGTTCCGTTATAAAAATTTAATTGCCCTTGAACGAAAACAATCGAAATTGCTGCTTTGGTGTTTTTTCATTGCGCATTGGAACTGGTTCCGGAACCGTAAATTGCTTGAATGTAACAGAACAGAATTATTATAGATAGTCTACAGGGTATCTGCTAGTCATGCACTGCCCTGCCACAGCACTATGTTCACTTGTTCCGCTTTGTTATATTGTTATTGCTATTGTTATTTTTATTTCAATGCCACTTTGCCTGCTAAGTATGCTACACATTTCTTTCAATTTCTTTGTTTTCAACTGAGCGTATCCAAGCAGTAGGTGGACCAAGGGGGGGGGGGCACAAGCAGTTGGGTAGGGTGGCAGTCAGCAGAGTGTTTTTTCTAGCTTATGATAAATATAGCTCGGCGATTTTGATAGATTGACGGGGTTTCTACTTGGCTTGACAATCGTTGATTGTATGTTTGTTTTCTATCGTTTTCGATACGCAATTATCGAAGCCAACGAGCTAGAAATATATTGAGATCATATCTGAGTATGAAATGAAGTTAAGGAAATTGTTTGCAGAGCGCAAGGAAATTGAAAGGAAATTGTTAGATTGCAAACAAGTTTGTCGATTGGAAAAGAAAACAGTTTAAAGTTTTAAATTAAAGAGTTAGTGAATGATAATGAAGAGTTAGTTAGGCTGATATTAATCTCTAGAAAATATCATGAAAAAAATGTTATAGTAGATAAAAGTCTTTCGATTTTAGAGTGTTATGTGTGCTGCAAATTCAGGAAAGTGATAATAGACAACGACTTAATCTGAAGAAGAAGTCTTAAAAAAACTGTTGAAAGGGATTCTCCTTTTAAGATTTGAGTGACTTGCGCGTTTGCTGAGTCTCAAGATATGATCATAAAGAAGCGCAAGCATAAAAAAGAAATATATCGGACTCAGTTGAAGGACTGCGACGTGGCCAGTTTATTGCCAGTTCCTTAAGTGTAATCCGTGCATAAATCACGTTTTTAATATTCTGAAGCCCCTTACTTTGGTTCTACCGGGCCTCCCTCCACCTTCTTGTCCGCTTCTCCCTCTTTCCCTGGTTGGGCATTTTATTGCCGCTTGTCTACGCTTATTTAGCATGCCCTTTCATTATCGTTTACTTATGTATGTTCTTTCTTTTGCTCATCTTCCTACCATTTCTTGGTATTCTCTTCCCCTCTTCTCTCGCTCTCTTTTTCTCGGCTTTTTAATTGGCACTTTCGCTTGGGCTTAGGTACGAGCTGCGAGCTGCGGCCTTGGCTAATTTATTTTTTCGGCAAATGCTTTTTATCCTTTTGTCATTTGCCACGCCCCCCTCCAGTTGTTGCCCACTTCTTCCTGCGTCTTGTGGCGACACTCTGGAATGAAATTCAACTAATTGCGTAACGCATACGCCGCGTGCGCCTTAAGTGGGCTTTGCCTGCAAGACTGCAGACAAGGGTCTTAGACAATGTCAGGTCCCTCTCTCTCTCTCTCTATCTCTCTCTTCCTTCTCCATCCCCCTCATGCTGCCCCTCTTCCTGCTAGGAAGTCTTCAATTTATGTGCGTGTCCATGCGGCGTTTTATTATCTCAATTTGCCGTTGCCAGCTAAAATTCAGCGGGATTTGCGGCATGATTTAGTGCTGTGTGCAGTGTCATTAAAATTTAATTAAGCGCCAACTTCATATGACAATGCATGTGAAGAAGAGCGAGAGAGACTGAGAGAGTGAGAGAGATGGAGATGGAGAGCGCAGGATTCTTCTCGAAAGGCGCCTGAAGAAAGTAACGTGACGGCAAAAACCTAATTTGCTCTGTGAGTGCGCATACAAAGCAGCGTGTAATAATTTATGACATGATGAACTTGTTTCTTCTCACTACACACACCCGCACACACACATACAGAGAGATACACAAATGATTTGTTTGCGAAATGTGCTTTGCATATGCCAAGGCAGACACAACGTGAAAAGCGCAAAAATCTTCATAATATGGAATCATGATAAGACAACAACATATACACATAAAGCTGTTGTCTGCAGTGGCTGTATGCTAGACTAGCACATACTCTGTGAACTGATTAGACAACTGATGTGCTGTCACTATCGGTTGTAGATCGTACTCCACAGAAGAGACAGAGAGATAGAGGGAGAGAACTTCAAAATTGCTGCTTTACATAGCATGTGCTGTTACTAACAGCTGCAAAACAGAAGTTACAGTTAAGCAGAACAGGTGGAGATAACAGCTTTGTCTTCTGACTGTTCCCATTAGGTAGCAGACTATGCTAAAGCTCTGTTAAGTTGCATGACATGTTAAGCTGAGCAGCAAACAGAGATAAAGCTGAAGAGATAACAAATTTGTTTTTCTTCTGTTGCCATAAGGTAATTAGCTATGTTAAGCGCCTGTTAAGTTCCACTTTACAGCATGTGCTGTTAGTAAAAGTACTTAATAGCTGTTTAAGCTTGAAGATTAAATCACAGGCCATGTAAGGTATGCATAGAACAAAATTACCCATAGGTCTTCCGCTGTATATGCCTTTCCAACAGTATTCATATTTATCCTGAAGATTTAGTGTAGTAGAACCTGGATCTGAAGTATTTTCTACAAGTCTTACTTCTTTTATTTGATTTTTATATCTATATTCATTGTTTCTCTCTATCAATGTTATTTACTCAAAATTCCTTCCACTTATCATTCTCAATCGTATTACAAATCTCTCTCTTACATTTCCCTAGTACAAAATACAATTTTCTCTGCAGTTTACCATGCCGAATTTCCCCGAAACTTGCTACAATTTATTTATAAACTTCTCCAGTTGAGAATTTCGACATTAACCTGCGCTCTCTCTCCCACTCTCTTTCTCTCTCTCTCACGTTCATTTGCGGACTTCCTCGAGCTCGTTTGGCCGGCGCATCCATCCACCCAACTCTTTTATGATGATGAGGAGTAGACCATATAAGGGCAAATAGCAAATTGTTGGATGCTCAAGTGTGGCCACCCTTTGCGGGTGTGGGGGGGGGTGGCAAGTGGGCGTGGCAGGTGGTAAGACGGCATAAAGATTGTTACCATATTTTGCTATCATTTGCACGCAATCAGCGTCAGACGTGAAGTGGGGCACAAGTTGGGCAGGCAGAGAGAGAGAGAGAGAGAGAGAAGGTGAAGGGGTGGGGACAGCGAGTAATATATGCATAAGGAAGAGAACGAGAAGAGGAAGACTCAGGAGAACTCGTCGCCGTTGCCGTCGCCGTCGCCGTCGGCGGAAGCGTGAAAAGGAAATAAAAAGCATTTGATAGCGCGTTGCCAACGTTGATAGCACCAGCAGCGGCTGCGAGTGACGCGTTGCCAACCGCAGACGAGGATGAGCACCGGATGGGATGGTAGAGAGAAAGAGAAAAGAGGGGAAGAGGCAAGGAAGATGGAGCAGATTGGACGTTGTCAATGCTGGCGATGCGGTGCGAAAATTGCAAAATAAAGTGAAAATAAAATTTTAATAAATAGCAAGAAAATCAAATTTCCTTACCACACCTACAACAAATTGAGTGTGTGACAGGGGGAAAGAGATAGTGAGAGAGCGAAGAGCACTTGTCTTCTCTCTCTTTCTCTCGGTTTCTCTCGCTACAAGCAACTTCACACTTGCCCCAAAATGCCCATTTCAAGCCTTGCCAGGCGGCAAGTAGACCCTCTATTAATTTTAGTGGCCACACACACAACATAACACACACTCACACACACATATATAGCTTGGCACATACACACACATACCCTGTCACACTTTCTAGCACTCTCCCTTGGCCTCACACATCACGCTTGAATGAGCTGTGATTCAAATGAGTAGTGTGCGTATTCGACTGAGTAATACCCAGTAAAACTGTCTTCTAGTGCTTGCTTACAGCATAATTTGGCTGTTTTTGTCTGCTAGACTGTAATATACCCTGCAAAACTATTGACTTATTGCCTTAATGCTCGCTTTCATGTTTATCTGCAGAAATTTCTACAAAATTTATGATGAAGAAACAATTAAAACATTTTTATGACTGTCGAACTGCGAAACACCCTGTAAATTTGTTAAATTATTACCTATCCATATTTTTCTTCCTTTTATATCCTTTTAGAAGTGTCAATAATTTTAGTTATTTTTTTATGTCTGCACGACTGCTGTATACCCTGTACAACTAATATACTCCCTCACTTCTCACCTACTACTCTCTCTTTACGCTTCTAAGTTCATCCCACTTCATTCCTTTTTCTACTGTGTCAAACTACCCAACTGAGGTCAGCTTGAGTTTACAGGGTATTGTAAACTCTGAAATTATTTAATGATTAAGTGTTTGTGGTCTATAAATAAAACCACAGCACGCAGATGAAAATTGATGAAGCAAAGCGAACAAACTCACAAAGAGTGAGAGAGAAAGGCAGAGAGGGAGAGTGAGAGTGAGAGGGGGAGTGAGAGAGCGAAGAATGCGCGAAATTTGGGCCCACTTAAGATGCGCGCAATGTGGCAACTCACATAAACTGGCAAAATTTATTTGATTAGCTAATTTGCTCAGGCTCAGCTCGGCTCAGCCGCCTGCACGTATGCAATCATTTTGTCTCGCCCCAGTCTACCACTTCCTCTCTCTCGCTCTATCGTAATTGCCATTAGTAAGGGGGAGAAGGGGACAGCATCAGTATGGGGATTTTCGACGGCGTGATTCATGTGCCTCGTCTGCATTGCATCAAGGGGCATCAAGTCGGGGCCTAAAAGAGCAAATTGAAAAGTATGCCGGCTGTTTGTCTTCTCCCTTACTCTCTTACTCTTTCTCTCGGTTCTCCCTCCCTCTTTCTCCACTCTTCATCATACTCAAGCTCTTTTGGTTCATGTCGTTGCCCCTCGTTGTTTGCCCTCAGCTTTTTGGGGGCAAATCTGAGAAGCTTTGTTCGCCAGGCTTTGCGTGGGCAACTCTGCGCTGTTTGCCCTCTTGTTACATCCTGCTAATACCCTGTCTGTCTGTTTGGCTGCCCTGGGCTCGCTCGATTGCACCCAAACTACGCTTGAAATCGGTCTGATAAATATTCAATACGCACGCATTACGCATAGCCTCGTCGCGTGCTCGGCTTCTCGCTGGGCTTCTATGATTAAATGAATTTCTCTCTCTCTTCATCGCTCTTTCTCACTCTCTTCATTTCTCTCCTTCTCTCTTTCACTCTCTTTCTATCAGATTTCCTGCTTCTTGTTCCTTTCAGTTTGTGCTACATTTACAAGGGATTTGCTTTATTTCACTTACAACTGTTCTGCGATTCTTGCTCTCCCTCGTTCTTTTGCCTTTTTTCTATTTCCCCTTTTTACTTCTGTAAAACTTCCTTTAATTGACTGTTAAATATTATTAATAATTTTATAGTTATCTCTTCCCTTCTCTTCGCCATGTTTTCCTCTTTATGCACACTTTCTTAAACGTTTCACTGACTGCTTAATGCTTATGAAAATTAAGCAATTTGTATTTGTTGCGCTTTAAATTCTCACTTTTCCTTCTTTTTCTTATAGTTCGCAGTCTTTTTAGCATGTTTAGCATTTCTTGCACATTCTTAAACGTTTCACTGGCAGCTACTGAAAAGTAAAAACTTATAAATCTTTATGGAGTATTATTTCAATCGATCAAAAACTTCCACACTCCTTATCTTAAGAAAGCCTTCTTGCTTCTTCTAGTTTTTTTAGGGTATTAACAGTGCGCCTAGTTCGCTTCTCGTTTCCTTTTCGTCTTGCCTGCACTTGCCTCGTTTGCCCATTAATCGTTGTACGACATTCGATAAAAGCTGTTGTTACTCATACGCCGTGTGGTCGGCCGCCTGTGCTCGTCTCGTCTCGGCGCGTCGCATGTTGCAGCCCAAATTAGACTGCCTCAATGTGTCTGTGGTTGCTGCCTCCCCTTCTCCTTCTCTTCTCTTCTCTTATGCATGTTTCGGTGTCTGTCTTTCTCACCACAATAATTGACTATTAGTTTTCATTTGTTGATTTTCGTTTGCCTGCCTTGGCTTGTGCTGCGGCCTATCGATTTGGCATTTGCGATTGACTTCGTGCCAGAGTAGACAACCTGCTCCCCTCCACTCTCTTTCCCCCCTCCCCTCATCCTTGGGGTATCTAAATAGCCTGTTCGATTAATGCGAGCGATAGAAGGCGCGTTTGTAGCTTTGATTTAAGTAGGCCGTGAATTTCGTGTCGTCTACCCCCTGCCCCTCACACACACACACACACACACACTCGACATCGTTGCGACTTAATTGTTGTTGTGCCCCTCCTTCGCCTCCCCCTGTCCGCCCTTGTCCCGTCCCCATTTCCGGCTGTCTTGTGAACTTGAACCCATTTTTGCTTGGTCAGTTCGGCACGACGCGGTTCGTTCAACTTGTTTGTCAACGAAAGTGTGTGCGGCGCCACAAGTGCCACAAGAATATTTTTCATTGTGGCATTTGCATTATGCTCGAGTATGTGTGTGTGTTTGTCGCAGGCGTCTGTGGCATTTGCCACTTGGCAGTCTCATAAATCTCTTGGCCCCCATAGCCAGACAAACGTCAACGCAAATTTTCCTCTCAATCTTCTGCGTTTTTTTTTAAGTTTTTCCTCTTGTTTCTTTGTCTAATGAATGAATTTCGCGTCTTGTATTTTTTGTTCTGCACAATCAAAATTTAAATCAAGAGCGACAACTGCAGCCAAAGATTTTAAAGCGAACAACACGAAAATAAACCCGTCTATCGACCGATTGAGGTATTCGACAAGCAGCTAATAAAAATAGCGAAACAACAATCAAATTTCAAAAAGATCATAATAAATGAAGGCAAGACAATGATAGAAGATCAAGCAGTCTCATTTTGTTGCTTGAATTTTGTTTATTGATCGAAAACTGACAGATCTGATGGGGATCAGCGATACGTTTTCAAAACGTGTCGGAATTCTATTGTTGTTTTTCATTGAAGCAAGCAACATTTGCTTTCAACTGACAGCTGTTTGAGTTGGTTTTCCAGAAAGGAAAGGTGTCTAATAGAGACTCTTTATGCATTATGAGTAGTATCAATGAGCTGAAATGAGAGTAAAGTTCAGTTACTAATATATTTTGAGTAATATTTTAAAAAGAATGTGTGTTTTATCTATTGCATTTCGGAGGAATAATTACACACAAATTAATAGAACTAACTTCAATGAAAAGCAAATTAATTTTTAATACTGATGGTGGACAATCAATCATCATTGAAAATAATTTATATAAATTTGCAGTGGGATAAAATAAATCATATCGTAGCTAATTCCTATTTAAAAAATGTCTTTAAATAGTTCTTCACTTCGACTTGAAGAAATTTAATTTGGCAGCAACTTGTGGCAAGGCCACCAACAAAGCGCAATTTGTAAGCCACACATATTGAGGCAGTACTGCTTACTCCCCTCCTCACCCACTTCCGACACACTCGCCACCCTCAATACGCCATAAGTGCTTGCCACAATTTGCAGCTAGTTGAGCTTTGACTGCAATTTCGCTTCGCTTTTCTCATTTTTCTCAAGAATTTTCTTCAATTTTGGCCCGCAGTCTCGTTAGGCGGCGTGAGGCAGCGAAGTTGGCAGCGCGATTCGGCGTTGACGCTGATTAATTGACGCCTCTGACCCTGCCCCAATTTGATGATGAGGGAGAGAGGCGTCGACGAAGGGGAGTGCGAACAA
Source organism: Zaprionus indianus (assembly GCA_018904595.1). Lineage (NCBI taxonomy): Eukaryota > Metazoa > Arthropoda > Insecta > Diptera > Drosophilidae > Zaprionus > Zaprionus indianus. Next base: position 3,776,449 of record JAEIHA010000344.1, read on the forward strand.
TTTCAGTTTGTCAACACAAAAAAAAATAAAACGAATTTTTACTGCATTTATTGGGGCCGCATCGTTTGGGCGACTAATTGGTCTATTTTCTGCTCGTCAAAGCGTTTGCCTGATCGTATCGTATATCGTATATATCCGGCTAAACAGCCTAGCAAGCTATATTTTGTATTTTTTAGGCGACATTTCTCGATGATTTTCGGTTGGGTGAAATTCTTATTTTACTTCTTTTGCTTTATTCAAGGTTGATTGATTGATTGCACGATGGGTTCATTTGAGCATGATATCATTTAAAATTTCTAAGAATTAAGTTTAAGAATATCCCGAAAAATACATTTGATTGTTTATTGATTGACTGGGCTTTGATTGATTGACTGATTTTTATGTTATTTTATTGATAAGTAAGTCAATTTATAAATCATCTCATTTATCTGTCTATGATTCGAACAATTTTTGTTTCTTACGATTGGCTGAGCATTTTTACAGGGCCTTGATTGATTAAAAATTGATTAAGAATTGATCAGTTGGAGTGATTGATGCGCTTAACAATTTTACTGTAATTTAATTGATCCAAATACTAGGGTCGTTTGATAAGTCCGTGACTTTTTGAATAAAATATATTTTTTTCGTCAAAGAAGCGTTTTATTTCTCAACATAATCTCCTTTTAGCTCTATACATTTAGTCCAGCGTTTTTCCAATTTTTTTATTCCTTCCAAATAATAGGTTTTCTCAAGGCCCTCAAAATAGTCGTTTGTTTCTGTGTTTCTCTTCATTTGACCCGAATCTCTTACCGCCGAGCCATTTCTTCATGTTTGGAAACAAAAAATAGTCACAGGGGGCTAAATCTGGAGAATATGCTGGATGGGGTAGCAGTTCGTAGCCCAATTTATGAAATTTTGCCATTAGCACACGAAATTCACTTTTTTCCATTTTCGTTAAAATTCACGAGATCGTCTGCTTTCAATGCCTATAAAACGCAAACCAAAAAACGCAGCTTTCTCAAAATTTTACAGTCAGCTGTTAATCGATAACTGCTGACAGGAGCAGTGTTGTATTTAGAGCAGGTGCGCGGCAAATACAAAAAGTCACGGACTTATCAAACGACCCTCGTACCTATCGATTAAATGATTTCTAGTAGATTTCATACAATTCTTAGATCCAAATGTATTTATTGATTGAAATACGATAGAAGATGAAGTGTCAACTGATTGATTGACTAGTTTAATAAAATGATTGACTCTGATAATAATTTAGCTGAATATATTATGTATATAGTCAGTAATATCTATTCTGAAAAAGAAAATGTTTATTTTGATTTGAATTCTTTTTATTGATTGAACAATCAATACGTTAATAAAATAGGTTGATGTAATGTTAGAATGAATTTTATTCAAATAGGGTAAAAAAAATGTTAGTTATACATATAAAGATATTGTTATAAGGACTCTCTTCTTGTCTTCTCCCTCTCTCTTCTTGTCTTCTCACTCTTTCTCTCTTCTTCTTCCACTTAAATACGTCGCTCATTACGACGTGCAAAGTGAAAGGCGCCGTAGTATTCCTCCAGATCGCACAGCTCCTTCTCCAACTGCGCCTCCAGCTTGGCCTGCGCCGCCTTCTGGCGCGGGGTGAGGCGTCGCACGCTGCCATGATTAGCACTGGGCAGGCGGAAGCTGAGACGTCGCTTCACCTTCATGTCACCCACGCCCACACACTCGTACAGGTGCTGCGACTCATCAGCCCCATGGCAGGCAGGCACGGGCGGGCAGCGACGTGCATCCGTGTGCGAGGGGAAGCCACGGGGCGTGGTCTGACCCGACAGCGCCTCACTGATGTCGTGTGGTCGATGAGCCGGTGGCATCTGCTGCTTGGCCGAGGAGTGCTCGAACATGCACTTCCACTGTGCATAATTATTGTCCAGCGGCGTGTTCCGTTTGCTTTTGTTGCTTTTGCCATTGCAGCGCCCGTTGGGCGTAAGCAGCGTGCCACAGCTACCGAAGGAGGAGCAACGCGGCATGGGACGCAGCAGTTGGGAGCGTCCACTGCCACTACGCTTGTTCCGTCGCAGCTGCAGATGGTGTCGCAGTGTGCGTCGCAGCTTGGCGAACAGCATCTTCAGTCCCGGCTGACGGCGCCGGCAGCAGCCGCAGTGCGTCTTCGTTGCAGCCGTTGAGGAAGCGGAAGTGGAGCCAGTGCCTGAGGAGGCGGACGACGAGGAGTGTGAGCTGCCCATGTTGAGATATAGCTGAGAATGCTTTGAGAATGTAGGAATGAATTCTTCAAAGGTCTTTGCTGGTTTGGAGATCCTTTAGTTCTTCTCTAAGGCGCAAAGATCTCAAGATATTGATTATTCGGTGATCGTCAAAGTATTGAAGATTGGCGAAGTGATCGGCGATTCTTTACTTAGTGGAATCAGCTTGAAAGATCTTCAGTGATTAAAGATTCTTCAAATTATTCTATATAGTCTTCAAGTTCTTCAGAAGGTTGAGTGATCTTTTTGGTTTTAAGAACGTTAAGTCGTTTAGAGATCTTACAAGTCTTCAAGATCGTCCACAGTTTGATGATATTTGGTTGTGAGCACAATAATTTTGAGTAAAATCTTCAAGTGCTTCCTTCTTCGTTATAATCTGAACTCTTCTATGATCGTTGATCTGCTCTGCTTGGCTGTCGCTGGGATACTGTGATTGCTACTGCCTCAGCAGCCGATACTTATATGCGGAGCTACGACTAGGAAAGAGGTACCTGCACATAGCTAGGCGCCTTACCTACGCAATGCGGGACGCAATCAGGTACCCCATCCCAACCCAATCTCGACCCGGCGCCCTGTGCAGGTACCCAAGTGCACTACCCAAATTCGCAATTTGCTTTGGGTACGCGCGATATTTTGCGCACCGTTTTATGACGTGTCATTTGGTTTTGGGTTTTCGTTTGTCAAAATCTTTCGCGGCTTTTGGTTTTTGTCGTTGTCACTTTAGCAGAGAGAGAGAGTTTTATGGCACACAAGTGTTCCAGGACCGCGAGTTATAGCCTTTCTCTAATGGCCATATGTCATATGGTCACCGAACAGGCTTAAGCACGTAGACCAGCGCAGGCAGGCAAGGAGGGAAATCGAACATTTTTATATATAGAAATGAGGTACAGTAGGGTAGTTAGCTAACCTTTAGCTCGCAGACCATTCTCTGGAAGTAGAGAGAGACATAACTTCAACAGTTTAAGCAGTGCTTAGACAAGGTTGCTTTTTCCTTGCTTAAGGTGCCTTCTATATAGTTTTCCAAGATATTGTACAAATGCTGCTTGCCACCACTATAATTTATGCAGTTAAACCTAAGTCACTTTTATTTTAATCAATTTTAATTCGACCTATATTACTTCGAACTATTTTACTTCGAACTATTTTAATTCGACCCATTCTCATATTTTCCAAAAAATCAAAGTAAAGCATAAATTCAACTTTAAAATATACTTATTTCTCCTCAACTGGGTTCATAATTGTTGCCAGCTCAAACAGCTATTCGCCCCACTGTACAACAGTATCTCAAGACCTGACTGGAAATTGTTAATGAATTGCAGCAGATCCTAAGGGGCTATGCTACTCAAGACGAAGCTCCTGATGACGTTGCACTGACAGCGCACCGGATGCGACTGCCAAAATGGAAGGGCAACGAAGAAGGGGGGGTGAGAGAGGGGAAAGACAAAGGGCAAAGGGGAAGCGGAATAAGCAATGTAAGCCATGTCGACACTAGCGTCTTCGTCGTCTTCGTCTCCATTTTGTCGACGGCTTTGTGTGTCAATCAGGCGACGTGAACGTGGCTTTTGCGTGTCACCAAACGCCCTCATCAGCGGCAACAACAACATCATTGTTATTATTATTATACTCTTGTATATATGTGTGTATTAGTGTGTGTGTGCGTGTGTGTAACATGCACTTTGTGATATGCTTAACCTGATATGCTCAATTAGAGGAAGAAAAATGGGCGCACGGTTAGCATAATTGGCAGCTGATCAAAGTCATCTTTGCGGCAGGAAGTCTTCGCTTTAAGGATGTCAGTGTGCAATGAAAATTTGTAGGAGGAATTTTGTGGTTAGTGAAAGTTCTATGGAGCATGTTTAGAACGATAGTCACGCTACATTTACGTGAGGGAAAGAGTTAAAGGATAGCAGGGCCACTACTTTAATTTCCTTCCCACCTGAACTAATCTCTCCTTGACAAGTTCACTGTGAATGTAATCATATGCTTTGTTGATATCGCACATAGCTTCCTTTATGTACATACATTCTATCTAGTTTCTCGAGATCTAGTAGCAATACAGTTCTTACTGCAAGTTATGCACTAATATCTAAGACAACCATGGAGTGACTCTACTTAACTGAAGTAAACACTACTTTGACAAGTTCTTTTTAACTGATGCTACTTAGAGAATTTCAAATATAGTTTACTTAAGATGTTTTCTTAATAGTTTCCTCTGATTTTATAGGAATATTACGCTCTCGACAAGTAATACACTAAAATCTAATCCACTATTACCACCCTTACTTGACTACAACTGCACCATGATTGCTAATGAGAGGGAGAGAAAAATAGAGTGAAAGCTGCAAAAAGAACTCATTCCTGGACTGAACTAACCCTTACCCTCTTTGCCTTTACTTAACCTGCACTAACCTCAACTTAATTCAGATCTAACAATGTGAGAACCAAAGCTACACTTATTACTCCTAGTACTCCAAAGTATCTACAATATTAAAGCTGTTTCTATGTATTCCAACTGTCAGCTTTAAATTGCACTCCCTCTGCGAGTTACACATTAAAGTTATAATTCCCCAATGTGTAACTCTATCTGAATTCAACAGCAGTCAGATAATTGCAACTTCACAACACACACATACGAGTATATTGTATTTCAACTTCCGCTTGAACAAACCGCAAATTTTTGCTATAAATTTTATATAAATTCTGAGGTTTTTACACACTTTTCGTAGTTTGTCCGCCCTAATTGAAATGTGCATTTACGTTTAACAATAATCAAATGGCAGCTGCATAAATATTGCATTTTAAACATACAGAGTGAGAGGGAAAGAGAGAAAGAGAGAGAGGGATTCTCGCATTCACATGGTTGATTAAGGCTGTATGGGAAATTTGCGTAGTTAATACCATTATAATTGGACTCGCTCGGTTTGATTTGTCAGCTACGCAAAGTCTGCAGCCATAATTAGGTTCTGCAAGTGAAGCCCCCCAAAGAGAGAGAGAGAGAGAGTGCTGGTGGGAGACTTTGCGGTTTCGGTCAGCTCACTGTGGCATGTGTGAAATGGAAAGTTGCCACAACAGGCGGCAACATCATTCAACGTTACCACAAGTTCAAGCTAAACTTGGTCCCAGCTGAAAATTTCATTTGCAACTCGGGAAAAACATGTGAAAAACTGTGCTGGGGGAAAACTCTCGCTCTCTCCCTCTCGACTCTCTGACAAGCGCATTGTTAAGCAGATACTCCTTAATATGATACACTAATTGGGCAACTTCACAACTTTGCAACACTGGCAAGTGCCGTGTCCATCGTGTATCCGCTCAACTTTCGAGGTTAATTTTGGTTTATAGTAAATTCAATTGTGCAATATTAATTGGCAGCTAAATTGGCGGATTTCTATGGCAATGCTATGAGGTTTTCACTTAACTTTTGAGGTTAGGTTTGACATAATTTGATTAGTATTCGAGGTTTTTTTCGAGGTTAATTTTGTTAGAATGTGCTTAATGTAATTGAATTTTATTTAAACATTTCAACACTTAAACTTTTCATTCATTTTTGAAGTTTATATTTGGCATTATAGTATTATATATTTCAGATTTAAAACTGCCAACTCGTGTTGTGAGTTTTCCCTTTCGATACTTTAACTTTTCATTTAACTTTCGAGGTTAGTTGTGGTAAACTTTGATTAATATTTCAGCTTTAAAATTGCCAGCTAAAGTTGTTGTAGGTTCTGTTACTTTAGCCATAAATGTTTATGGCACACATGCCTTATAGAGCATGCCTCATATCTAAAGCGTTATGTGGCATGTGGAATGCAAAATGCATTGTAAAACCGGAGAATGAAGAAGAAGAGTTGACTCTGCTGCTTCCTCGTCGTGACTGATGGGCACTTGTGCTGAGTGGATATTAGTGTGGGTTCAAGAATACGAGAGAGGGGATACGAGATGGGGGAATGGGAGGTAACTGAGCGGAGTATGCAAACAATATGTGTGCTTGGCATGCAACAGGAATTCACTTTAATTTGCTGCCGAAAGAGCTGAGCTTGTCCAAAAGGTTCCGTTTAGACTCGAAAGTGGGGAATTCTTTAGTGCATTTCTGTCTGGCATTTCAGAGTGATAACTATTAAATTCTCGCAAGCAGTTGGGGAAAGGTATGAGAGATAAATCAAGAAGAAATAGAAGAAGGTGATAGAGCATTGAAGAACTAAGCTAGTTCTAGGAACTCTTTAATTTCTTTAATATATAATAATAATGAATGAATGATAAATATTTAACTTACTAAAGAACTGAGAAAAGGTACAGAAGAATGTCTAGAAGAAGGTTTCATATATAGAACGTCTAGCTGAAGAATAGAGTTTCCTTTTCTTCACATTGTCAAACAGTTGTTAGAAAGGTTTCACCATTTAAAAAGAATTGAGATGGTTCCCTTGCATGTTCTTTATTTTCGCTTCGTGCCCGTGTCACGCTGCCATCCCTAGAGTATCGAACATAATTCCGTTTGAACTTGCTTCCGTTGGGCTATCAGAGCTCATCCATCAAACTTGTTTTTTGCCCGCCTTCCATTTTGCTCTCCCTTTGAACTTTGAACTTTTTAATTGAGTTGCATGTTGCGCTTGTTGCATGTGGCGTGTGGAATGTGGCACGTGTGGGTGTCCCAGCTTATCAACTGTGAACCTGAGCGCATATTGTGAATATTATTTAATACAATGCGATGCATTGTCGAGTTGAGAATCACTTTCATGATGTTGACAAGTATTTCACTGAGTTTATTACCCTGTCCAGCACTCTTTGATTTCCAGCATGCCCACTAACCACACAGCGGGACATTTTACTTGCCTATAGATTTTACTTACACCTCTTTACTTGTCCCCCCGCCCCCCGGCCACCACTTTACTTACTGCAAATGTTCTACACGAATGCAAAAAGTTTTTCAATTAAAGTCGAGCAGGCAAAGGCGTCGAAGGGGTCAAGCTGTGCGTTGTTGAGGTGTGTCTGAACAAGCGCACGACATGCCTCGTATTGCAGTAACAACAACTAAAGAAATTACAATACAACTACAAATACAGGTGGAACTGACGCGTCCATTGTTTTTCCATTTTGTTTTATTACAATATTTGCCTTCTTCCCCTTTCTTTTCCCCAAAGTGAATTCACGACACGCCGCCTGTGACGCTACTTTAAAGCCAGTTGCCACCAACAGTAACCGCCCACGGGCCACGCCTCAGTCACCTACAATCCTCTCTCTCTTCCTTTCTCACCCAAGCAATGTACATTAGAGATGAGCCACGGAGTGCAGCTTTAAGGGGTGTATTTAAAGTGCATTAAGAGTTGTCTTTAGTGACTAATGAAATTTGGCTTGAAAATTTATTGATAATTTATTTATTCAAAAAATTCAGTGATGGAAAAAATATTTATCTCTGCTTCTACGATCCTCCTTCATTTCTCTCTGTCTCACACGATCTTCTTTAGTATTTTTTTGCTCTCTACCTTGTCTCTCTATCGTGCCTGCACTGGGTGCCATCTCTAACATTGCGCTGCGTGCAAATTTTCCTGCGAGACGCAACACTGCGGAATGGAATGTGAAATGGGACTGTGGAATGAAATTGGGAACTGGCAAATGGGAAACGGGAATGGAACAAAACTGCCGCGACAGCAGCGGCGGCAGCTAAAACGTTTATAACTGTTTGAGCTGCTGTTGGTTTTGTCGCTTTATGACCCTTGGCCCACGGGCTAGGGCAGGGCAGGGATGGGCGGTGTAGGTTAGCCAACATGTGTAGACATGGCCATAAAAAAGGCCATGAAAATTTGTTTATTATGTGTGTGCGTTTTACTTTCTCTCATTTTTTTGTGTTCTATATAGATCGCTTAACCCCTTTACACCCCTTTCAATCGCTTTAACCCCTTCGCGCAATCACATAAAAAACGCATCAATAGGTTGGCCCGGCTGACGTTCCGGGAATATCAAATGTACATTCCAGTGGTAGCACCGTCCTACCTCTTTCCTCCCTGACTACCTCTCTGCCTTTCTTTCGCACTCACTCTGCGTCTCCCTTCCTCCCTCGGTCTCTGCATAATTCTCGTTTATTGATGCGATGCAGTTTCTCATGCGCAACAATTGGCCAAAAAACAGACACCAAAAACAGTTGCCAAATGCCCACTGTCAGTTTGCATGTGTGTGGGTGTGTGTAGGTGTGTGTGTGTGCTTATGTGTGCGTGTCATCTCCCTTGTGTTGTTCAAGCCGCAAAAGGTTCTGGTCGAGGCGACCAAGGCACAAAGCTAACAATGCGAATTTCGGCCAAGTTTTCAAGTTCTTCACACCCTGTAAGGCCTAAGCTACTTTAAAGAGGGGTATATGCTACGTCGAATACATATGCTAACAGCTCTGAAGAGTCTTTTTTACTTACTTATAGTTATCCTTTCCATTCAACTCAACTTCCTCTAGTGAAACCATTTAAATCGTTACTTTAAGTTTCTCTTGGGATATCTAAATCGTATCTATATCTTTAACTACTTTAAAGAGATGTATATGCTTTGTATTTCAAGTTCTCTTCACTTGATATTTAACTTCTCTACAAATTACAGCATATCTTATAAGCACATCAAGACCTTCTTGCTCTCGTGTTGAGTGGGAAACCTACGAACATCGCTTAGTTTCTGTATTGAGATAAAGTATGCAGAATCAAAGTTTACCTGAGAACTACAGCTACACACACTTAATCTCTCTCTCTTGGTCACACACAGGTGCTGTCTCTCTTACTCCTCCCCATTTCTAACACTGTGTGGGTAATTTCTCCCCAGGGAATGTGTCCCCAAAACTCGAAGATAAAAGAGCAAAGCTAATGCCATGTGGGATTGGCTTTGTAATCTTTAAAGATGTTCAACGATTTTTCCAGGAAGTTATTAAGATAGAGTGGACAGCAAGTGGAGAGGGAGGCAAGGTGGGAGGGGGAGGGTCGTGGCAAACTGGGGAATATGTTAAATGCTGAGAAATGCCCAGGCACACTTGCGATAACTAATCGATAACTATGTTTTGTGGTCCTTGAACTAAACTCAAATTTAATTTCGCAACTTTCCTCTCTCTCTCTCTCTCGGTCTCCCTAATAATGATAAGTGGCTGATAACACAGAAGTTTACAAAGCAAAGTCGAGTGTAAGCAAAAGTTAATAATGCACACACACGCACACACTTTGGCGCTGGAAAATCTTTCAAGCATCTCTCGCCAGATAACGCAAGAAAAATAAACCAACGGCATGTGCCATAATAAACTCATGTATATATACTATATATATATATCCGGCACACTCTGTATATGTATGTGTGTGTGTGTGTGTGTGTTTGGCTCCTTTCGTGTCAGGGTTAAGGACAAATCACGCTTCAATAGCAATCAATCAATTTGCACGCAGCAGGCAAACAAACAAAACGAAAACCGAGGGGGGAAGAGGGAAGGAAGGGAAGCAAGGGAAGCCACTGGCCAAAGTTAACAGCATCTAATGTGATTTTGACACACTCGCTGCGAGATAAGCGCGACACACACACACACACAGTCAGATTATCTATCCTAACTTGTCACTGCATACACTGAGCAAAAGGCGGAGGTAGAAGCAGCAGCAAACTTGGAAGGCAGATTGAATAATGTTCGAATTGATTTGGAGATGAAACTGATGCTTGATTAAGGGCATCTTAGCAGGGAGTGGAGAGTGAGGACGGGCGAGTAAAGCAACTTATGTTAGGTAGCTATGAACCTATATACTCGTAGTATGTATATATAACTATAACTATGAACTCTATATACGAGGGTCGTTTGATAAGTCCGTGACTTTTTGAATAAAATATATTTTTTTCGTCAAAGAAGCGTTTTATTTCTCAACATAATCTCCTTTTAGCTCTATACATTTAGTCCAGCGTTTTTCCAATTTTTTTATTCCTTCCAAATAATAGGTTTTCTCAAGGCCCTCAAAATAGTCGTTTGTTTCTGTGATGACCCGAATCTCTTACCGCCGAGCCATTTCTTCATGTTTGGAAACAAAAAATAGTCACAGGGGGCTAAATCTGGAGAATATGCTGGATGGGGTAGCAGTTCGTAGCCCAATTTATGAAATTTTGCCATGCTGACACGAAATTCACTTTTTTCCATTTTCGTTAAAATTCACGAGATCGTCTGCTTTCAATGCCTATAAAACGCAAACCAAAAAACGCAGCTTTCTCAAAATTTTACAGTCAGCTGTTAATCGATAACTGCTGACAGGAGCAGTGTTGTATTTAGAGCAGGTGCGCGGCAAATACAAAAAGTCACGGACTTATCAAACGACCCTCGTATCTGTTACTATATACTACTGTATAATGTTAGTGAAATTTGGAACATGTACTCATGTACTCATATCAAATTATATCAAATTATATTTTGTATACCAAATTTAGGAATGGTCTCTTTGAATTTAAGATTTATTCACAGATTTTAAACAATATTACCAAAGGTTTTTAGGAATTCTTACGACGAATTCTTATCTAAATAATTAATAATCTTTTATCTTATTCACTCGACCTTCTCAAACCCTCTTTAATTTTTATCTCTCAAATCTTTCTCGCAGTGTACATTTCACGGTTTTTTTTCAGCTTCTCCTTCCTTTTTTTGGCTTCTAAATATTTTTGTGTATTTTTCATAATTGAATTTGATTAAACTCAAAACGTTTCGGTTTCGGTTTGTTTGGTTTTTGCTTTTGGGTCCTGCAATCAACTGCCTTTTCTCCCACTCTCCTTTCTCTCTCTCTCTCTCTCTCGCTGTCCTTCTGCTTCTCTGTTGTTTACACGCATCGAATTCCAGAGGCTTTTCTTTTGGCTTTGTTTAGCCGTTTTTTTTTCCACTGCTCTGTTGTGTTGCCGCTTTGCACCTTCTCCTGCCCGACGGTTGCTAAATGGACTCTGACATGGCATGAAACGAGGCACAGGCGGCTTTAAGATGGCCATAAATTCATCAGGCCACTAAATGGTTTCCACTTGGTAGAGCAAGATAGAGAGAGAGAGAGAGTGAGAGTTGTAGAGAGGGAGATAGCGAGTGCAAATAAAACCGCAACATGAGGCTTAATCCTCGTGCCGGATTTCGAGCCCTTACGCCTTATGCGATGAGCGAATTAAACTCAATCCCAGCGACGTTTTTCCATAAAATTTCAAGTGGCAGCTTCAAGTGCTATAAACCCAGCCCAGCACACACACACAGAGCACACACACACACATACACATGTGCCTGGCTTGACTGGTTAATCTGTGGCTTTGGGCTCAGCTGCGGTTATCATTGGGCCCGTCCCTAATCTTGGCCCAAAAATTCGCGCACGCGACATTCAAGTGGGATTTGCACTAAATCCTAGCAAGAAAGGAATAAAGGAACAGAAGGAGAGGTAGAGAGGAAGGGAAACTGAGCGCAATTGTGCTGCTCAAGTGTTGCATTTAGTAATTAGAGCAGCTTAACAGCAGCACCTCAGCTCAGCGCAGCTCAGCAGCCCAACTAGTCCAATCCCCTGGGCCAAGTGTCGGCTCAGTTGCAACTCAAACAACTGTTTGCCACTTGGCCTGCCTCGACCTGCCTCTGCCCTCCCCTTCCTCTTTCTGGTTAAGTGTCGCACCAGCCACAGTGTTTTTTTTAGCCATTTTTTTGGCTTGTTCTTTTTGCTCTCTGCCAGCGGCTGCCATTAGAGCGCTTGAATTATGCATGGCCAACAGGCTAATAGATAGAGCTGCCTGCGAGCCCCAAACCCGACCCAGACCTGACCTGACCTGACCTGGCCTAACCACGACTAGGACTAGGACTCGGGCCAGCAGCCACTTTAAAGTTCAGGGAGAACATTCCTCTGGCCATGCATTATGTACGAGTCTCTGCAGCGAACCAAACACAAATACAAACACAGACTGTAACTGAGCATTTCAATTCTCTTACTTATAGATGACATCGGTGCAGCTCTTAAGGGGAGTAGCTCTGAATATTTATACCGTGTATAGGTTGACAAATTCCACGGGCGACAGGAGCTAAGCGAATGCAGTACACAATGTGCCACATGCATTGTTAATTTAACAATTCTAGCTGATTTCGTATGGATTGACAGCGGCAATCTGCATCAAATATACTAAACGAAGTTCGAGCTAGCCTGTCTATCAAATTTTGTAGCTGAAACTGACAGGGTTATGGAGTTTGTATGGATTGTTTTGGGGTAAAGTAGTGTATATGCATGCAGGTAGTACAAAGTATAGTAGGGCAACTGCAGTGGAGCGTGGCTACTGAATTTCATCACTCTAGCCAGTCTACTTTGCGAGTTTGATTAGGCTAGACACTCTTTATCCCAATTTCAATTAGGTTTACTTTGTTTGTATGAATTTTAATAACCTTAGGGGTGCTAGCCGTACTTTTATAAGGTCAATACAAAGCTATATACGAAATATACTAACTCTAGCTCTTATCGGTCCCGAGTTATAATAGTTTTTAAGGGATAATGCATTTTATTTTCAATATACGATGATATTCATATCACAGCCACCTACAAACCAATTTTTTTAGTTCCAGCTCTACTAGTTCCCGAGTTACAATAGACTGGAAATGTATAAAAACGTTTTCTCTCCACCACATAAATCTTTTAGACTTTATCTAACGGCACTTAAGTATTTTTAATTTAATTTCTTATGCGTTTGTTGTTTGGGACTCTCAGCTAATTTCACTTTTTATTTATCTTTCATCTACTTTTTCTCTCTCCCTTTTTCTCTCTTTCTCTTTTTCTCCCTCTCTCTCGTTCTCCCTCTTCATTTGTGCCTTTATTGCTCGCAACATTTGCGAGTTGTAATTCATAATTCATTAATTAATTTGCAATTTGTAATTTGTTCTACACAAAAATTTCCCTTAATGAGAAACAGAAACAGAGAAAAAGTTATTTGTTGCGTTTTATCTTACACTCCCCTTCCCTCTTTTCCTCTCTCTCTCTCTCTTTCTCCCTCTATATCGTTTCTCATTTGTGTTGTTCGAAATTCATAATCGCATTTTGTATTTATGGCATTTACATAATGCACAGCAGGCGTAAATATTAAAAGCATCGCTCGCATGGGGATTTCGATTCTACAATTTATGCCCCACAACAGACAGATACCCCCTCTCCCCTTATCACGGTCCCTGCACCTCCCTGCCCTTCCCTTGCTGTGCGACCTTTTATTTCAATTCCATTTGACGCATTTTTCGCATAAATTCCATGGAAAATATCTCGATTTACTATTACTGGGAGCCCAACACAGACAGACTTTCTTTATAGAGAGACCTTTTACCCCTCTGCACAAAGTGGATACACCCCTTTCTCCTCTCTCTCTCTCACCCCTCTCTCCTGTGTGTGTGTGTGTGTGGGTCAACAATGAAAGACCTCGGGCAGTTTTTTTGTTGTGTTTATCATCCATTTCGGAGCACAAAAAGTTAATAATTCTACATCATTTTTATGCCTGTGTATGAGACACTCGCACACACTCATACACACACATACAATAAAGAATTGGGTAAAGTTTTGTCACACTGCCATAAACAATTTGCTGTGCAGGACACAAAAAGTTGCCGCGTTTGCACATAAAATTGTTAAATTGTGCGTTGAGCAACTGAAAATTATTTCGTATTATTAGCCTCGACTGGACACGCTCCCCCTGCCTGCACCTGGCCACCCTGTGTCTGAGGCACCCCGTGTGTGTGTGTGTGTGTTTGTGTGTGCACTTTAATAAAAGTTTTGCAATAATTGAGGCGTGGCACAGCCGGATACAGCAGGAGCTGAAGTCGCAGGTGCGAATGCTCTGCAATTTGCACGTTAGAATTGAAGTAATTGGGAGAGAGAAGGAAAGTAGGGAAGGGGATGGCGACAGAGAGAGAGCGAGGGGAGCAACTTGAGGTAGGTTTAGGGAGTAAGCAGGTGGGGAGATGTTCCAACAGTGTGGATACTAAAGTATTTTTAAGATTCAAAGGAATTGTTAATAATACTGGAAATTCCTTTGAATTACAAAAGTATCTTTGAGATACAAATATACCATTATGATAAAAATGTATGTATCTATGAGATACAAAAAGTATTTCTGCATGATTAATGGAGACAAGTTAGTTGAAATACAAAAAGGGAATATCTTTTTGATACAAAAGTAAGTTGCAGATACAAAAGTATCTTTGAGATACAAAAGTATCTTTGAGATACAAAAGTATCTATGAGATTCAAAAGTATCTATGGGATACAAAAGTATCTATAAGATAAAAAATTATCTTTGCGGCACAATAGTATCTTTACTGAGGTACTTCTTTGACGTCCATTTATATCTGTGCATGCAGAAAAGAGTGTCTTTGTGATACATAAGTATCTTTGCAATACAAAAGTATCTTTGAGGTACAATAGTATCTTTGCGATACAAAAGTATCTTTACGATACAAAAGTATTTTTGAGACAGAATAGTATCTTTAAGTGACAATTGTGTCGCTGCACGTAAAGAATGGTATGTTTGCGATACAAAAGTATCTTTGAAGTACAATAGTACTGCAGAGAATAGTATCTTTGCGATACAAAAGTATCCCCAATGTAACCGTGAGTAACTTTAAGATAGAAAAGTACCATTTCTATTGCTGTTTATATCTCACTCTCGCATGTGCATTCACCAGTCGTAAACCCCCCCTCCTCCTCCCCCCTTTCTCGCAGTGTAGACAAGTGGCACGCGATAGCAATTGCATTTGACCCCACGCAGCAACCTCCAATGCGAGTTTCCACCTGCGTTCGGGTCCGTCAGGTCACAAAGGTACAATGACAAGGGGAGGGGGATGGGGAGAGGTAGGGGGGCATCCCTGCAGGGTGCTCAGTGCGACAGACTGATAGACCGATTGAGCAGTTGAAGGACAGCTGCGGAGGGGGCGTGGCACAATTATGGCCGGCATTGGCATTGCACGTCACTCGCCCAGAGGCAAGCAGCGTGCAATGTCAGGGCTGCACAAGGGCAGCGCAGAAAGGTGAATGAGAGGGGAAGGAAGGGGGAGAGAGGGAGAGGGGACTGAGTGGAATGCCAAACGAGAATATGAATTCTTAAGCTCGTCTGACCAACCGATAACAACCGATGACGATGACAATGATGACGATGAGTCCAAGGGAGACACTTACTAGTTGTACTACGAACCCCCCCCTCCTCTCCCTTCACCCCTGCCCCCCTCTCTCGCTACCCTTCGCCTGGCCTCATTCAATGCCAGGAGCGGAACATCGATGAGGGAATGTTAAAATCAATAAAGCACGCTGTAAATTATGAACCATCAGAGGAATTTTCACTGTGCTTCTTCTTCTCGTTGTTATTGTAAATTGCGTTACCTATTTTGTTGCTGTTTTCCCGCTATATCCGTGTTTTCATTATTCATTATTATTGCACAATTTGTTGCAGATATTACGAAGTTCGAATTAAATATTACACATACGCCCCGTTGCGTGCCTAGAAATTTGTTGCCCCACCACTTGTGTGTTACCCAGCTGTATACCCTGTACAGTTGTGTATGCTAAAGCAGGGTATTTGTGATTTGTGATCTCTAATCATATATCATATATATATATTGTGATATTCTCTGAATTTTTTAAGGAAAATTGTTCAAGAAATTATTGACTTTGTAACGTGTAAAATCTATATTTGCAAAGATATATTACTTATTTTCTGTATTTAAAAACATTATTATATACTCTACATGTTGTGTAACTTTCATGCCAATCGATTGATCGAAAAGTGCCATAAAGGTTAGACGAAGTAGTCTCTAAAAGAATCGATAGATTTCTTCATATAAAAATAAATTTAAATAAACATTGTTAATTTTCCAATTCCTACAGAATATATAATATGTATATATATATAAAGTTTTATATACCCTTACTACTCAAGGCTATCTGCTAGTCGTGCATGCCCCAAAGACAACAAATCATTCACATCGGTTATGTATAACGGCATTATTCATAATGCGCATTGATTTTTGTCATTCGGTCAGTTTGTGGTGCAACCACAGTCCGTTTCGGGGGTCGCTCTTCCTCTTTTCTCTCTTCTTCCACTACGCCTCCCCTTTCTATGCCTCTGCCATCGCCTCGGCTACCTTCCGCATTGTGCTACCCCTTGTGTGCTGCAATCAAATCATCAAATTCAAAGTGGAGGCCACAACACAAGTACAAAAAGAAATTCAACTATTCTTGTTGTGGTTGCAAGTGGCGGCAACGTTGCACGTAGCAAGTTGTTGTTCACTGGCAACCGCCTTGAACTTTAGCCAGGCCCGTTGACAGTTTTCTTCGCTACTAACGAAGCCAATTTGCGGCGATTTACTTCACTCCACTCCACTTCGATTCAACACGAACTTGCAGCGAATGTTGCGTGCCGCCAAAACGAGGCACTAATCAGATCAAGAACTTCCGTGGCGTCAATCAAATTCACAAATTTTCGAGTGGACAGAGGCAGATGGAAATAGGAATGAGAAAGAGACAGCAGGAGTGGAAAAAGAGAGTAGAAGAATAGAAAGTGGGAAGAAGAGAGTTGAAGATAAGAAGAGTGAAAAAGTCGAAGAGTTGAGAGTGTGGAGAAGAAAGTAGAAGTGCAAGAGAATTGAGAGCTTAAAGTGGGGAGGAGAGAGTAGGGGAGTAGAAGGTTAGAAGACTAGAAGAGGAGAGAGTAGAAGAGAAGAGAAGTTGAGTAGAATAGTAGAAGAGTAGGAGAGCAGAGAGTGGGGAGTTAACAGTGGGGAGAAGAGGGCAGGAGAGTAGGAGAGTATGGAAGTGTGAAAGTAGAGAGTGCGTAGAAAAGAGTAGCAGGTTAGAGATTAGTATAGGGTATGAAAGTAGAAGGGTATGGGACTAGGAGAGACAAGGAAATATAAGATTTGCCTAGGAGAGACCAATGGGAGATTAGAAGAGACGAAAGAGAAAGAAAGAAAGGAGAAATTGACAGCTTAACCAAACAGAAAAAGGCATTGGAAATGAAGTGAAGCATTTCAACTCCCAGGCAACATGTCAAATGAGTCGCGCCAATGCCGGCGTCTCTTTTGTTCCTGTTCCTACTTCCTCCTCGGGGGGATCAACGTTTCAGGACTTGAAAACTTTTGCTGCCCCAAAAATTTCCATAGAACTTGGCCAAGCGGAAACTCCGATGCAGGTTAAATACGGCCACGCTGATGACGACAACGACCTTTGACCCGGCGTGAGACATCAAGCTGAGTGCCACTAGCTGTTGCCGATTTATGTTTTTGTTGCTTTCGTTGCTGTTGTTGCTTTTGTTGATTTGTTTGCTTTAACTAATTAACAAAGCCTGTGAACTGTGTCCTGTCGCAGCAGAAAGAAAAGGGAGAGAGAGAGAGAGGGAGAATGGTAGGGAGCGAGGCAGAGATAGCGGGAGAAGAAGTCTGCGCTATGAGTAGCCTTAAATCATTTTAAATTTGATGAAAAACATGAAAATTTAATCAATTTTTGTCTGACTTGAAGTGCTGAGAAAACCTTAATTAAAAATTAGTGAAAATGTATGATAGGATATAGAAACCCCTTGAACAAATTTTAATTTAAATGATTTAAAAGTGTTCACAAAAAAGTTGATAGAAAATTTGAAATAAAGACAAGATCGAATATCTGTAATATTTTTGAACTTTCTGTAAAATTTGGAACCATTTTCAACCAAGAAAACTGCCTTAAATTCACATTTATATACAATACAATATATATATTTATAAAGACAATCCAAGAAAACTTTGCTTCAAGTTCTTAGATATTGACAAAACATTTAATCATTTAATCCATACAAATCTCTGTAAAATCTTAGAAAAATGAGAAAACTCTATAAATTTAGTATTTTAAAAATATTTTCATACTTTATTTTATTTGGAATGTTTCTTAATTTTTAATATAAATTAATAAATTCGTCTTAAAATTTGATTTTAGAATTTTGGGTGAAAAAAAAATTGGGGAAAAAAATGTATTTAGCTTAAGGAAGTAGATGTTGTTGTTGTTCATGGTGTTGCTGTTGTAGTTGCAGGTGTTTTTGTTGCTTAGCAATTGTTGGACTGACACACCTGTTGCCAGATTGGGCAGCAACATGGAAGACTTCGTGCCAAGCGAAGTCACCCAGTTGCCTTGCCACACTTAGAGATCAGTGCTGATGGTGTGCGTCAATTGCTGGAAGGGATAAGCTAACTGTGACTGTGACTGCTGCTGTTGTTGTTGCTGCTGCTGCTCCTCCCCGCTCCTGTCTACCTTGAAGCGCTTGGCAGCGCTTTCCATTTCCTCCAGATCACTGAAGGCAGGAAAGTCCGTTGGACAAAAGTGTCCGGCAATGGCCTCGGGAATGTGGCTGACATTGTGCAACATGTGGGCCGGAGTGCTCTGCAGATAATTGCGCCACTTGTGGTAGGAACGAGAGTTGGAATCGAAGGTCGCGTCACGTCGTTGACTGATGGGCGACGAGGTCTTTGGCATAATGCGCTGTGCATGTTGCATCATGTACATCTCCCACTCGAGGTTACCCACAGCTGGTTCAAGTTCATCCGCCTCACTCTTTGTCTCATTCAAGTCCATGTCCTGAGTGCGTCGCAGTTGCACATTCTTGCTGGGCGTCGAGGCTGCGCTGCTGCATGTATGATAGCCACAAGAACGCTCCAGTTCCGTGGGCGGTTGCTCGGCGAAGTCATCGCAGATGGGACGCACTGTTTGACTGCGACGACTCCAAATGCTGCGATTGCTGCTGCTGCGAGTGCTGCAGCTGCGTTGAGGTGTGCTGCATGCACTGCTGCCGACTCCGCTGCTGTTGTTGCTGCTACTGTTGCTGAGTGTGCCACATTGTGTGGCAGCAGAGTGGGAGCTGCTACAGCTGCGAGTGCTGCTGCGACTGCCACTGCGACTGCGCTTGGAGCTGCCGTAGATGCTGGTGTCCAGTGTGCGATTCATATCCAGCTTAAGGTTACTCGAACAGCAGCCCATGTTGTTCAGGAATATATATGTTAATATCACTCAATAATTCTCGATGTTTCTTGCTGCAGAACTTGTTGAGGTTTCTGCACGATTTCTCTTTGATTTCTTTACTATTTCAATTGCACTTCTAGTTCTCTACACTTTCTGTACTCTCAATTTCGCGTTGATTTCTCTACGTCGTCTGCTCACGTTGCTGTCTCGTTGTCAACTGTTTTGCTTGTCACGATGTCCACTTCATCTTATATACTCCATGCAGGTAGATTTTCCTTCCCTTTCCTTTCGCTGTCCTCTTCGAAGGATTCGCGAATTTCCAGGAATCGTAAAACTCGCGCTGATATGACCTGGCCTAATCCGCATGCCGCGCGTTAAAACCGTTTTATGGCTGCAGATTTTTGGCCAAAAAGCCTTATCCCGTTTGCCGTGGTGCACGTGTGCATCGCCGATCCTCGCCGCTACCTGCTTGACCAGGACCCTCTCGCCCTCCCTCTCTCTCTCTCTCTGAAGGTTGACCTTGATTGCAGACCTGGATTATGCCATACGCGAGCTAAGGCGAATTTCTCTTCGAAGGATTTTTCGCGATCTCTACTTAGGCTGAGTGACAACCCTTTGTTGCCTAGTCAGAGCAGTGGCAACTCTGTCAGTTACTTGTACTCGGCTCCCTTTCGATTTTTTCTAAGGTTTCTCTTTCTTTTTTTTTCGCTTTCTCTCTCCCTCGTTATTTCAGTTTGAAGGCGCACTGCGCTAACCTTGGCCCATTGCCATTTTGTGGTCCATTGTTGTGCAAACGCCGTTGACGCCGACTCGCACACACACACACACACTCGCACACCACACACACACTCGCAAGTGCACAATGAGACAACAGCTGCGCTTCCTCTTCGCCTTAGATCGGGCAAGTTTATTGAGCATCGCATCGCTTTGCATCGCGTTGAGAATTTCCTTTTACATCGATTTCACTTGAATCTCTCAATGGAGACAGTTGCTTCGTTGCTCGTTGCTGGTTCCTTTTTAGTTCCGCTGCTGCATTGTATTTCTATTTCGATCCTAACTACGCGTAAATACATCTACTTATGACGCTGCAACAGCTCAAGGTTGACCCTGAAACAGAATTTGCTCGAAATGAAGCCAAGAAATTTGCATTCACAGAGTGCGATAGAGAAAGTTAGACAGAAAGGAAGTAGTGCTGAGAGAATGACTAAGAATTGTTCGATTCGATTGTGGAGAAGCTCTTTGTGTTTTGAGATTCGATTCAAAATGGAAAGAAGACTAAGAGAACTTAATTTGAATACTTTACTATACCAAGTATTGCCTTAAGATACTTCTTTGTTTGAATATACAATATTTAGTTTAATTCTAAAAAGAACTTGACCTGCTTGAATACTTTACTATATACTTATCTAATATATATCTTTACTACACTTAGTATTCCAGAAGTTTCTGTTTAACATATTTTTCAAGTCTAAAGATTTTATTTTACGATCTTAACAAGCATAATACTTACTTATTCTATTCGCCTACCATTTCCAAGTTATTCTCAAGCAGGAAAAGAGTTGAGTTCCTTTCAAAGAGCTCAACAATGCAAGTGGCCTTATCATTTAGGGCTGCTACTGTACGCTCTCACTCACTCTTCCTCTCCCTCTAGTAAAATCCTTCCTAGTAAATAGTTCTACAAGTAGCATTACTCAAGGCCCGTCACTATAACATTGCGCTGGTTCCCATCACCTCCTCCTCCTCCTCCTCCTCCACCTCCTCTTCCTGTTGCAAAAGGGTTGAGGCGTTGCCTTTCCCACACTCTCGCTGATGCCTCGGGCCAGCCCCGTTTGTTTTTCCGCCGGTGTCGAAAGGTCTGTCGACTCTGTTGGCCCTTTTGCCGCCAACTGCCGTCGCCTCATTTGACTATCGGCCGGAAAAGTGTGCGGAGTGTCAGGAGCGTGTGGAACGTGCAACGTGTTGCCGTTAGTTGTGTTGCATTTTCACACGCAACGCGCAATGTAGTCGGGCCTTTTTTTCCCATTTCCCATGTGGGGTTTTTCCTTCTGTATTTGAGTTTTATTTCCCGCTCCTGAGCATTTCACAATTTCCTGCCAACTGGCCATGGAAAGTTGAGGCGCAACACATCGTTGGTGGTTTTGGCAATTTTCTAAATCCCAAAACGGAATACAGAACGGGATTTTCTGCTCTCTGGCGTTATCTAAAAACCAAACGAGGCGAGCGACGAAAAAAAAAACCGGATACCGGACCCGGATTTGAATTCGGAATGTTGCCGAGGAAACCAAAGCTGACTCGACTCGACGCCGCACGTTGCCCAAACACACATCTCTCTTGCAACTGCAGCAGTTGCGCACTTTCCGATTCCGATTTCGATTTTCCTGATGTTTCACAATTGTTTGCTTTGTGCGTCGCCTGCACGTGATTTGACTTCAGAGAATCAGAGTGGGAGGCACTGCGGAAGGGGGGACAACTGTGGGGAATGCAGTACGGAAGCAGCTGTTCCGGCAAAAATATTTAAAAGTTTTAGTTGATTTAAAGCCAAACAAATGCAACTCAAGACTCGTAACCCAGTCAAAGTTTGCAATAGAAAAACTTATGCCACACACGAACTGGGCATATATGGTATCTATATAAACCCAATTGGGGTCAGTGCAGGCACTTACAAGTTGAGAAAACTGCGTAGTTCATAAAACTGAAGGCACTTAGGAAGTGGTTTAGGGTGGAGCCAGCAATGTATGGTTACAAAAGAGTTGAAACCTCTGAAATATTTTTAACTATTCAATGGATTTCTGTAAGTAGGCCGGCTAGGGTAAGGTAAGGTATATTAATCTCTGTAAGTAGCTGATATGTGTAAGCAGACTAGCTAGACGTTAGTAATTTGGTAGCTGCGTGCAAAAATACGCTAGCATTGTATTTCCAGGACCTTTATTATGTATTCAGAATAGGAAAGAGTATGGCTAGCATTTAAATATGTTAACTATTTCATTGATCTCTGTGAGTAGACTAGCTACAATTAGCAAACTTACTAGGTGAATGTATCAATACGTTAGAAGTGTATTGCCAGGACCTTTACAATGAAGTTGCCAAGTCAATTAAAATTTAACAACATTTTCCTTGATTAAATATTGATGATATCGTTAAAATGATGCCTAGAAAGCTCATAATTAGTTCTGCACTACCTGAGTAAGTAGAAACTTGTCAATTAGTTTAAATAGGTTTCTGCTATATACTCTATATTTCCATATACTGAACAACTGTCTTTAAGCTAAAGCTTCAATGGTATCCAAGCTCTACTGGAATTTAAATACAATCAGCGTTTGCAATTCAATCGTACTACAATTGCAACATACCAATTCTAGCATCTACCACACTCTCCGTCTGCCTCTGCTCATGGAGTACCCTTCTTCAACATACCCTGTCAATTAGTTACGCCAGCTAGCTCGAATTGTAGACAAACTGACCGAGTTGCCCCCCAAATACCAATTCAGATGCAGTGCACTGCTTCTGTTTCCATGCTGTTTCCACTTGACAGCCTTGAAGCGGGTTAACAGCTTGAAATGGGGCAGAATTGGTAAGGAGAGTGGAGTCCGTGCTAGCTAATACCCTGAAGCCGTGGAAGATATTCTAATATATGCACTTAAATAAACTTTATATTGAAAAAAGTGACAGAAGATGATGAGACTTAATAATACAAATGAGAATACGACTATAAGATACCCTTGAAAAACTTAATAATGCCTGTAGATTGGTTAGATATGCATTAAATTGCCTTGTTACTAAGTTAAAAGATAACATAGCATATTTCTAGTCGTATAAGTAATTAAAAAGGCTCAAAATATACACTGTAAAAGGTGAAAATGAAGTAATATATAATTATTTTCTAGTTAAAATACATTTAATGAAAAAAACCCAAAGAAAAATCTAATTTTATGTTTATTTAAGGCAACTTTTTACAGCAATACCCTGTAAAATCGATATTTCTCCATTCTTAAGACTTTTACAAACAATTGAGAACTCCCCTTTGTTCTCACCCTATCTAGACTACACTGTGTATACCCTGTAAAAGTTAGGCAATGAATTGACATAGCTTGCAATATTATAAAGTCGTTCTTTTAAATTTATTTCGAGAAATTCTAAGAATATTCTCGCGACAATCATAACAAGCCTCAAACAGTCGCATGCACAGTGTGTCACACCCTTTTCTGCGTAATTATGGTACAGGGTACACACACACACACACGCACACACACAGTGTATACACTCGAACGGCCACTTGAGGCAGCAAGAAGAGCAGCAACGAGAGCAGAACTAGTTCAGGTTTGGAACGTGCCTGGCTACGCTAAGCATTCGATTGGGAACAAATTTGGAGATTTCTCAGGGATTTACTCTGTGCAACATTTGGTGGCACAAGTGCAAGCCAAGCGGAATTGTTCCTGCCCAGACATGTCGCCGCAAGGACAAACCTGTCATTCATTCTTGGACCCGACACGATGCACATCTGTTTTTAGCTTCGATTGATTTTTTCACTTTCTTTATTTGTTTTTTTTTTTGCTTGTTATTTTTTCCTGCTTGTTATTTTCTTTTTGATTTTCCTCGGAGTTTTTTCTACGGTTTTTTTTTCGGCCAACTCATAAAAGTTTGTTGTGATTTGCTGGTCGCGCTTTGTTTACGAAATGCATTTGCGGAATGTCCTCATGCTCAGCCCGGGCGCGGGCAACTCCTTGTGCGGCCATAAAATCTTGCGATCTTCTTCGCCACGCAGGTAGTGCTCACTTTTCCTCCCTCTCTCGTCCTATCTCTTTCTATGCGCGCCTCTCTCTTTTTAGCTCTAATTCTCTCTTCCTCTCTCTGTCTTTCTTTCGTTCTCTCTCTGTCTTTGCTCTTCCTCGTTCATCGTTCCTTATCCGCGCTTCACTTGTTGATCCGTCGGGCATTCCCGTTTCCGCGCGTTTCCGCGTGGAGCCAAGGGAAATGCCCGACGGTATTTCCTGCTGTGGGAAATGCCTGCAGGGAAAAACTGCCGTTAGTAGAGCTGAGTAGGAGGAGGAACTGCGAAAGCGAACACATGTGGCCGCATAAGCTGCCTCGTTAGCAGCATCGAGGCGCAACTATTTAACAGTTAATTTGCCACAGATCTCGACAAGTGCCACAGAAATCAGCATGACATGTGGCAACCTTCGGGATTTGCCCGACTTTGCTGACCAGGTGCAACAATGTCCCGTTGCCACAGAAAGTGCAACAGAGTACAGTCAACAAGGCAATGCAAATGCAATACGCGACTCAATTAAGATGTCAAGTCAGGCGACCACACCCACCGCCTACATTTTCTTTTCCGGTCTTTCGTGGCATCCACAACAGTCTCCTCCTGCAGCGTCTTCTTTTGACTGCACTCTTAAAAGCAAATCCGCGCGCCTGTTGGGTATGCAAGGCTTTTTTTTACAGTCCCAAAAAGGCAGTTGAGGATGCATGGGAAGGGGGAAAGACATGAAGTGAGAAAGAGAGAGGGAAGAGAGTGAAAGAGAGAAAGGGATAGAAGAGAGGCAGAGAGAGGGGGAGTGGGAGTGGGATACAGCCAAGTCCGACTAAGCCGGCACTTTTATGCGCCGCCACTCAATACCCTGGGACTTCGGACATGTGCTCGCACTCACTCGCACAATTCACCATATGCGAAGCGAATCAAAAATGATGCTAGTGGAAATGGGTATGCTAGACTACTACTGAAAATTGACAGAGCTGTTATGCACAGTATATATCTATATACATATTCAATCAGTATATATCTATATAAATTCAAGAAAATCGTTTGATTTGTTTAATATTCACAGCTGGGAACATTGAACAACAGTAAATTTGCTACCAAACGTGATGTCTCTAGCATATTTTAATACACAACTTACACATCGTATGTGTGCCTAAAAAGACCAACTTACTGTTCAAGAATATATATATAATCTTGAAAACAAACAGCAATTTAACATATTCAACTGAATCAAACCAGCGAAACAAATTCTGCTTTTAGTTTTGACTATTGCTTAAAGGCAACTTTGTAAATTGATACCACATGAATAATCAAATTATATATATACTTATTATACTCGATACATGATGAATATATGTATGCACCTTCTATAGAGCATCTTCACTTCGGTTTGACTCCACTTTGCTTGACTTTTTTCGAATGTTTCGCGTTGGATTTCGTTGTTTTCCCTTCGTTTGTAGCTTTTGCATGTGTCATGTTGTATTAACAACACACAAGTTGTGCGTGGCAAGTGTGTGTAAGTGAGTGTAAGTGTGTGTGAGTGTGAGTATGTGTGTGCGAGTGTGTGTAAGTGTGTGCGTGTGTGTGACAGTGCGTGTGTGCGCCTGTTATTATTTGTTTTGCTTGATGTTGAAAGTAACAGACTGTCAGAAGGAAAGAGTGAGTGTGCGTGTGTGCGTGCAAGTGTGTGCCTTGCAATACATAGAAAATCAATATTATTTCTTACTGTCTGTTGTTCTTGTTGTAATGTTCTTTATGAATTATTAAACGACATTGGATTCCCTTGCGCTGTGTCTGCGGAACCCCTCGAGTACTTTTAATCATAATTAAAACGACAATCTGTACTCGATACCTTTGTATCGATACATTAAAGTGCGAAGTAGGAATGGTAGAAGATGGAAAGGGCAGAGTTGCCAAGTGTTCGTACACGCTGTGGCGCAAATTATGCGGCTCGATTACAATTCAATTTGCCATTGCAATTGTGCGAAAAAATTCAATTGTTTTTTGTTCATGTTGAATACTCTGTACTATTAAGAAGAGAGGTATACAGTTTTTCAACTTAGTAATATAATCGAAATTTAAAGAAACTCGAGTAACTTATTAGTATATTCTCAAAGTAGCTGATTCCTTGATAACTTTTGTAATCTGCAGTTCTAGTTCTAGCTCAATCGAATTGGAGTCTTTTGTTTGGTTACTTTGCACTTTCTAAGCCTGGGTAACTTTCCGTTGAGCTGTTTACTCCCTTAGCCATTTATTTTATGGCTTGTTTTCCTCCTTCTTCTTGGCATATTTAGCTGCTCTGCCATTGCGTTAAGTAATTAGAAAGGAGCTCGCATTCCTTTTGCTGCCACTGCTGTTGCTGCTGGTTTAGCTGCTGTTTCAGCTTCTGGTTTTGACTTAACGAGCATTTAATTGCCAGGTTTACCCTCGATGACACACACAACTAACAACACTCTCTCACACACACAAATACACATTGATTACCTGCACTTCCGTTCCGGTTCACCCTTTTTGACCCAAACTTATCGCAAGGGAACAAATTTCACTTTTACTGCACTTTTAGTTGCTTACTCTCACTCTCTCTTACTCTCTGTCTGTCTCTCTTCGACTGCCACTCTCCTTCTTCTTGTCCACTCTGTATCTTGCTGTGTTGTCTCAGTTCTTTTATCTATGCGTGTTTTTTCCGCCTACACTTTGCATTTTTATGCGCACTTCATTCATAAATTACACGGAATTTTCATTGTGCCTCAAGAGGTTTTTCCACGAAACTATCCAAATGCCTTGCCATGTCTATTTGGCAGTGCGTACGTGTGTGTTGCGAGTGTGTGTGTGTGCGTCTGATTACGTCTCTACGTGATCTCTCCCTGGCCAGTCTCCAGTCTCCTTGCGGGAATTGCGCATAATTTGTGCATGTTAATTACCTCATTTTGTGCGTAGATTAAGCAAATTAACCAAATTAACAAAATGGGCAGCAACTAAATAAATAAATTAAACACTCAGTAAAAAGGGCAAGGACGAATAGTGTGGGAGTGGGGAAAGTTGGCGAAGGACGTGTCGTTATTGGGCCAGTTGTCTGTCAAGGTCAGTGGCACAAAGGACTGACTATATGTGATCAAGGGAAAGGGGTAAAGAACCTTCAATTATCTTGCCCATTCCGCAAGTGGATACCCCGTGATACCCTTTGATATCAGCAGTGTGACATGCTCTGCTTATGGCAGCCTTGGAATATGCTTAACTGTCTTTTGTTCGATTGAAAGTCATCGGAAATCAATCACAGATTGAGGGCTCAAAGTGATTGATGCGCTAGTAGAAGTAGTAGCAGTAGAAGTAATGTGCAAATAGTAGTAGAAATAGTAATAGGAGTAGTAGTAAAAGTAGTAGAAGTAGTAGTAGTTTTATCAGTAGTAGTAGTAGTAGTTATAGTAGTAGTAGAAGAAGCAGTAGTAATAGAAGTAATAATTGTTGTAGTACTAGTAGTAGTAGTATTAGTAGTAGTAGTAGTAGTATTAGTATTAGTAGTAGTAGTAGTAGTAGTAGTAGTAGTAGTAGTAGTAGTAGTAGTAGTAGTAGTAGTAGTAAGTAGTAGTAGCATTAGTAGTAGTACTTTTAGTAATAGTAGTAGTAGAAGTAGTAGTAGCATTAGTAGTAGTAGTAATAGTAGTAGTAGTAGTAATAGTAGTAGTAGTAGAAGTAGTAGTAGTATTAGTAGTACGAGTAGTAGAAGTAGTAGTAGTATTAGTAGTACGAGTAGTAGTAGTAGTAGTAAAAGTAGAAGTAGAAGTAGAAGTAGTAGTAGAAGTAGTAGTAGAAGTAGTATAAGTTGTAGTAGAAGTAGTAGTAGAAGTAGTAGTAGAAGTAGTATAAGTTGTAGTAGAAGTAGTAGTAGAAGTAGTAGTAGAAGTAGTATAAGTTGTAGTAGAAGTAGAAGTAGTTTAAGTACTCTATATATACATATATATAAATTCACAACCATACAGGGTAACTAATAGTCGCGATAGTTGCTTGGCTGCTCAACTAAATTGATAGCAATTCCATTTGCAGCTTTCCGCGCTGATGGATCCATAAATCATCATCACAACAAAAACACTAAGTTGTGTCGTGCCGGGCTTTGCCTATCTCCCTCTCTCTTTATCAAGCACTACCCCCTAAAAACCCTTCACTACACTCCTACCTCCTTCCCTACCCCCATCGACAACCCTCTCTCCTTGTCTGGCTGCCGTGCTTTGTTTTCTTTTACCTAACTGCGTCGTAAGGTTTAATGCACTAACCAAGTGCCAAAAGTTGCTCCTCAAACTTTGACAACAACAACACAATAACACGAGGTGTGCCTAAGTATGTGTGTGTGTATTGAGTGTGTGTGTGTGTGTATCTGAAGTGTTTGTGTTCGCTGTTGTCTGACGCACTTTGCACACTTTGCAAGTTTTAGCAGCGCAAGTCACGGCGCAATGCAACTTAAAGTGGCACATGAGAAACGCCAGTTGTAGCCCAAGCCAGCCATGTGGCATGTGTGGCACAAGCCGGTAGGGGGTAGGAGTGCGTGGCAGTAACCTAGCTGCACCTGACTACTCCCCGCCACCTTTTACTTAGTCTCATTCGCAGGTAATTTTCGTAATTGCAATCAAAAGTTGCATTTGAAGCTAATTGAAACTGAAGTTGCAATTGAATTACTTTGCAAGGATCTTGCCACATGCCACATGCCACTTGTTATTGCAAGCAGTTGGCAGCACTTGGCGCTACTTAAGTGCAGCACTAGTGTTAAGTTGGCTGCGCTGCGAAGATCTTGTCAGTGTTGAATAAGATGAAAGTCAGAAAAAAGATTTTCTGTTTTGATATAGGTAAAATATATAAGAATACTTTATGTAAATGTGTATATATGATTCTTTATTAATATTAATTAATAGTTATTTAGTGATGTTAACTTGTAACAATGTTGAACAATATTCTATTCTATATACAAAACTTCATAAACTTAAGTCTCTTACTGACTAAGTTCCTCAAGTTACTCTTTAAATATTCGCCTTGATTTCTCTGCAACATTAAAGAGTAACTGGAAAAATATTTAAGAACATTAAAAGAAGCGAATATCAAAAATTAAGCTCAATTCTATTGCCCAATCTCAGTGGCATCCACATGAATTTCACTGCTCACAGTTGACAGTGAGCGAGTCTGTTGTGGCAGATAAAAGATGAACGAGTTGTGAGAAGCTGCTGATGAGCAGGATGAGCTGTTGTGGCAGTTGCAGTTGCACACACACACAGATAACACACCCACACACAGCTGTAGGTGACTTGCAACTTTGCCAGCTTGAAATCGGCGGCAAAGTCAACATGCCACATGCCACTCTGTGCGAACTTTGTCGCCTCTTTTGCTGTCTGTCTCTCTATCTGAGTGTCTCTCTCTTACTCATTTGCAGTTGCTAAGCTGGCAGCATATGCCGAGGAGGTCAGCACGTCAACCGGCTTTGGATCGGAAGGTGAGTAGAGACGTGCCGCATGCCGCATGCCACGCGATTGATGCCACTCAATCATTGATGACTTTCAGAATGGGGTTCGGGCTGGCGCGGTGGCACCAACTTTCTGGTAGAGGTTGAGGAGACAGCTGCCATGTCGCCACCACCAAGTGCCACCAGACGTGGCAGCAACAACAACAGCAGCAGCACCAGCAACAGCAACGGCACATCGGAGGACTACAACATTGAGCTGGGCAGCCAGGAGCAAGTGCTGCCCGATGCGACAGGCTCAACAATCGCTGGCACAACCAACAGCACAACTATCGACACGGGTAAGGCTCCCCTCTTCCTCTCTTCCTCTCTCCCCCCCCTCTTGCTCTTTCAAGGAATGACATCATTTCATCTTATTTATTACTTGGCGATTTACGACTGCAGCTTATAGTTCCAGAGAGAGAGAGAGAGAGAGAGAGAGAGGGAGAGAAAGGGACTGTGGGATTATCGATAGTGAAATATGGCCCAATTAAGCGCAAGAAACAATTGTGGGGCAATTAAAAGAAGCTGACTGAGACTAACCCAACGACAAATACCCTGTAAGAGTATGTTAAGTGAGTGGTAGAAGTCAGCATGGAAAAGTTACTAAGAAAGCTAAATTTCGATTGTAGTATTATTGATAAAATAATGAAGATATAGTAACTGCAACGAAGATCTATATACTTTATATATCTTAGAAGAGTGTGGTGAAATTTCATAGCAATTGCTTCAGCCATTTACGAGAAATTTAAGAATCCCTAGAGTACTTAAAAACAAGCTACAATAATATGCGAAAAATGGCTAAACTACAATGAAACATTAAAGTTCTTTAGTGATAATATTAAAAGTGAAACTAGAAAGATACTAAATAGATAAAGACGAGTATCTAAATTAACAATAAATTTATCTTAATGAAGATTTAAAAAAATATGTAAAAGTTAACCAAAATTGCTAATTTATTAAATAAATTTAAACATGATAAAGATTCCAGCTAGAAATTAATGTATTTCCCAGAGAAATAGCGTAAATAACTTGGCATAAGCTGACTTGGATTTATAGCTACACATGTAACTTAAGGGAACTCAAAGCACATAATTGAATGTTTATGGTCTCTACACTGTAATCCAATTTTCTCTTCAGCGCTAAGCCCAGTGGGGGAGGGGAGGGACTGAGCTAAACGTGTAAAACGTGGCGGGATAATTGAATTCGAATCTTTTTCCACTGATTTATTAATGCCTTCGCGTACGTGCGCGACTTTACAGCGTGAAAATTGAATGAAAATTTTGGCAAATGAAGAAATTGACAAATTGTCTAACATTTCGAATTGGATTGCGAACTGGAACTGCCTCTCTCCTTTCCATGTTCTGCCTTTCTCTCTCTCTCCTTATGCATTCCCTTTTTCTCTCTCTGCTTGCAGGCCCCAAGATCATAGTGCGCACCGAGGAGGTGCTCATCGTGGGACTCGTGCTCATCCTTTGGGTGGGCGCCATTATGCTCTTCTTTAATCGTTGGGGCAAGATACGCATGCTGGAGCCGTATCAGCCCAAGTTTCAGCAACAACATCGTAGCTCGTGTCCACTGGTCGATTTGGATGCCGTGCAGGCGCATCAGGTAAGCAAAAGGATATATAACTAGTTGTTATTGTATTTTTTTGAATTACCAAGCTTTTAAACTTACCTGAAATTTATATTAAAATAAGAGAACTCTAAAATATATTGTCTGGTATGGTATATGAGGATCTGCGTTCTTAAAAAAAGAATTGAAAATTTCTTTGTAATTTTTTAGCTTTCTTTGTTGAAATATTTCAAACGATTACTGAGAAACTTTAGCTTTGAGTTATCAAATTTTCTGACATTTAGACAAAATTTTTCATAGATACATAAATCTTTAAATACATAGATTTTTATTTCATGAATTAATCAACAGTTTTTATCATAACTTATTTTAATGGAAATAAAAAACCTTTTATTATCTTATCTTTATTGCATACTTGAGTCTCTTTTCATTCTGTTCATATTCCAAGCACTCTTTCAGTTCTATAAACTAGTTCTTTTTGCGAAAAATGAATCAATATATGCTCTAATTTGCAATACATAACCTCAAAAACAAGCATAATTGTGCACACGTGAAATGAGTTGAAAATAATGCCGTGTGAAATTGAAAACCCCACACTATATGCACTCTATAAACACTCATGAATAAGAATCACTTTCTCTTATATGCTTTCTGTGTTTTTCTTTCTCTTTGCAGCGCGCCTCTGTCTCTCGCATGTCGATGGGCATGGTCCACCAGCACAATTTGAATATGCCAACGTGTCAATTTGCGGCCTATAATCCCAGTCTATATGCGAAGGGTAAGTCGTCTCTGTGTGTGTGTGTGTGTGTGTCCTTGATAGCACTCCCTCTCCTTTCACCTTCTCCCCTCTCCCACCTCATGTCTGCTCTTGCAGTGTCCTTTACGCTTTTGTGCTTTGTTTGTGTGAAATGCAAATGCAATTAAAATGGAAAAATGCTAAAAGGAATATCGAACAACGTCTTCACGCGCTTGTCTCCTGCATGCGTCTGCATGTTCGTGCATGTCAGTGTGTGTGTGTGCATGTCTGTGCGTGCACAGTGCTAATGCGAAACTCATGCATTTCATTTTATGCAACAGAAAAGGAGAAAACTCAGCTAACTTGGCAATGCGCATAAAGTTGGCAAGAAATTCGCGTAAATTGCATCACATTGACTTAACAACAAGTAACGCCCCCCGCCCCTCCCCACACAACAAACTAGATGAGTGCACCCTCTCTCCCCCCTTCTGTCTCTCCTCTTGCAGAGAAAAGTTATCAACAATCCTTGGAATCAATGGGGAGATCTGTGCGAAAGTTAATCGAATTTCCGCCTGATGGAAAGGAAAAGTTTTCAGTTTTCCCATTTTGAGGTTAAGTTCGTAACTCAAAAATTCGCATTAAAGTTATGTGGCCTTTAGCAACTTGAAATTGGGTTGTGAAAATTGAGTTTTCGGAATTCTCCTGAGTTCAGATATGAACTCTGAAGAGAATAGTTTATGATACATTCTGTTTTTGTAGGTTATGTTTGGGTAAAGACCCTTAATATAAAGTATTTTGATTTAGATTGTTGTTGAGAAAATTAAAGTAATTGAAATTTTCTACTTAATATTTTTTGCACTGTTCAAGCAATTAGCTGATGTTACATTAAGTTTTGATACTGAGAATGGATTCGTTTTTTCCCTATTGAATCTCGAGTTGAATAAATTGTAACGTTAATGTTAAACTCTTCGCAGGGTATCTGCTATTTGTGCTAATACATATCTGTTGCTTACTTCAGATATAATATTCTTTATGGATTTATCTTTAATCTCATTGCATCTTGAGCTGGAAAATTAAGCTAGAAAGTTTAAAAAATGCTTACTTTATTACTGTACCTCTCTACAGGGTATCTGCTACCCAACCTTGTATCTATTATAGCCTTCAAGTCTGATATTCTTCATAAAAATACATCTATTTCTATATTAATTCTAGAGTTTGGCAAATAACTAGTCTCCTAAAAGACTCTCCAGGGTATCTGTCATTCGATTACTCCCCTCTCTCCTCCATAGTTGGCACATGCCTACACGTTCGTTTTAATGGACTCTGGCTTAATGCCTGGACAGACTTTTCGCATTAACACGACCGTTTTCGTGTACTGCAGATTATCAGGCTGCAGTTGAGTAAAGAGTGAGAGAGAGTGAGAGAGAGAGCGAGGAAGATAGAGTGCGAGCAAGAAATGCAGAAGTGCGTTAAAAATATGTTGAATGGGAACTAGTTGAGGCGTGTCTCGGTTTAAGTGCAAGATTTAGTCGGACTTTTAATGAGTTGCCAGACAATTAAACCGCATGACGGCGAAAGGAAGCAAAGAGGAGAGTGGGAGAGGGGGAAAAGAAAAGCAGACTGGAGGCAATAGAGACGTCGTCGTCACATGTGAGTGCGACCCCCTGGGGAGATTCAGGGCAAAGGCAGCGAGGCAAATAACAATACAATTTTAATGCCATTTGCTGTTGGCTTCTTTTCTGAGAGACGATGGAGGGGGGGAGGGTAAGGAGAGGTGACTGGGGGCACGACAAGGGGGCACGTTGCGGATGCTGACTTTGACTTTGACTGGCTGTGCAATTAAATCTTGTGGAAACGCACGCACACTCACATACACACAGATCTAGCTGAAAATATTGCAAAAAGCAAGAGAAGGAGAAGGGAAAGAGGGAGAAGGAAGAAGGAAGAGAAAGAGGGAGGGGAGGCGGGAAATGGTAATGAAAATGGAAGCACATTTCGCCTACAAAAAGAATTAAGAGAACTTTTACTCATGCGTGCGTGCGAGTGTGTGTGTGTGTGTGAGTGTCAACACTTGTTCAACATTTATGCTGTTTGCATGCGCCGATGTCATCTTTCTCTATCTGCCTCTCTCTCTCTGAGGACATGTTTATGCGTGCATTCCCATAACGATAAACCAAATGATGTTTGCAAATTAAACAATCAACTGACGGATCAGATAATGCTTATATATATATTAATATAGAGTCAGAGCAAATGTTAATGGTGCGCACACTAATTGTATGGTAAACACACAGCCTAGCATCATCTAATCATAATATGTATGCATAACTCTCAAAATTCATATTTATATTACTGATATTTGTGTGGCAACACTCAGTTTGATGTGCCTGGGAGTGTTTAACCAGTGTTGAGCAGGGAACTAATTGCAAGAGAAGAAACAATGTTGCACACTTCGATAGTTAGAGATGAACCTTGAGGAATTGTAGATTTTAATAAGTTTCTTAGATAATTAATTGAGATATTTGAATGAATCAATTTTATTGGTTTTATTAAAGGAACTATAAACATGTGAGACAGCATTCGATTTATTTTGAGAACTTTTTCACAATTTTAAGGGGATGTCTTTTTTTCGATATAATGATATCGAATCTATTGAATGTGCTGCCTCAACGAAGACAAACGATTGATTTGCATAATACAAATATTTTATTTTTTTCTCTTGATATCTTAAAAAGCGTATGTACGCCAAATCTATATAGCTAAGTAGCTTTCTATATATATTCAAGCACTTTTTTATGATATTCTAAAGTCACTAAACATGATATTAGATTAGGAATTTAAGAAACCGTTTCACTAAATGTCAAAGACAAAATATAAGTTTAATAAATATCTAAAGATAACTTTTGAAATTGTATAGTAAGTTAGATTAACACTGCGTTTTCTCCATCTCTCTCTCTAATATTCCTCAAGCTTTTCTTTCAGCTTCCCAGATTAAAGAGCAACTCAAGCAATTCACATCATCACCTCAACAATGTGACGCATAAACCTTATCCGCCAGTTCGCGCCATGTTGACTGCTTGATAGCCCGAATCCTTGCAGGGCCAATGATTACTTCTTACTTACACACTCTTCCCCTTTTTTACCCTTTCAGGCTATGCTTCACATGTGTCGCACGTGTCGCGACCGCGTCAGAACTCCGTCTTCGTGGGAGCCACAACAAGTCATTATCTGATGCCGAGGCCACCGCGGAAGACGCGCTCTGCCATGGATCTACACTCGATGGTGCTGGATGAGAGTGCCGAGCAGGTCTAGATAGCTTAAGCTGTGTGATTGAATGTACGTGAGAGAGAATGAGTGTGCTGTGAGCGAAAGAGAGAGAGCAGAATGAAAATGCATAGGTAAGTCAGTGAGTAAGTCAGAGTAAGCGAATAAGTTGAGAGAGAAGTAAAACCTGAAGAAAACGAATAAAGAAGTAGACCAACAAACAGAGAAAGAGAGCAGAGCAGAAGAGTAACAAAACAACAACAACAACAGCAAATGGAGCAGAAACAGGAGAAGCAGCAAAATATGCAACACTGTCCAACAAAATTTGCAAACTATTTACAAGTGTTTTTAACTCTCAAGAAAAATCAAAACGAAACTCAAAAGCCACGCAATGTCTAGGAAGCGAGACAGCTATACACGCTACCATAAACACTTTCTATATCTGTCTCTGTCACTCTGTCATATGTCTCTGTCTAATTATCGATTTATCTATCTTTCTAATTCTATCTTGCTTAAGTGGCTTTCTATCTATGCATATTATTGAAGGGCGCAGCGTGATCTAGTCAGATATCTAAGGAAATGTCTGAATGTTCTTTATATTTCAAGTTTGAACCTGTCGATAAGCATAGTGATAACCTATCGATAACGTAGAAACGATAACGTTTGTACGATAAACGTATCGATTAAGTTTTCTCCGTGCTCCGAGCTGATATCTATGGAACTACATTGAAACTTATTCTCTGCAGCTGACAAAGCTGACAGCTACAACACGAGTAATTCTATCACGCTGCGCCCTCACACACTTTTGAGTATTATTAACTAGTAAACCCCCTTCGATCTATAAACACACATACATATATTATAAACATATAACAATCTCGAATGGTAATCAAATTTTAAATGTCAGTTTTATGTAGAACACTTTTGTTTGCAAGACGCAAGAGCTCAAAATAAATATATATAATTATATATGTATTCCTTAACTGCAAAAGTAACTATTGCTATAGCTGTATGGTATAACTATAACTGTTATGTAGATGTGTGTTGGTGCATATGAGTTTTCTATGCAAATGTTCAGTCAATTTAGTCAATTCGTTATCCCGTCCTCCCCCCCAACACTCCCTACCTCTACTTCTTCTTTGCCTAGCTTGAGTAGATTTCTAATATACAATACATTATACTATTCCTCATCTTGTGTAGGACTGTCTCTCTTAGCTAACGACTTCTTGTTGTTCATTTTCGATAACTATATCTAACTTTATAACTAGAACTCTTGCTCTATAAACAACTACAACTTAATGTATCTGTAACTGTAACTGTATCTGTAACTGTATCTGTATCTGTAACTACATATGTGACTCTCGACTTACTTTCGACCAAGAACAACAAGCAACAACAACAACAACTTGAACAACTACAACCAAAGTTAAACTAACTAAAAGCTTTAAAATTTTTCGAAAAAACAACAAACAACAAGAAGGGAACCCATCCAACTGAATAAACTAACTTATATACTAGATATATACTTATATACATATATATACAATATATGACTATTTATTTATGTGTACTTTAAGACGAATAACTGTAAAAAGTCAACTATGAAGTCTAGAGCAAACTATGCGGAACAATTAAACTAAAACTGAAACTATAAATGTAAAACTCAGACAAGATGAAACCCCTGAACCGATTGTTGAAGTCATCTTTGAATTATATTCTATATGTAAAGCAGATATATGTATGTATTTGTACCACACACACACATTGCAGCTGTATATACACGCCGATAGGTGTCGGTTATCGATGAGGGTAAAACGTTGAGGGTATTCCAAAGTAACAAAACAAATGGTTTAATAATGTGCGAAAAAAAGTAAAAATACAGTTCGATTTTATCTCAATTATCGCTTGAAATGAATTCTGGCAACACTGATATGTTATCGATAAGTTAAAATGCACACAAATGTTAATTGAATTAGCAACCATGTAAAATTTCGATTTATTACAATAGAGGAAACACTCTTATACTCAACGGGGTTTGTCTCTCAACTCTCTGCGAACAGAGAACAGAGTGCAAACACACAGAGACACAAACACACACATATACACACAGTATATATATTTACTATAACTGTATTAAGATATATCGATTTCATATTGGGCAAATCGAGCGAGAAATTTTAATTACATATGTATTTCTAAAATATTTACAGCGAATTAAAAATTAAAAGCGAAAAGCCACAAAAGAGAGCGTTATATACAAATGATATAGTATATACTATATACATATACACATGCATATATACATATACGAGGGTCGTTTGATAAGTCCGTGACTTTTTGAATAAAATATATTTTTTTCGTCAAAGAAGCGTTTTATTTCTCAACATAATCTCCTTTTAGCTCTATACATTTAGTCCAGCGTTTTTCCAATTTTTTTTATTCCTTCCAAATAATAGGTTTTCTCAAGGCCCTCAAAATAGTCGTTTGTTTCTGTGATGACCCGAATCTCTTACCGCCGAGCCATTTCTTCATGTTTGGAAACAAAAAATAGTCACAGGGGGCTAAATCTGGAGAATATGCTGGATGGGGTAGCAGTTCGTAGCCCAATTTATGAAATTTTGCCATGCTGACACGAAATTCACTTTTTTCCATTTTCGTTAAAATTCACGAGATCGTCTGCTTTCAATGCCTATAAAACGCAAACCAAAAAACGCAGCTTTCTCAAAATTTTACAGTCAGCTGTTAATCGATAACTGCTGACAGGAGCAGTGTTGTATTTAGAGCAGGTGCGCGGCAAATACAAAAAGTCACGGACTTATCAAACGACCCTCGTATATATATTATGATATAGAACTTATATACTCGTATACTACAAATATCAAAACTATAATTATAAACAACAATTATATACAATACATACATTTCGAAAATTAAATTGAAACAATTATATTGAAAGAGTCGATTGTTTTAATGGCGGGGTTACTCAAATAGGAATTATTTATATGGAGTATCATAGCAGGCAGCTTCTGCTTTCTGCATATATACAATTTCAAACAGATGATTTGTTGAAGAGCTATAGAAATGCCAAGTTAACATAAGATACAAGGAGTACATTAGGTTATCACAAGGAACTTCAGCTTCTTTTACAGTTCTAGACTTGCCACAATCCCTAAAACCCCTCTCATGGTATTCCGCACATCTGTAGATTGAAAATTGTGCATTAAAAATAATACTCTATAAAAAAGGCCACCACGTAGTGTTGAGTGAATAAAGCTAGCGAAATGATTTGCAACAGAGTCATGTCTCCAGTTTCGAGTCTCGAGCCATGCGAGATATGCTTACATATATGGTTATAGGGCCTTTGGCTCCCGACTGTTGGTCGACTTTTGCCCTGTGTTGGCCTCTGACTTGTGCCCTCTCTGTGCTCCCTCTTTCTTCTTTCCTTTGCCTGCTGCGGCCATAAACAATTTGAGAAAATGGCCAAGCGGCGCGTAAACTGCTGACAGCGATGCATAAAGCGTCGACGACTCGCGCCCTGGGCCCATAAAGCAGCCGACCGATGCCATCGGGGTTCAAGTGCAAGTGCGATTTATGGGCATGGCAAGCAGCCCTAGACAAGGAGCCTCCTCCTTCACCCCTTCTTTGGCACCTAGGCAGCTCCGACTGTGCGTCGCCTGCCCTTGAAGATGTCTGCACACAAATCAAATGCGGCTCCTCGCATGCCAAGCTGCACTTGCAAAGTGCATCGTGCAACGTGCATCGTGCAACTGCTGCTGACACTGCAACATTGCCGCATGGGCGTGGCAACAAATGCAGCAGGCCAAAGGTTTAACTACTCCCAGCTCCACTTGAGCAGTCGAGCACAGCCCCAACTCGGGGCCAAGTCTTTAGCAAGGACTGTGACACATCCCGTCGCCCCATTTGTTGTTCCCCTTCAAGGACGTTTGGCAATGTTGCTTCAGCAGAAGTTGGTTGAAATTTGAACAATTAGGAATTAGGAATTAGAAATACTTTTAAAACCTATTTTAAACATAGCACACCAATCTGTTATTATTAATCCATAAATCAGCAGAAAACAGTCGATTACATTCTTTGTTGGTTTTCTTGCTTTTTTGTGAATTTATCTTTAGCGGAATTCCGCATACAAAATCGATTGTATCGATAAATTTAACACTGTTTAAAAATATAGAAAATTCAGACTATACAAACCTAAATCG
Source organism: Zaprionus indianus (assembly GCA_018904595.1). Classification (NCBI taxonomy): domain Eukaryota; kingdom Metazoa; phylum Arthropoda; class Insecta; order Diptera; family Drosophilidae; genus Zaprionus; species Zaprionus indianus. The sequence goes on from JAEIHA010000344.1 coordinate 3,815,653, forward strand.
ATTGTGAATGCCAAAGTGAGTAGAAAACAATCGATTACACTACTACATTGAAAATTATTTGTCCTTTTTGAGCTTGATAACTTTCTCTAAATATTGTCGATTTGAATGCAGAAACTCATGTTGTTTTAATCTTGATTTTATTAAGTAAATGTTTCTTTGTACATTTTCTACGATATTTCCCCTCATTGAAAGTATGTTTAAATATGTAATATCGATAAATTGCTTTTAATTACGAGGGTCGTTTGATAAGTCCGTGACTTTTTGAATAAAATATATTTTTTTCGTCAAAGAAGCGTTTTATTTCTCAACATAATCTCCTTTTAGCTCTATACATTTAGTCCAGCGTTTTTCCAATTTTTTTATTCCTTCCAAATAATAGGTTTTCTCAAGGCCCTCAAAATAGTCGTTTGTTTCTGTGATGACCCGAATCTCTTACCGCCGAGCCATTTCTTCATGTTTGGAAACAAAAAATAGTCACAGGGGGCTAAATCTGGAGAATATGCTGGATGGGGTAGCAGTTCGTAGCCCAATTTATGAAATTTTGCCATGCTGACACGAAATTCACTTTTTTCCATGTTCGTTAAAATTCACGAGGTCGTCTGCGTTCAATGCCTATAAAACGCAAACCAAAAACGCAGCTTTCTCAAAATTTTACAGTCAGCTGTTAATCGATAACTGCTGACAGGAGCAGTGTTGTATTTAGAGCAGGTGCGCGGCAAATACAAAAAGTCACGGACTTATCAAACGACGTAGCAAACAATCGAGCAAATCACTTGCGCTGCTTAAAATCATTTAAAAGGGAATTCTTAATAGAATATTTGACTTTTCCACTGTCCGTCCCGCCGCCTCACCCGAGCTACTTCCCCTAAGGACCTGCGGTGACTCACTCAGTCGGGGAAGTCTGAACTGGCAGAGCGCGTGGGAGTGCAGAATATGAGTGTGGTAATCCGCATAGCTATGCAAATGATGACCATTCAGATACCCAGTGATATTTCTATGCAAATCTCAGTGCGATGTCAGAAATCAGCGCGCAGTTGTGATTGACGAGAGACGCGAGCGAAAAGAGAGAGAGAGAGAAACAGGGGGGAGTATTTGCATAAAAATGCATAACAATTGTAACAGCAGTAAGTCTCTCGGACATGCCACTACCCCCCCCCCGCATCCCATCCTCTTTCAGCAGGTCTACCTTCAGCTCACTCACTCTCCATCATCTCTCGTTGTCGTCCAATGGGGGCGCTTAAAAATGCTTAGCCTACTTTTTGGGGCATTTGGAAAATTTATGTGCTGCAGTCGGAAAACTTAATTGCTTTCGGCTTTTGGGCTTCCATCATATTTTTGGGCCAGCCGCCATTGTTCTTCTTACTGTTGTTACGTGTCCTTCCTTCCTTCCTTTCTCTGTACGTTGCTGTCCTTGTGTTATTGCTGATTTTTCAATTTTCCTTGGCGAGAGCGCGCGTTTTCTACGCTTCGTTGCTTTTCCTGTGAGGAGCCTCAGCTTCGTTAACTTTGATTTGTCCACTGAGAGACATTCAAATGAAATTTCACAGCTTCACAGCAAGCAGGCAAACACAGCTCACACAGGAAACACACACCCAACAAACACACGCACAACAAACACACTCAGTCACACATTATGGTAGTAAGCGTAAGAAAGGAGGTTGGAATACCGCATAGTTCAATGGGTTAATGGGTAGATTAGCTTATTTTGTGCTAAGCAATTGCATTATTTCATTATATTATAGAAGTTTAAGGTTCCATATATAAACAGCCATATATGTATGTGTATAATATTCACTTTAAAAGAAGTCACAATAGTTCATTCCAAAATGTTTTTCTTTTTCTTGGCAGGAAATTAAGGAAAGGCAAAAATTAGTAACTTTACCAAGTTTATTTTGCATAGGTTCCTTCTACTTGTATTACTTCACTTCAGACTTTACAAGCTCTCAAATTGCCACCCTAGAACTTACAGGGTATTAACTAGTCTTACTCATCGCAATAGATAGCTTATTGTGCTTGGGGCCATCGTTGGAAAACCTTCGTTTGTCATCGCACTGTGCAAGGACACACTCATAACTGCGCATTTGTAGGTGTGCTTATAGGGGAGGGGGAAGTATACGTTTGTATATGTATGCGTGTGTGTGCGTGCGTAGTATCTTGGGTGCCACATAAAAGTTTCAATGCTGCAACGCGCTGCGGCGTCAGCCACACAGAGCGATCACTTTAATTGCTGCGCTTTGTTTGACAATCAACGTAAATTCGAAATGTTAAACGACAGTCGATTTATTATATAGATATATATAAATTACACACTCACACACATACATACATGCGCACACATATATCAAGTTAAGGCAGCAGCGCTAAGGGAAGAGATGAACATGAGCTTTTCTCTAATAGTTTGTCCAGCTGATTGATTGCCTCCCACTGGGGATGCACTTCCTCCTGGCTATGAATGCATATATGTATGCGTGTGTGTGTGTTCCTTGTGTGCCTTGTGTCATGTACTCGGGCGACACGTTTGGATTTCAAGTGCAAACAAAACAGAAAGCGAATTTGATTAACAAGCAGCAGCAGCTTTCTAAATGTTTATCCACTGATTAATCACCCGAGTCAGCTAGACAACCTGACCTGGAACCCAATGATTGGAGCTTCTCCTCCTTCTCATCTCACTCTCTACCCTCTTCACCTTATTCATATTAGCATACATGGTCATGTCTTTATGGCTCATTGCAAGAGCAAAGGCGACTTCAAAGAACGTTAAGCTTTTGAATAATCGTAACCAAACTAAATGTACCTAACATATCTTTATAAATAAATAATAAATATCTTTATATACCCAAACATATCTGCATAGAGGAATCTAACCTAACTTATTGCTTTTACCTAACCTAAAAGCAGCTAACATAACATTAAGGTAGATTACACACTAACCAATCTCCAATCCCTAGCTGTCCCCAATAGTAGCACTAAACCTAACCTAAAAAACATCCCAAACATAACAAAGTGTCGTCCAGCCACATTCAAACTACCTTAAGTATGTGCACAACGATAATGCACTTATCGATAACAACTCTATCAATACAAAGTGCCTCAAATGGTGCAACAATTTAGCAAAATTTCCAGTCCAACAAGGTTGGGGAAACTCCCCCTAGAGACAAGTCAATTGTCCCGCTTGCAGTGCATAAATCAGTTGCTCAGCGCTTTCACCTGTTCATAGACAACGATAAGCCGAGGGGGGACAGACAGGGGTGGAGAGGGGCAGTGGGAGAAAGAGGAGGCATGGCAACAATGTGAACTGAGTAATAATTATGCGGTGAGCGAGCGCGATAAAGAGAGTTGGGCAGGGATGGAAGTGAGAATGAGATGAAAATATGCCAACAGATACGAGGCACAGGCAGACGGCAGCCCGAGGGGGGAATCAAAATGGGAAGCAGGGGCAAGCAGGGGGAAACTGCTCTGCAACTGTCGCTTTTCCCAAGCAGCCCCAGATTGGTTACGGATGCTGCTCTGTGTTGTTGTTGTTCTTGCTGGTGACAAATGCAATAAAAACCCAAAAGCGACGCGTATCATTCCCATTGTCAGTTACCATGGCACACACAGGGGGGATGGGGGAGTAGAGGAGTCTTACACTGGACAGTGGGCGGGTGTTTTTCGGTGCTGTTTGATTAATGACGGCCATTGCGGCACTGAGTGATGAGCGGCTTCGGCTTTGACAGTGCTACACGGCTTGGCCCGACCCGGCCCGGCCCGGACAGTCTCTGCCTCCGACTCTGGACTACGTCTTTGTCTCCTCGGGGCCACTTTCATGCTCATGGATGCCACTTTATTATAGTGCTGGGCGGACAAACTAAGTTGCCGCTTTTACGGTCGTACCGAATGAAGCCATTTTAAATCAAGCCATGTGGCAAGATATGCACGACCGGGCAGATACCCTTAAAGCAGATACCCTGCACAAAGCTCAGTTTAGAAAGCAGCTACAGTGACTTGGACAGTGTGGCAACGCTGGACATAAGTTATTTGCATTCTACGATCATTTCATAGCAATCAGCTAATTTCCAGCTCCATTAACAAATTTAACAGTACTAAGACAATGTGGCAGCGCCGGACATGAGCTCTTTACACTCTACGATCACTGCTTCACATCATTCAGCTATTATCCACCTCGCATTACAGGGTATTGCAATAAAAAGGAACCTAAATGAAATGAAACGAAACAGACGCCCTGCCAAAAAGAAGTTGAAATCAATCAATGTGCGGAATGGGAGATAAGAAGGCGTCGCAACCGCCCCGCCCTGGGCAGGCAAGGCGAGGCGAGCGGGGGCGTGTCGGTTTCGCCCTGAACTGTCATCAATGTTTACGAGGGCTCATAATGACAACATTGCAGGGCGATGAGCGACTCGACGCTGCAAGTGAGCTATGGCATAATCAAAAGACACGCAGCCTCATCAAGTTTTTTGTTCAATCTGGCTCCCTCACACTAGCACACACAAAAGGCAATAAAGAGGGGGCAGGGGGAGTGGTGGCTTTGGTTTCTTCATCTGCGAGTCATGAACAATGCGTGAAAATAAAACGGGCGATAATGAGTGCGTGTTGAACGCTGCTGACCCGCCAGCTGGCCCATCCATAACAAAAACAATAACAAAACAATGGCCATGTGCGAGTCCCGAAAGGAGGAACTCAAAAAGGCAACAAGCCGTCGCCGTTGCCTTTGCTTTCGTCGTCATCTTCACGCTTTCCCACCGACCAAATTGAGCTGTCAAGGACAGCACAATAATGCTGCGTCGGAGGAGTCCAGAGAGTCGTCACGATGACCATGAAAACCACACAGACATAAAGCTGGCCCAAAGTCCCGGGGATTCAAGTTGCATTTTGGCTCGCACCATAAGCTCACCCACTTCAAATAGAGTTTTATAAATGCGAAAATATTTCTTTTCTTTTCATTTTATTCGCTGCGCACACCGTGGACAATAGAAAGAACTGAAATAAACAATACGAAAATTAAGTCGGAGGGGTTTATGCGTGGGCCAGTGGAAGTGGTGGGGGAACGTGCCTAATTCACCAAATATGTACGTTTATGAAATTTAATATTTTTTTATTTTTTGTGAAAAAGGTTTAGGTCAACACAGCAAATTTTGAAGGTTTTCAACCTGAAGTTAAAGGTCATAAATAAAAAAAAAAAAAACAAATCAGGAAATAAAGGCTGCAGACGAATACACACGACTGTAATATACCCAGTATCCATTTTTGCCAATCATTCACAAACCTTCTCTCATATTTTCAACATTAACTTAACAGTCAACCATTTTCTATGCAGAGTCATAATTTGTAGAAGCCTTTGTATTATTTTTAAAAATTCCTAAGAAATACATAACAGAATAAGGACCTAATTTGCGAGTACAAACATAACAAATAATAATATTAAAATAAAGTAAAAAGCGCTTACTATAGTATTGTATTTCCATTCCCCATTTCAAGTTGTACGCGCTCTCCATCCCACAGCGTTGCCAGACATTTTGCGTTCACAGATTTTAACATTTTTGCTCCACACTTAAAAACACTCCACGCGACTGTTGAGTTTTAAGCATTTGCATTAGAAATTTGCCACCACAGATGCTGCGCCACGGCAAACGACTTTGTTGTTAAAATTGTTGCTTGCACAATTTAATAAAAAAATGTATATAAATATATATTTATATTAGGTATCTAAGGTTAAATGCAGCGCAATCCGTGGTCCATCCAACAATGCGCAGGACGGGCCCAGCGATGTCGCTACTACATAAAGTCGTCGGATTCGTTGCCGGCATCGTAGTTGGTGCGCATGTTCTCAGTTTTCTGCAACGAGGCATAACTGCGCAGCTCCGCCTCCAGTTCGCGTTGCTTGGCCGCCTCCTTATCCTTTTCACGCTTCTCACGCTGCAGCCGTTTCTGGTCCTGACGCTCGGCAGCGTCGCGTGCCTCGCGCTGACCACGGAAATCGGGATGCTCCTCCTCGGTCTTGGTCTTGTTCAGGCGATTCACAATCTCATTGACGCGCTTCTCCAGACGTATCTTGCGCACAGCCTTCTCGTCGTGGTAGGCCACCTGGCCCGGTTCCATGCCCGGCGTCTTCTTGAGGTTCTCCCACATGGTGTAGACAATTTCCAAATTGTTAACCTTGTTTCCCTGAATGCTGTTTGCTTTGCAAAGTTGCGCCGCATCCACCAGGACATCGCTGGGTATATCGTCGATAGTCTGTCCCTTTCGCAGGCGCAGATAGACGTGCGCCGAGGATAGATCGTGCACATGGAACCAAACATCTTCAGGCCAGCCCCACCGGATCAGCTCCTCATTCTCATGTTTGTCGCGGCCCATGTACAGCATAGCCGGCGGCTGCACTACAGTACTTTTGAAGTAGAAAACCATTGTTTGGCACTATTAGCAATTTTAAATACAAAACAACCTTTCGTTTTTTTCTTTATAACAAAGACAGCTTAATTATTTTTCTAACTATGCGGCAATTTGACCAAACTGAGCAACATATGATATATTAACAGAGCGCTGTTCAACTCTGTTGCAGCCAACTTCGCGTTACTCCGAATTGCGCACTCACATCATATTCGTTAAGTTTGCTTACAGAACAGCCAACTTCACGTACATTATTCTTGAAGTAATATAGCGAGCAGCTTTCTGTTGCGCAAGCAGCTTACACAACGGTTTTTTAAATGCGAGTTATGAGTGAATTTATTACAGTACTTAATTCTGTTGCTAAGCCGCAAAATATTTTGGGGTTTTCGACACGCAAAAACCTGTTTATTTTCAACAGCAGACACACTGCTGTTTTACATATGCAAAATTGTTTGCGCAGCTGAGAGCGGCCGACACAGCCGGCGATTCTTATGTAAATAAATAAATAATTGCAATAGCTGTGAGTGAATGTGTATGTGAGTCTGTCTGCAAAAAGAATTGCGATACGTTCAGTGTCTTGACAATTGCAAAGTAATTGAGTTTAAATTGTTCGTTTTGCTGCAATTTGCATTGATTTATCGATTTGATTGATGAGAGCATAAAAAGAAAGAAAGGAGAAAAGAGGGAAAGAGAAAGGCAAGGAGAGTCGAAGCGTGGAGCTGAGAGAAAGGTGAACGAATTAATCATATGAATAAGCAATTTTTTTTTAATTTTTTTTTTTGTGTTCTCGATTTAATTTGGTGGCTTTTGACTTGCCCAGAAGCATCACATGTGCCCCGAATAAAATTAAAATTTAAATGTCAAAGCGAGCTTAAGCCTCGGCGTGTGCTGTATAAAGTTAGCCATAAATCAGTCGGCCCAGAAGTGTTGCGCGCTTGTCACAAATAAATCAAATTCAAATTCCCCCGCGCCGGTGACGCTATTTCATATTATCTAGAACTTTGGCCCAGCTCGCCATGAGCGCTTATCGTGCCGCAACCTGTTGCTGATTCTCTTCTTCCTCTTTCTACTGCCGCCATTGTTGTTGTTGTTCAACTTTGTTGTTCAATTAATTTGTTATTTGACGCCCTAGTAGTAATTTCATAATTTACTATAAATGCCACACCGATTCGCGGTTAGTTGCCCTCCCCTTCCCTTCCCCTGCCCCAACCTTGACTTGTCTGCGTTAATTATTCTAATTGGAAGTTGGCGAAGCACGCTGCGTGTCAGTCGCAACTCCAGTTGGACTCCAGTTGGGGTAAACATGTCGGTAACGTGTTTATTATTGATATCGACGCGTGGGTTCTGCCTGATAGTTCGCGCTGGCCAAGTGCCACTGTTATATTGATAGCCTGATAACTGATAAGGAAAATGGTAAAACATTTAACTAACTAAACAACGAACAAGCTGGCGCCGTGTACGAGGCAAATCCAATCGCAGTTTCGACTTTGATATCGCTGCCTTTATTGAGCATAATTTATGCCGCTCTTCCGTCAATTGAGAGAGAGAGAGAGAGGGAGAGAGTGGGAAAGAGAGAAAGTAGTAGAGTGGGTGTGTGAGAGAGTCGAGTGATAAGCAACAATGAGAATTCTTCTTGGCCTTTGGCTGGCGGCCAGCTGCAACAACAAGCGACTGCAAGGCAAATTGGGGTCCATAAAAATATTTAAAATTCATAAAACAATAAAAGAAAAACAGAGAGAAAATATAAACAAAGCTGATTTAGGTACCTGAAAAATTAAAAACTTTATCAACGTAGTAAGAAACTTGTTCAGTTTTGATTGATAAACCAACCCATAAACTGAGCTATACTATGCCAGACGTATTTATAATTAGAATACAAATCGTATTATATAGAAGGCATTTAATATATGCACAGAATTAAAGCAGTTTAATAGAACTTTTCATTTCATTCATTTCGTTTGCATTGAGAGCTGCTCAAAAGAATAATAATGAATAATATCAGGTATATACATTTGTTATGTGGTATATAACGCATCTAGAAAACTCCCCAGCACTTATACAAATTACTGCCAGACACATTTCGATGGCTAACTTGCCTGCTGTGCGGCAGCGACTTTCGCACTTTGGTGAAATTAATTCGCAATCAATTTTAGATCAATTAACAATTACGTTTCTAATAGTACGCATGGACTGTATACCCTGCACATATTTTATGCAACGTAATGCCGTTTGACGTCACCTACTTACGCCATGCACATGTCCCACCCCTCCCCCCCTCTCCACACTTTGCCACTCTGCACAAGTTTGTTGCCAACGTCGTTCGTTCAATGACAAGGTTGGAAGCAAAGACAGAAAGATTGAGAGAGAGAAGAAACTGACAGCAACAGAAACAGAGAACAGGAATAGAGAGAGAGTGAGATAGGGGAAGGGGGAAGAAGTGGAGGAGTGAGCATCGCGCAGTAGACACTGTCGCGTGGCAACGCAAACTAGGTGCAACTTCCGATAATAAACAAACGGCGGCGACGTATACGTAATACGCAACTTAACCTAGACAAATTGCGCATACGTCGCGTTGTACGTGAAATCAATTTTGAAATATATATTTTATATGCCTAGTTGATTTAATGACTGCTGCGCCCAACGCCAGAATCTTAACCAGAGCAACTGTTGCTGTTGCTGTTGCTACTGTTGCTGCCGGCGTTTGCCGCTGCGGCTGCTGCGGTTTCAGTTGGCAAGCAAACGTTGCGCCAAACGGACGCGTCAGTTCGTTGGTGCCTCGCAGTGGTAGAGAATATTAACATACGATTCCGTTTCATTGCGGCCTGCCTGCGGTTGACGGTTGACGGTGTGCGTGTGAAGAGGCTCGTCGATAGCCAAATCAATAGCAAACAGAGCACGCTGTAGACAAATGAAAAAGACGCACAAACAAGAAGAGGAAGAAGCAGACGCAGAAGGAGAAGCAGAAGCAGAAACTGTTTCGCTGATAACGCCAGCAAGAAGAGACCCCAAAGACCCGCGTCGTGTCGTATTGTGTCGTTTCGTGTCGCATATCGTCGTCATCAACGTCATCGAGTGGCAGCAGCAGAAGTAACAGAAGCAGCAGCTCAGTTACTTACGTAGAGCGGAGAGAGAGAGTGAGAGAGAGAGAGAGAGATTGTGTTGCGCGTATTTATTCGCATTGTATTTTCGAAGTTTTCGAAGTGCCTTCGTCATGAGGAGGCCAGGCCAAAGACAGTTATGAAATTGATATGATTGAAATGCGCGGAAGTTTCCACTTGTCGTTTCAATTAGACAAGAGTGTTGGCCGCGCACAGCTGGCTCAGCTGGGCTGACACCGCGCGCAGCGAGACACTGAGAGAGGCTACAAAGCCATCGAGCAGCACGCAACATTGCCACAGTCGCGACACAGACAACCGCCAACAGACAACAGACACGGACCTCCAGGGACCATAAACGGGCAAGTCGCTCTTGTCCCAATTGTCCTGCAATTAAACGTTCTCGCATTGAATCGCGTCGCATTGAATCGATAGCACAAAGGACTCAGCCTACGCTGCCTACTTCGTTCTCCGTTCTCCTTCTTCGTCATGCCTGAACCACAGGAACAGCTTTCATCGGCACCTCCGTTGGAGGCCAATGAGCTAACGACACCGCCACCAACTTATGAGTCCGTCAAGGTGATGGAGAAGTCACAGCTGCTCTTCACCTCCCAAACGACCAGCAGCAGCACCAACATCATTATCACCAACAACAGCAGCAGCAACATTAAGAGCATCAGCAGCAGCAACATTAAGAGCATCAGCAGCAGCAACAATAAGACCAACAACAGTAGCAGCAACACAAAGGGCAGCCAAAAAAAGAGCAAACGCCGGGAGAGCATGTTGCCTCTGGGTGAGCGCCATGCAGCCGTGCTGCGCCAACAGCTGATGGTCTTTCTGGGCAACAGCGGAGTCCTTGGCTCCGGCATGGTAGTCAGCATGCCCTCCGTGACCCTCAACCAACTGACAGATCAAACCCAGGACTTCTGGCTGGACAAGAGCGAGGCCAGTTGGTTTGGTGAGTAGTTCAGGTTCACTGATGGCAGACTCGATCCATTGATATCCCTAAAGTGCATTTACCTTGAAAGTGTTCAACGAGTGAAAAATTCTTTTTTTTTGAGGTGCGATTTTATTTTTTTTTTGAAGTGGTTTTCGGTACTTGAAAGTGAACTATGAAATGATGTTGTGTTTTTCCTATAAACACGTTTGATAACAACCCAAGTGGGGTAGAGCGCGTAATAATTGTGTGTTTTCCTATGGCGCCCTATAGAACTGAAACTTTTGACGAGGTACTTGAAGCGATGAACTGCTTGTAGTGTTGGCGATAGATACTTCAGTTTTTTTGCTGAACACATGACTGTTCGTGAGAGCTTCAAGGTTTTTAGGGTAATCTCCCCAGACAGTTGTTTCTTTTTTGACGAGACACAACAGGATTAAGTCTTGGGAATAGCTTGTTACAGCTTCTTAAAACTCCAGGCCTGTTTAATATAGTAAACTTATTGTGAGGGGGAAAAACTTGAACTTTATGAAGAGCCTAGAGAACTAAGTACAAGGAAGATCTTTTTTAAATAGAGCAGAAAAGGCTTAGCATAACCTTCTGTATACTCTAATTTGTTCAAAACAAGACTAAGCGAGTTTAACGACACTCTGAAGAAAGTATTGATGCTATTTCAAACGTCAAGTTAGTCATTAGGTCTTAGCCAGTGTCCCAGTTACCCTTGTTCTTTAGTGCTGTTAGGAATCCTTTACAGAGAAAGTAAGAATCTTCCTTCAGAGCGTACTGAATAAAGTGTCAGCAAGATACTGTTTGAAACTAGTGAACAAAGCTTAGGACAGTCTCCAGGACTTGTTGCTCACTATGTTAGTTCATTCACTCTATAAAGGAGTAGCTAGTTTCTTCATGAAGCAATTACCTCCTTCAAACTTCCTTCGGCTAAATTCGTTATAAACGAAGCACAAGCTACCTTAAAACTCAAAGGAGTCACTTAATCCCCTCGTTTAAGCCGCTGCAAGTTACTTTACCCGCAGAGATTGCTCCTCGTACCAACTCTCTAGACCTCAACCCCACTTCAACCGTCCGACAACTCAAGCTAATCGTGAGACCTTCCTTGGGCAACTCAAGCTAATCGTCAGATCTTCCATATCTATCCGGCAGCATCCATTAACAACATGGCTTGCCCGCTAGGCGGTTTGCTGGTGAGCTTCTTCCTAGATCGCATTGGGCGCAAGTACACGATTATGCTAACGAATCTGTTCGGACTAGTCGGTTGGCTACTGCTGGCGACGAGTTTCATGCACGAGGATCGCGATTATCGCTACGCACAGATGCTGGTGGGACGAGCATTTGGTGGCGTCATGATTGGCATGTTTGTCTCGCCCGTGGGCGTCTACTCGGCGGAGATCAGTCTGCCGCGCATCCGGGGTCGCCTTATCTTGGGCACCTCGATTGGACTCGCATCCGGAATTCTGTTGATGTATCTGCTGGGGTACTTCATACGTCACAATGTGCTGCTCATTGCGAGCATTAGCTGTGCATATCAACTTGCTGCCACACTGCTGGTGCTGCCCATGCCGGAGTCACCTAGTTGGCTGCTGCAGAAGGGACGCGTCGAGCGGGCAACACGTTCGCTGCGCTACTTCCGCGGACTGCGGCGAAGAGGTGAGTGATCAAGTGATGAACCGATTATCCCCAGGATGTGCTTGTGCTCATCCACTTCGTGAACTATCTTTCCCTGCAGGTGAATCCATTCATCCCGAATTCGAGGAAGAACTGTCGCGAATGAAGATGACGGCGGACAACAGTCGCGACACGGCGGCCAGTGAATCTCTTGGCCAGGCGATACGTCGGCCCGAGGTCTACAAGCCACTGCTGATGATGGTCGGCTTCTTTGGCTTTCAGCAGGCTTGTGGCGTCGTCGTGATTATCGTCTATGCCGTGCAGATTGCCCAGCGAGCGGGAGTAAGCATTGATCCAGTGCTGGTTGCTGTCATGCTGGGCGTGGCTCGCATCATTACCACCTTCTTCATGTCGCACATCTTCGAGAAGTGGGGCCGCAAGCCGGCGGGCATCTTCTCTGCCTCCGGCATGGGTTGCTGCATGCTGATACTCGCCGCCGGTGGCTGGTGGCCCGACACCGTGGGCACCTGGTCGTGGCTGCCCGTCGTCTGCATTGTCGCACACATTGTCTTCTCCACAATGGGCATGCTGACGCTGCCCTTCATCATGATCTCCGAGGTGTTTCCGCAGAGCGTGCGTGGCAGTGCCTCCGGCATTTCCGTCTTCTTCGGCATGATCTTGGCCTTCATCATGCTGAAGATCTACCCCGACATGGAGGCGCTGCTGGGTGTGGCCAATCTCTTTGCATTCTATGCAGGCGTCTCCTTTCTCGCAGCCGTCTTCATCTGGAGCTTTGTGCCGGAGACGCGTGGACGCACGCTCGTGGAGATCGAGGAGCATTGGCGCATGGGTCGCCGTGCCAGGCGTGAGCAACGCGCCTCCATGGCAGCAGCGGCACTAAGCAATGTCGAATTGCATGAGGTCTTCCTCAAGAAGTGACCCGAGGAGGAACGAGACGAGGCAAGCACTGGGGAAGATATCGTGCGGGAAGACGAGCGAGGAACGAGGCAATCTGTGATGTGTTAAGTACTTAAGCCTTAGCCAAATGGAATGCGGCATTTTGCATGCCAAAAACAAAGTAAACAATTAAACAAATACTTGAATAAATAAATAAATACTTGAATAGAAACCTAAATGAGGCGTATTTAAGTGGGAAAGGGAAAGAAAGCGTACCATGGAAGAGATAAAGAGGTATCAGGTAGGTAGCCTTAACCCTTTCCTCTTCAGGGGTTGGACAAACCCTTCTTCTGTGTAGAGTTAGACCAAACCATCTTGGGAATGCTTCAAGAGGAATATAAGTTAAGCACAAAGGAATCTAGTTCAACAGAGAGAAATGAGAGAGGGAAACATGAACACATGAAAATGGGAAAGAATCGTGAAGGAAGTGTGCCCAACTAAGTTTATCAAAAACTTATGAAAAATCAACGATTACGAAAGAAACCGCAAATGACTTAACCGGCATACCAAGTGCACTTAAAGATAAAGACAATCCCCAAGGCAAACATCGGCAGAGTAGCGTAAGAACTCCTCAGAGCCGTCAATAGACCCAGATCTCAATTCGATGACGGCGATAGGTCGTGGCTAATGTCATTTGAAGTGCAGTCCCAGAGTCGATCAGCTGATCAATGCTGATTCAGCTTTGGCCCAATTGTAGTGCAAGTGCAACTACGCAGCGGACTAAGGCGGCTGATAACGTTCAGGGAAACCTGCAAGAGAGAGAGACAGAGGAACACACACACAGCGAGGGAGAGAGGTAGAGTAGTAAAGAGGTAGAGAAGTAGCAAAGTAGAGAAGTAGAAAATTAAAGGGATATGGAGCTGTAAAGATATAGAACTATAGAGGCAGAGAGAAATAGACAGTAGCTAGACAGTGTGTTAGAGCGAAAGTGAGACAGAAAAAGAGAGAGAGATCAACCCGAGATGAATGACAGCCTTTAAAAAAGCAGATGAGACTGCGTGACTCGACTCAATGTAATACCGATTCTAGTTGGATTCTCACTGATAGCTCGATCGGAAAATACACACTACATATACATATATATATATATGTGTATATATAATAGCACTGTAGTCCGGAGTAAACCGGAGCACACACATCAGTGGCGGGAGATCGCAAATTAGGGCGCTTCGCGCTTGGAGCTTGTCGCGTTTGGCTGCTTTCACATGCTGCTTCCATATCAGACATGTCATTCAATTGGGCGCCTCGACGAGATTAGCCAGAGTGCTGACGCGCACAATACTCCAACAACAACAGCAACAACTAAAACAACAATTATACCTTGATGGAGCACCAACGAACGGTGAATACCCTGTGCGTGCGAGGGCCCAAAACCGGATTTGGTCATTAGCTAAGCCCGCTCGAAATGGCCAAAATTACTCATTTGTTTCATAGCCAACTCAGCCGTCAGCGGGAGGGGGCTTTACCTGCTATTAATAGTCAACTTTTATATGTATATATACACACATTATATATGCCAATTGGTAGACTGTAATTGGGCTAGAGTTCTGTCTGTCTGGTCTGCTGTTTCGAACTGTTTGGGGACTGTGAAACTTTTCAAGGTTGCGTTGCTTTTTTGTTGAAGGAAAATCCGCAATTTTGTTTTTTTTTTGTGCCTGATAACGCTTTGCACAGAAGTCGCTACATGCTATAAACGCCAAACAACTATAACAACAACAGCTACAAGAGCTGCAAACAATGCTAATTGAACTTGATTGAAAAACGTGCGACATTTATCAGTTAATCAATTGAGTATCAGCCACAATGGGGAATGTCACCTGTGAGAGTGAGACGGGTAGATGCCAGCGGCAGCAACGTCACTTGAGCGCTTTGTTTACCACACAGAACAGTTTGAAGGGATTACAGGGTGTACGTTCGTGTGTGTGTCTCCATGTTTGCTTAGTTTTTGCACTTGTCACACTGAAGAACTACTTGAAATGGCACGAATGACATAATGACTAATTGACGCTGTATTCGAGTGCACTAGCTGTATTCAAAGTGCGCGAAAAATTTCCGCATAAACTCCTTTAGAGGCCAACTTCGATAATGGCGCCTAATTTGAATGCGTGACATAGCAGCGAGCAATTGTCGCCTGTTTTAACAGCTGTAAAGCAGAATAGAATGGGTACAGAGTGTTAAGACAGCGTTGCCACCTGGTTTCTGTTAAGTTTGAAATTTAAATATTTTCGTTTATTCGTTTGGTTTAATGTGACTTTTTAGTACAACAATTATTAGTTGCTATTCATATATAATATATATATGTGTGTATATATATGCTTGTATAAACGAATTAAAATCCAAGTTGTTGATTTCACTTTTGGTATATATATTTATATTTGTATGTATGTATATAATACGCAATGTAAACTACCAACATTACAAGTTTTTTCTCGCTTTATTTGTATTTGTTTATATGGATTTTTGTTTTGTGTGTGTGTGTCTGTGTGTATAGTGTAGTTTATCGTTTTTGTAAGTGTAGTTTATCGTATTTATAGTGTAGTTTATCGTATTTCAATATGTTATTTTATTTGTATTTCTTCAAAAAAAAAAAACTTCTGCCCTCCGTCCTTGTTTCACTTAACATTTGTTGCTGTTGCTGTGTATACGTAGATTATGTATGTATATAGTTACATATATAATTCTCTTTTTTTTGTTATTTGTTCCTCTATTTTATGAATGTATAGTATATTGCTTATGTAGTTGTTTGTTTGTAGTCATGTTAGCGTTATTTATGATTATATTCACTTTAAATTTACTTGATTTTTACTTGTTATCCCTAATCATTCCTTTACTGTTACTGTTACTTTTATCGTTTTCGTTTATTTGGTGTTCCATTTATTTGTTTGTAATGTTTGTTTGTTTGCTTAGTTTTTGTTTTTGTTATTTAAAAATCTTTCAAAGGGCAGTTCATGTTCCGGTAAACAGGGTGTTACTGTTACTTTCCACTTCGCATACACTTAATGTAATGTACCGTTACAAGTTCTAAGCAAAAAAAAAATTGTTCATCGTTTTGTTTATAATATAATAGTATATATATGTTGTATATATGTGTGTATATAGTTCGATTAATACGTATGCTCTCTAAATATGGTATATATGCGCGTTATGTAAATATTTATGTACTAATGTACTTTATATGATTATATATAAATATGTAGTATATATATAGAGACCGCAATCGGTATGAAGAAATTCATATAGTGTATGCCTATAAGTTGGAGAAGAAGAAGAAATGAGCAAAACATTTAAACTTGAAAGTCGGAAAAGTAATCGACATTGAAATCGATAATTTTGCAATACAATAAGTTTATATAGTCCGAATCGAATAGATTTTGTAATTTTTCATTGGAAATTTTTTGCCTTTATCGATTTTCTATTAACTTCTATTAATTGTCTCAACTATTTAATTATTGTTTTTATTATTTTGCTTTTGTTTTCATTTTCGTTCCTCCTTTATCTGGGTTTTTCTCTCTCTATATAGTGTATATTGTTATCATTCAATTTGCTATGCATTTTGAAAAAAAAAATTACTTTTTTTTACCTGGTTCGATTATATACGTAAGAAACTATTTTCACTAATCAGTTTTGAGGTTCGATTCGTTAATATAATTTGGTTTTCGCTTTCTTATTGTGTTTTATTTTTTTCCTTTCTTCCTTTCGTATGTAAAAAAAATGTTTGCTTTGTTTTTTTTTGTTTGGTTGGTTTGGTTTTTTTTTTCGTTCACAAAAAAATTGATGCGTCTTCGATTTGTTATGCAATATAAAAAGATTTTTACCTCTAAACATTTATCGATATATATATACTCAAAAAAAATGTATGTGTATATTTTTAGGTATATCCTTGAACAACATTTTGAATGTAAGTTTAGTTTATGAAGTGAGGTTTGCTTGCTATATGTTATAAAAATCTGATCTAATTTCCCCTTGTCATTTTTTGTTCGTTACTTTTTCTTTCTTTGTTCTAATTGCGCTTTTGTTGCTTTCGAAAAAAAGAAAAAAATTATACAACAAAATTAGCTTGGCTGCTTATGCCTATAAACAAAAACATCTTCTTCATATCTAGTTTAAAATGAAAAAAAAAATATGTATCGTCCACTCTACAAAAAAAAATAGAACACATTTAAGTACGTTATATGTTATGTACGCTTCAAGTAGGAGTATTACACATGCTCAAAAAAAGTCGGTTATTTAGAAAAAAACTCCCTTACGATTCATAATACAAAAATTTCATTCAATAGTGTTTTTTTTTTATTTTTTGGTTAATTTGAAATTGGTTTTTTTTTGCGTTTTCTTAATTTTTTTATTTTTTTTGTACTTTTTTGTTCTTGTTCTATACTAATGTTGTTGTTCTTCTTTTTCTGTACGCGTTTTTTTTTAACTTGGCTTAACTTGAACAATTGCCGAGATTTTCTCCGTTCTAAGCTAGTTTTGTGTTTTCGATTATTAGACAAGAAAAAAAATTTGCATTTGCCTTATATGACTAATGAGTAAAACTAGTTGCGAATTCGAGACGAGGCACGTCGAGAGGCGCCGTGTGCAATTTATGGATAGTTCCAATACTAATTATTTTTTTGTATAAGCTAAGGCTACGATTGGTTGAGTATTTCTTTCTGAGACTTTATCAATTATCGGTAAGTTGCTCCGCGCACACACAGTTACATACGTATACATGCATGTGTGTGTGTCGGTTTGTTATTATTATTATGTGGATGTGTGTATGTTTGTGAGGGTGTTGAGTGTGTTTGGTGGGCAAGTTGATTGGTCACAGAGTAACAGGAGAGGCCAATCGGTAGGTTCTCAAAGCAGAACGCCGTCTGACTCTGACCTAACTTCTCTTATTATTCGTCATCTTATCATCTTCATCACGAGTTTCTTAACTCTCATTTTCAAGTTGCTTTTAGCTACTTATTCTTTGTTCTTCCTGCTCTCTTCTTCTTCAAAAAAAAAATCTCTCGCTTTTCCTCTCCTGCACTCCTTTAGTGTGACCTTTCGTGACCCGCTCACCAACTCAACTGTCTTACTTTTCGTTAAATTTAGCAAAAAAAATTGTTTATTTCCTTATTCAATTATGGTTCAACTATGTTATGTATGTTACTGCTCGCCCGCTTCGATTTTTTTGTTTTGTTTTTTTTTTTTTTTTGAATTAGTTTTTAAATTTTTTTTTTTTTTTTTTTTTCTTTTGTTATTTTTCCTTAAACATATGTATATGTAAGTATAATGTATTTATGTACTCGGCACAACCAAGCTGCTTGCACAAAAAAATATTTGTATGCTATTTAACACTAAGTTTGCATTCATTTCGCTTAAAATCTACAACTTCTTCTATGTCTCCCCCGACAACTTATTTTTCGGGGACTCCTCGTTCTGGGTGACGCGAGTCACCCATTATTAGATATTTATTAAATAAAAACTCAAAAGAAACACAAAATTAAATGAGAGTTGGTTGAAAATGTTTATTTAAATTTAGTTTCCGATTCAATTTGTGATATTTAATAATAAAGATAAAAGTTCATATAATATGTGTACGTGTACATGTATTTGTGTATGTGAATGTATGTGTTGGTTCACATATTTTATAAAATCAGGGTCAAAAGTCAAAATAAATCATAGGATCAATAATATGTTCTCAAATTTCACTTATAATCTTCTTTTCTTACTTGGCTCATGCGCCCATCCAGTGGAAGCCGCTGGGGCGTGGCATGTTCGACAAGACAAACATAAAATTCATTTTAGAAAGTGTGACAGAAAGATCAAAATAAAATATTAAACAAAAACATTTGCCACGCCTCCACGTCCCTTACATTTTCGTGCTTTTTTTTACCGGTGAAAGAATAATTTAAAAAAAATATCTGTTCGCTCTTTGTCTGTTTCTTTTTTGTCAGGCTTTTATCACGTCCTTCTCTTCGCGTAAGTTTCGTTTTGTTTTGTTATGTGTGTGAGTGTTGATGTGTGTACAGTGTGTGTATGTGTAGCATGCTCAAGTTGTTTTAAAAAAAAATATTTTTTATAAATATGAAAAAAATATGAAAAAAATTCTTTTTACAAACTATGCAAAAAAAAAATGGATTTAGGTTTGTTTTTTCTGGTAATTTTGTTGTCTGGTGAACAGGTTGCGAGTGGGGGCGTGGGGCAACGCCTCCCACTCGAATAAGCTGCACATTTACACCACAGTGCGGGCAATGCTGCCCCCAGGCCCCCTACTTCTACTTCTCTATCTCTTCTAACTCTACATCATGTAATTCTTTTTCTTCTTTTTACCTTTTTTTTCTCTTCTTCACATTCCTCTTTCATCTTCTACTTTCTATTTCCTCCATCTTCTTTCTTTATTCTTCTACTATCCTCTTCCTTTCTTCCTTTCTCCTTCATATCGATCTATATAGTTGGTAAGAACAGCCTGAACTTGAGCATGCCAACATTTTATATTATCAAAAAAAAAGATTGATTTATAAATTACGAAAAAAAACAGATCTTCAGCTATATAATTTATATATATAATATGTACGAATATATATCTCCAGTTTAGACACAGAAACAGAAAAAAAACAGAGCTTATGCTGCTATATATAGGTATATATGATTTTAGTTGTATATATGTATGTACGTATAGTTTCTATATAAATATGTTGAAAAAAAAGTGTTTGCCTAAGATTAAGCAAAAAAAAAACTCCATCTCGCTATGTTGCGTTCTTTATAAATATAGAATATATAAATCTATATAGGTAATTGTGTGTGGGTATGCCTAATTCCTACGATTTTCCTCCCAAAAAAAAGCACAAAAATAAAAAAAAAATTACAACATAAAAGTCAGTGAGGAACATTTAAGAATAAACAAAAAAAGATGATCCAAAAAAAAGTTGATTAAGATTAATTATTGATATTGGTATTCGTTGAGAACATATAGTAGATAATGTCGCTATGATTTGCATATACGACCGATATAAATTTATATTAATATATATAGATATATATATGCCTGGGATATATATATTGATAATATGCAATTTTCTTATTTTTTTTTTACTTTTTTTGAAATTTTCTTCCCTTGTTTTCTTTTTTTTTCTTTTCTTTCGTTTTTTTTATACCATTGTGTTAAGTAATTTTTGAGGTTATGTCTGCCAAAAGAAGGCGCCATTTGCTTTTGATGTTGCTGCGGTACTTGAGGCTGTTGCAGTTGCCACCGTCGCTGTTGCTGATGCTGTTGTAGTTGTCGGTTCTTCTGTTGCTGTGAAAAATGCGTTGCTGATGTCGCTGATACTGCTGCTGCTGCTCAGCAGCGATTGCAGCTTCTGTGCATGTTGCCGTTGCTGTTTCTGCCGTTCTTGTTGTTGCTGCCGATCTAGTTGCTGTTGTCGTTCTTGTTGCTGATGGTGTTGCTGCTGATGTTGTTGCTGCTGTTGCTGCTGATGTTGCTGTTGCTCAACGTTGAAGTCGTAAAATTGTTGCAGCTGTGATAAGCTAAGGCTTTGGTTGCTGTTGCCCACATTATTAGGTTGCTGTTGTTGATTATGATTGTTGCTAGTGCTGTTGTTGTTTAAAGAGATGCTAAGATTGTGCAATGTATCAATGAGGTCGCTGATGTTGCTGATGCTATTGTGTTGCTGCTGCAGCTGTTGCCGTTGATGTTGTTGTCGTTGCTGTTGTCGTGCAAAACTACCGAGCAGTGGCGGCGACTGTTGTTGATTGTTGTAGCTATTGAACTGTTGTTGTTGTTGTTGTTGCTGTTGCTGCTGCTGTCGCAAAGCGTTAGCATTGCCACTGCTGCTGCTGCTGCAGCTACCACCACTAGCAAAGCCATCGTTGCTGTGGCTGCTGCTGCTTGCGTAGGCAGGGTTGCTACTTTGAAGTGACTGCAGCAGATAGTTGCTGTTGTTGGCTTGATTGTGTTGCTGTTGTTGATATGGATGAAATATGTTGCTGTGGCTGTTGCTGTTGAAATGATTGCTACTGTTTAAATGACTGTTGCTGTTGAAGTTGCTGTTTATATTGCTGTTGCTGTTGCTGTAGTTGTTAGTGTAATTATTGGTGTAAGTGTTGCTGTTGCCGTTGCTGTAGTTATTATAATTATTGTTGCTATTGCTGAAGCCGCACGACTGCTGGTAGGGTGGCAGTTGCTGCTGCTGCGGCGACAACGATTATAAGTAAGGATAATGGTACTTCCTATAGTGCAGTCCATCAAGCAACTCCACGAAGTTGTCGGCTACAAATTGAATAAGATTAAATTAGAAAAAAAGGAAATATATTAATATATATTGTTCGATTTATCATTCTCATATCGTAGCGTCTATTTGAAAAAGTTGCCTGAGATTTTAAACTTAAGAGCTTAAGCTAGTTTCTTTCTTGTTCAAAAACCCTAATCTAACTTACTTAACTTAACTTATTGATCAAAATGAAAATTAAAAAACAAAATTCAAGTTTATTTCAAAAGTTTCTTTTTTTTTTGTTTTTGTATTAGCGTGTTAGTGTTGTTTGTTGTTCTTGTTGCTTGATTTTTTTTGGTTGGTTTCCTTATGGTTTAACGGAGTTTTCGAGTTGATGTGGATTTTAAATTCGGATTTTTTACTTTAAGCGACTTTTAGTTTATCGATTTCGGTTTATCGGTTGTGTCGTGGTTTGTAAATATTTCGGTTACACGATCGAAGTTTGGTTCGATTCTTGGTCGTAATTCTTCTAAAGAAAACGTGCCATGTTTGGTTTTCTTCTCTACGTCTTCGTGGAAATATTATTTTGTTTCGAGACGAGAGACGGGACTGAGAGTGAGGTTATGTAAGCGTAACTGAATTGAACTAAATAGGAAAATAAATCGCTCCTATGAAGACGACATATATGATAAAATGAGAGTGTGTGAAGAGTAAAAAGTACGCACAGCGAAGAACGTGGCAGGCAAAACACAATTTCATTTATATAGTTGAACACATATATGAAGAAATGGAATTCTAAAATATGAGAATTTTGAATTTTCTTTTTTACCAATTAGTTTTTGATATCATATATGCTGTGATGAAAGTTCAAACCGAATGTAGCGGACAGAATTTTTAAGGATCGAGGACGGGCTTGTGACATTTAAATAGATTTCGCTAGGCAGCTATACAAAAACGTCAAAAACACACACAATTTTCATATATATATTTTTTTAAGTAAAACGAAGGTTTTTTTAAACGCAGGCAAAACTAGTTGAAGATGATATCAAGAAAAGCAGTTCGTTAAGGGTTTTTGCGCAAGTCTAGTACATTTGTCTTTAATATTTATAATATCTTTAATGATTATAATTTTTTTTTTTTTTTTTTTTGAACTTTTTCAAATAACGCTTTACTACTTTTAATTTTTTTTTTTTTTTTTTTTTGAGAGAGAAAAACAGTCAAATAAGTAGAATGGAACGAGGAACTTAAAAAATGTCTGGAAAAGAAAACATGGCACGTTCTGAAGAGTTTTCGTTTTTCATTTTTTCAGTTCGAGAATTTTTTTTCTTTTCTGCGATATGAGAAGAATTTTGAAACTCGTATTAAGATTGACAAAAGAACAAAACTATTGTATATTGATTGATTGTGTCGAATACGTGTGTGTTTGTGTTGGTCAGTTGTGTGTGTGTTCGTTATAAGAGTGTCTGTGTGTGTGTGTGTGTTTATATAGGGCTAACAGCTAGATGGACGGGGAGGCGGACGGAAAGAAGTGCTGCAAGAAAAGCTATTGTTGAATTATTAAAGCTTTTACTCTTTTATTGAACAGAAGTTAAAACACTAGAAAGAGAAAAGTTAGTCGTATCCTTCTTTTGTTGATAAGCAAAAGCAAAGTAGTGAAGCAAAAAAGCAAGTCGGACAAGCTATAAAGTTAAATAACATTATTCGCTTTCAAAATAAGCAAAAGGAGAAAGATAAAAGTGCACGCTGTGTGCTTTCTGATCTAGAAATCTTAGGAACCAAAAGGGGAAATAAAGAAAGAGATATGAATAACAATTCTCTTTTTTTTTTTTCTACCCCACTAGCCCACTCATTACGCCGCACGCCCCATCGATTGTATGTGTGTGTATGTGTTTTGCTTGTCGCTAAACTACTTATAAATTATATATTTATTTAAATTCCAATTATTTGTTTTTGTATCTTTTTTATCGTGCTCTCAAAAAAAAAAAAAAATAGAAAGTATAGAATTATGATTATGATTATCATTAGGCATAGAGTAGAGAAATATAAAAGGAATAATTACTCTCGAGACCAAAGATAGCATCGCAAATAGCTTCGAATAATGAGCGTAATTTTTCCATAGTTCCGTCTATAAAAAAAAATGAAAAAAAAACGAAAAAAAAATAAACAAATTGTACAACTCATTAGTTGATTTTGTTGTAAAGCGCCAACTGATTTTTGTTTTTGTTTTGATTTAGTTTTTCTTTTTGTTTTTATAATAGATAATTTGGTTTTTCTTTTCATATTTTTTCAGTTTTCATGTCGTCAAGAAAAATCAAAGGCTGAAAGATTTGTTTGCTGATTAATGGGACAGAAATGAGTAAACTTTCTGCTGGAAGGGGGGCGGGAGTTAATTGGCCGGCAACGCCATGCCAACGGGGGTTAGTATAATTCCGACTACGTCAACAAAGGAATACAAATACAGATATATGTATATATATAAAATTTATAAATGTATGTATATATTGGTATAATATATAAAACACAAACTACTCGAAATACTAAATTCAATAAACTAGATAAACTATCTCACAATGATACTAAAAGATTTATAATAAACTAAGCTCAAAGAAATTATAAGTAAACTATGATAAATTCAAAAAAAAGAGAAGAGTAAGAAACAAACAACAACAAACAAGTGTTGAATTTTTTAAAGAAAAAAAAAACAAGAAAAACCAAAAAAATAATATCTTTTGCCTCTGTTCTTTCCCTGTAGCTAATGGCAAAAGTTTGGGAGGAGAAACTGAATGAGGTATGAGAATTTTGAGAATGCTTCCTGGATTTATTTTTTGTTTTTGTGTTTTGACGATTAACAACACTGAAACAGCAGGCACAATAAAAAATTGAATATAAATTATATATATACTACATATGTATATAGAGGGAACATCGTATAATATAAAGATTGGCCCTTATAGGCTTTAAGCACCAGGAAAAAAATATAACAGAATATATATATATATATATATATATTTATGCGATCGATACATTTATGGAAAACGAGCTGTAAGAAGAGCTCAACACTTTTCACGGAAAAAAAATTACAACGTATATTATAGGAAAATGTTTGTTTTCAATGAACTTGTTGATTGCATGATTGAGAAACACACTTGCAAAAAATATGAAAAAAAAGAACAACGTATCTCGTTTTTTTTTTTTATTGGCACTGGAACCGATAAGGGGGTGTGGTAGCTGCCCTATAGTGATGCATCTTAAATTGTTTTTTTTTTGTATAAGTTATACATATATCACATATCGAAATTACTCTTGATGCAAGAAAAAAAATGTAAAAAAAATAACAGCATGTTTTTTTGGGCACATATAAAAAAATAAACAAAAATGATTAGTTATCGGTGATCGTTGATCGATATATTGCACCCCGTTATCGCTTCGGAGTGCGGGCATACTTACACATGTCAATTGTCCCTGTCTCTCAGACTCTCTCTTTCTTATTGTCTCTCTCTTTATAGAGACTTACGCAGGCGCCACATTTCGACTGATCGCAGCGACAAAAAAAAATATGGAAAAAAAGAGAATGCAGCACACATACACACACAAGCACGCGATGACATACACACTCACAGGCAGGCAGACAGACACGCAAACAATCAGTCCTTTGCTTCATCGTTATTGTTGTTGTTATCGTTATCGTCGTCTTCCACATTATTTAGTTTCTTTTCATTTTTTGGGGTTTTTCTTTGTTGGTAACAAAAAAAAAAAAAAAAATTTGTTTTGAGTTTTGTTTTGCTTTCGGCTTTTTTATTTTTCTATATATATACACGAGTTCATGCATATATATATATTTAATTGTATATATAGATGTATATCTTTTCTTTATAAAAAGATTTATATATAGGTATACTATATACTGTATAAATGTATATTAAACATTTCTTATTCATCTTCTTTGTTGTTGTTGCTATAGTTGTTGTTGTCGTCGCTGTTAACCCAGACGTTGTCGGTGTTGTTGTTTTAAGAACGCACTACTAACTAAATAATTGTAGGTATTATCGCTACACAGAACAGATATTGATGGGCGGAGCTATTTAGAGTCTGTATGAGTGTGTGTTTTAAGAGAGATATATAGCTAGAGTTCCCTCATCTTTTTATGATCTTTTTGATATCAAATATGAATATGGATTAATATGGTTAGCAATGTGTGTTGAAAAAAAAACAAGGCAACGCTTCTTTGAAGTTATGTTCATATTCGAATCATTTATCTGGTTTTTGAGCACAGAAAAAAAAAAGAAAAAAAATGTTTCACGATCCTTTTTATTATATTTTGTTTAGTTCTCCTCAGTTATCGCACTCACACTTATCGATTATTTTTCTTTATTGCTGTTATTGTTGTTTTTGTTGTTGTTGTTGTTGTTAAGCACTTTTGTATATAAATGTTATAAAACAAGTTGTATATTGCTCTCTTCTGGATAAAGCTTTGCACTCCTCTCCTTTGTCGATATATATCGATATGTCTACCGATATGTCGGCTAAATGGTGCTGTATATATGCATATATATATTGGTTATTTTGTGGCGATTGCAGCGACACGATCGATCGTTGTTTAGGTTACGAAGAACAATTTCTACGGCACTTGGGTAGGATTTTATTATTTTATCGTTATCGAATTTTTGTTTAGAATTAAGTGTGAGTGTATGTGTGTATTGGGTGTGTGTGTTTGTAGGTGTATAAGGATTTCTTGTCTCACTACGCTATCAAAAAAAGGCCCTATTTTTTGCCTCCGTTTCGTTCTGTGTTGTTTTTCCAGCATATTCTCTCTCATTCTTCTCTGATTATTAGTATGTTCTACATTTTTAATTATGTTTTAAAAATACACGCAAATTAATTTTTTTTTTTTTTTTTCAGGTATTTAAAAAATTATTACACTTAAAAAAAGGGGAAATATACAATTCAATTTGTCATTTTCCGCCCATATATATATAATATATATACGAACACTTTCTGGGTGTATATTGAGGTGTGTTGGGGTTGGTATGGAGGTGGCGGGAAGGGATGTGTTTAAGGGGGTGGGGGAACTTAATTTAATTTGGGAAACGAAAACAAATTTAGAAATTAAGATTGCAACAATAAATTGTTTAGCTACGATTTCAGATAACGGAAATATAACTATAACTAAGATCTTGTACTTCATATTATATAATGTTTTATAATATTTATGCTTGAGGCTGGTTTTTCTTGTCTTCTGCTTCTTCTTTCTGTTGCTCGCTTGTCAAAAATATATATGTCTTTCATATATCAATATCTAATATATATATCTTTCATATATAACTGGTTTGTTGTTGTTGTTTTGTTACGGTTGATTGATTTTTGTGGGTTGATTGATTTTTTTTTTTCTTTTTTGATTTGATTTTTGGGATTTGTATTTTTTTGTTGTTTTAGACAAACTTTTGTGCTTCATTGCAGAGGTAGGGATGCGGATGCTGCTTATGGAAGCGCTGTTGTGGTTTATAGGATGGTCTACCTCTGTGAACGATGTTATTGAAGCCAGCCTGCATATGTTGTTGTGGTGGTGGTGGTGGAGGTGGTGCCACATGCTGTTGGGGACCATTCATTCCCATTTGGGCTATGAAATGCACCGCCTTTGCCTTGCCATGCTCCTCAGCCAGACGCACCGACATCGGTTGAGATGCTCCCTCGGGTATAACGTTGTTCAGCGCCGATATTGCCTCCTGTGCTTCCTCGCGTTTGTTGTACCTGCATCGACGAACGGGGCGTACAATGAATGTTGGAGTGTGTGTGTGTGTGGAGAGTGATGGAATTGATTTCATGTGATGAAGAAGAGCAGAAAGAATGAAGGAATAAGTATGAATTGATTGAAAGTGAATTGAATATATGTTGCAATGTGGCGAGATGAGGTTTCGTTGGATCGATTACAATCTTGTATTTATATAAAGACCTTTTTTTGATCGTACAAAAATATATATCGAGTGAAGTCTCTCATCAACTGGCCGTGCATGCTACTTACCGTACAAATGCCACGCCCCTTGGACGACCTGTTAGCTTGTCGCGCAAGATATTCTTTTGCACAATGGAACCGTATTTGCCGAAGATTGTATCCAACTGATCATCGGTTATCGTGCGTGGCAGATTGGTCACATACAGATTGGTATCCTTGATCGATTCACCGCCAGGACGAGCATATGAAACCTAAGCAAGGGAAAGAGAAGGATTAGGTCGAGTTTGGTAAATTTAAGTTAAATAAGTTACGCCAAAGTGCCATTAATATTGTACAGAGAAAGAGAAAGACAGGAATATAGAGTATAACGTACCTTTAGCCGCTTGTTACGCACTGTAATACCATTCAACACTTTGATAGCACGCTGCGAGTCCATTTCTGATGTGAAGTCCACGAAAGCGTAACCAAAACTGTAGCCAGTCTATAAGTAATGCCAAAAATAAAGATATATTAGTAATTTAGAATTGTTTCTTCATACTCTTCAATGAGAGTGAACTCACCTTATAGTCTCTCATGATTCTGCACGTATTGATGGGTCCAATGGCTCTAAAGAGCGCATACAGCTCACGATCAGTCATATCCTGGGGCAGATAGTTAACAATCAGATTGGTATTGCTGGCGCGTTCGGGCATAAAATCATCGCTACCGCCGCTGCCCATCGATAGGCCGCATAGATTGTTAAGCGAATGGTCACTGCCAATCGGTGGCATATGGCAGAGATTGCCGCCAAGAGAACTGGCGCTGCCGCCATTGGCCCCGGGAAAGTCATGGTAACCACGACGGGACGAGGAACTTGGAAATGTAAATTCTGTATCCTGTGGTGAGAACGCATATTGTGACTGTAATCAAATTAACCATACAAAGATATTCTAATGTTGAGAGCAGGCCTCACAGAAAACGCTGGGTTGGTTGGTTGTTAGGGATGAGCTCGTTCGACCTTTGCTGTTATCGATCAAATATTAAACACACACGTTTGCAGCAGCATCAACAACAAATCACACAGTCACTCACTCACTCTCACTCACGCTGTTAAAAGTCTACAAAGCTTGGTTAAGTTGAAGTAGAATAATCAAATTAAACTTGCGAAGAAATGGTCTTGTGAGTAAGTTAAGTTAACAGTGGAATGTTAAGTGTGTTTGAGAAGGCATTGCGAACTTAACAGTGGCGCTACTTAACAGTAACAGTCGCATGTTAACACGCTGCTAAAAGCACATAGCTTTAGTGCATCTGCGTGCGTGTGTCGGTGTGTGTGTGTAAGTTAACGGCATTCCGCGTGGCAAATTGTGAGCATAAAGAGAGAAGCAAAGAGTGAAAAGCTGTCAAAGAATTCGTAACGAAAACGTAACAACGTAACAGTTGCTGTAAGCCGCTTAGGGCAAAGTTATGTGTGTGTGTGAGTTAAATACTTGTTTGTGTATGTGTGTGTCAAATCACAGATATGGTGGGGTGTGGTGAATAGAGCGAGAGATGGGAGTTGGTACAGTGAGGACCACGGCTGCTGCTGCTGCCGCAAAGTATGCAATGAAATTTGATTTTAATTAAAATTTCCATTTCTGACATTTTATTATGAATGTATTTGTGCGTGCGCATGTGAGTGTGTTTCTTTTTGTTGTTTTTGCTGTTGTATACGTGTTGTTGTTGCCTGGTTTACTGTTGTTGTTGTTGTAGGAATCAAAAATATTCGATGACTTGTGGTTTAAGTTGTCTTTAGTCTTCTCTTGTTTTATTTTTGTTCAAAATGCAAACTTTAATTGGATTATCTCTGTTTATTTAAATTGTATTTGTTGTTTTTGGTAGTTTACTTCATATTTTAAGATTAAATCAAACATGTTGAGCATCCATTAAAAACGATTTTTAGATCAAAAGCGTGTGCCCCAGAGCGTTCAATGAGACAAACTCAATAACATTCAACTAGAGTTAGGAATAATATATAAAACATACTCGTACAATAGAACCGAAAACAGATAACCAAAAATATTATCAATTATCAATGCACAAATTGCAATATTTCATTTTTGTTTTAAATTTACTTTTACATTATTTTAAATATGTTTTTTTAGCATTTCTTTTTTTTTTTTTTTTATTAGACATGCAATGAAATTTGAAATTGATTTCGATTTGTATGTTGAATATATAATATCAGAGTATAATACGTACCATTCCTGATGGCAGTGAATGCGACATGCCAACAAAACGCCCTCCGCTGTTGTTCGAACAGTTGGTTAAAAAACAAAATAATCGATTAACATACATACGTAATGATGGAGTTTTATATAGTTCAAGAATATATATACATAGTATAAATATCAAAATAAATAGCAATAATAAAAATAAGAAACAATCAAAATTGTGTTTTAAAAGCGCATTATAAATTTGGTATTTTTGTTTTTCGAAATGTTATATGTGGTTGAAATGCATATGAGATGGAAATATCTTATGACACTAACTTAAGACTTAAGAACAGAGCTAGAAAGCAAAAGCAATGATCAATGTTGTATGCATCTCTACAGAGTTACCACAGCTCGCTGTTAACTTACTGTTAACGATTGGATATCGAGCTGTTACAACTCTATTCAGCATGTTAACCACATCAATCATTGCCTCAACTTAAACTTAAACTAGAAAATATTATTCTAGAAGCTTACAAACTAACAAAGAGAACAAGAAAATGCTCCCAAATCGAAGACAAAAGCCTCAAGAGGGAGTGTAGAGAATAATATATAGCAGAACACACGTGAAGAATCGTCTTTCTAATACACGAAAATAATCGCATGGTTAGAAAACGATTTCAAGTTGATTTCTGCAAGGTTTAGAGACGCGTTAAAAAAAAAACGATTTTCTCTTGTCTTATTTTAATTTTTCACTTAAAAAAAATTATTATTATAATTATTTCATTTTAAATATATATTTTGACACTGAAATAAACATCACAATTTTGTTAACCCTTTCTGAAATGTTCATTTTTCTATTCACTTGAAAAAAATTAAAAAAAAAAATTGTTTTTCAATTGATTTCACAATGGAAAAAAATTGAGTGCAAGCTGAAAAGGACCCTGTAGAAAATTCGGACCAAATTTTTTTTTTCTGATTCGTACACTTGAAAAAAAAGTTTAAAAAAAATTTTGTATTTCATTGCACTGGAAACAAATGTTTGGGGAATGGAGTGGAAAAATAAATAAAAACCCTTTACAAGGAACACCAAAGTGTCACTTATACACTTGATAAAAAAAACTTTTTACTGCACTTGAAAAAAAATTTAAAAAAAAAAGGTGACCATATTTTTTGACAGTAGAGAGCTCGGACACTATACATAAACTGTTGACGTTGTTGATTGTTGCTGATGATGTTGATTGTAGTGTATTTTAAGAGTCTAGTTTAACTTAGGGGGATGCATGATATTATTTTTATTATTTTTTTTTTAATTGTAAAATGTCGGTAAGGAAAGTCTTTACTTACAGGCGTTGCCGGCGTCTTCGTTTAAGGAACATTATGTTGCTTGTTGCGTCACAGAGTTGTTATCACACCAGTTTCAAAAAAAAAATAGCCTAAACCTTACACTACATGCAATCTATACATATTTCTTGTCTCTCGGTTACGTTTCTGAGATCGTCTGAGATAATGTTGCTTCTTCTGTTGTTGCTTCTTCTTCGCTGTGGAAAGAGATCATGTCTATACACAATTAAATTCAACAGTCAAATGAAAGAGAGAGAGAGAATGGGATATCCGCTTTCAGTGTGTGGGAATATTGGGTTTTGGTTGGTGTAATTGTGTGTGTGTGTTGTTGTGTGTGGATAGATCAATTTTTGTCGGTTTCCTTTTATTGTATGATTAGTTTAAGCTTCCCTTTTAGGCACAATAAAAAAAATATTAAAAAAATGCTACCTCCTTAAAGGCAGTGTATTTACTAAGTTTGGTCACTCTAGCATTTGCTGTTAAGTTGACAGCGCTAGTGCTTACTGATGCTTCTGTTGTTGCTGCTGCTGCTGTTGATTGAAGTTGGTTGATTGAAGACATTGTAGTTATAGTTGTTGTCGTTGCTACTACTGTAGTAGTTGAATTTGTTGTTGTTGATGTTAATTTTTCTGCTGTTGCGGATTGTTGCAGCCTTAAGAGACTCATTTACATGTTGCTTTTTAAAGCATATTTGTTTGATTGTTGGTTTTTTGAACAAAAGAAGACGTGTGTGCGCATGCATGTGCATGCACACATATTTTTAGCGGCAAAATCGTCCACTACTGCATTGACATATATGTGAGATACCCCTTTCGTATGTCCGTTCGTGTGCGTTTTACGACTACAACAACAACAGCTTTTCCAACTGCGGTTGCTGCTTAACAACTTAACATTAACATTAACATTAACATTGCACACTATCTGCTATTATATACATATGCATAGACATAACTTAGAACTAACAGAGCACGCTGCTGTTAAGAGGGGGCGGGGGAGGTAACATCGGCGTTCTCGTCGTCATCTCATGTGTCAAGGTCCCGACACAATTCACGAGACGAGGGCGACCACGTGCTGCGCTATCGCTCAGTGCATCTCGCTCTCACATTGTTTACATTCTGCATATGCAATAAATCAGAGAGAGAGCAGAGGGGTGGGGGAGTAGGAAAAAAAAAGGAGGAAAATAGTTCAATGAAGTGCGGCAACGGGGCCGACTCACACTTCACGAAGTTGCAGCATCATAAACAATGCGAGTAGGCGCCAGCACGAGGCGCCACTTGACCCAGTTGGCACACAGTAGGAAGGGAGTAGGGGGACTGGGGGTAATATGGGTCAGGTCAGGTCAGGTCAGATGAGGTCAGGGAATACACAGCAAAAAACAGTCGACTTAATACTTATCAGAGCCTAGGCTTACTTGAGAAATTGAGAGTGTGTGTGTAAGAGAAGAGAGAGACATAGATGAGTGTATGTGTGAGCGAGCGAGCGCGCTTACTGTGAGGTGAGAGCAGGAGAGAATGTGTCAAGTTTGAGCAATAAACGCAAAGCAACAAAAAAGTAATAAACAGAAAAACTCAACAAAAAACAAAAATTTAAAAAAAATATATGTTTGTTGAATTTTGATTTTTCAGGTTTTTTTTTTTTTGTTCAACAATTACCGGTACATTGTGAGACAGTTTAGGTTGCACAGGCCGCACGAAAACGTTGTTAGGCCGTTTCACTCTCTCGGAGTCCTCGGAAGAAAGAAGTTATGTCTTGGGATCTCTCAAGATCCCAATCTGGGGCTGATCGATCGATCTCAGGTTATTAAGGCTGCGGAAGGTCGGGGCGGGGCCCTCTCTTCCGCTTATATGGCGCGTTTTCTCATATTGCTTTTGTTTGCTTTGCTCTTTTTTGGTTTTTGATTTGATTTTTAAATGCAGTGTTACAGTGAGAGTGGAAGAGCTGGTGTTACGTTACGTTACGTTATGTTGAGTTCTTTTTGTTTTTTGTTTTGTTTTTGGTTTTGCGTTTAATGTTAACATTCATGTAATTTTATTTAATATCACATTTTCAAAAACTTTGCAAGACACTGTGGAACGCGACGCGTTACGTTACGTTGCGTTACGTTACGCTCTCTGCTATTGCTCTGTTATATGTTACATGACATAAGACACACGCGTTGCGGCGCTGTAGATAAGAAATTTCATGTGTGTGAGTGAAAGAGACTGACTGATTGATTACTACGGGATGCTTTTTATTTTGGACTACAATGTGGCAACTCTGGAACAGCGAGAATGAGAGACTGCGCTACGTAAACGACTGAACTATGTGTGTGTATGTATGTGTTTGTGAGGTTATGTTTGCATGTGTTCATATGTATGTATGAGTTAACTAAATGCGCTTAATTAAAGAGGACTTTACGTGTCTGTATGTATTTTGGTATTTTTATCGTATATTCATGTAGTATATCGATAACTAGTTTAGCTCTGAAATCTGACTGCCTTTTGCTGTGTGTGTGTGTGTGTGCATGTGTGTGCGTGTGTCTGTCTCGCTTGCACACTCGCTCAGCTGCTGCGCTGCTTCTGCCTCTGCTGTTCTTTCTGTTTCTCTGCTGTGTTTCCTCTTAAGTTACAGTTAGGTTAATTAGTTATTGTACAATCTAGTACATATATCGTATATATAGATTAGCTTAGTATTACATTCATGTTATTGTTGCAGTTGCCTTTGTTGTTGTTTCATTTGCAGCCGTTGTTGATGTTGCTGTTGTTGTTGTTGTTGCGTCGTTCTCGATGCTTCTATTGTTGTTGTTGTTGTAGTCGTAGCGAAAGAAAGAAAACTAAACAACAATGTGTTTGTGTGTGAGTGTAGGGTGAGTGTAGGGTATGTCATTGTATCTGTTGGGGGGTATAGAGGTTAAAATTGATGGACGTTCGTGGGTCGATTTTGTTTTGTTTCATTGGTCGTTCTCTTCCTTCCTTTACTCGAGTGCTAGTGACAGCAAAGCAGGAAAGGGAGAATCGATGATGGCAAGAAATTTCTGCTTCCGCCATCAATTTCATCCCTCCCTACCCCACCTCACTGGCACATGCCCTCCCCCCACATGCTAACATCCCACTAAATATGCCAATGCTTGGTGTAGGCAGACGACGTTGCCAGATCAATTTTGAGAGCCTAGCAAAAAAAAATACTGTCTTGAAGCTGTTGTTAGTATTTTTCTTGGGGAAAAGTCTGGGAGTAAAAAAAAGTTTCGTTAAGTTTGGGTGTATGTGTGTAGGAAGGACATAGGGAAATTTTTTTAGGATATTTTCACTTAGATTTTTTTTCTTGTGTTGCTGTTGTTGTAATTGTTTTTTGGAGAATGTTTGAGATGAAGAAACTAAACTGAAGTTAAAATTTACCTCGACTTGTTGGTGGTTGTGGTGTTGTTGAACCCGTATGGAGGGTAACCACCGTTATTAGGGTCACTACCCGGAGGTTTAAAGAGGTTGTTGTTGGTGCCGCCGTTGCCGTACATTTCCTCAGAGTACGTATATGTTAGTGTGTGCGTGCACGAGTATTTTTCTCGGATCGACGATAAAAATACTCTTTAGTACCTGACAAGCAACTTGACTTCTCGATAACTTGTGTTTATCGATCGATCAACAAAGGCACACACAGAGAGTAACAAGAGAAAAAGAGAGAGAGGGGGCGTGGGGGCCTGGGCGTTTGTGATGAGAACGTCGTGGTGGGTTTGCACAGATTCCCCACAATTTCTTCTGCTCTTCCGTTTTCCTTTTCTCTTCTTGTTGTTGTTAGCGCACAGCGCTCACAGCTGCTCAGCTGCTGTTAATTTGTGTGTATGTGTTGTTGTCTCTCTCTGTCTTTCTCTGCTCTCTGCTTCCGGTTGCGACCTACTGCTGTTGCTTTTGTTGTTGTTGTTGCCTAAGTGAGAGCTTAAAAGCTCTCAGGGACAATTCTCAGGCAACTTGAAACTGTTTTCTGTTGTTGCTTCTTCTTCTGCGGCTTCGTCGGCTTCGTTGTTGTTGTTGTCGTCTGCTTCCCTCGTTAGCAGCCACAGTTAAGCTATATATCGGTCTCTTTTTCTCTCTTGAATTTAATTTAGTATCAAAGCTTTTTGTTGGGTTTAGGTAGGAGTAGCTCTCTTTCTGTTTCTTTCTTGTAGCAATGTTTGAGTTCTTTTTTTTCTTCTTCTTCTGGCTGCAGTAGTTGTTGTTGGCTTTTGGCGCGCTCAGCTGTGTTGTTGTTGTTGTTGTTACTGTCGTAGTAGTAGTTGTTGTTGTAGTAGTAGTAGTTGTTGTTGTTTGGGGGTGAAAGGTGAGAAATTGGTAAGGAAATTAAACATATGATAAAAAAGAGACGACGTGCAACGTGCGAACTTTCTTCATTAATGTGTGCAGTTGTATGTGTGCGTGTGTGAGTGTGAGTGTGTGAGTGCGTTGAGACCGAGAGTAGCTTGATATTTACTAAATAAAATACCAATTAAAAATATCACTGGTAATTCAATGTTTGGCGTATTTTGTATTTGCATGTGTGTGTGTGAGGAGGGGGTGGCTAGAGTTGCCACCCCATCCATAGGTTGTTACATGATAGAGAGTGCGACTAGAGTTGCCTACCCACTGAATATGCTTTACTTATGCTAGTTTCTGAATGACTTAAAAGATAATACGATTACCAAGGCAACCAGAGTTGTCACCTCGGAAAAATCGAACTATAAATTCAGAGAGTGCGACTAGAGTTGTCCACACACTCAGTGTGCTTTACTTATGCAAACAATTTTGTATAAGTTTGAACGAAATACGTTTCGCGAGGCAACCAGAGTTGTCACCTCGCTATCAATTTGATAAGGTTGTTATTTGAGAGTGTTTAGAGTTGCCTACCAACTCAATCTGCTTTCTTATACTAACTTAAAAGATAATACAATTTTTTCACATAGTTAAGGCTTTTAGGGTTGTCACCTCACTAACAATCTTCGAAAAACCAATTTACAAATTGCGCTTCAAACTATTTTTGTTAAGAAACTTAGAATGGAAGCCCACATACCTTGCCATTTGCATATGCCAATTCATTAGGGACGTCAAAGCCGTCGAAGGACACACATTATCGAAGTCAAAATCCATTTGCATAGTAGGATATAATACGATTTTAGATAAAAAAAATTATCACACACGATTTTGATTTCGTCGAGGATGAAGAAAGTGAACACAGGAAGAAAATCACAGTAGTTTGGCTTGCCACGAGTATAACTCAACTGAAGTCTCTTTCCCGATCTGCAAGCTATTTAAAGGTCCTGCCACGCGATCCGCGAACACCCATCCACCCACCGGGCAGTGGGTGGAGGAGGAGGACATCTTCTACCTGACCTAAGCTACCTGTACGCGTGCCAGAAGCGTGCGTATACCTACCTGGCACGCGCCACCCACTCTTGATCCTCATCCCGAGGATCTACCAGGAAGCGTGCCGTCGGGCGGACATTTCGCCCTCTCTACCTCCCTCCTCCTCGCGGGGCCGGCTGCAATTTCTGTAGGTAGGCAGATGTTTTACCTTCTCAGAAGCTTCACAAGGTGGAAAAATTGGCAAGGTGCAAAGTGGCAAGCTGCAAACTAGCATAGGAGATATTTTACATGGAAGCAAGCTGCAAATTGCCAAAAACTAATTTCGGAAAATATCCATGACGATTTTCAAAAGAATAAAGTCGAATGGGCTTGGGTCTATGGGATATCTTTAGGTTATAATATCAAATATACCAATCAAAAATATATTTATGAGCTATAAAATATTAAGAGGCCATAAAGATTATGAGCATTGCGAAGAAAATATAATGATTTTCAAGAATCATATTAACAAAACTGTTCTAGGTTTTCAGGTTATGGCCCAACCGTTTTTAGAATCTTCAAAGGGTCTTAGCTCCACAGTACTCTCCCAACTCAGTGGATTATAATTTCATATGTGACTACATCAAATATTGTACTTCCATCAAAAGTCATCCTTTGATTGTTCTAAATCCCCTCATAGAAAATATCCACGAAGATTTTAAGTGAAATAGAGAGTGGCACAACAGGGAATAAGGTCTATAGTATCTCTATGGATTTTAAAATCAAATATACCAATTAAAATATGATTAGTACACTATAAAACGTTCAAATCTATAAATAGAATGATTTTCAAGAGACCTAAACAAAATCCTAGGTTTTTTGGTCAAGTCCTAAGCATTTTCAGACTCTTCAACGGGTCTTAGCTTCACAATACTCTCCAAACTCAGTGGATAATAATTAAATATGTGACTACATCAAATATTTTCATCAAAAATCATACTTTAATTATTGTCAATAACTCGTAGACCTTTTTCTCTCTCATCGCTATAGTGTCATAAACGCCTCATTAGGGACCTGGCACGCGCCACTCCTGATCTTCCGTCGGGCGGACTACCTTCATCCTAGGTAGGCAGATGCATTCACTTCTCAGAAGCTTCACAAGGTACAAAAAATTGGCAAAGTGGAAAGTGGAAAGCTGCAAAACTAGCGGAGGCGATATTTTACAAGGAAGCAAGCTGCAAATTGCTAAAGACTAATTTCGGAAAATATCGACAATTTTCACCGAATTAGAGTTCAACCGATTAAGGACAATAAAAAATAAGTTAGTCAATAGCGAAGTGAAGTGAAGGAAGCCTAAAGTATTTGAATCAAGGATTAAACTAATAGAATGGAATAACTATAAGTATAAATCCATAAAATCGATTACAGTATATAATATTAAGATTAGAGGCAAATCATATGATTTCAACAATCCTAGGTAATATTGTAGGTTCCCAGTAAAGGTTACGTTAGATTAGGTAAGGTTACTATCGTTTTTAGACACTTAAAAAAGGATCAGAATCATAATAAACCCATATAATATTCCAATAAAAAATCATTTTTTGATTAATTTGTATCCCCTCGGATAAATGGAACAGGTCACATTGCAATAGTACCATAAATGCCTCATTAGGGTCAATAAAGAAAAGGTCGCAAGATTATCATGAATTTGCAGCTGCCTGCGCTAAAGGCAAGATTGAGCTAGCTGCCTGGAAAACTCGGCAGCGATTCACAGTACTGAGAAAATCGTTCTAAGGTATTTTCGCCTACTGAAAAAACGCGATCTAGGCGATTTATAGAACAGTCTTTAGAAGAAAAGTCGATTCCGAAAAACTCACAAAGGTTAAGTTATCTCACATGGAAAGAATCGAGATCAATCCACTAATAATGTTTTCAGTTTTTAAAAATTATATTGAACTTTACACATATTCTATTCACTTGTTGAACTCACTTAACCTTGATGCGTCCTTCCTTTCTCATAGGAACATTTTCAAATGTTTTAGGCTTCTTCTGAACGAACAAAAAGCAATTTACAACTGTAACGAATAGCGCTCTCTCCACTTCTTTGGCGCACGTTCCTCTCCAAGAACAAGAACAGAATGAGGAAAAAATCTGAAATCGAGGACAAGCCCAACCCCAAAAAGAGCCCAGCTACCCCTAACCAGCACCACCACCGAAAATATCATCAGCAGCCAGCACCCCACTCCACTTCATGCCAAGCAGTGATGTCAGTTTTTCATTTTTCCCCGCCACATCTAGCCTTTTTTCAGCTTTTTTGGGAACGGAAACATTTTTCTATGAAACCTGAATTTTGTTAGAAATACGAGTGAGCGGCTCTTCTACTTTCTTTCTCCTTTTTCTGTATTGTAAATATTTTTCTTTGAATTCAGATTTTTTTTTTTAGATTGCATAATTTTTCACTATTACTCAAAGACTTCTATGTGTTCTAAATGCTTTTAGAAATAATGTTCCTTTTTTAAACTTTGTTTTTGGTTTGAAAATTATTTGTAATGAATTATTTTTGTTTTTTATTTTATTTTTTTAAGTGTTCTCTTTCTTCTTGAATTTTCGGTGTTGAATACATTTGTTTTCACATAGGAAGTTAGTTTTTTCCACCTTCTTTGGAAATAGTTTTCTATAAAATTTATATAATTTAATCAAAATATGCTAAAGCCGTCATTAGTTTTAGGCATTTCGAGCTCAAAAAGAACTTGGTTGATATTTATTTATTAAACAAAAATATTCCTTTTCTTTTTTCTTAACTTTTAGTTTGGCTTCAACAGCTAATTTGATTTTTTTCTTGTTATTGCTGCATTTGTATGTATTATGTATTCTATTTCTAGCTGTTTTCGGCTATTTTGTTGACATTACTGATTCTACGCACTTCGTCCATCCGGCAGTTGTAGGCCGGAAAATAAATGCGTAGTTGCGTGACCGGCAAGAGGGGAGGGTTCGACATGCGCGAGGGGGTTGAGCCTAAGCAGGGAGGGAAGGCAGCGGTTGATGTGGGGTGAAAAACGACCCCAGTCACATGGACGATTATCATCAAGTGCCGCGCTGTGTACAGAGGGTATGTGTGTGTGTGTGTGTGAGTGAGAGTCTCTGTGTGGGTGCAGAAGCTCTCTGCTACATAATGCTCTTACAACCCACACACCGACTAACAAAATCATCTGTATATAACGGTATAATTTGGCCGAAAATACATAAAAGAGAGAGAGAGAGAGAGAGAGAGAGTGGGAGAGTGAGAGAGAGGAGCTGCTGAAAAGGCAGCGAGTAAATGGACCCAAACAATCGGAAAGGCAAGGAACGAGAAAAACGGTACAAGAAAAATTCGTTGTGTATTCTAACAAAGGAAAAGGGATAGGGGAGGGGAGGGGAGGGTCAGAGAACACGCGCAAGAGTTCTCTTCAACTCTCGAGCAGAAAGAGGAGGACAAAGAGAAGAGGCAGATATGTAAAACATCATGTATACATATTTTGTGTATAGTGAAAGCAGCAAACTGAG
The DNA here is from genome assembly GCA_018904595.1 of Zaprionus indianus. Lineage (NCBI taxonomy): Eukaryota > Metazoa > Arthropoda > Insecta > Diptera > Drosophilidae > Zaprionus > Zaprionus indianus. The sequence continues at coordinate 3,855,116 of JAEIHA010000344.1, forward strand.
CAAAGCAAAAAAAACAAAAACAAAAAAGCCAAAAGCAAAAACAAAAAAAAAAGAAAGTAACATACTAACAGCACACGTACAACTGGGAGAGCGAGACAGAAAGAGAGCGTCACTGCCAAAGATCACGAACAGGGAAAACACAAGCAAACTCGAAGAAACAAAAACAACAAATTTACTTTGAGCTTTGAATGCAATGCAACGTATGTGCACGTGCGTCTGCGTGTGTACGTGTGCGTGTGTGCAAGCAGCAACTGCTGCTAATTACAGAGCGGCACACGCACACACACATGAATATTTACATAAAATCCAAAAGGGAGCTCAGCTGTGAATGAGACCCCCAAATTGCAGCGTTGCCAGCTGCGAGAGAGCACATCAACCACCGATCGACACAGCAAAACAACAACAGTGGAACAGAGAGGGTGAGAGAGAGATTGGCAAGGCCATCGCCACAACAGCTGATTGCTGCTGTTAAACACAGCCAGACACACACACACGCACGCACTAACGCTGTCACTGTAATTAATGCATGTTAACAGTTTAATGTTATTGCACTTTTAACTGGTCAAGTGTGCATGAGTGTGTCTGCCTGCTCTCCCCCCCCTTCACTCAACCCCACGAAGACAGGTATAATTAACGTACATTGATCGAAGGGGAATGGCCGTCAGAAGAAGTGGAGCCCAAAAGAGAGACGAGAAAAATGGTCAAACGGGATGAAGCAACAACAAAAACAACTATGCAGCAGCTGTCGAACGTTTTTGCGACTGAGACGGCTGCTGCGCTCTACCCTTCCTCCCTGGCTGCGGACTGCAGTGAATGCTTCAGCTGCCGCTCTCTGTCCTCCCGCTGCTCACACACAAACAATCGGCAGCTGCTTGGCGACAGAATGCAGGCTACAACAAAGACAGGGGAAAGAGAGAGATAGGAACAGTAAACAGTGGGTTAAGTGAGATTCTCTCTCCCTCTGCTCTGTTTGCACCTTTTCTTCAATGGAAATTCAAAAAATTATTTTAAATCCGCTCTATTAACGCAGGCGGGCGCGTGTGCAGGTTAATTTTGTTTATATTGCTGCAACAAAATTTATGACTCGCAAGGTAGCTAAGCAGGCAGCGCTGCAACAGTGCAGCGTCAGTCGGGTGTGGTGAGTTGCATTGAACGGGAGTCAACACACACACACACACAGACGGAGTGCAGATAATAATCATTAAAATCGGCTGACACTGTTTGCGCTGCTGTAATTATAGTAATTGTATCTGTTTCTCTATATTATATACAATCGAACAACAACAAAATTGGGTAGAATTATTTATGTATATCTTATCGACAATAACAAAATTCAAAACACACTCACACACGCCATGAAGATAACAACAGCTGTGTACAGTGTGACTACGATATAGTGCTGGCTCTGAATATTGATACTGCCTTCAAAAAATGTACATACCCCACTGTGTATGTAAATTTGTGCACGTTGCATGCACAATTTCTGTATGCAGCATGGAAAATTACCATGGGAAAGAGAAATTTAAAACCGGAAATAAGTTAGCAGGACATGTAAAAAGGTTCACTTAGGTAGACGAAAACGTATAATGCGCACACACACACACACACATAGATAAGTTTCCATTTTCCTTTCATATTTTTTGCAATATGTGCAGCGGAAATAATTGGAAAACAAGACCAGGTAAAATGGCGATCGAGCAACCTTTTGCTGGCCTCCACTGTAGACCTTGTAAGTGTTCTTTGCTGTGCCCTTTTTCCTCGCGCCATTCGCTTCACGAAATGGGTAGCAAAGCAAGCCGAAAACAACAACGAAAAACAGACGCATACACACACAGATTTATACGAGTAATTTTGCCAGTGTGTGTGCGTTAGACGTAGTTAAGACTTATGTATATTCAATATTTAAGGAACCACTGTAGTTCTGCCCGTACACACACAAAGAACTACACGAGTATTTAAGTCTGTGTGTGTGTAAGACGCAGGTAAGATGTGTCTGTGTGCATGTTCAATATTTGGGGAACTCACTGTAGTTCTTACTGCTGCTTTGTTATTAATGTTATTATTGTTGTTGCTGCTGGTCTGTTGCGAAGGTTGTAACTGCTAACGGGAAATGAATACAAAAGTCCCCGATGGAAAAACACACGAAAAGGGAAATAAACTAAACGCCAAGACTGGGCTTGACAACGTGCGGGACCGGGACAGAAAGACAGGGAGGGGGTCACAGCGCTGCAAACAGACCCAAAAACAGCAAAAACACAAACACACACACACACATACACACACAAGCACGCCTCGTTCACTCACACGCATTCGTCATCGCCGCTAACAGCGAGTGACGGTGGCGGCAGCGCTGCTAGCGTCAACAGCGGCCTCAGTGAACGAGGACGTTGTGAATGTGTCTGTGTGAGATTCTCTATACATTTATATACGTGTGTGTGTGTGTGTGAGTGCGCGCGTACGTTTTCAACGGCGCGTTGCCTTTTCTGCTTTGCTGCTCTTCTGCTGCTGCTACGTACGTTGTTGTTGCTGTGCCGTTACAGTACAGTAGAAAAGTATATGCGCAGTATATAAACGGCTAAGCTGGCACAGCAGATGTGCTATGCGGAGTATGCTTCTGGTACGCACTGTGCCAGAGTCGGTTTGTTTTATGTATGTATGTGTACATACACATTTACACGCCGAGAAACATACAGTGGTTGAGAGAGAGAGAGAGAGGGGGTGAGAAAGAAATACAAACCCAAAACATACGGCACACACACTCGTACACGCACACGCAAATGTATGTGTGTGTATGCGTGTGTACATATGTTGATCCGTTGTAAACACCATTGTTGTTGCTGCCGCTGCTGTTATTGTTGTTGTTGCACTTGTTTTATTTTGTTTAATTCAACAACGAATACAAGAAAAAAAGGTAAAGAAAAACAAATTCAACTATTAACACACACTCTGCTACAGTTACTCAAAAATGCTGCTACTGCCCTCTGGTTTTCCTACTCGTTGCCTTCTCGTCGCACTCACCAACATAACAAACACACATACACAAAGTGCATGCATACATATACATCCCATACGCAGTAGATGGATGATGTGTGTATGTAATTGTAGTTGTAGTAGTACAGGAAAAAAAATAACAACAAATAAATAAAATAAAAAATTCAAGCATTTTTCTTCTTCTATTTTCTCTTTATGAAATGCAAATGCAAACTACGCATGTATTTTTGTATTTTATGTGCAATATTTGATTGCTTGCGTATATTTCACAATGTCTCTTTTCGTCGATTCATTTTTTTCTTTTCGTTCATCTTTTATATACACTTCACGTCACGCTAAAACCCATTGTGGGCCCTCTGGCACACACACACACACAGTCACCACACATATATACATGTGTTTGTGTGTATGTGTCTACACGCATGTGCCTGCCTGCCTGCATACGTGTGTGTATGTATATTATATTGTTTTTAGGCAGGCTCTGCTTTCTTCATCGATATTACACACGTCGTCGAATCTACTATATTGTCTTTTAATCAGGCTAGTCGTCGGTTGCTCGCTCGATTGCAATGTGTATTTTGTTGTAAAAAAAATAAAAAAAAAAACAGTAGAATGTGGAGATAAAAAAGGTTACCAGAAAAAAATGCACTGCGCGCGGCGCTACAAATTTCCTTCACAGTTCACAGCCGACAAAATGATACTGAAAGCGTGACCGACTCGATTGTGTGGCAGAAATACAGACAGCGGCTTCCTGCAAACAACAGCATATGCCCAACTGAATATTATGCCATGCGGTCACACTGCGCATGATTGTGTCTTTCCAGTATCGATAGCATCGATAATCTGCAAAGCTGTAAGCTGTTAGAAACTTTACTGACCATGTGGATCGTTTCAAGAAAGCTTGTGAGTAGGTGTGGAAAATATAAAAAAAAATATATGAAAACAGAGTAATTTAAAGCGACAAAACCGCTTCAATTCAGCATTGACTAAACATTCCAACATGACGATCAATCGATAGCCCCATGTTCGCGAATGCACTGTTGCATTGCTGCTAACGCAATGTTGCGGCGCCAAAAGCGTTGCCAGAGCAACGAAATAAATATAAGCTGACACTCCACACTGCACACAAACCTTTCCTTAACTAATAAAGTCTTCTTTTTGTTAAAATATATGTAAAAAATAAAAGAAAAATTAGTTAAAGCAATGAAACGTATTACGCCAACTGTATCGTTTGCAATTTTGCAGTAACGAAACATTCTAAGCCGATGATCGATCGATAGCCCCCCACACTGCTAACGCAATGTTGAGCAGCCGCTAACCTAACATGGCGACCCCAAAATAGTTGCCAGATCAACAAAATAGACTTGCCCGCTGCCCCGAACTGCACAAAAACCGTTAATTTAAAAAACAATTTTTATTTTTTCTGTGTATAAAGTGGAGCATTTTATAATACTTAACATTTGCCTTTTGTTTTATTATGTAAATCTACAAAAAAGTTGAGTGTACTCAAAAATTACGACTAAGCTTACAGTGTATCGAAATAAATGTTGAGTTTTGCTTACAACTACAACTACATTTCATCAGTACGTATCAGTACAAAAAACAAAAAAAAAACTCGTCCTCATCTTATATAGTATATGTATGTGTATCGGATATTTATGCTTATCTCCCTATATATATAAAGTAAACAATTAAGCAATCTCTAGAATACAATATACAAATATTTAGCAGTCCGAATCTGATTTTTAAGTTAAGCTTTAAGTAGCAAAAAACCGATAAAGCTATTCAAAAAAATTGTTAACATTTTCTCTCTTCCTGGAGACGGGGCGGGTGTGCATGGGAAAGGAGGATGGGGCGGTGTCATAGTTATATATAAATATATAAAACATAATGCTACAAGTCTTTTGAGTAAAAGGGGGGCGCGCGGGGCTGAGCATTCTCATCATTCTGTTATCCTTTTTGTCTCTCTTCTGCTCTTTTTCGTCAAGTTGCCATGCCGATGTTGCCTCATCCATTGCGCTTTTTCTCTCTGTTCCTGTCGATTGCGCTCTCTCTCTTCTCTCTTTTCTCTTTCCTGCTTTCAAAAGTTCCGATTTGAGAGTTGCCATATCTATTGCGCTTTTGCGCTCTTTCTCTTTAGTTTCGATTTCATTTTCGATCGACATTTCGATTGCACTCTTTTTCTTTCTCAGTTGCGATTTCGATTGCCACCGCCTCCACCACGGTTGCGATTGTTTCCACCACCGCCTCCAACGAAATGACGTCCTTGTCCTCCGCCGCCGCCATTGTTGCCAAAGTTCTTGAATGGTACATTGGGTCCAACTCCTCCTCCATTGAAGGGCATTCCCATGTTGCCCATGTTGCCGACCATGTTGCCGCCCATGTTGCCTCCCATGTTTCCGACCATGTTGCCCAGGTTGCCCATGTTGCCTCCCAGGTTGCCCATGTTATTCATGCTTCCTCCTCCCATGTTGCCCATGTTGTTCATGTTTCCCATGTTGCCTCCCATGTTTCCAAGGTTTCCCATGTTGCCCAGTTGGTTCATGTTGCCTCCCATGTTGCCAGCCATGTTGCCTCCCATATTGCCTCCCATGTTGCCCATGTTGTTCTGGTTGCCTCCTCCTCCGCCGCCTCCTCCACCACCCGCAAAGGGATTGAAGGGATTCCCTGCATTCATCACGCCCAGCACATTCACGTTCGGGGGCATACCCAGGATGCTGTTGTTCCTCTGCGGAGGTGGCTGATTAAAGGGGGGTAGACCGCCGCCCATGCCACCACCACCTCCACCACCACCAGCTCCACCCATGTTCATCATGCGGGACACTTGCGGCGGTGGCTGCCTGAGCAACTGTACCAGATTCGGTGGAGGCTGCGACATGTTGGGCAGTATAGGAGACACTGCGGGTTGCTGCTGCTGCTGTTGCTGGGGAGGATCGTCGGGCAGTTGCACCACCAGCCCATTGTCATCGATGTAGATGCACAACTTGGCAAAGATCTGCTGCAGCGTCTGATTGTTCACTATGAAGTTCACATCGAATATCTTGTTGGGCGACTCCTGCTGGTGGAACTTCTTCAGCTCCGTGAAGACCAAAGCCAACTGCTGATTCACCATGATCTTGTTGTTACTGCCGAGATTCTTGTACCAGTTGGAGGACTGCAGTAGATTCCGGATCTCCGATATTTGCCGGCTGCTGTCGTTGGCCAAGGTGGTGGTACTACCTCCTCCGGTAGAGCTTCCCGTGGAGCTCCCCGTGGAGCTCGGGACATTCAGGTGTGCACGTCGTGGATCCCTGCGTGGATCAGAGCGTCGTGGATCACCCGAGGAAGAGGAGGCGGCATCAGCCACGCCTGGAGGTGGCACATTCATGGCAGGAAGCTGCAGCGCTGACGATGAGGACGTGGCGGGCGGCGGGGAACTGGGCGTGGAGTCATGCGGATGCTGATGTGTATCCGGTGAAGAGATGCAGTTGCTCGTCTTGCGTTCGCGACCCCGTTCTGTAGCCCCAGTTAAAGTGGAGGAGGCGTGGCTGCCACCAACACTCGCACTTGGATTGTAACCCCCCGTCGTGGTCTCATCTAACTCGGGCAATCCGAGTATGCGACGCAGTCGAGGATCACGCAGCTCCCGCTGCTCCTTGTGGCTGGCACTGGCACGGAGCTCACCGTAGCCAGGTGGTTCCACCAGCACCTCCTGCAACTGCCAGCGTATGGGTATGTGCGAGAAGATCGCAGCATCAATCTCAGTGGCGGGCAGGTAATGCTTCATGGGCTCAAAGGGTAACCGCATATCGATGTCCCGATCTCGATCCCGCTTCGCTTCACTCGCTCGCGCATCCTCCTGTGCAGCTCGTGTCACATCATAGTCATACATGGAGCTGCGCGTGTAGATCGACACGGTGCTGGTGCTGGGAGACGTTGTGGTAGGTTCCTCCGACTCCTGACCTAATCCCAATGGTGATTGTGATCCTATTTCCATTGCTGGCGTTGGTGTTAAGGAACGCGAGTTGGAATTGGAATTCAGGAGAGAGTGATGCGTGGGCAGGAAGTCACTACTGTCGTCTGCGTGATCTGCCTCCGAAGCGTCGCCAGGTTGCGTCTTAAAAGGATTCCTTATGATGTCGCGGTAAAAGGAGCCGCTACGCTCCTCAGTCTTTGAGAGTTCACTTCCTCCGAACAGCCTAAACAGTCCCGGACTGCTGCTCTCCTTCTCCACCTGTTCCTTCTTCTGCTCCTTCTCCATCTCCTTAGTGGCATTCTTGGATTCAGTTGCTGGTGTCGCCGTCACCGGTTGCTGGCCAAGCATGTTGCTCATAAAGGTGGGCAAATCGAATACAGATGGCAATGGTGGCGCCTCTTCCTCCGCATCCTGCTGCGTTTTATCGTTTTCCTTGCTTGGTGCCTTCTCCTCACCATCACCACCTGCGCGTTTTGCCTTCTTTGCCGACTCGGATTCCTCCTCATCCTCATCGTTGCCATCATCGATGACCAATTGCTCGTCATCCTCCTCATGGTCGTCGTCCACTGTGCGGGGAGAAGAAAAGGAATGTTTGGATTAGTAAAGAAGTCATCTTTAAAGGTTTACAGATCAGTTACAGCAGCCAATCTGGCATCCTTATGTTAATAAACATTGGAATAATGTAAATTAACATTGTTGCCTAATAGAGCGCTGTTATGTTAACAACAAAGACTATGTTACTTTACATTGTGGTGAATTTGTTACTCAACCTGTTAGCTTTAACAGCGCACTGCTGAGTGGTTAATTCGAATCGTCCTAGAACACTTACTTGGATCGCTGACATGGGCATCCTTCAGATACTGGGTGTAATCCACCATGATGAAGCCATTGTTGCTGTTGCTATTACTATTGGAGCTCGTAAGGGCGCTCACATCCTGCTCCTGTGAAGACTTTGTGGAAGTTCTGAAAGGAACAAGAGGAACGAGCAAATAAAGCAAGAGCTGGAGAGGATTAAGGGGGAGGGTGGGAAGGGGTGAACTCACTTGGTCGACTCAGATGCTGTAGCTGGTCCACCTGATCCTGCCTTTTGTGACTTTGCCTGTTCCGCCATGCGCTGAATCTCTCCGATCTCCGGCAGTGTCAATCCCGCCTCGGTCAATTGGCCAAAAGGCACCTCCATCATCTGTTCCAGATTGCTGATCCCCAGCTTATGCAGCTTGGCCATGTGCTCCGCACTGAGCACCTGCGTCAAATTTACCAGATCCAGATGAGCTGGCAATGACTTTGTTGTTGCAGGCGAAGCAGAGCCACCAGAAGCAGAGGATGCAGCTGCTCCTGCAGTACTGGCTGCTAATTTGCCTGCAGATTTCTCTGCCCAGCGAGACTTGCGCTTCTTCTCTGGCTTCGTGTCGCCGCCGCTGTTGCTGTGCAGCAAATTCTTTGGCGGATTGATGACCATGTCCAGCAAGGAGGGTATCGCACTGGGTGATGCTCCCGCTGCCGCTGCTGCTGCCGTGGCAGCTGCTGCCACCTGCAGTTGTTGCACCATTGCTGCCGCCGCAGCCGCTTGATTGACCTGCGCCTGTGCCTGAGCCTGCGCTGCCTGCGCCGCCTTCATCACCTGCTGCTGCTGTTGCTGCTGTTGTTGTTGTTGTTGGTGCTGTTGCTGCTGCTGCTGATCCTGCAGGCGACTTAGCCCGGCACTGGCTAGCGTTGTCCAGTTGTTCTCCATGTTGTACTGCTCGCAGAGCTGCTCATGTCTCCGCGTCATCTGACTGAGAGCAACATCCCTCGAGATGCGCTTGAAATCACCCAAGATCTCCTTGGGCGCCGTCTCCATGTGCTTGAGCAGAATGTTGCGCAACTGTTCCGTCAGTGGTTCGCCGTGATGGAAGAGACAATCCTCCCCGGCGTAGCACTCCATGCCCAGGTAGTAGTACTTGCAGGGGAACTCCTTGTGCATGTAGCTGCACTTGTCCCTCTTGGCGCAGCAATCCTTCAGGTAGAACTTGCACAGCTCCAGCTTGCGTGGATCACGTGGCTTATCATCCCCAGAATCGCGTCGATTTCGCTTGTTGCCACCGCCTCCTCCACCGACTCCTCCGTCATGACGTCGATCCATGTCCCGATCACGTTCTCTATCCCTTTCCCTGTCGCGGTCACGTCGTTTGCGTCCACCACGTTGCTCCTCGCGATCACGACGCTGGCGACGACGTTGCCCTCCGCCTCCGGCTCCACCTGGTTGCGCCCCCAGCTGGCCACCAATGCCTCCGATCTGCTCGTCCTCTGAGTAGGAATCGTAGCTGCTATAATTGTCCAGTGGGGAATCATAGCCAACACCAGCGCCCACTGCATCCGCCATGTCTGCCCAATCATTGGGATAGCTCCGTCCTCCGCCTGCTCCGGCTCCACTGGCATTGCTGGCGCCACCTGGCGGCGGACTGCCCCCACGCACGTTCATCATTTCGTACTCATCCATATCCATTTCGTCGCTGTTGATGGCGCCGCCTACGTCCTCCATCGAGTTGCGACGCGCACGTTTCTGAGGGAAGGGACGAAGCATATACCATTAGAGGCGTTTATCGATAACGAGCTCAATCGATAATTATCGATAATAGGTTAACAAGGTAAAGAGATTAAAGCATTAAATTTAGGACCAGTTCTACTCAAGGAGCAACGCAAACTGTACTATCGATATTTATCGATAAGAATTCTAAGAATCTCATGCTTAAGATTAAACTGAGTCACCCGATAGCAATGATATGCATATATAGATATAGGAAGAGGGATTAATCTAACCTAGTCATGTCGGGTTGTAGTTATCGATAATATTGATAACGATAGCGTAAAGATCAATAACCTTTTTAACAGAATGAAATTCGTTAACTATTATTGCGTTAATTATTGCGAATTATTTGTTTATCTAAGATTGCATTAAAATATTATTGAAATGCTTTGAAATGGAACAGAAAACAAATATATAAATTTATTGCGAATAGAGCAAAAGGTAATACATGCGATCAATTATATTATCGAAATGATCAATAATAATTGTCAGCACAGTCATTTTCAAATTAGAGTGGAGCATATAACAGCATGTTAGTTTACAGTGAGTATAACAGTCATCCTGGAAATGGGTGACTTCAACGGCAGAGGTGAGTATAGCAGCTAATTTCTTATGAATCATAACAGAGACATGGAGCATGGTGAATTGGTGACTTTTAAGGCAGTGGTGAACATAGCACTGAGCTTACTATAAAATTCAACACACCTATGCAAAGCATAACAGAGATATGGACAAGAGCCGGGGAAGGTCGTGCGTGTGTGTGTGTGTGTGTGTCCATTACATACCTGTTCAACATCTTTCTTTTGCTCACGTTCGCGTTCCTTTTTGCGCTTGCGTCGCCTGCTGCTGCGACTCGGCTGTTGTTGTTGTTGCTGCCCTGCATTCTGTGTGGCAGCGCTGTCGACGCCGACTGCAGCTGAGTTGCCAGCATGACTGCTGTTATCAACCTCACTGTGAGTGTTGTTGTTTATGTTGTTACTGTTGCTGTTGGCAGTGGCAGCACTGCCGCTGTTAAGTGCACTGTTATGGTGAAATTTAGGCATGGGCGGCTCGATGCCGCTTCGCTTGAGCGCTTTGGCAATCGCATTCTCAATGCTAACGGCGTGATCGTCTGCGGGGGGTGAGAAAGGGGGGGGATGTACAAAAGAGAGAGGAGAGAAAGAAACAGTGCTTAGAAAGTGTGCCACGGGCAATTAACGGCGCTTAAGTAGTTGTTGTTTTACCTTCAAGTGGGCGTGGCTTTTTGGACTTGTTGCTGCTACCCCCTGTTGCTGGTTCCCCCGCTCCCCCTGCTATGCCCAGAAAAACGACATCGTCATCGGGGGGCAGCAACAATTTGTCAGGCTTCCTCTCGATGCCCAAGAACTGCACATCATCTGCGCCTGTGTTGTTGTTATTGGCAGTTAACTTTTGTTGTTGTTGCTGCTGTTGCTGTTGTTGTTGTTGTTGATGCTGTTGCTGTTGCTGTTCCTCCTCTTCCTCGTCATCGTCGTCGATTTCACCGTCTTCAAGATCCTCAGCTAAATTTATGATTGGCGCTTCGCCCGCCACAACAGATGACATGTTGTTGTTGTTGTTGAGGTTAGGTTACACTGCAAGTAATACGAGTTGCTAAGTCACACATACACACACGCAAACATAGTAAATATGCATATAGATTCGCCTGTCTGTGTACCACGGTACGACTGTAAACATGCCGCCAGCAACATGTTGGTAAGCAGCTACACCGAAATGTGCCAAAGCAAAAGCAAAACAAACTCGTAAGCACACACACACATACATACTCTCACACATGCGTAGTAAAATAGCCGGAAATCAATTTATTCATTCACTTCCACCACTTAACAGAGCGCTGTTAACTGTGACTACAACATGACCTCATAACAATTCTCAGTTAATCAATACATATGCAAGGTTCGTGTTTGTGTGTTCATATATCAACAAAGTAATAACAACTTATCCCGAGCATAAATAACTGCCATACATACATATGTATATACGTAATACATGAGCGACTCGGTGTTTGTGTGTACGTATGCTTAACAGAGCGCTGTTAACTGACACCCCAAGTCGCTGTAATGGCTATATGTACATAATTCGATCGTACACATACATACGTTTAACTCATATGTGTTGTAAAGGCCAATACACTGCACGTTTTAGCACAATTTGTTTGGAAGAAATTAAATTTACACATGTACATACTATATATAAATTGAAAATATTAAACACGCATACAACCAACACACACACACAGTCATACAAGGCAACAGAATGCAACGCTCTCGCGTGTGCTCTCATTGTGGCTGCTGACCTGTCATGTTGTCTCGCTTGCGCGCATGGACAAAGCATAGAACGCAGTTGCGTGACATACATACATACATACTGGCCTGCGTCTGTGTATGCGTGCGTGTGGTGTGTTCGATTGTGTGTGTGTGTTCGAATGCGTGTGCGCGTTTGATTGCTAAAATTGTTTTCATGTAAAATATTGGATGCATATTGGATACGTACATACATACATACATTATGAGAATTATGTTATGTTACGATATTACACTTTGTATTTGCAGTCTCTCTCAGTCTGTTGTTATTGTTGTTGTAGGTTTATAACTGTTAAACTTGCCACAATTCTCAGGGCCACGCTGGGCGAAAGTTTTTTTTTTCTTTCTGTTATGTATTTGTGCATGTGTGAGTAAGCGAGCGAGCGAGCGATATTTGTATGCGTGCGTGGTAGGTTTGTTCTTTTCATGTGTGTGTATGTGTGTGCATGACACACGAAGCGATGACAGCTGCGCGCAGCGTTTACTATGCACATGCAGTGCACACACACACACACACACACACACACGTACATGCATACATACGTACACGCTTACGTTAACAGAGGCACGTGTGCGTGTGTGTACAATGTGCACACATGTACATAGGGCAGGGCCTTTGTTGTTGTTGCTGCAGCGCAAAAAAACGAAACATTTCTTTGGCTTTGTCTGTCTCTCTGCTCTGATGAATGGGAGGACGTAATAGTGGGCGTGGCCCACAGCATACAACGTGTGTGTGCGTGCGTGTGGTACATACAGAGCAACAGAACAACAACAACGATTCGAAGTTGAGTTCGAAGAAATGGATTCGGAAAAATTCGTAATCGTAATTTCTCAAATTTCTCTTACGTTTCAGCGTTATTTTCAGTGGGCGTGGTTTGTGGTTATATACGGAACATTACAATTACAGTTATTAATGATTTATAACATTTCTGCTTCGATTTCGTTGTATTTTGGTTATAATTTGTTATCGTTTGTTTTTGCTTTTGCATTTAGGTTTTTTTTTTGCTTTTGTTTTTTTTTTTGGCGTCGTAGAGATCCCGCTGCTTACATAATGAAGAGTGTGGTACAGTAGGTGAATAGATATGCATATACATATGTGTACGTATATATATATAGAGTGTATGTATATGCATATGTGAAGGTATATACACATGTACAGGCATACACATATATGCACATATGGCTCTACTAGGGCGCAGTATGTGCACACACATATGGATATAACATGTATGCAGTATACATATATATATTTATATTTCCATATACATATATATATATATAGATGTTTGCTACATATGTGTATATGAGAAATATAATTTCTTGGTATTGTTCTCTTTTTTTTGGTTTGGTTTTTTTACAATATATGCAAGCTGTCGCTCTCTTTCTCTCTGACTGTGGCCCTGGCCTCTCTGTATATGTCTGTCCCTTTCTCTCTGTTTCGCTCATAGACAGAATAACAAATACATTAAATAATTAAAAACTCGTCAACATGAGCGTTGTTAACAATTCAACAATATCTACTTGAATGATTTGTGTAAAATTGCAACCGTACACCCCGAACATAAACCAGGGATGGGCACACAAGTATCTACCAGATGGCGGTCGCGTGGTGAGTTCACCGGATTTCATCGAGTTCACAAATTAAGCGCGCCAAACCTTCTCGACCCGAACTTAGCGTATACCCTGTATATTTTGTTATAAAAATAATTAAGAAACTACAACTGATTTTTTACCCATTAATGCTAAAACCTTAATTTATCTAGAATAATTCACGTTTATCTGATAATCAAAAATTTCGCCTACTTGGGAAAGTTGTGCTACGTAACAGTTGCGAGATGCAGAACGCGAACGCCACCTCCGCAACATCCGGCAGTTCTTTCGATAGGCAACAGGGCTGGGAAAATATGTAAATAATTTCGCAATTATTTAAAATAAACCATAAACTAATCCTTTCCTAATGATTCTAAGCAGATATATGTGCATATTTGTGGAAAGGTCAAAGAAGTGGTGGTGGTGGTGGTCAGATAATCTTACCTTAGACACAGGTTTAGACCACACTTTAATGGCGTTGGCTGTTCAACAAAGTGGTTGTTGTTGTTCAATGCAAAAATAAAAATAAAATTAATTTTTTGGGTTTTTTTGAAAATCGTTCTGCTGCGATGCATGTAACACAGTAATGAACATATAAAGCAATACAACAAGGTGCTAAAGTTGCTACAGTTTAAACAGTTTGTGAATGAAAAATCAAGGCAAAGTGTTTTTCAAATATGCCCCGTGCATTGTCTATCGATAGACACACACACTCTGTGCACAGTGTGACCAGCTGCGCGTGGCTGCACATACCGATCGCGTGTTGTATTTTGATACATTTTGTTTAAATTAGTCATTTCATTTTGTTTATTCACATTGGTTTGTTGTTTAGCTTAGAACACTAGTTGTTGTTGTTGCTGAGCAACTGCTGCTGCTGCTACTGTTGTTGTTGTTGTTGTGGTGGTGGTGGTGGCTTTTGTACAGTGACAAATCGATCGTACCGTCTCGTCGTCGGATCTGTTTATGTTTTTGGACTTCCCCGCTCAGAAGCAGCTCAGGCGGCGCAATGAACGAACGTCTGGAGAATATAAAGCTAGAGGATTTGCCCTATCTGGAGCGTGATCTTAATTTTTCCCAAAAAGTGAGTAAACAGCGATTTTTCACGACCTTCCCATCTCAAGTCTCCTCCCTTCCCCGTTTTCTCTCATCAGGTCTCGTTGGCGTTTCTGCTCTTTGGCGATCAACACTCCCACGCCGCGTACATCTTGCAAAGGCTCCTGGCACTGGCGCGGGCACCTGCCACGGAGCAGCAGCACAGCGATCTGTTGCGTCAATATGCACAGACGAATCCCCAGTTCTGGCGGGGTTATCTAGTCGAGGCGCTGTGCATAATCAATGCGCGGCAGGCGCTGCGCAAATTGGGCCTGGTCTGGACTGAGCTGCGCCTCCACTATCTGCCACAGGTGCAGGAGATCACGCTGCATGTGCATCCGCTGCTCAAGGCTCTGTATTTGGTCTGTGAGCAGCTCTCGGTGGCGCAGAGCGGACGCCTTGTGCTGGACATCAATGATAAGCTGGCGGCACGTCAAGCTGCCGCTGGAGCTGTACTGGATGAGCCGTTGCGGTTCTTTGACTACGCGTATTTGGAGATCTTTATGCTTGACTGGCTGACACGGCGCCATCTCCGATTGGGCGACATTAATGCTGTGGGCAGCGATCTGCAGCTGCTGATCGAGTACCTCAAGTTCAATGACTTCCATGCGCTGGCGCGGCTGCTCATTCAGACGTACAATAGCAATGCCACAGCAACAACAATAACAACAACAGCGGGGCAGACAACAGAGTTGCCACCACTGCCACCATCGAAGTTCGAGCAGGACGATGCCGGCGCAGCAGCATCTCCGTCAGCGCAGTCCAATCGCAGCGTGGGACGTACCAATGGATGCTTGGATGAGCTGCATGTGCGGCGTCAACATGCCGGATTTCTACTGATAATTAACCAGTACACTTTCCATCAGGATGTTAGCGATGATTTAAAAGTGAGTTGGTTCAACTAACTATTTGTTTTAATTAATAATTTTTGATTTAAAAGTTCACCAATTGCTTAAGTCGTTTATCGATATTTGGATTGATCGCTGCTGTTTTTGAGCTTATCGTCTTATGTGGCAGCCCTGCTAGTATTTTATTAAATGAATCGATTGCAATTTGGGAATCTTTCGAAAGAGGCACTGATCGTTGATAATACGTTGAGTAAGCACGATAACTTTTATCATGTATCAGCAGTATTTAAAAAAAACTATAAATTGGAAAATTAAATCGTTGCATTAATCGTTAACCAAGCGCTTGTCGTTTTGGTGTACAGTATAGTAGGCCCGACAGTTGCATAAGGTGGCAGCACTGCAAGTATTTGAATTCAAAAATCTTAATCTATCGATGAGCGGTGATCGTCGCATACCGCTTGCAGTATTTTGCAATAAGTGACACTGTTTGAATTGAGTAAGGTTTAGTTTACATTTTTTATATTAATTAAAAAGAAATACTAATTAATTTGTGCATTTTTCAGCCACTGTTGCCGGCAAAGCTAGCCAAGCGTGAGGGTACCAAAGTGGATGAGCAGCGACTGCGGGATGTCTTCTCTGGTCTGGGCTACACCGTAGAGGCGCACGTCAATGTGGATCATTTGAAGATGTTGGAGCTCATCCGCGATGTCTGCTCGCGCTCGGAGTTGCGTGACTCACTGATAGTGTGCATATTGTCGCATGGCTTCGAGGGAGCCGTCTATGGCTGTGACAGCATTCCCATTAGCATCATCGATATACAGAACGTTCTGTGCGCCAATGAGAATCTGCACGACAAACCCAAGTTGCTATTTATTCAGGCGTGTCAGCAGAACGACAAGAAGAAGCAGACGGTGGGTGCTGGGCCTTTCTCTTCCTTCTCCTTTAAACTGTTCTAATCTGTCTCTCTGCTCACCCTTTGCAGCGCGATGTCAACGCTAGCACCAACTCGCCCATCCAACATGCCAACATGGTAACGGCCATGTCCACTGTGCCTGGTCATGTGGCACTGCGGCATAACATTCAGGGCAGTTGGTTCATACAGGCCCTGTGCGACACCATCAAGGAACTCGCGGCCAGGTAAGCTACAGTGAGATCAATGCAAGGAATCCTTCACTAATTCCTCCCTCTTCTTCTCCTGCCTTGCAGTGAGCATTTGCTGGACATACTCACCGCCGTGAACAAGAAGGTAAGCGCCAAACGCGGCGATAAGAATGAGCAGATGATGCCGACGTTGAACAGCACCTTGCAGCAGAAGGTTTACTTTCCCAACACCTGACGAGAAACCTGAGGAGATTCTGTGCAACATTAGGGGAGGCTTCCTCTTCACTCTTTATCATTGTCTTATAAATCATGTATATATTTTGTATATATCATTTGTTTGCCCTACTTATTTCAGCTTTAACTATGTCTTTTACCTCCATTATATTTCGCTGGTTTTGTGGTATAAAATTAAATAAAGAGTTTGTGCATAAGCAAGAGCGAGAGGGCAGTTGTATTGCCTGCTCTTTCGTTTTCGCAAGAATGGAAAAATGTTTAAAGCTTATTTTAATTATTCCAAATTGTTGAATAAATAATGAAATCACCGCAAACACATTGACTTCCATAGAATCATTGTTCGAAGGTAATGGTATTTCCAGTATGTATTAATTATAAATAGGAGAAGGGTATCACATGACATAAAAGAAAATTGTTTGTTTTTGAAATATGTATTTATTTTCACACATTGAATTGGTTTTTCTAATTTGTTTACTTAATGATAATAATTCTAGTAAAAACTGCAATAGCACTTAACGAAACTGTTCACTGACCTAATATAAATTGTGGAAATATTTCAATGTACATATTCAAAAGTTATTTAGTTAAAATAAAAAGACAGAATACTTGAAATTTCTTAAATCTAGATAACAGATGCTCGGAGTTTTCCATTTCTTGTTGTTGGCTGAATTATTATTATAACACTTTCTTTGTTTTTTTTTTTTTTTTCTGATAGCCATGAAACTACTTGTATATTTCTTTTCGTTTTTTTTTGGAAATAGCGTTTCGATATATACACGTACACAAAATGTATTGGAACTAAAGACGAACTTAAACAAGTAATAATAAAAGGTATATATATATATTCATGTGTTTATCTGTATCAGTAGTTATGCTATCGTATCGGTGATGTTCTCCTTCGCTTTTTGGTACATTTAGTTTTCGTTTTAGGTTCTCTCGACTTATCAATCGCGCCTCTTTGTGCATCCAGCTGGAGATTTACTCAATCTTCTTCTTCTTGAACTTGTTTTTCAACAGCCCAGGCAGCAGCGATGCACAAGCACAAAGAGTCAATACACCCATTGAGGTCCAGGAGAAGGCCTCACTCGAACTACTCATCTTCTGCAGCGTTTTACCCGCCTGGATGGCCATCACCGAGGGGGGAGCAACGCCGCAAAAGGTGCCAAGTGCGAATGTATGCAGGGGTACCCCAATTACCGGAGATGCCAGATTGATAAACCAATTGGGCAGGATCGGTGTCATGCGTAGAAAGAGCATATAGTTGAAGAGACTGTCCCGGTACTCCTCCACATGCCGCGACCATTCACTCGTCTTCTTTGGCCAAAAGTGTCGAATCAGTCGTCGTCCGACCAGGTTGGAAAGCATATAGCATAGCGTGGCGCCCAGCGCTGAGCAGAAGCATATGAGGAACAGTGCTATCGGGAATTTGTACAGAAATCCAAGCAAGATTGAAAGGAATAATGAACCAGGAATGGCAAATGTTTGCAGGCTTTAGATAGAGACGGCATCAAGTTAAGGTAAACCAGAAAGTTAAATTGAGTATCAGATCTAGCGAGGGTGCGGTGCTATAAAAAGATTTGAGATACTTTGCCAATTGGGCTGCGTTATTTATATTGTCAGCTGTCTAAAATATATCGTATGAAAGTGCTCAATACCTGAAAAGCTTGAATGTATATTATTTCAAAGAACAACAAATGTGTAAAGCGTTCGTCATACTATACATACATGTTTACATGTATATACTATATGCATACTTACACACATTTGATCAGCACTCAAGTAGCTGCTGATTAAGCGGATTATAAACAGGCACACTCACACACACACACACACATACAACTATTTGCTCGATTATAAACGTGCGTTGAAATCAAATGTGAGCGAGACAGCAATATGCACGAGGCAATTCGAACGTGCCGATTTCATGTCTGCACAACAACAATACGAACACGAGGGCAAACTGCACTTGCACGCTGCCATCAGCTGTTCATGCAGTCTGTCTCTCTCTTTCCTCTTGTTATAGATAAATACAATACAATCGTGGAACTTGTTCTGCTCGATAGCATCCACATCCAGGTAGTGTTGGCACTTGTCATATTTGCATTAACGTGTAACTTTGTATATATTATAGAAAGTAACGACGACGACGAATGTGTCCGCTGTGTGTGTATGTGTATGCGAGTGTGGTGACCTTGACTACGTGTGTATGAATTTCTCTTTCTCTATTTTGATCGTAATTTCAATGAGGTCAAGGTTATAAGTACGTGGTCTGTTTGCTAATTCAATTATTTACGTGGCATTGGCTGAGAGGAAGTGAAGGGGGAGAGAGGGGTTGTGTAGGGTATTTGATCATTCAAAGATCGTTGTCTGTTGTAAAAGGATACAATACATAGGCGACGACAACGCCAAACATTACTTCAAAGTAATACATGTCCTTGTAACGGTCGAGGACCTTAGCCAGCATTTTAGCATCTTGAATATCACGTGGTATTTTCAAATGTTGCTTCTCAGAGCTGCAAAACAAAACAATTACACAAAAAGAGTTATTAACAAGTGTCTCTGTGTGTGTGTATGTGTCTGCTATTGCGCGCCGCTACTTGTCGGTGCCAGCATCTGTGTGTGTGAATGTGCGAGGTGGCGTGACTTGCACGGAAATCAGATCAGCACAGGGCAGGCACCGTGGGCATGGGCACAGTGGGCGCATTACACACTTCCCACACAGGGCACATATGGTAGTCGATCACACTTACGCATTTAGCTCGGGGAATATCGCATAGACATAGAACATTGCCACCAAACTGGCTACGAAGATTGCTATGACAATGACTAGAGATTTCTTGGTGGCTTTGCGTTCATCAGCAGACATCGCCTGCTTATGCGGCGTCGCTGGCTGTTGCTGCTGCTGCTGTTGTTGTTGAGACTGTTGTTGTTGTTGCTGCTGTTGCAGTGGATCTTGTTGTTGTGTCGGTGGTTTGTTTTTATCATTTCTATTTCTTTCAGCGTGATCTGTATGAATGAAAATGGCAAGATATCAGATTCAGAATAAGGGGATTTATTTTGTCCATCACTTCACTTACCACCCACACTGTCAAGGCTGCTTATCTTGTTGTTACTGCGATTACTGCAGCTACTAATTTTCGACGTACAAGACATGTTGGGCAACTACGATAGATTACGCGATTGATGACTTTGTGTGTTTAATACAAAACGTATTTGCTTTGTTGTATTAACTAAATGAGTGAGCGCATTTACGCACCAGTAATTGAGGCAGCCAATCTCTGTGGTACACATACAATTTAATCGATAAAGACTGCGAACAAAGAGATTCCACTCGTTTTAACACAGTTTCATTCACAAAAATTACACAATTAATTTAACCTTTATACATTTGTATTGTGAATATTCGAAACTCTTAATATTTTATACTTTTTGGTTGCGTTTTGCAGCAACTCATGTTTTTCTATTTCATTTATCAATTTTGTTGCGAACTTGCCCGACTTTGTGTTTCGCGTAATACTATGCGCGGTGTGACCAAGCACAACTAATGATAAAATAATCAAGGGATGCATTTTGCGCAGTGTGACCGCATTTTTAAATACCCAATTCAACGATACATAACTGTTGCCGATTATAACGATATATCTAAAGAACTGGCTTTTTTGTTGAAACTTGATAGAAACATTAATTAAATAAATCAAAAATGCTATACAAATAAATTTTTTGTAAGAAATTTTATTTGAACATTGAAAACAAAATCATAGTGACCATTACAAAATATTACAAACATTGGCGCAATATTTGAATATTCCGGAAAAACATTTGAAATCATTTTTATCATGGTTTATTATTAAAACCATATGATCTCAAGCCAGTTTTCATTTAGTTTCATTTAAAATAATTGTCTAAAATCGCCCGCCCGCTCCAATATCGTATGTATAACAAATAAAAACTGATTCATATCGATTTTGTTGCCAATTATATCGATAGTGTGTGTTGGTATTGGAACTAATGAGCGCGCTTAACTTAAGCTTCTTTGCTTGTTTTATTTCTGATTCATGTAAATGTATGTTATATATGTACATGTATATATCTCATGATGAAATATGGTGTTTTACTTATGACTCACACGAAAGTCGCGTCTGAGATTAGCTTGACCAACTATGAAAGGTGAATATAAAAAGAAAAGGAATTTACATCAAAGTCACGATCCTTGGAGAATTCGTTTTAGAAACAACCATCCACGGGATAGTGTGCTCCCAGAAATGTCTCACACGACATGCAGTAGTGGCTGGTGATCAGGCAGCTTTCCGTTAGATAAGGGAACACACAGGCGCAGCAGCACCAGCTAGTTTGAAGATACTTGGATAAATACTTAGACTGCATTCAATGAACCACACTCACCCTATGGAGCAGAGCCAGAAGGCCCACGAATGAGTGCGGACATTGGGTGAACGCTTCACTTGAGTATTGCCGTGAAATCCACAGGCAGGACACACGAGGGGGCAAGAGTCGGTGCCCAGCTTGGGCTGTGGTGCCAGAGCAAAGAAATCTATGAAAGTATTATTTCACTTAACTGGCGTATCGCATTAGATCTGTGTCGTGTTCGAGAACCCACTGCGGACTTGCGGTATGCTGCGCTTCTGACGACCGGTGGAGCTATGTGAAGGTAGGCACTCCTGCGGTGTGCAGGCTTCCGCCAAGGGCTGCATCTGAATTGCATTCCCAATGTCGACGCTGATGTTGTCGCCGTCGTCATCAGGCTGCGAATCCGTCCGACTGTGTGGCCGACTGTGGTGCAGCGGCTCGGCAATGGTAACGTTAACGAATGAGTGATGTCTATTATCCTCCTCCTCCTGCATGTCGCCCAGGTATATGGATATGCTGTCGGTACTCATGCAGCGCAAAGAGTTTCTGTAGGAGGTGGCTTCTTCGTAGCTGGGCGGCAACTGCTGGATAGTGCTGGCTAGTGAGCTCGCACGGTGGACGGGTTGACAGGGATCTTGGCCTTGGAAGAGCATGCGGTGCTTCTCCTCAGCCATGTCTGTCTATCCCAGTAGTTATCGAACGTTTGGCTTTGCACAAGACAGACTGCATTTATTTATGCCTCCAGCTAGAAGACAGACGACCAGAATCAGCAACAAAACAGTTGTCGATAAGCCTGTGCACTACCCCGATGCGTTCGGTAAATAAATAATTAATTAAGGCCTGCAAAGCAGGCCAGTAATTGCATCAGATCGAGAGTGCATCACAGCCGAATTACGTTCACGCCCTGCGTGCCAAGCATCCCAGTCAGGCACTTGACAATCTTCTCTTTCCATTCTGCTGCTTTGGACAGATTGGAATTTGCCGTTATCTTATTTGTCAGCTAATCTCTTAAGTCGCCGCTGACGACCTTGCAACACTTTTCCTGCAGTTTACAGCAACTTTACCGAATTGGAAAACTAACAACACTGACAACTTGCAACTGGCGGCAACTTGCAACTGCCTGGACTGCAGAAGAGCGACGGCAGAAACCCGTTAAAGCGTATCATGGCCATCAGACAATGCGGAAGGCGTTCGATTGCAACTTGCCAGGCGCTGCAGCGCCTAATTGTGGGCCGGTGTGCCGCTGCCACTGCTGCTGCCGCTGCCGCGTCCGTTCGACATGTTTCGGAAGACGGAACCGAAAAATAACAGCAAACAACAAAAACAGCATCAGCTGCAGCAGTAGGCAGACATGCGGATAGTGGCTATGCAGCACGTAGTGCATACCCCTTATCAATTCAGAAATTGTATTCGACGCGAACCGATAATAAATCAGAGATAAAGTATCAATTAAATACCACACTTTATTTTCAATTTAGTATTTATTGCGATCTCTTGTTATCGGATGCATTCGAGTGTTGCCACATTGTTGTGCAAATTCAAATTCCATCAAGGCTACCAGCTAATTACAATATTGACCTAGGATTATTGTGCATGCACAACTGTTACTAGATTATATACTCATATAGAGAAGTCGATTTACAGGGTATCACGACTGGGGATGCCCGTGCAGGTTGCTTCATTAAACTTGAACTTGAAACATGCCCAAAGTGAAGTGATTGGGTGCATGCAACAATGTGCACAGAATGCGCTTTGTTGCGCTTTGTTTAGCCTCATTCCCCCCTCCATTTATCACCCGCCTCGCTTTGCCATGCACGCAAGCAGCAACGGTTGCGGCTGCTTGCAACTTGTGGCAACTTGTGTGCTTCGGTTCAACTGCTTTTAATGGCAATTGAGGAAAATTGCCGACTGCTTCCCACCGTTCGCCGTACCCACGTTTCGGGCCGCCCCCTTCCTGACGACGGCAGTCGCTCCTGCTGCAGTCGCTCCTGGCAACTTTGCTTGGTGGTATAAAAGCCGATTGGCAAACATCGCTTGCGTTAATCAAAGCGCGTCGCTTGATAGTCGCGGATTGCTGCAAAAGCGCAAGTGTTTCCAGCCAGCAACACCAGCAACAACAACAATACGACAATAGTAACAATAACTACTACAAGATATTAGCTATAAACACGCGTGTCTGCAACCCAAAAAAAAACAAGATAATAAAAAATAAAACCAAACCGAACCGAACCCAAAAACGTAACAAGCCCAAGTTGTAGCCAAAGGTGAAGCGTTCATTTCATTTTTGCTCTTTCTGTTTTATGTTTATGTTTCTTCTGTTTTTTTTCTGTTGTTTTTGTTATTGTTTTGAGCAAATGTTGTTGTGCGCCTAAGCATAAGCATAATTGTTATAAAACTACAAATTAAAACGCAGCAACAACCACAAACAACAACAACAAGTGAAAGTGAACTTTTTTGGGCGAGACTGTTTCGTGGAATTTTGTTGTGTTGCGCTTTGTGGCACTTGTTCACCTCTGTATCTGCCCCTTCTTCTTCTTCTTCTACTGCTTCTTCCACTCCTTCTTGATGCGTATGTGTGTGTGCGGGTTCATTAAGCGTAAACTTCGTGCAGAACGGATCGGAATTGCTCGGAATGCCCATCCCAAAAAAAGGGATTCCCCAATTCACCTGCATGCTTGACTTGATTTAGAAGAAATACTAAGTGTGTGCAGCAAACAGACGGAGGCGTGGCGGAGCGCATATATGACATACAATATATTCCTGACAATATATATTCCGATTTGAGAATTGTTTTCTAGCTGTGTGTATCTTTACTTTAAATTTTAAGCAAATCGGAAAATAAACACAGAAATTATTGTGTTCAAGTTGTTCCTACTCGACTATAACTTCCTTTCCGTCGCTCTTCTTATTTCTTACTTGTTTCAATCGACAGCCTCACCCACTTTACTTGCTCCTCGTCTCTTTCAGATGCTGCACCAAGGTCGTTTTCATTGCCTGCTGCTGCTGCTGCTCGCTCTGCTGCCCGTGTTCCCAGCGCTGCCAGTGTCCAGTCCGGAAATCGCTAACAAAGCAGGAAACTCGCCCAACAACATACTGGCCCAGCAGCAGCAACAGCAACAGCTAAAGTCCAACGGAGCAGGTGGAGTTGGTGGCCAGGAGGCACATCTCAACTCACTGAATGCCTATGCCGGCAACTACGATACTCTGGCCACGGCGCAGGCGCAGCCACAGCTTTCCAATGAGGCTGGCTTCAAACCCTCCTACAAGTTGCCCGAAATGGAGACTAACTTCACCCCCATGCAGGGCGCCAGCCTAGCAGCAGATGCCGCCAGCAGTTTGACTAACTTGCCCAGTACGCCCATGCTGATGCAGTATCTGCCGGCACAGACGCTGCAGGATGGCAGTGGTGGCACTGTCCAGTATCTGCAGCTGATACCCACACGTCCCATCATTGTGCCGATCAGTCCCTATCTGACGGCAGCTGCTGCCGCCGCCACCAGCAACATTCAGGCACCGGCGCCGTCTCTGTCGCCCGCAGCGAATTCTGGTGCCCCATCGGGCACGGTGCAGCTGGGCACGTTGCCAGCCAACTCCGCTGGACTTGCGGGCCTTCACTATGCTGCCGCTGGACTGCAGGGCTATGCGAATGCCATTTCGCCGCTGGCTGCCTATCGCACTGGTTATCGCATCAATCGTGAGGCCAAGGACAAACCCTTCCCAGGCACCTTCAGCCTCAATCTCAATGAGTATCTGCCGGGACATGATGCGGCAGCCACGGGAACGGTAGCGCATCCACATACCCAGATGTACATCAGAGCCAGGCCATAATTTGAGGAGGAGAGCGTGCATCTCATTCCACTGTACTCCAAAGCCAAGTTTGTTGCTTAAGTCATTTGTTTAGCATACCCTGTACAGAAAGGGTATATTAGGTTTTTTCTTTATACACCCTTGCAGAGGGAGAAATCTTTGACGCTATAGAGTATATATGTAATATGTAATATATATACGAGTATATATATTCCTAATCAGCATCAGTCTGCCTGTTTCTCAGTTTTGGCACAAGTGTTATCAGAGCAATATATCTGTCAAGCATATCTGTCTTCATCCATGAATACATAATATGCTGTTAAAATGTTCTCTCAACTCGATGCCCATAACATATAGCTGGTATAGGAACAATCGTCCCAAATGGATTCAACCAAATCTGTATTTCTTTGGATAGTCACCAACTGTTGCTTTATCAATAGTACTGCTTTATCAATAGTGAAAAGTCACATCCGTTAACCATTTCTTACAATTATTATGGCTATTAACGAATAGAAAACTCTATGTATATAACTACCAGAAGGAAAAATCAGTTTAGATTCAAACCAATAGTCGCATGGGTGTAAGTCTTCGGCAAGTCGAAGATATCCTTTCTTTCGTGTTATTTTTTTTGTTATTTCGTAAGCAACAACATTGTTAACTGTTACTGTTGAAAGCTCAATAAAGCGCATAACTAAAATGACATCTTGAACAATGTATTCTATACTCTCTTCTCTAATAGAGTATATATTACCCAACTGCAGTATAATGTAAAATTCAATATACCTTTAATTTCCCTTGATTGATTTGAAATTAAAGTGCTGAGATCGTATACTAATTATCATATTTTACAAAAACTGAACAAGCAGAAAAGTGTCATCAAGAGTTTTATATTTATCTAGACCCATTAAAAATGGGAATATAAATATTTACAGCAACGGCTAGAAGAGTCTTCAGATCTTGAGACAAATATTTCCACGAGTCAACAAATCTTGTCATAATAAATTGTGTCCAAGTTGTGTGAACTTGTCAAAATATTTACTCAACGTATGATAAATAGTATTACCCGGCGGGTGTCTATTACAAAACCAAGAAAGAAAACAAACAAAACAGTTGACAACAAGGTCAACGTGGGTCCAGCAAAGAATGCATTTTCATTGTCTTCCGTTACTATCTCTCTCTCTCTCTCTCTCTCCCTCTCTCTCTTTTGTTGTGTTTTGGTCTTTCTGATTTGTGAAAGTTCACAGCAATTTCACGCCCAACATAACCATGGGCGATGGGTAATACGCGCACTACTTACACATGTCTCGACGGACACATTGCTGACATTGCGCTTGGGCAACCTTGACGCCAGTTGACGCAACATCGCAGCCTGAGCCCAACCCCAACTCAAATGGGAGATCGGTTCGTGTTCATGCTCATATTCATATTCATGTTCACATTCACATTCATTCGACTAATTGTCGCGTTTTGACAAATTCATTTGGCATTAGCTACGAAGAGCTTTTCACTTACCACTCGATCTTCCGCTCAGTTAGAGGCGTCGAAAAGCTTCTTTCACTTGCGGCATTATGTGGAGCAATTCCCATTGGGGCAAGTCAAACGTATGCAACGAATTTCGGGTACTCTATGAAGAAGGTTGAAGCAGGTATAGGTTGATTATGAATTAAAATGATTTATGAAGGGAGTGGAACTACTTAGTGTGTTCAAGGCAAGGCAAATAAAAATATAAATTAAATATATATCACATAAGAATATTGGAAAAGTTCACAAGTTTGAGATACGTAGAGATAAATATATAGAAAGATATAGAATTTAAGATGACTAGAAGAAGATGAATGAATGATTAATAGAGGTAGATTTGCTTGACAGATTGACATATTTCTATAAAAATTGTAGCAAACATATATGTATGTATATTTATATATTTATAAACTTATATATTCCTATTCAATATCAAAGTAGTCGCTGCTGTCAATATACCCTTTCTGCTTTGCAATGCGATGCCTCATGTCCATTTCATGCCGCAATTTACTTTCAAGCTCTAATGGCGATGATGACGACGCCTTGCGGCGTGTTGCTCGACTTGCTCGTCTTGTGGGGCCATCGCAACAAAAAGTGGATGTGGATGGGGATGTACTTTGGATGTAGATGTGAATGTGGCAGGGGATGTGGATATGGATGGACCTGATTAGGCCCACTTGGCGAGTGACTTTTGACTGGCTCGACGACGACGAGCGGGGCGGAAGTGAACGGTTAACGCTGTGACGAGCAGAGCAACAACAACAACAATACCTACAACAGCAACTACAACTACAACAACAACAGCAGCAACAACTACAACAACAACAGCAACAGTTACATGTGCTTTCAGTAATACTTGTAGTTCAATTAATGGTCATGTTTGGGATACTTTGGATGCTTGTCGCAGCAGGCGAGCTCAGTTGGGTAGTAAAGTGTAGGGCTGCAGTGAACAGCGAAGTGAAGGAGAGGAGGAGGAGTGGCGGGGGGAATGTAGCTGGAACTGCTCGCCTCTGGCTGAAGCTGTTATAACGCTTTTAAATGCGTAAATTAGCTTTGATGACTGATTCGAAACGATTTCAATTTCAATTTCAATTTGTATCAACTCCTCGCGGCTCATCTGGCTCGCCTTCTTCTCCTCCTCTTCTGGTCCCCCCTGCAAAGCTGGAGCTATTTACTTTCCATTTCAATTAATTGCGCGCACTTGGCGCTGCTTTCAACAGCTTTTTTTGACTCGGTTTCAACTGAAATCCTTCCTTACCTCATCTGCATCGCCAGACATCAAACGTTGTGAGTGTGTGTCTCTCTCACCCTCTCTTTCTCTCTCTCTCTCTGTCTGTCTCTCTCTCTCTCTGCTTTGGGCAGGTGGCAACAATGCGTCCACTTGTTGGCCTGCAGAACGGCGGCTTCAAGTCGCAGGTCGCACTGTGTCTTGTGGTATAAAACGCTGCGTTCGCGCTTCGCTCTGCCGCAGTCGCATTTGCTTCGTTGTTCGGTTTCGTTTTCGTTGTGCGGTTTCTGTGTCTGAATTGTTTTTTTGGGTTTTTTTTTGCATTGCCTGCATCTCGAGAACGAATCGAGAAAGGAGAATATCATCGTTATTTGAAGTGAACAAAATTAACTCAATGGTGTGTACACTGAGAGAAAAAATTGACAGCTTTGTGAAGAATTCATTTATATTTTAAGAAGTGAATTCAATGTGAGGAATATGAAAAGAACAGTTGAAGCAGATTCAAATATAAAGTGGATATATGATATACATAAATATAGTATAGATCTATATGTATACTATAAGATTATCTAGTAATTTTAAATAATAATACAAACAATGATTACAGATCAAGTTTGGCCAAACAAGTAAAAGACAATTGTTATCTTTATCATAGGAGTGCGAAATCTAGTACAAAATAATTGAGAAATACCAATATATACCAATTATATACCATGCCATAATAGGTATATATACCGGCATGAAATTCACAATTTTCTTTAAATACTTTAATACTAAAAAGACATTTAAAAAAAGCAAAAAAAGTAGAACAGAAGAAGGAGATACAGGCAGAAGGAGATTAATGTAAAAGATCACTTCTTTTATTTTGATAAAAGTTGAAGAATCTTAAGCTAAAAAATAATTACAAAATGGTTTAACATCGTTTTTGGCCTGAGCCAAGCTTAACCCCAATAAAGACCGTCTTTGGATTAGGCCTATGCCAAAAGAAACTTTTAATAATCGCCAAAAATGTTTTAATTAACAAAATTGCAAATCAGATTAAGTTGAGACGCCACAGAGTTGATGTTCGGATGGCAAACTATGCATACAGATATGAAAATATATATATGTATATATATCATGTCTGTATATGTCTTCATACTCACATTCATACTTGAACTTAACATCAATACTGTGGCTAATTACCCGTCAAGGGGGCGACAGACAAAGATTAAATTATGTTTGACAGCGGGCTAAGCCATTAGCAGACCGCCCCGGTAGCTCGACGACATTCGCGAGTGACGCACGCATGATTGATTAGCAGCGTCCTTGCATTGCACTCACTGGCCGCGCGAGTTTGTGCCTTAAGTCTTTTGTTTTTACGCACCCTAACGATGCCAAACGATCGACAGAGTCCATCAGCAGCAGCAGAAGCAGCATGAGCAGAGTGTGTCATCAATCAAGCACTGCATTTGCATGCCCCGCTCTCAACTCCGGTCATCATTTCTAGCCATATCTAGCCATGGCCGAGCAGTGATTGCTTCGCTAAACTGGCGCACGCATCGTCACGTGATTGTTGCCGGATTGCAACTAGTTTTATAGATATTTTTGCTGTTTCTATATCTGTTTCTGGTTTTGGAGTAGCATCAATTTTTGGTATTACTACACAAAATGCAATTTTCGATTTTGTTTTTGTTTTTGTTTTCGCTTCAATTTGAGCCTCACTTTGCCGCGCTGGAGCACTGGCTCTGCCACCGGCTCTGGCGTTGGAGTTGGCTCTTGCTGTGTCTTCGGCTGATTGGCGAATTGTTGAATGTGGCAAGTTGAATGCGGTTCGCATTTGTGTTGCAATCGTTGCACATTTGCCGTTGCGTGTGCGTGCCGTGACAAATGGCCGTTAGTTTTGTTGGTATTTTCGGTATATATATTTTTGGTATTTTTAGAAAGGCAAATCATCTTATCAGTTAGCTTATATTGTGGCCTTGTGCCGTTTGGCCAGCAGTGCCACCTGCTGCATGCCACATGCCGCATGCCACCTGCCACGGCCAGTCACCCACCCAATTGCTGGTGCAGCCATTGAAGCAGCAAGTGCCGCAAATTGGGAGATAAACTGACGAAAAACTCGCATAAAAAACTCCAATTAAACGCATCACTGGGCGGCACTTGCCACGCCCCCATGGCCACATACATATTTTGGCGAAAGGCGAAAACCTTTCACTGTTGCCAGAGCAAAGCACAACACTCACTCGCCGCACTCACTCACAACACTCACAGTATTCGTAACGTTTCTCGGAGCCCCCTTCTAATACTCTCTCCCTCTCTCTCTCTCTGTCTCTCTCTCTTTCTCCCTCTTGCAGCCACCATTTCCGCTGCTCTGCGCGCTGCTGGCTGTGCTGCCAGCGATAAGAGCCGCGCTGCCACCCACACAAGGCATCTACGACGACGATAGCAGCGCACTGCAACTAAGTCTGGAGGATCTGGAACGCGAGGAGGAGCAAGCGCAGCTGCAGGCTCAGCATCATCATCAGCAGCAGCATCATCTAGATCTCAATCGCCCTCCGTTGCTGCCCACGCACTATGCATGGCATCCAAGCATCGCGGCCAGCGTGCCACCAAGCTATGTCCGTGATGCCGCCCAACTGGAGCAGCAGGCGGAGCAACTGCGTCAGCTGCAACAGCAGGAGCTGCAGCTACAGCAGCTGCAGCAGCAACATCAGCAGCTGAGCGCGGGCTATACGCTGCCTGGTCCAGCTGGACTGCTGCTCTATGCTGACCCGTAAGTATGCAACGAGTACGAGCTTAAAGTTCGTAGAGAGCTTTCCAGTTGAGCTTAAATAGGGCTTTGTACGTGCATTAACTGAGCCAACTTAAAAACACTTGGCTTTGCTAGAGCTTTGTGCTTTTGGTTCCAGCTTGAACTTAGAGCTTTATATGTTACTTGAGCTTGGAGCTTTACTTGGGGTTTGATCTTGCACTTTCCCTAGAGCTTTATGTTGCAGCACGAGCTTGATTTTTGTTAAACAAAGTTTTAAAACAAACAAAACATAAGCTAGATGCATGATCTATAGCTTTTAAGTTGTGGGAAAGTATAGTTAAGGAAATAACTGACTATTGATCCATTAAGAAGTGCAGGATTGATGACTTGAAAAGTGATGACTCACTTATATAATAAAGAGAGAGATATTTAGCCTTAAAAAGAACTTAAAAAGCAAGCTGTAAAATTGGAAAATACAGAAACATGAATGAGAATTTATATATTTAGTGAGGTCTGCCACGCCTCCTTTTGCTTGTTACAATAATTTGCACAAAGTATACTACAATATTAGGGACTACTGGCGGACTAGTTTCACAGCAACTGATGCTGTATACCAACTTATACATCAGTTATATATATATAGTAGCATTCAGTGTATATAATGCATAACTTCTATTTCGATTGACTGCAGTTGATGAATGTGAAATACAGATGGAGATGAAGCTAACCCAACAAAGTATATATATTCTTAATCAATTCGATTGAGTCATGTATCTCTGTCCGCCCGTCCGTCTCTTTGTCTGTCTGTCTGTCTATCTCTAACTATAATGCCTATATATCCATAAGAATTCGATTGGAAACATATCGTAGTAGTTATTCAATTCAACTTCATCAGAGTTCCCAGTGCCTTCATTGTTCCAACTCGATAAAGAGCTGATCTGGCTAATAGATTCAGTCCACATATAAATGTATATGTTCACTTCTGATTTGGGGTAAGTCTCCAAGGGGATTCCCAATTGCATAGCCCGAAATGGAAACGGGCTCTCATTGCGAGTCTGCAAGACTTTTGTTGGCAGGCAAATTGGCAGTGGGGATTTTTCAACCGTCGTCAACGGGGCAGGCGAATTGCCTGCGATGTGGTGCAAATTGCGGGCTTCGAGCGGGCGCCCTTCAAGACGTTTAGGCCAGGCTAATGCCGGAGCGAGTGCTGCGTCTAATGGCCGAGTAATGTTGGTGGGTTAATGCTTAATGGATGGGGCCGGGAAGGTAGCTGGAGCTGGCACAGGCCGGTGGGCGGGTGTTGAAACGCCAGTTTCACTCACGATTGTTGCCGCCGTTGGCTTCCGACAAATGGCAGCAATGATTGCCATAATAAATCGCCGAGATTAGATAAGAGCAGCTCGTTAGGCTCTATTAAATTGCAACTCATTCGCCCTCTCTCTTTCCCACTCTTCCACTCACCCACTCTCCCTCTCTCTTTCACTGCAGCTCGCCCACGCCGGCGACAGCGACAACAACATCAACAATCAGACCGGGAACGCGACTGCTGCAGCCCATTGTGCCCTACGATGATCTGGACCTGCATCTGAATGGCGTGCAGTATCTGAGTGGCAATGCACTGCCACGCACACTGCCCAGACCAGTGCCACGCCCACTGCGACCACCATACACAGGGGGTCTGGGCAGTGCCACGACCAGCCCCATTCCTCCTATTGTGCTGCAGCAATCCAAGCAGTTCGCCTATGCTCCGCTGCCACAACGTGCCTATGCCGCTGCTCCCCGCATCCCGCTGCCATATCCTCCCAGCTTTATCAGCTTCACCACCCGCAGACCCAACTCTGCCTCCGGCTATGCCGGCAGCTATGGCAAACCCTTCCGTCCCTCCCAGCCTGATCCGACGCCCGATCTGTTCGCCGGACGCGAGTCAAAGTCCCTGCTGGACTCCTACATACCCAGCTGGGAGGTGCTGCGTCTGCAGCAGCAGCATCAACAGCAGCGCCATCAGCATCAGCAGCCACGTGCAGTGCAGCGACACACGTTGGCCTACTCCGTGCCCGGCCTGAGGCTCTTCAAGCGCGACTCTAAGCAGCAAGCTGCATCCGAGCACAGTCGAATCGTGAAGAAGTCACTGCCCCAGGATGCGGGGAAGGGCACAAGGCTGAACTAGGCTCAGTTATCAGTTCTGCACCGGATCTATGTCACGGTGCAGGCTGTTGTGTATAGTACCCATGCATTTCTATAGATACATAGCATAAACACCTTTTTTTTAACATATCTGTTATACGCATCTGAATTAATTTATTAAAGCGCACGAACTAAATAAAAAAAACGAGTGATAAAAGGTTATATTGATATATAAAATAATATGTATTAATGTAGCAATAATAATGATGTCTTCTCAACTAGAAGCCTTACAAAGTAACCCAAGGCATAAGAGCTGAAGGCTCTTGTTGCCATGAATAGTGTCTCAGTATCTTAAAACCTTAATCAACTTTAGTAAATATGCAACTTTAGTAAATATGCAACGAAGTGATAAAACTCGATGGGGTTGGCAATAGGAAGAAGGCAACGAATTTACTAAGCACATTCCTCGAAACTGTCCAGCCTTGGGACGGATGAGGAGGAAGCAGCTACACAGATTACTAACTCCTCGACGAAAGATTTGCACTGTTTTATTGGGCAAACAGAACAGCTTTTGTCAGACTAGGAAGGGGACCTTCAGGTACAAAAGATCGACTCTGATCGCAGCATTTTCTCCCATAGGAAACTCTTTACTTTTTACAAACAGTAATAATAAATTCAGTGAGTGTGTTGGCTCAGGTCAAACAAGTTACCCGCACTTGCTGCACCCGCAGCATGCTGCAGTTGTACTTGCTGCACTTGTACTTGCCACAACTCGTTGGCTACTTCAAGTGCATTCTCGAGAGGCTGCCCAGTCTGCAGAGACTTCCTAGTCCAAGCTAATGGTAGACACGAAGTTACCCCTGGCCAATTCGCTTTGGAGGTCGAGTTCACCCACAGACCCATTGACCCGCTGTGTACTTGTGGGGTACCAAACAACAACAACAACAGCAACAACAACAAACTAAAGAGAAATCTCCCGCTGCGCATGAGTCGGTTGCATTTGCAGCCCATCCGCAAAAGAAAATAGCCAAAAAACCACACGAAGCAAGCGATTATACAAGTGACTTTTAAATTCGCGTCTATGTCCAGCATTAGCGTGTGGCACGTCCACTGCCCCAGTCCCTCTGCCCTCTTCCCGTTGCAGTGCCAGTCAAGCAGCATCTTCAACTGCTGTCGGGTGCTCACATAACACAGGCCACGTCCAGGCCATGCCAGGCGAGATGAGATGAGGCGCGATGAGGTGAGATGAGGCCATTTAAAGCGAGGCGCAGCCAATGCAATCATGCGACAATCCGAGTGCACTATGTGACTTTGGCTGCTGCTGATGTAATCGCGTCCATAAAGCAAACATCCCGCAGATATTCACAAATGTTTGGATATATATACAGTAAACGGTAAACAATTACCAGCCGGCCGCAACGGCAGATGCATATTCGAAGACCAAGAGGCAAACGAAGACATGGGCTCTGAGGCGCTTACTTGGTCTCCTCCCCAGTCCCCATATCAATCCTGTCTCTGCACTAGACTTCCACACCGTCTTCTCCTTAATGCTTTTCCCAATCTCCACCCGAGTCTTATTGCCAGCCTCCTCCTTCGTCTTCATCACAGTGCTTAAGCTCCCTCTTCACCACAGCCTGTCTTCTGCTCCCTCAT
The DNA here is from genome assembly GCA_018904595.1 of Zaprionus indianus. Classification (NCBI taxonomy): domain Eukaryota; kingdom Metazoa; phylum Arthropoda; class Insecta; order Diptera; family Drosophilidae; genus Zaprionus; species Zaprionus indianus. The sequence continues at coordinate 3,889,246 of JAEIHA010000344.1, forward strand.
CACAGTTTTCTCTCCATAGTTTTCCCCTCAGCCACTGCCCAGCCTTCCTCTTCATTTCCCCCCCCCTTCGCACAGTTATGATTTGTGTGGCAGTGTGTTTGTTGTATCGTTTGCTACTCTCAAAGTCGGCAACTGAGCAATTTATGCAAGTAGGAAGCGTTGCAAAGCCCCAACAGCCACGACAGCATCAACAACAGCAACATCAACTGTGGCATCTCTTGATGAAGTTGCCACCGCCGAGGGCCTAATTGTTGCATTGTCTGTTTTACCGCAGTTTGTTTGCCGTCAATTAAATGCGAAAAGTCGAAAAACTCAACAAGAAAAGCAGAGAGAGAATGATGGGGCACAGTTTCCGCTCTGTATCGTATAATGCAGACTAGGGACCGTGATTACATTGACCTTAACTTTATCTGTGTTCTTCGGGTCAAACCTAACCCTTGAGTTGTGGTGTATATGGAGGGAGAAGGAGGGAAAGACAGACAGAGAAAGAGTTGTCATGTAATAAAATAGTTTTAATTTTTATCAAGAATCTATACACATATCGCATCCATATTTAAAGATCCAACCGATATTAGAAAGTCTCTGCTGCTCTGAGTTGCATGTCAGGTAAGAAGATTGTCTCTAATTGAAATGCAAACGAACTTTCCGCAAATTTGTTGCATAATGCATTGTTATTCTCACTATCGAAGTTGCATCCAGCTACCATCTATGGTAAATTGCGGCTAAGTGCACTAACAAAAAAGCAATGAAGAAGAAACGGGTTTTTCGGTAGCGCCAACTACCCCGTATTATCTCATCAAAATCCCATTCATTTGCAGTAAATTGAATTATTTCTCAAAGTATTCAACGTTCGCCAGGGACTTAAGACGAATAAATCGCCAACTGATTCCCAATTTATATACGAGATATTCCCCAGTCGCAGGTGCTTAAGAAGCGCTGACTATGGCAAAGTGAAGGCTTTGCGAACTGCTAGCTTCGACTCACTAACGGTTCACCGTTGGCAATTAGCGTAAAGCAGGCTTTCTTATACTATATATACATATATATATTGTGTAATTTGCTATATAGAAACATAATTTGGATTTGAAAGACTGTTATTAGTTCCCGAAATCAAAAAAACAAGCAAATCTACAATGTTTCATTTGATTGTAAGCTGAACAATTGCTCAGTCCCACATTGAAGCATTGCTTGAGTGTGACCTTGTGCGGCCCAAGGGCTTGCTCCAGATGCTCCACAGTATTTAAATAGAGACACGTCAGCATAATGGGGGGACCTCACCTTCGGATCGAATCGAATGCAAGTCGATTGTTGTCGTTGTTCAATACGAATATCTTTGCCTTTCTTTTTGTCGGTTTTCAAGTTGTTTATTACCTCAAATACACTACGATGCAGGGTTGTTTGGCTAATAGACGGAGTGGTAGGTTATGTATATACGTTTATTAAACTATCGATAGTATGTGCATTCAATAGTTGCGATAGTTTCCTTTAATTCTTTTGTTGACTAATATTTACTAATGATAGATAGATAATGATAGATAGATAGCTATCGTATTATTATTATAGTTTATTGAGAGTCGATACAATAGTTTTCAATAAATACATTAGTCTTTCGATAGTAAGCAACAGCGTCAGATACGATATCGATAATTGTTACAATAGTTTTCGATATTTCTTGAGATAGTAAGTGATAGTCGCAGAATCGATATCTGTATCGACAGTTGTTCTAATACGTTTCGATAAATGTGCAATAGTGAGCAAATTGCCAAGTGCGATAACGATATCGATAGTTGTTCCAAGAGTGTTCCTTATGTTGTGCGATAGTTAGCACAAGTGATCGATATCTATATCGATAGTCGCTACAATAGTTGCGATAGACGTGCATCTGCACGTCGGTCAGCCCGCGGCTCTTTCCTATTCCTTCACTACTCATTCCCTGCCCCACTTCCTCGCCCCGCTCCATCGGTGACCATTTGCAGCTGCAGGGGCAGAGCCCACGTTAACCTTCTGCATAAGCTGCACTATCATTGTCCAGCATTATGATATATCATATTTTATGGGCGCATCTTCGTGTGGTCGGCGAAGGGAGCACAAAAGTAAATAATATACTAACTTATAGCATTGTTAATAATAACAACTCTAGTGACGTATCTCTAATAAAGTATGCGCTGACCGACTGACATTGTTGCAGCGATGACGAGGCGATGATGAGAAGAAAGACTAGGTAGGCATTGCAGGGGTGGGGGGGAGGTGGTTGAGATTGTGCAACAGGGTGTTCCGCTGGCGCTGGCACTGTGATCAACATTTCAATTGCTATCGATGCGATCAAAGCGAATTTGTAAAAGCGCAAAACTAAAATCAAACTAAAATAAAAACAAAAAAATAAAACATATCCAAAAATCGAACAACAACAACAACAAAAACACTTTCAAACAATGCAACCGATTGCCGATTGTGGATTGTCGATTGCGACGCTGGCGCGTGATCATCGCATCGTTTTTTTTTTTTCTCGCATTTCAGTTTTTGAGTTTTCTCATCTTTCTGCGGTCGCCGCTTCAAATATTTTTATTGCCATTATCGTTATCGCAGCAGCCAGTTGTAGTTGTTGTTGTCGCTGCTGTTGTTTTGACTGTTTTAGCTGTTTCTGTTTTAGCTGCCTAGCTGTGTTTTAGTTGGATTACAAAACTGCCAAAAAAGTGAGCAAAGTGAACCGTTTGCCCGTCCGCCTTTTGTTATGCCATTTCTCTTTTCACGCAAGCCCCTATCCACATTCCCCCCTCCCCCCACTCGTCCTCTGTCCGTCTGCCAGCTAGCTGTGACTTTAATGCGCCAATTAAATTGCCACTACTTGAGGTGGAGCTGATCGGATTCGTGGAGTTCGTGTGGCGCTCTCTGGGCAACGCGTTGCCTCTGCAATTGTTTCTATGCAAATTCGCTTTCGATTGGCTCAAGCTTTGTCCGCTGCCCGCTTTGTGTAAGCGGTCTCCCTTCTCTCTCCCTTCGACAGTCTTCTGGGCCCATCGTGTGCAATGGCACTTATAATAATAATAAAAGCATAAAATGTATTCATCTAAAATGAAAGGTCTCCAGATTGAATCTTTGGCTCAAGCCTCAAAAGTTGCGCCAGTTTTGGTTTTTTTTATTTTTATGACTTTGAACTTGAACTGGCACAACAATAACAACAACTGAAATATAAACTGTTGTCTTTCTAAAAAGAAATTTCATCAAAATGAAAGGAATCGGAGCACAAACACACTTTGACGAGTTGATGGGCCATTCCATTCATTCGAAAGACTTGTGAATAAGCGTGAATAGGCTGTGCGACAAGGTCATCGGGGATTATGACTTGTTTTTAGCCAGAAACACCAAGTGCCTGTCATAAAGATGCAGTTAACTGAAAGATGATGTGCCACAGTTGTTCTTGATCGGGTTTCATGTCTGTCTGCTAGTTCGTTTGTTCGTATGAACACCCTGATCTCAGAGAGTATAACTGCTAGGACTGTCAAATTTGGTAAAAATATGTCTTAAAGATTCACTTAGAAAAAATGTCTTATTTTTGAACTTTGACACGCCCTCTTGCGTTTTTTTAAGGCGTTAAAAACCAATTGCAGGAGTTATTTCAAAGAAAGAACATTCATTTTTGGTATTGATAATATCATCGGCCAAATGAACTTTAAAGACATAATTTAAGTTTGAAATCAGAGTAATAATAATTATTATAATAATAACAAACTTAATAATAAGTGTTAATATTTCCATACATAGCATATTGTTCCTTATAGGTAACATATCATATTATTATATAACTAAGTTGATTTTAGCCGTTTATCAAAGTTCGAGCACAGTCCAATGTATCTTTCCTACTTTCTTAATCAACGCAGTAATGCAAGTAAGTCGCAGAATATATTCTGCATAACTGTCATATACCTGAATCTATATAGTATATATGCTTGGCTCCAGAACTGGTAGAGATCGTAGAGATCTATTTATAGCAACGAGGCGGATTTCAGTGCAGACTTGTTGCAGTTTAATGGCTGCAACAGCAACAGCTCCAACCTACACCTTCAGCTGCACACTCTCCCATACACACTCACACACAGACACACACACAGAAGCATGTGTGGTGTCATTGCCTGTGAACTCGTCCAACGCTCGTTCCGCACGCTCCCGCCTGGCTGACTGACTGGCCAAGTGACTTGGACTTGCTGCAACGAAGACGTCGCTGCCGTTGCTGCTGCCGTTGCTGTTGCTGCCGTTGCTGCTGCTGCTGCTGATGTTGTTGTCGTCTGTTTTGCGGGCATAAAAACCAAGCACGTCGCCAGCGCCAGCCACAGTTAGTCGCGCGACTTTTGAACGCCTGCACCGAGCGCTGCTCCGGACCAAACCAAACCGAACCAAACCGAACCGAATTGAAGCGAATTTCCCACAGTTTTCTCCCCCGTCAGCATCTGTTTTTATTTTTTCTATTTTTTCTGTTCGAGCAACTGTGTCCGAGTGAAGTGTGAAAGAAACTGTATTAACTGAGCCCACAACTATAGTATATGGTATATGGTATATCTGTCTATATACTATATGCGGTATTTATTTGTGTGAAAATCGATAATTAAATGTGCATTGTCTGCGACTAGCTGAGCACGCAACACGAGCATCCAGAAGGGCAACCATGAGATTGGCATTGATACTGGTGAGTGAACTGGGTGCATTGTGTGTTGGAGATGCCGCCGCTGCAACACCAGGAAGTGCACTACTAGCAATGGAACCCTCTGGGCTGCCCTAACCTGCCCTGCCTTCATCTGACCCGCCCTGCCTCCGCCTGCCCTGCCCTGAGCTATCCTGTCCTACCCTTTCTTGCCCTACAAACTGCCTTGTGCTTCTGCAACTGATTTCAAAGTGTTGTTGTTATTATTGTTATTGTTAAGGGGCGTGGCACAACGCCCACCACACACACAGACACACGCGCAACGCTTCCTACTCCTGCTGTGCCGTCATCCGTTCGTCGCTGCCGAAATTAATTTGCATTCCAATTGCAGCAGCCGCCCCAGCCGGCTTGGCTTGCTGTGGAGCCGGAGGGAGGGGAAGAGGGGCGAAATGGTGTTGGGAACGCAAGCCACGTAATGGCGCATACACACAGTGGGAGTTGCATGTGCCACAACAAGTTGCACAGCAGGCACAGCTCACAGCTCTCTCAGTTCAGTGATCCTCAGCTGCTGCCTGGGGGGAAAGAACCATGACCGACTCTCAAGATACCCCTTAAAAACGTAACTCTCTCTTTGGTGTTTCCCCAAATGTAACTGCCACACTTATCTCCCTCTCTTTTGATGCATGTTGTGGCATCCTAACTGGCTCACCCTGTATATCAACTTTTCCCCACTGCGCAATGTAAACGAACTGTAAACGAAAGCACTTGGAAAGATCTTTAACTCGTCAGCGTAGCGCTTGGCTGACCCCCCATCCCCCCTCCCGCCTCTTGGGCATTACGCACCACGTGCCACGACCACTGCGAGGGGTCGCCCTTGCCCTTGTCCCTAGCTGGCCTCGCTGCAGGCACTTATCGGAGTCAGTTTGGTTCCATATCTATTCGCTAATTGGCCCCCAGCCACGACGAGATCTCTGCGGATTGCCAAAGTATTTATGCAAATGTGAGGAGGATGTGGGGGGAGGGGGGCATTACTCGTTTGCTGTTGCGGTTGTATGTTGTCTAGCTGCATGTTATGTAAGAAGAAGAGAAACTTATTACAGCCAAAAGGATCATTTGCAATTGAGCTTCGGCTTTGGCTGCGGCTTAGCTCGGCTCGGCTTAGCTCGGCGCGGCTCGGCTTGGCTCGTCTCATTGTTGTTTAATTTACATTTTATTGTTATGCTTTTCGCTCGGCTCTTGTTGTTGCATCACCATCATCATCAGCATCACAAGCAGCAGCAGCAGCAGCAGCAGCAGCAGCCTTAGCTCGCAGCAAGCGATTAGACGCCGCCGCCGCAGACACAGAGACGGTCGCAGCAACGGTAAAGTAGCCGCAGCAGCAGCAGCGCGAAGAGACGCGGACTAATTTGCACGCGTTGCGTGGCGCACAGCGACAGTAATTTCTTAGCATTGTTGTTGTTGCTGTTGCTGCTTATTCGCTGGCCCGCAGCGAGTCACGAGACTCACGCAGCACGATACGACGATATCATTTCATTGGAATTTTTGAAAATTGCAAGCTGATTACTTAATCAGAGCAGGAAGAGGGGGGAAGAAGGGAGTCGGGGGCTGCTAAAGAGCTGCCGGGTGCGATGACAATTGCTGCACAATGTTCTGCCTGAGCTGCTTGACAATGCGCCCAACACATTTTGCAAAGTGAAAGGCAACAACAACAAACACAAGCAACAACAAAAACAGCAACAGCAACAACAAATGTTTTTAATTAAATTATTACACATGCCTTTTTGCGCTGTTGTTGTTACCAAAGATAAATCAATGCTAGTCAAGCTGCCAAGCGAACAGACCAACAGATCGGTAAGCAGACAGGGAGAGGGAAGAGAGGGACACAGAAAGACAGACGATTGAAACAGATAGACAAACGGGGCGATAGATGGACAGATGCGAAGATAGAAAGGCAGAAAGAAAAAGAGACAGACAGACATATAAAGGGACGAACAGATAGAGAGACAGGGAGACACACAGAAAGACTGACAGACAGACAGAAGGGATGAACAGACAGCGAAGCAGAGTGACAGACAGAAAGAGAGAGGCTGACAAAGAGATGAGAAGAAAGACGAACAGACAGACAAAAATACCTAACAACAGATAGACAGACAGGGAGACAGAAATACTGACAGGAAGACGAACAGACAGGGACACAAAGTAACAGAAAAGAAGACAGACAGGGAGACGAACAGACAGAAAGACAAACAGGCAGAGAGTCGAACAGACAGAGGGACGAACAGACAGTGAGACGAACAGACAGAGAGACAGAAAGAAAGACAGACAGATTGAAAGACTTCCACAGAGTCAGAAAGACGAACAGACTGGAACATAGAAAGACAGACAGTCAGACAAGCGAACACGCAGACAGGCAGGCTAACTAAGAGACAGACAGACAGACAGACAGACAGACGCAGAGACAGCCATCGGTCCAGTGGAAAAGACACGGCATTTGCTGCTAGACGCATTACATAAAAGCGTCAAAACATAACAACAAAGATCACATAAATTCGCTTGTAAGCGAAACTCGACAACTTCCTCACACCTCCCCCTCCCCCCTCCCGCGTACAGTCCCCTTTCCTGCTCCCTCGGCTTGCACCATCCACAATGTTAACATTTGACAGAAATTATTTCTGCTTTTTTGAGCATTTTTTGCAGGTGCGCCCGTGCAGCAAGTGAACGAACGAAGCACACGGCCAAAAAAGTCTTCCTGCTTGGCCGACAGACAAACACACACAAACACACACACATACATACACACATGGGCAGACACACGCAGGGCATACACACAGATGGGTCACATACACGCGCATGGTAACTAACTAACGGTATCCGATGTTAGTGCGCTATTAAATTATCCATCGCGAGAGTCGACTTGACACACTGTCCCAGTTTCGGATTTATCGTCGTCGCTGTAATTGAGTGGCAAAATGCAATTAAAACTCGTCCATTATTGCGGCTTGCCGCGCTTGCGTTTGTGGCTTGCGTTGTCGCTTGCCGCATGCAAAGTGATGGAATTATGGCCAGGCTGAGGTAGGTGGGTGGGGCGGCTTGAGATGCCAGAGGTAGATGAGGGAAGTCCAAGTCGAGCCCATACTTTTCAGGCAAATAGACTGAGCTTAAGCTAAGCTGTAATGGGTATGAAAATACCCTGTAAATTTGATCAATACCAATTCCCAAAATATAATTGCAATTTTAAAACCAATGACTTAGGACACAAACTTGATGACGGCAAAAGACTTAAGGCACAAACTTGGTACGCAAATTACAATGAATTAGGACACAAACTTGGTAGGCTAAACGTAATAACTTAGGACACAAACTTGGTAGGCTAAACGTAATGACTTAGGAGACAAACTTGGTAGGCAAAACGTAATGACTTAGGACACAAACTTAGCACTTTGACCTTAGCAACGACATGAGCTGCAGTGCAATCGAATGACTTAAGACACGAACTTGTTAGCTGATATTTGCACCTCTCCTGGGGGAGCACCCCAAACGAATCGCTTGCCTCAAACAAGCCACATCCCCCGTCGACAATGGAGTTCACCCCGAACATTCACTTTGCTCATGCAAAATGTCAAATGTAAACTGCTTGTGTCTGTTTGTTTCTGTGTGTGTGTGTGAGTGTGAGTGTCTCTGTGTGCTTGTTTGCTTTACTGTCCGTTTGTGATTTTATTAATGGTGCTGAAAGCGGCGTTTGCTTTTATTGATTTTTGATGGTTTGGCTTTTTGTATCGAGACCATTCGATAGCCAAGAGCACAAAAACAAAAACAAAAGAGCTTTTTGGCGCAATCGCAATCGCTCAGCGGAGCACCGGCGCTCGTCTCGATTGCGCGTCACCTTGAGCCCAAACGTGGAGCCGAACAAAAGCTGCAGCCGAACAAAGCGGATACCCAAAAACGGCGGCAGCTGCCTCACGCTTCAGCTCCTCTCAAGTTCCCCTCGCTGCTCCAAATGAAATACAAATCTCTAATCTTGCGCATCCCACTCTCCCTCCATCTCTCTCTTTGCAGGGCACACTGAGTGCGGCGCTGTGCTTGGCCAGCGCTGTGGGACAGTCCGAGGCGCCGACAAAATCATCGGCCAGCGGCTACCCCAAAAAGGTGACCACCCTGAAGAAGCGACCAACCAAAACACCAAGCACAGCAGCCACACTGGCAACCACAACGAAACCGAGCAAACCACGCGTCAAAATCTCCAGCAAGACATCAGCAACAGCAGTAACGACAACAACAACAACAGCAACCACTAAGACACCCGCATTGGCGGCGTTGGTTGATGCCAGTTTCAGCAATTTGCCGGCCGACGATCTGGAGTTCATCAAGGAGCTGGACAAGCAGTTCAAGTTGCACGGCAACAAAATCAAAATCAAAGTGGAGCGCGACAATTCGACCAGCAGCAGCAGCAGCAGCGGCGGCGGCAAGAAACGCACCATCGACGGGGAGCTCGGGTCAGTGACTTCTTCTTCGACTGTGCCTGCACTGCCAGCGCACTGCGTTTGTTGCACTGTTCCAACCAGTTCGCACAGCTGCAGAGCTTTCGATTTTCGGCTACTGAGCTAGTCAGACTTGGGTGCATTGAGACAAAGCTAATAGAGAGAGCTTAGACCAGGAGCTGAAGCAGTTTGTACATTGTACACAAAGTGTTCCTAATATGCACTTAGATTGTTCATTATAGAAGGAAAACCAAGGAACCTTTAACGTATTTATATGTAATACTTCTTTAATTGAATGCAGCTTATACCTGAAGGTGTTATATCATATTGAGTTATTAACAACTTTATTGCTACCAGACTAAGGTCTTTATACATCCGGCTCATTATATCTGCAGACATGTAAACTGTAAGATCTGAAACCTTACACTTAAAGGTCTTAAAGTCCTTAGACCTTTGAGTCTTAAAGCCCTTAGACCTAAAGGCCGAGTCTTTTTCACTGGACAGATCAAGACAGTTATAATAGGCCTTTATACATCCGGTTCATTACATCTGCATACATGTAAACTGTTAGATCTAAAACCTTTTACTTATAGGTCTTAAAGGCCTTAGACCTTTGGGTCTTAAAATCCTTAGACCTTTGAGTCTTAAAACCCTTAGACCTTTAGGTCAAAAAGCCCTTTGACTTTTAGGTCTTAAAGCACTAAGTCCTTTAGGTCTTAAAGCCCTAACACCTCTAGGTCTTTACGTCCTAACACCTTTAGATCTTTAAGGTCTAGCACCTTCAGACCAATCAGTAGTTCAACTTATTTAGCTTGTGCCAAAGAATACAATATAGAATACAAACACTCAGCTTATGCAACGCATTATCTTCAACACATATGCAAACCTTCGAGCTCATTCGCTCTACATAACCGTTTCATTCGCCCGTCGCAACGTATGGTGCGAAATCACATAATAAATGTAAATTTAACGTTATTGCAACTGCATAGCGATAAGGTAGCGTGACGATTATATTAATATTCATCTTCGCGGATCGTTTCGAATCGAGTTGACAAGCTCAATGCCGCATCAAAGTCAAAAGTGAACGGGAGCAGGTTACGAACCGGAACTGACAGAAGTCTAAAGTATTTAATCATTATCCCTATCTCTATCTCCCCCTCTTCTCTCTCTCTCTCTCTATCTCGCCCTACAGCTATGGCTATGCGCACCAGGGTTACGACTACACGCCGCCCAAGTTCATGTTCTATCCCTACTCCCAGCACGATATACCCGCCACAGAGTCACCCGACATCTACACTGGCTACTCCCCTGCCGAGTATGAGCAACCGCGCGAGACCACGCAGCCACAGCAGCAGCAACAGGTGACCAGTGTGACCATCGAACCATCCTACTCATACGAACTGAAGCCACAGACCAGCTACGAGTCGCAACCCCAGTCCCACGACGCGGTGCATCCGGCGGAGCAGCCGCAAATCGATCTGCCACAGCCACCACCACAACAGCAACACGAGTCGACGGGTCCGTCTGGTGAGGATGCAGGCGCTTACCAGGAGCCAGTCATAGTGTTGCGCATACCTGGACCGGCCAAATATGCAGCGCATCTGCAGACGTTGCTCCAGCAGTATCTGGAGATACGCGCTGCGCAGTATCTACAACTGCTGCAGGAGGCCGAGCAGCGCAAGCAGCAACAACATCAGCAGCAGCAGCACCATCTGCAGCAGCAGCAGGAGGAGCAGCTGGCAGCACAGCCCTATGCCACACCAGAGCAGCACGAGCAGGCTCATTACCATCCCGACGTGAGCTATGCCCATCAGCTGGCGCCAACTCCCCCGCCAGTGCAGTACGGCCCCATTGACGATGTCTATCACACGTACAAGGGGCGCCATCAGCAGCAGCAGCAGTACGAGCAGCCTGCCCTGCCGGAGGCGTACTACACGCCCAGTGCCTACCAGCCGCAGCCGCAGCCGCAGTTCTACTACGCACAGCCGGCACAGCAGACGGCGTCGTATGAGCACGGCTATCAGCCTCATGTCTACCTGATTGCCATGGCACCACAGGATCAGTATGAGCAGCAGCACCAGCACCAACACCTGCCACAGGCACAGCAGCAGCCCATCTATGTGCCCGAGCAGGATGCACCAACGGCGCCAGCAACGGGTCACGAGTTGCCCATCACAGAGAACAATCCTCGTGCCACGCACACCAAGGTGATCTTCAATGGCGGCGGCGGCGGAGGCGGAGACTATGCTGCGCCCATGTACGAGCTGCCCTCGATACAGCAGCAGTACCATGGAGTAGCCGCAGCAGAGCAGTCGCATCAGCCGGAGAGCGCTGCGCATGTTGTGGATGCCCCCGCGCCGGATGACTATCAGCCGGTGCAGACGAGCGCCGAATCGATCTCCAGCGTCACACAGCCGCCCTACAACTACCACGCCCACGGACTGAAGATGCCACGCCAGCTGCGTCAGCAGGGCAAGCGGGCAGCCAATGCGGAGCAGGCGGCCGATCATCAGCTTCAGCAGATTCGCGAATATGTTCGGGAGAAACTGGGCGCCGAAATGGGATCAGCGGTGGAGTACAAGACGACGCAGCTGCTCGAGGGTTAGAGGAGGGGGTCCGAGCTCAATCTGAATCTATTGTTAATTTTATTGTACTTGTTGTTGTTGTTTCTGCTAAGCTTAAAGTGAAAGAGAAAGTGCTAGAGCGAGCGAGAGCGATAGATATCATTAGTATTTATTCTGTTTTGAAGTCGAGCCAGCTAGATATCTCTAGATATGACTTCAATCTTGCATTTCAAAATTTCAATCAATCATTTTTCATGCAACTCTTTCTATCGAGCGTTATCTTTTCTTCATTTATCATTTCACATTTTTATTTTCATTATTTTTTTGTTATTCTTTTTCAACATTTCGCTTACAACAACAAATTGTGTTAAATATGTGCAATAATTAGTGTGTAATGATCTGTGTGCTTTCGATTGTTTATTTTGCACAAATAAAAGAAATGAAAAATCCGACATCGGAACGTTTTCTTCAACTCTGTTTTGTGTTAAAGAAATTACAGATGAATTACGGATGAATTACAGTTTAATTACAGATGAATTACAGACGAATTACAGATAAACAAGTAAAGATTTATTGAATAACTGCAGTATTTGGTCTGACTAGATTTCAATTTAGAGGAACGGTTTAAAAGGTACCCATGCCTAAAAGTGTGTGTAGGTCAAAGCAACATAAAGATATATGTAGAGAGAGAAAGAGTCATAGAGAGGGATATATAGAGAAAGGCAGTCAAGCATTTATAAAGTAATTTATTATTTAGACTAAGACATTTATAGTAGTAAAAATCTATTAAGACCTATGTGGTGTTTATGTAGATCACTTATTGGACCATTTTTGAAGGTTAAAAGGTATAAAAAGCCTATGTTTTGAAACCCCTAAGTAAACTAAAATTTTAATGAGTTTTCTAGAACTATATTCATATTTATAAAGTTATATATCTAGGACTAGGATGAGTTGAGTAATGAGTAATGCGTTCAGTAATCGTCTTCGCTAAAAGAGCATTGAGACCTCTTCTTCCCATTCCCGTACCCTCTACATTGATCAGTTTAAATTTGATTCGCCGCCTAAAAGCATGCAACAGTTTCCGGCGCTTGTCATTGGATTTCAACAAGGAGACAAACACAAAGCCCGTTGGGCAGGCCCGCGGGCGCACTTAACACATTTCGATGCGGAACATTAATCGATCCCCCCATCCCCAATCCTCGAATCCGCAAACCGCGTCACTTATGCAATTTGCGGCGCACGGAAGTCACGCATGAAGTCAATAAACAAGCACACAATAATATCAATTCGTAGTTCGGTAATTCGATAATCATGCAGTGCTACTCATTTGAATTTCATCGGTGTTAAACGTTGCCGATTTTCAAATACCGCAGAGAAAAGATCCCGAAATTAAAAAGAAGTTAAACACGAAACCCATGAAACGACTACGTGTACGCAGGGAAAAAGCAATAACAACAACAATAACAACAGTAACTAACTCAAAAAAAGCAAATCACGCAAACTTGTACAGGAAAACTCGGCAAGGTGAAACGAAACGCAATTAACGTACAAATCGAATCCGACTCCGAAATTCAGCTTTATCTCGCATCCTATTCGGCATCGGTTGCACTGGTTTGCAAAGTCATTGGCATTTCCCAAAGGGGATAAATCAGTCAAGTTAATTCAGTTCATTAAGTAGACAAATCTTCCGGAAAACTTCCGAATTTAGTTGGTTCATAATGATGAGTAATCCTAAAGTTGAGACATAGAAGAAGGTACTGCTTGAAATGTAGAATGATAGTTGGAATTGGTCGAATCTTTTATGCGTTCCGAAGGTAGCAGAGATTCCGTCAAGTAATGCAGTCTTAGAGGGAACTTAGCTGGATTAGATTTCTGTTTCTTTTCTCTCAGTTAAGTTCCCAGGAACTTTATCAGCAAGGCGCTGTTTTTTATACTTTTGGTCACGTCCTCCGCCCCGCAAATCCATAAAAAGAGACTTTGAAGCCTAATTTAAATGCTAGAAAGTTCATCTTAAACTATAAAAGCAACTACCCAAATGAATTTATATCAATTTAAGACGATCATGACTGATCTATATAAAATTATAACAATTTGTAGGGGTAAAACCCGAGAAGAGACTTCACTGTTCATTCTTGTCTGAGAAACTTCCCCTTGAACATCCTGCTGTACATCACCCCCCCGCTTCATCTTCTGCCCCAGTTCCGAGAGCATTTTACACAACTTTCACCTAGTTTGTGGCGCATTTCGTGCTGCCCGCTTAGCCTGTTGCCACATCGTTTAAACGGACTTGCATAAGGCGGCAATATGCAAGCGAAAACAATTAGCATAATCAGCTACGGTAAATTGTGCCAATTTCAATAATATTTCCCATTGAAATGCGGCAGTGGCAGACCGCGCGCGTCTGCCACACGTATGGAAATTATGAGCGGCAACTTGCAACGCGAGGCGGAAACGAGAGCGTCACTTCCAGCTATAGATCAGATCTGAATTGCCTGTGATTGAGATATGGCATATATTGTATGATACTGATGTGTGAATCTCTGCTCTGCTTGCCAAGATTGACAAGGAAAGTTTTGCCAGCCCGCTTGGACAGTGTTGTCACGCGTCTCGCTGGGCTGGGTGGCTGGGCAGCTGGCCAAGACCGCGCCCGAGCTGACCAGGCGGGCTAAGGAACATGCACATAACTTTCGATTGGCAACGCGGCCACTTAACCAGCTAATTTAGCCATTTAACGGCGACACTTTTGTGACGCGAGGAAGGCACGAGAAAAGGGGGAGAGAGGATAGATAGAGTGCGGGGGGAGGGGATGGAGGCCCATCAAAATGTACAATGATCTAAATGTTGGCATAACAATGGACCCATAAAACACGGCTAACAGCAGCAACAGCAACAACAACAACGACAACGGCAACAAATTAATAACTAAAACGTAACATTTGCCAACATTGTCCAAGCGTTGCAAACGGATTCGTTGCACAGTGGAAGAAAGTGCTCGAAAATCTAGTACAATGTTCAATAGCAAATTGTGCTCCATGTGTGCTGCAATTTTAACTGCCTATCTTCACACATTTGCCTCACTGTGCACAGTGTTTGGTCGTTGCCGCCGTTGTTGTTGCTGTTGTTGCTTTTCAAGTTGCAGTTGCTTTTGTTGTTGTTGTTGTTGTTGGCTTTGGCCATATAACGCGCATGCATTGAATCCACGTATTCGCATTGGCAAGGTTGTTGATCTTCACATACGGCATGCCCAAGCCCAGGTATGCTCCCCCCTCTCTACGCCTAATCCCCTCATCCTCCTACGTCTGCCTTTCCGCTTCCCCAGTTGCTGTTTTTATTGCACTCTATAATTGTTCAAATTGGGTGAAAAGCGTAGCAGGCGTGCCAGATCATTTAAGCTTTATAAAATACGGGAGTTATAGATTCTTGTGCGGCATGATTATGAGTTGAAACGATCTGCAATGCATAGATATTCCATATATATACTATATGCACATATATTTGATATATCTGTACTTATAACAACTTACTGATCCTAGCTACTCAAAACTCCATATGGTAGAAGAATCTTTTAACTTAGCATCAATCTAAAGTACATATAATAGTGAGAAGCATAAATCTCAGTCAGATTGTCTGTATGAATACCTATAACTGAAAGACTATAAGAGCTAGGATTGCCAAATCTGAATATAATATGTCTTTTGTTTTCACGCAGCAAAAGTATTTAAGCACTTTAGCCATGCCTCCATACGCCTCCATAAATCGATAATAAGTCAATTGCAACTGTAATTTGAAAGTAAGAACTTCAATTTTTAGTGTTTATAATAATTATCATAATTCAAAAACCTGTATAAAGTTGATAACAATCCGATAGAAAACATAGAAGTAATTTAAAAAATAATTTAATTAAACGAAAAGTTAAATCTTTTGCCAATGGGTATACCCCAATCGAGTACTCCGATGTTTGTATTCATTACTTGTTTTTCTGCAATTTATCGCACTTTGGTAAATCACTTTTATCATAGTTAACTCTCTTAAATAACTGCGTCAGAATCATCCATATAATTATGAGAAATGAAATAAAATAAAACTTATGCACAGTCTGTGCATGGAGCGAGTGAACCCAGTTCACCTTACAGCGATAAGAGAGCGTAAGAAATTAATTAGCCAGCTTATTTATATTGGTCTGCAATCGAAATTGAAATCTTATTTCATTTTCTTTATAATTCCATTCGTGAAGAAATTTTCGCCCGTCAAGTTTGCGGTGAAGTGTGCTCTCTGTCTGAGTCTGACTCGGAGTCGGAGTCAGAGTCGAAGATAAAGCTGGGATCGTAAATTGTGCGCAGCTCTCATACCGCCCATACCGACCACGTTCCCTGCCCCGCACTCTCCACCAGCTAATTACTATGCACTTAGTCAGTGGCCATGAAGTAACTGAAACCTTAAAGCGCATCTAGATGAAAATGCTGCACAGCAAAAACTCTCATTGCTGTGGTTGCAGTGCTCACTGTGGCTACAGAGAGGGGGAGAGAGAAAGAGGGGGAAGAGAGGGAGAGTGTGAGAGAGAGGAGGGTAGATGATCTGCAAGAGGGTCTCGCAGAGATTGAAGAACAGTGCAGGCCAAGCAGGCATAGCTGACCATTCTAGCTAGAGATGAGTATCTCTCCTAAACACTCTGGCTATACCCATTAGACAAATTACAGTGGGGTGGCTGCATTGCAATCACATTGTGTGATGACAGGCATTCATTGAACTGCATTTTCACTGTGAATTTATGGCTTGGTTTAATTGGCCTTAGCAAAACGAGGAGTTGACGCGTGAAACCTGTCGATAACTAAGTATTTGACAATTGATTTATGTGTGAGACAGCATACGACATACGTGTCGTATACGTTACGGCTCATTATTGGGCTGCCTGAACTTATCACGCATACGCAGTGCTCTTAATGACCGTTACAATTTGAATGTCCAGCGTTGAAGTTGCCGCCACAATGCGCCGTTGCACCGTTGCACCTCGAAAGCGAATGTCTCCGTAACAGCACATCGTTCTCCCATCCCCCTTCCTCCCCCTCTCTCTCTCTCTCTCTCTTTCTCTCTCTTGCGCACACTCTCTTTGCCTGCGATGCGCACAATTCGCCAGTTTTCTTTTGCACTGCACATTCGCATAAATTTTCCGCTGCACCGGCAGCTGCATCGTTATAAAAGCCTCGTCGCGCCAGCACGCCGCTAACAATTCACATCCAGTTACAGACGCGACATGATCCGAGCCATGCAAACGCGTCTGCGATCCGCCAGCAGCAGGCCCAGCCCCGCCAGCTACCTGCGCCTACGTGGGCTCTGCCTCGTCGCGTCCCTGCTAATCGTAAGTAGTGCCACAGAACCAGGAGAGGTTCCCTCTCGGCCAAGGATCATTCTCAACTCGCGCTTCACTTTTTTTTTACTGTGTGTGTTTTCCGCGTTGATGTGTCTGTGTGTGTGTGCGAAATGATATATCCTCCGAATGAACTGGAAAATGTGCATAAAAAACTACATAATTCAAATATGTTTTAAAAGTTAAAGCACTCCAAAGATAACGAACAATCTTTTGATAAGAAAAAATGTAGAAAACATCTACCGAATGTTAAAAATGTTCTTGAGATGAAATTTTAAATAGAAAAACCTCATTTAAAGCAAACTTTCGACAGTTTTTTTTTTTACTAAAACTTTTGAGATATATTTTAAAAGGGAACACGTAATTCTCTCAGGACATAAAGCAGAAACGTTTCACCTTTATAATATCTATTCATTCTTAGTCAGAAATAGGATTCGCTATAAGATAAAGACATTAAAATGTAAAATACGTAATTTGTGAATTGCTTTGAGATAGTTTTCAAGTAGCTGAGTTGCAGTAAGATATATAAATATAGAGGTATCGAGATCGAGTATTGGTATCGAGTAGCTGATCCCAATCAGTTTTACACAATTTTTTATACTTCGTTCTGTAAAAGGATTTTCTTCAGTCTGCTTAAAAGCTAAAGAACAGAAGTTTCTTCTTCCCAAATTTTGTATATAAAATTTTTAAATATCATATTATGTAGGGACATATAATTGCTATACTTAACTTAGGCTTCATCAGACTTCAAACCAAGCAAAGAGCATCTCAGAGTCTGCAGCATCTCAGCTCTCAATGTCAATTGAAAGTAACGAATTAAAAGCGCGTGAATCGCAGATCTGTTGCGCTATTAATTGAAGTCTATCTAGATTATCTTTTGGGCGATGGCTCCAGATATCACTGGCGTCGTGGAGCGTGCTGTGCCCAGCTCAGCTCAGCTGGAGTTTGAGCTTGAGCTTGAGCTTCAGCTTTCATAATCGGACAAGTTCAATTACAGCCAAATTGCGTGTTCGAAACATTTCATGTTGAGATTGTTCAGATCCTCCACCCCGCCTCCGTCTCCGTCTCCACTTGCCACTCTGTGTTTGCTTTTGGGGCCAATAAACTTGCAGCGGACGCAGAGCAGCAGCGCTAGTCAATCATCAGAAATTGCAAGTGCCGGCACCAACTGCAGGTGAAGGCGAAGGCGAAGGCGGCGAGAGAGGCAGAGGCGGAGGCGTGGCATCTGGCAATTGGCCCGCTCGAGTCGGGTGCCCCGTCGAAAGCGAAAGCGAATTGGTTAACTTTAATTACCTTAATTACAACATAAAGCATTTCTATCTGAGTATTTGTAATATATATCTATATAAGTATATGATACATATATCAGAGATATTCAATATATGTATAGTTAGGGTTCATGTATAGGTTGTACAAGAGTAATAAGTGGAAGGAGGGCGTGTCTTACTCTGAAAAGTATGTATATATTCTTTATTGGAATGAACAGTCGAGTCGACTTAGCTATGTATGTACGTCTGACCACCCGTCTGCCTTCCGGTCTGTTCGCCTGTCTGATTGTGGTCTGCATGTCTATCTATCTGTTTGTCTGCCTGTCTATCTGTAGTGTGTCCGTCTGTCTTTCCGCTTGTCTGTATGAACGTAAAGACTCACCACTTGTAACTAAAGATTTGGTATTAACGTATCTAGCTGTTTTGAACAGCGCACTTACCTTTCATATTATTTATTAATATATATATTAATATTTTGGATGTTACACCTTCTCAATCTCTTATTAAGTGAAATATTTAAGTTATAAATTTAATGTATAACTACTATGCACCTACAAACCTTCAATGCCATCGGTTAGAATATAAAGCAGTTATGCAAATTAAAGTTCTCTCTAGTTCTTAACAACTCTGTTGTCTGTCTGCCTCTTTCTCTCTCTCCCTCTTTGTTCCTTTAACATCCTCCATCTCTCTTCCTTTCTTTTATTATCTCTCTTGCTCCCTCTCTTTCTCCCTCTCTACGTATGTACTAACTCTCGTCTCTCTCTCTCTCCCTGCTACTTAATTCTCGCTTCATTTACAGCTCACAACGCAGCTGACGCTCTGCTTGGCGCAGTCACAGCCCCGCATGGGGCCACGTCGAGCCGCTGCTTCAAAGACAACTGTGGAAGAGACCAGCGAGCGGGCACACGTGCCTGATCAGCTGGCACTGGCTGCGAGTCGTGGGGAGGGCCAAGGTGGCCAGACTGGGCGAGCATTTCAGCGTCGCGGCTCGTTGATGCACACCAGAACGAAGGATCCTTCGCCAGGTGAGTGAGTGATCTAAAGAGTGCGCAGCTTCTCGTTAAGCTTACCGAGCTTGCAAGTAACTGTTAAGCTAAGTCAGTTTTAGGCTCCCTTAGGCAGCACGAAACTTTGGTAAAATAAAGCCTTTAACCTTTTTAGGAGTGAAACAAAACTATTGTAGATCAGTTAAACTTAATGCTCTTAAACTTGATAGTTAATGCAGAAATGAACTTTGCACAGCTTTAGGTTCTACTTATCCAAGGAAAGCATAAAAAACTAAAGCTTGATCAGTTAAACTAAAGCTTATAAGCGACTCCAACTGTCCAAAGCTCCGACTAAAAGCTATATGCAAAAACTTAATGAAAGCTGAAAGTTTCTTTCTGCTGCTAAACTTTCGACTGCCACTGTACGCTCTCTCTACTCACCTCTCTGTTTCACCCTCTCTCTCTCCCTTAGACTACAGCTACGGCCAGCTGGAGCTGAACCTGATCCGACCCGAGCACGAGACTTCTTCACTGTCGCCTCACGGCAAACTGGGCACCTACTACGGCCTCAGCACGACCGTCGAGTCTGCAGTGGCGGACGGCAATCACGAGAAGGCCATCAGCGTCAGCGCACTGGAGGACTCCGAGACGGCGGCCGAGTATGTAGCCAATGCCATGAAGATGGCTTACGGCGGAGCAGCTGGTGCAGGATCAGGAGGAAGCACGCGGCACAAGGAGCAGCCCAAGCCGCAGTCACAGCGCAGCGCCGGCACTAGTTCCAGTGCCGTTGCCAGTTCCAGTTCCAGCTCTGCCAGTCGCTACAATGATTACAAGCTGGAACAGGAACAGGCCAAGCACCTGAAGGCACAGGCGCAGGAGCGGGCGCAGGCAGCGCTGCTGGAGGCACAAATGCAGGCGGCGCTGCAGGCGCAGCTGGTGGAGCAGCAGGCGCTGCTGTTGGCGGAGCAGCAGCAACAACAACAGTTGCAGCAACAGCAGATGCAACAGCAGCAGCAGCAACAATTGCAACAGCAACAGCAGCAGCAGCAACAGCTGCAACAGCAGCAACAACAACTGCAACAACAGCACCAGCAACACCAGCAGCAACAGCAGCAATCACAACATCATCAACAACACTCGGCTGATGTCGTCGCTCCGGCGCCCGTCTACGAGAAGGAGTCGGTGCCGCGCAGCTACGAGATCTACGAGGCGCCTCAGGCAGCGCAATCAGCTCAGTCACCTCAATCTGCTGGAGCAGGAGCAGCAGCCGCTACAGGAGCTGGTGACATCGAACGTCTCTATCGCACCAAGTACCCGAACTACTCATCACACTCCTCGCACTCATCGCATCTGTATCGCAACCTCGAGGCCGATGCGGAGGAGAAGGTGCGTGTCTCCGCCTCTACGGAGATACCCAAGGCGGAGATAATGAAGCAGATCGAGAAATCGGTTATCAAATACATGCGCGAACTAGAGGCGGAGGGCAAGATCATAACCACCCCCCAGGAGCTGGCTGGCCCGCCTGCCACAAAGACCTACTACAAGCTGCTCTCCAACACGGGTGGCATCGCTGGCGAGGAGAAGCGCTACAGCGGCAGCACAGTGCGTCCCAGGTACAAGGAGGCGCCCTCGTCGAGTGAACGCGGCGCACTGCGACCGCAGCAGTACCAATCCCAATCCCAGTCGCAGCCACAGTCACAGCTGCAGTACCAGTCGCAGTCGCAGTCTCAGTCGCATTCCTCCTCCCAGTCGCATCATCAACTGAACAAACCTACGAACGGCAAGCCACAACGCTATCAATCCGAGACAGAGACCGCCTACCAAGCGCCCGATCTGCCTGCCGATGCACTGGCTCCCAATGTCGAGTTCATCTACAAGATCAAGACACGAGCACCGCTGCAAACGGCCACCGTGAAGACGGTATCGAAGCCATACACGCTGCCCCTGAAGAGCAGCGCCGAGCACTTCGATCACGGCGCAGCACTCAAGAACATCGAGGAGTTCGATCTATCGCATGTGGTGACGCAGCCGGAGCGTGAACAGGAGCCGCAGCAACAGCAGCAGCAGCACGTGATCAGTAAGCCGCAGAAACTGTACTTCAACTCGGAGATCTACCACGATATCAACTCGTTGCCGTACAAGCCGGAGAAGCTGCGCGTGGCCAGTCAGCTGCATACACTGCCTTCGATGTCATCGGAGACTTATCGCCACAAGCTGAAGAGCAGCAATAGCGGCAGCAGCGGCAGCTCCGAGATGCATCCAGACTACAAAGGCTACTCGGGCTACTTCGCGGAGCCGAGCAGCAGTCTGGAGCTGTTGGACAAGCAGCCACTGTCCGCTGGCAGCAGCTTGCTGGACAGCAGCGAGGCCAGCGAGGAGGGAGGCTATCCGGGAGGCTTGCCCTATCAGTATGTGCTCAAGAAGGAGCCGCTGTCCAGCAAGTACGAAGAGGAGCGCGACAACTGGGAGCAGTCCATGCGGCTGGCGCATGCCAAGCCCGCTACGGGAGCAGGAGGTGGAGGAGGACCCTACAAAGCAGCCGTGGCATCCGCAGCGGCGGCAAATCCCAGCCTCGACTACGATAGCTACAGTCCCAAGTTCAATAACAATCCCGAGGGCTATGGCTATCAACACACCTACAAGACCAGGAACCCCAATGGGCAGCCTATAAAGCGTGGCAAACGTGGCGGAGCTGCGCCTCCTGGCGGCGCTCTGCAGCCCGGCAAGAAACTGCTACGCACCAGCGGCGGCAAGCTGATCAAGGATCTGGAGGCCAATCTGGCGCTGCGACCACCGCCGCCCAAGAAATAGTCCATTCCCAACTAGTTTATTATATGCGAAATTTTGTTAACTCCAAAATCTTGTGTTATTTTTTCTGTTTTTTTTTCTTAGTCATTTAATTGAATTATTTATTTGCGTTAAGAGTCCATGGCGACATGGATTCCAGCTGGGCCTGAGCTGGAAGGGCAGCGAGTCCAGGTGGCCAGGTGGAAAAGTAACGCTAGAGAAATACCAACAATAAACGAAATTCATGAAAATTAAAAAAACAGAATTTGTCCGATTTCAAATACTTGTGGAGAATTGAAGGGGACAACTTTCATATAGGGCATAGGTGCGATAGGAAGAATCTATTCATATTATTGAAATGTATTCATATATATCAGGGGGTTATATATGACATCAACAACCCCGTTATGTATATGATATATATTTCATTAATATGATATGATAATATTGTTAAAATTATCAGTTTTTGATAAGATTTTACAAGCATATTGCTTATATAGAATAATACCGATAAAAGAAGTTTATTGCTGATAGGTTCTATAACAGTTATGTGATATATGGTTCCAATTTAACTCGTTCCTACATATTTCTTATATATAAGAAGCTTCTGCAATAAGTTTCATCATGACATATCAAAAACTGGGAGAGGAATAGACGAAATAATTCAACATCACTCTTGATGTTGGTCGAGAATACATAACATATGCCTTGGCCTAACGAAATTGAGTTGGGAAAGCCCTACGTGATCAGATAATATGCATATAACTCCGAGCCCCGATTGCACCAAAGCCCTTATATCCACGCAACTGTCCTATATTAAAATCTATATCTTATGTGGTCAAACAGATTTCCCTTCATTGATAACAAAAGAGAAATTTTGAAAACTCTAAGAGTTATTGCCAAAGTGAAGTGAAACATTTGCCGATCCGTGTTCAATAATACTCTGGGCGAAACTTTATTTCACATTGATGAGAAAAAAATAATGAAAGTCTTATCAATATATTATACATACATATACATATATATGGTATAGGGATGTGTGTCTGTGATGATAAACATTAAACATTATTTGGCAAAACGGGAGCTGATTAAAGGGGGCTCAAATTGGAACTAGGATGTAGGCGTGGTTTCGCAATGCTACGCCCACTCTACACGGTTCTACTCATGGTGCGAATAGTGCTCATAGTGCTCGGAATGATGCACTGGTTCCTCGTAGTGTCCATGCTCGTGCAGATGCGATTCGCTGTGATTCTCCAGCACGAGTCCATGGTTGTGATTGTGCTCGCTCTTGGGATGCAATATCTTCAGCTTCTGCTTGGTGCCGCCAATTTCGATGGGCTTCTTCACCAGATGCTGATCCTCCTTCTTGATGTACACGGGCACGGCGTGGTAATGATGAAACTTGACACTCTGATGCGACGTTGCGTGCTTGTGATCCACCTCGTGATGCACCTCGGTCTCCTCATGATCCGGCTCGTATTTGGCGTGCTCCTCGTGCTCGTATTCGTGGATTTTCAGTGCGCTCGCAGCAACGACAAACAGCGCCAGGCACGGCAGCTTAGGGAGAGGGCGGGAAGAAACACAAAAGGATAAACAGAAAAAAAATAAATAAATCAATTCACAATTTGTAAAAACATTTTCCTTATAAGGATTCCATAAGGATGTAGCATGTATCAAATATTATTATAATATTCAGAGCTTTGGATCGAGCTAGATATATATTATTATAATACTCTGCTAGAGCGTATCCTTGGCTTATCCTTTTACTTGGTTAATGTTTTATTTGATTTTCATTGTCGCTTTTCTTTTGCTTACAACAAACTTCAGCATTTTGTTTTGGTTTCGCGTTCAATGCACAACACAAACACGAAAAAAATATATATGCAAATTAAAAACTTGAATCTCCTTTTATATACACTATATATAGATCGGGTTTGTTATCCTTCTCTTGTTTTGGTTGTGAACTCCTTGACGTTGTCGCACCGAATGTGGCTCAGCGTTTGGGACCAGATTCGATTTATACCCGAAAAACGATGACGGCACGCCGAAGCGCAAGTGAAATGTGCAACACGATCAACGGCAGCAACAGCAACAGCAGCAACAACAACAACAGCAGTTGAGCAAGCGCGGCAACGAACTTCAAAACGGGCAACAAATGCAACAACAGCGAGAAACGAAATCCAAATCGAAGGCGAAGTCGCAGTCGAAGTCGATGTCGTTAGCATCGTATGCCCAGTTGTCGCCAGGTCTATTGTAGTTGTTGCTGTTGGTGTTGCTGCACGCACACACACATGCGTGCGAAAGTCGTACAATTAAAAGAAATTATTACGTATACGCAGCAGTCACCTGCGGCACGACAAGGCACGGCACGGCAGGCGTTTGCATTAGAAACTTGTTGTGTGGCAGCCACAGCGGCGGCAGAGGCAATGGCAGCAGCAGCGGCAGCGGCAGCGCAGCTTGCAGGCGGGTTAACCACCGCCGACACAGTCCGCAGCAGCATTAACCGGTCGAGTGGCGCACAAAAATGCTCAGCAAGTGCAAGGTAATTGAGCAAAAAAACACACACAATATATGTATTATACGATGCCATACATAAGATATACATATATGCATATATATAAATTTATAACGGCACTTTCGGTAAACAAAACAAACAAGCGAAATAAAATATTTGTAAATTGGCGCACTTTAGTTTTGTTTGTCAATCACACTAATTGGCCCGCAAAAGTGACATCAATATCGCAGGCAAAGACACTAATCGTATGTATATCGAGAAAACATTCACATTGGGGGCTTTCCCTCTGCAGATCTTCCTGTTCGCTTGCAGTTAGTTGTTGTTGTCGTTGCTGATTGTTGTTGCATGTGCATAGCGTGTTCTCTGCCTTGCAATCGCTTCGATAACAATCGATTGTTGCACTTTTTTCGCTTCCTTGTTCATTTATCGAACCGCGCCCAAGAAAATGTAAATGTGAAATTTCTGACTGCATCAGAAATTGTTGCATGTCTGATGGATTGACAGGGCTAATTATGATGAAGGGTTGTGGCAACACATCACAGCTTGCAACGTGCTGCAACATGCAACATCCAGGGCTTGGCAGTGAAAGGCACTGGGCTCACGAAATTGATTGATGGATGGAGTGAGTGTATTTCAACTAACTAAGTACTGCGTACTTTCCCAATCTTCTGGCCAACACACATCTCGCATTGGAGGGGTCGATTCGTTCGTACGGTTGTTTTCCTTGTGCTCCAATTACAATTTAAATGCGCATTAAATCGAAAATCGAAAAAAAACGATTGTAATTAAAATGCAGCACGATTAGATAATCATGCAGTGAATGGTGCGGTTTGGCTCAGGAAGCAGCTCAAAATTGCGAAAATTTCCAAAAATCAAATTGTCGATTTGAGACGAACTTTGAAGCCGCTTTAAAAGTATAAACCGCCTGCCAAATGTTGTACCTGCT
This sequence comes from Zaprionus indianus, assembly GCA_018904595.1. NCBI lineage: Eukaryota > Metazoa > Arthropoda > Insecta > Diptera > Drosophilidae > Zaprionus > Zaprionus indianus. Next base: position 3,914,791 of record JAEIHA010000344.1, read on the forward strand.
TTATTGTTGTCTCCCCAGGTTACTGTTGTTGTTGCTGCTGCTGCTTGTGGCTCTGCAGCTGCTGTTGTTTTAGTTGTTGTTGTTATTGTGTTATTGTAGTGCACTTAATGTGCAATCCAATTGCATATCATTGGGTTAGTATGCTTCCAACAGTAGGCAGCAACAACAACAACAAACAAACAAACAACAAACATCACATATTGTATGCAAAAGTAAAAGTTAACTACATGCTCCATACTTTCCCATATAGTGACGTCGAATATTTTGCATAACAAGCCGTTGCCTGTTGCTGAAATATGCGCCTGCTACACAAACAAAAACAAAAGCAACAATAACAAGAAAAGCGATTTAATTAATAATTTGATAAACGATAAGCCGTTTACATAACAACAGGCCTCTTCCCATGCGGCAGGAAGTGCCTGATACATGGGTTTGGCGCACAATTTGAATTAAATCTGCTAATAACCGGTGCTCATGAAGCTGTCACCTGTTTTTCATGCAATTGATTAATCGATAACGAAATCGGTCAGCTTACCTAAGTCTGTTGTAGTAGTCTGGCATAACTTTGTTTCGTAAAGTACATTAGTAGAAGGGTATAATAACTTTATGCCAACCGAGCAGCAGCCGAGTCGACAAACCATGAGCCTCAGTCCTCTTTCATCATCTCGAGGACTATTAAAGCAAGGACTACCATTTTAAATGACAATATGTCTACTTCTTACTCGTACATTCTATAATTTTTGTTTTAGAATTTTACCACGCACCCTTCTGTCCCGATTATATTCAATTGATTACTGACTTCTAAGAGTTATCCAATAAGGTACGAAGGTCGTTTGATAAGTCCGTGACTTTTTGTATTTGCCGCGCACCTGTTCTAAATACAACACTGCTTCTATCAGCAGTTATCGATTAACAGCTGACTGTAAAATTTTGAGAAAGCTGCGTTTTTTGGTTTGCGTTTTATAGGCATTGAAAGCAGACGATCTCGTGAATTTTAACGAAAATGGAAAAAAGTGAATTTCGTGTCAGCATGGCAAAATTTCATAAATTGGGCTACGAACTGCTACCCCATCCAGCATATTCTCCAGATTTAGCCCCCTGTGACTATTTTTTGTTTCCAAACATGAAGAAATGGCTCGGCGGTAAGAGATTCGGGTCATCACAGAAACAAACGACTATTTTGAGGGCCTTGAGAAAACCTATTATTTGGAAGGAATAAAAAAATTGGAAAAACGCTGGACTAAATGTATAGAGCTAAAAGGAGATTATGTTGAGAAATAAAACGCTTCTTTGACGAAAAAAATATATTTTATTCAAAAAGTCACGGACTTATCAAACGACCCTCGTACATTACTGTCTGATATTATTATATAGTAAATAGTTAATAATATAAATAGTTAATTTTGAATAATAATATAAATATGCAAAACATTCCAAAAGAATTAATTCATAATTAAAAAGTTGCCGAATTGCTCCAATTGGGTATCCTACTCATAAAAGACACAGAAGTTGTTTTTGTCCACAAAGCCGTATTGCATGAAAAACAACGAAACCAATTCAACTGTGGCTGGTTTTTCGTAGACAAAAACAAAGAAATAAAAATTGCAAATTTCAAAAGCAAACTGGAAATAATCACAGCTGATTAACAATGAGACCATAGTCATGCAAAGACCAAAATGTGTTAAGTAAACGTTTCAATACTTGGTCACACCGGTCACTTTGGCCGCCAAATTGTATTTCAAACGAGACTTATTGTAGACTGTATTGCGAAAACCAACCGAGACATTTAAAAAAAATGGTTTTAATATTTTCGTCTTATTTCTTTGTGTTCTATGTGAATCAAACCAGAAAATAGAAGTCTCACCTAGTTTATCGACATTCACATCTATTTGTTACCATCAACAACATTTGGCCCCATTTAAACACGCGTTTTTACTCATATATCATAATAGTTTAGTATCTTAGGAATTAAGTAATTATGAATAACACAAAATTCAATATACTCGATCAATTGCAACGATGAAAATTGTCTGGCAACGCCAAATAGCCAGGGCTGCAAAACAATGCTTGGCGCGTTCATTTTAATAACTCTTAACACTCTAAAGCGTTTTATAAGCACTTATTACTAGAAAACAAAAACAACTTATCACAATAGTGTATTAAATATAAAAATTGTTCTATGTAGAATGCTACAGAGGCATTAGGTCGGCCAAGGATTCGGCGATTGTGCTATCACGGAAGCGTCCGATACGGAGCGCATAGGAGATCACATGTGCCACATAGCTCTGCTCGTGCACGCCGTGGAACAGGTGAGACATGGCACCTGTAATTGAAGGAGAACATGAATATACATATATACATATATCTATTTGCATGTCTGACTTACCACGCGCATGTAACGTCACATCGGAGCCGCCGTGCAGATTCTCATTCGTATTGATTGCCGCCTGCTGTTCGTACTCCCAATCTGTTGTATCCTCCAGTGCAGGATTTTGTCGCTGCAGCCGCTCGGGATCCACCTGGAATCCCTTGTAGCTGGTGCCGTATGTGAGTGTGGTGTATGGCGTCTCTTCTGTCTTGGAATTGCCCGCCATACCCAAAATATCAGCGCCTCGCTCCGGATGCCCATTGATGGTCAAAGTGTGTGAATGGTCTGCGGTGACAATTAGCAGCGTCTCGTCCAGCTGATCCCTGCAAAAGAAGAAAGAAAACTGAGCACAATGCACACTGGAAATCAATGATTTCTGGTCTTACTTTGCCTTGAGATGCGCTTGCACGGCTTGTACTGCCTCATCGAGGGCCACCACCTCGTTCAGAGCCTTTCGTGCAGTGCCCCGATGATGCGCCTGATCTATCATGCCCGCCTCGACGACCAACAGATAACCTTTATCACTGTTACCCAGCACTTCGAGCGCCTTGAGGGTCATGTTCGTCAGGGACGGCATGCCGGCATCGCTGTGATTCCGCTCGTGATCGTACATGAGATGCCCGTTGGCGAAGATGCCCAGCACATAGTCAAGATTCTCGGTGTCCAGTTTATTCAGCTGACCATTGTTTTGTACAACAGCATGTGAGACACCCTGTCTAGCTTTAAATTGTTTCCAATCTTCAATTAAATTGCGTCCATCTGAGGAGTGACCTGCCCAGGTGTCCAATGGATCTTCGACTGTGCCGGTAACATTGGAGACAAGCATCTGACGACCGCCGCCCATGATGACCTGTAAGGTAAGCGATTTCATTAAGGTGTTTCTACTTTCCTGATCACTCTACTCACATTGATTTGCTGTCCCGTCGACAGCTCCACCAGCTGGCGTGCTATGTCAAGGCAACCCTCCTTTTTGGCATCAGCCGGCAAGGTGCCATCGGACTCCCAACGACGATCGGCCACGTGAGCGTACAATGCGGCAGGCGTGGCATGTGTAACACGTGTCGTCGTCACAAAACCAGTCCGCATGCCATCAACCTGTGCCCAGTTGAGTATAGTCTGCACATGATTGACCCCATTAAGGGAGGCACTGCAATTTCCCAGTGGCACATTGGCATCGACGCCGCCCGTTTCGTAGTTGACTTTGACGCCACCGAAGAGCGCCGTCGCTGTGGAGAACGAGTCGGGCACCTGCTTGTCCGCACAGTATGTCTTCAACAGACCCATGTGCGGAAAGCGTTCCCAGCTGAGCAGACCCTCCTCCTTGTAGCGATAGATGCGTGCCGCTGTCACCGTATTTGGACCCATGCCGTCGCCCACAAAGAGGATCACATTTTTGGCCCTTCGACGGTTGAGCTCGCGATTCAGAGCTACCTTAAGCTCTGCAATGCCACGATCGTACCACTCCTGCTGCGCCTTGGGCAGCTTGACGTGCCAATACGATGCGGTCTCCATGTCACTCACATCGCCAGCAAACTCGTAGTGCACCAGGAAGCCAATGCACATGGCTATCATAAGCACTGAGGAAAAGGTGACCGCAATGATGAACACCTTCGATTTGAACACATTTTTCTGCTGCTGATCCTGTTGCTGATCGGATGACAGGTGTTTGGTCCTTGGTGTGCCACCGTTTGAGGCGGCGAAATTATGACTCGAGTCCAGGCTGTCCAGCTGCACCTCAATCAGACCCACATCGGCCAGTTTGGTGCTATCCGTGGCCGTGGATGACATTGCGCTAGATCGAAGTAATTACGACTACGGCTATAGCTCGAGCGATCTATGAAAGAAACCGAGGTGAGATTAATAGTACTCATATGTATATGTATATGACACATGCAGCAATCTCAGAGTTTGTCTTCCACAGATAAGATTTCCCTCCCCCTAAGCTCTTTCCAAGAACAATTGGCAGACGCTCGAGGCAGTGAAGCAGCTTTTAAATAGCCAAATCGCAATTAGATTACACTGCACTACACGTCATCGACATCAATTACCGAGTGGACACAGGTACACAGCTATCCTCGCCCCGCAACCAGTTGACCCGCCTCCACTTCAGTTCCCTCTCTTCTAAAGTGCTTCCACTACAGGGCCGTGTGCTTTTGTAGTGTGTGCGCGTCTGCCATATTGGTTGACATTTTCAATAATACCCTGGGAGTCGAGTATATCACTTTGATGATGCAGTATGTCACCTTGTCATCTTGTCTACTCTATATATACTATGATATCAATGTAACACTCTCGATACGTCCCTTATTGCCATCATATTTTTCAGAATACGAACTATCTCCTTTAAAGACACTATTTCTCTTTAACCTTAAGAACTGAAAATAAAACTAGACGAGTATAGCATTTATCAGCTCATATAGTTACTTAATTGTATATCAGTTTTCAGTCTATATCCATTTATATGAAATAGTAGTTCCATTTAAATTCAATATGTAAAACTAAACTCAAATAGGAAACTTTTTGGGAAAGTTTTCACGATGGCATCATTTGACAAATTGCCAAAAGAAATTGATTTGCTCCGTCTCGTAAATATGACATTGGGCTTTGTCGTAAATCAGACACATACTGCGGGGATTCGTGGACATGAACGGCATCAACGTCGTCGACCAGTCGCTACCAAACCCGACCACTGATACCTTTCGTCTTGAGGGTGGTGGTAGTAATTGCCCGCATCGCGATAAGCGCAATTGCGAGGAGTAAAGGTAGAGAGAACCATAATAATAACATTGTGCTATTTACGACCACTTCAATTTGGGTACGTTGAGACAGAGGTGTACACGTAAGTCCCAGTTCTAATATTTATAATCTGTCGCTGAGCCAGTTGAGCGCGCGATGCGATAATTTGATTCCCTATCTCTATAGGAACAACTGTCATGGGTTGCATAGAAAGTGAAAATCAATTGCCCAACTAAGGTTTGACGCACGTTCATCAATGAAGAGATAAATACGTATACGCATACGTACCTACTTGTATCTCAGTAATCGATAGATTCAAAGAGGCCTCCACTTGATGATCAACAAGTTTAATCGCTTAGAAATGATTACTTCTTCTTTTTTTATTATCGCTTTGGTAGAAGTATTGTCTCGATTATGAATTGCGTTCGTCATAATAAACAGGCGCATTCGAGCTTGCCATAAGGTCGGCAATTTCCCAAGTTTGTCTTTTATTGCATATCATATTCGCAGAACGAAATTGTATAAGATAATCTAAATGAAGCATTCATCACGTATAGATTAAGAACCTGAGAAAACTATGTTGACTTTGATAACCTAAACAAAAGACAAAAACTTAATAATGCGCAACGAATAGGCACGCAAGACTCAGGGATGCTCTGCTGGGATTCATTTAAGAGAAAGCTTCAATATTATTTTATACTTCTAGTCTAGCTATTCTAAATGTGAGAAGACTGTTTCAAATTGAACACATCAACTATTCTAGTTTATGGAACTGTAATCTCATCTTCCCAATACCCTGTCAAATGAAATTTATGAAGAATAACATAAACTATTGTATTTCTGACTAACTGAAGAGGCAGACGAAGCAATTGTTTCCCGGCAATTTCCATTGGGTTCCTGATAATTGCAAAACCTGTGGGAGGGGCGAACCTTATACTGTTTATATAGTGTAATTAATAGCAGCAGTAGACGGGTCTATCGTGGCACTGAGTAGAGCTTTTGTTAGTTAGGCATGTGAGCATGTCCAAGCTAATTGATTTATAACAGAAATGGCACAGTGGGCCGAGAAGCGTGATGAGAGCGCATTGTCGTACCAGATGAACGTAGTAGAGAAGGGGGACGAGGATAAAAGACAACTGTGTTCGTCCCTTTCTCACGTGTACCCTTTACTGACCCCTTTCGTTCTCGAACATATATTTTACTCACTTGACATTGGCTGAAAAGGCACTTATTGTTTTCGAATTTCACCAGCTTTTTTTTATTGTTAAGTTATTTCCAATTTCATTGCGGTTTATTTATAAAACGAAAGCGAGAAAAAAAACAAAAGGTTTCACACACAAAAGTTACGAAATTAACCAAATTTCTTATTAATATTAGATAGTTTCGTTTTTGTGGTTTTTGTGTGAACTAAGATAAGTTTTTGTTTTGATTTTTGACCCAGGCAAAAATAACAAAACGCGTAGCACACCAAACTCGTCCGTTCGCGGTGCACGTTTCCAACGCTTTGCAAATCAAAATAGACTAAAAGAAATCAAGAAAACTAGTTTCAGGCTCGCCGTACCGAACCGCGTATACTCTACACACAAAGCACTAAAGTATAAGACGTATAAGCAAAACAATTCAAATAACTGTGTTCGTTTGCTTTTTATCAATTCACGGTTTTTAATTGAGTAATCGCGTCGTGTGTGTGTTGTAATATGATAAAGTTAATAGGCCCTCGACGGAGAAGCGAAATAAAAAGAGAGCAACAACAACAGCAAACAGCGACAACAAACATCTGCTCACGGAGCAAACGAAAGATAGTGAGAGAAAGAGAGAAAAGAGGAGAGAGCATGCGCTGTTAATAATAACATTTGCCAAACAGCTGATGCAACAGCATGTTACAGCGCGCAATGTTGCCAATTCGAACGCCTGGGAGTAGGCAAATGTGTGTGAGCGAGAGGCACATTGCCTTAGCAGTTGAAATGTTACTACGGAACCAATAACAGTAGTCGATAGATCGCTGCAAATTAATACATGTTGGCGCGCAACTATCGACGTTCAAATTTTCTATTCAATTAGATTAGTAAGCGTGGAAAATCGAAACTTGTTGACAAAAGGAAACTAAATTCCATTTCAGTTTTTTGCGTGCTACACAAACGATCGCACCAAAAAAATAAAAAACACACAATCGTTAAAAGTATTCATATAAAAAATAAATTGCATAAAAATTAAACAAGATGTTGCGAATACCAGGTATGCCCCTCTTGCCGGGCACGCTTTTTCGCGATGTAAGTATTCTGTTCGCGATCTTCGCATTGTTGTTTTTCATTTTTTTCTTCCCTGCTTCCTGTCCAGGTCAATAAAGTGTACTATCCGAAATCGCAAACGTTAATGAATTTTCGCGGCTTACCCATGCTCAGTGACCGGCTGCAAGCGGCCGTGGACCCTGCCAATGTTGTCATCGATATCAGTTGTCCACCGGCTGAAGCCCATGCTCTATATCCGCCACGGTCGGGTCCACGGCTGCCACCCTGGCTGGCGTATGATAAAAAGGTGCTCGCCTTTAAGGCATATTTCAAGCAGACGCTGCAGGAGAATTTCCATGCACCCTATATGGTGCGGCACGTGAAGATCTTCTATTATCTGGAGGATGGCACCATTGATATACACGAGCCAAAGGTGATGAACTCGGGCATTGTTCAGGGCTGCATCCTGCATCGACAGCGCGTTGCAAAGCCACCTCCCTGTGATAATGAATATCTTTCCATAGTCGATCTCAATGTAGATCGCACCGTTGAGATTTTCGATCGCAAATACCACATTGTCGACTGTGACGACTTCACCCGCAAATTTCTCAATAAACGTGGCATAGTGGTCCCCGATCCAGTGATACCTGCCGTGTAAGTTAGCAGCTGTATGTGCAATTGCACTACAACTGAATGTACTAACAATCTTCCTCTCTAGTGATCCTGGTATGGCAGTGCGTAATCGGGGCAGGGCACGCGCCAGTGCACCGCGTGAAAAGCGTCACGCTTTCGCACAGTTCCTCAAGTACGATCGTCAGGTCCTCAAGTTCCAAGCCTACTGGGATGATCGCACTGACTTGGGTGATGTGCGCAAGCTGGAGATCTGCTATTACCTTGCCGACGATACGATCGAGGTTAAGGAGGCGCAAATACGTAACTCCGGCAGGGATGGCCCGAAGACGTTTCTCAAGCGTGCACGCCTCCAGCGCGTAAGTCGCTGATCGCAGAGATCTCGAAGATCATCCACATCACACTGATTTTTTTTCTGGTTGCAGGAATTCGGTGGCATGTTGCTCCCAGGTCAGACCACACCTGTGACGCTGCTCAATGTGATGGGCAATGCGCGTAATGTGCGCTACTGTATCGATCCATTGAATATTGGCAACAAGGAGATACTTTACTATAGTCAGCGTGATCTGCAAATCGGCAGCGTGATCAACGTCTATGGTCGCGCCGTGGTCATCACCGATATGGATCCCTTTACGCGGCAATACTATCGCGATAACTACGGCATCGATCAATTCACGCCCCTGGCACAGCCAACGCGATCGGATATCTGTAAGCCGTATGACAAGTCGGTTCGCACTCTGCCGCCATACAACGGCTGGGGCAGCTACGAGGACTCCGCCGGCAATTGTATGTCGATTGTGAATAAGCGTCCCAAGACCGACTTCCGCAAGTTTATTAAATTCGACCGCTTTGTACTGCGCTTTGGTGCCAAAATGTTATCGACCATCAAAGAGAATTGCGAGCGCATCTTTGTGATCAGTTACTTTCTGTGCGATGACTCGATGCAGGTGCTGGAGATTGCCGTACGCAATTCCGGTTTCCTTGGCGGCGAGTTTATGAAACGTGGCCGTGTTCTTATACCCGGCCAGGAGAAGTTTACGTGCAAGCAGCCGCTATACTATAAACCCTGCAATCTGTTCATTGGCTCCACCATGGTCATTAAGGATTTCATTTTCCATTTGGTGTCCGCAGATGAGTTTACGCTTATGTACATGGAGCATCATCAGGATGAGTTTGAGCAGTGCAATATCGAAAAGATACTTGAGAAAGTGCGTAAGGTGCTGGAGACGCGCATGTCGGAGTTTGTCTCGAACTGTGTGCCAGATTGCACAGATCTCGAGGAGAAGATGGAGAAACGAACGGTCTTCATATCGTACGAAAGCCTCAAGGGTGCCCTGGTTGCACTGATGGGTAACACCATATCAGATCATGAGATTATCTCGCTGTGTCGTCACTTCTCCGGCGAAAAGGCACCTCCACATGCCTGTTCGCGGGACAAAGTTCGCGCCTCTGCCCATCTGGAGATCAAGCGTGCCCTTTGGAATGGACGAGACGAGCTAATGGAACACTTCCATCACATCAATCCGACAAACAAACCATTCATGCCCGAATCCCAGATACGCTCCACACTGCGTGGCTTCCGAATGCCGTTCACCATGGAGTTGATCGATAACCTTTTGTCGGTGCTCAATCGCAACGATTGCGATGAGATCGAGGTCTGTGATCTGATGAACTTCATCGATGTATCGTGCTTCCGTGGCTGTGACATGCCGCCGATCAACTACGCCTTCGAGTTGTGTCCAAAATTGCCGTTCCAGAATAGAGGACGCGTCGTTGATCTCGGCTGCCTGCTGAAGGCTATCAATCTGCCCCTGAGCCTGCCCCCGCCAAAGGCTCAACCTGTCATCGGCATGGGTGAAGCCAGAATTATGCCACCTACGAATTCAGCTAACTGTTGATTCTCCCCCAACCTACACATTCGCCCCCTCCTTTATCGCCTTTTTGGCAATTTTTAATTTATTTTTGTGTTCTGCATTTTCTGTTCGAAATTTCATGTACCAGACCAGTACACAGGATACCCTAGAAAAGTACATAACACACATTTGGGTGAGAGAACGGAAACATGGCAACACATATGTATAATGTAAATGTATTTTGATAGTTCACACGAAACAAAAACCGTCACCTTAAAACAAAAAAATTAAACGAATAAGTTAATCTAACTCAATTTTTGTGTCATTATAGATCACCACACAGATTTATCTATCTCTATAAGAACAACTTTGGATCTTTGTGGAGATAATTAATATAGATCTCCCTTAATGTTTTTTGTATTCCCCAAATGGTTTATCCATAACATCTGATAATCCCCCCCTGGGAACTTTTCTAGCTTTCTATTCGAGTGGAATATTCAGGCTAGATGAGTTCATCGTTATAAGCGAGGCTTACCAACCTAAACTTTCCCTTTAATAACCATAAATCTAATATTCCTCATTCATCGTTTCACAGTCCCAACTACTCGTTATAAATCACACACATTTTTACATTTTATAAGTCTCTATTTATTAGATTTCTTGAAAATAGCATTTTGGGTTTGCACAAAAAAATATTAGGGCTTTTTTCATTAAATAATAACTTAGCATAAGAAAAAACTGTATCATATTGGGGCTCCATTTTTTTTTTTGTTGTTTTGTTTTTCTCTTCCTTTTTTTTTGCTGTGAATTTTAGTCAAAAAATGCAGCTAGTCGTATATATATATTCTGGTATTTAGGCATATTTTGATTAAAGTTATTATGTTTTCTTTTTAAGTTGTGTGTGTGTGTTTTTGTGTCTGTGAGTCTGTGTATATATATTTTTAATAAATGTACGAAAAATTCTTCTTCAAGTTGTTGTTGTAGTTATTGAACATTTGCATTTGAAAATTCATTTTTATTGTTGTTTTCTTTTTGATTAAATACATATATATATATATCATTTTGTATTTTATATGCATATTTGCGAATTAATTACGATTTCAAAGCCGAGGGAAATCAAGTTACAATTACAAAATTAATATTAATTCTTTCTATTTGCCATTAAAGTTCCTCATCCTTCTGCTTCTTCTCCTTCTTCAGCGTTAAGCTTAATAAGTACTGCACTTAAAATTAATTAAACATTTAAAACACGTAAAAAGAGGAGGGAGAAATGAAACTATTATTATGTTGTAAGTGGTAGTATAAAAAAAATTGTATGTAATCGGGGATGAAATCAAATTGTTGTTAACCACGACGAGATGTAAAACCAAAAAAAAAGGAGAACCAACTAAATTGATATAATAAAAAAAACACTACAAATGAAAGCCGAAGATAGGATTGATTAATCATATTGTTGCAAAGCGTTCTCTCATAGTTGTTTCAGTTGTTGTTGTTTGTTGTTGTTGTTGTTGTTGGAGTGGCACTAGTAGCACTGCGAATCTAGTTGTTCTTGTTGTTTACTCATTTAATTTGAATTTAGTTTTTATTGTTACAAATGGTTGTTGGAAGTGCATGCAATGTAATTACAATCGAAATGTCGTGAAGCTTTTCATCAAAGTTAAAGAGCACGCGCCGCTGTTGCTGTTGCAGTCGCCGCCGCTGCAGCAGCCCCTTTCCCACATAGAGAGGTTCGTTGCTAGAGGTGTCCCCCAGCACAGGGGGAGTAGAGGGAAAGGGGCCACGCGTAGTAGCTGCGAGGCAGAAATTGCTGTTGAGAGATGGTTCTGGCGATGGATGACAAATTGCGACAACGAGAGATGTGCGCCGCAGCAATGTCCCACCCATCACCTACCTAAGTGCCGTCCTGTGTCCGACAACGTTCGACGTTCGCGGTCCGCTAGCCCCAAACAACAACAATCTTTTGTCCCACTACTATGGTGTGCTCTTTTTAGATATCATCGATGTCTATCTCATCACCATCCTCATCATCCAGTGCGTTCTTCTTGTTGGCCGCAACGACAGCAGCAGGCGCAACAACCTTGAGCGGCTCGACACGTGCCCGATCATCGTACTCGATATCCACATCCGAATCACGGCCAGTATTTTCATCATCATCCGATGATGATTCCTCCTCCTCGGCATCCTTAAGCCATTGAACAAACGGTGCGACCTTCTCGTGTATCTCGGTTGCAATCTTCTTCGACACATGACGCTTGCTCACCTTCTGGGCCCAGTCGAGTATCACCTTCTCATCGAGAATGTCCAGGTCATAAAAGACCTTGAATATGCCGGCCACCTTGCTCATCAGTGTATTGGCATGCAGCTCAACAGTCTGCTCGATGCCACCGATCAGATAGCGTTGACCCTTCGGATTGTTGTGCGTGAAGCGCAACAAGAGAATGCGATTCTTACGCACATCGTTGATAATGTTCTCGGTAAAGAGCAGTTCAGCCAGTACCAACGGTGCCTTGTTCACAATATCGAGACGTTCGGCCTCGATCAGCAGATCCTTGTGCGTGGGCACATCATCCAGCTGCTTCTTATCACGCTTGCTCTTCACCAGCTCATAGAAGATATCGATGCGCTCCTTTTCTGTCTTGTCGTAATCATCCGAAATGGTCATGCCCTTGGCACCATCGGTTAGATCCTGCAAGCGAGCACGAATTGCCTCCTGAAAACGGGCATAGAAGATCAAGTTAAGGAATAGAGGTGGCATTTATATTTTCTCGACTTACCTTGGATACATCCACGCTCCAACAGGCATCGTCATCATCCTCGGCAATGGTCTTCTCCGGAATGGCGGCACTGATCTCGGCCTCTGTTTGGCTGGCATGATTGGTGCCATTGCCACTGTCCGATTCACCGCCAGAATTGTTGGCCATCGAATTGTTGGACATGGAACCATCGGAGTTATCGTTCTTATGCTTCTGCACACGCTTCGAGCGTTTGCCCTCAGTGAGCGATGATCCCTGGGCAGCCGGATTCAACGATGGTGGATTCTTAACAATGTACGTATTGACCTTATGATTGACCTTCAACAGGCCATGGAAACCACATGCCTTGCATGATTGCGAGATGGTTTGATTCTTAGCCGAAACGGTTAAGTTCGTTTCAGGATTATCACACTCCGGACAGAGCACAAACTTGCGAATGAAGCCATCGAGCAGATCCTGCAGCTTGTTCACATCATGCGAGCCATTCACAATGAAACGCTCGTTCTGCACACGACAAAGAGAGGGAGAGAAGAATGAGCATATAACATAGAAAGAGAATTGGATGCTTCATTTGCACTTACCTTATGATCGAACTGCGTCTGGGCTCCCAATTCGCAACCAAAGTACTTGGTTGGATAAGTTGCTGGGCGTCCAATGGCGCGTGCCACTTCGGCCATGTTGACCAGGACGGTCTTGATGCCGTTACCCTTGCCCTCGACCTTGGCCTGTAGACGTGGCATCTTGTAGCGATAGAAGATGTCCGTCACGCTGCGATTAACGTTAACGGTCGCCATGTTGCAGCTGTTCTTGTTCTTTTTCTTCTTGTTGTTCTCTTTGTTATGTGGGGGATATTGTATTGATATATATACTGGGGGATTTTTTCGTGCCTTTCAGAGACCTCTGCTAGTGCTCGCTCGCTTGCTCACTCCGTATCTGTGTGCGTTGTGTGTTCGTTAATGGGTGCACGAGTGTGGGCGTTGTGGGCGTGATTGCGCGGCTTCTGCTGGCTTCGATGTGGGGTGTGGGTGTTGTTGTTGTTGTTGTGATTGGGGGCCTCAGCTTTAAACGAGTCTATGGCTGGTTGTGCGCGCGGCTGATGGCGGCGCCAATTTTGTTAACTTTGGCGGCTATTTTGTTGCAGTTGCTTTGCCCTTCGTTTCCGTTCATTAAATTTGCCTTTTGTCTCACTTTCTCAATTCGCACTTCCCTTTAGCGTATTGTGTCGTTGTTGCGGCCTCTGGTGCTGCGCTGTTCGTCCAACGCTGTCGAGGATTCCGATTGGGATTCGGATTCCGACCTGAATTTCGCTTTACTTCCACTGGGCATCGACTCGCAAATGGTTTTCCCTTTCGCTTTCCTTTTATTTGCTTGCGCTGCTGCAGCTTCCCACTCTCCTGTTGGGGGCGCAGGCGGGAGGATTGTTATAGTAGTTGTTGCTGATGATGTTGTGGTTGGGTTTCGCAATTGCCAATCTTCTCTTCTCTTCACTTGTAGTGCGTGCACGGGCGTCGTTGCTATTGTTGTAGTGTGTGTAGTTCTCTTTCTCTTCTATATATCTGGCATAGTCTTAACTATTTGGTGTTTTCTTTTATGATTATTGGTATTTTTTTTTTGTAATTTTTTGGTTTTTAATTTTTTTTATTTTTTGTTTTTTTTTTTTGAAATTTTGTTTAAGTAAAAAACTATTGGAACGGTACAATGGTTGTTGGCTCACGTGTACCTGAACGGCTGTAACTTCCGATGTCTGTTACTTGAAGTCCTGCAAGGGCGACATGGAAAATAGGAATAGTTAGAATTTGTTAGTTTTACAGAGAACCGCAGAGAACAGCTGCTGTTGTGGCACACTTTCACTAACAGTTCAACAGGCTAACATATTGCACGCACTGTTAGTCAATCGATAACAGAGACAGAGAGAACTACGTGTTGACACCTGTAATTTACTTGATGAACTGAAATTCAAAGTGCTCTCGAACCAAGGAAGGAAGGATAATAGACTGTAATTGGGTCAAAAGTTCTGCGCGCATACTGACTTTTCCCAGGCGGCAGCAGCATACACAAAGAGAGAGAGAAGGTACGGGAGAGAGAGAGACGCACGCACAACCATTGCCTGCAATCAATACAAGAGTGTCTGTGTGACCCATTAAAAAATCAGTTTAGACCCCCAAACAGATTTGGTATACAAATTGTAAGTACTACATGCACATCCAGGTAAATACTAGAATATTTATAATAGATTGCAGTACAGTACACCCTCTCTCTCTCTCTCCGTATTGCCTTTCCAGTATTTAAATATTAACCACAAGTTGTTTTCGTTTTTGCCTGGATATCTGTAGCTCACTTACCGATGACTTATAGTTCGCCTCTTTGAATTCATGCACAGTTCGAAGCTTTTACTCCGTTTTTGTGGAATTGGAGGTGCGCCTTTTTTTGCTGGTGTTTCTGCAATAGAAAGAGAAAAGATAACAATGAATTAGAAATGGAAAGTACATGGAATGATATATGATAGGCTTCCTATTCAAAACATTTATAGAGAAACCAAGGGAGATCGCTTCAGCTTACCCACATAGGTATACAACAGTTAGGCCAGCGATCTGATTGGTGCATAGCAAGTGAACATTGGAAACCCACTTCGACACACTTAAACAACAACACACAAGTGAACAATTTGAACCGCGCGTATGGTGTCGGTATTTCGAAAGAGAGGATACAATATAATACTATTGCATGTAGGGCGGGTAGCTGTATAGGAAAGGAGGATAGGAGTGTGTGGGCTTGTAGAACGATTGATCGCTTGCTCGCTCTTGCGCGCCTGCCTTTTAATGCGACCTCATCGATAGCTCAGTGAGGAACTGCACGCATCGGTTCGTCTTCTTTTTATACGCAGTAATTTTGAACCAAAGCTTAACCGAATGTTAGACCACATCAAAAACGAATACAATTTTGAATAAAATCGATAAAAAGTAGAATATATATAGATGATGAATAAATTGATACAATTATAATGGTTCTTGCGCTATCTTGAATCCACGACCAATTTATTTTTTATTTGTAATTGCATTTCTTGCAGGTGTGTTGTTGTTTCAGTCAGTTGTGTTTGTAAATTTGTTGTTTTACACTGAGAATTTCGCTAGATAGAACAATATCGAATAATTTCAAATTCAATTCCTAGACTGAGATTTGTGTAGCTACTGCTCAACCAAAGCCCGAATGACGTCTAAATCAAAGCCTCATAAATCAACATAAAAAACCAAACGAATGCCCATTTTCAAACATGAGAAGCAAATAATAAATAAATTCAATTAATCGATAAATATTTACATTACACATGTTTTCTGATTACACCAGCAACAGAAACAGCTGCTATTCACAATAGCAACAATAGAGGAGTAGGATAAATCACAGTTGTCTGCTGTTAACAGTTGCCTGTTGTCATTGCTGTTAGCGCTTACAGCTGGCGAAAGACAAAAACAGACAGCTGATGACACGACTAGATCGCAGAGTGGCACGAGTGAGAGCAGCAGCAGGAAAGCAGTGCTCTCAACTCTGACAAAACCAGGATCGTAAGTGTGCAAGTGAGAGTGGGAAAGAAAGCATAGTGCTCTTAACTCTCTCTCCTGCGCTCTTTTCAGTCTGTTGAGTTTGGTGTGGTGTGGAGGAGAGTAGAGCCTGTGTACATACATATGTGTATGTGTGTGTCGTGTTGGGAATTTAATTAACTCACCGCTGAGGTCATAGGTAATGGCCACAGTATGTCGCTGGATGGTTAAATCGCACAGCATATGACGCAGCTCGCTTTTGAAGTTTGTTGTCACGAGCAGGAGCTGAACGAGCGCGGCCAGAAATTGCAACGGCAATGGCAACGTCAACGTCAACGACAAATTCTTGGGCGGCGTCAGGTTGATTGCGTCGTCTTTTCCGTCTGGGTCTGGCAGCACACAAACACAATACACCACAGTGGTAAATTGAGTCAGGATTTGAATTATTGTTGTTATTGTTGTTGCTTCTGCTGTAGCTGTTGCCACTTAACAGTTGTTGCTTCCCAGCTGCTGTTAATTTTGCAACTCTTCTTGCTGCTGCTGTTATTGTCGATCGATTTGTTGACTTGCGCTTTGTTCTTTTAATTTGTGCCAGCGCGTTTCGTTAAACTTCTTTCAATATTCGTTGTTATTTTTATCGTTGTTATTGTAGTTGTTGTTGCAGTTGTATTTGTTGTTGGTTGGAACCAACGTCGTGAGCGCCGCGTTGACATAAACGTTTGTTTGTGTTAGCCCGGCGAGATAACAAAAATTTAAGAAAATAACAACGACAAAGCGTATTGGGCATTAAAAATCGTTTAACAACGAACGTTGTTGTTTTTGTTGAAACAAGAGAGTTGAGTTTGCAAGTTAAACCAAATAAATATCAAGAGTGTATAAACACACAGTCACACACACACACACATACACACACACACTAACAAATACGTATGTGAATGTGTATGGGTACGTGATCCAAGTGTCAGATCGATTGCTCTTCTATTGCTGCTGCACTAGTTTATCGATGAACTTCATGGAACTTATCGATTCTTCGTATCCTGCATCGATGCTTGCCGTGTCTCTCTCTCTCTTTCATTTGCTCTTGCTCAGACTTGTACTTGTATTACCTTTTAACCAATTTGGGTACTTTTTTCACATCGGAAATTATCTATGAGTTTACTTATGTGTATATATAAATATATATAGTATTTATATATACGTGTATCACAAGTGATGCTGGGCACTTTTGATTCGAGTGAAAAATGAAGGATAACTCAACAAAGGCAAGTTTAACACACACATATATGACAGCAGCAGTAGCAGCAGCAACAACAAAAAAAAAACAACATTAAGGAATGCTTGATATGTAGTTAGGCACGCTCACGCACACATACACGCAATTCAGGAAAATCCAATAATTACAATGCCAATTGGGCACGGCAAATGTAATTTCTGGTATAGTTTTTTGCTGGCCCCAAAAAAAAGAAACGCAAGTAAGAAACAATGAGAGTGAAAGGAAGGAGGGAGAAGAGATGGTGATAGCAAGAGGTCGCGGAGAGTGTTCCAAGAGTTGAGCGCGTGTGTTTTTGCCATTTGCATTGTTGTTGCGAAAGCACAAATAAGAGAAGAAAAAAAAAACAGACAAAAAAGTGTTGAATACTTTTCATTTTATGCCTTTTATGTCACACACACACAAACACACAGACGCACACACACACTCACAGAGAATATGCGTGGAAAATTTTCACGTTTCGAGAACAAGGCGGAAAAGTGTCGGAAAAAACTTGCGATTGGTTTAACGCTACCGAATAAACTGACTCGATTCCGTTGCGATGCTGAGTACCAGAGCCCCCCGGACGACAGCGACAGTGCCAGGGTCCTGTGTCCATCCTGGCGGGGATGGAAAGCGACACGAGGCGAGCCACGAGGCACGAGGCACGAACGGAACAGAACACAGTTGGTTCGTGTGGTAATCACTGCGCATGTGTCATGGCACATGGCCTGCAACAACAATCAGATGTTTCACTGACGCCAGCGACAGTGCGTGTTATCCCCCGCCCCCTCCCCCACACACTTTTTAACCCCTTTCTAACGTATTTTTACATTACAGTTGCTGTAATCGAATTGAATATTCAGCGCCAGCTTAAAAGTATGCAACGAAAACGAGCAAATCCCCGAAAATGCCAAATTTGCAGCAACAACAGGAGGAAGAAGGAGAAGGAGAACAAGGAGAAGAGACGCACACACAAAACTGCAGGTCATGCATTATGCAGAGAGCTCCGCATCTGAACAGAGAAGAAAACGCAAGCGCAGGCTGTGTGAAAGAGCAAAGAAGAGTGCACTCTCCTCCCACTCAAGAGCGAAAGCTGCTGCTGCTGCTGCAGTGCACTACTGCACTGCAAGGCAGAGCGAGAAAGATTTATGACGCAAATGCTGCTTCTGCTGATGACCACCAACATCACTGTCAGAGACAGACACGCGTCATCAATGGAGTCGCTTGCATCAGCAGGCAACTTATATTGACTTTGTATGCCCTGTTATTGTGACAAGGCTGACGTGGGGTATATCAGTGCCGTCGAAGGTTGATTAACAGTTGAACAACTGTTCATTATATTCTTAATATTCAGTGAATAACTTTCGATATAGTAAAATAATAATAGTTGTATATACATTAAAGTAAGAGAAATATATACAAAACATAATTGAAATATGGTATATAAATTCAATATTTACGAATTGCAAGCGCTATATTCATCCGTTGACTGTTCTATTTTAAACACAATCTCTCAGCACTTGTGGCTGTTTCTATATGTGCGCATATATGTATATCGCTTTAGGTGCACTTGAACACAACCATGACGAACGACTGGACTTTCGTATTATTATAAAGAATTGCATGACAAATGCAATTACCTGTGGCAAAATATTTAAAACATGTTGCATGCACTACATATAGTATGTATATACAAATATATATGATATATTTAGATATGAGTGCAAGTCAGTTGTTCCAGATTTTTCGATTACTCGGCATTTGCAATGTTGAAATACAAGGAAAAAAGAAAAACAACATAAAGTAATAATTTTACAAAGAAAATCATGTACAATATACGCACAAAGATAATACGGAGAATGAGAAAGAAAACGTGAATGTCTTTTCAGTACACTTGAAGTGCAGTGGGGAGGGAAAAGGGAGTGCAAGGAGCCTCGGGTTGAAGCTATTTATAGCACAACTCTCCTTTCATTCTCTACACCCACAGGTCTATAGTATATATGGTATATCTAGCACATCGGTTCGAACGTCATTTGCATTGTGTAAAAATGAGCAACAACAACAACAAGTGGTGGCACAGGTTGCAAGCTGTAAGCGCTTAACGTAACGGGAATTCAAATGATACCGCACGTCACGACAAAGAAAACGTGAAAGATAAAACCAATTTAAAGCAGCAGGAAATTGATTCCTCTAATATTTAGTTACCATTTGAAAGTTCCCTCGTTTATCTTTAGTCTTTTTCACCCAAATGTGACACCCACAAAATGATAAAAATAATAAAGTGCAACAATCGTTGCGGAGCTTTTTACTGTAAAACAAAGACAAAAGCGAAAAGCTACAAGAAATACGAATAGGTGAGGGAAGAGCAGAGAGAGAGAGAAGGGGGCAAAATTCGCAGTTAAAGGCAAAGCATGTGATGATGATACCCATTTCGAAGAGTTAACAAGTACGAGAGGGGAAGGGGGAAGAGTGGGCTACGATCATCAGTCGAGCGACCAATGCCATAAACTGGTTTTCTACAATACTTTTATCAGCGTATGCCTTTTTGTTATTGTTTGGGCACGCTTGCAAAATGGCAAACAAGAAAAAAAGAAACAGTAACAGCGACAACAACAACAACAATGGTAAACCAAAACCGACTGACTGCAAATGCAAATGGAACTGGAAACTAAACTAGGTATTGCAGGAAAGAGTTGGAAAGACGGTTAACAGGGCCCCCCTTTGATTGAGATTGATTGCGTATTGTCTTTTGGGCATAAAATTATAACAATTGCCCCGCTCTGCTCTGCATAGTGGTGCCTTTCAGAGCGCTGTTAGCTAACATTATTTATCGTCGATCGTCGCTGTTAACGCTGTTAACAGTGGCACGAGAAATGGTTCCGTGTGCGAAATCGTGTGTACATACTTATATGTACCCATGTACCTGTGTATGTACGGTGGATCGGTTACGGCATGCGCACATTAAACTTAACAGAGTACAACAAATCTAATTATCCACATACATACATACATACATATGCACATACAGACAGACACACGTATCTATAGGACAGAAATGGAAAGAAAGAAAAACCCCACGTAAAATTATAATGATGTTCACTCGAAATCGAACAGGCTGGAAAATACTACAAAACGCGCTTACTCATTATGAAAATATTGTCTCTCCCAAATGAATAATGTATAAATAGTTCCAGCAACTTATTTGATATGGGCAAGGGGAGGGGTTTGGGAAGTGGGGAACAGGTAGCGTACGAGGGGCGTACAACCTGAACGTTATCTGTCGCTGAACTTACACAACTAAATTAGATTGGTAAATGTATTTATTTATTTACATGCACACAGAAACACACATACATACGTATACACTAAGGTACACACACACATGCATGCATCTCGTGAGGCAATTTAGAATTCTTTACTTACCACTTAATCTTTCAAAAGTCATATAAGATATTATGTTTCCCCTGCTTGGGGTGTGCAATGCAATCTCACGAATTAGATAAGAAACTGGATGATGTACGAAAATCTCCTCAAGGCCTTCCCTCTTCAAATTGTGTCTCGCGTTCTGATTCCTTTCCTGATTGGGGGTTTTTTTATTTTTTTGGTTTCAGTAAAATCTAATCAAATTATATATGCTGAGTGTATTTACCGTAACTGAATATAAGTATTATTTGTTATACTAGTTGTGGAATAACTTGAACTTCCTTTTTGTTGATTTTTGCAATCTTTCTTTTTGTTTTTTAAGATTTTGCCACGTGAGAATTTCGAGCAACTACAAAAAAATAGCTTCGCGTTTTGCGCGATGGCCGCTGGCAACGCTAAACCACGCGTAAGCTTTTCAAAATCGTTGGGATTTTGTTGTTTTTGAATTTTCTCTGCTGGTAAAGCCAAAGCAAGAACTCTGCAAAGAGATTTAATAATATGAAAATCAGTTGAAAATTCGACAAATTAATTGAGATAATGAAAAGAAATACTTTTAATTATGCAAATGTTAATTGCGCATATTGTTCGACGACAGCCTCAGCTGTTGCTGTTAACTCTCTGTTACCGTGCCGAGATGTGTGTGTGCGTGTGAGTGAGACTCGATCAAATTTGTTGTTGTTTTTTTGTGCTGTTGGCCACGATGAAATGAAATGAAACGAAACGTGCGCAGTACACTAAAAATAAGAAAATTTCTAATGGGTATTCCTTTCCAAATAATACTTTATGGCCTGTGCAGAATTACACACACACACACACACCCGCGCACACACATTCGAGCGTGCTCACGTTGAAGGTAAATTTGCTAATTTGGGAGTGAGTGTGTCAGTTAGGCGAATTTGTGAAATTGAACCCTTATCAGCGCGTCAAGGGCAGTTGAACTTGATAAGCATATTTATAAAATACAGATAATTATAAACATATAATGCCAACATTGCACGTAATTTTAATTTTTATTGCACACACACGCACACACATGCACATGCACATCAAAGAAGCCACGCCATTAAGCAATTTGAGGTTGTGTTTACATGATTCACACATCTATTTAGCGTATTTACCTTTTTTCAAACACAAAATATACGATTTTTAAAAACACCAATTTTAAAGAACGTTAATTTGAATTGCGGATATTTAATGCGATTTTGACTCGATTTTCTTCAGAGAAACGACGACAAACTGTTGTGCACTATTAGTGATGTAAGACAACCACGAAAGTATCGATGTATTTGCTTATTGCCGAGACGATGGTTCACAATTGTCAAAACATCGCTAATGCATTTATCTTTTGTTGCGTGTTGCGATTAATCGACCACCTTGAATATGGCGGTTCACAATTGCCAGTGCATAAACAGTGAACGTTATAACATATCGATATGAAGACTTTATAATTGCACATAGAATTGAATTGTGTTTTTGTTTATAAATATTTAATTTGAATTTTTTAGGTTTGAAATATAATAATAGAAGTCTACGATTGAGCTCATTCTATTGAATTGCATATGACTATGCTATCGAAACATCGATATTTATTGACTACATTGTATATCGATATTCTTGCGCACCGTGGCCGTCAGCGTGTTGTCATATGGTTTAAATAAAAGTTAAACATTTTCATTGATTTACGGAACTAATCGCTGTGCTGAAGAGTTCCAACGCCATGCCTAAGGAACAGTTTCGCGCTTCGGCGCTTAACAAGAAAATGTAAGTGCACTTCACGACTATAAGCCCACAGTTAATCTAACTTACTTTTTGCCGGGCACCACAGCTCACATGTGCAGTTCGGTATAAGCGGCGCCGATGAAATTCAACAGGAATCACTTGTGCGAATAATATCAAAGAACTTGTACCAGGCGCAGCGTGTGCCGGTGCCATATGGCGTTCTAGATCGTCGCATGGGCATCAGCACCAAGGATGCCGTCTGCGAGACCTGTGGCCAGGGGCTGAACGAGTGCATCGGTCACTTTGGATACCTTGATCTGGCGCTGCCGGTCTTTCACATCGGACACTTTCGTTCGACTATCAATATACTGCAGATGATATGCAAGACGTGTGCACATGTTATGCTCAAGCCTGAGGACCGTGCCATCTTTGAGAAGAAGCTGCATAATCCGAATTTCTCGTATCTGGGGAAGAAGGCGTTGCATTCACAGATGTTGGCCAAGGCCAAGAAGGTGACCAAGTGTCCACATTGCGGTGCAGCAAACGGTGGTGTTAAGAAGGGACCCGGTCTGTTGAAGATTCTGCATGACCCGTACAAGGGTCGCAAAAAGGATGCCCTGTTCACCCAGCACATGGATGAGATGCTGCGCTCCACAGAGATGAATCGTGATCTCAATCTGACGCTAAGCAATTACAGTGCTGCCGAGGAACTGACTCCACTCATGGTGCTCGATCTGTTCGAACAGATACCGCACAGCGATATAGCCTTGCTGGGTATGTGCTCGCGAGGTGCACATCCAAAGCATCTCATTGTCACCAGGGTATTTGTGCCGCCCGCGTGTATACGACCCTCGGTGCTGTCCGAGGTGAAGGCCGGTACCACCGAGGATGATCTGACAATGAAGCAGAGCGAGATTCTGCTGATCAACGATGTGATACAGCGGCACATGGCGACTGGTGGCAAGATTGAACTGATACATGAGGACTGGGACTTCCTGCAGCTGCATGTGGCACTCTATTTCCACAGCGAGATTAGCGGCATTCCGCTGAACATGGCACCGAAGAAGACAACGCGTGGCATTGTGCAGCGTCTGAAGGGCAAACAGGGAAGATTCCGTGGCAACTTGTCGGGCAAACGTGTGGACTTCAGTGGACGTACTGTCATATCGCCCGATCCGAATCTGATGATCAATCAGGTGGGTGTCCCAGTGCGTGTGGCCAAGATACTCACCTATCCGGAGCGAGTGAATTTGGCGAACATCAAGCAAATGAAGCAACTAGTGCGCAACGGGCCCAGTGTGCATCCAGGTGCCAATTATGTGCAACAACGTGGCTCCAGCTTCAAGAAGTATCTCGCCTACGGCAACCGTGAGAAGGTCGCACAGGAACTCAAGTGTGGCGACATTGTGGAGCGTCATCTGCGTGACGAGGACATTGTGCTGTTCAACCGTCAGCCATCGCTGCACAAGATGTCCATCATGTGCCATCGGGCCAAGGTTCAGCCACAGCGCACGTTCCGTTTCAATGAATGCGCCTGCACGCCATATAACGCAGATTTCGATGGAGATGAGATGAATCTCCATTTGCCGCAGACAGAGGAAGCGCGTGCGGAGGCTTTGATACTGATGGGCAACCAGTCGAATCTGGTGACGCCAAAGAACGGAGAGATTCTTATTGCAGCCACACAGGACTTCATAACCGGAGGTTACTTGCTCACCCAGAAGGAAGTGTTCCTCACCAAGGAGGAGGCCATGCAGCTGGCTGCTTGCTTTCTCTCTAATGAGGATTCAACAATGTCCATTAAAATGCCACCGCCTGCCATAATGAAGCCACGACGCCTCTGGACGGGCAAGCAGATGTTCAGTTTGCTGATGCGCCCCAACGATGAGTCCCAGGTGCTACTGAACATGGTCAACAAGGGACGCAACTACACGGGCAATCTGGATTTATGCAGCAATGATTCTTGTACGTATTGCCAGCTGTCTCTTTCTCTCTCTCTAGCTCTCTTTCTATTATTGCCATCTCGCTCGATTCCAGGGGTTCACATACGCAACTCAGAACTGATGTGCGGCACCATGGACAAGGCAACAATGGGCTCCGGCACGAAGCAGTGCATCTTCTATCTGCTGCTGCGCGACTTTGGCGAAGCGTTTGCCACCAAGGCGATGTGGCGTCTGGCCAGGGTGTGTATACTTTGCTTCTCTTTAATCTCTTGTCCTCTTTCTCTCTTCGAGTGTCGGAGCACGCAGTGAGACTTTTAAGAGGCTTGATTGGGGCTTTCTTTCTCTTCACTCAATAACGATAAATCAGAACTGGGCAGAAGCAGTTGGGGTTTTCTTTTCTACTCTTAACTCGATAACGATTACAATAAGACAACAGACAAATAGCCTTCACTTGATGTGATTCCCATTTCCTTATCGATAATGACAATATCGTAAACAAATATTTACAAATGGGATGCCAGAGAGAGTGTGTAAGCTGCACAGAGTGTATCTGCACAGTCCCATGGCGACAAATATCGAGAAATCATATCGATTCACTATCATCAACTGTCGCTAGCCGCACCAAGACCCACTTGTCATGAAGCGCGTCGCTATCTTATCTGATCTGAGAGGCAAACGGACGCAACTGGACTCGAGTGGAATATTTACGTTTTATTAAGGAAAAGCCAAAAAAAGAAATCACGATCAATTGATCAACTGAGTGTCAGGCCCGTTGTCTCGGCAATGTAGTCCAGGAACGAGGTGAGTCGCACATAACCCGATGGCAAACCCGATGTACACTGATCCTCGGCCACAAAGGAATTGATGCCGATCTGTTGCCACGATCCCACATTGCTGTTGTACGCAATGAGAGGTCCCCCGGAGTCGCCACTGCAGGTGGACATGTTGCTGCCCGCATAGCCTTCGGCACACATTGTCGAAGCGATCACCACATTGGGGCCAAAGATCGTGGTGCATTTATCATTCGCAATGATCTGCACCTGAGCGTATAGCAGCGTCTGAGAGTAATCCAGATACTCATCATCGATTAGCCCGAAGCCAGCGATCGTTGCCAATGTGCCGACGAAATTGTTGCTCGCCTGGGCACGCGTCACGAGGGCAATGGGTTGCACACTGCTCGAGAAGACTAGTTGCTGTGGCAACTGCACCAGCGCCACATCGTTGTTCATCTTATCATTGTAATTGGGATGCACATAGAGCGCAGTCGATGTCATGTTCAGTGCCTCTGCTGGATTCAACTCGACGCTGCCGAAGATCAGATACAGCGAGTCGCGTCCATAGCAACAGTGTCCTGCAGTGAGGACCCACGTGTCCGAGATGATAGAACCGCCGCACAAGAGATCATCCCACTCATCACGCTTGAGGATCACCTGCCAGGGGAATTGGCCAGCTGACGCCTCTTGGCCTGAGATGATGCGTCCCTGCTTGGGAGGAAAGATCTCTCAGTAGATGCGCTGCTTGTGCAACTGTGCCTTGAGCCTTACCTGTGGCGCCGCCTCCGCTACACCCGCCAGCAGCTGCAGCAGCACCGACGTCAGCAGCAACAGCATCAGCGTGCTGCAGAATCTTCTTTTATCCGTAAACGTTTCTCGCATTCTTCGCCCTTCTGCGTTCTTTTGTTGCTCGCTTTCGTCTGCGCGACATTGCGTTGATTTTCGCAATTATATGCAGCCCACTTTGTGACGCCACCTACCCCACCAGCACCACCCTCACCTCCCCTTCGCTCTCTCTTCGCTCGCTGTCTTACAATTTGTTATTAACACGGCCTGTTCGTGTTTCTTGTTATTTGGCCAGCTCCGGCAGTTCGCACCTTGATAAGATTAATTACTCACAGGCCAATTCAGTCCCCAACCTGC
Source organism: Zaprionus indianus (assembly GCA_018904595.1). NCBI lineage: Eukaryota > Metazoa > Arthropoda > Insecta > Diptera > Drosophilidae > Zaprionus > Zaprionus indianus. The sequence continues at coordinate 3,941,148 of JAEIHA010000344.1, forward strand.
TCTGCTACTGTCGCTGCTTACGTCGACAGCGCTGCCAGCGTCAACTGCTTAGCACCCTTTGCGCTTGTCAATTCCGTTTGTCCAACAGCAACGAGACACTCTTCTTATCAATGATAAGGTAACGCTTATTTTCCCACACTGTCCAGCAAGTTTTGAAATGGGGAAGCTTTGGGGGATATCAGCAAGGAAAAAAGTTAAAGGAGACCCAAAGAAACAGTTAAAAAATCAAGAAAAAACAAAGCAAAGGTTAGTCAACCAAAAAACTATGGACTAAATATATTCCCAAGCAGCCAGTAAAACGTTTACGAAAAAGTAAAATGAAAAATATTCAGCCTGGTATGGGAAAATGCTTAAGGGCATTTCCTTTAAGTCACCCAAAGAAATATATAAAAATATGTTGATATATTTAAAGGCAGCCAGTAAAACGTTTAAGATAAAGAAACAAAAGAGAAACGAAAATAAAATAAGTTCCACATCGAAAAGGCAAGAGTAAGCTGAAACTCTTTGAAGTTTGTAAAGTTCACAAGGCGATATAGAAATTATAAGTGTTTCCTTTCAAAATGATCCCCCTTTTGTAGTGTAGTGTAATTTAATTAGTTCGCCACCTTGTGTTGCTTGTTCCAACAAGCGTTTTAGTCAATTAAACGCTTAAGAACGCAACAGCTACGTGCTTAACACACTTTGTGGGTGGAATGGGACAGGGATCGTGATCGGGATCAGGTGGCTGAGTGGCTTATCGCTATCAACAACGAGTTGACTTTCACCAGAATTGTTTTTCGGTGACGCGATGATTGCTATATGGCCTCGGCCTCAGCCACGGCGGAAGAGCTTAACGACTACTGGGGAAATCGGCGAAGTTCAGACGAACCCGTAAATAACTTTGTGTATTCTATTTTCGTAACTCTTTCAGATCGCATCGTATTTCATACAGAATCGTGGCTTCTCGTTCGGCATTAGCGATGTGACGCCCAGTGCCAAATTGCTGCAGCACAAGCAGATCCTGCTGGAGCGTGGCTATGCCAAGTGCAACGAGTATATCGAACAGTTGAAGGCGGGCACGCTCCAATGTCAGCCTGGTTGCACGCCGGACGAGACCCTCGAGGCGGTGATGCTACGTGAACTGTCCGCGATTCGTGAGCAAGCAGCCAAGACCTGTTTTGCCGAGTTGCATCCAACAAATAGTGCCCTGATCATGGCCCTGAGTGGATCCAAGGGTTCCAACATCAACATCTCACAGATGATCGCCTGTGTGGGTCAGCAGGCCATCAGTGGCAAGCGAGTGCCCAATGGATTTGAGAATCGTGCTCTGCCACATTTCGATAGACATTGTGAGTAGAATTTTGTTATTACTCGTTGCATGCTACACTCGCTACTAGTTTCATAAAGTGCAATCGTTACTTGTCACTCGCTAATTATGATGTGCATGAAATGAAACCAAAACCAAACATGTTTTCATCCTCATTACTCGTTATTTCTGTATTCGTTACTAAACTCTCGTTTCTCTCTCATTTCCAGCTGCCATACCCGCTGCACGTGGTTTCGTACAGAACAGTTTCTACTCGGGACTCACGCCAACCGAATTCTTCTTCCACACCATGGCTGGACGAGAAGGTCTTGTCGATACGGCTGTCAAGACTGCCGAGACAGGTTATCTGCAGCGTCGTCTGGTGAAATGCCTTGAGGATCTCGTGGTGCACTACGATGGCACCGTACGTAATGCGATCAATGAAATGGTCGATACCATTTATGGTGGCGATGGTCTAGATCCCGTTGCCATGGAGACACGTAACAAACCCGTCGATCTAAATCATCAATACGACAATTTGCGGGCACAATTGCCATGTGACAAGCAGGATGCGTTGCTCTCTGATCAGATTATGGAGGTGACAGATACATTGCTGAAGCAGGAGTTTCCCGAGGCACGCACTGACTTCAAACTGGATGTGACGTTAGTTCTGGACGCTCATTCGACGATCTCAAGCGAAACTAATTGCTTCTTTGTGTTCTCGTTTTCAGCAAGCATCTAACGACTGTGGCCAAGCGCATTGGTGAGCTGCAACAGCGTCTGGGGAAACAGCATCTGCCGTTGTGCCATCAGATCGAGTGCGTCAGTGCGGATCAATTGCGGGAGTTCTTGCATCGCATCAACGATCGCTATAATCGTGCGGTCACCGAACCAGGCACCGCTGTGGGCGCCATCGCAGCGCAAAGTATCGGCGAGCCGGGCACACAAATGACCCTGAAGACGTTCCATTTCGCTGGTGTCGCTTCGATGAACATTACACAGGGTGTGCCACGCATTGTGGAGATCATCAATGCCACGAAGACCATATCGACTCCCATTATAACGGCTGAGTTGCAGAATAACACAAGCATGGAATTTGCACGCCAGGTGAAGGCACGCATTGAGAAGACCACGTTGGGTGAGCTGTCGTCGTATGTGGAACTGGTCTGCAGTCCCGATAGCTGTCATCTAGTCATCGGCATCGATATGGCGCGTATTAAGGTGCTTGGCCTGCACATTGATCTCGACAGCATTGTTATGAGTATCTTAAAGTCACGGTTGCGTATCAAACCCAATCAGGTGTATGCAGTGCCCAAGAAATCACGCATCATTGTGCGTGTTGAGACCACGAGGAATGCCACAATCAATGCAGAACTGGCACGTCTGGGAACGACCATACAGAACGTTGTTGTTGCGGGATTACCCAATATAGCACGTGCTGTCATTGCCGTGGACGATGCCGCACAGCCGCCCACCTACAAGCTGTGCATCGAGGGCTATGGGTTGCGTGAGGTGATTGCCACGTATGGTGTGGTGGGCGAGAAGACGCGCAGCAACAACATCTGTGAGATCTATTTGACGCTGGGCATCGAAGCGGCACGCACCATCATCATGAACGAGATCACCGATGTGATGGAGGGACACGGCATGAGTGTCGATTGGCGTCACATAATGTTGCTCGCAAGTCAGATGACGGCACGCGGAGAAGTGCTTGGCATAACGCGTCACGGTTTGGCCAAGATGCGAGAGAGTGTCTTCAATTTGGCATCGGTAAGGCAGCAAAGGGGATGCTCGTTTCCAGCTCCAATACAGCTACTGATTCTGTGTTCTCTTGCAGTTCGAGAAGACGGCAGATCATCTATTCGATGCTGCATATTATGGCCAAACGGATGCAATCAATGGCGTCTCTGAGCGCATCATATTGGGTATGCCGGCTGGCATTGGCACGGGCATCTTTAAGCTGCTGCAGCATCACGAAGACAAGGAGGTGCCGCCGGTAGAGACAACCATCTTCAATGAGCTGGGACTTCAACCGTGCACCTAGCCCAGGCACGAGGAGGAGGCTGTCATCCGCCATCCACGACCACGTCCAATACAACTGCCCCCCGCCCGACACTCAGTTCCTGTGAAAAGCCGTAGACGTAGTAGTTCTTCATCAACCGTAGTTAGTCAGCCTAATCCGCCCCCCTCAGCTGCTGCCTCCGCTGATGTTTCAATTATTAAATGATTCGATTTTTAGTTAGCCAGATTTATATACTACTTTTTTTTTGCAATTCCCTGCGCCTTGTGTGCGATCCAGGCGATTCAGCACGCTGACCATATACATAGATATATATTTATATATACAGATATTTGAAACCGTACAATAAACTGTTAAATAGCTAGTTAGTTGACCAAGGCACCGATTAACCTGCTTCAGGAGAGAACTTCTATAATAAATACCGATCAATTTCAAATAGAAAATCTCGTTTCAACTATTACAATCCGATGTTTCCCGCACTCCCAGAAAAAACTCCCGTGTTCACATTTGATTCACTTAGTTATTTATTACATAAATATATATATAGTATATAGTAAGGTATATGCAGTTTGTATATGTATGTTTTAAATATTTAAGGTTATTTCTGCTTCGCATAGTATATGGTATATGTAATTAGCGCTCTAATCATAATTAGATAGTATTTGCAGTCCGCAATAGTTTTTGTTTTCTAATTTTATTAATATAATTGATAAAAATTCAACTAAATTCAAAGAAATTCGTTCAATCGCCACTAGAAATAAGGATTTCCACTTGATATTTATATAGAATATGTATATATATATGTAGTATATATATCTAAAGAGATAGTTTTTATAAAAGCAAAAAAAAAAAAGGAAAAAACTTGATATTATATATAGAAACTAAAATATGCATATCACAGGATTATTTTTATACAAATGAAAGTGTTTTTCGTTTTCTGCTCGTTTTGTAAAATATATAGAAATTGTATTACAATTAAAGAACGCATATAAACAAAAGCAAAAGAATTCTATGATCTTGTTTTGTTTCTCGTTTCTTCATTTCAACTTTAATTTCATTTCAATTATTTCATGAAATCTAAAAATAAAGTAAAACCTTCAAGTTGAATCATAAAATAAACTTGAAAGGAGCAAAAGCTGTTACAGGGAGCAGGATCAGGATTAGGCTACTACTTAGAAGAAATTCTAGATTAAGAATTAAAGAACTAACTTCAATCTGATGCATATTTAGATTTTGTTTGAGCTTACAACTAATGCACGCAATGAGTGATTCTCTCTAAGTGCTACTAGATAATTCAGTTACATCGACTATATACTCTATATATATGTGTGTATATATATATATCTGACTATGACTATAAAAAATTGTTTACTTTGGGCTTGCTTTCTCTCATTAGTTCTGTTCTTCATTCTACGCCACTAAAGCATAATTAAAATTAAAAAAAAAAAAGGTTGAAAAAAAAATATTTTGCAGCGACGCATCGCCTAAAATCAGTCACTAAGAATATCCGAACTGGCAGCCCCAACGGGACTCGCATCCAGTTCGGGTTCGAGTACTGCAGCAGACGCCGCCGAGTTTGCCACTGCTGCCACCACCGCCTCCGTCGCTGCTGGCTGACCAAAGCCTGCTCTTCTGTCATGAATGAGCATCGAGAGCGTCTCCAAGCTGCGTCGCACCTGTGAATCAAACAAAAATATTCCCTTTAGTTATTTATAACAAATATAAATTCTGGCAAATATAGATTGCGACTGTGGTTTTGTTTTTAGTATGAAATACAACATAAGAACTGATAAGGTAAAACGCGATAAGCTTTCAGACAGCCGGTCTGTGTGGTCTCCTCTATTTTTGTCTGTCCCCCTTGGATTGATAAGATTAGTCTTGGCAAAGTGCATTGGCCGAAGCTTTGGGAAAGCTCTGGGGAAAGTTCCTGCTTAATAGTTATTGCAAATTGAAACCAAACATGCTTAAGAAAGCACAAATTTGGTAAAGATATTAAAGCTCATTCATTCCCAAAGTTTCAACTAGCTAAAGCTCAAGTTTAAACATTCCCTTTGCCTTGGACTCACCTTGGATATCTGTTCAAGATTCTTGGACAAAATATGCTGAGCTTCCGCCGTGCTCTTGTCCTGCAGCTCCTTCTGCCAACGCAGCGCTTCCGCAAAGATGTCCTCATCGTTGCCCGAGCGCTAAGCAGGGAGAGAGAGAAAGAAAATACAGTTAGATCGAACTATACTCTATATTTATATATATATATATATATATATATATATATAGTACCTACCACATTGAAATCGACTGGGGTGTTATAGAGATTGGTTTTGGCCTCAATATCCAGTATGCGATAGAGCAAGAAGACGGAGAACAGGGCCAACATGATGGCCAGCATGATGCCCAGGTAGAGCACATGTAGCTCCGTCAACGTGGGCAGCTGTAGCCGCATGCGGGAGCGCAGCGAATGCCGCAGCGAGCTGAATTTGGAGCTTGCAACTGTTGGCGCTGCTGGCACGCCCAAAATTGTAATGGGCAACGATGAAGAGCTGGAAGGCGGCGCAGTTAAGGATGGCGATGATAGCAGTCGGCTGCCTGCGGTGGCAGCCACATGCTGCTGCGGCTCCTCATACTGCACAATGGGCGGAGCAGAGCTGCGTATGGTCACCTGGCCATGCTCCAGTGCGGACGGCGCACTCTTGCCAGCCAGATCTGCAGCAAGAAGAGTAGCAAAGTTAGTTAAAGTGAGAGAGATGATGCAGTTGGCAAGACCTACCGGAATGTCTGTCGCGCTGCCGCAGACTCATCTCCGGCTCGGAGGCAGCACCCGCTGCCACTGCCGCCGCCGTTGCTGCTGCTGCATCGCGCATATGGGGTGGACTCTCATTGCCGCTAATCGAACAGCTGCTGTCATCATCGAGCAGATACTCCTCGGTTAGGTCCACATCCGCCAGTGGCAACGGCTTCGGCAGAATCTCCATTCCGTTGTTCAACTGACTGCACACGGTGCACATGAGTCGAAAGGCAGCTTCGCGACTGATGAAGCTGCCAAACACATGACGTTCATCGCCTGCGGCCACGCCCACTGCATTTGGTATTATCTTGGCCGTCTTCTCTTTGGAGATCTTCGTCACCGATGATGTGGGTATGACAACCTAAGCAAATAATGAATAAGTTAAGAGCACTCTCTCTCACTCTCTATGTCACTTGACAACTCACCTTAGTCACGTAGCCAAAAACGTTGGAATAGAACGCAAAGTGAACATCCGTTATGTAGAGATGACCCTGCAACGGAATATCGCCAACCAGTGCGCACGAAAAGTCTACAAAGAGTGAATGAAAAGAGAGAATTAATATATAGATTCTCACTTTTGGTTAATATAGTTAGTCTAAGTGAGGAGTTAGTCCTTATGCTCTCAAAGAGTTAATTATAGTTTATATCAGTATATTACTATATTTATTTCTATATAACTTACAATTGATAAGCTTCTCATCTTTGGAGACCTGCGAGAAGTGTCGATGGAATTTCTTTACACGCGAACTGGAGACTTCTTTGCGTTTCTTCTCCTTCTCCTTGTCCTTATCGGGTTGTTGAGATGATGCTGCCGCGGCCGCAGCTGCAGCTGCTGCAGCATTGGATGCCCCAGTTGTTGTTGGTGCTGTTGTTGTTGTGCCTGTTGCTGGAACGCCAGCAGCAGCAGCGGCGGCAGCAGTTGCTGAGCTGCTTGCTGCTGCCGCCGCCGCCTGTTGATCATGTTGCTTGGCCGTGTTGAAGCCTTTGCCGGCCGTTGCGGCGCCTCCTTTGCCCTGACTGCTGCGCGGACTTGGACTGGGGCTGCTGCCGAGGCTGTGTGCGCTGCCGCTCGACTGTAGCGGTGCGCCGGAATTGACGTAGCTTTGTGGCAAGGAACTGCAAGAGAGAGAGAGAGGGAGAAATCGAGTTAGTTATGGTAAAGGTATTGAGGGTTTACTTAGTTCAGCAGCTAAGTTTACTTTAATTATAATATCTTGAGCTTTTCTACTACTTGAACTGTACAAGATGATCATGAGCTCATAATCCAAAAAAAAATTAAAGCAATTCACTATAGCAATTCACTTTCTTGTACAGTCACTAAAGTCATCTGATCGTACAAGTCAATTCTACAGAAATGCATTAAGCTCTGTGCTGCAGATAAGGCAGCAACTTATCGAAAGGGATTTACTGGAAGAACCACAAGGTCTGGCAGTTTGCGAAGAGAGCAAGATAAAGCTCAAGAGCTTTACGCCCTTGTCCCTGTCCCAGAAATCAAATATCTCTCAAGATGCCTGTGCAACAGTGGTATAGGACTGAGGCCTATCGCTATCGAGCATTTTATGGGGGGCAATTAAGGCGAGTAGGAAGTACCGTAGGCTTTTGGACTTGCCTACAAGATACCACGCACTAAAAGTGAATGAGGTATATAGGATCGATATATCCCTTAGCAAAAGTTAATAAACTATAACCCTCATTTCATGGATGAACCTCAACCATGTGTTAAATTATCAAAGTTCTAAGTCTCTGAGTGGTTAACAGAAACTTATTCAACTCTTCTGCAGGGTATACAGGCTAGCCACGGGGTATTTTATTGCCCAATTATCGATAGTAATGAAGCCACTGAAAGGTTGCGAGACAGGTGCCAAAAGCAGTCAGGTGTTGTCCGAAAACCAACGTCATGGCTGAACAGCATATTGAAAGGTAATAAAAGTGATGAGAAAATCGCAACCTAAAAGACAAAGATATTACAAGAGCAAGAGAGAAAGATAGAGAGAGAAAGAGAGGGAGCGAGGAACTGCATTGATAGCTGCACGTGCGTGCCGATTTGCAGCTACAATGGAAGCTTCTTCTCACCGCTTATCTCTGTCCGCATTGTCTCTTGGGGATCGCAATGATCTAACATAATGTTTAGCACCGCATTCCACATTCGACTGATAAGCCAAGCGCCGCATTATTGTTGTAGTTATTACTGTTGTTATTGTTGTTGTTGTCTTTTATCTATACCACGAAACGAAGCGTGAATCAGTTCGCCATCGAGAGAGAAGACACACAGGGGGCTCTTCCACGAGTGTGTGTCATTCACACACTCGACGCTACAACATAATTATGACACGGGTAAGTGCCCAGATGCGATAAGGCTCTAATGCCAGTTGGGCTTTGAACCGATTACCGTCAGCACAACAGACAACACTTGACATGGTGTCTTATCACACAGCATTGTTGACCTTTCATTGTGAACTGCAATCCACGTCATATGTACAGAGTTACTGACGTAACTGAAACTGACCTCAAACCTGAACCCCTGCAAATTTTGTTGACTAATTTCAGTGATGTTGTCATTTGCTAACTTTGAACATTAGTTTGTGGGTTATCTTACATTTATCGGCAGACTGTGGCACCTGTTTCAGTCTTACGAAATAACAAGTCTCCGAGGAATCATTGCAGAATACGGCGAAGCCGATTAAGCATTTATGGCAACCCAAAGCCATTTCATTATTATTCAGCGATTCTGCGCTTTTTACAAATATTTTAGTTCTTGTTTCGTAAGACATTGATTACAGTACAAGAAATTCTGTATATCACATACAAAGTCCATAATACAGAATATTTTATACATATGTTCAAGGCGAGACGTGTTCATTCAGAAGGGAACGTGAAAGATTTCTAGAGAAACAAAGCGAAGAATCGGGAAAGTCGATGTAGCAACCTTACAAAAGAGAATAATTATAAAATATATGTTGCTAAAATATTATGTAATAATATTGTATAAAGGGGAATCTCAAGGGTTTCTTAAATTCAATAATAGATTTTGAAATTCAATAAAGTTTCTCAATTCTTAAAGAAGTAATAACTTTGCTTTGTTTTGAAACGATTTTTAAAATCGTTTCTTTTCCCATCGTGCTTGCAAATTTTGCACAGTGTGCTTTGCTACCTCCCACTGTGCAAAGTATGAAAATTTTGAAGAATTTGTTTTATATTTATAGATGCAATAACTTCCTTAACTTGTACTTCGCCCATATAGATTTCTTTTTGATTTGAAACGAGTCTTCAAATTAACTCCTCATGAGTTGCTTAAATATTTTACAGTCTCTTTGCTACCTCCACCTCTGTGTATTTTATGAGAATTCTCTTTTGATTTATAGATTCAAATTCAAAACAGCTTATTCTCTCAAGATTGTTTTATTCCAATATGAATCTTCAAATCAAATCCCCCAATTTTTCACAGTGTCATTTGCTACCTCCCCCACTATGCACTGTGCACAGTGGGTAGATGCATCTCACTTACGGCGATGAATTGTAACGTTGCTTGTGCTTGTCATTCGCCTTAAGCTGCTTGACGCAGCTGCCGCCATCTTGTGCGATTCTCTCACGGATGCTGCTGCTGCTGCCTGACTCGATGAGAGACATGCGCTTGAAGGTCCGAGCGACGCTGCGTGCGCCGCCGACGACAGCGCCGCTAGCAACATAGACAAAGCTGCGCTCGCGCGAACGTGGACGTGTAATATTCTTGCGGCGACGCACAACAGGCGGAGGCGGAGGCGTGGCACTGTTGCTATTGTTAAGTTCGCTGCTCTCGTTGTGTCCGCTGCTCTCGATGCTCTCGTTGAGGTAGAAGGAACTGTTGTTCAGACTATCATTGTTGTTGTTGTTACTATCGGCGATGAAATGCAGCGAATCGTCTGCCGGCTTGCGGCGAATTTCGACAGACTCCTCCTCCACTGGCCTCGCCTCATCTTCGTCGACGAGATCCTGCTCGTAGAAGACACTGAGGCGGCCCTGAGTGCGTAAGGTGTCGTGCATTTTATTTACGTTTGTTGCTTTTAATTAATTTATTATTTATTTATTATTAATCTCTGCTTTAAATTCGTTTACTCCTCTTCTTTGCACACTCTACTTCGTTGCATTGGCACAAATGAACACTGCACTGCGAGCGCGTCTAAATGAAACTGAAACCGCAAGCAAAAAAGCGAAAGAAGCCAAACTGAGGCTGAGCATCGACGCCGACGTCAACGTCGCGACGCACTCTCTAACGGTTAACTTTTTAACGGCTCTTGGCCGCTGTATTGTTGTTGTTATTATTATTTGTTTTCAAATTCTTTCGACCGACGGCGCGTGGTGTCTGCGCCAGCGTCTCGCATTAACTGAAACGTATAACAGCGCCAACAGCTGCTGCTGCTGCTGCCGTCGTGCGTCAACGACGTGCGAACGTCGCTGTAGTCGTCGGTAAAGCGTCGGCGTTAGCATCGGCTGCTGCTGCCGAAGTAATAACAATGGATCAGGATAAACTCCACAAAGTGCGCTGTTATGTTAATTACAGCTGCGCTCTTTTGTTAATTACAGCTGCATAGACAGTGAGAGAGAGTTATTTAACAGAAAAGAGAGAACAATGCAACTGCAAGCAAAGTTCTCTGTTGATCGCTGACGTGTAACAGCAAAGTGAAATGTAAAGTTTACAGAGCTGTTAAAACTGCACAGGATAAACTCTGTTAGCTGCAGCAGCAGACTGTTAATTAACTTATTGATTGATTGGCACACAATTTTAATTAACTGCAGTCGAGAAGCGAAATTCTTATTGTAGATCGACTATCAGATATCCTGTGCTCAATGTGTACATGTCTTGTGTACTATTATTTCAAGCTGGACTTAACTGTTAATAACAGTTGACCCTCATGAGCCTGAAAGTATGCAATGAGCAACATAAAAATACATATGTGGTTAGCCTGTAATTAGTCTTGTTTACCCCACAGGGTATGATTATAGGGTATCAATATGTACCCATAAATAAACATACATTGTATTGCTCCGCTTCTTTCGTCGGTTTGTTTTTTCAGATTGTGCACGCCTTGAGATAGCACTCACTGTGTCGGGTGTCTAACACAATTAACTAATTGTTCTTCTACTGGGAATTTTTTGCCGTTCCTTACCAGTTACACCCAAGCGAGACAAGCGAGCTGTCTTTCAATTATGCCAGTATCTGATAGTTCCCGACAAATGAAATGCAAATAATCGAATGCAAGAAATACTCCATGGGCCCAGCCCTCCTACCTTATTTATAGAGAAAGGGAGCGCCAGAGGGGGATATCAACAAACAGACAATTGTTTTCAATGTGATTACAAGTGTTAAGGATAATCAATTAGTTGGAAATCGATTAACATGCATATAAACAAGCTTACGAATCGACAGACCCATTGGGGGCTCGGAATGATTCATCAATGTGGGATCCATAAAAGTACACCAGGCTGGCCACTGATTATACCCCACTTGCACCACTCACACACGCGCGCGCATTCTTCGATGACATTAATTGTTTGAACAATTGGCTACCTATTGAGCGACGGCTCTGCGACGACTCTACGAATCTGAGTCATCATAGCTTACAGTGCTCGCCTGTCGCTCGTAAGGGGGGCACGGCACGGCACGGAGCAAGAGTCTATCCCTCTATCTTTCTACCCCTTTTTATCACTACTCTGCATGTGAGTCATGTGAGAGAGGGGGGCAGCCTTATCAAGCATGCATGCAATTCACACTTCGAGTGAATATCAAACATAAATAACATGTACTAAATGTGTACACATCTCTCTACATATGTTTGCCCGATTCCACGTGCCGTTTATGGCTTGCCCGCCAAGTTTGTTTCGATTGTTTATCAAACTGTTTTCATTTTAAATTCGATAAAGCGTGCGTAGTGATCGCTTATCGCTCTGCTGCCCTGCAATTGTGTGTGGGGTGTGAAGTGTTGGGCAACCTACACACTAACGATCGATTTATGCAGAATTTCATAGGGGATTTATGGGCCGATATGATTTTAATTTATGTTTCAGGTCGAGTACATTGAAAGTAACGAGTGGAAAACTTTTTGGAATCAGAAATGCGCCTACGAACAAGTGACTCATTCGATTCTCGCTAGCAACTCGATTGTTAGGTGTAAGGAGTAACAAGCTTACTCACTCGTTGGTTCAATGTAACGAGCATTGAATCGACAGACTCGTTTGCCTAATGTACTTTTCTTTGAGACTAGCAGATTTAAGAATAATTCGTTCGTATTAAAACCAATCAAGTTATTATTAAATATGTATAAAATAACGAGTAACGAGTCGAAGCAAGCAACGAGTTAACTACAAGCTAGAAAGAAATGCGTGAAGAAATATGTAAGGCCACGAGTAACGATTATCCGAAATTGCCGCCTCAATCACTCGTTCAAAAAGCAACGAGTAGCTGCCAGACATACTGATATACTTCAAACTTCGCATCACTCGCAATCGTCACCTACTGTGAGTTGACATTCACACGCCAATCAAGGCAAAGCCTTCTCCTCCGTCCCTGACCACAACAATTGATAAACAATCGAGGCGCTTATCGTGGACGAGTTGATTAGTCTGCTTCTTCCGGCTGTGTGCTTACTCTGCAGCTGGCAGCTGCACACGGTGCCACCACCTGGTCGCATTAGGCGTGGGGCAAGGCGAGGCAGGGGTGTTCCAACTCGATTTTGAAGTTTTATGATCGGACAAACAAGCAACAACAACAGAGAGACCACACACAATTTTTCGTTAATGTTTTCTCAGAAAAGCCATATGTATTTATCGATAACACATGACTTTAGCTCATGATCTGCCCTTCTTGCAGTACCTCCCCTCATACAAACATATGACCAGCCAGTTAGGCAGGTAAAAAATAAACAGAAAAACGCGCATTGCCCCACAGTCGATAAGCCAAAACGGCAACAGGTGGGCAAGCAGCGCTTGAGCGTCGATCAGCGTCGTTGGGTGAGCATTAGCCAAGGGACTATCTTATCGTTGCCATCGACGACAACGACGACGACGATGAGGGTCGCCAATTGTTTTGCCAATTTGTCATTGCAGTTAGCAGCACAGAGAGCGCAGATACGAGTAGATGTCTTGAAAATGGGTCAGTCGCAATATTACAGGGAAAGAGATAAGCGACAAGTTGTGAGAAGATTCGTTGTTCGTTCCCTAAGAAAGTGTTTGATACCCTGTAAATGCTGTTTGCTATTCTCAAGTTTTACATCGCTTTATGTTGGGGGTAGGGGAATATCGTATATTAATTAATACCCTGTTAAACAAAAAATTTGTCGAATTCGAGTTCTTTCTTGTGCCTAGTTATTTTTTTTTACCCCTTTATCGTTATCGTCTTATCCACTAATGACTGAAATTACCCTAAAATTACAGTTTATAGAAGTACTCTTCACTAGTTTCTCCAACTAGCTACCACCACTGTTATTCCCTTGTAAACCCTGTATTATCTCAACTCTCGTTAGACTCACCTATCCTCGTCTAGGCCAAATTTCTCCGGCAAACTCAATTGTTGACAATATTGTTGTCGTCTTTGTTGTAGCTGTTCGAGTTGTTGCTGCTGCAGCAGCCTTTGCTGTTCTCTAAGTGTTGGTGTTGCAGTTGTTGTTGTTGTTGTGACTGTTACTGCTGCGGATGCGGCGGCGGAGCTTGTGCTGTCCTTGACTGTGGCTGTAGCTGATGCTCCTGTTGCGGGCAACTGCAGTGGGGCCATGGAAGTAGTTGCACGCTCATCGGGGATGCCAGAGTTGCCACCGTTCGCGTTGGCGACTGTGTTAATAACGCTGCTCGTCGATCTACAATTAAAATCAACGGCCAAAGCGACGTATGAGTAATGCGTGTCAAGAGGCAGAGCGAGCGAGAGTGAGCGTGAAAAAACTGTTGCATGCTTTTAGGCAGCGCCGAAAAAAGCAGCAGAAAACTAGGCCAACGTTATGCGAGGCGTATACGCGTTTTTGATTTGATTAACAATGAAATGACAATATATATAGAAATATATATGTATAAAATGACAAGAAAATCGGTAAAGATTTGAATTCTGCGTGGCATCTTCTAGTCAGTCAGTTCGAAGTTTTCTTGCAGTTGCCTTTGTACATACTTTACCCAGAAGTTCTTTGATTTTGGCCCTATTCTCTATATTCTTCTCACATTCCTCATTCCATTTTCATGCAAATATTTCCCTCTCCCTTCCTCTTTAAACTATTTGGCCTCATTAGAGCAGAGCGAGCAATTGATGAGCACGCGAATTAATTAAGATCATGTGACAATTATTAATTAACCCCTAATCGAAGCAATTGACAATCCCCACTTGGTTTCCGTTACAGCCCCAAGTATCATCATTATAATGATTATATATATGGCTTGGCATGAATTGTCTGTGCGCGTCGCACGCATCGATTTGCCACTCTTGAATTATTCAGCTGCGCGTGTCAAGTGCATCGCCAGGCAAAGCCTTGTGCCTACAATTGATGGTCATCTACTTACCCCACCTCCTGTGCCCCGCCCCTTTTTCCCCTAGAGGCAACCACTGACACGAAGGTAGAATGCATATTTCATGAGCACTTTGTCCATGCCAAGCGTGCAGATATTGTAATCTAGTTGTAAACGATAGATTTGCGAATTGGCGATGAATCATTAATGAATGCCAATTGGATCAATAGGGTGACAGCAGTTTACGCACCAGTATAACAATTGAGTTATTAGAAGGCAACTAATTTGATGCAAATTGCTCTATTAATCCTGACTAGACTGACTTTGATTGCGTATTTCTCAAGTTTATTATGCATGCAGATTGCTGTTATGAACCTTTGATTGAAATAAGGAAAATAAAGACAAATCAACTAAGGTTACTGTAGCCTTTGTTTTTGCTTTCATCTTAGGTTCTTAAGTTCTCAAAAATCTAAAGAGCTTTGAATTTACATTCTTTGATCTAAGCCTATCAGACAAATTTTACTAAGGATTATTGTTAGAGCATATTATTACATTTTCATATCACATATTGTCTTTTATTTATAACTTGATTGAAATCTTAATTCGCATCCAAGTTGGCCAGAAAACGAAACGAGATGTGAACGTTTTTTTGGTCGCAGCACTTTCTAGTTGCTTTTGGGAAACAGCACACAGAGCATCAAAAAGAATTCATAAATTTCACGTAATTATTTCAATATTGTTTTAAGCCCAACAAAACCAGGAAATTCACTTATTTTTCGGACCGAGATAGAGATCAAATAAATTACTTAAGAGCCACAGTTGGATAAACCAATGAAGAATCGACTTAACGGATCGGAAACCAATTTCACATTCAGTGTTTTAATAGATCCCTCACTCACACATACATATCCATACATGTATATGTATGTCTGAGCCCATTGAAATATTGAACCAGAGGGAGGGAGTGAAAAACGAAGAAAGAAACGCAAAGAGACGCACAGAATCGGAGCTGCGATTAAAGCGAAGCCGCAAAAAAATTAATGCCTAGAATGGCTGGCGGCACCAAGAAGACAATGCTCAGCCCCAGCGAACAATACGAGCTGAATCAATGGCTTGAAGAGAACGAGGTCCATTCGAACAATCTGCGACGCTCCTTCACTGACGTATTGCCCCTGGCCCGCCTGCTGTCGCGTCACTATCCGGAACTGATCGATCTCAACTATTATCCGCCGAAGAATAGTGTGCACAACAAGCTCTGCAATTGGGAGTCCTTCAACAAGCGCGTCCTCAGCCGCCTCGGCGTGCAACTGACCCGGGAGCAAATGGTGCGTGTGGCACGCAGTGTGCCTGGCTCAGTGGACCTACTGCTCTACAGTGTAATGCGTGTTCAGGTGTCCAATGAGCGCAAGAGACGCGAGCGCGAAGATGCCGCCGCCACCAGCAGCAGCACCAGCGAGGACCAGAATCTCAACCCCAATGCGGCACAAACAACTGCTACAACTGCCACAACCGATCAGGCGGAAGAATCTGCACCAGCTAGTGATTCAACACATCGCAGTGCCACAGCGCCAAGCATGGAGATGACGGCAACATCGACCATCAGACAGGCAAAACAGAACGCTGGACGGATGATGCGCATCGGAGCCCGAAGTCCGGCGACGGGAGCAGAGTTGGACAGCGTAGCGACAGCTGGGGGCGGTATCAGCGATGTTAAAAGAGGTGAACTACTTCATGATACTACTCAGTTATCTGTTCCTAAACTACAACAACTACTTCAATTACATGAACATCACAATCGTAACAATGAACATGTACAACTGCAACTCTCCCCCTCCCTGCAAACGCATCCGAATCGTAAATCCAAACGAATGGTACTCTATTCCCATTACAAGCAGGCCGTCAAACAGCTGCAGGAAAAAAACGATAAGATCGCTCGCATTGACCAGTGGAGTGCCCATTTGGAGAATATGCTGCATCTGAAGTGCGATCGCATTGATGATCTGCAGAAGCAAGTGGCGCAGGCGAAGAAGCGACTGAAACAGGCCCAGGAATCAAAAAAGGCGCAGGAAGCTAAGGCGGCGGCGATGAAGCTAAAGGAGCAAGAGGAGAAAGAGAAGGAGAAAGAGAAGGAGGAGAAGGAGAGAGAGAAACTGATGCAAGAGTTGAAGGAAAAAGACAGGGAGTTGAAGGAGAGAAAGGAGCAGGAGAAAGAGCAGAAGGTAGCGACGTTGCTAGAGAAGGTACTGCAGACGATCAAGATCACCGAAGCCAAAGTGACAAAGGAAAAAGTAGCAACGACAGAGGAGAAGACAAAAACGACGAAAGCAAAGACGGCGACAAATGAGACCAAGACAAAGACAGCTCCAAAGACAACCCCAAAGACAACGACTAAAACGATGCCCAAAATAACACCGAAGACGACCATAAAGACGGTGCCAAAGTTGCCACCGAAGAACGTACCAAAGACGACGTCAAAGACCGTACCCAAGATGATGCCGAAGACGATGCCAAAGACAACGACGAAGACAATGACTAAGATGACCTATTCCACGTTGCAGCCTGTCAAGAATCTGGCCAAGATGTTCAATGCATACAGACGACAGTACCTGAAGCAGCGTCGAATCATAAATCGCCACAATAACAAAGCGAAGATGGCCATGCCACGCACACCCGCTCCCGCTGAGGCAGGCGATGGTGGTGGCGTCGTATTACCCAGGAAGTTGTACGAGTTCCTCTAGTTCCTTTACGGACACACGACACACCACCACACGACACACTCGGGACACAACCCGTTGCTTAATGCATTGCACACACCCCTTACACTTCCTAAACTCGCGTTTCTTTCTTTAATATTAACCTCGTTGACGGCGACACTGGATAAGGCTTTGGAATGTTTCAAGCTACACGACTATAACATACCAAATTGAAGTGTCCTTTGGTCAAACGATATTATTGTGCCAAATTTTAGTTCTTTATTACTAAAGCTTTCAATTATTTTGATATAAATAAAATCTTAAAAAGGTGATTTACTATGACATGCCAGATGGCTAAACAACCTAAAACAAGCTTCAGTTCTTTTGTTTTCAGTGGAATGGGAAGGTATAACATGATATATGCATAGTATATACTGTACTTAAGATCGAGCAGACTGAGTTGAAGTTTGTTATATGAAGATCCTCAAGAGCACTGCAGGTTTATAATTTTTATTTATATATATTTAAAAGAAATCTAAAGAACTCTGTGACTCATGCGTTAATAATGAGTTGAACTCTTTTTAACATCTCTCCATCACAGCACCCCTTGAAGTACCCTTCGTTTAGGCAACTCCCAGTTCTCTGTATTCGCTTTTTAGCTGCGACACTAGCAATATATGTATACACAATATAAATCTCCAGTGTATGTATATGTGTGTGTGTCGTCTACAATTGTAACTGAATATATACATATATTATATATTTTGTTAATATTGGTCACTGGTGGGAGTTACGCTGTCTGGGCATGCACACTATAACGAGCAAGAATCTGAGCAACGAGGAGCTCGCCGAGGTATACAAGTGGCTGCAGCAGTACGACATCAATACAATGCGACTACGCCGTGAATTCTCCGACGTCTTGCCATTGGCAGAGATCATGAAGCGGGATCATCCACGTCTGATCGATTTGAATAACTTTCCCAAGCGCAGCAGTGTTCAACTGAAGATGGCCAACTGGGAGACCTTCAACTACAAGGTACTATCGAAGTTTAATCTCACACTAAGTCGAGATTTCATGGAACTTCTATCGGCCGGAATACATGGCGCTGCCGAGGTGCTGCTCCATGAGATAATGCGTTTGAGGAAGCGCCAACGTGTTGTCGAGACACGCAATGCGATATTGGCACAGGAACAGATATGGGAGGAGAACGATGAGGTGAAGACAGTTGTGGTTAATAAGCAGATCGGTGATGGTATAGTTCAGGTGCCCCAGAAGATGATACTCTATTCGCTGTATGAAAATTTGTTGCGCGATAATCAGGCCAAGGAGGCGATCATCGAGGCGAACCAGAAACGTTTGGATCACATGGAGAACATCATTAAGGTGAAGACGGAACGCATCGATGAGCTGCTTATGCAGATGGGCAAGAGTCCCATCAAGGTCACCACCAGCCCCAGACTGAACTCATCCAATCCCATATGTGTGCCCTCAACCTCATTCATTAGCTACGAGGCCCTTGGCACAATACGCAAGCGTCATCCCAATACGCCAGCCTCATCGGAATGAGAGCTCGATGGAACGAATTGGAATTGGGATTGGGTGGAACATAGTAAGAGTAAAACAGTTAGTACGAGCATTAAATCTGGATTTCTTTTTGTTTATAGTATTATTTATGCAAACGTATATATATCATAATCATATCAATAAATTATCACATTGTAACTTGTATTCAGTTCGTATTCAGTTTGCATGCGATGCATTCGAAAACTCCCCCATTCAAGTGTCTCTCCATTTCGGGGTTCATTCGCTTTTTATATTTTCCATTTAGTTTTGCAGTTTTGCAGTTTTGCATTGATTTTCTGCTGGGATTGATTTGTGTAGAGCCAAAATGTGCCAGGAAAACATGTTTACAATGTGAAACAAATAAGAAAATTCAAAATTGACAGAAAAAGCGAATATTCAAATATTTTAAATTAAATAGGGGAATTCAGATTGAATGTTTGACAAGCTGAAAGGCAGGAAGCTGTTCTTTTGTTGCTCATGAGCTGTGTCTGCAATTCTTTTTTTTTTCTTATCTCTCAGTGTCTCAATCAAATCCCTGTTTCATTTCATATTCCTTTCATGGTAAAGTTGCTGAAGTACTAAGAACACTTTAGGGTACTCAAATTAAAAGTTTTGGTGCTCAATTGTTTCATTTCCAATCGTTTCACTACGCAATGTATCGCTACTTTCCCATATGAAATCACAAGAAAATTAGTTTCTTGGCGCAACTGAAACATGTGGAATTGAAAAAGATTTATTGCTACTTGATCTGTCCAACTAACTTCTTCATACCTGGCCTTGAGTAAGACGCGCTTCTTGCCAATTTTCTGCGACATGGCAGCAACTGTATCTTCACTCTTGTTGTTGTTATTGTTGTTGTTTTTGTCATTCAAAGTGTTGTTGCTGTTGTTATGATTGTTGTTGTTTATGTTGTTGCCGTTGTGGCGACTCCAGTTGGCGGCATGTGACGCCGTCAGGCTCTGCGCGAGGCACAACAGCGCGCTGCCACTGCCCGTGCGATACATTTTAGTCGCAGTATGTTTATAGTCACTTTCTTGGCGAAAGTATCTCAAAGATACGCGCGCGTCAAATTTCCAGCTTGATAGCTTAATTTAATTAAGTTTAATGCGCCTGTGTGCGTGGGTGTGGCGTTGTGATTGTCTGTGTGCGAGCATTAAACGCCTTGATAAGCATTAAAGTACCCACACACAGCCGCACACACGCATGCACACACACACTCACACACTTGGCGTGCCTTGTCACTCGCATGCCGTGCGCGTCTTCTTCGACTCGAGTTACATGTGCAAATTTGATACCGATTTGCACTGCACACCAAGAAGTAGAAGAGGGAGGCACACACACACACGTATAAATACACCTACACTCACATTTATTCAGTCGACATTCACGACAAACTTGCACATGGCTGAAATTAGCATTTTTGCTTGGCACGGCACAAGAACTCGATGCGAACTGTTACCCCAAAAGCGCCAGCACATCAGTTTTATATAGTCAGCTTAGCCAGGCTCGCAGGCAAGCCCAGGGCTGGCAAAGCAGTTGGCCAAAGCCAGGAAAAGGACGAGCTCAGAATCAATTCGAGATGAGCTTAAAGAGTTGAGCTCCATATCATTGGATTAGAAACAGAACATATAAGTAAGTTCTCAATATATTGGGCAAGATTTAAGATTTAAATATTTGTATTGACTGCATTTGATATATGATATGTTATTTAATTTACGTGTCTGCATTTGATATATGATATTATATAGATTTTACTATACATGATCAATATAAATATGATGTACATATATTCAATATATCATCCATATTCAATATTTCTTTTATCACAATTACAGGGAACCTATTTCAAGTATTGTAGATTTGTACAAAGCTTCTCTCCAAATTGCAATTTCAGTGTGGCCCAACGAAACCTGCTCGTGTCGCAACACTACAAGTAGTTGTTCTTCTCTTTCGTAAGTGCCCCTGGTCTTCTTCATAGGCCCCAATTGACAGCTGTCTGATTTCTCAGGGTCATGTCCCTGAATTTTCTTCTTCTGCTTCTTCTTCTTCTTGTTTTTGTCAATTGCATTCTCAATTTTCTTTTATGGTTGAAAATGTGTGAAAAACAAGTGGGCAAATTCGATGTATAGCAGAAGGAAGAAGCGAGAGGGAGGGAGGGAAGAAAGCGGGTACTGCACGAGTGCTACATGAGTATCGATTACCAGCAGAGCAAGGCTTAGAAGGGCCTGAAGAGCTCATGCAATACAACGTTGCCAGTTTCATTATCACAGAAGACATTGCGAGGGCGGTTCAAAAGATTTTACAAGTAAAGGTTCAGTTTAAAGGTGCATAAGTAAGAATGAAAAAGTTTACAGGGCATATCTGAGGTACTTGCTTGCCATATGAATTCCAGTCAGTTTGCACTTCAATTAGCAATGCATGTTGTGTGCACTAATCACAGGGTATACTGCCAGACATTGCTACATTTAATTACCCATTCTACGTTCACCTCAGCCAAAGCTATTTATAGTGCCACCCCCCAATGCAACCCCCTTTATGAAGAAGGAGAAAAGAATTAAATCGCTTGTGGCTAAAGCCACGGGCAAGGGCAGAGTTTATTAACCCATTGTGTGTTTGTGGCAAGTGCAACCACCGACAGAAGAGGCAGCCAGGCAGCAAGGAGTGACCTGCCAAGGGGGGAACCAGGGGGGAGTGTAATGCAACGCAAATTGCATTAAGCAGCGTCAAGCGACGCCCATGTCTCCCGACCACGCCCCCCCGCCCCCCTCGTTCACTGGCTGACGCCTGTGGCGACAGGTCAGCATTAAATTTTCATGCCTGTCGGCAATAGGCGTCTTGCCCAGGGGCACCCTGTGGCGGGGCGGGGGTGGACTGTGGTGACCAGACGAAAGTCGGCACGCAACTAATTAAATGGCGACGATGTTGTCTCCCCTGCTCACAAAGTAAATAAATAAATCTGCCACGCCTCCTACTGCCTGTCTCATACAGTCAGTATACCCTTTGTGAATCACAGTCAAGGGTATAAAAACATTTGACGGGCAAATCGTGCGATACTTTTTTTTGTTCGTTAAGCGGAAATTGCGGCTGTAAATTATCGCGTGTGTGTGTGTAAACGTGTGTATGTGTGAGCTATTAATTTTATTAATTATGCAATTTACTGTGAAATTGGCAATTAAATAGTCAAACGTTTTCCGCACACAAGATTACAAGAGAAATGTGTGTAGAGAGAGAGAAATAAAACTTTACGAGAATTCCGAATCTGCAACAAACGAAAATATATGCGAATTTTCCATTTCCATTTTTCCATTTTGCATTTCACGTTGCACGTAAATAATATGGAAAACTGTTGAAAATGCTATTTATGTCCGCAAAAACTATAGCCAGATCCAGAAAAAGAATACAGGAAGAATAACAAATTGAATGCATAGAAGGAAATCGAAAACAAACTATAGACACAATGCGATATATGGATGAATACATGTTCGTATATATTCTATATACAATATATTGTTGATTACATTAAGCAGATATATAGATTACACTGTACGACTCAGAGTTTTAGCCAAATAAGTCACTGTGTCTCTGTAGTATATAAGAAGGTGTTAAATTCATGTGCATTTTACTATAAAGTACCGTTAGCCGACTATATACTAATATACATATCAGCCAAGAAACTGCTTATCAGTATGTGGTGTGCGTGTGTGTGTGTGCAAAATGGCATAACAACAAATAATAAAATAATAATGAAAACATTTGTACCTTAGGCTGCGCAACGGCTAAATACCCTGCACTTAGTTTGAAGATATCTTAAGATATATTCTTCAACTTAACATTCCTGCAACAATTTTCATAGGAACTACCTCTGGGTCTCATATAATAAGGTATCTTTTTCTCTCTTTCTCTTTCTTTTAATGGAAAATTTCCAGTTCTTTATTATGTATTTTTCATTGTTGAGAAAATCCCCCAAACATGGATCATAATCACATGGAAAAATTCCATCACCGTTTATTAAAATCTCCCATGACAATCATAAATAATGAATGAATCATTCATCTCGAGAAATTTATATATTGTAAACATTATAGAGCCCGTATTATAAGGCGGAAAACAAATAAATAAATTATAATTTGATATCAAATATTTGACGGGAAATTAATTTATCCGTTTGGATATTTCGATATCTTGTAAATCTTTCGATCACAAATGCATATTGCATATAATAATGCGGAATTTTGAGTGTTTTTGATTTTTCAATAAGGCCACAAAACAATTGCAGAGGCAGTAGAAAGAGGAGAAGGCAATAATTGGCCATTTCGCTTGCGTCAGCTTTGAAGTTCACTGCCACATCGCGCGTATAATTGCCTGGCCCTCTGAACTGTATACCATACATACAAATATATTGTATTATTGGCATATTCAGCGATCTGTGGCTGTTGTTTGTGTATTACACAGGTACATGGCGTGCAGTTGATAGACTGCTAGGTATCACGTGTAAAAGGTTTTGTGGCAATATCAAATATTAATAAGATTATCTATGCATACAGGGTATACAAAGTGCGTGGAAGAACTTAAGTTGCCTTATCTATTTACGCTTTATCTACAGACTATTGTAAATTTCATATATGTACTTGATAATATCGAAAGCTTATTGTTTTGTGCATTGCATAAGCTTTTGTTCGCTTTTTGACCGAGTTTACTCTAGTAAATGTCTCTATGTCTTTCTTCCTAGCTCCCTCTGACTCTCCTGCTCTCTCTCTTTCTTTCGTTCCTTTTGTTTATCCTAATTGAACTTGCATTTCACTTGATTAATTATTGTTTTTTTTTTAACTTAGTTAAGAGTGTTCTATATCAGGTATTTACTGAATATCTTTCGTTTCTATACAGGCTGCTTACAGTTATATTTATCTAAGCTTTCTTTATTGTTCTGTCAACATTTCTCTCAAACCTTCTCTCTCCAACTTCATCTACTTCTTCTTGAGTCTCTCATATTAATTTATTCTTTTCAATCTTTGTCATACCCCACCAATTTAGTTTTTCCTCTCTTCTACCCATTAGACATGGCTCAAAGCGTATTTGGCTAATGACTCGTCGACTAAGAGAACCGTAAAAATCTATATAATCTATATGCGATCTACGCTCAGTTCATTAGGCTCCCTAACAGCACATATGCCCCACCAAACGGTGTATACCTCTATCTGGATTCTAGTATATCAGTTCGTATAGTTTAGCACAAAGTTCAAAATGGTTTACGACAATATTTGTTACGTTCTTTCATAATTGTGATGATATAATTACGACAATTTACCACGTTCTAACGTCCATTCATCGTTCTTTACGTCTATCTGTCTGTTTGTCTGTCTGTTCGTTTGTTTGTTTGTTTGCTTATTTGTTTGCCACTTTGCGATAATTTAGTTGTTTTGCTACCCTGTGTGATCTATTTTTATAGAGCTTGTGAGCGAGCTTAGAAGACATTAGATTAGGGTTGATATTAATAAACATCTTCTAGATACGATGGTAGGTTAGCTTAGTAGGCTCACCCCGAGAATGCACTTGTTATTGTTGTTCTTACTTATCGCAATGATGTTGCATACCTGCAAGAAGAAGAATGAAAAAGAAATTTGTTTATTACTCAAGAGTCTAAAGGTTTATCTCAGATAATGCGCGTATAAGAATAATCGCAATCAGTTAAATCCAACTGCAACTGGTTAGCTTGATACACTCTTGTCGCGGCGTATACTTTGAGTTAGTAAGACGTTATGTGTGCTTGTGTCTCTGACCTACCCAACTAACTAGGCGAACTCAGCCCAGCTTGAAGATATTGTGTTGAAATTAACCGAGAGATCGACAATAGTTATATTATATTG
Source organism: Zaprionus indianus (assembly GCA_018904595.1). Classification (NCBI taxonomy): domain Eukaryota; kingdom Metazoa; phylum Arthropoda; class Insecta; order Diptera; family Drosophilidae; genus Zaprionus; species Zaprionus indianus. The sequence continues at coordinate 3,965,816 of JAEIHA010000344.1, forward strand.
CTGACGAGACATATTCGGTATTTACACAAGTCGTTCACTTCATATCACACTTGATTTAGCACAGTCAACAATGGGTATCTGAGCATTATAAATAATGCTGCTCTCACATTCTATTCTGCGAACAACTTTCATCTTTTTCTTTTTAACGAAAAAAAAAAAAAAAAAACAAATCACTTTCACTTTGGCATTGCACACAAAATATTTGTACAGAAATAAATGAGTGATAATTAAAACCAACCCAAAAACAATTTATGGGGTGTGCTTTGCAATGCGAAAACATGTAAGTAGTTTTTTTTTTTTTTTTTTTTTTTTCTTTCGAATTTATTTTGCGGCAAATTTTGCCGGTCGTTCGACGGCAACTGAAACGACTGACAAACTGAAATATGTGAAATTATTAAAATCCATTCAATGGCAGAGCATCTAAGTAGAAGTACACACACACAGATATATACACACACACACAGATACAGTCGTGTGAACACACAGTCACTCTCTCGTCTCGCTGTCAATTGAATGTGAAGTGTGTTTCACGTCGCACGTTCTCAGGCCCATTGGGGTGGCCAAGCGAAGAGGCAGAGGCAGGGGAAGAGAAAGGGGAATCTGTAGGAGGGCAGCCACAGTTGTTGTGCTCGCTTGTGTGTGTATGTGACACTTGGCGCTGGGTGTTTGTAGCGAGTGCATTGCTTGAAATGCAAGCGATTATCTTTAGACAAAAAGCTAATCTCAGCCTAGCGCACGCTGCAGGGGGCGTTACGGGGCAGATCGCATGCAGCGCTTAAGGGGGAGGGAGAGAGAGAGAGAAAGAAAGAGGAAGGTACACAGAGAGGGGGAGTAAGGGAGAGGGGAACTGAACTAGGCTAAGTATTCAGTGCAGCCAGTGTCCACATGTTAATCATGCAACCAGCTGATTGTTGCTATGTATGTACAATATGATCGATCGTATTGTTTTTGTTCTGCCTTCTAACTGGAGCACATCAATCGAAAGATCGCGCTTTCCATTCTGTTGTTGGTTTTGCACTGTGGTATTGCACTCTCTTTTTGCTCTGATTCATACAAAGGGCAAAAGAGGAGGAAGAAATCGTCGATATTTGGTTGAATATGTCAACAAACAATGAAGTTGCAGAAATTACAAGTAACTTCAAGTTGAAAGCACATGCAAGCTTTGAACTACTTTAGAAGTGAAAATAGCTAGAGCTTTTCTACCTTTTCAATCCAGTTACAGTTAGGTTTCTCAGCATCTACAGCTTTAAAGCACTGCACTCAGCTTAAGCTCAGCATTAATCTGCAAAGCTCTAAGCAAATGCAACTTTTGATCTGTTGTGATCTGTCGAGAAGATTCCATATGCACACATTAAGATATATGCTTATACAGTACTTAAATACCATAAATCATTTCAAGTCTCTCCCACAAGTTGTTTATCGCTGTGTTTGCGAAAAGCTTCTTCCAACTTTGTACTGTCATCAGTTTATTGAGTTGACACGACTCAACCTGCGCTTGTTCGAGAATATTTAAAACGAAATTCACTTACATCTGTTAACGAATTGCAATGAAATTTAAAACCTATAACGAACAATTGACCCAAATGTGGCAAGGCGAGAAGGGAGACCAGAAAGAGACAGCGAGACAGAGCCAGACAGAAAGCGAGAGAGAGAAAGGGAGAGAAGAACCAGCAGAGAGGGCTCCCACGGGCGTCGCCTTTGATAACAAAGGCGCTGGAAATTCAATCAACGCGAATGCACTCGAAATATTTTACACTATTTCAAGCTAAGTGATTCGCTCACATGCAAGCTCACACACACATGCACACTCATACACACACAGGCACATACGAGCACAGACTAAGTGCAATGGACAGCAGCAACGCCTACAAATTGCACGCATCTTTACACTCAATTGCACAGATTGCATTTTCTGTCTGCGGGGCACTAAAGGGTTAATGTCTTCCGCAAGCATGGACAGACAGCATTGAGAGGGGGTTACTACAATAAATTGCACACACACACAGACACACATACAGATGCACACTCAGTTCTTATGCGTTATAATGTCAACTGAACTTGGCACTTTGACAATCTCAAACGAGGAAAACAGTTGACACTTTTCCTCGTTGAGCAAACTTGCATTTTATCTTAAGTGGAGAGTTTACTAGATATAATACAACATACATATACATATCTATATATTTATACAAACACATAGACTTTGTACAGAGATTATTTGTGTGCGTTTTCTTGATACTTCCAGTTTGAACTGAAGAGACGCAGAACTTCAGTTCAGTAATGAGTTCGGAAAGTAGCTTCCTCACTGAATCATCAGTTGAGCGATGTAAGTTTTATTTTAAGATATGCAATCTGTAATCTGTTTTCGCTATTCTCGCCTTATCTCAAACATGATTTGCGTACAGAAAAATCTGCAAATTTGACTTAATGAGCTTTTGTTTTTTGGGTGACGTCAATGAAAATTCCATTACTGCGTCGACAACGACAACGATACATCAGCTTTGGCAACGGCAATTGCATTGTGGGGCCAAATAGAAAAAGATATGGACACCAAATATGTCACGAAATTATGTCGATGTTTGCGTAATTACTCGCACAACTGTACAGCTGTATATACTATATGTATATTTATATATATAGATATGCATAAACAAATACTCATGTATTTATCTGTTGCGGTGTCTCCTCGTTTTGTCACTCATTCAGTCAATCGCTCATTGCGTCTCCTCTCCCTTCTCCTGCAGCAGTCTGTGCACATTGTCTGAATGCAAATCGTAGTATAATCGCGCGATCTCAATTGGCCCATTGACGAATGGCCGATTGGGCAATTGGGGAAGTCGTTTATCGTCCACGATCACTGATCCCATATCGGAACAGAGCAGAGAAATTGACATTGAGCATGAGCTTTGTAAGCTTTGATATGGTTAATAGTTATTAGTTAATCAATAAGGTAAAGGGTATATAGAATGACCCTAGCATGAGATTGTCTTAACATATGATCTGATAAGAAAGTTGTAGATCGCAAAGCTTAAAAGCGCATTAAAGCCACCAAAGTACATTTAATTTATAATTAATGCCAATGAAGCGATCAATCCAGGCTTAAAAAGCTTTCTCAAAAAGTATGGAGCTTTCAGTATAGCTTTAACTCTTTCTATATTATTGTTCTAGAAAGCTACTTAAGTTTTATTTAAGCACATTAAAGCTCTTTTAATGAGCTTTTACACACTTAACAATCTTACTGTATAATCTATAAAGATTATAGCCAGGCCTAAGCATTCAGTATAATCCCAACTCTAAAGATTATTGTTCCACAAAGTTACTTGAAGCTAAATTTTTTACCAAAAGCACATTAAAGCTCTGTAAATGAGCTTTTACACACCCAACAAACCCAATGTTCTTCGCTGCTTACCTTTTTGTCAACCTCAGGGCATCGGAATAATCCGAATCCAGCGCGAGATTGCGCTCATCTTTGAGCAACAGGACAACGGGAGTAGGCAGGTATTCGTCGAGGATGTGATTGTGAGCCTGTGCCTTGGTCAGCATACTGATGGCGGCTGCGGAGGAGCACGAAGAGGCGCAGAAAGAAACTGCCGAAGAAGAAGTCGATGAAGTTGTAGAGGCATTCGATGAGGCTGGCGAGGGAAAAGGTGATGCTCCCGCTGCTGCAACAGCCGCTGCTCCTGTCGATGTGCCGCCTATCGATAACTTGTTCGAATGCTTATTGGAACCAAAGCTGCGACGTATCGATTGCAAACTTTGGCGTAGAAACGATTCACGCTTGATGGTGCCACTGCGACGCTTGGCTGGAATTGGCGTGGGATCCAGTGAGATGGGTTCGATAGTAATGCGACTGCTGGCCGCCGTATCGAACAGCACCTTGGCGGGCAACGATTGGGGGCGTGGCAATGAACCGTTTGTTGCCGCGGGTAAGTGCTCTAACAGTTCCTCGTACTCGTGTGCGTTGTGACGACGCAACAACTGCGCTTCCTGCTCATCCAGCTCCGTCTCCGGTTCCTGTTCCTTCTGCTGCCCCTTCCCGTGCCCCATTCCATTTGCCGTACGCTGCTCTTGTTCGTGATCCAGCTTCGTCTTGTTCCACTTGTTCTTTGCTTTGGTTTTTGTTTTCACTTTGGGCTGCTTTTGTTTCTGCTTCGTGTTAGTCTTCTTTGTGTTCGCCTGACTGTCCACAGTGTCCTGTGCCAGCACCAGGGAGGCTATATCCGGAAATGCCTCCATATCCGGCGAGAACAGCAGCTCTGTTAGCGGCACACTTGCTCGGGACATCTTGATGTTGTTATTATTGTTGTTATTATTATTGTTGTTGTTGTTATTATTGTTGTTGTTCCGCTCAATGAAACTGTAGGATTTGATGAGAAACAGATTGGATTTGTTCTTTTTGGCTTTCAGCTGCTGCAAAGTGCTCTCCTCCGCCTCCTCCGTTGATTCCACGACGGTGCTGCCATCGTCTTTGTTGTTGTTGTTGTTGTTGTTGACCTTCTCGCTGCCAGTGGACATTTTTGTTGTCTTTCTTTTCTTATGCTTTCTCTTCCACTTTTCTACTTGTTTCTTTAGTTTTCTTTTGCTTTTTATTTCAGTCTTTTCTAGTTGGCAGCCTTAGCCTATTTTCACTATCAACATCATCATCATCATTATCATCATCTGCTTGGTCAACTCATTCACTAAATGGAAAAATTCAAATTATTCTCAATACACTTTCCCGATATTGCGGTGCGGAGTGAGAGACGCGTCGAGCAGCACTGACAAATGAGCCCTTTCTATGGGAGAGATCAATGTCTAAGCGAACTGAAGCTGCAACTCAACTCAATTAAGATCCCGTAAAAGCAGCAATAAAAGTTAAATCTTCTGTTTGCATATAGTATATACAGTATACTACAAACAGTATATATAGTATACTATATACAGTAGTACATGTAGTAGATATCGTCAAAATCGGGCTTGTTTTTTTACGATATACTCTGGAATTGCCTTGTAACCATGTTATATGGACTGTTTATATGAACATATTATATAGTCTTTATATAATAATCATGCAACAACCTTTGCTACTGCAATTAGTGTGAGTACTACAGCTCAATTCCCATTCAGCATTCTGTTTTATACGTTAAGTAACATGTTTATCTTCTTTATATAAGCCTTCTTTAAATATTTCCTCCCTTCCGTAAGCAACACTCTTTCTACCATTTTTCCAGTTCGATTTACTAACTTTAAAGCCCCCAAAACGAATTGATTTGTACGTGTCGCGTCGCCAGCTGCTGCTATAACTGATAATTATTTGAATTATCAATCAATGTTTTGCGCAGATTTAGATAATATAACAGATAATGAGAACACAGCACGACGTTCTCTCTCCCATTACACAGTGCTCTCCTTCTCTCTCTCTCTCTCTCTCTCTCTGTGTGGGGAGATTCAACATCAGCTGTTTGACTGTGTACGACAATAGATGGCGCCAGCCGCAGCAGCCGCCCGGCCTTTCGACTAAGCTCTCTCACCAAGCGGCGCCCACTCTCTCTCTCTCCCATTCTCTCTCTTTGCTGCCCAACTTTGCTACACACGCACTCTCACTCCGCGTAGTTCTTGTTGTTGTTTTGGTTTTGGTACCGCATGTTGCTGTTGTTGTTGTTGCTGCTGCTTCTGCTGTTGCTATTTGTTGTTGTTGTACAATTCTTTCGCTTTATTTTGTGTTATTTTTTTGCATTTATTTTTGGCCCACAGTTTCCGTCACTTTTTGCTTTATGATGTCACTTGGCGCGTACCGTTATGTTTTGCTGCTGCTGCCTCTGCTGGCGATCGGTCGCGTCTCTTGCGGCGTTTTGCGGCTTTTTGTTTTGTTGTTAACGCTTAACGCTAATTCGTCGCAATTTATAAACACACACGCACACAAATAGCTTTTTATTTGTTGATAAATTTTGTTGCTTCCTCTTCCTCTTCTGCTTTGTCTTCACCTTGTTGTTGTTGTTCTTGTTGTTTCTGTGCAAGATAGCTGCGAATGGCAAACACAAACAAACACACACACACACACCAACAGAAAGTACACTCTAAAAAAAATACAGAAGACTAACAACAAAAATTGTTGAAAGAAAGAATAAAACAGCGAAATATTCGTGTGGAAAACGCGGCCACAGTTCGCTCGCTCTCTCTCCCTGTCTCTCTCTTGCACTAGCACTGCGCTCTCGCTCTGACTCGGCGGGCTGCCCGTCTGCGTTGTCGTTCGCTTTCGCACTGAATTTGAAATTGAAGCGCCGTTGCTGCCAGACCCAACGCCGTCGAACGCGTCCAGCAGCAGCAGCAGCAGCGGCAGAGGCAGCGCCAACGGTGGCAGCAGCAGCAGCAGCGGCGGCGGCGGCCTAACATCAACATCTGAGACGACGACGCGACGGTCGCCGCACGAGCTAAATATGTATGCTGCTTTGCACATGTGTGTTTGTGTGTGTGTGAGTGTGTGTAACTTCTTCATGCGGCTTATCATGCGGCCGTGCGTTGGCGTCAACGTCGACGTAGACGTAGACACCGCTTTTTGCTTTGTTATTGTTGTTAAGAAACTTTTAACAGTGAATAGAAAGATGAAGCAAGCTAAAACCTGCCGACTCTCTGCTCCTATCTCTCCCTCTCTCTCCTTCCCTCTCTCTATCTGCCTCTCTCGCAGTCAAGTTTATCTTGGCGCAGCAGCAGCAGCTGATGGTTTCACTGCTGTTGTTGTTGCTGTTTGGCTTTGCAGCTGTTGTCTGCATTCGCGTCGCAGCTGATGGCGGCAGATCTGCAGCTGAGCTTGAACAGTGGAACAGTTTGATTTGCAACGTACAAATATCGCAATTTCTGTGCACTGTCTTCTGCTGACCCTAAAACTTTTGGTCAATACACTCACACACACACACAAACGTTGCCTCTTTTTTTTTTCTTTTTTTTTCGTTTTTTCCTTTTACCTGCGATGATTTGCCAGTTTTTTTTGCCGCATTTTGCCATTGTGCAAAATAATATAATGACAGCGAAAAAAGCTAAACAAAAGCATTAAAATAAAGCGATGTGACAAAAGCGTGAAAAAACCCAACTCGATATAATATGTACTATATAGTATATATCGTACAACATGTGTTCGCACACACACACAGATCCATACTTGAGGCATTTTTGCTATCGAGTGTCCCCTCTGTACCCCCTTGCCACAACCGTCGCAATGTTCTTCAGGCTTAATTGAACTTTTACCATATTATTTGTTGATAAAAACGCAAAGATAACTTCGCCCCGTTTTCCAATATGGCAAAAAATTGTTGTTAAGCGCTGCACTACCGGTCGCTGTGGCCTGACATTGTTGTCGCTGTTCCCCAAGCACCCTAAGCATCACAAACAACACCCCCCGCGTGAACATTGTCATGGTCACCCTAGAGATGCGAAACCGCAACATCAACAACAACAGCAACAGCGACAAATGCAAAACCGTCGCAACCTTCACTTTGTCTAACTTTTGATCTGTCGGTTTAATTGATACCCTCTAAATGATGAACTAGAAGCAGTGGGGCAACAAAGGCTGAAAACTGCACTTACAGCAGTTTATAATCTAGCTGAAAAGTATCATGAATAATTTAACTGATGATAATGAATCTTAAGCGAAGATTCCCTGTTTTTTGCCGTAAATCGGCCATATTTATAAAACATATCGTGGAATAATGCCATGTGATCATCCGGCTTTCTTAAAGACTTAATTAAATTTTAGTCTGTTATTATTTCAATCTATTATGGCAGAAAAATATATCAGCTATACACAAAATCAAATAACGCTGACCGATAAATAGCTCAAGCGATCAGTTATCAGTGTTCGAGGATTACTGCAACTGCACGAGAAATGTTAGATCATTGTATCTAAACAAAAAAAAGTTGTTTGCTTTTTATTATATTTCACACAAAATCTTAAATATTTAAAATGTCAGACTACACCTGTGCATTATTTACTCATAGATCTTTCGCATACAATTTATAGGGTACCCGCTGGTTGAGTCATTCTCAATTGTGGGACTCTCACATGATTTGCTTTCAACTAGGGCGTCACTTTCAAGGGGCGTTTTGTTTGCTAAATAGTCGCATTGAAAAAATTCAATGTTTTTCAAAATGTACTATAGCAACATGCGGGCAAAAGTTGACACAATTATGGTACTCTTGCTGCAAAGATGTCAAAGAAATGCGAAGCGCAAACCACAGAAAATAAAAGAGAGAAAATACAAAGTAGAAATATGAAAATTATGAAAACTGAGGCATTACAAAGCACATTTCCACGTTTCGTGCAAAGACCTCAAACGTCACATTGATAGGGCCTTGCGTAAGGCCCAATGGCAAAATAACAAAAACAATAACTGAACGCCAAATCAGAAATAATCTTTGTACCCCCGAAAAAAAATATCATATGACTAATGCGCTCCAGGTGTTAAATTCGCCAGATATGACAGCAACATATGCTGTACACCTGGTGTAACGAAGCAAATAAATTACGATACGGCCACATACTTTACCCAAGGTACACCCCCAAGAAAGCGCACCCAGTCACCGCTCTATCTAGGTATCTATCTAACTTTCCCATACATATGTATGTATGTATATATTCGCGAATAACTAGGCCTGCTGCAGGTGGTCCGTTGTCTGATGATACTTAATTAATTACCAATGAGACCCGGACACTCAATGCATGACGAATCGGTCTAGTATAGTGTGATAAATTCAGACACCTGGTGTCTATAAAAAATAATCAAGATGTGCATTAGACATCAGAGTATGAAATCATAAATGTGTTTAGAATCTGAGGGAACAGTTACAGAACAGTTCCCAAATGAATTTGGTAACGAGTCATATTTCTCGACACGTGATGTGATATAGTTGACTGTCTAGCAAGTCATCTAATCAAGTTACACGTTCCACTTTGAAGAATTTAGTTAATTGCTTGAAATTACTTTCTTGTCTGTCATTGATACTTACCACTTAATGGGATTGTAAATCCATTAGTTCGCTCAGAACATGAATGAAATTTAAACCTTCAAGAGAATCAACTGTTTTTTCAGTATTTTTAAAACTATTCAAAATGAAAAACAATACTGTTCGAAGCTTCCTCAAGGTATAGGGATCCATAATAAGGTCAAAGATGATGTAATACATTTGTAAAAAAACGGAAAGTAGTCTGTCTAAATAGATCGTTATATCTCGATCCGTGGGTAGCTGATTAGTTGACTCGACTTCCAATGCATATACATATCTTCCCGACAATAGACCACCCAACTGTACGAAGCTGATCTACTTTAATGCGCAACCAAATATTTTGACATAAGACGTACAAATTTATGACTACAAATACCTAGATGAATCTACATACATACATAAAAGTACACACATGCACAGACAAATATTTACGTGCAATAAATTCACAGCTTCTAACCAAAAGATGCGACTATGCGCTATCAGTCCCGGCACAAATTACTGAATACAAGACTTAGAAGAACGAAAAGCTAATACCCTCGCATAAATCACTGAAATAATTGTATTTTCAATACGCATCATATAATTTTAGGAAACCTTCCAATGAAAAAAGTTGTTTTGCTATTACTCATAACTTTTGTACGCCACTTAATTTTATTAACATATATCATATTGTATAGGGACTCAAAAAGTTTCATATCCTATATCGGATTCAAAAGAAATCAAATTTGGCAGAAATTTGAAATTAATGGGCATTTAAAGCGTGATTGAGAATTTCTCAAAAAATTTAAATATGTGTTGATGACGAAAGAGCTTTTTATCAACTGAACTTGCTCTTTGGCTCTGGAATCGACGCATGCAAATTGTTTGGGATTACAAATTCACATACATGTAGACGTTCAATATAAATAAATGTATATGTGTATTGTATATCGATATAGTGTCAGGGGGTTCCAATAAATCACAGCACGACATTTATTTAAACAAAATGCTTCTGTTTTCTTTTCTGTGTAGTTTAACAAGAACTACGCAGCCACACTGGTATAGTGGAATTGTGGATTTGTACTACGTATATACATATGTATGTATGTTATTTATAATTCGCTTTTTCTACAGTGGAACGATTACGCAGATCATGTGCTCTGTAGATTTTGTTCAAAAATTGATAGCAATGATTGAGCTCAAAAGTCGTTCAACTTGGGCCCAATTTCCTTCCAATCTATTCATCTACAGCATAATCAGTTCTCAAACTGTGATCGCCTCAAGGGAGCTGATTGTGTTTGCCAGGGAGCTTCAAACCGGTTCAAAAGAGGTCATTGAATAGCGGAAATTTTATGTACTCGCACTTGAATGAGCTAAAGGTGCGGATTACATTAAATGGATGTCAGAAATAGTACAGCAAAAGCTAAATTCCATTCACAGATTTCTATTCATTCATTGAAAGTCTTGTCTTCTCACTATCACTCTCTCTCGCTCTTTCTTGCTTAAGTTTCGCAAAATATTTATATTTGCTTATTAACTTTTTTATAAGCTTCAAGAAAAATACATCTGTAGGTTTTTTCGGTAAATAATTAGTCGACAAAGTTATCATAATTTGTATGATTTTTGATGTGTAACTCACCTGGATTGTTTCCGTTTCGCATGGTCACTAAACGAACCAGTTGTGGCAAGTTGTGTTAATCTACAAAAATTAGAGAACAATTGAAAACAAGCGATTTAGTTATTAATATAGATAATACATAATAATGCATATTTTTAATGTATAAAAAATGAGCTGCAGTACATTTTTTAATAAAACGAGTCAGATGAAGTCAAGTGAATTTAAAGAAAGTTTCAAAGTGCAGTTTTAGTGCCAAACAAATACTATATCTATCACACTGTGGCAGGACACGCGAGCACACTGAACATTTGCATACATATGTATGCATGTATGTACATACGTACACAGGTGCAGCGCGACCCTTGACACGGGTAAAGGTTGCGTCCGCCACTTTCATAATTCGCAATTACACAACCACGTGTGAATGTGTATGTGTGTGCGTGTGTGTGTGTAACAGAAATAAACAAACAAGAAGGAGCCCAAAACTGTGAGCAAAGATAACACTGAGAGCGACACACTCAAACACACATACAGAGACTCACTGGAGCGTGGGAGTGGTTGTTGGGGTGGTCGAGAAGAGGGGAAGGGGAGGAAGCAGCGTTGCTCACCTTGATTTCGCAGTCGCACAAAGATTTTTGCCAAATTTTCGCAAGAGTTTTACATGTTGTTGCGTTTGGTAAAAGTTTTCCCAACACTTTTTGCACTTTTTGTGAATTGTTGTTGTTTTTAATGTGGCGTGCGTGCGTTATAACTTTTGTTTTCGCCTTCCTTCCACTTTGCTCCTTTGCCGTTGCTTTTTGGCACTCAGACTCACTCACTCTCTCACACTCGCACTCGCACTCTCACTCACTCGCACACTCAGGACGCCACACAGCGGACAAATTGCGTGATTGCCACAGTTGTGCACAAGAACGAAAATGTAAGTTTCGTTAAGTTTACTTTGTTGTTGTTGCTTATTTTATTTTTGTGCGCTATTTGCAAATGGAATTCTTGGTAAATACCGGAGAAGTCTCGTTAACGACACACACGACACACAACACGATGCGTTCTGTACACAAATAATATGGCAACTAAAAAGGCCGACGCCGCCAACGTTGCTGCTGCTGCTGCGGCTTCTTCTTCTTCTTCTCCTTTGACTCGTGCGGCTGCGGTTGCTCTGCCTCCGCCTCTGCTTCTGTCGGTGGGCGCTGCTTTGTGTAAGGCATTATGACATTCGCAGCAGCAGTACCGTTAGCAGCTGCAACGGGGTGGCAACGGTGGTGGGTTACGTTTTTGCGGCAACCACCAGGCAGAGGCAGGCACAAGCACAAGCACGGTAGAGCAAATTGCCAAGAATCGAGGCGAATTTTAAACTTGTGTATGTGTGTGTGTGTGTGTGTGCAAGCTCTCCATGTGCTTTGCTTGTATGTATGTGTGTGTGTAACAGGAGGCAGAACAGCAGCACGGCGAATCAGTCGAGGCAGATTGGCGGCGAGAGTGCGACACAAATCAACCCAACAACAGCAGCAGGAGAGCAGAGCGGCGAACTGCAAATATTCAAATGCCTGCATATGTATGCATGTGTGTGTGTATGTATGCGTGTGTGCATGTTCTCCCAGATGCTGCTGCTGCTGCGGCCGGCATTTTCCGGCATTCGCTCTCGCACGTGAGAGAACTTTGGCTTTTCGCCGCTATCTGCGCATGCACACATACACATGCATGAATATGTATGAACACACTGTATACACGTGTATGTACGTTGCGGAGAAGCTCGGCAGCGCCTGCACTATGGGGAATTTGGCCTGTTTTTCTTACAATAATTAATAACTCTTGATCTAAGTAAAATTTTGAGATGGAGTTTTTTTTATATTATTATGTAGGTCCTAAGGCATATTTGAGAAAAGTGGGCGTGGCCCCATCCTTTCTATTTAATTCAAAACGCATCATGTGACAAATAATTTGTATGGCAGCTACACGTTAGAGTAGTCCGATTTTGATGAAATTTTGAGATCATATTTAAGATCATTAAAAAGTAATATGATATAAGTTTAAAAGCGATATCTTGAAATATAACAAAAATCGGCCGATAGATTGTATGGCAGCTATACGATATATCGGCACGATCAGCCTCGTTCCAACTTATTTATACTTAAAAAATGATAAAAAGTATGTATGCTAATTTTCATATTGATATCTCACTAATTAAAGTGAATATTTATATTATATTCTCACAACCACACCATTGCTTGGGCCACAATTACGCATTTTTATCGAGATGTTGCTTGCTAAAAAATGAATTTTCTCAAAAAACCGCAAAAAACGCAGTTAGAGACTAGATGACTTGAATAGGGAATTGATGCCTCTATAATATGCATATAAACACTTGCTGAACAAATTTGAACATTTTCTTGTAGATCCTTTCAAAGTTGAAATTTATCTTTTTAAACTACACGTAAACATTACTCGCTAAATGTAGAAATTTTTAGAAAAACGCGCACTAGATAATCAAACTTTTTATAACAACGCATAGTTAAAACCCTAATAATAAATATCCCTCTCAATTTTGATCGTTTAAGATTGGCGTTTTGAAAAATTAAGAATTTAAAGTTGCACTTCAAAATCGAGCGCAATGAGGGCAAGTTCTGTTCGCTTGCAATTGCTAACTTTAACAGCTGATATTTTAACATTGGACTGTTAAGTTAACATTTCCAAGTTGTAACATAACAGTTTGATGTATTTCCAATGTATTAACACTAAAATACTGCGAATTTGCATACTTGTGAAAAACACATTTTTGTAAAAAAAACTGGTCAAATTCCCCATAGTGGCCTGGAGCTGACCGCACTGTTGCGTGTGTGTGTGTTCGTATTCTAAGCACCTTGGCAGGGTACTGACAATCATGACTATCGCATGCTCTGATTGATCGATTATCGATTATGATCATTTGAATTATTTATTGTATTTCATTGAATTTCAGTTCTTCCTCCACTGTGACTCGTGACTCACTTTGCACGTGCAAGATCATACTCACGCACGCATCACTAGCAGCAAAGGCGACCGAAAGTGGAAGGCAACTACGCAAAAAGGTCAAGCTCATTAGCCCGAGCGATGATGAAAGTGGCGCAGCGCCACCTAGCGCGCACATCAAGCGCAGCCAATCACATGATTTGAACAGCCTTGTGCGGGGGTGTGTGTACACACTGTACACCCAGTGTGTGCTAACTATGCATTTGTTTATTGGCAAAACAAACGAAAAGAAACGAAAACAAAACGAAAAGCGCATGCAATAAATTAATTGGCAGCAATGCAGACAGATCGTGAGAGAGAGGGAGTGAGAAAGAGAGATGAAGAGAGAGGGGGAAGGTGGTCATGCTTGGCCACACAAGCGCCAAAAATTTGCGGCCAGCTGATGTAGATAAATAAAGAACGATTGTGAATGTGTTTAACAAATGCGCAACAGCAAAGCAACAACAACAACAACAATGACTGGCGAATTTTAATGCTGCTGCGGCCGAGAGGCAAACTGGAGCGCGACGCGCAGCTTAAGCAAACTAAATAGTGTCAAGATGTGCTCAACATATACACACACACACAGAAACAAACATGGAAATTATACTCACCTCTCCTCGCTGCCACTAAGGCCCACCGACGCCGTCGTCACCTTCAGCGTCTGCCGCAGCAGCGAACCCAAAACACTTGACTTCTTGCTGCCACTGCGACTTGGATCGGTGTTGCAACGCGGCCGAAAAAGTTCATTGAGCTGCGTGTGGCGCGGCGGACGCTTGCGCAGCAGCTGCGGCGACGGCGACGCCTCAACAGAGTCCTGCGTCAGCGAATTGGCACGTTCGCGGCGACACGGCGAAGCCGAGCGACTTGTTAGGCGAAAAGTCTTGCTGACGCCGACTGCGACGCTGCTGCTACTGCTGCATTGCGGCTGCTCGTCCGTTTGATCTGGCGGCGCAAGATAATTCATATTAACGGTGTATGGTGAATCCTTGCGCAACGGTAAATCGTGGCACAATCGCTTGAAAGCGCGGCTAATCAGCGAATGCCAACGGCGCTGGTGGCATTGCCGGCGTTGACTACTTGTTCGAGGCTCCTCTGCTGCGGCGAATGTTCTTGTTGTTGGCCAAATAGTTGCACGCCAAGCACAAAATGAATGCGACAACAGCAGCAACAAATTCAATGGCAACCATACTCATCGAGAGGCCCCCAGAACCTGCCCCAAAAGGCGTAATACCCTCTCCGCACCCATGCTATCTCCCTCTCTTTCTCTATCCCTCCTGCTTTATCGAATTGACAAGAATATTGGCAAACGAGCAGACATAAAAAACAGACGGAATGCAAAAAAAAGGAATAGATAAATTGAACATAACGACTTGTGTACACCCTGCGAATTGTTTAATAATTTTATATTTGTTTAATATACATATTTTATGTATTTTTATATATTTAGATATATGACTGATTATTGAAAGATGATTAAAGTGCAATATGAAGGGACGATAAATTTATAAATCAAATAAAAGGCAGTAAAAAAGTTATTATAATATTATTCTCTTATTTATATGGAACAACTACTTTATTAAATTTCGTCAGCACTAAGGCTTTACATGTTCAATTGCGGGAATCCATATCTTCTCATAGTATGTGCCATATCTAACGACGTAGCTTTAATACCCAGTCTGGCAGAGTGAGAACACTCTCTAGCGTAAAGGAGGGTGGCAAAAACAACATAAATAAACAGACAACAATTTGGCAATGGATACGACAACGTTGCCGACGGCAGATATTGCGACAGCTTTGACAAAAGCCGTTATATAGTAGCTTTAAGCACAGATTGATTGCCATAACAGCGTGTTAGGGGCAGGCTAGGGGTTACATGGGGTACAAATACTTCGATAAAGAAATAAAACTACGATGGAAAAAACAACTATAAATCTGCTACAAGAATTTAAGCACTTTGGTCAATTTATTTCCATTTAAGAATTATCTATCACAGCCAAATTTGTCAACTTATAAAGTTCTCGTAAGTACTTACAAAATTTGTAATGTGTTTCAAAAGTAAACGTTCGTAAATTGTGAAAAAAAACTTTTAGTTTTTGCCGTTAATTGTAAATATCTGAACTCTCAAAATAAAACCATTGGGTGAGTTGTTGAGATCTGCTCAGTTCTTGGAAAATAAATCTACCTCGATCCTGTAGAATGGTTAGCTGGCCAATCGGAAACGTTACGCAGCTGGGTTTGCATGAGGCCAGCAACAACGTT
Source organism: Zaprionus indianus (assembly GCA_018904595.1). Taxonomy (NCBI): domain Eukaryota; kingdom Metazoa; phylum Arthropoda; class Insecta; order Diptera; family Drosophilidae; genus Zaprionus; species Zaprionus indianus. The sequence continues at coordinate 3,981,636 of JAEIHA010000344.1, forward strand.
GAGTCCGGTGGAAAAGTTTCAGATATTATAATAGGATTTGCCATGGAGTTTTTCAAATGGTTTTTACGTAACTGCTGCAATTACATAGATCCAAGAGATTTTTAATAAGCCAGTTGAGATCGATCCCATGTACACCTCAACTCGTAATGACAACAATTAAAGCGCCTATCGACGATGTTTTTGGATTTATGAATATGTCTCTTGAGAAATAAAGAGGAAGTACCACATCGTTTATAATGTACGGATAGGGTATGGATGGTTTCATTCGGTTCCAGTTGAGTTCTTAGTTTGCTTATAATTTCCATAGAAATATCATTTTGTGGGTTCCAACAAATTTCAAAAGCACGCCCACATTTGTAATGGTCTCCCCCCAAACAGAAATGAACTACGCCAGCAGTATTTTTGTTATGTATTTTCTTTATTTGCCATTCTTGACTAATTCTTGTTAAATTTCGTGCTAATTATTTGGTATTTTGTATTTTGTTTATTTTCGTTCTGTTTTTGTCTATTTGGTTTATGGGAATCTCGTTTATTTTTCATAGATTTCTCGAAGCAAATTCAATAGAACCATTCGTCCAGTAGACGCTTTGGGGGCTGCTTTTACGCACATACTATTGCAGTATATCATTTTGTTTCGTTTCCAAATATAATCAATATATTATATAATAACGTTCTGTTCACATTTATAGTATATATTTTCAGATATTCGTTAAACTTTTCACTTTTTTTTTATTATTTCGTAGTATTTTCATTAGATTCTCACGTAATGCCGAAAAACAGTTTTGTACTCAATTATTGGAGGATAAAAGAAATGAAGACCGAAATAACAATTTTGAAATATTTCAATATACATCGTACATATGCATATAGTATATTCTTTGACAATATTATTGATATTATATATTTTATGATCTAATCTAATCGGTAATTGTGCTTTGTGACTTGGTTTGGATTAGGCAATCGATTGAATAAGAATCGTAGATCGTTGATATACATACATACTCGTATATATGCATGTATATGTATGTATATAGATGTATAGTTCACATATAGACTATATATATGATTGTATGTATATGAATAGCGGTGCAATTTGGTAGTCTCGCTGTGCACACAAAACAGAAATCTGCTCGATCGAATATATGCATGTATATATACATATATTCTGATAATACTTAACTAGCAAAAGAACTCGCAATATGCCATAGATCTGATACAATTTCGAGTAGCTATCACATGAATATATCTAGTAGGAGAACCAATCGACGGATATTAAAAGGGGGGCATCGGGAGAGGAAAGTGGGTGGAGGGTAGTGAGGAATTACTAACATAGGGACGGCTTGAAATCGAACGGAAAATCTCACTTAAACAAAGAAAACACAAACAAAAAATTTAAGCCTTATATCGCTAGAGTCAAATATCACAACATCACATATATATATATATAGGTTCATATATCGTAAACGGTATTCGGTAATCGATAATAATCGTATTATATGGCATATACGGGCACGCACTCTATCTCTCTCTTTTCTGTCTCTGTCTCTTTCTCTTCAGGGGGCACAACTGTCGTTCGTTTCTGATTCAGACTTAACCTTCTACGATATCAATGTGAATGTGAATAGGGTTTTGATTTGATTTGGTTTCTCGCTTTCGCTTTATATTTTATTGGCTCAGGAACTGAAATAGTGTCAAGTTGTTACTCATCTAGAAATGCCATATAGAAAATAGTAGAAAAAGTATTCTGTATTCTCAGTATCCTGTAATCGGTATTTGGTATTCGTTAAAAATCATTTAGAAAAAACATTAATTAGGTTCGAGTACTTTGGGATAAAGGTTTCAATAGTGATCGAGTATTGTTAGGTATTATATACGTATTTGTATGTATATTTGGTATATATCATTATATATAATATATCATATAATATCGAGCCATTAGCTAGTCCACATGTCTAAGTAAAACAACCTTCAACAATATTTTTCCTGCATTCCCTTCAATTGTGCTTGAGATTTGCTTGCCTTCTCTCTTTTTGTCTCTCTCTCTTTCTCCGTTTCATTCTCTGGTTTATATCTATAAGATAAAACAGTTAAACATTCAATAATTTTGATGTATTCATTAACTCTTCGGTCTGTGCGAGCAATGAATTCTGCAGCTCTCGATCTCGATCGTCAGGACTGAAATTTCAAAGTAGATCGGGGAACTCTACTGATATGTAATAATACCAAATGGGGGGAGATTCAAACAGGCGTCTCAAGATCTGCAAAATTCGTTTGCCGCAGACATACAGTATACAGTATATGTATGTACGTATAGTATAAACATATATACTATGTAGATATTTAGCTAAATTTGTATATAGTATTTTTATCCGTTTGCTTTAAAGAACTATATAAGTATATATATAGAGATTCGAAAAAACGTAGAGATCTTGTTCGTCTTGGATTACGTATCGAGAGTGTTTCTTATGTTTTGTTTTTCTTTTTTAGATTCCGGATAATACGATAATACATAGACTTGATAAGCCGGGGTAACCGTCATTTATATCTTAAGTAGTTGTGCATTTTGGTTAATTCACAATGAGAAATAATAGTTATATATAGGTATATATAATATATCGTATATAGAAAATAAACCTTTAACGCATTTCGTTTTTGAAGCTCTCAATGCCCTGGCAGATTGAGTATTGGAACTCGGCTTCCCTTGACGTTACATATATAGATGAGATTCGACATAATATCTGAGACAAAACAGACCTATTTGTTTTTTTTTCTATATCTTCATCTGCAAAGGCATTAGCAACTTCGATCATCCGAAGTTTCCACTTCTTTTCTCCTTCAGAATCAACAATTCATTATCAACTTTATGTGAATTAGTTGTCAAAACATTTGCACGCTCCAAACATTTGCAACAATTAGGAAAAGTGTTCTAATTATTCGAATTATTAAGCCAGGGACTCTGCACAGTTTCTTCGGCTTCTTCTTCTTTGACTTCTCTTTATCTTCTGGTGTTAATTAACTATGACAGTCAGATTAACCTCAAGTTAATTTAGCTCAGTTAAATCTCTAAACATGTAAGTATTGAAATTGATCATCTCCTTCTCTGCAACTGCCTCTCTTCTTCGATTTATACCTCAAAGTATACTTAGCATTAGTTTCAGCAAATTATAGAGTATCATTGGGTCTAAGTACAATTGAGTACACATATCTGGACTATGCTCAGTGGAGCTAAACAAACTTATCTAGAGCTAAAACTAAGGAATGGTACTGTCAAAGGAATCTATAACCAGCAGTTACCCTGCATGGGGGGATCTAATTCAGGGTGTATAACATATTCATCATAGATCTGTGGTTTCAAATACCCCTTAGCATTGTGTTGAGTTGTGTACAGGGTATACACTTAAGGCTTACAACTAAAGAAGCGCATGACTAGACATTGTGAAGTATTTGCAACACTAAAACTAAGGTAAGCTGAAGTAAAGTAAAGTTACTCGACTAGCATATTCCCTGCACAGTCTATCATAGCCTGTGCAGAGTATATGTTGACTGCGCTCAAGTTTTCAACTTGCATAACCTAACTAATAACAGTAGCTCGACTAGTGGATACCCTGTACGAGAGTACAGGGTAGCAGCTTGAACAGAAAACAATGCTGAGCTGTGAGTGTGTGTATGTATGTGTGGTCGTGTGTGTGTGTGTGTGTGTGTGTGTGTGTGTGTTTGCAACATAAAGGCATAAAGAAAGGCGTGACTAGTTTACAGCTAAGCTAGATATAGCTAGTTATAGCTAGATATATGTATCTCTAGATAGAGAACTAAGTACTACACTGAAAAAAAACTATTTCGATTAATCATATCTCCTGTATTCCGCTTACAGGTTGCCTGCTGTGGCGCCACCATTGGCAGCAGCAGCAGTAGCAGCGCCACCTGCAGCAGCAGAAGCTGCCACAGCTGAGCTTGCCCCAGTTGCAGCAGTTGCAACTGCAGCTGCCCCTGCTGCTGCACCTGGTGCTGCTGCAATGCTGCCCATGCTGCTGCCACTCGCCGTGTGCATGGCCAGGCCTCCCCCCATCCCGGTGAGCAGCTCGTGCTCCGTCTTCGCCTGCCGCAGCCAGTTGCGCAAGTCCCGCGTGCGCTCCACCAGGCTCGTTGTGTAGTTGACCGCACGTGGACTCTGCGAGACGATGGTGTTGGCGGCCAGGATGGCGCCGCCCATGGAGCTGTGCATGCGTCCGGCTGCAAGTTGGCGATAGGTTTCCAGGCGATCCGCCAGCGTGGGTATCGATTGTGGGGCATGCAATGGCGATGGTGAAGACACCGCAGCCGCTGCCTGCTGCACCTGCTGCTGTGCCTGCTGCTGCGCCTGCTGCTGCTGTTGCTGCTGCTGGCTGAGCATGTGCGACCAGCCAAGATCATTGGCAGACATCATGTGTGGCATGTGGCCGAGGGGCATGTGGCTCAGTGGCAGCGCAGCCAGCGTTGATTGATGATGTTGCACCGCCTGCACTGCCTGCGCCTGCTGCGCTGCCTGCGCCTGCTGCTGATGATGCTTCTGTCCGAGTATGTCGAGTATCTCTCGAATCTCCGCATTGAGTATCTCCAGATTTTGGATGCACTCATTGGACTCCTGCTGGAAATACTCCTTGCGCTTGCCATGCAACTCCCCGGCGCCACTAGCGAAGTCAGTGCTGCTGAAGCCCGAACTGGAATGGGAGCTGAGGTCGCTCAGTGTGGTCGCATCGTCCTTGGGCTCCTGCTCCAGATTGGGCTTCTCCTTCTCGTAGATGCGCAGCAGACTCTGCTCCAGGTGCCGCAGCCTGATGACCTTCTCGCCCAGCAAGGCGCGAGTGCGATGCAAGTTCACCTCCATCTCGGTGAGCTCCTTCTCCTCCTGTATGAGCTGATCCAGTGAGGAGTGGCGAGGCGAGGATGCTGCCGCTGCCACAGCGGCTGCTGCTGCTGCTGCCGAGAGCTGGTTGGTCTTGTGACGCTGCTTGATCTCACGCTGCCTGGCACGGAAGTTGGTGCGCTGTGTGCGCAGCGATTCCTTAGCCCGACGCACCGAATCGCGTTCCAAGTGGATGCGATGCTTGAAGAACTCCAGCTCGGAACCCACCACAGAACCCACCACGGCCGCATGCTCCGCACTGCCGATGTCCGTGAAGGGATAACGCAGATGGTATGTGGTGTCCAGCGTGTGCTCCGGGAACTGATCCTCCAGATCCTCCAGTTTCTGCAGCTGATGGCGTAGGTTCTCCACGGGGGTGCAGGGACGCTGTTCCAGCTGTTGCTGTTGCTGCTGCTGCTGCTGCTCTGCCCGCTTGTAGTTGTTGGAGTTGTCCGAGTTGAGACGCGATGTGGAGGCGGATTTGGTGCGCGAGAAGAGTTTCTTGCGCGGCGGCGGAGGTGCCAGCAGTGTCGATGTCCCTGTTGTTGCTGTCTTGGCATTGTTGTTGTTGTTCTCGGCATGCAACTGATGATGCAGTGCCTCCGAATCGGAGTTGCCATTGTCACTGAGCACCACCGCGGATGCTGAGGGCGTGGGCGTGGCCGAGGGCGTGGGTGCGCCGCCCAGATAGCGACCCTTGCTGTAGTTGTTCGAGATGGTCGTGTCGGACTGGCTCAACGAGGTGTTGGTGTCATCCTGCAGCTGCAGCTGCTTGATATACTTGCTGGCAATGCCCGCTGGCTTGGCCAGATGCGTCTTGGGCGGCACTGGAGGTTTCACCTTGGCCGCAGCACCGTTTCCCAAGCTCACGCCAGCACCTGCCGTGGCCTGTTCCGAGTAGCTGAGCGAACGATTCTCACTGTTGCCAATCGAAGGCTTCTGCGAAATCGAACGTTCCGTCTCCGAGCCCGTTGTGGTGTTGGTGTTAGTGGTGTGCCCCATGTGGTGGGATGTGCCACCTCCACCCCCTGCACCGCCGTGTGTCGCCTGCTGCTGCTGCTGCATTGCCTGCGCCTCGCGACGACGACTGCGTCGCTCCAGTGAGAGCTTCACGTCGGTCTTGAGCCGCACGTACTTCTCCTTGAGGCAGCGATACTTGTCCTCCAGCAGCCGCTTCTCGCAGCGCACCTTCTCGTACAGACGCTCCTCCCCGTTGTCGCGCAGTCGCTGCTTCTCCAGCTCCAGCTCGTGGGCAAGCTTGTCGCGCATTTGCGTCAGCTTGGCAGCATGTTCTCGCCTCAGGATCTCCTGCTCGCTGCGCAGATCACGCTCCAGCTCGTGCAGCAGCTCGGCGTGATTCGATTGCAGCGTGGCCATGCGTGCCTTATGCTCGGCCACCACCTGGCTGCGCTTCGATTGCAACTGATGCTCCAGCTGGGTGCGATACTCCTCCAGCTGCAGCTCGAACGCCTCCTCCAGCTGATGCTGATGCGAGGTGAGGCGAAGGTCGTACTCATGCCGCAGGCTCTTCAGCCTGGCCTCGTGCTCCCGCTTGATGGCCTCCATGTCCTGCTGCAGTTGCTGCAGTGCAGCCGCCTCGCTGAGCACATCCCCAGCGACGCTGGTAGTGCTTGACGCCGCCCCTGCTGCGCCCGTTGTCGCCCCCTTGCCACCTGCTGCTGTGTCCTTCTGCTTGAGCAGCCCCACCAGCTTGCTGGCCATCTTGAGGGAGCGCAGTCCCAGCTTGTCGGTGGCCAGCTGCGCTGCTTGAGCGGACTTGCGCTGCAGCTGCTCCAGCTCGTGGCTGTGCTTGCGTCCCAGCTCGTCCAGGTCGAAGGGATTGTTGCCGTGCAGCGACTCCTGCTCCGACTTGTTGATGATGAAGCTGCGCACTGAGCTGCCCTTGGAGTCGGAGTCGGTGTCCTCGTAAAGTGGCTTCACGGCGGCACTTTCCTTCAGCTTGTCCAGGTAGCTGCTGGCCGTGGCCACGGGCTGTGCATCTCCAGCTGCCCCTGCACCTGCTGCCCCTCCTCCTGCTGCTGCCCCTGCATCGCCCGCAGCTGTCTGTGACTTGAGCATTTGTATTGTCTGCGCCTTGGGCACGCTGATGATGCGTATGGGTTTCTGGCCAGCATTGGGTGCATCGCTGATGAAGGGATTGAGGCTGCACATGGCCTCCATGGCGTCGGGATCAATAATGTCCTCATCCCATACATCGTCATCGTCCTCGTCATCCTCCCCATCATCATCATCCTCGTCATCCACAACATCCACGTCATCATCGTCATCGTGCACATCATGTATACCTTCCTGACCATCCACCTCATCTTCTCCCGCTGCTCGGACTTCCTCCACCTCGGCTACTTCGTCCTCATCCGAATTGATGGACAACTCGGGACTTGGCGGCACTTTACGTGCACTGTCCTCGTCCTCGTTGGGTGAACTGTTGTCCAGATTGAAGCGCACGCTTTTCTTGTCCTCAGTGCCTCCTCCGCCTCCGGGCATATCCTCGTCCCGCTCAAAGCGGCGCCGCATGTCTGTCAAACTAGAATCCCTTAGAATTCCTTTTACACTGTGCGTGCTCCCGCCAGCGATGCTGCTGACTGAATTCTCCGCCGGTGATGGCATCTGCTGCTGCAGCTGCTGGTGCTGATGCAGCTCCAGCTGCGAGCGACGCGACTTGAGAAACATGGCACCTGTGCCGGACAGCTGGAAGGCGCCCTTGCGTCCTCCTCCTGCCTCCACTGCATCGCCAGCTGCTCCTGCTCCCTGCCCTGCGGACTGGCCAAACTTCATGGCCAAACTGATCTGAGCATTCGTCTTGGCCACTTCGAAGCGCGTGTTCTTCACAGGCTGAAAGATTGGACCGAAGTTCTTGCTACGCGACTCAAGGAAGCGACTCACGCCGCCACTGAAGCCACTCGGGCCGGGGAAACTGTTGGCCGGCAATGCGGCAACCTTGCCCACCCCACTTGCAGGCGGATGTGGCACGCCCCCGTTGTTGAGGGGCGAGCTCATGTCGTCGAGCAGCTCGTCAGTGCCTTGCATGCTGCGTATGCCCGAATCCAGTTGCGACACATCGTCCGAGTTATCGATAATGGGCGTGGCAGCGCTGCCTGTGCCACCAGTGCCTCCAGTCAACAGTTTCTGTCGCGTCTGTTCCACGAGGTCGCGATAGACCGCGTCCAGTGGATGATCCCACTGCGATTGTTTGGTGCGCGTGTTGTGGTAGTAGTGACCGCTCTTTTCTTCTGAGTAACTACAAGGAAGGAGAGGGGAGGGCAGAGAGAGGGGAGATAAGTATACTAGACAGACTGGGCATATTTTTTGTGAGCTCACCAAATCTTCCACTCCGGTGGCAATGCGGCCATAAGACCTTCCTTGGCCAGGTAAAGCAAGTGCGTCTCCTTCGTTGGATCGATACCAATGAGGGTAGCGTAGTCGTTGATTTCTGCAAGGAATTAAAAGAGAGTGAGAGTGAATTAAGGAATGATTAGGCAGGAAGAGAGGAGTAAAGAAAGCAACAGAGAGAGAAGGAGAAGACTTTAGATTGGGAAAGACCTTCATAGAATGAAAATGAACTATTCAAGGAACACACGAGTTCAGTAAGATGTTGAGCTTAAGATGCGGTGGAGATGAGGGACGAAAGAAACACTTTTTGTGAAGTGGTAAGGGCAGAAGTCAAGTGAATAGGAAAGAAGTAAAGTGAATAGGAAAGAAGGAAAGTCTACGCATTGGAACATATCATAATAAGTATTCATTACCTGAATTAAAATTGATAGCTATGAATACTCAAGGTATGCATATGAAAGAACATAAGCTACACAGTACTATATACATACATAGTACGTCCAGTATACGAGTATATTAAAATCAAGTAAGTGTGCAGTATTTGTACAATCTGTTTTGGTAAAGTTTATAAACCTGCAGCAAGTCACCTTTAAAAGAAAGTCCAAGTTCAATCGGGTTTGCACCTAAAGTTGCAATGACTTGCATGTTCTTATGCCCGTAGAACTGTCACTACATCCAAAAATAGATTACCTTTGCCACACTTACCAACACAGTTTCATTGGAAGTACGTTAGATTTAAACTAAATAGTATGCTCTGTTGTCAAATTCTATAAAACGAGAAACTAAATGCGAAGCAGAAACCTTCTTTGTGCCGCTTGCAGTATAAATTTGTACTTGCTGAATAAACGAGCTAATCCAAAATTCCACAAAAACTATAACAATTAAAAAAGTATTCTGACAAGCAACGCAGACCCAGCTTTGTCGTGGAGAAGGACAACCATCAAGCTAATATCTTAAGACATTTAAGACTCCATTAAGAAGCACGTGGTGCCTCACCCCGTGCACATTTAAGGCTCAATCAAGAAACCGTTGACACCTCATCCCATAATTATTATCCTAATCATCGTAATGTCAAGAGGTTTCTTAGAGCACCGAAAATAGCCTTGGGCTTCGTCTCGTCTTGCACACACACTTGTGCTGTTTATGTTACATATGTATATAAAGCAAATCTCTCAGTAAGCTTATTAGCAGCTAATGCCGTGCAGGATCTTAAATACGCCCCAAGTTTTTGGCCCACTTAATAACGAGTGTTTATTGCATACAGGCATAACGTTTATTGTACCAATTAGTGCTAATGAAAGCATTGCAAACTGTGTCAAGCCCCTTATTGAAGAGAGAGAGAGAGAAAGTGTAAAGAGAAAGACTTTTCCTCCTCCTCCTGCTCCTGCTCCCCTCGTCACCTTATTGCTTGTGCCACATGACGTCAATGGAACTGCTTGTGGAACAAAGAAAGGCATTTTGCTTTCAACGCATCAAAAAATTCAAAATCTTAAGCTGAAACTGAAACTGAAATGAGGCGCTTAAAAATTCCATTTCAGTGTGCAAACAGTTTTCGCCAGCATAATGGACGGAAGATCCGGATCAGGCCGAGTCTGGAGTGAAATGTTGACGTGGCCTGCATTTTCCAGTTGCCTCTATTGATTTCGCCAGACAGCTTCAGGCGGAAGGGGGAGGAATTACGGGGGTGGTGGAGGGAGGCTCTGTGATTGACAAACAGCATAAAGCCGTAGCGCAAGCACTGCAGGCACCCTCACACACGGTCGAGTGACTGGCACCATCTCTGCCTCCTTCCTGTTGGCTGCCAGCCTTCTCTCTTCATCTTCTCTATTTCCTCTCGTGTCTTTTTTCTGGTCTTTTTTCTTTGGTCTCTATTCTCTAGTTTCCTTTTTCTGTCCCCTTCCTTGAGTAGTATCTGCAGTGTGGTCAGTGTTCCCAGGCAACGCAGACAATCACCACAAAAACTTTGCTTTTTGCCAAGTTCCTTGCATATTAATAAAGTTTCCTGACAGGGTATGCCCACTTGTTAGATATCCTAGTAAAGATCTCAGATTCATATATATAATTGCACCTTTAACCGATGTTACTCGGCTTCTAGTCTAAATATCTTCAATAAATTAAGACTTAAGTCGTTGCATGCCAAATATCCAATGATTAGGCGACTATATCTTGTGTTTCCTTTTATTCACTAGTCACCTTACTACTAGTAACTGCTGCATGTAACTATTTATTATATATAACAGTCTCAATGATTGTGTACAGGGTATCTAACTGTCGACACTGTGAATGCAGGCGTGCTCACTAATTTGAATATTGTTTTGCTATCGAGTTTTGTTGTTTTCTGACAAGTTGAGGGTTTGTCGTGGTCATAGAAAACACACACACACACACCCACACACACACTTCTACCATCACTCCTACACACAGTTTATAGAGCGCACTTACTCGCGTAGGCCGGTTAGCTGCCCTGAGCCCTGGGCAGGACAACGCGACAGTTAGAACTGAACTCGCTGCGTTGGCAACTTGTCAACGGTTTCAATTTCAGTTCCAGTTCCAGTTTGTGGGTTCCAGTCTTCGCAGGAACAGCTGTTGCCCAACCGAGCGTAACCTTTGCTCACAACAATAACAACAACAACAACCATTCACCCACTAGGCAACCAGTCAAACAGTCGGACAGACCAGACCAGGGCAGACCAACCCATGCATAATACATACAACACACTCATACACACACCTCAAGGACCGTGTAAGTTGACCCATTAATCGGAGCACAGGACACAGGACGTTGAAAAACAAACCCCAAAGGCGAACGCCTTCCGTTATTACGCCCTTTAATTCAGTTAGCTCACCTGTTTGCTTAGTCATCTATTATTCAGTTTCTCTTTGCGGTTGGCAAAGCAACTGAGCAAGGAGGGGTCCCAAAAGGGGCACAGGAAAGAGTCAAGGCTGATGGAACTTGATACGTACGTCGAAATCGACTTAGATTAACTATTTACAGTTGGTGCAACTCTTTCGGATTTTAAAGCATTTAATATGAGTATAAGAGTAACACTTTTTACCTTACTGCAGCGTACCTCACACCAAAGTTCTTGTTCAACGTATTTGAATTTGAATTTGAATTGTCCTAGTATCGATAATATCTAACTACTTATTAACAATACAGATTAGCAGTAATGTTTCCGTTAGGCAAGGTTGTTTTCAATGGGAAACATTTACCATCACTGATTACATTTCGATATTAAACGAACTCCACCACTAACAAGCTTTGACTTGTGATAGATTTCTACAAATCATCATTCATTTCTCATGTAGACGTGCTCGACTACGGTGTTAAAAAAAGGAAAAAAAAAAACTTAAAATCTAAAGAAAAAATTTCATTTCTAAAAATGGATCCTAATTGGCCACCCAAGGAAGAGGATATCGTTCGCATGTTTCGTCAGATGGTTGATCAAACCGGAGTCGAGAAACATACTTCCGAAGAATGGCAGGAGGCCTACGAGGATTTCTGCCGATGCATGCAATCCCCACAAGAGCCTTACATTACCGTGTCTAGTGTGAGTATCAAAGTGCAACCAATTGCAGGGGGCAATTTGAGTTGAGTAACTTGTTAATTTCTCAAAGGTTGAGGGCTTGCTAAGTGGCAGGTATGGTGGTGGAAGACCGAAGGTTCCAGAAACCGCTGTCAACGATGCTCCTTCTTCATCTGGCAACGTTGTCGCCTCTTCATCTGGCAACTATGCCTCTTCATCTCGCAACGTGGCTTCTTCTTCTCGCAACGAAGCTTCCACTTCTCGCGGCGTTGCTTTCTGTTCAGCTAATAACGTGCTGTCACCGTCAGCAGTCGTAGTGAATGACGACGAGGAGCAATTTATGGCTCAATACGATGTGCCAAATGTGATTGTTGAAAATGAGTCGGACTCGGGTGATTCTTCATCTTCGTCTTCTTCCAATGACACTTCGTCTGAGACCGAAAACGTAGAAGCTAATGGAAATGAGAAGAATGAGGGTTCAGGTTCAGAGGATTCTTCTCCATCCGGCCGCGATGATTCATCGGAGACAGATGAGTTCGAAGAAAATGCAACTGGAAAGAAGAATGAATCTGACAATTCATCTTCGTCCGACAGCGAGATATCATCGACCGTTGATGACTCAAATGAAATGAATGACCAAGAACAAGATAATGTATGCCTTGCTACTGTTTTACACATAATAGATTCGAATTTCGCAACTGATTTTCCGCAGGGTTATGCTGGCGATGGTTATGAGAAGATGCAACAAGTGAATACTTATCACATTCCACCCAAGATTCAAGATTATCCGCAGAGACCGATTAAACAACCGTCTCCAGTCGAAGTAGCATCAACTTCAAAGCGCTCACGCTCGCCTTCAACTGGGCAAAAGCCCTCTGAAGTGAATTGATTACGTTTCTATATATCCCTACAGATTACTAACTGTCTCTTCCCTTTAGTTCGAGTCGAATTCATCCAAGCAAGGCAGAACAATGAGTTCCTCTAGTGATAATTCTGATGTAGAGCCAAGCCAGGCTGCTGGTGCTGTTGTTGGTGCTGGTGCTGGTGCTGGTGTTGTTTATAGTGGTGGCTGTGGTGCTAGTGGCGGTGCTTGTGCTGTGGGAGGGTGTTATGCTTTTTCAGAGATTTGGTTAAAGAAATCCAAGCGAAACCGCTCAACTAAAGTCAATCACGCTATTGGCGATAATTCTGAGTTCTTTAAAAACTTGCCAGGAGCTAAGAAATCATCCATTCAATTGAGGGCCGCCTTGCAGAGCACTCTAACTCAGAATGATTCAGAACATAACTCAAACTTGAATGATTCGGAACAGCAAAACCCAAATTCGAATGATTCGGAAGATAACCCAAATTCAAATGAATCGGAACATATTCCAAAGAAGGCTAAGAAGTCCAAGAAATCTCGCAAGAAGCACAAGAAGCATAAGTCATCAAAGAAGCATAAGGATTAAATATTCAATTTGAAATAATCCTGAATTGTAGAAGATAAAATTCCTGCAATAACTGTATGTGTTTATATATGATGATAAATAAACGGATACAGAGATAATGGCCATGATTAAGTAAATCATAAGAGCCAGAGAACGTAAGTTGTTGAAGTTCATTTTAGAATTCAATGTTTCTGTTTGTTCAGATATATAGGTACACTATGTTTTGATTGATTGTGTAATATGTTTGAACAGTAGTATATTTGATTATAGTATTATATTATTACCATAGTAATATTAATCTACGCAGTTATTTTCTGCATTGTGTGTCTGTACACTCGTATGCACTTTTTGTATGGATACATTTCTTCTGTTTCTTGTGGGAGCGCACACACCTGTCACCAGCATGTTATGCGTGTATGTCAGGCAAGGGGTCAGAGGGGATGGGGGTCTGGGGGTCAGAGGGAGGCACTAGAACTTACCCTCAGAGGATGGCAGACAGGCATCATCGAAGACTTCTTCGCAAATCACTGACGATGCTGACGCAGTTGCTGTTGCCAACGCTAATGTCGATGACGTCGCTGCCGCTGCCGCAGCTGCCGCCGCCGCTGCTGCCGAGGGCGAGGTGTAGCCCAACCGTTTGGCCGTTGTCGCTGCAGTTGTCATCGCAGTGGGCGTCGTTGCCGGCGTCGTTGCTAGCGAGGGGGCGGCCGAGGAGGCGCTGTTGTTGGCGTTGGTTGCCATGCTCAGCTGATTCGCTTCTCCTGCTCTCTCTCTCTCCCCCTGTTTCTCTCGCTTCTCGCTCTCTCTCTGGTTTGTTGTTGTCTTCTTTGCAGCGCGTTATTCGATTAATGTTGGCTTAATTCGCCGTCAGATGTCGCTAGCGTTGCGTAAGTGTTGAGCATCCTTACTCTGTATGTGTGTGAGTGTGTGTGTGTGCATGTGTCTGTGGGTGTGCTGGCATGTGCGTGTGTGTATGTGTGTCTGTAGGTGTGTGTGTGTGTGTCTGTGTAGACCGGCAGCAGCGTAGATCGAAAGTCGACTGTGTGAACTGACCTAAAAAGAAGAGAGAAAGAGAGAGAGAGGGGGGAAAATAAGAGAATAAAAGAATGAAGCACAACGGATAGCGGATAACTAAGCAAGTGCAGCAGCTGCTGTTGCTGTATGGGGGCGTGGGGCAGGCACAGCTTGGCAACAGCTCAAGTCGCATATTCGAGATGTACACACACACACAAATACACGTATATATATGTTAAAATACATGTGTAGGTGTGTGCTACATACAAATCAAAGTCTACTTAACTGCGCACAATTGCAATTTTCCTTTAATTTTCCAATGGAGAAGCTCAACAATTTTACACACACACACAAACACGCACGCTCACGAACATGCACGAACGTGTGCGCAATGGACAACAACAAAGCGCTAACGGTATAACGGTATTGATTTTTCACTTGAATTTAATTATGCGTTGGCGTTGCCCAGCAGCAGGAGCAGCGCCCACACACACACACACAGCTGCCCACACACACACACAAGCTCCCACACACGCGCACACATGCACAGGATATTATCAATTTTTCGTCACTTTGGGGCCCGTTTGTCAATTAATTGATTTACCAAACTCAATTTTACAATTCAATTAACGACATTTTCCTCTCGAACTTTGCAGCAGCAGCAAATCGTTCCTGTATTCTGCTTGCTCTGTGTGTGTGCGTGAGTGTGTGCACTTATAAAAAATAACGAGAGCAGTGTTAAGAATTTTAACAAATTATTTCTATAAATTTAGTTAGTTTTTTTAACACATCGTATTTAAATTTAAAACCGACCGATTTCTGCTGCCGACGTCGACGTCTTTGGCTCCTCAGCAGGTTGTCAGCAGTTGCCAACTGTGTGAAATGTTGCCAAACGACGACTGTGGCGAATGTTGCGTGCTTGTGTTGTGGCTCCACATATGTTGTGCGATATATCGCACGCACGCGCACTAAATGTATCGATAAGCGCGAAAAATATCGATATCGGCTGCTAACAAAGCGCGTGTACGAGTGCGTTGTCCTAGTGACGTAGCGTAAATATTTGTATTTATCATTGAAAAAGCGGACGTTAACAGTACAAATTATTATTTTACTTTTAAATTGCAGCTGCGCACTCTGTTAAGTTACATTTCTGCGCACTGTTGAGGTTTGCGTCATCGACATTCGTTGAGTGAGCACAGACAGAAAGCGGGTGTGTGTCCCGGCTAGAGTGTATGTTTCGGAAGCAGCTAGTGTTATACACATCTGACAAAATTTTAAATAGTCTGTTGCATACTTTTTGCGCGCAATGGATTAACGTTTACAGTGAAATGTTAAATATTTAAAAATTTTTAAATTTCCCTGTCCCCGCGCCACTCTGGTTCCAAAAGTCGAGTTTTAAAACGGTTTTCATTTAAAATAAAGGAGAGAAACTCAAAAGTCAGCCTAAAACTTTGGATTCTTTTCCTGGGCGAGCTGTACACTTTGCGAACTTGGACGCGGAGTGTACTGATCAATGAAGAAAACAAGAACGAAATCGAAAAATCCCCAAGTCGCTTCTGCTCTAGTTTCGTTGTAATTTCGAATTTAAAAACGAAAAATAACGCCGTTTTTCGAAAAAATGGACAGCTTTTTTGCGCTAACAGAAAATGAGTAAATACAAGTTATATATTATAATTAAGGAACCTCATCCATAGTATTATCTTTTGAGCTACGCATTAGGTTTAGAAGGAACTGAACGATTACCAGTGATTATAGAATAATAAGTAAGGTTCTGTTTCGCGGCTTAGCGAAATGGTTCTCCATGAGGCTAATTCTCCAAAAAAAAAAAAAAAAAAATCTTGAAATTATTAATTTAAATTTCACGCATTAAAATTATTTACAAAAATGCCGATTGTATTGAGAGATTTTCACCCCTTCACCCAATAAAAATTACATTGTCTGTCTTCGCCGAATTTCAATACGATGCTTAATGTGTTATACAAGTGTGTTATAAGTGTGTTATATTTCGTGTAAATTACAAATAACACTATAAATTTTTGCATATTGTTTTGCCATTTGCATTTTTTCCCCATTGCCATTAGCTAAATGCCATCCATAAATTTCATCTCGTCTACCCCCTCTTGCCAGGGGCAGTGGCGGGGGAAGGGCAAGTAAATCAATATCAATAAAAACATTACGAATCGATCGAATTGCGGGTGGCAGCGGGTGATGAATGATGATAGGGAGAGGGGAGGGTGGGAAGGGGATGCTAAGATTGTAGCTGCTAGAGATGGGCGCGTGAGTTTGTTCGTGAGTTGAAGTGAGAAATGGAAAAAAGACAATGCCTCGTCGAGCTCTCTTCGGGCTCTCTGTCTTTACATTCTACATGCTCTCTTCGTGCCAAGTTCGTGTTGTACTCGTGCTTGCTTCCTTCTCGTAATCTCTTCGTGCTCGTGCTCTCTTCGTGCTCTCCTGTATCATCTCTAACTGACGTTCGTTGCTGCTGCTACTGCTGGGCTGATGCTGTGCGGCTGCTTCGACTGCGGCTGATGACGGGCTCTGCTGCTGCTGCTGTTGATGCTGCCACTACCAGCAACCTCTGCCGCTGCCAGTGCCTCTGCCTCTGTTGGCTGCGGCTGGAAATGCGGCTCATTGAATTTCAAAAATGACGTTAAAGTGAGAAAAGCTTTCAATTGAATTTAATGTGAAATGTTGATATGCAAATCGCTGAGTTGTTTCCTCGTCTTGTTGTTGTTGTTGCTGTTTGTTTACTTTATTTATTATTTATTTATTTATTATCTATCTTGGCTGTCGTGTTTCGTCGCGTTTGCCTGCGCCGCGCCGCACTTGTTTTTATAGAATTTAATCTTGAACGCGACTAAATGGAAACATTTAGCGAGACGCCTACAAGCCGGCATCAACTCCCCCTCCTCTCCTTTCCTCGTCCCCCTGCTTCCCCCATTCCACTCTCTTAGTCAACTGTCTGCCCCCCTTAGCCATCACTTGAGGCCCCTGACATGTGGCAGGCTGCAATTAAATGCACATTCATCATACGCCCGGTGTTACACGCAAGGAGGCACAGCTTCCACCTCCCCCTGCCCCTCTGCCTGCCACGCCCCCCCGCCTGCTCCGTGCTGGACATGTGTTTGCTCGCTCACTATTTGCATAAGACATGTTTATGCATGCAAGCCAGAGAGTTCAGCTGGTGTTATCGATAAACCGCTGGCAAACGATCGATGGCTCTTTGTGATGGTAAAAAGGCCTCTGAGAGCGTGAGAGCTGTCAAAGTGAACCAGTTCGAGTTCTAGTTCCGAGTGATGCGCGCATTACGCACGCAATTCAACAAGATTCCCCATTGAACTAGTTCAAATGAACAGTGACTGACTGACTACATTGAACAAGCCGAGCGAACTGATTCAGTTGAATACAGCAAGGCTATCTAATTGTTGTTTGTTTGAACGAACTAGCTCAAATGAACTAAGCAACACTTCATTCTATGTTGCAACGAACCAACTCGTTTATTTTGCAGCTAAAAAAATGTATGGAAATTCAATTTTATTTGAAATGCGAACCAGTTCAAATGAACCAGCAACTTAATACTGCAAATTTAGCTTCAAGTTTTGCTCTCAAACTTTGGCTAAGCTCAGCTCCAGACTAACTTGTGCTTTCGGAACTAGTTCAAGCATGGGAAAAGGTAAAATGAACCATTGAAAACTGCTTTAGGTACACAAGAGTTTCGCTGAGCTTTAAGCTACTGCTTTGCGGAACTAGTTCAAACGAACGAATCTCACACTGATGTTTGTTATGCTTTGGCCACACTGTGAGTAGTTTACTGCACTTATTGTTGTTGTTGCTGTTGTTGATACTGTTGCTGTTGTGACCGTTATTGCTGTTGCTGCTGTTCGGGATTAAATTGTCTCGAGCTGCTTGCAATTTGTCAAGAGTTGCAAGTGCCGCTTGAGTTGTTGCCACTGCAGTTTGTTGTTGCTGTTTTTGCTGCTGTTGCTGCTGTATTTCGCGACGCGTGGCAGCACCAGCAGCTACAAGAACAACAGCACTCAATCGAACTGCAACAACAACTAGCTGAAATTGGCAGCTCTTTTTTTCGACTAATGAAAGACAACAGCAACAACATCATAAGCAGCAGCAACAACAGCAACAACAACTACAGCAACAACTTAAGTAACAACTGCAGGAGCAGCAACGTGAATAACGACTGCGGTCAGCGACAGCATCAGTCCAAACCAAACCCCACTCCACCCCAACTCGACAACGCCCACCTCCCCCTTCGCTGCATAGCAGCTGTTTTTGTTGTTGTAGATGTTATTGTTGTTGTTGCTGATTGACAGAGCGCCAGGCTGGGCACGGCCAAAGCCAAAGCAAACAATCGCAGGCGAGGGCGGGCAACAACGCGAGAGAGGTAGAGGGGAGGAGGAAGGCAGTAAGATGAGGAAGAAAGGAAGTGGCAGGGGGGATGGGAATGGGCGGGGGACATTGGCATCAGATTGAGCAAACTGTCCTCGTTTGGTCAAGCGACGAACCAAAGCTGAGGCCAAGCTGAGGCCCGGCCCCGAGTCGGAGTCGGACTCGGAGTTAGAGTCAGACCAGGCCAGGCCGAGGCGAGTTCAGGCCAAACTGTGCCATAACTTAGCCAAATGTCGTGCCAGTCAATTGATCTTGGCACAGAGAGCGATATGCAGTGTAGATACCCTGGGTGAATAGCCAAATGGGTAGTATGGTTTGGATTAATAGATATCAATACATGTGGAATAGTAAACTTGTGCCAATAACTCTCTCTTGCTCTCTCTCTAGCTCTTAAACATTAAAAGGCATATATTTTCTTGTTCCGTTTGAAGTTTTGAACCGATGGAAGTGAATCTCTTTCATATTGTTCTATTGAGTATTGCTATATTGACCTTGCATTTGTTAATCTAAATCTTGCTCGACAGAATCTACTGTATCTATATATTCTACAATTTGAACTATAAATTTCTTTAGCTTTGAATTATCGGGTATAATTCAGTTTACACCTTATCAAGAGCTTACTCAATTTATAGATAAGTTAATTTCTTATCTTCTAGTATCACCTAAAGCAGCAGCAAACTCAGTTGGGTTAAAGATCTTATTAACCTTACAGGGTATTCTGTGGCCATTCACTGCTTACCCTCTCGCTACTTTGTTTGTTTTTTTATTGTTTTCAGTGCCAGCCTCGCCTGTAAGTTTTGTTGTCTGTTTGCTTAACTTGTTGCTGCGCCCAACTTACCAACTTGGTCAACTTCAACTGCAGCCACAACTTCAGCGTCAGCTTCAGCTTCAACTTCAGCTTTTCAACTTCTGCTTCAACTTCAACTTCCACTTCAATTTGGACGTCAACTGCATCTGGAAGTCCGCTTCCAGTGGCCTCTTTCTGCATGGCGAGGCCTTCCTTTTCCGCTCATTAAGTTTATCGGGCACGCGTCGTAAACTGGGACCCCCTCAGCGCCCTCTTCTTTCTCTTTATCCTCTCTATCGGTCTCCCTCTTCTTTTTGCTTCACCACTTGGTTGCCGCCCACATTCGCACTAATTGGAGCATTTGTTAAATGACTTTTGCAGCTCTGATTGCACTCACCCATTACCCATTACCCACTGCACCAATGCAGCCGAGCTCCATTAGCGATCGATCGACGGATCGACAGATCGACGGACCGATCAATCGATCGACTCATTCGCTAGCAATGCCGCTGGGGACCCGTTGGCGATACGATGTGATGGTTTATGGGTATTGTTAGTACAGTTACAAGAATCACAGATAAAATGGCAGCACGGCGTGTGCTGAAGAGGGGGCCCACAAGGAGGGGCATCAAGAGAGCTGAGATTCTTTGAAGCAGATGAAAGAAGTGGGAAGAAGTGTCTGGAAAAGAGATAACAGTGTGGGGCAGTAGAGAAGAGAAAGCACGAGAGAGCGAGAAACAGAGGGAAAGAAGGTAGCGACAGGCAGCAAGATTGTGAAGTGAGTGCAATGAATACCTTATCGAAATATCTTTTTATTTCTGACTGAAAGCTAGGATAAATTTGTCAGATCTTAATTAAATATGAAAAGGGGCATAATGATCTTTCCTTGACTTTGATAGGGTTATCAACTTACTCTATACCGGAATTGAAGTCATTATTAAACAATCAATATTTTGATAGCCTTCTTCATAAAGTAGTTCCAGGAAGAGTTCTGCTGCGAATCGCTTCAAGCTAAATGTAGAAGCGGAAATAGAAAACGTGCGATAGGTATATGCATTGCCGGCTTATCGAAGTACTTATCGATGCACTTATCGAATCACCAGAGAAGTGACGAGAGCCCTCCAAGCTGTGTACCTCTCTTTGTCTTGCTGCCTTCCTCTCGCTCTCTCTCGTTCTCTCTCTCACTCTCTCTCTCTGTCTCTCTCCGCTCAGCAGGCCTGTCAGTCTCTTGTTGTTGTTGCTGCTGCTGTTGCTGTTGTCGATTTAATTAATGACTCAGTGAGGTAATCAATTTGTAATTTAATTTGCTATTTTATTTACATTGCAATTGATTTTGATTGTTGCGTTACAATTACACAGCCCGGCGGCATTTGAGGCGTTTTAACCAGAGCCAGAGTCGAGTCGAGCCGAGCAGAGCCGAGCCAGACAGCGCAGCCAGAGCGGACACAGTGTACAGATACAGCAACAACTACAGCTGCAGATACAGATACATTTGTCGAGGCCGGGCCAAAACAGCAACAACACAACATGATACGATAGTCGCACTCTATACGATACGATACGATACAATATGTTGTTACGTTGCTCGTTCCGTGTGCGAGAAGCGACTGAAGAGTTGCTAAAGTTGAAAATGAATATGTCTGCCGGCTAAAAGAAGCTTGTCCTGAAAGTAGAGAGACAGCAATGGCAGTATCGATAATGTCATTGAAACTATCGATTGTAGAGCTGGAGCAACAAAGGTGTTTGCTGAGGTTTTTTCATAGAAAACATTGATGTTTAACATTGTTTCTTCAGTTCAAATCTATTATATTATAGTACAAATGAATACAAATTTATTAAACTTGTTTCAAAGAACATAAAATGCATTATCAATATAAACATCGATAGTATCGATAGTTACAAAGCTTCATCATAATTTAAGGTGCGTTTAAAGTCATCGAGTGACTAACTTCTTTCCTTTTTCTTATATTATTATTATATATAACCTCCTTCTTTATTATATATAACCTCCTTCTAACCCTCCTTACTCACCTTCACTTTCTTCCTTGTCTCCACAACTTTTTGATCGCCACTCGCACGTGTGTTGGTGATTCGATTGTGATTTGATTTCGTTTTAGCGCTACGATTGCATACGATTTGCATGTGCTTAGCAGCGGGAAAGGGGGCGCCAGCGCTGGCGGGGGCGGGAACGGAGGCAGTGGCTAAAGTGTGGGAGCGAGAGTGAGGGAGAGTGGGCAACATGTTTTGTTCGGCATGCTGTTGGGATCATAAATAAAAATAGATGAAATTCCACAGTGGAAGGTGTTAAATGCAGCGAGCGCAATTTACATCATCGATTTTATTAGCTCAACGTTTATAATTCAATTAAATGTTGCAACAACAACAACAGGAGACAGAACACACAATTATTGTAATTATATTTTGACGGCAATACAATAAAGCTAGCTAGACGTGGGCGTGCCATTTTAATATGTCTGCAAAGCGAGGGTGGGGAGGGGGGATAAAGGGGCTTGAGGAGGTTTCTTTAAAGCAGGCAATGTCATTGGAGGCCAAGTCAAGAGGGGCTTTGTAGGTAATAGTGTCGTTGTTTGTCTATATACTAGAGCTGAAGAAAAGTGGATGTTTGTTGGGGTTTTTCATATGAAACACTGATAACAGCGATGTTTGTCCAGCTCTTCTGTATAATATATGTTTTCTTAAAACTATTTTTTAGTGTTCGCCTGTCTTCCTTTTTTTTAGCTTACGATTTCGACTCTCTCTCTTTTGATAAGATCAGAAATCGATATTTTGCATATTTTCTATGTGAGCAACAATTACAAGGGATCTGCACAGTACTCCCTGCCATCGTTTTCTTCCAACATCCAACGTTGCGCATACGCCGCGTGGTTAGCTTGGAGCAATCGCTCGACTTGTCGGCCCAAATCAGTGGCCGTTAATTGTCGCATTTTGCTGATGTTTATTGAATATTATTATGATGTTTATGGCTTTTGGCTGTTATTGTCATGCTGACAAATTAGTTTCACACTTTGCAAATCGCCAAATCGCCAAAGCCGCAAACAGCAAAGAAAGACAAACAAACAAACAACCACACAAAAAAACAAATTCATATTACGTAGTCGGATTCAGATTCGAATTCGGATTCGGACATCGAATGAACGCAGCTTTGAGTTTGCGATTTCGCCCACAACTTTGTATGCGTGTTTTGGCTTTCATTCATGAACGCCATCCGGTGAGGCAGCTCCCACTGCCACGCCCTCTGGCAAGCAAGTGAGTGGCAGCAGCGGCAGCAGCATTTGGCAGTCCGCCCACCAATTGATGGCGACCCGCTCCACTCCACTCCACTCCGCTCCGCTCCGCTCTGATCTGATCCGATCCAAGCAAGTCACTTTTGGCGCTGCCTGCATTTATAATTAGCTCCAAATTTGTCTTTAGCCGGTTTATGGCCATGTCCAGTCGCCGTTGCCGCTGCCGGTCAACATGTTCTGGCCAAATTGGCGTACAATTCATAAAAATGAAATTTTCGTTGCTTTTGCATATCCTATAAATACAATGGGGATGCTGTCGGGTAGCATGAATGAGCTGAGACTAAAGTGTAGCTTGCGAGTGTTGAATGAATGTGTTTTAGTGCAGATTTAAACATTCAAATGATTTCTTAAAACTGGGTAGCAATCGGATAATTAGCATAAAAGTTATTTAAGAAATAATTTCAAAGACATACTGATTTCGAAGCATCAAAGTATGCAATACAAAGTACGCGAAACATAGAAGCACAATCGAAAGTAGCTTTCGAGATTGTAAAACTCTGATTTGAAATATTTTTGAAATATTCTTCAATTGTAAAGGAAGTATAACGTATAAACTCCTCAGTTGAAGTTACTCTTCTACTTATCAATGCATATCTGTCAGTTGTGCATACCCCAGTTCTCAACTCTTTCCTTACCTGTTTCTGTTTTGTTATTATTTTGATTATTTTGATTTGTTGTTAACTTTTTTTATGTTGGACTCCACACAAAGCGTGTGGCCAACAAATTGGTTGAAAACAAAGCACAGTTGGTTGAAACTGGAGCAAACCAAGTGGAAACAATAAATTCTTCAATTCTCCGCTGCTTTTAACAGTTACCTGGGAGAGTATAGAGTGTGTATGTGTGTATGTTTCTATTTGTGTGTAGGTGTGCGTCGATTCAATTGAAGGTTAAAGTTGGAGTTGTTCAACTAGTTTCAGTTCGATTTTGTGTGTGATTTTTCCACAGAAATTTCCTCTTAGCTTTCTTAAATTTAATCAAATGAACTCACATATGGCACAGCTAGGGTATTCACAGCGTGTAGTTACTTCGTGATTACAATTTATTCTGTTACATTCTCAAGAATGGAAATGCCTCTCGTTCTCCGGGTTCAATGGGTTCATCGTGTGCGGGGGAGTTGTGTTTGTTGTTGCTTGCGAAGCTTGTTGCTGCAATTAGCCAAGCGATGTCGAGTGTCAACGTGAGTTGACCCATTGCCGCATTTGCATTCGCAATCAAGCAACAACAAAAACAAGAACAACAACAATGGCAACAAGAACATGTACAGCAAATGACATTGAAAGAGGCAAGACTCGGATCACACGAGAGTATTCAATTTCAGTGCATGTTGCATGTTGCAAGGCGAGTGGGCGTTGCACTTCACAGTTGAATGACAGTTTCAATCAAAGTGAAGCTCAAATTGAAATTGATTTCAATTTGATATGCGAATGAGAAGCTAACTCAATATTCGATGTGGCAATGAGAAGGCGACAAATTTCAATTAGATTCAATTAAATCGTGTTCAATCTTTATAACATATTTCAATTTCAATATTGAATGAAAGTTGAAGTTGTCATTGCTCAATTGAAATTGCAAATATGTAAATGGTGTGAGTCACAACAAACCCATCAATCAATTTTGTTAATTCAATCGATGAACAATACATTCAATCAAAGCGAATTCCTTCTCGCAGTTTGTTTATAAATTTCAAAATCGAATGAATGATGATGTCTCGCGGGGAGGGGGAGGCGGGGTATCTATCTATCTTCAATCAGCTCAGCAGTCTGTTTGTCTATCAAGAGTGTTCAATCAAGCGCACTGACAGCTGCAGTCACAACAAATGCAACCGCATTGAAAGCCAAACTGAGCCGAGAGAATCAATCAATCGAGGATTAAGCACGATATACTACGTAGAATCGGAGAATCGTAGAATCTTGGAATCGTATATCAATATAGTTAATAGAGAATGCTTTGCATATTTGCCGCAATTGCGATGCGAATTACGAATTGCGATACGATTGTGATTGCGATTGCGAATCTTGCATCTCGAATCGCGGATCGCGGATCGCGAATCGCGATTTGCAATTGCATTTTCCATTTCAATTTCAATTTCATGTTCAATTTCAATTGGCCGACTCGACAGTTGAGATAATTGATGATTATGAGTGTCGGGTAAATGTCGTGAGCGTGTTATTTGCATGCATACAAACATAGTTTCCACTCCCCTCCACTTCCCCCTCGCCCCGACGGGGGATTGAATGTGTCGTAAATCAAGTGGGCCAATGGTGGAGAGCGGCGCAGAGTTGTGAGCTGCTGCTGCCGCTGCTGCTGCTGCTGCTGCTTGTAGATATCATCTAAGTAGCGATTCGTGCCAAATGTGGGCGCCTCGAAAGGTTTGGCCAATATGCCATACCAATAGGTTACCCCCCTCTACTACTCCGTAGCCCTCCCCCTCCCCTGCCAGTATGTTAGCGATATCAATGCAAATGACAATTTGCCCGGATCGACCGTATATAGGCAATATATAAGATGCCATCTCAACTGTCAACACACGACAACGACGCCAACACCAACGCCAAGCGCCACCTTAGCGAGAGCCATGTTTGGTTGCCCATTGCCAGCAGAGGTAGCACCAGAGGCAGAGCTAGAGGAGAAGAGAGGGGGAGAGTGGTTAGGGGGGGTTGCTTGCATGAGGACTTCGCATCGGAATTGAAGTCGAATTCCGATTCGATCAGATTGGGGGCCCTTGCGCGCCCCTTTTTACAGTAGCGAGCCACACCCACTTCGCTGGTACCTCACAGTCTCAGTCGGCACCGTGCACCGTGTTACGCCCCCCTCTGGCCCCCTCTTTGCCCCGCTGTGACCCGACAAATGGCGACGTATTCATTTGTTTGCCGTTTGCCAATCAGCCTGTCAATAATTGTCAACAAGGTGTGACTATGCCAATATTTAATTATTCGATTTCATTTGCTTTGCATTCGGACCCGAACCGAACAACTGCGCAGCCAGCGAAGCGCACTGACTGAGCTGCGCGAATTGCCGCATACCCTGTACTCAAGTTGAATGCAAGAGTGGATTGGTGTGAGTAGGCAAGAGGCAACGGAAGTAGTAGAAATATCAGTTAGTGAGTCTGCTTATCTACAGAAAGGTCGAACTCTTTCTTTTTCTAATGTTTTATCTTATTTTTGTTTTACTATTTTTTTTCTATGTCTTTTCATCATTTTTTTTTTGTTTTCTTTATTTACTGTCAACAATTTCTTTTTCTTTCTCTCAATAGTTTACTCTTTATTTCACTATCTCGTTTTTAATTCAGTTTTGTGACTGTTTTTTCTTTTCTCTTCGACTTCCTCTATATTTTCCTTCTCTTTTTTTATCTTCATCTTTAATTTTCCTATTTTTTTCTATTGCCTTACTGTTACAGGGTATTGCCAAGTCCACTACATTGCTATACACACGCTCAATGCTCATTTAAACGCAAGCTCCCTCTCTCTTTCTCTCTCACTCTCTCGTCGCATTCGTTGAAGTATTTGCTTATTTGTTGTTGTTGTTGTTCCGCAGCTGATGTTGCTTAAAATTTGTTAAACATTTGCGTGAAAAACATTTGACTTGAGCAGACTCGACTCGAGAACTGCCCATAAATACATCAGTGCAAAGTACCGCACTCAACACCAGCCAAGCACAAGACCAAAGACAGTCTACACAGTCTACCAGCTACGCAGGTGCAAATGTACCTAAGTATCTGCGTATCTGTGCTTCTCTTCTATTGACGGTAGCCAAGTCTTAGTTGTCGTCAAAGTTTGTTAGTTGCTTGGCTCCTCAAGTAGGTCAGCTTTGCTTGCAAATTAGAAATGAAATTGCTCATTCCTTGCGACTAATTCGGCGAAGGGTGAAGTGAAACCTATTGCGGCATTTCCCTTTCCCACCGCACTTAAAAATACCATAAGTTCTCTGGAAAAGGCGATTGCCATATGCGTGTGCACGCAATCATCATTATTGTCCGAATTGGCACAAGTTCGAATACAATTTAAAGCAACTGTGAATCACCATAGCAACTGAGTCTCAGTTTCAATTTGATTCGATTTGGTCCCCCATGGGAGATCTCATCGAATCGATACGGTGCACGGATTCCCGGAATGACCCCTGAATGAAAAAACATCTGTTGGTTTTGTTATTAAATGTTTTTCAAATTTATATATTTTCGTAAAATATTTTTTTTGTGTTTCATGTTTTTAGTGGACTGAAAAACAAAATACTTATATGATTAAAAAAAAAAATGAAATTTCACATTTAAAAGAAAAATAAAATATGTTTTGTTTTCGTTTACTTTTTGTTTATTGTGTGGTTTTTGTTGTTGTGTTTTGGGGGTTTTGTTTTTCTTTGTTTTTTAAAATTTAATCAACACTAAATTTAAGATATTAGTACAATTTTGTTGTTGTTTTTTTAGTAAATATTTCGCAATGAATTGTTCATAATTAATTCATCCATATTTGTTTTTACTTATATATTTTGGGGAAATAAACATAAAATTATAATAATAAGAATAATTTAATAGAATAAAATTTAATAAAAATTAATACAATTTCATTTTTGTTTTTGTTTCTCATTGCATGTGTGTGTGTGTGCGAGTGTATGTGTGAGTGTATAAATATGTGTACATGGCATTTTTTCATCAAATTTTTTTTAGAGTATATTTTGTACATCATTTTATAACATTGTTTTTTGTTTCTTTAAATTTTTATAAAAATATTTTTTGTGTTTTTTCATAATTTGTAATACGCTCTGAAAAATGTTTAATGTAATTGTATGTGTGTGTGTGTATGTGTGAGTAAGTAACAATTAGTACAAAATAATTTCACATTGAAAAGTCGCAAATTTTCGCAATCTTCATCAACTTTTCATTTTTCATTTCTTCCACAAAAAAAAAACTCGCTTACAAGCTAAATCTTGTTTATATATTTTTGCCATTCAGTCAATCAGTCGAAACTTTTGCGGTGCGTTAAAAACGATCGATCGATAACGATAACGAGAACGATAACGATAGCGATCGGCGATCACCGATACGGATGCCAACTTAGCTCGCGCCCAAAGCGTTTCCCACTGCGTTTTGTTTCTCATAAATTATAAAAAAGTCCATATACATATATAAGAATATATATAGTGTACATGGGGGTGTATATAGCATAATCAGCATATATATAAATATATATATGTGTGTATATATGTATAATTGTTATATAGTATATACCATATATATATGTGTGTGTATATATCTATCATATATATCATATAAATCGGTATTGTATTTTCTCTCAATTGTATTTTCAATTTCCGCTTTCGCTTTCAAATTGCAATTTAAATGTGAATTTAAATTAATTGAAATGAAGAAGAACGTGATGTGTAGAAGAAGTAGAAGAACAAGTAGAAGCAGATGAAGATGAAGCTGGAACAGAGAAACCGGACATCAAGAATTGCATATTATACGTATATATTATATTATATATATATATATATATATATTATTCGTATGTGGTTTGTTTTCTTGTCTTGTTCTTGTTGTTGTTGTCGTTTCGATGCCATCTTCGATTTCGAGGACAGTTCTTCTATATCAATTTTAGAAATTTTTCAAAATGCTTCTAGTTAAATTCGAAATTCGAGTTCGAAACGAGAATTTAAAGCCGACTGCACTGGTTGATCATACACATAATATATAAGTATATATCATATCTATATATATTTTAATACACATATATATATTGCTTACTCTCTCTCCCTCCCTCTCTATCTATCTATCTCTTTCTCTTATGGTTTAGTGGCGCATTCGCTCTCGTTTTCTCTTACTTCAAACGCCTCGCACTGTTGCTCTCTCTCTCTCTTTCTTTCGTATACTCTCTCTCTTTCGCTTATTTTGTCTCTTTTTCGTTCTCTGTTTTGTAATTTAATATAATACAAGTTTCTCACGTTCTCTCTCACTGTCTCTCTGTCTGTCTGTCTCGCTCGCTCTCACACACAGAGTGTACAAACTGTTGCCCTCTTTTGCTGCTGCTACTGCTGCCGACTGCGCAGCTTACTGCGCTGCTTGCTGCTCTGCCGACTGCGCTGCGCTCAGCTGCTTGTGGTGCGCTGCTGATGACGCTTGTGATGGCGTCGCGAGCGCCGGCATTGCGTCGAACAGCACTCGTCGATGGGCTGAGCATTGGCGCCTGCCACGCCCCCAAGTTCGCTGCCCGGCTTGTCGAAGATGCGACGCTTGTTGGAGACCCGCGTCTGTTGCTGGCACGTGGAACGCGAGCAGCGTTTGCGGTCGCAGTTCACCTTCGAGTCCTGCAGATGAAAGAGAAGAGAAAGAGGAAAATTAGTAAAGAATAACTAGTAGAGGGGATGGGGAGTGGGTGTACAGGGTGTGGGGCATGCATATTGTAGGGTATGCGAGTGAGGAAACTTACCTTGCAACGGCACTTGATGCACTTCTGCTCGCCATGCGACATCAGTATGGGATGCCACTCCTGTCCGTTCTCGTAGATCTTGTTGACGACCTTGCAACCGCCGGCGGCAAGTGTTTCCTCGGCACTGTGCGCCGCCGTGCGCTGCATGGCCTGATCGTGCAACACATTCGGGTTACTGGGCTGGTGCTTGCCACCTTGGCCATGTGAGCTCTGTTTGCCCTCGGGACAGACCTTGCAGCAGGCCTTCTTATCGGGTCGATACGCCAGCTTCTCGCTACACTGCAGCGGGGGGCAGACCATGCGGGGGCAACGTATCTCCAGTGTCAGCGGATCGCAGCTGCAGGTGGTGCATGTATCGAAGCCATTCGGCGGCAAGAACGGATGCCAGCTGGCGCCGGCGGCATGGAACTGTTCGCCCAATCGGCAACCGCGACGCTGCAACACATCGCTGGCATTCAGTGCCGGCGAGCTGCCTCCCAAGGATGGGCCGGCAGTTGCTGCCACTGCTCCCGTTGCCGCTGCTGCTGCATGCCAATCTGCTGCTGTCTCACGGCGTGCCACACAGGTGGGGCAACATTCGCCGTCGCGTTGCAGCAGCTGCTCCACACCCGCCTTGCACTTGAGCACGGGACACTTGATCAGCTCGCAGTTGGCCTGGCCACGCTGGCAGGCACACATGTGGCACGTATCCTGTGCGCTGCGCCACTGCTCGGACTCGTTGTAGAAGCGTCCCGAGTGGAAGCACTTCGTCTCGGCCGTCAGCATCTGGTTGTCGTTGTGGTCTCCCGGCACTGGCACATTGTTATCGGTGTAGATGGGGAAGCAGTGCGCTGGCACCTTGGTGCTCTTCAGCTTGCCACGCAGGAGCAGCTGATGCGTGTGCTTGGCGTGCAACTCCAGGTAGCAGACACTTGTCTCCAACTTGATCAGCTCCGCCGAGGGCATGCCCAGAACAAAGCCCTCCATGTAGGTGCCGTTGAACTCCTCCAGCAGTTTGCGGGTCACTGGCGCGCCGATGGCTTCAATGGGCTTCTCCTCCAGATACAGCTGCAGATCCTGTGTCTGCGACAGTCCGCTCAGCGTCAGCTCGTAGTGCAGATTGCATTCGTTGTCGATGGACATCCAGGCCATGCCCATTGCCCCAGTGGCGGCCACATCTCCGTGCTGCTTCAGCAGTATCGGCTCCGCAGAGTCTCGTGCATCTGCCACGGGGCGTGGCACCAGGCGACCGCGTATCAAGCTGGCCTCATGTTCGGTGGCCACATTGACGCCCAGCTCGCCGGCATAGAGGGACTCGAGCACCTTGGGGCCCAGTTTCTCCACACTGCCAATGGCCTGATTGAAGTTGAAGCTCGGTGTGAGGTCCTCCAGCTTAGCCTTGCGCTTGCCCTGCTCCTCGATCAAGCTGATGTTGGGGCGATCCCGGGTGTTCACATGATCCGTCTCAATGTTGTAGGCCAGCGAACCGTCAGTGTTCAGATACACCCAGGCCAGGCCGCTGCTGCGAGTGCTGGTCAGCTTGTCGCTGGTGGGGGCCAGCAGTGTCTGGAAGATCTCGCAACTGGCACGCGTCACAATGTGGCCCTGAATGCGCAGCTGGGGATACTTCTTGGACTCCACGGTGAGCAGCAGTTTGCCACGCGACATGAGGCGCAGGTTCTGTATCGAAATGGGCGAGGACAGTTCCAGCACGTTGATCTCCGCGGAGGGTTTGCGCACTCGTGGCACCTCGTCGAAGATCAGTTCCTTGCGCTCGGGCAACTCAATGCGCACACTCAGTGCCGCATCTGCGTACTCCTCGGCACCGAAGACACCGTTGAAGACCAGTGTGAGATGCATGGAACTGGCTGCACCACTGCTGGTGGACACGATCGCAGTGCCACCGGCTCCAGCTAGCTGTGAGTCGAGTTTGCCAGCCGTTGGCGTTGGCTCGAGCAGGGAACTGAACAACTCCGTTTGCAGGGCTGTGTACTTAGCTATCTTTCCGGCCAGCGCCAGCTCGGCCTGGTTCTTGTTGCCCCACAGCAGCACCACGTGTAGACGATCGTCGCGCAAGATGCGCTTGTAGTCACGTGGCACACGTCGCCAGACGCCGCAGATCTTGCCCGTGGCATTCTGATAGATGCTCAGGGTGCCGGCGAGGGTGGACTCCAGTTGATGCTCCTCCAGAATGACGCCGGCATCGTCGACAAACTGAATTGCACGTGGGCGGCCGACGCGGGCCGAGGTGTAGAACGAATAATACAGATTCTTCTTGTGGAACAGAAAGCGGGCGGTGGCCACGACGTTCTGTGGATTGTATGTGGTGTACATAGATTTCATTTCCTCGCCCTTGAGGAAATACGATGTGCGACCCGTGAGCAGAGCTGCGTAATCTGTTGTGGATGAGACGGAAGTCCGCAGAAGAAAGATGGGAGAGAGGGGAAGAGAAACAATTAGCACAATGAATGAGAAATGAGTCGAGAATGAATCAATGGGTAACTCAATGGGCATCAATGGGTATTGTTTTCGGTGCAGAGACTGCACTGTTTTCCCGGTACTTACGTTTCATGTTGCGCTCCTCCTCCTCGCTGGGCACAGGCACATCCAATGCCACGTCGGTGTCTGCAATAAAGAGAGAGAATAGAGAGAATTCGTTGAGATTTTGCGCTCTACTTGGAATGTGTTCGTTGAGAGACAGAGTTCAAAGTGAATCGACCGACGCAATGAATGGGACTATTGAATGGAATCTAGCAGGTAGTCAGAGTGAGAGAGAGAGATGCTCTGCCGCCCAGGGGTCGAGCTGTCCAGGTGGCATTCATTAATCGTGCATAAATTGAGAGAGAGAGAGAGAGAGGGAGGGAGAGGGAGAGCAGGTAGCAATAGACCCGAATTCTCTAGGCTGAGTTCCAGGAATCAGCAACACTACTCCTCCTCCTCGTGGACATTTCCGGCGTGACAGGGGCGGGCACACACACACCAAACACACACCACACACACAACACAACACACACACCGAGACACCCTGTAGTTGAGGTTGATTGACAGTGGCCTGGCACATAAATCACCATCTCAGCTTCGTTAGAAGACGCTTTCCAAAGCTGCTTAAAGAATAAGAGGTGCACAGTTGGACTATCAAATACCCTGTAGTTGTTAGACAAATATATATCCAGCATATAAATACCCTGTAACTAACTAATTTACAAATATTCTCATTAACTCCTAAACATAACCTCACAAAGTGCGCTTGTTTTTGCACACTTTCAGCTGAAAGTTGCTGCACATAAAGCTGACATACTTAGGCAGCTAACCTACAAATATCGCTGCTTTAGCTTTAAAACTGCCAATTCGATGTCACTTTTACTGCACTCGACTATTTATGCAACTTATCGCCCTCTCGCTCTAAAGAGGCGCACTTTATGCGCTCATAACTGCCAGTCCGGCCTCGTTTATTATACCCTTTTTATTTGTACAGGGTATGTCAGTTAAAGAAAATGTAAAAAAGTAAAAAAAAAACGGCTAAAGCCGCAGTTACGGCTAAAGCTAAAGCTGAAGTTGATGCTGCATTGGAATTTCGATTATTTTCTACCACAGCTCACCCGCCTCGCCCCGCCCCTCGTCTCCCTCCCCCACACGCGCCTTAAGCCGCAAAAAAAAGAAAGAGAGCGAGAGGAGGGCAGGGAGGGGGTGGTGAGGGGGAGGGGAAACAAAATCAACTTCTTGCCGCATAATGAAGGGCGACAAATCTGACACCTTGTATAGCATTTTATTGAGCCGAGGCCGTGATCGGGTCGGGCCGTGATCGAATGAAGCCGGGACGGGGGCGGGAGGGGAGTGGGCAGGGGAGGGCGCTGAGAGCAGGCCAAGACCGCGAGCTGCGGTTGTGCGCCCGCAGTGTGTCTGTGTGTGTGAGTGTGTGTGTGTGCAGCTTCAATGTCTCAGGCTGTCCGATCTTATCGCCTGATCTTAATACGAGCCACTTCTGACCGAAGCCGCTGCGGCCCCGTCTTGGCTCCCTCTCCCTCTACCTCTCCCCCTCTGCTGCTTGCTCCTTCTTGCCTTCCCACTCTCTTTCGCTTTGCGTTTTTCAATTTGACGCGTCGTCTGCGGCGGCTCGGCGCATTCTTCTGCTTATTGGCGATCGCCTGCAGATCGCGGCACAGTTAGCCACAGTGAGAGAGAGAGAGGGACAGAGACCCAGGCCAGGTTCGGGCCAGGCCAGGGCAGAGCTGGACATGGAGACCTGGACCCTCTGACGTTGCCCTTGACTCGCGCTCGCTGCCAGATGAATGAATTTCGTTTCGTTTCGTTTCATTTTTATGCCGTGTGTGGTTCAATCTGCCTCGCGCTGTTGTTGTTGCAGTGGTTGTTGTTGCAGTGTGTGTTGTTGTTGTTGCAGTGGTTGTTGGCCGTTTTTGTAAGCCAAGATAAATGAGTTTTGGTGCGCACAAAGACGACGACACGTTGCCCATCATGACAACCACGAGGAACGGACAGACAGACAGAAGAACGGACAGAGACGGGGAGAGAGAGTCAGGGAGAGGGAGGAGGAGGGACAGTTCGAACGGACTGAACTGGCGGACAGTGTGAAACCGTCGCAGAAGCCGACAAAGCCGGCAGTGGAGAAGACAAACGACACCTTCGGCATTGAGTCAACGCATCAGTATGCGGCTTCGGCTTCGGCTACGGCTTCGAAAATAATATAATAAGAATCTTCAGCTCATTAACAAAAGTTTGAAAGTGTAAGAGAAGCAGAGGGGGCAAGGGTCGGGGCAGGGGAAGATGTCTATTTAGTTGCTGTTTAATTTATAATAAAGAGCAACGTGGGAAGATCATTAGAAGGGAAGGCTGAGGGAGCTTTGAGCACACTTTACGCTCAAAAGAGCGTAAGAGGCATGAAAGCTCAGCCAAAGCTCTTGTAGAGGATGCAGCAAAGGTGTCCAAGGTGCGCCAGGCACACATATTCACACACACATACTCTTATAGCCTGCAGCAGTTAACTACCTGATCGAGCTCGAAACAATCTAAACGCGATCGTGCAGCAGTTGTTCGCTTCTCTCCCTCTCCTTCTCTCTATCTTTCCCTCTTTTAATAGACAGTTCCGTTTTGATGCCCGTTGCCGATAACGATAAAGTTGAAAATTTTATTGTCATCGCTGGGGAGGGGGCAGAGGTAGATCGGAGCGATCGGTACTCACGCCCCGTGATAAAAATCAGTTTTTGGCTATCCTTTTTTTCTGTATCGGGCCATAAAATGTGACTGGCAAAGGAAACCACAAAAGATGTCATCAACTTGAATTGTCAGCTCTTAATGGAGCAGGACAGCAGGGCAAGACACAGAGAGAGAGAGGGAGGGGACTGAGAATGATCAGAAAATGATCAGAAACGATTTGAACAACGACGACGACGAAGCAAAAGACATTGCCACAAGACATTCACTTTTATTGTCTTTACCTGGGAGTAGCCTGCCCTCCCCTGCCACTGCCGCTGTCCCCCCTCTCACGTCTGCAGACTGTCGCTGAGGACCGCCCGCTGTTGCGGCGGCGGCAAATGAGATAATTTAATAAGCGTTAAAATGCTCGAGTTATGTCATTATAAAAAATAACGAAAAAATGCATAAATTAATGCGAGCAGCAGCAGCAGCAGAGCGAGAAAGAGAGAGAGAAAGAGGGAGGGAAGTGGAGGGAGAGGAAAGGGAGGCAAACCAGACTTGGCTGTGCGACAGCTCCCCCCAAAAATGGGCATTTAACGTGGGCCATTCTGTGGCAAGTTGCCACAGTTGCAAGTTGCCTGCCTGCTGCCTGACGGTT
The DNA here is from genome assembly GCA_018904595.1 of Zaprionus indianus. Lineage (NCBI taxonomy): Eukaryota > Metazoa > Arthropoda > Insecta > Diptera > Drosophilidae > Zaprionus > Zaprionus indianus. The sequence goes on from JAEIHA010000344.1 coordinate 4,016,540, forward strand.
GCAAGTTGTTGTTGCTGTGGCAGCATCACTAAACTTGGTGCACGGCTTCTACATATACATATACAGATATATATGTATATGTATATATATTTTATGTGCCGCATACAAAAGCTGCAGCGTGGCATGCACCAAGTTAGGCAAAAAAGAGAAATAACTTTGGTAAATCAGCGCGTCGCTGCTGCGAAAATATTTTTACAATAGCGCAGCAACTGCGTGAGAAGAGAGAGAGAGGAAGAAGGAGAGAGAGAGAGAGAGAGGGAGAGGAAGAGGGCACAGCGGGGCAGGCAACTCGAGCCAAGTTGGGGCCGCGCCCGTGCCTTCTAACTATTTATGGCAAACGAGTTGCCAAGCCAAGCGCGGGCAACAGCCTGCAACATGCGGCAGGCAGCAGGCAGCAACAGTTGCTGCTCTTGCTGCCGCTGCTGTTGCAACTTGACGTGGCAGCAGGCACTGCTTGGGCCCGAGCTGGGAATAAAAGTGAAATTTGCTGCTCATCGTCAAAAAGGGGCGGGCATCGCGCCGTGGGGCGGGCTCAAAGGTCAACGGCTTTGGCATAGGCAAATGAAATATTGCCGCAAAACGGAAACTAATGATGTGCTGCCACCAGTAACAGCCGCAGCAGCAGCGGCAGCAACAACAGCAGCAGCGGCAACTGTTGCAGGCTGCTTGGCAACCAGTTTGCAGCGCTCAGTTCATGCCACACAGACTGGAATTCAGGCAGCACTTCAGGCTGATTATGTGAAAAATGTCACACACACATCCAGACACACACGCACACACACACGCGCACACACACACTTGTTGCTTTCCTCAGCGTTTGTTTCTTTCTAATTATGAATTCAATTCATGCTGAAAATTAGCTAAAGCTAAAGAATTGCTCGATGATTCAGTGCTGTGTGTGAGCGTGTGTGTTTGTGTGTGTGTACGTATGTCTAATGTATGCCTAGAGTTACCAACTACTTCAGGGACAGCGTTTCCAGCTAGTCTAGCTATAAGCCTGAGTTGCCAGCTCTTCCTACTTCCTCTTCCTTCATCTACCCCACTGTGGGGTATATTATGTAGCCTAGTATATCTTCTCGTTCACAAGCGAGTCGGGGACACCGATTATCGACGGCACGTGGGTCCCCAGTGTGTGCCCCCTTTATGAAATACTGCTGCAAATTCCGCGAATCGTGTCGAATCCCAATGCCAAAAGAAAAGAACACAAGACGTTTCGTCCCAATTTCAATTCCAATTCGAAGTCCCCATTGGGTACCCTCCTCCCCCCTCTCATAATGTTGCCCAGTTGTGCGATATAAAATAAATTGTGTGAAGAGGAGCAGCAGCAAGAAGAAGGGGAAGAAGAAGAAGCAGAGCAGACACGACGACAACGACAGCGACAACACAGAGAAGACGAGGCGACATGCAAAAAGGCGAATACAATAAATAAATGCAGAGATTGCCCAAAATGTGAGATCAGACAACATCTATATAGTATATTGAGAATACTATACTATATACTATACATGTGTGTGTAGTATAGATCGGACTGGCATAAAAAAGAATTTTAAATTGCGTAGCGTTGACCTTCATTTCGGGCCAAGTAATTTTTCATAAACAATTTACGCGTTTCGTCGGCGACAACGAACCAAAGAACAACAACAAATGCCAAAAAACTGAACTATCTGACTAGACTAGAAAGAGAGAGAGATACACAAATATACATGTGTGTGGATATATGTCTCTGCTCGTATCGGATCAGCTATATAGAAAGCGCCTTGCCTTTTTTATGGTCTACGTCCCGCGCTGAAAAGTGTTCTACAGCTGCCATTGATGCTACGCTTAATTATTCATAGATACATATCTTTATACTATATGGAATACATGATCTATAAGTGGCCGACAACTTGGCCAAATTCCTTACAAGCAGACACCTCTGTAGTGTAGGATATACTGCTTGGTATAGTCGGTAAGGTGTCTCATCATCATCCTCCTCTCTATCGACTAATCCCCTTCGATAATATCTGCTTTTTTATAGTGCGTAACAAACAATTGCGTGTGTCAAAATATTGCGATATTTCGCAAATTTATAAGTCCCCCAAAAATGCTTTGAACATGTCCTCCGATTCCCCCTGGCACCCCCTGTTCCCCAAACTATATATAGCCTATACTTTATCACAACTATGACGCATATGTTTGGCATGATCTTTGGCTGGGCTGCTTGGTTCGGCTAATGGGTGAGTGAGTGAAAGTGGATTCACGAGATGCGAGGGAACTAAATGTATATATAGAATAGGTATATAACTTGCACTTACCGTTACGATCGCCTGGACAGGTCTTGCAGCACTTGCCGGGCAATGAGATGGGATCATCGCATTTGGCCGGTGGACATTCGTTCTTGATGTTGCGGCATTGCACGCGTGCTACAATACGACGCTTCTTGGGTATCTGCAATGGGAAATAAATAGAGAATATCACATTAATAATGCATTAGCAATAACTCAACATACTAAAACACTAGAAGGAGCCTTTGAAAGTGGAGCAGTAATTGAAACGGAGTTAATGCAATTATCAATGCATTAATAATGCATTACTAATACATTGTCAATGCATTGCTCACGCATTGATTGATACAAATTGATAGAAACACGCACAACTGCGACAGCGCAACATATTTGCGCATTTATCATTCATTAATTGCTCATTAATAATGCATTAATTACTACCCCGGCAAAGTACTTAAGCAAAACTTCTTGGCAATAATAATAAAATTAATACTATAAGAGCAGGCACAGTCTTCCTCTGATGTGCTTCCAAAAATGAAAATGAATCAAGTCGGAAAGAAAAAAATGAACGAAGAGTGCAGAGTGGAGAGACATAGAAAATAAAAGTATACTATGGATCATCTCATTAGTTATGCTGAGTGGATGGCCAATGTGTCACTTCTGTCTGCCCGATGCCCATTACTGTATATTTTATTTATTTTTTATTTACTTTTTATATAATTTCTGTAGCCACAAAATTAATTAGCGCTGCCATTCGCATAGCTGAGCAACTGACTTTGCACACACACTCACAGACAGACGGACAGACAGAAAAATAGACAGACGGACCGACAGATTTTGTATTCTATTTCTAATGCATACCCTGTGAGCATAAGACATCATTTAAGTGGGTAGCACGATCTATACAAACTTAAACAACAGTCTAATATTCGATTGAACAAAGTTAGTACTGCTACAAGAGAGTAGGGTAGAAGGGGTGTACTTATGTGTATTGCAAATTTAAGCAAGATTCCTTGGCAATATACCCTTTTGACAACATACGCCCATCTACAGGGTAGCTGCTTTTCCAGCGATTAAACGTAACATTTCATTTCACTCTCTATCGCCAGCTCCCTCTCTCTCTTTCGCTCTAAATTTAGAACTAAATCAAGCTGCGATTTTCTTAATATAAATATAAGAATATATTTATACACTTAATTTGTTTCTTTTCTACGTTTTTTGTTGTGTGTTTTCATTAATTCATTTCAGATCTACAGGTCTGTAGACGATCTGCGAGTGTCGTTGTCTTTTTGATGTTTATATGAATTCATTTTTATGGGCCCTGCCAACGTTGTTGCTTTTAACGATATGCTCCGAGAGTATGCTTTACACACAGACATCTCTCTCTGTCTCTGTTTCTGTCTCTGTCTGTGTGTATTGCCTACTGTGGTATCAGTTCGCTTCTCTTGCGGGCAGGGCAATCATTTTATGATGTGCTCGTTTATAAGTCTTGCAGCCACATAAATTATAATTAATTAATACAAAACAGACTTTTATGCAATGTGGCCAAATGGCCAAATGACCAAATGCCCAGTGGCTGCCTGCCTCCGCAGCCTCTGCTGACTGCTGTACGCTGTCTGCCTCAACGGTGCCTGGACAGGTCCCATTAAAGTCAGGCAGCTCCAATTAGCTCGACAATTTGCAGAAAAACTAACAAAAAGAGCAACTCAACGAGCACAAATGAAAAATAAAACCAACTCGTAAAAGAGACATTTAACAACTGCACACAGCAAGAGGGTCTTCGAAACGGGGATACACGGCTGAGTCACTGTTGAGATGTTAAAGTTTTCGACTGTAGAATGAAGATAGATGGAAGAGGTGCTTCCTGAGCTGACCTTAACTGTTGCTTAGTTAAATTCTCTAGTGTGCACAGTGTGATTATATAGTACTATATATGCCATGAGGGGGCTGCTGTTTCTTTCTTTCTTTTGATTTGGTTCCTTGTCTGGGTCGAGCCAGACGAACAAGTGAGGAACAAGAGGAGCGAGAGGAGCACAACATACGCCAAGACTTTATGGCGTCAATTAATTTTCGTGGCCTGCCTTATAAACATGCACACAATATCTCCCCCCCATACATGCATATATATATATAATTCTTATATATAATATATTTATATACTGTATTCCTTATACGAAGAACTTGAACGAGGACACACGTTTTGTTTGGCTTCCTCTTGTTCTGTGGCCACTTTGCACTTGTGTTCTCTCGCTCTGCGTAATGAATTTCTTCTATGCTATCACTCTGTTACTCTCTCTCTCTCTCTCTGTCTTGCTGCCTCTGTCTCATTTCACTTTGTTGATTTTGCTTTGGTTTTTTGCGTAATTCGATCGAATTGCGAATTTCAATTTAGTTTTGGCTTCGATTTCGCTTACGCTCTGCGTATGCACAACATATACACTCAAAGTGAGTGTGTGTGTTTAAGAGAGTGCGTGTGTGTGTACTATATAGTGCGATGATCTAAAGGGTATATGCTGGTCTTTAAAATCAATATTAATCATGCGTAAAAATGCCATAAATTATGCGCTTCTCTCTGCTGCCTTTGCTCCTCTGCTTTCTCTCCTTTTCCCTCTCTTCCTCCCGCTCTTCTTCTTTCCGCATTTTTCGCCAATAATTTTTCGTCTATTTTCCTTTTGGCAACGCATTCACTTCATGTTGTTGCTGTTGTGTCTCGCAATTGTTGCTGCTGTCGCTTGAAGCATATGTCGGCAGTCATTAGTCAATTAGTTGGCCGCCCATCAGCGTCGACGCGACTTAATTTGTTTGGTCACCTGCCACGCCCAGCAACCAGCACAGCCCACATACCCCTGGCACTGATTGCAAAGTATCTAGCAACAGTGTTTGCCACGCTGCAGACAGCCAAGCTGCTTAAGTTGCATGAAAAGCTACTGAAAAGTATCGCCAGGAATGTTTCCTACTTCTAGCTCTTAAAAGGAAGTTTTGCCCAATCTCAAGTCATCTCTTAATCTTAACTTATATCTACTTGAATACTATATCTTCACTTACCGCAACACACTCGCATTTGATGCAATACATGACCCCAAATGGGGGTCCCAGGTCCGCATACCAAGTGGAGCCCAATTCTCGCAGTACTTTGCCAAATTGACATTCGGTAACTGAAATGAAAGGAAGCAAAGCAAGATTCAATTAGAAATCAGAAATATTATAAGCATTAAATTGATAAATACAGAAATAGAGGGGAGAGCAGGGAGGGGGTTTGAAATAAATTGCATTCGCTTGTGTTCATCCATTTCCATTTTGCTTCGACTATAAAAGTCGATTTATCTATAAATTGCGTTCAATTTGGAACAACACTGGCGCCAGTTAATTGCATCTGCCCATATAAATGAAATTTAGTCAATGTCAAATAGCTATAGACATGGATATAGCAAGGCAGGGGCAGGGGGAGGGGAGGTGAGGCAGAAAGAGACAGAGACGCACTGCGGAAAGTGGCGACTTTTGAAAACACTTTTATGTGCGCAAGCATAAATTATATAGTCATATATGATTTATATATATAGTTAAGTATATATATATATACTCGTGCATTTCCCACGATCTTGCAGCTGCTGCTGGCGCCACATTCCGCTGCGCCGACGCTTCCGGCAGCGTTTTCAATTTCACCAAATGCAGAAGAAGCAGCAGCAACTGTTGCTGGCGCCAACAAGTGTCAAATTGAGTAGAGGGAACAGAGGAGGAGGGGCGGGGAATAGAGGCACGGCAAGGGGGGCTGGGCAGGGTTGCGATTGGCAACAGGCAGCGAGGCAAGAGGCGTCGGATTTGGCTTTTTTTCGTGTAGACTCAATTTCATTAGCGGCATTTCGATTGTTGTTGTTGTTGCTGCTGCTAATTGGCTGTTGCTGTTGTTGTTGCTGCCTTTGCTGTTGTTGTCATTTCGCTATGCAAATCACTCGAAAAGCGCGTTAAATTATTAATATATTTTAATTACCAGGCGCCTCGTCGGCCAAATTACAAATGCTAAAACCTTAAACTCTATTGGCGCCACACACACACACACACACACACACACAGAGAGCACATCAAGCCGCCACATGCCCCCAAAGACGACGCCATAAAAAAACAAGAAAAAGAAAACATGTCGTGGCAGCACTAGCGACTGCTAAATACCTCGTAAAATTCAAATAAAAGAGGAAACTTGTGTGTGTGTGTACAGGGTATTTTTGTTTGTTATCGAATTGTTTCGTCATACACAGCAAACAAACTAATTGACTGTGTACAACAACAACAACAGCAACAGCAGCAACATTAACTAGTTATCTGCACAACGCCCACCCACCTCTCGAACAGCAGCAGAGGCGCTGTGTGCTGCGAACCAGGGGCGGCATTGCGCTACCCTGCCCTGCCTGACTGTACCCTGCCCTGCTCTGCCCCGTCCGACATGGCGTATACGTGATAAGTGGCGCTAACGACGCGCGACGTTTATCAAGTGGCGCTCGGTCTTATTATAATTCGTCTCTCTCTCTCCCTCTCTCTCTCTGAGTTGTTGTTGTTGCTGTTGTTGTTGTGCTCATTGGCGCCAGTTTTATTTGCGTGCGAAAATAAAACGAAACACAATTTGAATGCAAGAACAACAACAACAACAACAACAGCAGCAACATCAGCAAGAAAACAATAGAGAAACAACAACAAATTGTAATCAGCAAAGACAAACGACATTGCCTTTGATACAAGCTGCCGATTTACGCGCAATAGATTTATAAATATTTATGTAGGTTTACTCTAACTTAAAGCAGCAGCAACAACAATAACAACAACAATAGCAGAAACAACAGTATTAACAACAACAATGTAAACGATAATCAGGCCTCACAGCTGCCGCTTTTAGTCACAATTCGCATTTAAAAATACACACAAATCTATCATATATGCGCACTATATAGCGTATATATTGGGTATATACGGTGTGTATACATTGGGTATATATGCTGTGTATATAGTGTATATATCGGGCTACCCTAGCTCAACATATAATTGAACGAAAATTTCACGTTAATTGGCGCGGCAATTTTTGCGCTTGATTTCATATTCTGCACGAAGAAGAAGCAGAATGAGAAGAAGAAGAACATTCTGCGCTGCTAAATCAGCAGAAAATATTCCTATATCATGTTGTTGTTGTTATAGTTGTTGTTGCTATATGTTTGCGCCTGTTGGGCAGTGCCAAAAACAGCTCAAATTTTGTAAATAGCCTGGCTAAAAAGCATGACCTTAGAGTCAATCAAGAAAACATTGAAATCGAATTGAGAGAAAGAGAGAGAGACAGAGGGAGAGAGAGAGGGAAGAAGCAAGAGCGCCGCAGCAGTACCCGATCAATTTGAAAGCACACTGTACCATCTTCGACAACATCTACTTCAGCTCGGCTACATTTATTGGCAGCTTGGCAACACGACAAGGCAAGCTACATGTTGCTAGCTTGTTGCCCTGGCAACATGTCGTTAAAGCTAACTGCAGTCGCTGCTGTTGCTGCTGCTGCTGCTGCGCTGCTTCCGTTTGGCTAGCGTCGACTGCGCAGCAAGAGCAGCAGCCGCCAATAACAGCTAAGTTAACAGTTGCTCGCTCTTCCTGTTGCTGCTGTTGCTGTTGCTGCTGTGGATGTTGCTGACCCGCCCCTCATTTCCGTTCGAGTAAAAGCAGCAGCAACAAAAGTAGCAACAGCAACAAGTACAGCAGCAACAGCAGCAACTTTAAGGGCAGCTGTTAATTATGCATTGCTGATCTATCGCTCCATTTATGTGTGTGTATGCACACACACATAGGTGTGTGTGTGTGTGTGCCCGCCTGCAATTGTTGTTGCAATTTGTCTAGACATTTGATTTATGAGCACAGAAATGTGTTTTCGTTTTCGTTTTTGTTATTTCAACAATTTTTGGCATTGCAGTTAATAAGATGCCAGTGTTGCTGCTGCTGTTGTTGTTGTTGTTGCTGTTGCTGCTCCAGTCAAAAAATATTTATTGCGCTTGCCCGAAATTCATTCATCGATGCAAAACGCTTTTGACAAGCGAAACGTGCAACAACAACAAACAACAAAAGTGAGAAAACAAATTGGGAAATGTTTCTGCAAATTGTTGTTGCTGCCGTGACGTGGGTGGGGCGCACTCACTGCAGCAGCAGCAGCAACAATAACAACAACAACAGCAAGAGCTTTAGCAAGTGCATTAAGCACACACTCACACACACACACAGGCACATCTTGCTATGCGTTATTTATAAGTTTAATTTAAGACGAAATTTCTAGAAATAAATTTAGCATTTTGTTGCTTTGCAGTGCATTGACACATCAACAACATTTGCAGTTTATAACACAAAAATGCGAATAAAAATATTTGCATTCAGATGCAAGCTGCTGAAAGCTGTTTGAATTGAACTCTTGAGAGCAACGTAAGTTCTACTTAGTTGAATCAAAGCTCGTGAAAGCTGCCTCATTATAAATGCAGCTTTAACTAGCAAGTGAGCAGAATGAAAGCTGCTTGAACAGCAAAAAAGCTTTCTAAACGAAGTAGCTGCATAGCCTGAAAGCTGCTGAAAAGCTTCTACTTATGTGGCTTGCCTCAGTAATATTCAGAGTTGCTATTTGAGGCGCTTGGCGACAATTTTGCCAACTGCTTGCAGCGTATTTATAAGTGTATATATGTGTGTGTGTTTATGTTTGTGTGTGCTGCATTTAGAGGCAACAACAAACAGATGAATATGCGCACAATGTGCTAATTACAGTCAAAGGCAGCGACAGGCATTTCAACTTCTAATAAACATTGCGGGGCCGCCGTCGCCATCGCCGTCAACACGTGGCCCCAAACAGCAGCAGCACCCAGTCTCTGTGCATGTGTGTATAAGTCCGTGTGTGTGTGGGCAAGTGTCTTTGGTGTCTTCCTCTGGTCATTTGTTTTAGCCAACGGAGCAGAGCACTGAAATTCGCCTTGGCGTTTCTTGTGTCTTGCCAAATGCGTTGCTGACTCACATGACGCAGAACCGCTGCTGCTGCTGCCGCTGCTGTCGACGTCGGCAGCGGCGTCGCATTGGCGCAGTGTTTTGGCTATTTTTTGGTAGTCTACACACACGCACACACACACACGCACCCTAGAAAAGTGCCTTTGAAAAATTTTCTTTGGTTTTCTTTCTTTTTTAGACGCAATGACTGCGTATGCCCTGTAAAAGTGGCGCTTAACCTGGCAAAAAGTTTAGCTTTAAAGCTGAAATTTGGCTAAAAGAAAGCTTCTTAAGACAGGATTGTGAAGGCAAAAACCTTATAAGCAAAAAGCTTCAAATAACAAGAATAATGTTAGCTATGCTTGCTCTACAGGGTATTTCTGCGTCGAGCAGTTGCCGTGCAGCTCAGCGTTTATTCTTTTTTGGCTGCGTGCGCTTTTAATTGAGTTAAAAGATCAGCACAGATCAAATCAGCGCATATACTACTCTGGGGTGGATCCAACGGATCTACAGATCTACAGATATATAGCTATATAGATCAAGCACTGTGATCTGCTTCTTGCTCGTCTCCTCTTAAATGTTATTTCTGTTTTGCGCCTTAATTAATTGTTGCAAAATAATTAGCGCAGAAGTTAAAGCTCAACGTTGAATTTCATAAAATCGAATAAATTGTGGGAAAAAATGAAAGAAAAAATGAAAAGAAAAAACAAAGAAAAAGAAAAATTTCCATTAGGTGGGCGGGCAGCCGACTGTGTGGACTGTGGTGGGCGTGGGCGTGGCCCCTCGAGATTTGACAGCTACGAGTGTTGAACTGTCAATCAGTCTGGGCGGGCAATCGATCAATACGAGATCGGAACGATCGTTGAGAGTCAATGAATGAACAAACAGAGACAGAGAGGAAGAGGTAGAAGAGCTAAACTGATGGCGGCACATCACAGAGACCAACAAGAAGGCCCTGCACTGGCAGGGGAAAGGAGGAAGGGGGGCAGTGCGAGGCGCAAGGGGAGGAGGTGAAGAAAGTTGTTTTATTTTTGGAAAATGCATGCGACGCCCCAGTTTATTTATTTTATAAGCAATTAAATTATTTAAGTGCAAAGCTAACAGAGAGCGAGAAAAACTTGATATGCATTTTGCGTGCTGCATTTCCCTGTTCCCCGACTAGCACATACCCTGCGTAGCCAAGTGATGACTGCACTGGGAGGTGACAAATTGAGTAATGAGAGTTGGCACTTCAACTAATGTGGAGCTCTGGCAATGAAGGTGCTGCAATGATGATATCTTGCAGGCAGTTGCTGCAAGGCAATCGAAAGTAGAGGGTAACTCATAGTCTACTACTTTAAAAATATGTCAATAAATACTACTCGACGCTTTTGGGGCACACACAGACGAAATGAAGATCTCTAATGGCTGATTAGGTGCGGACGCCGCGGCGGAGTTGGGAGTCGCGACTCCGCTTGTTCTTGATAATTTATGACAGCTGCGGTAGGTGTCAGAGAAGGGGGAGATGCAGGAGGAGCACAGGGAGAGGCAGGAGGTGGAGGAGGGGCAGAGCAAATAGGCGGCGGCGGCGCGGCGAAGGCAAACAAAATGCGTTGCCAATGGACAAACAAAAACAACACAAACACACACAAGTTGCTGCAGTTGTTGTTGCTGTTCACGCCCCACAGACACAGACACCCCACCCTCTCCCCCCTTCTTCACACCCTGCTTTATGTCGCTGCAGCTCCTTAAGAAAATTTTCTCATTATCCCAAAAAAAAAGTTCAAAAGTGAAAAAGCCGCTAAGTGCGACGCGTTTTAAAACGCTAGCAAAACGCGCACAAAACACACAAAAAAGGGGCTCGTTCAGTTGTTGTTGTAGTTGTTGCTGCGGCTGCTGCTGCTGCTGCCGTTCGCCTTGGCAACAACAATTGATGGCACAGGAAAATTCGCAATGTGAAAATCAATTGAGATGAGTGCAAATTTTGTTTTTGTCTCTTTGTTTTCGCGGTCGTTGCTTACGTAAAAAACGCGCTAAACAAAAAGGGCAAAACGGAAAAGAGACGAGAGACAGATAATGAACTGACGTAGATCATAATGGATCAAAGGGTTTGCTATAGTGTATATATGTCTGGGTATATTTGGGTGTATGACTGGGTATATATCTGAGTATATTTACATATTTCTGGTTATATTTCTGGGTATATATCTGGTTATAAATGTATGTGTATATGGGACATAGTGAAGATTCTTGATTCAGTAAGGAACTACTAGTTGTGATAATACTCTAGTTTCTTATAGCCAGTTGCCACTGTAGCACCAGCTGAAGAAGTTGCCGCTACTGTTGCAGTTGCTGCAATTATTTCTGTGTCTGTGAAATTTGTTTAGACTATTTCGCATGGGCTCCCTAAGCAGCTAATTTCTCTGGCCCAGTGTGTGTGTGTATAAGGTGTGTGTTGGGTGTGTGTCTGCCCCTGAGTGTGAGTGTGTGTGTTGGCTATTTTGGAACAGAGCAAAAGGCAACTGGCAACGTCGTCGTCGCTGCTGGCCGTAAACATGTTCAATGACTATTTTTATTTTTATTTGCTGCTGTTGTTGTTGCTTTTGTTGTTCTTGTTGTTGCTTTTGTTGTGTATATTTTTTGTTTTCGTTTTTGGCTATTTTTTTATTTTGGTTTTAGTTTTGCATTTTTCCTCATTTACAAAACAAATCACGCGACTGTGTGACTTGCCCCGTCGCAGATGTCGTCAAAAGTTCAGGCAGCAGCAGGCGATGCTGCTACTGTTGCAGTCGACTGAGGCAGCAGCAGAGGCAGAGGCAGAGCTGTTGTACTGTGTTGTTGTTGCTAGCTAATTTTAAATGCGCTGATAAGTTGCACAAATATTCTAAGGATGTGTTTGTTGTTAAGTTCTTTCAGGCAGGGAGGGAGGTAGCTGAGGGCGGGCACGATGACGTTGATGATGAAGAGCACGCGACTGTTGAGTCAGCCCTGTGCACAGTGAAATGCACAGCAAAGAAAGATCAATGCAATTAATGAGGCTTGCAAGAGTTTGCAAGAGCTTTAAGGAGCTTTCAAGAGCTGTAAGAAGGTTTAGGAAGTTTTAATGAGCTTTGAGAAGTTTAAAGCTGGAATAGATGCAATAACATTTAAATTTATTATCTTTTGTGCATAGTTTTCAGCAAGCTTTAAGCTTCATTCGTTACTTTCAGGAGCTTTGCTTGCTTTGCCAAGCTTGTGTGTCAGCTTTTGTTTCGATTTGATTTGCTTGGGGGCATCTACAATTGAAAACACTCGGAAAATGTCTAATCCAATGCACAATTTGTGATGATGCGCAACCGGCAACAACAACAAGTTCTGTGTGAGCTAAAGGGGCGTGGCGTGGAGGGGGGCGGGGTGCACAGTGATTGCGCCTCGATAATTAATGCATGACAAGAATGCCAAATGCGAGTGATGATGAGCAGCAGCGCGAGAAAGAAATGTGCTAATTAAAGGCATGGCAAATCTTATGAATGGCGCCCAATAAACCTCCCCATATAGCATATGGCATATGGCATATGGCATATATAGCATATACAATATATTGGCTTGATTCCTAATTGCGAGACACCAAGTTCTTAGTGCGACAATTAGCCCAGTTGTTACCCAGTTCGAACCAGAAGCGGAGCCAACAAACTCTCGTTCGATTTGCCTTAATTCCGGCAAACACTGACGCCCCACACTCCACGCCCCCTTCGCCCACCTTCCCCTTTTTTTGTCAATGGGGAACGGAAATGCCAAAAGCAACAACAACATGAGTGAAACCCACGAATCTGTGAAGCGTATCTCTATCTATATAGTCCCCGCTTCTCTGTCTCTCTCCCTCTCTGTCTGTGTGTCTCTTTGTGTGTGTGTGTGTGTAGCTGTATCTCATTTGCCTACGCGACACTCCACAAAAAAGCCAAATTAATTAACAGTGCTCGTTTTTCTGTGTAGTTTGTAGTAGAGTGTTGTTTATTTTTTGGCTCTTTTCTGGCTGTTGATCTGTGGCTTTTCTTTTGGGTGGGCGAACGAACCGGAGGAAAAAAAACTCGTCTACCCCGCGACTGCAATTTGACACTTTTTGTGGGCATTAAGTGCTTCCTCTGCCCACATGCGATCCACGATCCACGCGATCCACACACACAGCTAAGCTAAGCTGGCGACGGCGACAGCGACGGCGCAGGCGACGCCTCGTCTCGAAGCCAAAAAAGGCTGCAATGTTGCAGCAACCGGCAACAAATTGGTTGCATTTCGTTTTCAACTCGCCCTGACATGCAACTGACACTGACGTCGACGTTGCCGTTGCCGTCGGCGTCGCTGCTTCGCTTTTTGGGAGACTGTCGCGACGGCCCCAAAAAAGCGAGAAAAAAAGAGTGGAAAGAAAAATCCCCCTGACAGCAGCTAAAATACTCTAAAACATGTGCAGAAATAACTCAACTGTCTTTCGCAACTCAACTTAAGCGAACTAACTAACTTTCTCGGCGAGCTTTCCCAATTAGTTGCAGAGATTATGGACTGAACTGAACAATGGTGGGGTAAAAGTATTTGGAAAGCCTAAAGGAACTCGCAGGGGAATAACTATATAGTTATATGAGTATGATGAGTGTAAGAATACATAAGAGAAAGGAAGGAAGTTTAAGATCTATATAAACTATATCTTGAATAAATCTATCAATCTATCTATATACATAATTATGATCCTTGATAAGGATCAACTCATGACTTGGCAAATCTTGTAATTGAAATGAGATCGTTGAGAAACTTAGAATGGTTCAAGAAGTTATATGTTTTCTCAAAAGTAGCTAAAGATCACAATATACTATGAAATGTAATTAGTATATAATGCATACTATTTCATAAATATTGCTTAGTCGATATACCCGATTTGCAGTGTAAGCGAAGAGGAGGAATACAACTTTTTGGCGTCTGACAGACGTCGTGGCTGAGACTGAGGCAGAGCGACTTAACGTTTTAACGTGTTTTGTTTTTGCTGTTTCTGTTGCTTCTTTTTGTCTTTTTGTTGCTGCTGCTGTTGTTGTTGCTGTATTCGTAAAGATCATGGATATGTTTGCCCAGAGATGCCAAACGGAACGTTGCGTCGCGTCGTCATCGTCTTCGTCTTCTTCTCCGTCTCGTGCTTTACGTAGGCACATCTTGATTTTGGTTGCTTGTAGCTGTTACTGTTGCTGTTGTTGTTGCTGCTGTTGTTGTTGTCTTTTACACGCATTCATTAAAAATAAGTTAACAACTTTTTAACACCTAACTGGGCGGCAGACAGTTGAATAAATGAATTATGCTGACGAATGGCGCGAATGCAGAGAACGAAGTAAACGAACAGCGAGAAACCGAGAGAAGGGAGAAGAGAAGGCAGTATGGATCGTGCTGATCGAAGGGGGGTCGGGGCGAGTGGCGAGGCGGGTTAGCAGTGCTGTGAGTAGGCAGCCGCCTCGTCCGAGCGTCGTCGCTTGTTAATCAGCTAAATTAAATGCGAAATGAACAAAACGAATTGGTAGTTAGTAGTTGGCCAACAGGGGGGTTACCCATACCCTCTCGACACCACTTCCCCTCTCCCTCCTTCTCTCCCTCCCTATCTTTCTTGCTGTGTGCGTGGTGTGCGCGCTGTTTGATTAGCCTCCAAAGAACAGTTGCGCCTCTCAACGTGTGTGCGTTGGTTTTTCATTCATTAAAATGAGACTGACTGCGAGTGTGTGCGAGTGCGTGTGTGTGTGGCGTGTTGGTGGCATTTGCCGTTGCCCGAATTTGTAGCCACAGTCTGTGGGCCACGACTAACGACTAAATTATGCTGAGCTTTTAATTAGCACCAAGAGCAGATCGCCACAGATCGAACTGAATCTTTGTAGAGTGTTGTGTGTGTTGCGTGTGGAGTGTGTGTGGTGTGTGTGAGTGGGTGGCCAGGCCAGGGCAGACATGATAAGCCAATGATTTGTTGTTCCTGTTTGTTTGTTCCCTCCTAACTTTACGACTAACTCGAGCATTATAAATTACCCTAACAAATTGAGCAGTTGTCATCGACGGTTTTATGTGAGCCTCGCTCACAGTAGGTGCCGCCAGATGCGAGTCTTGACTATAATTCCGAGCTTAACTTTATGTAAACGACGACCGATTTCAATGAAATTCGGTATAAAGTAGCTGGACAGTTAATGCAGTCGAGTGGACAAAGATTTGTAGGGGCTAACATTGTGGACGATCAAATTACAGGGGAATTATGTATGTGTGCACGGCATGCATGCGATGCGATGCGAGGCGATACGGGTGCGAGAGTGGGTTATATAATACGATAACGGCGGCAATTAGTGTAAAGTTGAACCCATTTGCAGTTAGACTATTTATAGTCGAGTTAGCGACAACAATGTTGAGCTACAGTCATCATCGTAATCATAATCATCATTATCGCCATCATCATCATCATCATTGGCGTAAGATGAGAAACAGCTCAAAGTCGTTGCAATAAAACCGCAATCTGTTTTTAATTGAAAAAACGAGGAAAATCAAATGCAGCAGCAGAAGAAGGAAGAACACAGAAAGAAATAGAAATATAAGAAGAAACTAGAGAACTAGAGAACGGGAGAGAAGAGAACAGAGAGCGAGAAAGAGACGAGAGAGTTCGCTACGGGAAACAGGAAATGCGGCTAATCAAGCGTGTGAGTTGTAACAAATTGAGAGCTGAAGGAGCCCAAGACAGAGAGAGGGAGAAGGAGAAGAGCCTAGCTGGGTAAGCAGCTTAGAAAGAGAAGACCGCTACTTTCTCTCTCTTTCACCACTTGCTTTGTGTGTGTTTGTTATTGTTTTTGTTTAGTTCTTGTTTTGTTTTTGGGGTTGTGCCGACGCTGACGACGCCGATGTGTCTAGGCGGAAGGGAATTCCCGTTTTCCGGATTAGCACAAGCATATAAAAAAAGATGCAACACAATAAAGTTGGGAAAGCGAACCCAGGGAAAAACCCAAGAGAGGCCTGTGCAGGCCACCATGTCTATGTGTGTGTGTGTGTGTGTCTATTGTATGCCGGGGATTAAGGGTGCGAGCCGGGGTAACGCCTAGGCAGCGCCTACACCGGCGGTACCTGCTACCTGCTGCAGGCGGGGGAAAACCCACAAGGCGACATTTGCCCTGCTGGCCGACGTGGCGTATGCGCAATGCGAACTATACAAGGCATATGATGACATAAATGCAGATGAGAAGGGAAGGGAATATAGGATGTGCTATGTATGGTAGAGTGTGTTATAGAAGGGGATATAGAATATGCTTAATTCCACTAAGGTACTTTAAGGCAGTGCTAATCTGAACAGTAGAATATGTTCTATAATGAGTGCAAATGGGATATGCCGTATATGATAATGTATATTAGATAAAGTGCACTTTAGCTTGACTTACCCGCTGGTCTATTGGAGCGTCTGGCCGTGTCGGCCTCCTCGAACATGAGCGGCGCGTGGCGTCGCGCTTGGACCGTTTGGGGCCAGCTGGAGAGGCAGACGAGCAGTGCGAGGAGGAGCAGCTGGTGCAGCTTGCGTTGATAGTGATGTGTGACCGCGTTGCCGCTGCAACTGTTGCTGCTGCTGCTACTGTTGCTGCTGTTCGTGTTGCTCATGTTGCACTGATCTGTGCTCTGCTGCTGCTGCTTCCCCTCCAGCGTCTGCACGGTGCCGGTGGCGGTGGTGGCCCAAGCGGCGCAGTTCGTTTGGTTGTTGTTGTTGTTCAACATATTCGTTTGCTTCTTTTTAGTTAGATTTACTTGCAATTTTCTTTTCGAAATTGCTTCACGCACACAAAAAAAAAATTGATTAATTTTAGTTATTAAAAAAAAAGGATTGTAAAACTTTTGTGTTTTTCTTGTTGTAGTTGTTGTTGTTATTCACGACCGACCGACTGAGACCGTATATATGACCGACTGCGCGAACGACCGATATAATAATTCTTGTTATTATTTTGATTCCGATTTCGTTTTCTTTCCGTTTTCTTTTTCGCTTTTCGCCTCTCTAGACGTTCCTTCTTTATTCTTTTCTTTCTTTCAGATTAGATAACACACGCGTGTTTGTTTCTTCTCTTTCTCTCTCTCTCTCTGCAATTTCTTCGGGGGCACTTTTTGCTGTTGCTGTTGCTGCGGTTACGCGTCTTGTTGTTGCTGTTGCTGTTGCTCGCGTTGCACTTTTCTCACAGTTAAATTGGAAAATGTAAAATGGAAAATTGAAAATACTTTCGACTCGTTGCAAGCGCACTCGCAGCAAATGTTCTGTGGCCCAAAAAAAAGAGGCCAAGTTGCAAGTGGCAAGTTGCAATTGCAGTTGCAGTTGGTGCTGTTGCCGTTGCTGTTGCAGTTGCAGTTAATGTTGCTCGTATCGCTTGTGTTGCTCGTGTTGCCTGTTGTCGGCGTGTCGGCGAGTTTTTATCTACTAGATAGCTCACGGGGCGCACACGCCGTGTATATGGGCTCTGTGGCTGCTGCGCCGCTGCTGCTGCTGCTGCTCGCGACGTAAGTGTGTATGTGTGACTGTGTGTGTGATGACGACGGCGTGCGTGTGTGCGTGCGCGTGTGTGTGTGTTGTGCGGTTGCGAACGTTTCGGAAAATAATGTCCACACACGGTATCCGTCGGTTGAATAAATAAACTAAAGCCCAATGCGCTGCGCAAACGACAGCAGCAACGACGCAGGCAGCGACGTCGACTGCGACAGCAGCAGCGCAGCAGCGTGAGAGTGTGCGAGAGAGTGTAGTGAGTGAGAGAGGAAGCGAGAGAGAGCGAGAGCGACTAAGAGAGAGCGCAGTGCCAGACGCGGGGCAGCCCAGACAGGCAGGCAGGTGAGGGCGCAAACGAATTGAAAGCAGCAACAACAACAAGAGGAGAAGGAGAAACAACAACAATAAGAGGAGGAGGAACAACAACAATATGTAAAATCGCAGACAGCGTGAGCACGAGAGCGCGCCGCAGCCAAAGCAGCCGAAGCAGCCGAGAGAGCGAGAGCGCGTTCGTGCACAACAAAGTTGCTGCTCGGCTCGGCTCGGGCTGCTGTTGCTAGCGGTTTTGGCGGCAGCAGCAGCAACGATCGCAGCGCAGCAGCAGAGACAGCAACACATACTACACAACGTGCTGGCAATTTTCTTTCGCTGCCTCTGCCACAGTCTCTGCTGCTGCCTCTGCTGCTGCTATTGTTTGCCATTTGGTTTTGGGTTAAATTTGAGTCGCGTGTCCCAGAGATGCTTGCGCGATGACGAACGACGCGTCGCTGTCGTCGTCGACGTCGCTGCTGACGTCGCTGTGCAATGCAAAGTTGAATGAGCGCCTCAACAGCAGCGCATGCGTGCGTGCGCAACACCTCCCCACCCTCCTTCCTGCTGGCATTCGCAGCAGCAGCAACATGTTGCCGTGTTGCACCAACATGTTGCCATGGGCGCTGTGCCGTTGCCTACCTGGTGCAAATTGCGTGGACTGCGCGTGGGCGTGAGCGAGTGTGGGCGAGGGAAATGAAGACACTGCTGTCGTTGGCTGCAGCAGACGGTGCAGGGGAAGGGGGAGAGGGAGAGCGAAGAGAAGCGACGACATTTGTCTGCTGCCTGCGCATCCTTTGAGCCAATCACAGCGTTGCAGGGCACAAGAGAGGGCCACACCTACGGGTTTTCCCCAACCTACGTGTGTGTGTCCCTCTGTGTGTGTGTGTTTGTGCGTGTGAGTGTGTTTGTATCTATGCTTAATTACTGCGATAAGATAAGTTGATATGGGAGCATGTCCGTTTGCTTTAGTTGTTTTTATTTTCGTGCTAATTAGTCCATCAGCTGAGCAGATGAGCTGTTACTGTTTCTGTTGTTGTTGGCTTGCTCATACTATATAGACAACTTGTTGAATTGTTGGTTGGTTCAACTGTCGTCGAGCTATAGCCAGGCAACTATTGAGTTTGTCATGCAATTAAAGTGATCTAACTTTAATAACCCTAAGGGTTAAGTTGGCATTGTGGTATAGAATAGACAAGGGGGGAAGGGTTCAATATATTTACATACAGATAATACATATAATACATGTAATGCATATAATACATAATACACATCAACATATCATAGATAACATAACAGATTACATTCCCAAGTTTACTCCAAGACCATACCAATGATTTAAGTTAGTCCACACCTCTATATAGATTACAACTTTCGATTATTGGCATTACTTCAGGGTAACCAATGATCTACACTAACCGTATCACCTTCTTTCATTACTTTAGACTGACGTAGTTCGCACTTTGCACAGATCTGATCTGTAAGTTTCGTCTGGCTATATACTATGCATAGTTATAACGCCAAATAGGTCACTCTAGAGTCTAGACTAGGCGCTGTCGATCGATATAATTAGACAGCAGTTTTATTTGTTTATCTGGCGAGTCCTATCTTTGCTTATCTTCTTCGTTATGCTTTCGTTTATAATACGTAAAATATTATCGAGTATCAGCTGTGCAGCACTTCCCAGCGATCTGTTGCACGATCAAAGTGTGCCGCCATATCTTGCGAATGGATAAACTAGTTTTTAGTTAAGGATCGCGATTGGCGATTCCCTGGGCGATAAGTGTCCGTCATCATCGTCTGGCGTTAATCAAGACTCGCTAATTCATTGATTATACGATCAATTAACTTGGGCCACAAATGAAGCAACAACAACAACAACAACAAAAACGAAAACAGAAAGAAACTTATGTATGCCGGGGAATGACTAAAGCGGCAGATTAATCACACAACTATTTCTTATGGCAGGCAAGGAAAATTCTTCTCTTTGACGTGAGTTTTCCTTCTTTTCCCAGCGCTTTCTATTTATTTCTGTTGCCTCTGCTGCTCTGGCTGGCGACAAATCCCTTTATGGCCGCCGATATATCATTTTAAAGCCACAACACACACACACACACACACACACACACATGGATAGATGGACAGAAACATATAGTTATATATTCGTGAATACATCTGTGATTGGCGACTCTGTCTGTGTGTGTGTTGCCTCGCCTTGTTTTTTCTCGCTGCTGAATGTGGCACGTGTGAGCGCAATTAAAAAAATGGTCACAAATATATTAAGTATTAGTAATAAATAATGCGAGAGAATATATATAAAAGAAATTATGACAGAGTACATTCAACAAGCGATAGTGATGATGTGGCATGGCGAAGCTCGAATACCCTTACAATTGATAGTGTTATAGAAGAGCTAAAGAAGACTTATGTGGGGAGCACTGACAGAGATTGAATCACTGTACAAACTAAAAAAAAATGAGAATCTGGCTGGGGCCAAGGGGCCTTATAAGGCTGTGAGTCAAGAGTTTCATTTAGAGTGAGTTATACGAATCGATCTGCATATACAATATACCATTGCTGTGTGCAGGGTATGCCCGATATGCAGAACTGCTAGTGACAACCCTCGCATTGAGTGCCGAGTGACGGTCGACGATGGACGAGTGTCGCAGGCGGCAAACGCGAAGCGGGCTAAGGGGCCAAGGAGAAAGGGGCAGGGCCAAGGGGAGGGAGAGAGAGAAAAGGGAGAGAGAGAGAGGAGCAAGGGAGCGTTTAGTTAATTAATTTGTTTGCTTTCGATGTCGATTTCATTTCATTATCAACAAGCAGACGACACCAGCAAAGCAAAGGCAACAACAACAACAGCAACCACAATGACAGCAGCAACAACGACACCTCGACAGCACGACAACAACAACACAAGACTAGCAACAACGAAAAAATTTAAATGTAGCGCCAGGCGTTGGTAATAAAATCGCGCGATATCGTTAACAATAATTTCTGTCAGTCTTAAAGCAAAAATATAACAAATTAAAATAGTTGAGGCACTTACGTGTTGTCGAAGGAACTAGCTACAGTCACAGCAACAACAACAATAAGAGAAACAAGAACAATAAAAAGAATAGCAAGTGCGAGCGAACTAGTTGAAAAGAAAAGTGAGAAGCGAGCGAAATTATGAAATAATATGCACGAAAATAGGCAGATGGCAACCGACAACAATAGCAGAAACAGCAATAATAACAGGAACAACAATAACAGCAATAACAAGTACAATAATAACAGCATTTATTTATTATACCCTAGTAGAGGGTATATCCATTAGGGCCAGAAGACAGTAGAGAACAGTACAGTACAGCACATGAATTTGACTTTATACACAGTGCTATATAATATTATATGCTGTATATTCCCAATTTATATAATATATGCTACATATTTCTATTCAGCATCATATAATAAATGGATTTTCCTATGAAATCTCCAAAGCAACTTAACAATCAACCATAATCTATATGGATTATGTTAATATTGTCAAAATCAGACAATTATATGCCACAACTATCATAGGAATATAGAATAGGAACAATCAGTGTAAGCCGAAGCTAAAATGGAAGCGTTTTCCCAGGGTAGCTTTACTTTCATATGTTTTTTTCTTTGCTGCTTTTCGCTTTTCTTTTTTTGTTCCTTCATTTGAGTTTTTTGCTTTTAGTCGCATTTCCATTTCATAATTTTTCGCATAGAATTTTTACGCGAGAAATGTTTTTTATTTTTTTTTACTTTTTGTCAGCCCCATTTAAAACGCTGCCCACAGCGACGTCGACGCCGACGCTGGCGTTGTCTGCGATTTAAAATATTCCTATAAATGTTTTGGCCTCACGGCCCGACGCAAACAAAATAACCAAAACACACGGCAACAACAGCAGCAACACACAGATCGGATAGACATATGTATATAGTACACACACACACACATACACACACTTTCATACACACACCCTGAGAGGGAGAGATGTGTGTATGAGTGCGATATCTGTCTCTTGTCTATGGTATGAAAAGAAATGTTAAATGTCTGAAACATGCGTACAAAATGCTAATGCAAAGCCAACAACAACAGCAACAACAACAGAAACAGCAACAGCACTAACAACAGCAACAACAAACCGACAGCAATCAACAATCAGCAGCGAAAAAGTCGAAGAAAATAAAACAGAAAACAGAAAAAAGTGTTCTGAGACGATCGCCGAGTGGCAAAAGAACAGAGAACAGAACAGAAAAATGCTTTTCTTTTGATTTATGTACATTTAGCGAGCGATGCCAGCGTCAACGTCAACTTTAGCGTCGACAGAGGCAGAGATGCCAGCGTCGCAGCTAACAGAACATTCTGTAAAATATGCACTTGCAGCAGAGCGATTGCCACATGGAGATTCCATGCAAATGAGCCAAACGGAAGCATTCTCGCACTCCCTTCTTCTCCCTCTCTCTCTGTCTCTCCGTCTCTGTCTGCACTTCCGAAGAAATCGCGATTCTTAACTCAGCCCGGAAACCATATTAATTCCTTGAGTTTATGTAGAGAAACTAAATCAATCTTGGAGCTTGAGTAGAGCTTCGATTCGAGGCTGATATGGGGAGATTAGAGTAGGAGAGAGAGTCTAATTAATGTATTTATGGCATTTGAATTGAATTAAGGTCTAATGCGAATAGTTGTAGCTTCCAAAACAGACTAGGGATCTGCGGTAGTTCCTTACAGCTGTTTATGCCTTTCTTTTTAAGCAAGTGAGTAAAGATCAAAGGGGAGAACAAACTTTATTCCCCAATTGTAGTATAGATCTAATAGGGATTACTATATAAATGAAGTATAAAACATGTATAGTATATGCATTGAATTTACGAACCTTCTCTCTATAGAAAATTAATAGAACGAGCGGGAGAGACAAATGAGTAAAAGGCAACTTCGATGGCGGCGTTTATTGTGTAAAGCCAACTGTATTATTATGGATTGTAAAAATTTGATAGATCTCCAAGTCGTTTATATTCGATTTAAATACCCATTGGCCTGGCACACGATCGTTAACTCTTGCACACTTATCGCAACTAACTCTTGTGTCATTTATTTGCCATTTGGATTCGGCAACCACAAAAACGACGTTAGAGTTAACTGCACACTTTGCGGAATTAGTTACAAGCAATTCGGTCTGTTTATATGGCTTTTATACGACTATCGCAACGATCGCAGTATAGATCAATGCAGTCAGCTGCTTATCAAGTTAAGACTTTAATGTGTTTACACCGAATTGGCAACGGTAGCACGAACAGGCGACGAAGTGCCGATCGCGATCGATGATCGGTTTGATCGTCTCATTGGTGGTCGGTCTATTGTTCGATCGTACGATCATTATTATATCATCGCAATATCACGACGATTGATTGTTGTTCTAGCTACTATTGTTGTTGATGTAATTGTTTGTTGGCCCAGAATGTGCTGCCAACTAATTGGGTTGATTCGCTGCCTGCTTGACTGATAACTGGAACGTTCCATGCACTCGCGCGTTGCGCATACGCCGCGTAATCCGACACTGAGACTGAGACGGTGGCAGCGACAGAGACAGAGACAGTGGCGACCCCATGGGCGAACGGTAGCTGGCAGCATGTCTTGACTTTTTGACAAACCAACAACCGCAGCCTATCGAAATGGGAATCGAAATCCAAATTGACTGACAACCGACTGAATCAAGTGCTTAGTTCCGAGAGTAGTCTGTCTCGTTCTCTCCTGTCTGTCTGTCTGTCTGTCCTCCTTTCTCGCTATGTTTCTTTATCTGTCTGTCTTGTTTTGTTTCAGATATTTGTATCTGTCTTTCATTAGTTATCTACGCGTACTACTTTTGCTGCCCTCGATTGTGTATCTGTATCTGTATCCTCTGTTACTGCATTTGTATCTTTGTATCTGTATCTGCATCTGTGTAGCGACAGCTGTGTTTGCACTCACAGCTCTAATTGAGTCTGCAGAAGTATCTGTATTTGATTGTCCACTGTCCCATGTACCTTCTATATGCCATTCTTCACACTTATCTGTGTGTTATGTAAGCAACTATGTGGCCGAATTTGTACTTCGATTCTGTATATTTGAATCTTGAGCTTTCCGCATTCGTATCTTTATCTGCATTTCCATTTCCATTTGCATATCTGTATATACAGTTTGCATTATATGTATCTTGTTCTGCATCTATGTATCGGCATTTGTATCTGTATCCGCGTTTGCGGTAGGCTCAAACATTGTTGTTGTTGCTCTCGTTACTCTCGTTGTCGTTGTCACATTGCCCATTGATCGTTGATCGGTTGATCGGGTTGGTCGCAACATTTGTAACTGTCAATCATAAATTAGATGCCAATCAAAGTAAATCACAAAAAATTGTGTCCGATTTAAATGGCCATGCACATGAAAGCGTATGCAATTGTTTATTGTTTGTCGATCATTTCTCGTTGTTCGTTGTTCGTTGCCCCACGGCCGTGATCCATCATAGAACAAAGTCGAAGTCGAAAGAGTTGCCAGCCGGAGCCAGCGAGAGTCAGAGTCAGAGTCAAAGCCAACTCGGCTCGACTAATGGATATTCAAACACTTTTCAAGCCTCAAATTCAAATTGGAATCTTCCGATGGAAACTTTTTCATCTGAAATTCTTTGATGCCGACTAAGTAATCGCAATTTTAGACTTTGCCTCTTGGTAACAACAGTCCCCCAACTGACTAAGCACATTCAACGCACACTCACTCACTCACTCAGCAGTCACTCACACTGCCGCGATACCTCAGGCCGCTCCATCCCATCGCTCAGAGGAGAAGCAAGCAAATATCAAGTATACGTCATGTGTGTTTAGCTTAGCATTTAAAAGTTGGGAAAGTTTAAAGTGGATTTCAAACAGTCATCGAGTCGACTCGACTCGACTCGACTAAACTCACATCGTATGAATATTTATACTCGTATATTCGCCAAACAACTGGCTGACAACGGCCGTAAACCCGGCAACAAGATGTGTGTGTGAACGATCCAATCCGCTGATCGATCGAATTGATCGATCGATCTGTCGCACAGTGGGCCACACACTGATGGGATTGCCGCGATACGCTCGCTGTGTGTTGAAAATGTAAATCGATAGATTTGTTCAACATTAGCGTGAATTGAATTGTTACATCATGTTTATTATGGGAACTACCGAAGTGGAAAGTATCTTGCATGTGTATGTGTGTGTAGCATGGCAAATGACTGGCGATCGGTTGGATATATTTACGTGTATGGAGTATATATTGAATATATGTATGTAGTTGGGTTGCAGGACATCTCTTACTCTTGCTTTACTTTCCTTTTGCTGTTTTCTTTGCTATTGCATTCCCGTTTCCTGTTTAAGTCTTTTAACATTGCAGTACTGCACTTAAAGATACTCTCTTTTAGATTTTCCACCCATACTTAAGCTTGCGTCGTTCCATATTCCATTTTTAACTCTTGCTTTATCTCGCAATCGTTTCATGGCTAGTTCCAATTGCAATGCGACTATTCTTCTTTTTGGCCTCGCTAAGGCCGACTATGAAATGCAATGGCTGAGCCACTCGATTTGAATGTAGCCCACCACGCCACAACTACAACTACACAGCAACAGCAAGTACAACAACAACGCAACACCCGAAGAATGTGTTTGCCGGAGAAAGAGAAGGAAAAAAAGCGAACCGAGGGCTGCGTCATCAGCTTCAGCAATTTATGTGCTTATTTAATGCCAACGTCGCCGAGTGCCCCCAATGCCCACCTCCCTCCCACTCTTCCGCTCTCCGCCTGCCTGCCTGCTTGCCTCCGTTGCCTGTTGCCAGCGCAGTCACATCAACCACCGCCACCGCCACCACAGCCTGCCACGCCCTGCGCCGATCATCGATCGGTCTGATCGCTCCAATCGCCATGCTGTAAGTCACACCAATTGCTAATGCCCGGCGTGATCTGAGTGATCCGAGCAGCCATTGAATTGTAAATTGTAAATAGTTTTTTACTTTTTTTCTGAGCAAATTTCATCATGACAGTCTCGATCCGAAGGCAACTCCCAACTCCCCAACCAGCGATCGATTGGTTTCTGATTTTCTTTTCACTTTACATTTTTTTATTTTGGGTCGCCCTTCAGTCCCCGGTCTAAACATAGTAATAAAAGCCGGCTTCATTGCCAGGTAATTGGCGTTATTTTTGTTGTTTTCTTGTGTTTATTTTTTTGTGTTTTTGTGGGGTGTGTGTCTTGGCTAAGTGCTGGGGCCTTGACGCTGATAGCAGCATTCCTTTGGATAAAACAATCATGGAAGCAAACACTGCCGCCACGAAGTCCGCATACTCTTTTATAGGTAGAGCAGGCAAAAGAAATGATAAGTATGATATAATTCAACAAAATCGAAACAGAAGCCCAGTTTACATGGAAACCCAAGTCAGTTAAACTTATATTAAAACCAAGTTAATCAAGATCGATCAATATAACTCTGAGAATCATGGTAAAAATTCCCCTTGCGAATTGGAGAATATTTTCAAAATGCTCTTGGACAGAGTATGTGGCAGCCTTAATAACTTGATCAGTTGGCCTGAAATTAACTGGGAATGTGCCTGTGAGTATACACGATATATATACGCTATCAAGCCAAACGATTTATGTGAATTTTGATTAGTTTTGCGGTCATTAGCATATCTATAATTGGTTTTATTGACAACATTTCAATGGCTAAAGTGCACTAAGTATTCGTAATATTCGCAATCGCATTCGCATTCGCATTCGTATTATTATTATTATTATGCTTTGCCCGCAGTTCAACTCTAGATGGGGGATGCGGAAGAGGGAGAGGGGGCGGGAGCAGGGGAAGTAGCGGTAGGCGGGGCAGTGGGGCCGTCAATTGACGGTGATGGTGGCCAGGCCATCAATCAAAATGCATGAAAATAGGAAAGAGAACTCGTATATCATTTATCATCGTCGTCGTCTAATATCGTATACCGTATGCCGTATATCGTATATCGTACATCGTTTAAGTGCAATTTCTAAGGCAATAACCGTAATTGCAATTGTCTATATGCATATACGATACATGTATCACAGACTACAATCTATACACATATACTATACGACAGATGGCACAGGGTATGTGGCACAGGGTATATGGCACAGGGTATATGGCACAGGGTATATATTGTACCATGTGCGGTTCACTCGTCTCTCGATAAGTAGCGCGCTGTTCTTTCGGCTGCAGGACACATTCGGCGGTTTTTCGGCGCGTTTTTCTTGTTTTTCTTTTGTATTTTCGCGGTTTTCTCGTTTTATTTATTATTTTCTTTGGCTTTCGTCGTCGTCGTCGTCTTCGTTCGGCGTTTTCGTTGTCGCGCGCGCGCTCGCTTGCGTCTTTTCTAGCGGCGTTCGCGATCTTGGACAAACTGAAGTTAGATTAGAAGCTGACGCCGTCGCCAGCTGCGCTGCACTGCGCTGCTGAGCACAACGTCGCGTCGCCTCGACTCGCCTTGCCTCGTTTGCTCTCCCGCTTCTGGCCTACTGCTCTCTCTCTCTCTCTCTCTCTGTGTGTCTCGCTGCCTCTCTCACTCTTTTTCTATGTGACAAGCGCAAAATAGACAACGGCCGACAGCTGCGCTGCTTGACACTGACGCCGACTGCGCTGCCGCCGCCGCTGTCGACGTTCTCTTGTTTTGTGAAGCTTTTTTGTTGCTTTTGTTTTGTTTTAGCTTTTTTTTCGTTTTGTTTTTTGTCAACATGCACGACGCGCGCGCGCTGGATTAGTTGTTGTTGCCTTTTGGCTTATTGTGGATTTTAATTTCATTTCTCTCTTTGTTGTTGCTGCTGCTGCTGCTGCTGTTGTTGTTGTTGTTGCTGCTGCTTTAGCATGTATTTTATATATTGTTTGTTTTGTCTTTGGCCTGTCGCTATCTATTAACCCAGCGCACGCTGCCCCGCCCAGCAGTGCTCACCTGACGCCCGCCCTCCCCCTGGCTCCACGACTTTGCTGGCGTGCTTATTGAAGCGTGCGCTCGAGAGCAACAGCGGCAGCAACAACAACAGCAGTAGTAGCAGCCCAGCCCAAGTTCCAATTTGTGGCACCCCCTTGCGCGCTGCTCCCCTGTCTGCCCCTTGCCACACCCTCATGCTGTGGCTGTGCACTAACCTACGACATGCAGCGCCGCATTGGCGCACGCGGCGTATGCGCAATGTGCGAAAATTGTAACACTGAAATTGGAGTAGAGGCTGTTGAACACACTGTATTGCAGAGTGTGATGGGGGGAACGACATCAAATTATTTGTATACGAATAGTACAGGGTATTAAGCTGTCGACTACCTTCTCTAGTAGTCCCGTTTAAAATTGCAACTGTGCGTAAATGCAAAAATATGTTTTCATTTTTGCCAAAATATTCCACGTGATATTTTGGGAATCTCTCCTCTCTCTCTTTCTCCCTCTCTTTCTCTTCCTGTCTCTCTTTCCCACAAACTGTGCCCCTCTGCTCTGGGGCATTACATTCTCACATGATCCTAGGCTTGTGCCGTCGGGGCAGCTGCTGACGTCATTCGACTATCTCGACCATCACGGCGAGAGGTGCTGGAGATGCCATCACGATGATCCATCATCATCATCCCCATCAGCAGCATCTAGAGCGCTCTGTTTGTTAGACAAATTTAGATTAAACTAAAAAAAAGTGCGGCTATTACGAATGTGCGAGTCTTAGCCGATTTGCGTTTTGAGTTCGTCTAAAAATAGAGTTGCTGCGGCTTGTGGAACATTCGCGTATGGAATGCGCTATGCCAGACACAGACGAGGGGGGAGAGGCGGAGGTAGCGGGGTACGGGCAGGTAGGGACCCCGTCTAAGTACTGCCTAGTCGTGTTTACCTAGTCAAGTACTCGTCGCACAACCATGAGTAGTCATTCACTCACTCACTCACTCGCTCACCCACTCGGTCTGTCTCTAATCTTGATTCCCTTTCCATTCATATTCTGTCACGATCTGTTGTCAGTTTCGCGTCGCTTTCAAAGTGCAAGCAATGAAAAAACAAATCCGACAACGAAAACAACAATTCAATAAGGTATCCTGAATATTCCAAGTGTTTCAGTGTTCCATTTCACTGTTTCTCAAGCCAATGTTTATTTTCCTTCTCTTCTCTCCAATGTTTCACATTCCATTCTTGACTATTCTGAGGTCTCAGTGT
Organism: Zaprionus indianus; assembly: GCA_018904595.1. Lineage (NCBI taxonomy): Eukaryota > Metazoa > Arthropoda > Insecta > Diptera > Drosophilidae > Zaprionus > Zaprionus indianus. Next base: position 4,045,768 of record JAEIHA010000344.1, read on the forward strand.
TCCATTTCAGTGTTTCAAATTCTAAAAAGAGCATTTTACTGTCTGTAGCACTCTTCACTTGTTTACCTTTTCACACGTTTCTTATTTCACACTGCTCCACTGTGCCAGTGTTCCACTGTCAACTGCTCGCAGTCCTTTCACATTGTGCAAGATCACGATCGATAAGTTTGTTTACCATTTCGTGGCCAGTTTACCACCCACTTAGCGGGAAATCAGTTGCCGGCCGTGCCTTAGCTTCAGCTCTTTTTTTCAGATTCCAGAACGCGGCGTCAATTAGCAAGTTTTTTTTTCCTATATTGTGCGGCGCTTTCATTAGAAAAGAGTTGGCAAAGCAAAACGAAGCAGAGCGAAGGAAAAGGCAAAAACTAAGCAAACAAACAACACGCGATCATAAATATAACGGCACGTGCATTTGTTAAACGCTTTCCGCCTCTCTTGCCAACAAGTTTCACTGCTGTTATCTTTATCTCTCTCAGTCTTTCCCTCTCTGCCATATGATCGGCAGCAGGGCAGATCCCGAGACTCAAATAAATCAACGTGCTGGGCGCATGATCCAGAGTCGATAACTTATTGCAATCCAAACAAAAGCTCTCGCACCCGCTAATGGACATAATTACGAGTCGACGTACACACACCCATTAATTAGGATTCAAGAGGGAAAGGGAGGGGGAGGGAACAAGAGGGAAAAAGATTACCCTAACTGAAGCAATAAGTTAAGACTTTTAGTGATTATGATCTCTTCTTCGCACTCAACGTATATCAAGCTGGTGTCGCCATGGTCACTCTATTTGTACATATGTTCTCCATGGTCACCTATTGAATATTCATTCCTTTCGATTGGTTACCTTACTTTCCTTATTAATATTACTTTAATCTCCGTTTGTCGATCGAATCATCATCTTTCCAACTATCTTTCATATATCTCACTTACATTAGATAATATATTACTATATCTTTTCGTATCTTCAACTTCAAGTAATCAATTCTAATCCAATCGAACTATTCTTTAAGCACTTCCAACAGTCTCTTTGTCTCCCCCTTTGTTTCTCTGTTTGCGCCCCCTCATCCCTTTTTCCCCACTCTGCTAACCACTTTGTAATACAACAAGATTTCCAACAATCCCAGCAATGCGATATACTATATATACATACATCTTATAGATTTTGTGATAAATTTACTATAGAAATATTTGAGGATGTTTAATTTGCGAGATATTTGCGAAAGATGCTCGCCAAGATGCGCTGCGCTGCGACGCGCCCAACGCTAAATTAGAACGCTCGCAGATTAGACGTAGGTGCAACACAGCAGCAGCAGCGGCAGAAGCAGCAACAACAACAATAACAACAGCAATAGCAACAAACATTTTATCAGCGATCGCAGCGGCGCGTGATCTTGCGAACGCTTCAAATAGAAATAAACAAGTGGCGGCCGCCGATGACGTTGATGCCGCAGCCGATGTCGATGCCGATGCCGATGGCCACTGTGAGCAACGGCAACGAGAGCGGAACGTCAAATAGATTTCGGGACAGAGCAAGGGGAAGTGCAGGGGCAAGGGCGGAAGAGGGGGCAGGCCAGTTGATGAGGCGATGAGTAAGCCGAGCGACGGCAGCGACGCAAGCTGCGCGGCCTGTCTACGGCATTAGATAGTCATGCCTTGAGCAGCAGAAGCAGCAGCGCATAATTAAGACAATACTATGCTGTGGCACCGAGTCACCGAGAGATGCGAGTACTCGCTATCTGTCAGATACACACACACACACACACTCAAACACACACAGCAACACACATAGAAAGAGACGAGACGAGGCGAGTCGAGTCAGCCGGCAGCCCATTGCGCCTCGAACTTTTCATTGATCGCAATCGCAATTTGCAGACAGCACGAAAATTGTTGGGCAATTATTTATTTATTTATTGTGTCGCTGTCGGGGGGAAGGGGAGGGGGATAAGGGGCAGAAGGAGGGAGAGTGCTTGCTGGGCAGTCTTATGCTACACACTGGCAAGACAATTTGTTACGCTCCTCCTCTCGCCATCTCTCTCCCTCTGTGCCCCTCTCTCTGTATCCATTTCCCTCTATCGATATCTTCATTTTGTTAATAAACGCGACGTATGCGCAATATTTGCTTTGTCGCGACCAGACGCGGCGTATACGCAATTTTTGCGCAACTTTTATGAGAGACACCTGCTGTAATAGGCGACTATACGGCTTGTATGATAGTTCTGCCAGCGCCTCCTTCCTCTTCTCTTCTGTTGCTGCCTCTCCCTCCCTTCTTCTTCTTCTTCTTCTTGTTAGCAGTCTCTTCGTTTGCTTAAATTTCCTCAGGCAGCTGCAACTCGTTCGTTGAAAAGGGTGTGCAGAAGGTAAGGTTCAGTTCTGTTGAAGTATGATTATCAATAAAAAGTTATTTATAAATATTTTTATTTTGGGCAACCTTGTTGATAATACTTGAATACAATAATAAACACAGTATAAACAATTGTTGATAATTATAACTGAATAACAGCACAGCAAAAGAGCCATGAAGAATAATAAAATAAAATATGAAATGATAAAGAAAATAATTAGTTACAAAGAAAGCAGAAATCGCACAATTATGGGGAGTTAAAAATAAATTGAAATCTTGTCTAGCATGAAAGAGCTCTTCTCTCTCGCCTCGTCTCTGTCGACTGCTTGTTGCTTATTAAATGTGAGATACATGCGAAAATTGGCTTTGAAAAGCGACACAGACACAAAAATAACAACAACAACAACATAAAACAAAAATGAAATTGCCATAAAATATTAGACATGTATTCATCATTAATTATATTTTATATTTATATACGTTTCTAAATATGCATCGTGATGTTATAGAATCAACGAGCAGACAATGTTTTCCCATTTATTTATTTAATGTTTGCCTGAAGGCGAGAGAAGTTGCCTTTGATTGAAGTTGATGAAGGATTTGCTCAGCTAACATCTTTTAAATTTTTGCAAATGGGAACTATCGTACCTCTTCTATCTTAAGACTTATCTCTACAGTATCGCCAATAAACCCAAACAATAAATATAGTTTCTATATCTCCACTCACTTGATTCTTGCTCATCCCTAGAGGTTTTTGAGTTCAACTTTAGCCAGGTTTCGGCCGCTTTTTGGCGGACACCGACGCACTTGTTATGCCGCACAGACATCGCCGGCTGAGAACTGCTTTAGACGTTAACTAATTGGGTATACGAGACGCATTCGCTCATTTCAACGGGGCTGACGGGCTGACAAACTGTCGGGGCTGTTCCAGGGTTTGTGTCGGGCTCGGCATACGTAAAAACACTGGAGAATGGCGAATGATCGCACAATCACAATTAGATCACAGATGACATAGATAAGGCATGGCCAGAGTGTATCTGTCTGTGTGTGTGCCTGTGTGTGTGTGTGTGTGTGGGATGTGATCGTGGAATCGAGGTGCCTATATCATCAAAGTATTCCGAACTGTTGTTGTGCAAAACGCACGTGTGAGGGCCGCTGCTAACTTTTTGGCCATGTCTCACGTTCGAGGTGAGGCGAGGCGGGGTGAGAGTCCCTCTTCCCCCTTCCCCCCTCCCCTGTTTGCAATTTTCGACTCGTTTGTTGTCTGTGTGCGTGCTTCTTGGCACGTTCATCTCCCTCTCTTGCTCTCAGAGTGTGGGTGTGATCTAGGCCTATGCTCAGGCGCATGTCTCTCTCCCCCACTCTCTCTCTCCGCTCTCACTCTCTCTCTCTCCCTCTCTTTCTGCGTGACAGAAGAGACGAGGACGGCGTTAATGACGATGATAATGACGATGATTGTCGGCGCAGAGTGCGAAAATAATTGATGGATGAGACGACGATTGCCGCAATGAGGCTTTGGGTAGTATTAGCTATTCAGTATTTGGTATTTTTGTATACGGTATTTTCACATTGCCAACTGCTGTGAGGCATAGAAAGTGCTCGCCGACAACGACAGCGACGACGACGACGACGGCGACGTAACGGAAATGAAAAGTCACGTACAGGTCAAAACTATCGCATGGGGCCGCGACTCGAAGCGATGCCCGGCCGGGCCAGTTTCCCAATTCGTTTTGCCCAAATCTGACTGTCCGACACACCTACACGTGTGTGTGTGTAAGGCCGTCTGTGAGTCTGTGTGTGTGCGTTTGTATGATCGCAATTTCTCAGGCTCATTCGCACTGCACGCTGATCGCCGATCGCTGACACGCAGCAACAGCAACAGCAGCAGCAACATCGACGGCAGCAACAATGCCAACTTGTTTTTAGCATACCCTGTAACTGCAATGAACCCGGCAATGGGCATGCTGTGCTTGTAGAGTCGCCATGAATGAATCTAAAACTGATTATGTATTCTATTTCAAGGAACATTTTTGGATATTCAAGATAATCGATCGTCGATTTCTCTTTATACATTGAAAACTGCAATCAATCTCATGGATATATCTTCAATATTTCGCCTGATAAAGAAGCTACGTTGAGGATCTCCATCTTATGATCTTCTCTTGCAACATCTTGGCACTTTCAAGGCATCTGGCAGTCCATTCTGCCCCATTCTCTTGTGGAATTCTTACATGATTTGTTGCTGTTGTTGCTCGCATTGCGCACTTTTGCTTTCCTGCCCAGGCAGCAACTCCCACCAAGGCTGGGGCTGGGGCAGGGACTGAGGCTGGGCTCAACTACAAGATTATTGACATGCCAACATGTTGTTGCTCTCTGGGGCTGGGGCTGGGCCTGGGCCTGTAGTCGAAGCTGGTAGATGAGTCTGGGACTTGCTCCTTGCCGAGTTGCTAGTCTATTGTATGTGAGAACTTTGCTATGAAATTGCATAGTTTTGCGCCTGGCCAACAGCTGAAATAATATATGGCTTGCTAGACTAGAGCATACCCAACATTGATCTATGATGATTAAATTCTTCAGGTTAAAGAAAACTTACTTTAATTTTTACTTAGCTTGACTGTCTTCAATTTGCAGCAACTGACAAACAGAATTTCTTTCAACCGTTGCTACCTTAATGTACCTTACCCGTTTCAGTCGCACATACCGCTTCTGCCTTGTAACAGGGTATAGCAACAGGAACAAAGCCGCTTGACGAGCTGCTGCCTCAGCCCGAGCATCAGGCTGTGTTGAACAATCAGCTTGTTGCATCTCTTGTCTACTCCACTTGCCTCCGCCCCTCTCCTCGAACTCTCTCCTTTTTCTGCCTCTTCTTCCTCTTGCCTTCTGCCTCCTCCTGCTGCGGCCGTTGGCTTCGTTGTTGGCTATTAGAAAGGCATGTGAAATGTTCCCTAATTGTTGGAATTTTAATACTCCCAGCCCAGGCTGAGCTGAGGCAAGCTGTGGAGCACAAGCAACTCTGTGTGTGCCGCGTTGTCTGTGAAGCTTCTTGGAGACTGGACAGAGAGAAAGGAGCATGAAGGGAGAAGAGACTGGACGAGCATTGTGCATGTCACTGCTGACAGTTGCTCTGGACAGCTCTGGGGCGTTGGTTCGCCTCTGGTTTGCCCAGCACTGGCCGCATCGTTTGCAGCGCGCTTGAAGACGCCTTCGAGGCGCTGTCCAAATCTTTCCCCTACCCCCCTGCACATCCCCTTCAATCCCAACCAGCCCCTTCTCCCGAGCTTGGGAGACAGCAAGCACTTGGGCCAGTTGCCTTAAGTACTCTATTAGTGCAATTTTCAACTCAGCAATCAGATCTCTCTGAGTGCATCAGTTGTTCCCATTCAGTTCAAGTCGGCAAGTGCTCCGCAGACAGTGCACAGTGGGCAGTGAGGAGTACCCAATACTTGGTACTTAGTACTCAGTTGCTTCCAGTTACCGTCCCTTCTTCCCATAAACCCCTCTTACTCGTAATTGATAATTTAGTGCGTGCTGAAAGGGGGCATTACCAATTGGCTGCCTCTGAAGACTCAGCAGACTCGCCAAGCAAGAAAAGTCAAGGAAATGCAAAAGATACTTTCAACTTCAGCTGAATACGTCTATATACAATATATATACATATTATCGATATATGTAAGATATCAGTATAAGGTCTAAGGGAGTCGTCCTTAAAGTGCCTTCTTCATATAACACTAACTCATCATTGACACATTACTTCGCATGTTATCATATTGTAAACTTATGGAAGACTTTTGCAATCACAGTAATGCATTAGAATGTTGCATTTATAGAACTCTATACTGATTACTTATCGATTACAGTTCGAGTTTTCCACATGCACCTATATGTTCCATATACCTCGTAGCTCTAGTTGAGCTCAGTTACTGAGAGGCAGTTCGATAGTTGAGCGTCTCATTTCAGTACTTGCAAAGAACTCTGCATGGCATGCTCATTAGTTGCGAAACTGCAAATGCTTTCCCGGCAGCCCCCATATACTTCTGCGTGCAGTCTGTCATACCCCATTACACTGCACACACCGCAGGGCATACAGATGGTTTTAACTCTGCAAATTGACTTGCAGTTGGACTCCAGTTTGTCTGCTGCGCGCGCAGAGTCAAGGCAAGGCAAGGCAACCTCATGCGCAAGTCCCTCTCTCCCTCCCCCTCCCTCCTTCTATCCCTCTCTCTTTCTTTTGCCTTCTCGCTCGCACCGCTGTGTGTCGTGATCGTGTAACAATGCGAGTGATTAGTACGCGCCGGCGTTCAAAATTCGCAGCGAGCTGCGTTGCTGTTGTAGCTGTTGCTGTTGCTGTTGCTGTTGCTTTCGTTGCTGCTGCTGTTGCTGTTGCTGCTGCGTCTGTCCGTGTTGCCTGTTTCTGTTGCAGTTGCATTGCCGCATGCGCCTGGTACCGGGGGCAGGCAGCATTGAAATGATTTAGTGTGATTTATCTGTAAATTCCTTCTTTCAATCTCTTCTCACGCCACAGAGAAAAACGGAAAACAAGAAACAGCATCGAAGCGGGAGGAGAAGAAGGGCTCGGAGGGGGCTGGATTCTTGCTGAAGGGCCTCAGTTTGCTTAAACGGTGCACGCCCAGTGCCAGTCAGTCAGAAAGCTGCGCCCCGCCCCCTTCTTCGGCCAAGGTGTTATAAAAACGATAATAAAAAAAAGATTGTAAGCTGCGCGCCATAAATCGGCATTTAATAGTTGAAATTTACACTGAATTGACGGCAACAACAACAGGAACAACATGAGAAATGCTGCTGGCAGCACAGGTAGGTCCCGACTACCCCACACACCTATGCACCAAGCATCCATGCCTCTTGTCCCCCCTTCCCCCGCCCCAGATGGTGCACTTTCAGCCGCGAGCCGGCGGCATTTGGCGCGATTTATGATGCATCATTACGAGCATTTTTATTATGCTTATATTTTGATACGCACGCCAAGCGAATCATCCCCGGCAATTCGCAGCATTGCCCCAGCAATCCCATCCCAGGGCAACCCTATCCCCGCCACACCACACCATACCCCACCAACCCATTCCATTCCATTCCATTATCTCTCGCTGCTGATCTTATCATCTGCTGTCGCTCTTCCGTCTCCTTTCCTTTTTCGACTCCCTTCTCCTCTTGACAGCTTCGAAAAAGCCAAAAGGAAACTGTTAGGTAAGGGTGACTGCCAGATACCCCGCAATAAGCTACGAGAGGAGAAGAAACTTAAGTCTAGCATAGCCTGCTTGTACACTTGCTGCGAGTACAGGGTATGCGAATTAATAATATGCCTACAACAACAGAACGCCCCTGCCTTTTTGGGCTTTTCGCAAATTGCTGCCAACGCGACGCGACGCATGCGTCGCCTTGCCTCGCCATCACATATGATAATGATCATAATCACATCGTCATTACAGCCGATAATGCCAACAACTTAATCTGGATCACGTAAATTTGCAATGTCCCTGAGAAGGAGACGCAGCTCAGTTACCTCTCCGCTTCCTTTCGATTTCGCGGTCTCTGCCCAGTTCAATTGAGATAGACGATAAACGATTTCGGTTTCATGAATACATATGTTTAAAATGTATTCCATAGCTAGACCGATTTCTATACACTGTTCTCCAGTCTGTATCTATGTTTTCAATTTTGAATCAAAGAAGATCACAGCAACAGAGATACAACTGTGTGTGTGTGTGTGTGTGTATGTAGAGCGGCTGCTTTTATCAGCGTGGGGTGGGTTGACTAAACTGTTTGGTTAGTAAGTTTGTTTACTTTTCCGTTAAATCTTTGCGGAAAGAGCACAACAACAATAACAACACAAGAATAGCAGCAACAAATTATCTGACGAGGTCGTTGCAGTTTGGCCATGAACCAATTTTGAACAGAAACTACGCTGTACCAAAAGAACGAGATGCGGATGTGTAGAGTGGCGTAGGGTAGGGCAGATTGTAAGGTAAAGTGTAGGGTAGACTGTATTGTTTAGGGTAGAGTGTAGTGTAAAGTGTAGAGTGTTGGGTGGAGTGTAGGGTAGAGTGTATAGTAGAGAGGGGTAGAAGGGTAGAGTGTAGATAGTAGAGTGATGGGTAGAGTGTATATTATAGTGTATAAAGTATGGTACATTAAAGTGCACAAAGTAGGGTACAGTAGCGTTGGGTAGAAGATAGGGTAGAAGTTAGGGTAGAGTGTACGGCTAGGTGTAGAGCAGAGTGTATGGTTCTGTGATGTGCAGAGTTTAGGGGGGATTGTATGGGTAGAATGTTGGGTCAAGTGTATGGTAGAGTGTAGGGTAGAGTGCAACCTCTAGGGTAAGAGGTAGGAAAGATTGCAGGGTAGTGTGTACGGTAGGGTACCTACCATATGTATTCAAGTGCGTGTGTACGCAACCTCCATACAATGCAGAGTACCTGTGCACACCCAGTTTATTACAATGTATGTAGATTAAACGACTAAGCAGGGATTTAATAATGTGTGTTTATGTTGTGCAAAGCATTTCAGCTTTTACAAGCTAAACAGCTCAACCCTTTCCGCTGCGTTTCGCTGAGGAACGACTGAACCAGTGCATACAGTCACATGCTTCTTCTTCTCCGTCTATTCGTCTGTTTTGGCGCAGACATTAACAGATTTATTATAGCCAAAAACAGCGAAGACAACAACAAGAGCAACAACAGCAACGACCGCGACAATAACAACAGAGACACACGGGGCGACAACAAGAGCCGCCAAAGAGCTAATGACTTGGATAATGATTTTTGATTTCGTTCATTTCATTTGCCGTGTTTGATGCCCCACCCCCTCTCTGGCACCCCTACCCCGCCGGCCTTTGTTATCTGGCTGAGTGACTACCGCCTCCTTCCTCTCTCCTCCAGTCCCTCCCACCTTGCTGCTCTCACAAATTGCTTAGCTACAATTTTCAAAATTTTCATTTTGTGTTTTTGCTGCTGTTGCTCCTAGTGTTGTTGTTGCTGTTGTTGCAGCTATGCTGTTGTTGTTGTTGCTGTTGTTTGGCCATTGCGGATTCGTGCGTCAATAATTAGATCATCTCTGGGTTGGCTTTTGTTGACGATTAGCGAAATCAAAAGGCGGCCACAGCCAGCAGACCCACAAAGAAAAGCGACCGACGCATGCACACACACACACACACACACACACACACACACAATAAATTTGTTTTCCCCATTTTCATATTGTTGTTGTTGTTGCTTGTACAAAATTCGAGTAATGTCGACCGCTTTGAAAATGCGCCCGCAAAATAAAAAGCGAAACAAAAAACGGACTAGTCAACGCTTTGCTGAGGTGCCTGACAGACCACCAGATACCCTGCAAAGGGAAATTTATACTTAACTACATGCAATAGATTATATAATCTTACGAAACTTGTTTTTAATGTCATCTCACAGTTAAATATGTCTTATATAGTTCTATTAACTGTTTATGTTAATTAAATAAATACAATATCGAATATTCTTTATTTATTTTAATATATCTGATTTCGAAGTATAGTTTCTGATCTTAGTTCCCATAGAAACTGGCGAAAATGAAGTCTAGGTTTGCTTTGTGTTGTTCTTTTATTGTAGATCTTTGGATGAAATTGATTTAAATAATCTTTTTATACACGACTTTTACTGATCTTCCTTACAAACGGAAGCCTAACGCATATACCGCATTTGTGGGATGCGAAATGGGTAGAGGGTATTGAAAAGCCGAAAAAATAAATTGAAACGCGCAAATTAAATGAAATTTTCGACTATTAGTTAGCTCTTTAGACTTTAATGAATCATGCTCGAGTCGCTTGTCGGGGATGACGAGGAGAGATGGGAAGGGGAAAGGGGGAAGTGGTGGCTTGTTCAGGTTGGATCGAGAGGGATATGGCAGTGGGAATTAGCAAAGCGTGCTGGGCGTGGCCAAATGGGCGTGAAACGTGGGCGTCAAACGAACTAACTGGGAAGCAGACAAGAAACAGAAACAAAAAACAGAATCAACAAACTGAAACAGATACAAAATTTTGCTTTATGGCCACATTAACCGAATTGACTTGGTCAAAAGCGAGAGTGGCAGTGCGGCAAAGTGGAAGGGAGACAGAAAGAGAGAGAGAGTGAGGAGAGGGGGAGTGAGGGAGGGAGAGAGAGCCAGATAGATAATTTATTAATGCGCAGTCGTAAAGGGGGAACAAATGCAAAACGGATAAAGCTACATATAAAAGATATAAAGATGTGGATGATAAAGTAAATCGCATCGCATTAATTTGGATATGGCTCCGCTCTGGGCCGGGCCGGTCATATAAAGCTGCCAAAAACACAGAAAACAGAGAAGAGAAGTGCGAAATCTCGTATGTTTTTTGTTCAACTTATTACCGAAAGGAAAAGCATTAAAACAAATTCATTTTCAACAACAATAAACAAATGGGAATGCGCCACTCAAACAGCAGCAGCACTCCACTCCCCCTCCCCCCTCAACGTCGAACCCAGGAAGCCCCCGTCCACGCCCCTGCCCCTGCAGTGCCAACTACTAGCGCCGCCCGTTGTTGTTTCCTTCCTTGGCGTTTTTTATGCCCGTCTGGCGCCGATCATTTGTTTTTCTGCGCCGAACATTTTGTTGCTCTACACAAGAGACCCCATATAGCATATAGTATATGGCATATACCCGGGCAGATACTATAGATCGACTACCGACAACCGACAACGGACATGCGACACAAAATGTCGCTCAAAGTGGCATCAAAATTGACGACGGCGCCGGCGCCATCAGCGACAAGTGCGATCAAGAGGAAAGGAGAAGAGGGAGGGGGTAAGCGGTAAGGGGAGAATGCGACTGGGACAGGCGACGCCTCTGGGCTGCGCTGTTCTCAAGTGCCCGTCAATATCGGTCAGACAGAGCGGAGCAGAAAAGACACGATGCCAGATTATATGGGCCAAATGGATTTGGATTGGGATTTGCAATGGAATTGGAATTGAATGAATACGAATGTGAATATGTATGTAATGATCAAACATTTTGGGCAATTGAACAGAGCTCGGGCAGACAGACAGCTACTTAAGGTATTAGCTACACGATCGAACAGCACCGACTTTTCATTTATGTGGATCAACTACATATGTAGATCAATAATTTGTGAAATTGCAGACGATCGTATAGCGGATTAATCTGGTATACCACATAATATACATAATATATGAATGTTAGGTATAATAAGGAAGGGTCGAATTTGAAGCCAAACATCTGCAAATAGAAGTAAGTTCAAAGAGCTGGCTTAGCTGATCTTATAGCGATCTTTTTTTAACGAGCAGAAATGGGTTCAAGAGTTGATGATCTCTTAATATTTTAGTACTCTTGATAGTTATAATCATTATATACCGCTAACGATCACACACTTCCGATCTGGCTTACGATCGTGCAACTTCCGATCTAGCTTAATAATGTGTCCCCTATAAACCGATCGATTAACTGCCAGAGGCAGCGAAGTGTGAGCTGGGTTGGGGTGAGCTGAGCTGAGCTGAGTTGAACTGGGCTGGGCTGGGCGGTTGCGATGGGTGTGTACTGTCACCAGGTAAGCTGATCTAATCCACGGAAACAAGAAGCGATTGCTGGCTCGCTCGCACAATCGATCGGCGGAAACACGTAAATTCCCATCATAGAAACGCGCTGAGATCGTAAAACAGAAACGCAAACCGAAGGTGCGAAAAACAGATGCGGTATCTGTCAGTTGAGGCTGCGATTGCGGCTGCCTCATAAAAGGGGCACACAAGATAACACTCACACGCACACACACACACCGAGGGCCGTGGGAAAAGCCCAGGCACAGGCACAGGCGAAGGTAAGGAACCTGTGTGCCAGAGATGATAATATGGCGAATCGGGAATCGCGATTGCCGAATGGCGGCGTCATAAAACGCCGTCGGAGTCGTCCTTTGTTTATGCTGCTTATTTAAATTGGCTTCTTGGCGGGCGTTGCGAGTGCAGTGTGCGCGAATCTGACCTGACCTGACCCGCACCCGACCCCTGCAAGGCCTTGAGCTACCTGTCTGTCTGGTCGGGTTCGGGAATTTCCGGCACCTTAACCCATATGGCAGCGATGCGTGAGAAGTCCCGATTTCGCACTCACTCTTCCTCTTCCCTTTAGCTTCCTCTCGCTCTCTCCCGCTCTCGTCGCTCTGTTGCATTTCTAGATCATCGCTCCGGCGTCGGCAGCATTGTTCAGTTTTTCGAGAAAAACACACGGCGGGGTTTTCCCCGCACTGCAGCCCGCAACGTGCGTCATCTGCGTTGCCCGGCCGACACGCACTTGCGCCCTTGTCGAATGTGGAACCGGGTCTGGTCGGGTCTGGCATGGGTGTGGGAGTGGGACTGGGTCTGGCGAGGATTACGATTACGACAGTGGCGGTTCGCTGGAACTGTTTCGCTGTAGGGCGAAGTCGGAGTCGGTTTCGGGTTTGGGCTTTGCTTTCGTTAGCAGTTTCGGTTTGCCATTGATTGATTTATGCGCTGCATTTTGACTGGGCGCTGATTTCTGCTGTCAGGTTGAATACCCTGTACACAGTTGCCACATGCTGGGGTATATGCTGCTGTAACTTGTACAAGCAGAGGCAGATACAGTTGCAGAGTAACATTTAATTAAGTCTCAACTAATGTCTCAACTTTCTTTCAAGCTAACAAAAAGGCTTTTGGCTTGTTTTCTGAACAAATCTATAAGAGAAACTCTAGAACATACAGTTTTCTCGATAACTACAGGGTATCTGCTTCTGCGAGCACACTTAATTTGTTTACAACTGCAGCAATTGCACATTACGTGCCCATTTTCATATCTCCCGTTGCTGTTGTTGTTGTTGCCGCTGCTGTTGTTGTTGTTCTTGTTGTTGTTGTTGCTGTGAATTTTGATTTATTTGTGATTCGTTTGTCAATCAGTCGCTGATGATGATTAATTGCGCCCGTGAATGTCAATTGTCGCCATTGCCGACTCAACCCAACTCGACACGACTCTGGGCGCGTGCTGGGGTCAGTCTGGGGGCCCCGACGCGGTGCAGTGAGGCGCAACAAGCCAGTCCGGGCCAGGCCAGGCCAGGCCGGGCATCTCAGGCCACACCCACAAATTAGTTAGCAAAATCACGTATGAGCAACCCACTACCCCCCTCCCCCTTCACTTTGGCAGCTGCTAATGATGTAAAGTACTCGCCAACGCTGAAAGTATTTCTGGGGGAAAACGCTCAAGTAAGTTAGACATATGCGATGTAAGCTAATTTTCGTTGCTTTAAGGTATCCAAAGGTCTCCAAAATCGCATCTTACTTTTCTACTCCTTCGACAATGGTAAATGCTCGAAAAAAAGGAACCGAGCTTGTGCAATTGTACGAAACAAGGAGGCGTGGCTATCTGCCAGTCGTTTTTAGATTACTTTATTTATGGGCTATAATTATTTTTGGATAAATGTATATTATGTTTTATATATATTATTTATAATCTATTAAATGCATAAGCATTATGTATGATTTTGTATCCGATTCAGTCTACCTCCCTTTTCCGACTTTGCCAAGTGACATTAACTTGTCCCTTGATTAAAGTTCATATTTTAATTGGAGCAGGAACAACGGATAATGTCTCTTCCCATTGGAAAGTGAGAGCTGCAACGAGTCTTCTTCCTTCGGCAAACCTCGACATCTTCTTCCGAACTTGATTTCGAATGAATTGGTTGGGGTATGCGCTAGATGCGATTATTATTTCGAGTAACAAGGAACTCGAACTTGCTGGGGTCTTCGTAGAACCGAATAATTGTAGATTTTGAGTGCAATAAAAGAACTCAAAAGAAGGCAACATGCAAAAATTCACATACATTTGATTAAAAAAGAACCAACAGTAAAACAGAAAGAAATTGTAAAGATATTGCTCAGCAATACGAATTGACAAATAAAATTAGAAAAAAAAGGTGAATAAAATGATTATATATTAACTATTCAGTACTTGGGAACCCTAGAAGTTTAACATGATTAACGTCAAATGACCATGAGGTTGCACAAAATATGCAAGTCATGAGTCACTAATACATATCGAGTAACATTCCTTTAACAGGCCTGTTAGTCAAGTTTATGTCAGTTCCTTCCGGCCGGGAATCGTTCATTTCCTTCGGAGACGTGGTCGAGTTCAGTTCTACAAAAAAAAGCTTAAGCCCAAGGCAATTTTTGATTTGAAAACAACAATGGAAAGAGATTGGCCGCCAAGTCAGGAAAATATTGAGCGCATGTGGCGTCAGATCGTTGCTCAACATACACCAAAAAGAAAGTATACTTCCAAGGAATGGCAGGAGGCCTACGACGACTTCGTGCAATGCATGAGGTCGCCGGCACAGCCATTTGTGGTTGACCAGAGTGTAAGTTTAACACAAATGTGACAATTTTTTTCTTGGGGAATTTAGTTTGAATTATATTAAATTCAACTTTTTTAATAAATTTATCTCAGGTTGGGGGGCTAACGATTTCTAAGCCCACTACTGCAGCAGCATCGAAAGCTCCCGAGGCACATTCTGTAGCTTCTTCTGCTCCAGCCAGCGAGAGTGATGTCGAGGCATTGGAGACAATTGACTTGTGTGAGAACGAGGAAGAGGGAGCATCAGGGGGTGCTTCCTATGTTCCACCGAAGAACGAGGGTTCATCGGAGCCAGATAATTCGGAAGAAAATGGAAGCGAAGAGGAGTCAACATCCGAAGTCGAGTTGTCATCGCAGTCAGATGATAAAGAGAATGCTACAGAGGACTCTTCACTCTCTCCAACTAGCAGCGAAATGTCATCGTTGGTAGGTTTTAGTGAGACGGAAAATGAGACTGAGGATGAGACTGAGAATGATCAGGAAGGAGAGGAGCAGGTTAGACCAAGCAATATGATGGTTTTATATTTATGTTTCTGAAAATCAGTTTACATCACTAAGTGTCCCCTAACCAAACCTAACTCTAACATAACCTACTTTACCTTTATTTCAAAAGGAGAACGCTTCGCTGCAGGACATTGATAATCTTCAGGGTGCTGTGGGGGGAACTGTCCCTCCAGATGATCAATCCGAAGAGGAAGAGAAAAAGAATGATGACGAAGTGCAGGCTGAAGGCGCCGCAGGTGGGAGCACAGGTGAAGGGTTCTCAGAGGCAGAGCTCTGTACCCTCTTCAATAACTTGCCCAAAATATTGACTCCAGAAGGTAAGCAAACACTTGGTTTGCCCGAACGTAATCCAACCAACATCAAGAAGTCCAAGAAATCACGCAAGAAGAACAAGAAGCGTCGCCACTAAGCTTTATATCGTAACAAGTATTTGACTTGGGATGATAATTACCAAGAACAAGAAGAAGAATCTTGTGCATTTAATGTGCAAGAATGTGAAGAAACTGAGCTGAAGATCAATATAATTACGAATATATGTACTACAATATGTTTAATAAATATGGGTATATCCCACACATATCCCATTGAGGATACAGCATTCCCCACTGTATGTTCATTTAAGTGCCCCTTGTGTCGCAGTTTCTAGGCCCCGTCTTGGGGACTGATTGATTGGGGCTTGATTAGCGGATGCAACTGCGATTTATGGACTTGGCTTTTAGCGACGATGGCGCTGGTGGTATTTAATACATAAGCATAATCCATATGTATAATCCCATTCAGTCTGCCTGCTCCCTTTTCCGCATTTGCCAAGTGACATTAACTTGCCCCATGATTTAAGTTCATATTTTAATTGGAGCAGGAACAACGGATAATGTCACTTCCCATTGGAATGTGAGAACTGCAATGAGTTACCTATTTTCGGATAACCTCGACATCTTCCGAATTCGATTTCGAAATAATTGGTTTGGGAATGCGCTAGATGTGATTATTTATTCGAGTAACAAGGAACTCGAAATTCCTGAGCTCTTCGTAGAATGGAATAATCTTAAAAGATTTTGAGTGCAAAAAATAACTCAAAAGAAGACAACTCACGAAAATATGCACAGAAGACAGTAAAGCAGAAGAAAATATATATTGCTTGGCAATACTGATTGTCAAATAAATTGTTCATAAAATGGTGAATAAATTAATTATATAGTAACTATTCAGTACTTGGGAACCCTAGAAGTTTAACATGATTAACGTCAAATGACCATGAGGTTGCACAAAATATGCAAGTCATGAGTCACTAATACATATCGAGTAACATTCCTTTAACAGGCCTGTTAGTCAAGTTTATGTCAGTTCCTTCTGGCCGGGAATCGTTCATTTCCTTCGGAGACGTGGTCGAGTTCAGTTCTACAAAAAAAAGCTTAAGCCCAAGGCAATTTTTGATTTGAAAACAACAATGGAAAGAGATTGGCCGCCAAGTCAGGAAAATATTGAGCGCATGTGGCGTCAGATCGTTGCTCAACATACACCAAAAAGAAAGTATACTTCCAAGGAATGGCAGGAGGCCTACGACGACTTCGTGCAATGCATGAGGTCGCCGGCACAGCCATTTGTGGTTGACCAGAGTGTAAGTTTAACACAAATGTGACAATTTTTTTCTGGAGGAATTTAGTTTAAATTATATTAAATTCAACTTTTTTAATAAATTTATCTCAGGTTGGGGGGCTGACGATTTCCAAGCCCACTACTGCAGCAGCATCGAAAGCTCCCGAGCCACATTCTGTAGCTTCTTCTGCTCCAGCCAGCAGCGAGAGTGATGTCGAGGAAGAGGGAGCATCAGGGGGTGCTTCCTATGTTCCACCGAAGAACGAGGGTTCATCGGAGCCAGATAATTCGGAAGAAAATGGAAGCGTAGAAGAGTCAGCATCCGAAGGCGAGTTGTCATCGCACTCAGATGATAAAGAGAATGCTTATGCCGTGGTGGAGGCCGAGAATGAGAATCCTACAGAGGACTCTTCACTCTCTCCAACTAGCAGCGAAATGTCATCGTTGGTAGGTTTTAGTGAGACGGAAAATGAGACTGAAGATGAGACTGAGAATGATCAGGAAGGCGAGGAGCAGCAACAGGAGAGAATTGAGGTTAGACCAAGCAATATAATGGTTTTATGTTTATGTTACTGAAAATCAGTTTACATCACTAAGTGTCCCCAACCTAACCTAACTCTAACATAACCTACTTTACCCTTATTCCAAAAGGAGAACGCTTCGCAGCAGGACATTGATAATCTTCAGGGTGCTGTGGGGGGAACTGTCCCTCCAGATGATCAATCCGAAGAGGAAGAGAAAAAGAATGATGACGAAGTGCAGGCTGAAGGCGCCGCAGGTGGGAGCACAGGTGAAGGGTTCTCAGAGGCAGAGCTCTGTACCCTCTTCAATAACTTGCCCAAAATATTGACTCCAGAAGGTAAGCAAACACTTGGTTTGCCCGAACGTAATCCAACCAACATCAAGAAGTCCAAGAAATCACGCAAGAAGAACAAGAAGCGTCGCCACTAAGCTTTATATCGTAACAAGTATTTGACTTGGGATGATAATTACCAAGAACAAGAAGAAGAATCTTGTGCATTTAATGTGCAAGAATGTGAAGAAACTGAGCTGAAGATCAATATAATTACGAATATATGTACTAAAATATGTTCAATAAATATGGGTATATCCCACACATATCCCATTGAGGATACAGCATTCCCCACTGTATGTTCATTTAAGTGCCCCTTGTGTCGCAGTTTCTAGGCTCGTGTCTTGGGGACTGATTGATTGGGGCTAGTTTAGCGGATGCAATGGCACATTGCAAGTGCGATTTATGGACTTGGCTTTCAGCGATGATGGCGATGGTGGGACATGGTAATGCGATGTCTCTCGATTGACAAACGATGGCAATGTATCGATAAATTGCACTTAGCTCTCGAGCACTTGCCGCATATTTATCGTCTGCCAGTTGGCAGGAGGGGAAAGAGAGGAGGGGCAGAGTGCGAAGAGTGGCAGGGGGTAGCGAGCAGTGTGGGCAATGGGGAAATTCAAATGGCATTTGGGCAATTGGCAAGTGGCAAGTGGCAAATGGCAAATGGGTTGCATAATTGTCGTCTGACAGATCATTTCTCACCCAGCAGCCCGAGCTCACAGTTATTTGTCAGTGCCAAATGACGCCAATGACGACCCGATGCCACCTCACACTCTCCCTCCCACTCCCCTTCCCCTCACCCTCTCTGCCTTCCCTCGATCTGTCGAGAGATGGGGAAGACTGAGACTGAGACACACCCACTCTGAGGCAATTACGTACGGGCTGCTAATTTTAAACAGTCGCCCACCCTGTAATGCCTGTGCAATGGGTATTCCAGGTGGCAGTATTGTGGAGAGAGCGAAGCATGAGCTGTCAATTTTATGACTAGCGAACCTTGACTCTGCTTACCAGAGTAGAGGTACAGGGTATCTATGCGCACAACTCTTTGTAGGCTCCAGAATTCTTCGCATTTGTATTTTTGTTTTCTATTTTCATTTCAATTAATCAAAAATTCGCGCTTCCGTTTCAATTTCCCGCTCAACGCCGGTTGCCGCCGCGTCGACAATAGGAGAATGACAGGGGAAGGTGAGGGGTGCAACTGGAAAGGGAAGGAAGGGGGGTGCAGCTGAGGTACATAAATTGTTTCGTTTGCGCTGAAAGTGCATTTTTATTCAATAAATTATTGATTGTGTCGCAGACAGATAAAGAGACAGAGAGGAAGCCCTGCGCCTGCCTGGCAACCCTGGCAGCCCTGCCAACCCTGGCCAAGCATGGCAGTGCCACCGTAGCATGCCCCGCTTGCCATTTGCAGCCATTTGAATTCATTTCGCTGTGCAATGCGATTCGCTTGCTGCAAGTGATGAAGATTTATTGTTTTCATTAAAGTGACCACATTCACACCTCCATTTGAAGTGGCAACCCTGCCGCCTGCCTGCCAGCCAGCCTGCCCCTCCACTGCTCTTGCCCCTGGCCTGGCATTGTGGTCAGCTTTTTTATTGCCTGTTCATTTTATTTATTTGACATTTATTTAGGTTCGGTTGGGATCGCTTCGCTTCGCGACTTTTCCAATTGATCGATGGCTCTCGCTGGCATCACTAAATCGATGCAACGATCCATCGATCGATTGAAGGCCCAACTGCCTGCCCCGCTGTCCCCCTTCTCCCCCTGCTCCCACTCTCCTGCCTCTGCAAATATTTGCATGAGCAGCGCATAAATTACGCCCAAAGCACTTGGCCAAGTTGCGGCTTGTCTTCGCTCTCCCCTGCTCCCTTCCCCCTTCTCCTGCTCGCTGTTCTGCCTTGTCTTTATAATTGACACCAGGCACAACAATCCCACTCCCCTTCCCACCACTGCCTCTGCCTTTGCCCCTGCTGAAGATTGCAGCACGCCCGCACGTACGCTGCCAATCAGCGCGCTGCATTCCTGCGGCCTGCGTTGCTCTGCTGCGGAAAAGCGGAAAAACTTTTTGCATGCGTAGCCAACAGTCGATTAGGGAACAGTGCAGAGCGGAGAGGAGGGAGGAGGGGAAAGGGGAACGCCAGCAAGGCCATCGACATCAACTGTCCGCCAGTTGTTTAGGCTGAGGCTATATTGCTATTTATAGCGATTATTATCGCCGATTTGTGTCAATAAACATTGCCTAGATGGCGAAGGGAGAATTCTGTGAGAAATTCAGCTGAATGAAGTGAAAAATGAACTATCAATCGATTAATTAGTGAAGGAAAACCCCCTAAAATGTATAAGAGAAGGAAGAGGGAGGGACGGGAAGAGAAAGGTACTGAGTAAATCACAATGTGAACTTAGATAGACCATCGTCAATGGGCTCCACGTGTCTCTCTGCCACTCTGGCTCTTCACCTCTCTTTGCCTCTCAGTACCTCGCTCTCTCTTTTCCCCACTTACTTCTCCCTCCTCTTCTTTCCTCTCTCATCTTCGACCTCTCTGTCTGTCACTGCTTTTCTCTCTTCCTCTTTGCCTCCAGTTTGCCTGCGCCCAGTCTCGATCACATCTGAAATGAGAATCGAGAATTTTCTCTAAGCTGCTCTTCAGCTCCTTTCTCTCCCCCCTCTACTCCTCAGCTAGTGCAGTCAAAGAGATATAGATGTTCACTCTCACAATTTGATTGGGCGACATTGCAACAAAGTCATTTCAATTTCCTTTTCAATTTCAACTTCCATTCGCATTTCAATTTCAATTTGAATTCAAATGCGGCAGACGCAGAACTGAACAAATGACATTATCGCAGTGGCTGCATCTCAGAACTGACAGAGGGAGAGGGAGGGAGACCATGAACGAGAGAGAGACAGCATGAAGAGCAGCATAAAAATGCGTGCACAATAAATTCCAATAAAAAAGCAGAGAAACATATGCGAAAATTGAAAGAGAACATGGCACAGCAACTGACCCCAGACAAGCAGCAGTGGATACACTGCGAGAACAGCACAAGCAGTAGAGTTCCACATGACAAACTACACTGAGAAAAAGCATGAAGACTGACTTAGTCATTGCTGCTCACTTGAATACGCTGTAGACAGAGTGAATATGGGAATGAAGCCTAAAGGGAATGAGGATCATATGGGACAAGTGCTGATGCTGTCTCTGGGATCGCTTGAGTTGTACCATGGTATAGGTATAGTACTAAGCTATATAGTGTGGATAAGGTACAATGGAATAAAGTACATACATATATAGTCTTCATAAAGTTCAGTCTGATGTAGTTAATTAATACGCTTTGCTCTCTCTTTAGTTCTACTTTCGATTTGGATTTCTTCTCCGTCTGAGCTGATGCAACTTTTCTCACAGTGTAGCAGCAGAGGCAACTCTCCACGCAACGCTTCATTCAATTTGTTAATTTGAGTTGCATGTTGTTGTTGCTGCTTTTATTGCTTGTTTTCTTATGCAAAACGCTTGACAAGATCGGCGCCGTTCGACGGGCGCGACGCGGCTGATTAACTTCAATGAAACTGCATTTATTGTTGCAAGCGCCGCAGTCGCTGCCACAGCACAGTGCAACAGTGTGGCAAATGTTGCAACTTGGTTTAATCAACCCAATGCCATTTCTCTAGCCATCAACCTCCTCCCCTAAGCCCCCTCTTTTCCCTCTCCCTCCTCCTCAGCCATCGCTGAGTGGCAGGCAGCTTATGAGTTGTGCCGCATCATCTTCCGGGTTTGGCAGGCGCAGCTGGAGCTGCAGCAGGGGAAGGGGGCAGGAGTGAAGCGGGAGGAGGTTGGCTCTGTGGGGCTTATGCCACACAGCACGTGTGGTCTGTGCTGATCCCAGCTGCCGCAGCGGCGTCTTGTGGCATTGCTTGAGGCTGCTGCTTGTAATTAGCTGCAATTAATTTGCCTGCCCCTCTGCCCCCTCCCCCTTTCGACTGTCTGTCCGTTAGCTTGCGGCAACTAGCCATTGGCAACCTGCAACCGGCAACTTGCCACATGCAACCTGTGGTGGCAAGTGCTGGCAGTGGGCAACACGAACGTGGCACTCTCGGCTCAGAGTTTATCGCTTTGGTGCCTCATAAAACGAAGCGCCGCATTTGCATAACAATTTCGCTTTGTGCGCCCCTCCCCCTCCTTCCACCCCTCTCCCCTTGAGTGTCATATATCACACATCATCAAATCCCCATAAAGACAGCCCATGCACAGAGAGAACTACTTAGAACGGCCCCACTGAGCTCCCTTCCTGGCATGACTTGCAGTCACCCTGCACCCAACTGAGTAGAGCATGGCTAAGGGAGTGGAGGCAATACCTTTAGTTATCGACATATTGGGGCGTGGTAATCGAAATGAGAACTATACTGTATCTGCGCATAATAAGCAGGAATGCCAAATGTGGAGGCTATAGTTCTTGTAGTTGCTGAGATTAGTGCGTTCATACCGACAGGCATAATACAGACATACTGCCTGTATGTGCACCTGGCCTATACTATGCACCTAGAAGTAAAATATCCTAGAAAAATACTGATATTAATACCAATAGAGTACTCATAAACGAGACAAAGTACTTTAGATGATTATCTTTAAATATTTATTACATTTATTTGCATCGTTATTGGCACTTAATGTGTAAATCTGAATAAATTCAAGTATACAGGGTATAGCAGGCCAGAGCAGGTAAGCAGGTGTAACGTGTAGGGTGGCAGGGGGTACGGGGTGGAGACAAGGGGCGTGTCTCGCGTACAAATCTACGACAGCAACATCGTTTGGCTTTAAGCGTTTTATTATCCAACCGTTTTTACAGCGTCAATTGGCCGACGTGGCGTATGAGTAATGAAATAAAAAGTATCCCCTCCCCACCCCTTCCCTGCCAAGCACTCCCCTTCTCCACCCTCCACAATTGCTCAACTAGCAATGAGTTTAGTGTAAGCTAAACATTGATGTGAATCGCGTGGTAGATGGAAAATACTAAAAAACGCGCAGATGATTTCGCTTTGTTCTTTACGAGTATTTTATGAGTGTGGGTATGAGTGTGAGTAAGAGTGTGTGCCTGAGTGTGTGAGTAGCACTCACTTTGCCGCCTAATGGGTGCGAGTACTCCTCGTATTATTTATAATCTTGCCATTTGGCGAATGTTAAATGCAAATTTATATCAAATTTACCGCAAGTGTTGCGCATCACACACTCGAATCAGACAAAGGAAGATTGCAGAGAGTGTTCATTAAAGAGTTTACTCAATAAGCGCATACCCTGTGCAGTGTACCACAGTGGGTATATCAGCTGTGGCCTCTTTCAATTGATGACGCACAAGAAAGTTTGGGCTATCGTTTTATTGATATGAAAACTGGAACAACTAACACAGCACACACTCACACTCAGCACTCATACACTCATTTGTGTGTGTGAGTGTGTGTGTGTACAATTTGGGATGGTTATCTAAGCATGTGCTTTCTCGTCACGAATATCATGAGAGGGTTATTTTATAAAGCCATGTTTGACTGATAGCCAAAATCACGAAAATCACTTCACGGGATTCCCAAAGAGAAACATGATAAGCCAACATGGAAACCCGCTTCGATGAACTTTACTACGTGCATATATGTATATACATAGTAAGTAGGGACTGCAGTGGGTATTTGTGGAAACTATCGAGAGGCAAGATCTGTTAAATCGATAATTGACATCTTGCACTCACAACTGATAAGTTAGCAACAAAATTAAGCTTCATCACTTTCAATTTGCAGAAGTTTTGTCTGCAAAGCCTGTTAAGATTTTACAGCCTATAGACAGGTACTCAACTTATAGGGTATCTACTCTTCTCGACTGCTGCCGCCCTGCACTCGACTGCGCCATGCGTGCGATTAAGACAATTGGCAATTTGTGCGGCAGCACTGCAGAGGTGTTTAACTGACTTGCTGACTGATTGGCGGACGAAGAGATGAATGGACAGACAGACAGACAAAGAGAGATAGACAGAAGTAGAGAGATAGACAGAAGTAGAGGGGGACAGGCAGAGAGAGATCGAGAGAAATAGAGAGAGAGGCAGGCAGAGGAGGGTAGACAGACAGGCAGACGGATGGCATGACAAGATGAGTCTTCAGTTCTCCAGATGGAGCTGGAGCTGGAGGCGGTGGTGGGCTGTGGGTGGCCAAACATACAATGTCGGCTGCAAGTGTGTGTGGCAGAGTGACTGTGCATGTGCGTGTGCCTCTGTGTGCGTGTGCGATAATGATAAACAACGCCCCCAAACGAAGGCGTCATCGAGCAAGTCGGCAAATGCGTAATTGAAAATACGCCGAAAAAAAGAATGAGTTGCGCTGCAGGTGAATGGATACATGAATGGGTGTCTGGGCGTATGAATGGGTTTATGGGTGGGTGTATGGGTGGCTGAATGGATGTCCAGCTGCTCTGCTGCTGGGAAGTGATCGCTTATCGTGGGCAATTTCTCTGGCCGTGGCAATTTAGCGAATGATTAAGCGAATTGGAATATTTTATTGCTACGATTGCAGTTAATTAACACGACGCTCCAATTGACACCCCCACACGCGAAAGGGGGCTTCAGAGGGTGAGGCGGGTATAGGAACTAAGGGAGGTGTGGCATGGCGAGAGCGTGTTGCAACTGGCGACACCGCGTCTGTTTCTGATGAAATTGTTCGCAGCGGCATTTTATCCCATATTATTCATCCCACTATTGTTTGTGCCACCTCCATCCCCTCACCTACTCACCTCTCCCTGCTCCATGACTGACTGACTGACTGCCTGCTCATCCGATGCAGCCACCCAGTGTGGTGGGTTTTTCGTGCTGCAGTTGCAATTGTCGCATTTTATTAGGTCACTCATGGGCGATCGATTTCATTCAAACGCGGCGATGATGTCATTCCCGATCTCTGGATAAGATACCGACAACAGCAACAGAAACAACAACAACCCGATTGCTGTGATGACATGATCTATGGGGAACTATGCAGCTGCTGTCAGCTGTGGGGAAAAACACCGCAGGCCCCTTAGGCCCCTGTCTTACTTGAACGGCTAACTGGTTGCTTATAATGTATCCCGAGACTTAAGACACCGATTTAGACAAATGATGAAGGAAGAAATGCGGGAAGACAGGGCATGTTCATTTAATAAAATTAATAAATACGATATAAAATAAAGTGACAATTTAAATAAATAAAACGCGACCGATCAGAGACACATCTAGGACACAAATGGGATCGTGTCTTGGAATTGCACTGACAGTCAAGAAGGAGTTTTGAAGTGTTGCTGGCGCCATCTTCGAGACGAAAAGCGAACTAGCACAGATGGCGTTTGGTGCTAAGGCAATAAAGTGAACAAATCAAATGCGCACAAAAGTATGCACTAATTCACGTTTGTTTACTGGAATAACGTTGTTATACACTTTAAAAGCTAAGACACAGCATCCGCGTTAAGTGTGGAACCTGTGTGTGTGTCTCTGCTATGGCTTAACGACTGTTGTATAAGAGATGGCAGCTTAACGAATGCAGACCTGCCTCTCTTTTAACGAGTTTATTTAGCACATTCAACGAAAAATCAAACTTTATTTAGACACAAACCTAACCGTTTTACCAAGTTCGAATAATTAAAAAAAGTTTTGTGCGTATAACTTAGAGCTACAGCGTGCACAATCACGCTGACATAAACTGTTTGCTATGCGCAAAAGTTTTAACGAACAGAAAAGGAAAGTATTAAATTTAAATTGTACGTTAGACAAAAGCTGAAAGTAAATAAAACTCAAATTTGTCGTTGAATTTGATATTTTGTTTTTAGAGTAGTTAACCGGTAATTTTTGACTTAATTCCAATGAATTGAGACAGCGTAAAAAGTTAGTCCATTAGGCAAGCCGCAACTCGCCATGTGATATATGTATGTAATTGGCCTTCTCTTTGTTCTTGTTGTTGTGATTCACTTGGTATTCAAACTGCAGTGTTGCTGCTCATGGTGAATGTGCTCAGAAGTGACTCATGGAGCAAAGAGACTATCAAAACTATCTTTAGCTTTTGTCGCCTGGCTGCTTCGCTTGCCCAACAACAACAAAACAAAAGCAACAACGAGTTGCTGCACTCGCTGCAATAAAAGCATAAAAATTATGTGTTCATATAGAAAAGTAAAGGAGAAACAGCAACAACAACGATAGAAACCGCAACGAAAAAACTGAGGCAACAACAAAACATGCAACACAGCAGCAACAACAACTACAGCTACAACAGCAACACAAGCAACAATTACAAAATCAACGATTCTGGTCTCGCGACGGCGATCGCAACGTATGTGTGTGTGTGTGAGTGTGCAACACAGTTGGCAACAGAGCAGCCAGAGCGCAGTCGCAGTCGCGCAGCAGCAGAGCCGCCCAAGCAAGTTACTGACGAAGTCGGTAGCGAAGTTGCAGTTGGAGTCGCTGTCAACGTCTCAGTCGCCAGTCAAAGTTGCTGCAGCCTGCCCAGAGCTTTGTCCTATGCTTGTCTCTGTGTGTGAGTGTGTGTGATTTCATGGCGCGCTGCACTCACACCTGCACACCCCCGCTCGGGTGCAGCAATCCCAGTGCCCAATCCCAGTTTCATTCCTGGCTTCAAACACAGTTTCATTTTTGGAATACATTATGCTCTGCGCCGGTGTATGTACGTCTGTGTGTGCATGTGCAAGTATTTACATGTGTGTGTGTGTACGAAGCTATTTTGTTTTTGGCTTTTGGGTTTTCTGCTGCCAGTTTTTCGAAATTCGAAACATTAACGGAAAGTCTGCTGAGGTAATTGGACGCGTTTAAACTGTTCAGCCAGCAAGTGTGTGTGTGTGTGTATTACAAAGGGGGCTCTGATGCGGGTGGGGAGTGTAAGTTGAGGGAAGTGGGAAGTGAAACTGACTGACAGACCGACGGACAGACGAGCCCTGAGACGCTGCAGCAGAAAGTGCAGTGCGCATAAATTGTGAGTGTCGGTCCAAGTGTGTGTGTGAGTGAGTGTGTGTGTGCGTCTTTAAACTGTGCATAAAAGTGAAAAAATTAACTTAACCATTAACACACACAAACATAGAGCACAGTCATACTCACAAACAGAAAAGACATTTGAATTCATTTGCAACAAAAACTGCATTTCGATTTGTATTTTGTATTTTGTTTATTATTTTTTTGTTTTCGTCCAACAGCGCCAATAAAATGTGAATAGGGCGCTTAGTGAAGTGCCACATTTAAGTGTTGTTGCTGTTGTTTCCTCTGTTGTTGCTGTCACACTTGCAGCAACATTGGTTTTCGCACAATTTCCATTTGATGACATCCGATGGTGAAGGGAAAATTTTTAAAGGGATGGAATGCAAAATACACTGCATACCCTGTATAATCTGCACACCCAACATACCCTGTATACTTTGTTTAACAACATTTTGAGACATGCAAAGGCAACAGGCAACATAAGCTTGCTCCACAAATGATTCTGACTTTTGACTTCCATGAGTCATTTATTGGTCATTGTGCAGATCCAGAGCCCGTCTTGCTTCTGCAAAACATTTCACGCTTTATGCCGTAGACACTCGTGGCATTCCCTGTTTGAATCAAATAACAGGGTATCTAGACATGCTATTTCTACAACTGTCTTTAACTGTCTTTTTTCACGGTCTTTGCCATTTAACTGCATTTCGCCGGACCCCAAGCAGACATGCGAGTGTACTCACGAGTGTACTTACGGTTATACTCACTCCACACTCACACAGAGCATTGTCTCCCCACAATTCGAAGGTATATTTATTGCCGGCAATTTCTTTGCTTTTGCCAATTGCAATTTCCAAAAGCGCTCGATCGATCGTTCGATTGTTCAATCGGCGAATAATGAAAGTCGTCGCCGACCAACTTCAGTTCGAGTTTTCTAACAACAACAAGAGTGTACAATATACAGATCGGCAGACAGACAGACAAAAAGACAGAGAGACACAACGGGAGACAGCCGACAAGCATCGTGCATTGTATCACATGATCCCCAGCAGATCGCAGCGAACCCGATCTCGATTAGCCTTGAAATTGTTAGTCGCCCACTTGCTGTTGCTGCTGTTGTCGTAGTTGCAGTTGCTGTTACAGTTACAGTTACTGTTGTTGTTATTTTTAGAAAACTTTACGCTGTTTTGGTCAAGGAATGATGATGAGCTTGTGACTCCGAGTTATGCTTTCGATTTCAAACTGGAATTACAGCAGTAACTACTGCAAGTGGAAGTGGAACTGCAATTGGAAGTGGACAAGCAATTCCTACTCCAATTCCAATTTCAAATACAATTCCGATTCCGATTCCATGTCAAAGCAATTGCATCGCCGGAAAATAGCAAGTAACCATATAGGGGTTTCTTGATGAGGCTGCAAGTCGAAGCAGGTGATTAGGGGTATTGAAACATTGTCAGAGTGACTCAAATTTCTTATATAGAATATACGTCCATATAGCCTACAATTAACACATACTGCAAACTATAATGACGGCTTCTTCATCTTGATCGTTGCACAGTCTTTTCTTAACTGATCAATGAGCCCATAATGATCAACCAATCTGTGTGACATCTCCGCTCGTATGAGCCACCACTTTTGTTGGTCCCCACGGTAAACGATCATGTTAACGGTCATATTGGATCACCTAATCGTCTCAGCAAACATTTTCATTTCCAACTCCCATTCGGGGATGGCGCTGGAGATTGTGTCGCCGCTAATTGCTTGCTGCGGCTCATCTGATTGTCTTGTGGTTCATCCAAACAACTTTCATCACAATTACGAGTGTTGTGAGTGTTGTGTGGATGGCGAATCTTCAGTGCACTTTCCATTCCATGCAACAACAGCAACAACAACATCAAGAGCAGCAACAGCTCGAAATACTATGCAACTCACATGCCAAAAACTTTTCACCAATCAAGCGTAGCATAAACACAATTTGAGCCCATCATCGTTTCATTTCTTTTAATTTCTGTTCGCTTTTGGCTTTTTAGCTGTTTATAGCTGGTGCTGCTGCTTCTTCTTCTTTACTTTTATTATCAATTTTGTCTTTCTTTCGCTTACGTCAGAAATTCGAAATCAATTCCAGAGTGCGTCGCGCACATAATTAGTTGAGACTGTGGCGAAGACTGTGGCTGTAGGCAAAGTGGATGCCGTAGCCGCTGTCGCAGTCGGCGTCGCAGTCCGCGTCGCTGTGGCAGTTGCCGTTGGCATGCCAAATGCATAACCTGGCCATCGACCATTGCTATAGCGATCACTTAACCGCAAACGGCAAACGGCAAACGGCAAATGGAAACCGGAACCAGCAACTCGAAGAAGGCAGTTAAGTGAGGCACAAAAGCCAAAATCGTGTAGGTGTTGACAAGTAGATCACGAACAACTAACCCCATCTCACCTCACCTCACCGCAACTCACCTCCCCTTGACTCACCACAGTTCAAGTCGAGTCAAGTTGGCTCTAGTCGATTTACTCATCCATTCGCTGTGGGCTGTAGTTGCCTGTGCCACTGATAACTACGGCGAGTGCTTACTGGTCACCGATAACCGATAACCGATAGCCGATATCTGGTAGACGACACCGATACCCAAGCATTGCTACCGATTACCGATTACCATGCAATGATAGCTTATCGCAGTCAAGCTGACAGCAAACATTTTCCAATCCTTGTTTATGATTACTTTCTTCGTCGGTGATTGTAAGTGATCTCCTTGTGATCTGCAGTTGCTTTCGATCGCCCCATTGCTCATGTCGTCTATTTGGAGTCATATTAATATTCAATATTAATTTATCAGTACAGATACCAATCTGTATATCTTCCATATTCCGCCTGGCGTCGATCTTCATCTCAATCTTTCGCTCATTAGCGCGATCAAGATATCCAAGAGACTAATAGTAGAAGCAGTGATCAACTTGTACGATCAATCCTTGCTTCGATTGCATTGATCGCAGATCGCGATAGGCATTTGAATGCCCAATCTTGATCTCTCGGGCTTCTGTGCTCAGTTGTTCGTCAAGAGCGATACAGAGAGAGAGAGAGATCGTGAGAATTGACATCGATTTGGGGCTACAGCACTCGAAGCGGGCCACAGCGGCAGAAATCTAGTTCAACTAGTTAGTTAGCATACAAAGTTGTCTGTCTCTAAGGCTGATGCTAAATAAGACCTAAGTGGAGGCAGAGAGGCAATGGAGAGAGAGAGGGAGGGGGAGATTGACGTCTGGGGTGACCTTGAGCTTCAGCTTCGGCTGAAGTATTTGGCTGGGCCATAAAAAATAGACCAAGTTGAGGCTGAGCGAATGCAAATTACCAGAATTACCAAATACACAGATATTACTTTCATAAAGTTGTCGTCGGGGGAACTTTTGACTGAAAGAATGGATGAAGCAGGGGAAGAAGCAGCAGAAGACGCAGAAGAAGGAGAAGAAGATGAAGAAGCTGAACCAGAAGCAGAAGACGGAAGATGAGAGTGAGGCGTCAGTTATGCAGCAGATCGTGATTGACGATGATCAATCATGATGATCGCTAAGCGATCGCTAGGTGATCATCATCATCATGCGGCAATAATGTCAAAGTGTTAAATGCCACTAAAAGGCAAGCGAGAAAAAGGAGAGAGAGGGAGATAGAGAGAGAGAGGGAAAACAACAAGACGACAAAAAATGTTGTTCACCTTTTACTGTTGGATCGCGTCGGATCAGTGGGGATCGCTTGGATTGCTACGGTGCGGATCTGTCTGTCATTGCAGTTGATGTTGCGGTTGTTGCAGTTGTTGTTGTTCCACCTGATCGACATCCACACACACAGACACAGTCAGAGTGTATGCAAATGCCAAACGTCTGTTCGTCTTTGGCTCGATCAGGTTTTCGCCTGCGGTGCGACCCCGCATTGCTCTTCTCCTGCTCCTCCCCCATCTCCCAATCTCCCTCTTCCCCTCTTCCTCTCTTCCTCTCTCTCTCTCCCTTCACGTTGTGCTTCTCTCGCCTCGCTTTGCCGTTATGCCTTGGTCCCCACAACTCAATCTTCGAATCGTTTTAATGCCATTTTATGTAACTTCGAGGCTGCGCTGCTGACGCCGCTGCCAGCTGGCGACTGCGCAGTCAGTTGCCGTGACTCAATTTCAAGTTAAACAATTTAAAATTAAACAAATTTTGTAATGAAAGAGCAGCAAAAAGGAAACACAACAACAGCAGCAGCAACAGCAGCAGCGACAGCAACAACCCGAAGTGGGTCAAAAACTACAACGCGATTAAATACTGAAAACTGAATACCGAAAACTGAATACCCGATTACTCGAATACCGAAAACTGAATGCTGAATACTGAATATCGAACACTGCATACTCGACTGAATGCCGACTGCAAAACTTGATCATAATTTACAAATTTTTATTTTCGGTTTTTCAGTTTTTTCTCTTTTTTTGCACTTGGAATTGAGACATTGCGAGAGGGAGACACTGCTGGCAGAGAGGGGAGGGGAGCGGGGAGGGGAGAAGGCGGGGGCAGTCGCCTTTAGCTTGGAGGCTGGGCGACGCTCGCTGTGTGTGCTGCATAATTTCAATGGCGCATTGATTGATTGATTGATGGCCTGATTGATGGCGCCGACTGCAACTGGACAGTCATTAGACAGCGACAGGGGGTCGACGCGCCTTGCCCGCTTCGACTCTTGGCTCTTTGGTCTTTTGTGGCCTCCTAAGATTTATGATCTAACATTTTGCAGACCGCTTTGACCCATAGAAAAACCCGAACCCGACCCAACTTGGCCTCAGTTCGACTCAACTCCGCGTAAAGTGAATCACTTTGGCTGCAACCCTGTTTTGGGGCCTCAAATGGAGCTTTGTTACATAATCTATAGATCTTAGTGTATATATATCTTGGATATAACAATGAACATATATCATATAAACCTACATATATGCGCATATCTTTGTCAGATATATATCACCAAAGTCGGATCACTTGGCTTCTGAATTATTCTCATCTTGCTTTACCAAATTGAAACTGACCTATTGCTCTATGCGGTCGTAAAACTAAACCGATATTCATACAACATAGTTTTCAAACATTTAAAATTAGTATAAATCTGTTTTCTGTATGTAATATTTTATAAAAAAGTTTATATATTTTTATATCATATATGTTTAATTCAATTGATCAGTATAGAACACTCTTTAGCTTATCGATGCTTCTTCTTTCCATGCGCTTCTCTACTTATTGTGCTTTATGTCTCTTTCCCATTTGGTTCCGCTTCGTACTTCGTACTTCGATCTCTGTCCTTCCTTCCGCGTGATCTGTTTAGTACGCGCGGCTTGTTTCGCTTCCTGCAACGCTTCAATGCGGCTGCTGCTCTATAAATCGGCGAGAAGAGACCTCCACAGTTAACTTAATTGTATGCACTACTCGAACTTCGAGATGGAAGTCTATGACTGACTCTGAATTTGAAAACCCCCCGCACCAGACCGGAAATCGTGAAAAAATACCTCTACGAAGGTCGCCTCGAGACTCTGTTCAGAATCTGCTCAAGTTTTGAAATGTTGTCGCAAAAAGTTGCAGTGATTCATTGCGGCCCACATCAGTTCCATCAAATCCATCATCATCAACGGCTTCAACAACATCATCATCGACGTCGCGACGTCGGCGTCGTCGTCATTAACACGCTTATAATTATTGCTTTTTTTATCATTATTATTGTTGTCAAGATTCTGTCAATTGGTGCCCCACACACGCAATCGAGACAGGGAGAGACAGAGGGGGAGACTGAGACTTGGTTACGAGGTATGCTCTCTCGAGGCTCTTCAGGTTCTTGAGGCCGGTCGGGCCTGGCCTGGCCTGGCTGGCCAATTGACGTCCATTGAACCTGGGAACGAGATACGGCTCCGTCCCCGGCACTCCTCGAGAACTCGAGAACGACCGATGGCCAATATAAAGAACGAGAGACAACGAAAATAATAATAAACGTCTTGGGGGAAAACAAAAAGAATTCATCAAGTCATTAAGCGACGGCTGGCGGCCGAGAGTAGGCGTACTAGTAGATACCCTGTAGAATTAGAAAGAAGATAAAGCGTTTGAAGCATGATGAGCATAGACAGGAATGAAGAGTGATGAGGATGGAGAGGAATGGGAGGAAAATGAGGAAGATCGCATAGGATGTAAAACTGTACACCTACAGGGTGTAGTAAACTGTATACCCTATATACACTACATATACCACTCTAGCTACTCAAATTAGTCATGCGTTAGCTTATTTGATGATAGCTAGCGATTCATTAAAGAATCAGATAAATTTGGCATACCTGCCATTGCCATTGCAGGGTATAAAAAGTTACCTTAGCCATAAAAATATTTCGAGAAGCGACGACAAACTGTTAGGCAACGGGAATGGGGCTGGCAACGGGAATGGTCTGGGACTGGGACGGGGACTGGACTCTCTGTGGGGGTAGTCTTGGAAGGGGGGCTGAGCCGAGATCCGAGAGGGGACTGAGTACTACGTGTTTCGATTATGCGAGTAGGTTGCGGTACGCTTCTTGTTTGGCTATGCCAGTGCAGAAGGTACGAGGATAGACAGAGAGAGAGGGAGAGGGGGGGAAGGAGGCACGGCAGCTCATTTTCGGCTAACTGCGCGTATGTGCGTGTGCGAGTGCGTGTGTTTGTCTTGGTGAAGTGTTTATAACTTTGCTATAGTCTGTTTGTCTCTATTCCTCTTACCCTTCCCCCTCTCCATCACCCTCTCCCACTGCTGCTGGATTCGGGTATTTCCTGATTGCTTTTGCGAGGCGCGGCGAGGAGTCGCCTCCACATCGCGGCTCACAACTCTTGCATAATAATTGACAGTTATAAATTTAACTTGGCTCCACACATGCGACTAGGCGTCGAGAAGGAGAGGGGGAGAAAGGGGTAAAGTTGTGAGAGAGAGAGAGAGAGTAGGAGAGGGAGAGGGAGAGAGAGACAGGGAGCAGGCCGGTTAATTCTTTTGGCTCTACCTGTGGCCCCAACCACTTATCGCACTTAATGCACAGACAACAAGTCCCGCTGACGATCCGCCCTGGCCCTGCACCCGTCTGCCCCCACCCTCCTTCTCCCACTCCCTCTCTCTTCTTCTCCCGCTCCCTTCCACATACGTAACTCGCCCTGTGCAAAGTTCACGTAACTGTTGGGCTCAGTGCAGGGCTCCATCCAAGCTGGGCTGGAGTTGAAGCCGGGCCGAAGCCGATGCGAGCGTTGGCGTCGCAGTTAACGGCAGCGTCGTCGTCGGCGTCGCAGTCGCGTCGTTTTGCCTCCGCTGCTGCCGCTGCTGCTGCCTACGTGCGACTCTTTTGGAGTGGCCTCTCGGCAACATCAACGATTGCAGCGCATTAACATTCCAAGTTGGCCACTCCTGTTTATTTTTACATTCACACACACACACACACACACACAGCACACACACTCGCACACACACAGACACTTTTACAAATTGTTGAATAACAGTTGTTGTTAATTTTTATTTTTATTGTGTTTTTTATTTTTTACTTAACTTTGTTTTTTATTTTCCACTGTGTGCGTGCTGCTCATGTGTGTGTGTGTGTGTGCCTGTATGTGTACCTGTGTATGTGTGTGACTGTCTCTTGAGTTCCTTTGAAAATGCTTTTTATATTTTATGCTTTTTTATTCGCTCATAAAACGGCAGCAACAGGCGCGCATACCAACAAGATTTGAATGTCATTTGCTCGTTTTGTGTCGCTCTTTCGTTTTGCTTTTGTTTCAGTTTCTGTTTCTGTTTTTGTTGGTGTTTAACTTTTGATTCGCTTTTCGGATTTCAAAGTTTCAAATGCACAAGCAGAAGAAGAAGAATAAGAAGAACTCGTGCTGCGCGCATATCAAAACTGTCGACAGCCAGATCCAAATCGCCTTAGCCTGAACTGACTCAGCTGTGACACGCCTCAAAGTGAGTCGAGGCGAGGCGAACTGGAGATTCTAAAGAGCCCGCTAGACCTGAATCAAATATAAATATTCCTAATTAAAATAATCTCAACTTGTTTAAGCCGCAAACTTGCCAAAATTCAATGGAAGCCAGTTTGGTATCTTGGCTTGTGGTTTTGAGGTTTTTGAATCATCGGATATTTTAAGAGCCGAAGGCAAGGACTTCCCACAACTGCCTTAGTGACAGAATTTATAAGTTTTTGTATATCCTTTTACTTTGTGAACAGAAGAAGAATCTCTATGGTATATGGGATAATTGCAGGGCTGTTCTCACAGAAGATCCTTTTCGAACAAGACAAGACACGAAATTAAACAAGAAATATAACTAGACAACTGTTACTCAACCGTTACTAACTCTACTAAAAGTATCATTCTAAGTAAGTCTAGTCAGTCTAGCACATCAGCAGATAGTTATTTGCTTGGTTCGATCTTCATATTCCATCTTCACATCAGGCCAAAGTTTTCTTCTTCTTCAATCAAACTCGAGTATTCATTCCTCTCCCCATGAGTCACTTTCGACTCGTGTCATTGGGGTTTTGTGGCAGCTGGTACGTTGTAAAGAGTCGATCTTAATGCTGTGTGTCCTTCGACTGTCGCCACGCCCCGTCCCCAGCATGCAATTAACACTCGACTCGACTTGACTCTCTCGTCTCTTTCTGTCGTCTGCTGTCGTCATTGCAGTTGCTGTTGTTTTCTTGTTTGTCCTGGCCTG
The DNA here is from genome assembly GCA_018904595.1 of Zaprionus indianus. Lineage (NCBI taxonomy): Eukaryota > Metazoa > Arthropoda > Insecta > Diptera > Drosophilidae > Zaprionus > Zaprionus indianus. The sequence goes on from JAEIHA010000344.1 coordinate 4,081,109, forward strand.
GCTTGTCTTGTCTTGTCTTGTGGTCGGGTTCGCTTTATATCAATCTCACGCGGGGCATCTGCTGTTGCCCGCTGCCGTTAAAGAGCCCCGACTCTGTGGTAACTTGATCAACGTGACCTCGACATAACTTGACTTTATTTTTTGCCCACTGAGTTCTGGCTGCAGGCAACACGCAACGGCAACGGCAACGGCATCAGTCGCCTGCTTGACGATCACTTGAAACTTAATCGCACTCTGCCACAGAACTCCAAGGCCAAATGCCGCAGCAATAATGAGGGGAAGAAGCCGAAAACGAAACTGAAACCAACTAAATTACATGACCATTTTTGGGACAGTGCAAGATCACTTTTCCAGTGTCCAGTGTCGAGGATCGCTTCCCGGTTTGCCAAGTCTGTCGAGTGTGCCGAAATATGCCGCATAAATAAACGAAACCAAACAAAATGAGCTCAAACTCGGAGTTCCAGTTCGATCGATCAATGCTAATTAGAAAACTGATTGATCAATCGTCCCAAAAACCGACCAAGCAGAACGAGGGAATCGAGTTAGAGGCGTTATAAAACCACTGGACACGCATTACGAAGAAGTGTTGCCATACGAGCCGATCTGCGATCTGCGATCTCCTATCCCCGATCACCGATCACCGATCGTCGTCTTGTAGGTGTGATACTGACTAGGGGGAAATTCAATACAGCCGACTGGCTTTTTGGACCAGTTTCGGCTATGTAGCTGGGCAGGAACTTGTCGTCGTCATGGAAGCAGCCGCTGTGCATACCTAATTTTATTGACGCATCTCGAACACCTATGCTGGCTATGGCTAGCTATGTTGCTGGACCAGTTCCCACCCTCCTCACTCCTCGCTCCTCCCCTCCTCGATGGCATCAAATCAATTAGTCTTTGTGTTTTTGCCCAAAGTGCTTAAATTAAATCAGACGCATTGAATTGAATGTCAATAGCCCGCATGCTAAACTGCATAGGGTGTTATTAGATATGTCATTGAACCACTTTTGAACCAGTTCCACAGATGTGCAGACAGGCCGGGGAAAATATGCAAAAATATTCGTTTGTGTGTGTGTGCATAGGTTTATGGACACGCTCGACTCCATTTGACATTTCACTTGCACACAAGACTGAAGCAACTCTCTGTGGATGTCTTGCTGAGCTACTTGCAGACTGTGAATGCCTGAGTGGAGGCGCTGGGATGGGAAGAATCTCTGTTAGGGATCTCTGAACATAGCTCAAGGCGCCTCGATATGTTTCACTATCAACATTTAAATTTGTGGCGCCTCTTTTGAGCCTGTTTTGTGGCGCCTTTACTTTGCCAGTTGTTTTCTAAGTGCTTTCCATTGCATATCCCCCGTGAGCCAATTTGGCAACCCCTTTCCCCCCTTTGTCGCAGTCGCTCACTGCTTTCCTTTGCCAAGGAGAGAAACCAAGCGCAACTGAAAGTTATATACGACATACATTTATGATCCCCGGGCCGATTAGCATTGGCAACAGTTGCCAGTGCCAGTGCGACTTCAGTGCATTTCGCATTGGCGATTCGCACATTTCACTTTGGCAAGTGAAAAAATGTGGCATAAATGATCAAATTGCATAAATAGGCAAATGAACAACGGTTAATCAATAAGCCAAGAGATTGAATAATATTATTAACAGCAGCAGCGGCGACAACAACAGCAGCAGCTGCGATTGCGCGAACGAACAAGCAGACAAATCTGCTTGGCATAATTTACATGACGATGATCCGCGATGATTGCCCGACTCCCCGACTTCAAATCCGAATCCGAATCCGGGCTCGGACTCGGGCTTGGGATCGGGCACAGTCCGGTTCGGTGTCGGGTTTTTCACTGGGTTCGGCAATCGGCGCCCTGCTAATTGCAGTCAAAGCGACGAGCGCGCGCGGCCAACGCGTCGTATGTGTAATGCGGTTAATCAACGACGCCAAATGGAGATGACGACGACGACGACGGCGGCGACGACAAACGGCCTTGAGGCGAGCAGCAGCAGCAGCAGCAGCGGCAGCAGTCAACCAGTTTGTGCTTATGAAATACCAAAGAAAGAGCACACAAGAAGAGGCTGACAGAGCGAGAAAGAGAGAGGGAGAGCGAGAGAGGGAGAGCAAGAGATGGCGCTGTGCGCAGAGCGCTCTGCAGAGAATCCCCCGAAATGCAAGTGAATGTCGCCGTCGCTGGGTTTTGCCCGCAGCAGCAACAATTGCAATGAACGAGAGCAACAGCAGCGAGAGCAGCCTCAACTGCAACCGCTGCTGCAACTGAATGTTGCACAGTCCACAGCCTCAACTGAACTTCCTAGTACGTCTAGGCGCCATTGAAAAAGCGCCTGCATTTCAGAAAGTATAACACAACAACAACAGCAGCAGCAGCAATAGCAGTAGCAACGGCAGCAGCAACATTAACGGCCACAACAACAGTTGCTGTGGTAGCAGCAACAGCAGCAGCAGCAGCAACAGGTGTGAATGATTTAGTGTTAACATGGCCATAAGCTCCTGACGCCGACGTTGAAGTCGAAGTCGACCACGCGCTGCTGCCGCTGCGCAGTTGAGCTGCTGCTGTTGCTGCCTTCTATTGCCGTCTCGTTTGCACTGCGCTTGAAGCGACGCTCGCGCAGCAGCAGCGACGCCGGCTGCGCAGCTCGAGCTCGAACGCGGTTTTCGATGCTTGTTGCGTTCATCATTTTGCCATTTCACGTTCAGCTGGCAGCGAAATCGAAAGTGATTGCTCCCAAAAAGCTGCGCCAAGATCAACAAATTCCCCCGGACCGAAATTTAAATTGAATAACATCGAAAACGGATACGGAGGCGAGGAGACGGCGACGATTCCATGGTACAAGAAAAGGAACAGCAGCAACAGCTCTGTGTGTGTGTGTGTGTCTGCCTGAGTGTGCCTGTGTGCGTGCCTGTGTGCGTGTCTGTCTGAGTGCGAGCTGGCCATATAAAGAGGGCCGCCGCAAGTGCGCCGACTTCATTGCATTTCAACGCGCAGAGACCAAAAACAGAAACTCCAAAAAGATCTCAAAAAATAAAAAACAAAAAAGAAAATTTATTAAACTAAAAAAAAAAAATCAAGTGCAGCGAAAAATAATTTCAAATTTGCTTAATATTTTATTTTTTTTTATTGGAAAATGTTGTTAAAATATTTATTTCATTAAATTTGTAAGACGCGAACGCTGCACATACACGCAGACACACACACTGGCACACACAGCCATGCAAATGCTGTGAAGCGGGAGGGGGAGCAGAGAGGTTGAATATATTTTTTAAAGTTGAGATTTGTAATTGATTTTTGTGTGTGTTTCGAAACTAAAAGTGAAAAGTGAAAGTGCAACAAAATGTGAACAAACAAACGACAGCAACAACAACTAATGTAAAAACAGCACAACAACAATAACAATAACAACAAAGTCAGTCACTTAAGCAGCGCAAATCGATGTAAACAAACAAGCAAAGCGACAAACAAATAAACAAACAAACAAACAGATAAACAAACAAACTCGCGAGCCAACTAAATGAAATTACCTCAATTTTTCCCCCCATTCATATTTTTTTCTCGTTTTGTTTTTGTTTTTTTTTCTGAAATAGTTGAACATTTGACTTTCAAAGTGCAAATTCAATAACAACAACATTGCAAATAACCTCAACAACAACAACAAGAAACCAGCTGCCGTAGGAGCCACAACAACAACACCAGCAAAGAAACAACAATAACAACACAAGGCAAAAATGCTGCTCAAAATGTGAGTAAGAAAAACAAAATAGTAATAAAATGCGAAATCCATTAAAAGTTAAATTTGTTGCACATTGATAGAGAGAAAGAGACAGAGACAGTGACAGAGAGAGAGGTGGCGGGGAAGGCGAACCGCTGTGTGGGCGGGGTCAATTAAAAAAGTTTACGCCAAAGATCCGCAGACAGCGAGCCGGGAAATTCCTTGGCGAAATTAACTTTGAATTAACACAAAGCGAAGAGTGCAAAAGCAAAAGGAAAAAAGCTAAGAGCCAGAACAGAAAGTGAGAAAAAGGGAGAGAGAGAAGTAACAAAACACTTTAATGAACTGATTTCCAGACGGAAATTATCATAACAGTTGCAATTAAGAGGTTCAGCATAAGGCCTGGGCACCTCTGGCTCTATAGAGGGAGAATACCTTCTTTATACCCTGCAGCAATTAAAAATGGTCAAAAGAGGGTATACTAACTTTATAAAAATAGGAGAAACAGGCGGAAAGAGGCATGACAGACCCCGTAAAGTAAATATATATCCTAAATATATATCTTATATATCACTAGTTTATATTATATTCTGCCGAATATTATAGGAATCTTTCCACTGAACTTTATTGTGCTTAAAGAGTGTTTCATCTCCATCTTCATTCGAATACAGTGGTATCCAGGCAATGCTTATAACCTATCTATCCTATCTATGTGTATATTCTTATCTTCTGATGCTCTCTCTCTTAGCCCGAGTTCACTGAGATTTTTAGACCAGTTTTAGAGTTTTTGAACATAAGTGGAACTGCGCATGCAACAAAAAGAAAGTCAGTTAGTTAGTGCGCATCTCTAATGTATAGAGTACATAGAGTATACAGAGTCTATAGAGTACATAGCCAACATAAAGTATAGAGATCGTTCTTAAAATAACCCAACTCCATAAATAAATTGAAATCGAATCGAATGTTAATGACATACTGCTAAGCATCGCTGCCTTCCCTCACGGAGTGTATCTTAGCCAAGCTGACACACTCAGTTCGGCTCGATTGGCTTGAAAAACTCTTCCGAGTTGCAATGCAACAGCAAAATCTGTGGCGCATTACGTATACGCTGCGTACGCCGCACAGCCAATTGGCCAATTTTATGGTTAGCTGCATTCTGGATGCCAGTTTCCAGTTTTCAGTTTGCAGTTTGCTGTTCGCCGTTTCCAGGTTTCACAATTTGCCACACACGCGCGTGGATGACCTCTGACATTAGTCCGACTAGCTGCTGGTCAGTGATTACCTGCAGGGGAAGTGGCGCACAGAGAAATGGGGGAAGGGGGGAAGAAGTGAGTACATGCAACAATGCACAACAATGTTTTGCTTTAGTTAGGCCAATAATCCCAGGGCGCTGGATGGATGAGCGTCAGGCATGCTGGGAGCTTACATCCTTTAGACTGGCATACACACTCAGCCGCTGCCTCAACCCCTCCGGCCCCGCCCCTCTACTCCTCCGCCCCTCTGCCAACAGACATTATGCCAATCTGTTTGCCGACAATGTAAGCAGAAAGCATAAAAATGCAAGAAGAGGCGGCACCAGCAGCAGCAGTAGCAACGTTTTATGACTTGCGAGGGGTAAAAGGAAGAGGGTTACAGTGGGCTGGGGGCGTGGCATTGCACGGTGAAAACAGCTGGCGAATTGGGCATGCAGATTGTTGGCCTTGGTCAACAACTTCTCGCCGGGCATTGATGCTGCTGCCGTTAAATGCACGAACAGGCAGGTGAACGTAGACAGAAAGACAGACAGAAAGGCAGACAAAGAGACAGAGAGAGAGGGAGGGAGAGACGCACAGGCAAGGCAGCTGCGGCATCTGGCCGAGCAACAGGCAGGCAGGCAGGCTGGCAGTCAATCAGTTAGTCAGTCACTTGGTCAGTCAATCAATTAGTTAATGCGACTCGCCCCCAGCGAAATACCAAAGTGGCCAATTGGACTTCGACTTTGTCTGCACTGGCCAAGCGGCTGTCTGTGGTTGCTGCTGTGGTGGCTGCTGCTGCTGTTGCTGCGTTGGTTTCTCCGGCATCGATTGCTGCGTGTCAGAAAGGTCAAAGAGGCGAGTCAAAAACCTTTTTGCAGCACTACAACAATGCAAAAATCTGACGAAAAAAACGCGACGAAGAAGCTGAAAACCTTTTTTTTTGCATTTGTGCAACATTGTTGCTTGTTGTTGCTGTTGTTTTTGCCTGCTGCTGCTGCCGCTGTTGTCTTGGTGCTGCTTGACTGCTCGCAGCAACGCTTGCCTCGACGTCAATGGCCTCCAACGACGACTATAAAGACACCAACACACATGCACATATATGTGTACACACACACACACATGCACACACACAGCCAGAGCAAGATAGTTGCGCATCTAATTGCCAAAAGCGTCAAAACGCATGCGCGCCTTTGCCACTTTTCGGTGTTTTTCGGCCAACACAAAAACGAATACGAATTGCCAAATGGAAATACAAATCGCATGACGAGAGATGCCGCCACACCCAGCCACACACTGACACATGCAACACATGTCTCGGTCTGCCACCCGTCACTCCCCCTGCCTCCTCGCACTGCCCCACCCGCTTCACTTCTCCCTCGCCTTGGCAACGCTGCAGCGCCCAAGTTGCCAGTGGCCTTTCCAATGCGACAAGACAATAGGGAGGGCCCACTATCAACAGCAGCAGCAACAGCAACAACAGCACCTTAGCTGGCAGCAACAATCATTTATAGAGAGTCAATCGCACATTCGCTTGGCCTAACGTTACATGGCTCCATGTACTCGTAATACTCACATACACTCACACAGACACTCACACACCCACACCCACTCAATGCCCCGTTAGTTGCCCACTAAAATGTTAACAGTTAATCAGTCATTCACATGCACAACACTTGTTTCTGCCGCTCTCTGACATTGCCCCGGCACAGTGGGGTGAATGCTGTGAGTCATGCGCTGAAATTACAACTCAATCTACTCCTTGAAAATAGAATGTACGACGCGTTCGATGTTGCGGAAGTAAAAGTCGGGGCAATTATAGTGACAGCATAAGAATAAGGGGCGTGTGCCGTTGCTGTAACTGGAAATCCTTGAATGAGAAAAGCGAAGAGAGGGAGCTCAGTGGGGAAGAAGGGGAGGTAGACTGCAGAAATTACTGCAGGCCACTTGAGATACTTCAAAACAAATATTTTTAATTTTTTTATATTTAATCGTAGAGTCAAATAACAAATTAATTAAGAAACTATATTGCAAGTGCAACTGTGTCCGAATAACATTATTGGCATGTGTTGCTGCCCCACTGTGCGAATGCCAGTGTTGCACATTGGTCGCTCGAATCATATGGATAGTTGTGGTTGTGGCTGTTGTTTTTGCTGGTGATGGTGTCGAGGCGATGTGCGCATTGTCACCTCAAGCATAACACAACCAAGAAGTCCGACAGGTGACTGTCCCTCCCCACTGTGCCCCCTTCTCTGCCTGCTACCCTATTAGCACTACCAGTGTTACACAAGCTTGCAGACAAAGCTTAAAGAGCAAAGATAAATACGTTAGCTTAGGTCAGTTGTGCTGGGTTGCCCGACTTAGCAGCACCCTGTGGTCAAACTACTTGAGTGAAGTCTTGATTGTCACTTTGCACTCTGCAATTACAGGGTATAGCAAAGAACTGCACCTCTCTCCCTGCTGGGCAATTTGCACGATGTGTAGACATAATTATAACTTTTCTTCAAGCCATTGTTGCTTGGGCCATTTGGGCCAACGTCGCTTCTTGCTATTGTTGCTGGTGTTGCCAGTGTTGCTGTTGCAATTAAAATAAGTTGAAGTTGTCTACCTTTACAGCTCCTCGTTGTCGAAACTTGTTCGACTGAGAGAGCAACAGCAACAGCAACAGCAGCAGCAACAGGCCAGCGAAAAGGCAATATAAATAAAAAGCGAACGGCTTGAGGCGACTGCGAATAATTCAAAATGTTAAAAGTTATCGTCAAGAGCGCGCCATGTAAGCACTACGTGATAGGGTGGGGGACTAGCCAAGGGGTGGCAGGGATAGGCAGGCAGCGACCCGACCTGTGTCTAGTCTTTAAATATCGAACACACTCGTATCGCCAGCTCGGCTTGTCTCGTCTCTACTCGTCTCGTCTCGTCTTGTCTGGTTGGCTTAACGCATCGTGGCTCAGCTGGAGCTCGAGGCTGTGGCTGGCGCTGAGACTGGGTTGGGACTGGGACTGAGGCTGATGCTGAGGCTGGGGCTGGGGCTGGTGTTGGGGCTGGGCAAGTATGTTGAAATGGCCAAACGAAATCGAAATTGAAATCGAAATGGGTTAACACCTTTTGTTCGAAACCGGTTGAGCACACACCACACTTTGCGAGCGACACATACAGCACCATCCACCATCCACCACCGACTCGAACTCGAACTCGGACTCGGACTGACTGTGGTATTCCTGTCTCAGGTTTCCCGAACGCGAAACATATCGATCGAGCGACTGGACTGGTCAATTTGTTGTTGTATTTTATGTGTATTTTATACTTTTTATTTTGTGGTTTGCCTTGAGCATCGTCTGGCAGCGCTTTCCCCCCTGCCCCCATACACCTCCCTCTCTGTTGTCCGTCTGTGTCGCTTTTTTATCTGCTCTGGCTCTTGCTCTGGCTCGACTGCATCGCAATGCGGATTCGCAAAGCCCAATGAACTATTGCTGCAATTGCACGATCCGTGAAACGACATGACGATCGCATGCACAATGTCTTCAGACATACCCGACTCCGGCTCCGTCTCCGGCTTCGTCTCCACCTAATGAAATTGTGAAAGGTTTTCATGGCATCGGAATGATGATGCAGCACAAACATGATCGATCATTAGCCGATCACGCAAGTCGATCTTGAGCCAAAACAAATCAATCATTAAAGCCAACAGCATGGAGCGGGTATATACGTTGTACACACTGTGAGTTTCGGGCGTAGTCTGCAGATTGGTATTATCTAATTAGGCTCAATTAAAGTCGAGTCGGAAAAGAGAGAGATGGAGCGAGAGACCGAGAGTAGGTCATGATCAATGACAGCGCAAAAGATCAATTAGTCGATGTCGGTGAGGGGGACAATGCAAGAGAGATTTAAATGAGATTATATAGTTGTTCATTGTTGAACTGTTATAGGGGCGTCGATGCAGGGAAACCAAGAGCGTAGGTAATATTTTGAGTAGATTGCAAATGTAATAGGAAAGATCAGGAAAAAACTTAAGACCATTCTGGAGAGGTTTTTGATTCACATTTTGACGTTGATCAAATGCCAACATGATTCCCATTTTAAATCATCCAATATCCCCCTTTAATTCTCATCTCTTGTTTCTCTTTTTTCAGTTGTCTACTAGGCTGCCTGGCCATGCTGGTGGCCGGCGAGGAGCTTGCAGAGTTAGCCCCCGAGCAGAAACTGTCCGAGCTGGACGGCGAGTTTGAGACAGCGCACAAGGTGCCCGAGGCGAGCGCAAAGAGCGACGAGGGTTTCCACACGGCACACAGAATCAGCATTCGTGCCACAGACCCAGCTGACTACTCAATGAACCTGCTGGCCACCAAGGAGCGCCCCGAGCTGAATCCTGTGCTCAGTGCACTGATCAACGAGGATGTGATGAAGAGCATCGAAGCGAAACGAGCCATCGAAGAGGAGGAACTCGCCGAGGTACGTCGCGAAATCGAACAGGCTGCACTGGCCGAGCTGGCACAGAAGTCATCCACAGAGGCACCAGCACTGCAGCTGACCACAGTGCCAACGGCCGCCAAGAAGATCGATCATCTGGATGATGACATGCTCGTGGATCCCCACGACGAGTTCGTCAATCAAAACTTTGCGCTCGAGGGAGCTGGCAGCGAGAACAATAAGAAGTCGCGCATCGAGATCAAGAAGGGACCCAATGGCCAGGACTACGAGTACGAGTATGTCTACTACTACGAGGAGGACGAGGATGCCGACAGCAAGGCCAAGCCAGCGATAGCCTCCCCAGCAGCTGTTGAGGCGCCAGCTGACCTGACCCCCGAGGTGCGCGGCAAGACACGCTACTCCAACATCGATCGCAGCACACCGGCCACGCCCAGCGAGAACAGCCTGCAGAGTGGCAAGGCCAAGGGACGTGCCTCGAGCGCTGTCAGCGACACCTCCGAGGATATTGAGGCGGAGCGTCTGCCCTTGAACACACGCTTCCCCAGCCGCGGCAAGAACATCGAAGTGCAGCCAACGCCAGCGCTGGATTCGCTGGAAACTGCTGCAGAGCGCAAGAAGATCAGTGTGAAGCGTCCCAGCCTGGAGCTGGTCGACAGCCAAACCTTCAACACGGACGAGAAGCAGCTCAAGGGCTCCCGCCAGGGCGACAAAGAACTGAAGCCAGTCATTGCCGTCGAGCAGGAGCAGGCAGCGGCGGCAGCAGCAGCAGCTGCGGCAGCAGCCAAGGCACGTGAGGAGGAGGAACAACAACGAGAGATCACAGCCAAGTTGGACGACGAGGCCGAGCAGACGACACCCTCCATGGAGAAGGCCGCCCTTGATCTGTATGCCATACTGACTAACGAGAACCTCAACATGGAGGAGACCACTGCAGCCGGCGATGCTCAGGATGAGACCACACTCGGCCCTGACACGGGCAGCACAGATCCCGATAGCCTGACCACCCTACAGGAGGAACTCTCGTCTACCACCACCAGCACGACGACAACCAGCACTACCACCACGACCACAACCACAGAGGCGCCTACCACCACCACCACGACCACAACAACAGCGGCACCTTCGCTCTACGGCGGCAGGCGATCGGGACTCAGCGGTCTGGCTGGACGCAACCGGTTCAAGCTTCGTGACGCCGGCGCCTCCAGCACCACTTCAACCACCGAGGCAGCGCCTACGGAGTCGGCAGCTCCTAAGACAGGCAGAAGTAAGTAAACGAAAGAATTGAGTTGAAAAGGCATAAAGCTAGGATAAAACTAGTCGAAAATAAGGTTATCTATGGATATCTTATGTACAATCTCTTTCATGTTTCGATTGAGACTAAAACCTCCTATACTCTGTATTAATCCCCCTCTCTCGCTCTTCCTTTCCCTCCACAGATCGCTTCTCACGTCCTTCGATCGGTGGCCGCGCTCGCCCAGGTGCACGCACCACCGCCAGTCCCGAACCAGCAGCCGAGCCCGCCGTTGAAGAGGAGATTGCGCCCGCCAAGGAAGTGAAACCCGTCAGCTCTGGCTTCGCACGTGGCAGACGTAAGCTATCCTCCTCCTAGTGAACGTGAATCAAGAGGTATTCTAAATGAGTTTCTCAAATTCCAGCACGCAACCGCTTCAATCTGCGCGGCAGCAGCACAACCACTGAGAGATCCACTGGCGAGGAGGAGAGCGCCGACGCAGGCAGCGCAGCTGAGGCCACGCCCAGCACGACAGCACGCAGCACACTACGCAGTCGCCCCGCTCTCAACTTGCGTGGACGCAGTCGCACAACCACGACCAAAGCGCCTCCAGCCGAGGATGCACCTGCCGATGAGGCCAGCACTTCGGATGAGGGCAAGGCAGCTCCAGCAGCAGCACCCGCTGCAGCAGCAGAGCCATCGCGTCCGTCGCGCTTCAATTTGCATCGTGCCGGCGGCAACCGATTGCTGCCACGTGGCAAGCTGGGACGCGCCGGGGTCAGCACCGAAGCACCTAAGGAGGCAGCCGAGGATTCGGCAGCAGACAGCACCCATCACAACGACGTGAAGGGCAGCGAGACGGAAGCCGGCGAGGCTGGCGGCGAGAAGACTGAGGAGGGCGATGCCCCTGCCAACCATGCCGGACCCGTGTCCGGAATCAATCGCCTCAAGAACCGCCCGCGCCTCAATGCGCTGCACAAGACTGACGCGGCCAAGCCAAAGCCGGCCGCAGCCACAGCACCCGCTGCCGGCGCTGCTGCAGGTGGAGCTGCTGCTCCAGCGGCAGGCCGCAAAGTCAATCCGCTGCTAGCCAAGCGTCGTCTGCACTTGGGCGGCGCTGCGGCAGCTACCTCGACCACAGGTGAGTGCCGCCTACTCCCTCATGTTCCCACCAGTTGCTTAATCTCTCCCACTCTCGCTCCCTCTTCACCACTTACAGAAGCGCCCGCTGAGGACGAACAGCACTCGGATGCGTCTGGCGAACAGGCTAAGGAGGAAGCAGCCCCCGCCGCAGTCGCCGCCGATGGTGAATCCGGCGACAAGGAACTAGAGACAACTGAGGCCGCGGAGGCCACCACCAAGCCACAGGCACGCGGTCTTGGACTGCTCGGCCAGCGTCGGCGTCTGCCGCTGCGAAAACCCGGCACCATCCTGTAAGCCGGAGGAGCGTGAACAGCAGCAGCAGCAGTAGCACCCTATTCTGCCCCCTGTGCTCCCTCCCTTTGTGCAACCCTCCCTCAAAAATGCCAATAACCCCTGCGCTGGGCTCAGCCTTCCCACTCGTTCCTTGCCCACTCGCTTTGCCCCTCTGGCTGTCTTTCCATTCCTTTTTCTTTCCCACTCTCTTTTTGCTGTTACTCTCGTAACTAAAATTCTCCCCTTTCTGCCAAATTCCCCCTTTTCCGTTCCCCCCTTCGTCCCAACCGTTTGCCTGTTTCTCGAAACGCGATTAGCTTTTTACACATACAATAATTAAAATATTGAATTATTATTTAAGTCCCCTTTGCGAAAGAGAAGTCACCAAAACGATAAAAAGAGAAAAAACTGAAAAACAGAAAAACAAAAAGTGAAAAGTAACAAAAGGAATATGAAAACGCAAATGCGCCGCCACTTGTAGAACGTTAAGTAATTTCAAAGAATTCCAGAATTCGTATTGGGAATGCTCAAGAGATCTTGATACCGATCGAACCAATAGTTCCGATATGCAGCAAGATATATATATATACTTACGTACGCTAATGATAATAATGATCCCTTTCTCACGCTCTCTATGTGTGTCTTTATCTTTTTTTTTTAATACAATTTAAAGAAACGACTTTTAATTATATGAAATGTTTTGAAATAAAACACACAAATAAGTAAAACTATGAATGATATATTGTATATAAACGTGTACTGTATATAACAAACATGTATTTCTTTGCATTGCAGCTCTAATGTTCAGTTTGGCAATGACCTACTGAATGGGCTTAGAAAGTAAACGTTTGAATGTGAACTGTCTAACTGTGGTTAGCCCTAATTGATTCGGCTTTAACCTGAATAAATTTGACCAAGTCTACGAAGCTCTTAATCTTAAGGTCATGCTCGATAGCAAATTTTCAAACCCGCTCTGTAGGAGTGAAGAAAAAGAATTGCATATTCTAAAAGTATTTCGGCGATAGGTGAGTGAATTAAAGAACCTTTAGATCTGTATTCTCAATTCGCATGCAGAAATGTTATTCAGTCTAGCTGAAACAAGCAGACAATCTTAATCAGTAGCTATCTAAAATGTAATCAGCATAATATAAACAGTGGCTCGGTAATAGGTTGTTTTCTTGTAATTGGTCTCTCACAGCTTCTTCTTTTTCATGTGGTCAGCAATATTCTCCAGTCTAGTTGAATATGTAGTAGCTGTAAACCAGCTCGGTAGCAATCTCAAATTAGATCAACACAATCTTAGCAATAGTTGGCTAGACAGGTAGCATCAGCTTTGAATGATAACTCCAGTTTGGAAGTGCGAAATTTGCACTTTGCAGCAGAAGCAGCTGAGGCAACTTCAACCGATTCAGCAGTAGTCCAAAACTGCATTAGAACTAGCTTATTCTGTCTTCTTCTCGTTTTCTCCCACAGCACGAAGAATCGCATTAATCTATTTGGCAGGCAACACGAAAACTGCATTCAAGGCAGACGTGGCAGCTGTCGGCAAAGGTGCTGCAACAGTAGCATCAACTTGCTGCAACATTAGCATCAACTTGCAGCAGCAGCAGCAACAGCAGCAGCATTTACAGGTTGCGTTAATTGGCTAAGAAATTGACTAAAGTGTTGCAGCAGAGCCAGAGGCAACGGCAGCAATTAGTGCTAATGCTGCAAGTTCTTGAACTGGTTTTGCAGCAGCCTTGACTTTTGGTGCCTGGCACAAGCAACGGAAGCCTGTTTTAGATCAGAGGCAAGCGCAGGAAACTGTTTTGCGGCTCATCTGTCAGCTGCGTAGACAAGTTGGCAGCACCATTTGCCTGAATCTGTCCCAGTTGGAGCAGGAAATCAACACGTGCCACGTGCCACGCGCCACGCGCGCGCCGTCTTCATTGGCCCGCTGGGCCCGCACGAAGCAAGCCAAGAATGAACCCGGCCGGCAAATTTGCAAATCGTAAACAATTCCAGAATTTCCCATTATTCTTTTGAACTCACTCAGATTCACGAATACTCACTGCACTCACTCAACGCACTCGTCTCAGGCTCAATGGGAAACTCAAGTTCGTCGCGATTTTGCGCATTCTTCGGCAGCCGAAGCCAAGTTTGAGTGAATCCGAGTGAGTCAAAGTGCGTTGAGTAAAAGAGCGAATGTACCGTTATTATCTGAAGCACGTGCTAGCCAGGCTTGTTGGGGGTGGTACTGGGTGTACTTGGGGGCGGGGCAGCCAATGAACCAACTGGCCCCATTCGATTGTGGCCCACAGACGAAACAAAAGGCAGCGCCAGCAACTGACGAGCAACAGCATCTGGTGGCTCATTAATTGTCTCCGCTGATTTCCCATTATTTTCAGTGCACAGTGGGGCAAAGGTGATTGTAATAAAATGCAATTCATATTATAAAGACTAATTGCAAGGCGAATTTCGATAAAACTTAAACTTTTTTCCAAATGAAATAGAGTAAATTGATAGAAAACTATTGAAGAGGGAAGGGTAGAGAGATTTAAAACAGAAAAAAAGGCTACCCTAGGCTTGCCGAATCTATCAAAAACAATGAAAATCGACATATAAAAGCAATAGTCAATGTCTCCCAAGGTAAGTTGCCAACTCCTCCAAAGGTATAAAAACATTAAACAGCAGCTCAAGTTTCTACCCTATCGACAAACTTCGATTCTCCAAATTTATCAGCAACCCCAAAATATTGTCGCTGATCTTGAATTTGGACTAGACAAGTTCACATTCTGTTGGGGCAAACAAATAACGTAACACACGACGTAAGCACTTGTGTCTTACGTAACATGCGAGTCACGTAAACTGCAGATATATTTGGGACTGCACAAGACAATCATAAACATTTGTTCTCATTAAAGCGTGTAGAGTGGGGGGAGGGAGGCGTGTGGGGGAAGGGGGCACTCACAGTTCGCGCAGTTCAAACAGCATCGAATGATGTCAAGACTTGCCTAACATTGCCTCAACCCACCCAACCCACTCCCCACTCACCCCAACGGGTTTGCCTATTGCTGTACGAGTATTTATTTTTTATATATTATCTGTTTATGGTGCCACCTTCTCACCTCCCCAGCTGCCTCCCACCCACACGCTGAGCGATCCCCTCGCTGCTTTGCATATAAAAGCGTAGCAGAGGCGTCGCGAGGCAAGCAGAAGCTATCAACAGCTCCCAAACGGCACCATGCAGCTTCAGCGGATTCTCCTGCTGTTCATCGTAATCAGCGCCAGCTGCAGCTGGAGTTGCAGTCAAGCCAGGACGAGGCGGCGCTCAGCGCCCTCGCCGGAAAGTTCAGACGATGAGCGAAATATTGAGCGCCTGTGGGCGGCCGCACTGCGAGCGATAAACGAGGCCGAGCTGCAGCGCCGTGCGGCACGTCCTGCCTCCTACGAGCCAGTGCCGCGGCCACAGCGTGTGAACAGCAAACGCTTGAAATGGCGAACAAACAGCAAACTACTCGACGGACGCAGTGCCAGCAAGCAAATCCGGGCAGACACGGATGAGCTGTTCCCCAGTCTAGAGGCGGAGGCACGCTCCGACTACGTCTCCACAGCGTCTAACAGTCAGAACCCTACGTATATCGATGTCTCCGATTATACCCCAGCTCCCGCACCCTGGTGGTTCTGAGTCGATCAGCTTGACTTTAATGTTCGTTTAAGATTGCGTAGTTTTTAGTTTATTTAAGTGTTTTTTTATTTTAAATACTTCCCCCAAGTAAAAATCCATTTTGAATTAACCCCTAGCTGAAGCTTGAGTTGTTGTCTTTGCTCCTGTGCTTTGCCCTCCACCAGAAGTAGCCAAGACAAAAACCAGTTGGCAACTCGTGGCAGTCAGCTTTTGTGCGCATGCAGAAAGTTATCAGATTTTTGAAAGTCCAAATAAACTGAAAATTCAAGTATTCAAAAAGGCAAACATTTGTAAGTACCCTGTAAAGAAGAAAACTATAATTAGCAACACATTTTGGAAGCAGACTTGAGAAGAAGATTAGGCCCAAGCAACAGTATACAATGTAATGCTTGCTTACTGGAGACCTGCATGAATGCACTTAAAATGCCGAATGAATGATTCATTTGATATGAAGGGTTTAATTTTTGTCAATTACCAAATGAATTTATTCATGTATACAGGGCATGTTCAAGTCGTGTCTGCTGAGTAATTAGAGAGCAAAGACTTTTTATTTCTTATTTGACACATTAGAGTATCTTGTAGTCCGTCACATTCGCGACATATCGATTCGTCATTATCCGTTTCTATTTTCGTTACTTGCAAAGTGAAATGCCGCCTAGCTGTTGCTTTTTTCGCATTCATCGATTGATTGATTGAACGGTGCACGGTCGCTGGCTACGTCAATGCCAACTGGAGGGCAGCAGCAGGCGGGGCGTGTCAATTGGCTACATTGTTTGCTTTGTTGGCCAATTTGCAGTTCACAGAGGGAAAGGAAAGGGAAAGGTGGAAGGAGGGCAGGAGGGTTTTCTGCTCGAGGCAAGCGCTTTTCTTGGAGCATTACGCAGCAAGATCCAACTACAAAATGGCTAATCGAAATAGTTTGTTCATCGATAGCCTTGAAGGCGATGCCGAGCCCGAAGACGGGGCGTATGCGTAATCACTCTAAGAAACCACAAATGGCAACCTGTTAGGGAGTGTATCTGTGCCCTGATTAATCAGCCTTATACATCAAATTATAAAGTTACAACTATCCTACGCAATGTGCGTTGATATCGGAGTTATCGCCTAAAAGTAGCTTGAATAACTTAAGATTTCTTTGATATTTTGTCTACAAAAACTGCCCAAATCGCACTGTCTATTTTTTATCTCAATTCGCACGCAGACAACTTTGCATAATTTACATTAAATTCTCTTTGGCAAAACTTTGCTCGCTTTGCGACTTGTGTGCGATTTTCAAATTTAGATTGCGATTTGCAATTGCCAAATGAATTTACAGTTTGTGATCGCGGCACGTTGTCTGTCGTCAAAGCCGTCGTCGGCGAAGCAGAGCAGAACCGTGGCAAGGTCGACATCGGATCAACATCAACATCGACATCGGCTTCGGCGTCGGCATCGGCGTCCGCATCGGTGTTGGCGTCAGCGTCAGCGTCGCTGGGCCCCGCCAGAACTTCATTTAACATAGTTTACAATGTTGCCGTCAGTTTAGCCAGTTGTATAAACAAGACCCCAAGAATCGTAATACGACGCAGCGACTATTAGCCAAACGAGCTGTCATCTAGTTCACTTCGGTTCAGTTCAGCTCGGCCCGGCGCTGCTCGATGTACCTCGGCTTGGTTCAGCTGGGTTGCTGTTTATGTTGAGGTTGAAGTTGGGTTCGGTTCGGTTAGGCTTGAGAGTTCAGCTTAATTAAAAGTTGCCCAGTTCTTAGCACGAGTCTATCGATTTCCAGTTACAATCTCGATTCTCGATAGTCGATTTCACAAGGCATAGGCACAGTTTTCATGCATAATTAGACTCTAAGAATTGCTTGTTTCTGGGCGTTCTCGGCTCTCTCGAGTCCTTCACATTGTCAGCGTGACGCCCAAGAAATCACCATAACTAATTAAAATTGGACAACAGTTCGCAAAGGGCAAAGAAGCAGCGTGGTAATTACAGCTGTGGATACTAGAGGGTGTTTACTTCTTAATGATGCCTGGTTTTATGAAGTTTTCATGTTGAATCATAGTGAAAACCTAAAGGTATTGATTGCCCACGTTGGGGGCCCATTAAGGCAATTAAGTATTACGCATCATTCTAGAAATTTCGATAAACATTTTTAGGCTCTTCCATTTGGAACTTTGCATCTATCTCCATCCCTCTCTGTTTATTATAATTAGTTTTTCTTTATAAACCAAATGTAAAGAGCTTTTTATTGTTTTCCCTTCACAAATATTTCGCACTTTCGCTTACGAACTCTCGAGATTACAAAGAAATTTGTAATTCATAGTAATAGCCATAATTATTGACACTCCTCATGGCACACTCCCTATGCTCATTTCATTACAAACACTTCGGCGCGATAATTCGACTAATTTCCTCATTGTCTCGGCGTCGGGGTCACTTGAATTTCCTGGGGAGAAGTTACGATTCCAGACAATTCAAAGAATCTGCAAATGGCGTGAATGTTAGGGGAATTATTACTGGACGTGATCGTTGGCAAATGTCGATGTTGACGTCGATTTAAATAGTTTTTAATTGAAATTGAAAACTAATTGGGCTGCAAAGTGCCAAGACTGGACAAGTGCGTGGCAACTGGCCGTCATGCCTTGTCGACTGTCTGCACGTACACTACACGCCACACACCGCACATATAGTGTGTATATATCTTAACTGTCCAACAACAACAACAACAGCAACAACAAACGATCAACAATGACAACTTTTCACCAGGAAAACAACAATTCGCACGCACATAAACTGCCCAATCGAGCAAAGTGTCCAATTTCAATTACATTTCGCATTCGCATTCGCATTGCGCATTTTCAAATTTCAAATTTCGAATCTTGCAATTCATATTGGCGAATTCGGCACTCGCATTTCGCAGTGAATTTCACATCTCGAATTTATTTTGTTTTCCTCTCCTCCGCGTTGCCAAATCTCCTATTAGTGTTCCCCATTTGTCATGGATTTCCTCCGATCGGCTTCGTCTGTCTGCGCCGGCCTCGAGCTGTCAATTTGCCAATAACATCGGCTTCTGCTTATCGCCTTATCAATTGCATTCGCATTCGGCTCTGCAATTTATGATATGTAGCATACACGAGATGATATTGCGCAGAGACTGTGCGAAGATATATGTCGCATATGCTTTGCCCTCTTTGCGTTTCTTGTTTTTCCCAATTAACTGCTAATCCCCAAAGCCCCACAGAGACTGCGATAACTTAGCCTCTTTATAAGGTAGTTTAAACAATTTCCAAACTGGGCTCAGGTGTTTGCGTGCATTGGTTTTTTGCACCTAACAAAACCTGTCGACCAGTGGCTAAGCAATAATCTTCGTTACCAACGGCCTACCGTTTGAAGTAGTGCATAACTCAAGTACAGATTAGCCTGCTCTCCTTATAAACTAACCAATTTTAAGGCAGCCAGATACGAAGAGAAAGCTCAGAGCGGCGACTTTGCTTTACGCTAAAAATAATGTAATATCTTTATATGAGAGCAGCTGCTATATATTAAATCATATAGATTCTAATCTCTTTATTATTAATAAACCTTTCGTGTCTAAGACCTTGAAAACTGTAACTAACTTTCCACCATAAGCACTTCGGGAGTATGTAATTCACGTATAAAATTTCCCACTTTGAGATAAGATAGTTGAGCGAGCAAGCTCGTAACAGGAAGATTTTCAGAGGGAGGTCGGTCAAAGCTCCCTTGCCTACGAGCGATCTTTTATAATGCCCGATGCTAGATAATTCTATCAGATGATACCAATGATAACAACAAAACAATGGAATGCCTGATTCGGCTATAACATGGGAGAGTTCAAATAAGAATTCTTTGCAAATCTGGTAGCCAAATAAACCAAATTTTAATTGTTTACAAATTGTTCTGTAATAAGGGAACTCCCAGTTCGCGATCTCACTTGTTCTGACCACTCCGGTGAAGAGCGCAAAATACCGGATTGCAGCAGATGAATAACCCCGATTAGATAACCCACTTTCCAGACAAGCACTCGCCGCCTCCAAAGATAAGTCAAGAGAGAACACAAACAATTGAGCTAGCAAAAAATAACAAAGACAAAGAAGATACTAAATAAAGAACGGAAACGGGAACGGGAAGAGTTAGACATTAACTGAGGGACACATATAAAAGTCAACAGCATCTGGGAGTGAGAGCACATTAGCACTACGACGGATCTACAGCCATGAAGTGGCACATTATCTACAGCGTACTCTTCCTTCTGGCCCTGGTCGCCCCATTAATTTGGTCGGCGGCTGTGGAGACCACCGAAGCTGTGGAGGCTGCCAAGGAGGCTATCGAGGATGCTGCCAGAAAGATCTCCGAGGAATCTTCAGAGGAGGCTGCCGATTCTGCTGCATCGGCATCTGCTGAAGTCTTGTCCGATTACATCGATGTATCCGACTACACACCGGCTGCCCCACCATGGTGGTTCTAAAAACTGGTACACAGCCCGCTGACCGACTCTCGTTCCACGACCTTTTCCTACTTTTTTTTCTGTTATTTATTCTCAATTGTTAACTATTCAATAAACACCAAAAGTATCTGTGAAACTCAAAGTGTGCGATGGTGTCATATACCAAATTCGATGGCGTTAGCTCGGTCAGTTCCAGAGATCGAGTGAATATTGTATATGAGCTACGAGGTGTAGCCGGTAAAGAATGTGTAAATTAGCGCGAATTAGCTACAAATTAATTTGTGGTTTCATTTGGCGTAACTGCTGTTCATATATATTTACGATCGTTAGAGTCGACGCTACTTAAATTCAAAAGCGGCACCAAGTGGCTTTGACGAGCTCATACTCAGTAGAAAGTTGGACATTTGAAGTCTTGTTGAATGCTGATGAAAAAATAAGCGTGCTATATCAACTGACTATAGTCAACTCTACACTTGATCAAATTTCAGAGTGTTGGACAAATTGATAATACTTTCAGTGCAGTATAGCCTATAGGCAAATAGTCCCTTAAGTACAGGGTATTCCTGAGACCAAAAGAATGTCTTTGGAATGACTTTGACGCGTATCTCGCGTTATGATCTGCGATGCTTATCGGCTTGAGATCTACAAACTGTGAAGTGAGATCGGGCTGATAATGCCAAAGTGGGCAGGGGCTGAGTCTGCGTAAAGGGGGTGGGGGGGAGTGCGAGCAGGGGCAGACTGTCAAGTGTAGATTACTCAGCGTGTGATTTAGATAATTGAGTTGTTTTGCCAGCCACAACGAGCGAGAGACGCATAGGAGACAGGTGTGCTCTTATGGTGTGCTCGGTTATCGTTGGCTACTTGTGAGGTGTGACAGTGTGTGTGTGTAGTGTATGTGGTGTGCTGTGTAGCGTGTGTGGTGCTGTAAAGAGGCGGCGACTATTGCAGGCAATTTCCACCTCCTCGACGACAAGTTTAGCGCTGACACAACCGAAGCGAGTGATTGTCGCAAATGATGTTTACGTCGGGCTGAGGCAACGCTGCAGTTGCAGGCCATATGTTGTTAGCCAGTTAACCAAATGGCTGCGACGACGACGACGACGACGACGTTCATTAGCATTTGAATCGGATCAGGAAATCTACAGGCAGACAACAACAAGACGAGCAGACACCGAGGCAAAACGCGACATCGCCAAGTCAAACAATGTTGCCAATGTGGCAGTAGCCAAAAAACAACAAACCAGCTGAACTAACGCATAAATCAAAGCCAAAGATACTACACATTGAAAGAGAGAGAGAGATCCACAAACACTCACACACACACATGTCACGGCCAATGACATTGAACTTGAAGCGGGAACTGCAGCGACCAAGCGGGAGTGAGAGCTGACTTTGAGCTGACTCGGTAACAGGTTCAGGTTCAGGTACAGGTTCAGGTTCCAGTTCATGGCAAATGGATGCGGAAAATGTGAATGCCGCCATTTACAGTTACAGTTAGTTAATTAGACGCCCCATTAAGAAAACAAACAACGAGCAACAAAACCAAAATTCAAGATTCCTCGCGAAAGACAGAGAGGCAGAGAGAGAGAGAAAGATCCGTCACCAACTGAATCTTTCACATGCCATCTCAGCATGTATTGTGTGTAAATCGCACACAACACGACATTGCTTAACCCAGAGGCACGCGCTGGTACATCGCTTCCTGTGCGACAGGTCGAACTCAAGTGAACTGGTTGCCTAAGTTTTCTTGATCAAATTTGTTAGTGTTGTTGGAGATCCTATTTAGCGTTCATATGTATCAAATACAGTGACTCAAACTCCGACTTTGCATGTCCATCACATTCAACTCTTTCCTTCCGTCTCCTTTTCAAGTTCATCATTTCTCCTTTTCCATTAGTGCCAATTCACTGAATCTCCATTAATTTTTCATTGCCGATTTCGCTTATCGCTTTTCTTATTTATTTTTGCACAAATTTTGACTTAAGATCAGATTACGATACTTTGCGCAATTCGATCGCCGATCGTCGATAGTCGATTCGATCTTCTGGCCAACTGTGGGCAAGAAAAAGCAGTTTCTCCTCCTGTCGGAAGCGGCGATTGACAGGCAGCATTCAAATGAAGCCACTTGAAGACTGGATAACTAGACAGGCAGTTGGGTGGATGGCTGGACTACTGGGAAGGACATTATGCAAAGTGGAAGCCCCCACAGTCACAGCCACAGTCGATCTGGGGAGATCTCTAGACTTTAAGCAATTGCTTTGGCCAACTGTGATAGGTTTGCTTCGAAACGAAACGAAACGTCGGAAACTCGTTTCAATTATCGGTAAAATTGTTCGTCGAATGTGACTTTGTAACGAGGCGCACAGCAGGGGAGGTAGCAGTAATGGGGAAGAGGAGGAGGGGAGTGGGTGAGGAGACTAACTTGTTGTGTAGACAAGCGTTGAAACACAAATCATAAATTATACATAAATACACAAAATGATACATAAATTCAATAGTATCTTGGCTAGAGGATCGTCTGGTCGTCTGGCCGTCTGGTGACTGTCTGCTTGCCTGCCGGAACGAATTCCCCAACTGGCCACGCTCATCCTCATCTCCCCCTCTTCCTCCTCTCTGCTTGTACATGGACTTGTCGTACCAAAGACGGTAGCCAATACAACTGACCCAACATCCAAACATCCAACAGGCAACACTGGCAAGAGGCACAACACATTCATCTGTGGCAGCGCCGTGGCTGCTCGGCAACAATGTTCACTTTGTTGTTGCTGTTGTTGTTGCAGCTGACCGCCTGTCAATGCATTGGTAATTAATTATGTGTGGTTGTATGTGTGTCTGGATCTATGCGTGTGTGTTTTTCTGCGTTGGCTGCACGGCGCGACAAGAAAAACAAGAAAAAAACCAAAGCAAAATGTTGCAATGCGATCGTAAAATTAATTAATAAAACGCACATGTTCTGCGTAAACTGAAATAATTAATCCAGAATAATTAATGCCCTAAGTGCAGTTATTGACAAATAAATATATGAAATATTTGCGGATTAGCTGCTGACTAGTTTTCAATGCTCCACATTGATGAAAGTCTTTTGCAAAAACCTTGTGGGAAGTTGCAACGATTGAATGCATGGGAAAATGCTTGACAAACACAAGGAAATTTCCACATCTTCATGTTTAAACATGTTTATGCTTTCTAAATTTCCTCAACTCAAGTTCGGCGTTTCAGGTCTCTCCTGACGGTGATGATGATGATATAATCACAATATTTCTGCAGGCAAATTAAGATACACGTGTCGCGCATATACAAGATGCTTATCGGCGAAAAACACGATCTCAAACGAAGTTGGGACGGAAAGAGTTATATATTATCCCCACCACTTGCAGACAGATCACGATGTTGTTGCTGTTGTTGATGTCGCGTACATCTCCGCCATGCAGGAAAAGAAGGAGACGATTTCCTCCTGCCTCGTCTCATCTCTCTGTTGAGACACATGAAGAGAAAGAGAGACAAAGAGAGAGGACTGTGTTGTCTGTTGAGGACTTGTTGAGAGTGCGTGATGTATATCAGGAGAGTTTGGGCGGCAGCAGAAAAAACAAATACTTAAATCATAAATCAATTTCTGCCCGTCTCGATTTCAATGGGTCCAATGCGGACCCCATGATTTTTAGTGACACGCACAGCGTAGACTCTACGGCTCTGGCTCATTTGATTGGTCCGGCCCGGGCACCGTCGCTGTTGCCGGTACCAGCCAGCATCGAGAAAAGCAGGTGTAATTTATGTGGCAATTTGCATGAGATATAGTTGCACATTTGTGGCCATGCCGCCGTCTAATGAGCCCCGTCCCCTAACCCCAATCCTCCTGGCCCCTCCCCCTTCTCCCAACTTCTCCTTTCTCCCCACCACCCAAGCAAGACACGCCGCGCATTTGCAACTCGACTCCACCAGGCGCATTCGGCTTAATTCCGATTTGGGGATTCCGCCCCAAAGGCGGCGGCAAAGAAAAGAGCAGAGCAGAGACCAATTGCATTTCGGCGGCTTTTTAATCAGGTTGTTTAATGTTAATGCAGATCGCAACGCCTTTTGCTGACAGATAGACGGATGGACACTTCGATAGCACAGCACAACACAGCACACAAGACAACAAACTGCGTAGGCTGTTTCATCTCTCACTGAGTTCGACTCCATGTTTAGCTGCCTATCGTGATCCGTCAATCGATATCATTAGATCGTTTTGGCATTATCTGCTGCAAGATTAACTATCGCTACTCCAGAGGCTACCAGATACTGTTCAGGTGGTGGCTTCTGTTACTGTTTCTGCTGCTGTTGCTGTTGCTGACTAAGCACCTGCCGAACCCAATCGCCATCGTTGTTCGGGCCACTTGCTATAGATCGAACGCCCTAGCTGATTTCGCACCGCAACGCACCGAACCGCACTAAGCTCCGGTTTACGCGTAAACAATCGAAAACATTTGCCCAAAAAGCAATTACAATTTGTTTCTCCTTCTTCTTTTTGCAATCGCAGAAACAGCAATGGGCCACAAGTCGTTAGGATTCAACACCGAACAGCGCTTGCTCTATACGCGTTTGGGAATCTCCAATGGGATTAGAAATAGATTTAAATTCGCTAATTCATAGATATTTTTTATAGAACTCCTTGACTTCTGGAATTTCGGAAAGTTTAATTTATTTTTACGCAAAACATGTTTCTTTTGAGGAATCAAAAAAGAGTAATTGGAAAATTTTATAATAATCCTTTATTTAATTTATAGAAAAGAAGAAAGGATATTAATTTGTTCAATATTTATGTAATGCTAGGCGACTTTAAAAATGCTAAGCACATTTTGAGGCAGTGTAAAGCATACATAAAATTATGTATTTTAATATCATATCTGTTATAGGCCGAAAACATGCGTATTTAGAGCTCGTTATAGTTTGGAATTTGTAAACTTATTTACTTATTGACGCTCGGAAATAGGCTGACCATTTTCAATGTTCACTTTTGGAACATAATTTAAGGGAAACAGCTAACGGATACACTGTTGTCTGACAGATTGCAACAATATTAATCTCTCAATCTTTATTAATCTATAAATCTTTATAAGATAAACATTGCAATTAGTGGTAAATCTGGGAAATCAACTTGCAGCCAATAGAAATTAAGCAGGATTTAGTGAGGTATTTAGCGTGGTATTGCAAGGAACTGGAAGGGGGCTGGTTTGGTAATCACAAAATGGCCTAATGTCTCGCTGACTGTTTTTGCCAGCGCGCCTGTCACCTTAGATCTTGTCAGCGGGAGCCATATCTATCTGCACTCACTGTTTTTCTTCTGTTTTCCATCTGTTTTTCATCGTTTTTTCTACTGCTTCTTTTTTCAATGTGCACTTAATTACCGAAGTAGCTCGAGAGTGTCCGTTTTCGCTGTCAGGCTGCACGTTGCACGTCGCTTGGCTAATTTGTCGGTAAGTGCTTCGCTGCTCGGCGCTGTGTGGTGCTCGGTGGTGCTCGGCGCTCGGTCCCGGTGGTGGTATCATTAAAAGTATTCAAATTATGCTGCTGAAATTGGGAATGTGTCGAGATGTGGTTTCCGTTGCCGCCGGTCGCCGCCGGCCTCCGCTGCAGGGGCCTCGATAAGAACCAGCTTAAAATGTTTAACAAATTGAGCCAAATGAGTTGTGTAAACTGTGTGCGGAAAACTGGTTAATGATCTGTCGCACTGCGAATCTTTTGACGTTTCGCCGATATCCTAATGAAATTTCGGTAAATAAACGCGAGCCAATTAATTCGATAAATTAATGCGAAGGAAAAAAAGGAAATCATGGCGAGGAAAATGCGTAATTTCCTTTCGTCGAAGAGGAAAGCCACAAAAAAACAAAATGGCCAAACGCGCTGAGAGAGCAGAGTGAGCTGGTCGAGGTGGGTGAGGGTATTATGCATAGGCGGAAACTACGCGCTGTTGACCCTCGGCGATGAGTCATGAGAGACCGCCTACTGTAGCCCCTCCCCCTGCCCTAGGTGCCCTCCCGTTGGCAACTCTCTCACTTGGCCGCTTTGAGGCCAATTAAAATCGCAGCGAAAGGCGTCGAGGCGCGGGGCCGTGGTCGGTTTGGGTCACGGGTGGCGTTCGCTCTGCGCGCTGCTTTGATTAAAGGCGAATTCATTAAACGGAACTGCAAAGCAGAGCAGCAAGGGGGCAGGGGGTGGCGGCTCTAAACATGCGTGAAAATCAATCATGGAGAAGAAAGACAATACACACTGAAGTTGGCCAAGCCGAGCCGAAGTGACGCCAAGCCGACGTCGCCGCACGACGAGGAGGCGCCGCTGCACGCGTGCGCCTTCGGCTGTTGCCGCTGTTGCTGCCGCTGTTGCTGCTGCTGGCTGTGCTGCTGCTTATGCTGCTGCTGCTGCTGTTAGCGCTGCGAAAATAAGTTTATATAAAACGTGTGCGCCGCATAATGGCCAACAGTCACAAACGCGCCAGCCACTTGAGCTGAGTTCCAAGTTGCCACCAACACCACCACCACCTCGCTGCCTCGAGCCCTGTAAAAAGGACGAGCCAACAAACTAACCAAAAAGCAAACCATTTTTTTTTATCGCAAGTTGTGCAAGTGTTTTTATTCGAGAACTGAACATGCTGCGTTGCATCCTGTTGAAGCTGCCACTGCTGGTGCTGCTCCTGGTTGGAGGCACTCAAGCCGCCTACAAGCTGCAGGAACGCTACAGCTGGAACCAACTGGACTTTGCCTTCCCCAACGAACGCCTCAAGGAGCAGGCCATCGCCAGTGGCGACTACATTCCACAGAACGCCCTGCCCGTGGGCGTCGAACACTACGGCAATCGCCTCTTCGTCACGGTGCCTCGCTGGCGTGATGGTGAGTACCAAACTGCTGTCCACATTTGGGCATCATTAGCAGCCGACGCAAACAATTTGCAATTGCCAATTGGCCAATTGCTCGTTAGCACATTGGCCATTTAGTCAACTGCTCCTGCGCCTCAATTAAGATGTGCAAAGATCTCGCAACCAAATTAACTACGGCCAGGTGCGTGCCACAGTGCGCACACCTCCTTGGTTTGGGCAACTTGTCCATGGTGCACTATGGTGCACAGCCTAAGCAAGTTTGCTGCAATAGTCTCTGTCTTATGAGTTCTTACAATGTTGCATAGCGTAGGAATTCCAAGACATTTTCCGGTTATAAGGCCAACATAATCTGAACAAGTTTTCCCTGCGTGCAGATGCGAACGTGGAGCCAGTGGAGCGACATTGACTTCATTTGCATTTAAAGTAAAGTATTTATAGCACTTTATAGTGTCATAATAGATGGTTGTCATAATAGTGATGATCATTGATATTTATGGTGTTTATAAAGGAACTCGACTTCAAGCAAAGTGGGCAGAAAGTTTATAGGTATTTCCGCCTGAACACTTTTAGATACTGTATAATATTTCTCATATAATAGAATTTATTTAATTACATGCATAATATAAATATAGATTTTCAGAATATATTTTATCATTAGAAACACTCAATTAAAGGAGCTCCATCTCATTACATCTAGGATTCCTCAGTCTTATCCAGTCATATCAATTTTCCGTTAATACTTTACTCTCAACTCTTTATTTTAATTATTTTATTATTCTGAACTCTTCTGTAGTTCAAAGAGAATCCCATTCAAGCTAATTCCAAATTCGTAAAGTGCATTAAAATGAGAAACAAAAACCGATTAAGTGTGAATCGTTAAAATCGGCAAAACGAATACGAGTAAACGCGGCATTGAGTGGTTCCTCAAATATTTTCTCATCAGATATGGCTAATGAATACAGCAAATACACTATTGAAATATGTATACATATGTATACACATATCATATATCTGGCAATTATGAAGGCTTCAGGGGGGCCTTGACTAACGTTTTACCGTTACAAATGCAGAACAAACAGCAATAAAAATCGAATTAAATAAACAAAATAAATAATCAACTCGATGTGCAGTTAGAGAGAGCTGCATTTACAACTGAGTGTGCGAGTGTGCATGTATGTATGTGTATGCTTGTGTGTGTGTGTGCGCAGCCAGTGTAAACACATCGTGCATTACGCGAAAAATCGCAATTAAAAGTCGTGTAGAGCAACTGGATCAGTGATATATGTTACCACATTAGTTTCCGGTTCACAAGCCGAGACTTTTCTATGGCATTCCCAACTTCATTTGCGGCACAAATCTCCCGAATTACTTTCAGGGCTTCAGTAGTTACAGCCTTGAGCTGTTTGCAAGAATGGCAACAAAAGTGATCAATTGGAATGCCAATCCATCAGCAGAGCCCCTACAGAAGGTCGTCAGCAAGCAATAAGTAGAGCCAAAAGTTTAAAAGCCACAAACCCACAAACCTCAGTCCGACTTGGAGGGGGGAAGGGAGCACGCTTCAATGGAGGCGAAAGTGCGAGCCCAAGCGAGACGCGGAGACACAGAGACACGGATCAAAGCAAATCAATTAGCTAATCAAACATAAAGTCTCATTATTTTAACGGTTGACAGTCGTCAGTCAGAAAACTGAATCAATTAAGCCGCCTTCCAAGGCGTGTTTTACTGTGACAGGCAGCGGGCAGAGGGTGGGGGGGAGGCGATAAAGAATGGCCAATTCTCACATAATAATGTGGGATATATGATAATCATAACGAGACTGAAACTGCGTCTGAAGCCGAAACAGAATCAAAGTCAGGTCCACAAATTGCCCCTGTCATGTCATTTGCAATTGCAATGAGCAATGAGCATGCCTTGCAGTCCGATCCCCCGATCTACCCCGAGATCCCTCCCCAGCTGTAGCCTGGGGCGCCACGCCTGAGCTTGAGTCGAAGCCATTGAATTACAAATTGATAGCAAGCGCAGATCTGTGGGCTCACTCACGCACACACACATTCACATTTGTGCGAATGTGAATGTGAATACGAATGTGAATGTGACTGTGAATGCTTATGATATGTTATTGGATTTGACAAACAGGTAACTCGCCAAATGAGCCAGGCTAAGTGCCTGGCTAATGGAAAATTCATTGCCCGTTTGCCTGCCTGTAACAATTTGTGAACGAGCTAACGCGATGCTCAGCGCAGGATGCCCGCTGCCACGGCAACTGGTTCCCATCGGAACGAACTGACAGGCTCTACCCCTCCTCCTCCTCTTCCCTGCACCCCTTCACACACAGCTGTTGCATTAGATGACACTTGCCACAAAATTACGCCCGATCAGCGTCGCCTTCGGCGTGCAGCAGGAAATTTCAATATTGCCCCGCCACCCCACGGACAGCTTGACAAATCATCCGCATCCCAATTGAGCATACTTAGAGTCGCGATGGTGTAAATTCACCAGCCATAAGGCATAATCAATGCTTCAACTGGAGTAAGATATTCGAGCCATGGGGCGTGCAATTTGAATGACACTTTGTGGTAAATCTGTTTCGCTTTCGGGATATCGTTTTGATCTCGTATCATCATGAAATTCGGTATGCAACAGCTCTGCAACTAATACGCAAACTGTGAAGAGTTCAAACTGACCGAAAGTTTTCACCAAGCGATTATAACAACAGGAAATCGATATGCGGGCTGAGCGTTGTATGAAATTTGACATGCAGTATATGAAGTATGGCGTACAACTCCCCACACTATCATTGATCTATGGAAATTCGTTGGGTTTAGTGAAATTTGGCGACGGAACTCGAGTTAAGTCGGATTTGGTCGGCAATGAAGTGACATTAAGTCCTGATAAACATAGCTATAATGTTAGCTGTCAGCTCAGTGGAAACATGATATGGCAGCAGAGACTCCTGCTGCTGCTTGCTGTTACAGAAGTGTCGAAGCCGTGAATAAACTGGAAAGATCTATAGGGAAGGGGATTGCATGCACTCAGTTAGAAGACTTAAAAGACTGGCTTAGCCAGTGAGGCTGTGTTACACATGAGTTGAGATGTCTTATTGG
Organism: Zaprionus indianus; assembly: GCA_018904595.1. Classification (NCBI taxonomy): domain Eukaryota; kingdom Metazoa; phylum Arthropoda; class Insecta; order Diptera; family Drosophilidae; genus Zaprionus; species Zaprionus indianus. The sequence goes on from JAEIHA010000344.1 coordinate 4,111,207, forward strand.
TAACCACGTAGACGGTAGCTAACGGTAAAATACCCATATCCAGATGTATATAAAGATAGACAGAAAGAGAGAGAGGGGCAGCTGGAGGTAAACGAAAGTGAAGCTTGGGCTGAGGCAGGCAACGAAAATGCAAGTCGGAAATTGCAATTCAATTGGCTTGGAGTTGAGAGGAAAGTCAGCAGCGGAGGTGACGGCGGGGCAGGCAGCGCAGCACTTACAAAATTGGCCAAGACAAGTGCAACTATGTCGCACGCCCGCAACTGGTTGGCGCCGCATCAACTGGAGCGGAAACGCTGACGTTGACGTCGACGATGACGATCATGATGATGATATGACAGCCTAGTCGAGTTGCTTCAACGCTGGCTAATGACATCGGAAATTGCTTGCAACGAGCAAAAAGCAGCAAGGGGGAGAGAGGGATTGGGGAAGGGGGGCACTTGCAACATGATTAATTGTTAACCGTTTCACTTTTCACAGGAATTCCCGCTACGTTGACCTACATCAACATGGATCACAGCCTGACAGGATCTCCAGAGCTGATACCGTTTCCCGATTGGCGCAGCAACACGGCCGGAGATTGCGCCAACAGCATCACCACAGCATATCGCATCAAGGTTGACGAGTGCGGTCGTCTATGGGTACTGGACACTGGCACCGTCGGCATTGGCAACACTACAACCAATCCCTGTCCCTATGCCGTCAACGTCTTCGACCTGGCCACCAACACCCGAGTGCGTCGCTATGAGCTGAAGCCCGAGGATACCAACCCGAATACGTTCATTGCCAACATCGCTGTGGACATTGGCAAGACATGCGACGATGCTTTCGCGTATTTCTCTGACGAACTGGGCTACGGACTCATCGCCTACTCGTGGGAGCAGAACAAGTCGTGGCGCTTCTCTGCGCACTCCTTCTTCTTCCCCGATCCTCTGCGCGGAGACTACAACATCGCCGGCCTGAACTTCCAGTGGGGCGAGGAGGGCATTTTCGGCATTGCCCTGTCGCCAATACGCAGCGATGGTTATCGTATCCTCTACTTCAGTCCCCTGGCCAGTCATCGTCAGTTCGCAGTGTCGACACGCATCCTTCGGGATGAGTCACGCACCGAAGACTCCTACCACGAGTTCATTGCCCTCGATGAGCGCGGAGCGAATGCCCACACCACGGCGCGCGTCATGAGTGACGATGGCATTGAGCTCTTCAATCTGATTGATCAGAATGCTGTTGGTTGTTGGCACTCGTCGATGCCGTATACGCCACAGTTCCACGATGTCGTTGATCGTGATGATGTCGGCCTGGTGTTCCCCGCTGACGTGAAGATCGATGAGAACAAGAATGTTTGGGTGCTCTCCGATCGTATGCCTGTCTTTTTGCTCTCCGATCTTGACTATAACGATGTCAATTTCCGTATCTACACGGCCTCGTTGGGTGCCCTTATCGAGAATACTGTCTGCGATTTGAGAAACAATGCTTACGGTCCATCGAACTCTGTCGCCCTGCCCAAGCAGCAACCTGCACCAGCACCGCCAGTCTACAAGCCCTATCGCCCCACAGTGCCACAGAAGCCACAGTTGTCTACAGGCTGGGCGCCATCGCCACCCACTCGCAGCTACTTGCCCGCTTCGCCTAGCCAGGGCGTATCCAGCGTGAGTGTGTCCACCACATCGAATGGCCTCGATGTGCCCAAGGCGTTTGTTTTCAACCAGCACAACGGACTCAACTACGAGACGAGTGGCCCGCATCTCTTCCCCTCGCACCAGCCCTCCCACCAACGTGAGGCCCTCAAGAGCTACATGACTGCTCGCCAATCGGGCTGGTGGCATCATCATCATCAGGGTTAGGAGCTAAACCAGAACGGGAGGCGGCGTTGAGAAGATTTCCTCTTAAGCACTCATGCACATCGACTCTCATACACACACAGACAAACACACTATATAAATAAAGTTATGTATTTTTTTTTTTTGGTTTCTCATTCGATGTACACAATGTTTTTTCTCCTTGTAAGTTTTCCTATTCTCCTTTCCGATTTAGCAAAGTAAGTGAAATAAACGTGTTTTTTATTTGAACCAAATATTCTTATTGGCTGAGGAATATTGGGATGGGTTTCTCTATTGGAAACAGAGATGCAACGAGTAATTTATTTTCGGATATACTAGACACCTTGTTAGGGGATTTCGACTTCGATTCTAACTTTAGTGGTTTAGGCATAAGCTAGGTGCGATTTTATTTCGATAGCAACGAGCTCGAATCTGCTGAGTTCAAAATTGTACTCATTCGATTCGGTTTCGATTGGGCTTTGAGTGCAAAAAGAAAAGTTAAAGGTAAAAAAAAAATGCACACGTGCAAAACAAGAAAGAAGAATTTGGCATGAATTCAACAGTAATTTAGGAGAAATATTTCGGAGTGAGTGGCAAATATATTAACCAAAATTATATATATGTATATTAAAATCTATGTTATTTACATAATATATTTTTAAGTACTAGGAAACCCTATGAGTTTAACATGACTAACGTCAAATGGGCACAAAATATGCAAGTCATTTGTCACTTGTACATATCGAATAACATTCTTTTAACAGACAGTTGACTTGATGTCAGTTTCTTCCGCCCGAAAATCGTTCATTTCCTGTTTAGATGCGGTCGACTGCAGTTCAAGAAAAGAAAGCTTCTGCCTGAAACAGATTTTTTTAAAAATTTTACTCAGCTCAAAAGCACTTTTCTATTTAAAAAAAAAGGCAGACTTGGTAAGTCAGGAAAATATTCTGGCCATGTGGCGACAAATTGCTGAAGAGAGGAAGCACACTTCCGAAAAATGGAAGAAGGTCAACGATGATTACGTACGATGCGTGATGTCCCCGGCAGGGCCCTTTGTAGTTGTGCAAAGTGTAAGTGAAATTAATTTAAATTGAATTTAAATGAATTTAAATTTAATTTAATAATGCCCCTCAAATTAAGGGGCAGATGATTCCAAAATCCACTACTGCCGAAGCATCGAAAGATCCCAAGCTTTCTATAGCTCCCTCTGCTCTAGACAACAGCGAAAATGAAGTGAAGACAATTGACTTGAGTGAGGAAGAGGGTCCATCGGAGCCAGAGAAGGGAAATGAAGGAAAGTCGGCACCCTACGGCAAGGGTCACCCCTCTCAGTCAGAAGATACTGAAGAGAATACTAATGCCGTGGTTAAGGTAGAGAATGAGAATCCTTCAGAGGATTTTTTAATCTTCAGTGAGATATCATCGTTGGTTGATTTGTTTAAAGAGGAAAATGGGACTGAATATGACCAGGGAGATGAGAAGCAGCAGGTTCGAACCGAATTATATTAATATTTCTGAATATTACTACACATTACTCCTAATCCTAAATCTAATATTACATCTTTCTGTGGTATTCAGGGCGCTATGAGGGGAACTGAAGAAGAAGAAAAGAATGAGTCTGGGCAGGCTGAAGACGTCGCCGCTTTGTCGGAGAACAATGGTGCTCACGGGGAGACTTCAGGAGAATTGTTTTCAGAGGAACAGCTCTGTGAAATCTTCGATAACTTGACCAAAATATTGACTGGGGAGGATACGCAAACAATTGGGTCGTTCGAACGTAAACCAACCAACATGATGAAGTCCAAGAAACCACGGAAGAAGAATAAGAAGCGTCATCACTAAGCTATACATAGCATATAAAATCAAAAGATCATTTTGTACATCAAATTCATCCGGAACAAACAAATTGATCATAATATATTTTTAAATTACATATCTACTGTATTTTCAACAAGGAGATTATTATTAACATATAACGTAGACCTGCTTCATCCCGCCAGTATTGAAAACCCAGCATTTTTCTTAGTTATTTATTTATTATCATAATTCCATTATGCAGAGTTGACTGCGTGGGAAAATCCACAGACTCTTTCGACGGTCGTCGTAATGATATGGTTGTTGTATTTGCAAATAAATGAACCAGTGAATAGAATAACATTGGATCGTGTCAAGGAGCTGCACTTGAATGCAAACAGGGCAAGCAGTTCACTGCTTACTTTTTAGTATTGCTTTTGTTTCAATTGCATACTTTCGTGGATATAGCTTGTGGCAGTGATTTAAATTATCGTTGCATACTTTTCAGCGACACCTCAAAAAGGTGATATATATTCAATTCACGGACTTTTCTCGACATTGGTCAGCGGGGCAGGGAAATTCAAAAGTTTGTATAATTAAACATTCCACTGTAAACGTAAATCCACTGCGCGCAAAAGTATGAAATAGACTACTTTATGAATTTGAAAAAATTGCGTGGCATCACAGAGTTCTGTTTCCCAAGACACGATCCCATTTGTGTCCCGGATGAGAAAAAACAAAGAGGACTCATGTCAACTGCACTGCCGCCAACTGCTTGCTAAATTTGGGGAAAAATCATTCTGGCTTTTATTTAGATTTGATTCTGATTGTTTATGTTTTCCTCTTTTTCTTTCCGTTAAAAAGAAACTGTTTTCCTAGTTAAAAAGTTGCCTGCACTCTATTTTTAGATCTGTCTAGCAGTCGCTCTGCCTGTCTGTCTCTCTCTCAAAAGGAAATTAACAAAATGTGAAGAGTGTTGTGAATGCATGCTTATTCACATGTTATTCACATGAATATTGATTCACAATTCACAAATGCAGCGAGAGACAGTCGAAAAAAAGGAAACCCGTTCGACTGGTCCCGACAGCGATCGGTCATTTGCATGCACACGCCCGCTGAGGTGTAAACTGCAAGAGAGTGAGCGAGAGAGAAGTAGTGAGGGGGGTGGGGGTTGTGAGAGCGCTGCTGGGATGCTGTGTGAAATGATGGCTGTGCCAAAATTCACACATAATTACAAGGCAACCCGAGATGGGGCTGAGGCCGATGCTGGAAGCGATCTACCCGCCTCCCTACTGCCAAGCTCCCTGCACCCCCTCCCCCGTCCACCCTTCCTGCCTGCACCAGCAGTTTATGCGTATGATTTATGCCAGTGCACGGGCGGGCGGGCGTACGCAGCCCGTTGTGGGCGTGGCATGGCGTCCTGTGACTTTCGCAAAAGGCGCTCGCGCAAAAACAAACAAGGCGAAAGCCGCAAGCCGCGCTCGTCGATCTGCCGGCATTTATTTACTTTTTGATTACAAACAGAGATGAGACGCGGCTGCCCCTCGCTTCCCTCCCCCGTCCCACAACTTCTTCTCTTTTGAGATGCTGCTGCTGTTGCTGCTACTGCCCCTTGATCCACATTCCACTGGACTGGCTGCTGTGCGAAACACTTAACGCCAAAAGTGAGCAAAACAACACTTGCTCTATTAACGCGTCTGCTGGCTGCCAACTTGCCGGTTCACAGTTCCCCCTCGCTGCCTCGCTGCCTCCCCACTCCCTCCCTACTCCCCGCATGTCTGGAAATTTATTGAAAAACATTAAGAAGCCCGCGCCGAGAGTTAACGAGAAACGTACTCGGACAGACGAGGCGCGGTGAGGGAGCGTCGTCGAGCTACGTGTGGCTAATTTGCGGTTTGCCGTCTCTCATGATTTACATAGGTCGAGGATCCGAGGACCCGCGAGAGCAGCGACGCGAGGATCAGCCGCCAAAAACCAAAAAAAAAAAAAACGCGATAAAAAACCGCACATGCAAATTATAGAAATTTCCTTTTTTGGCTTAAGCAAATATTGACTTAGTTCCTCCTCTCTCTCTCTCTCTCTCTCTGTCTCTCCCTCCCTTGGCCTCTCTCGCTCTTCCGCTCGCTGCACTATTATTAGTGACGCATTTGAAATGCAATAAATCGCGAAGATTTTTCGGGCTAATTTACTGCTAGACAGCGTTAATAACAAGCTGCCATTTATGGCTTCCGCTCTTGATTGACAGAGCAGCCAAGGAGGGGAGTGGGGAGGATGGTGCAGGGTAAACATGCCTGACTGTACCTAGAGGAGCTGCCTAATTGAAGGCGCCAACAAACAGCAGGGCAGGCGTGGCAGACTTGCAGTTGATGCTGTGACCTGCTGTGCGCGGTGTGATTAACTTGCCCCGTGCGGCTTAACAAGCAGCGGCAAGTTTGCCGCTTAAGTCATTCAACAGTGTCGCTGCCGCTGCTGTTCGTTACTTAAGTCATTCCGCACACAGTTCGTTGCTTAAGTCTTTCGTTTTTCAATTAAAAGCGACGCGACTCGAACAATGCATTCAATTTTATGCATCTTTTAACTAAGTTGTAATTGATTTCCCTCGTCGAGAGCAGGCGTGAACTGCAGGCTGTCTCCCTGTCTCCCTCTCCCTCCCCTCCCCCATCTTCCCTCTCCGTGTCTTACAGCATTGCAAGCAAAAAGAAAGTACAACTTAATCGCTCAATTCGCACAAGACGACAAACAAAAGCCGCGTGTGCAAAAGAATTTTTGGACAGTTTTGCACAATTTAAATGCTCGCAGAGAACGAGATAGATAGAGGACGAAACAGTCAGAGAGAGAGTAAGAGCGAGAACTGCGAAATTATCTTGATTGACATTTTATGTCTTTTTAATGAAAGCGACTTCAAAGGACCAAACGAAATTTTTCGAATCGCTCAGCCCACTTTTTCTGCCCTTCCCCATCCCTCCCCTTCTCCCTGCGCAGCGTTGTTGGTGGCAAGCGCATAAAAACCCAAACGCTGATGTTGATAGCCAGCGACAGTGGATAGTGGGACAGACAATCGGTTAGGCCAGCGAGAACAAGTGTAGCGTGTAGCCACACAAAGACCCAAGTTCAGATACAATTGTATCTGTATCTCTTGCGTTTGCTGTTGCTCTTGCTGTTGCTGTTGCTGTTCCTGTTGCTGCTGCTGCTGCTATCGCCCCGTCCAGGTAGAACGCACTGACAACGACGACAACGTTGCAGCTGTGCAACTAATGTACTTGTAGCCAGAAGAGTCCACGATATAAACAACTATAGAGCGAATGAACTCGACTGCAACATACTCATTGTAAGTTGGGGATATGTATTATTTTATATTATTAAATTACATATTCATTTTGTATTAGATCTGTCCATCTAATTTGTTATATTTCGCAGGTAAGTAACACATGCCATATAAATAAGTGACGAATGTGATATGCATAAAATTCATCAGTTTCTCAACAATTTTGCATACTTCCTTTACTTTAACATACAGTACACTTCCTTTACAATTCCCATTCCTTCTTACCAAGATACAGAACTGCAACACCTACCTAACACATCCTACATAGTGCATACACCACACCGCAGCCACACTTGCAGGGTATTATAAATATGCTGGCAATCTAATCGCTTGCCAAATGCCCGTCCGCAACCTTCTCTTCCTCATTCATTCATGAGAGCGAGCGTGCAGCCTGGCTTAGGCAGCAGTGAGGTTCATTCATTGATAATGAAGGCAAGTGCAGCGCGGGCAACGCTGCGTGCGACAATCCGCAGCGACAGGGGCTGCGGCGATAAGGGCGTGGTCGGATATGGCCGCAACGGATGGGCCAAGGTGATTGTGCCGGATCTCGAGTAAGGGCCAAAAAGGGTTCTACGATATGTGCGATACGAGGCAAACACGCGTGAAGAGCGATGAGAGCGTCAAACGATTTTGTTATCGTTGTCAACGTTGAACCGTTGCACGTTGCACGCTGCACGGTTTAATTAAAAGGTTATTCTTGTACGGCCCGCCAGGCGACAGCGATAGCAGAGGCAGCAGCAGCAGCATTGATTGAGTTGTCTCTGTTTGGGCAGACTATCTTAAAGACTCTCTCTATCTGTCTCTTTACCTCACTCCCTTTTTCTCTCTCACTCTTTCACTATCCTTCTTTCCCTCTCTCACTGCCCTTCCTCGCTACGCATACGACCTTGGCACTGGGTCAACCACATTGAAAACTGAAAGTCAGCCACAGAAGAAAAAGCTCAGCTCAGCTCAGCTTCTGCCTCCAAGTCGACCACAAAAATGTGCCCCTGCCAGGTGAGAATTGACAAATTTCCATTTCGTCAATACAATCAATAAGGCAGCAAGTGCAGTAATTGCAACTGCAACTGCCACTGCAACAGCGAGTTGTACTTGCAGCTAAAACAAGTGCAGCGAGCTCTGATACAGCTCACACCTCGAAGCATGCCACGACAAGAGTTGCTGCTGTTACTGCTGTTGTTGTTGTTTCTGTTGTTATTGCCACCAAGGCCGTTACACAAAAACCGCTTTCAATTAAACTGGAGCACACTTTTGCCTGCGGTCGAACATCATCGATCGATCGATCGAGAGCGCCTTGTGCCTTGTGCCTTGTGCCGATCTTGCCTTGCGGCTGCGCCCAGAGTGAAAATGCATTTCCAATGGGGGCCGATGGCAACATTGGATCGCACGCCAAGGGCCAAGTAAGTTGCTCATCCCAAGCAGACGAACAAAACAAAAAAACAGGTAGTTATTCACTTTTACCAGATCGATCGGGCAGCAGCGATCGCTTGCCGATCCTCCGATTGCCACTGTCGCGTTTTAATATTGAAATTGAAACTCTTGATGGAAAGTTATGGCCCCAGACGATGGTCATGGCAACTGACCAGGCCTGGCTTCTGATCGCACTCTGTTGCTGTCCCTCTCTCCCTCTCTCTCTGTCTGTCTCTATCTCTGTCTCGCTTGCTGATGATGATGATGATGGTCGCAGATTATGGGGCGGCAATCTAGTCGCTTGATAACATACTTACCGACGACCTATTGAGGCGGCCAATTAGCTAAAAAAAAGCTTAAAAAGCTGAAGACTCCAAGAGCAGGAAGCATAAATGGAACGTGTAAACGGGCGCCAAGGAAATTGCAAAAAAAATGCAGGCAGGCAGAGAAAGCAAAGCAACTGAATCGATCAGTTTATTGCACAAAAAATGAAATTGTCAAGGTCGGAAAAACTGTCTTGAAGAGGAACTTTATGAAGAAACTCAATAAACTGTGGTAGTAATATGTTTCAGAGATTTTTTCAACTTTTTTCTATCTCTGAAGACATATGAATTGAAAGTAGAGTTCAGTTTAGAATTGCACTCAAATAAGACAGCAAGGTCATTTGTGGATCGTTATAGATCTCATCTCTCTGTCTCTTCTTAATTATTACAATGAAATAATTATTTCAACAATCACATTTAAAAATTCGTCAAATGAGTCAATTTACTTTTCAAAAGAAAACACCGAGGCAGTAAGCAAGTTCAATAAAACCTACAAAGTGATCGCAACTGCAAGATCTGCAGTACCACAAAGATCACAAACATGCACAAAATTAGCCAATTTCACCAGAAGATCAAGTCCAGCAATAGCTCGCCCTGCCCCGCCCTATCAACTGCCCAGCGTATGTTCTATAAAACTCTCTGAGAACTCTCTCGCCCAATTGCGCTGGCATCCAATAAAGGTCGCCAAGCCGCCGTCGGCAGCAATTGGGGCAGAGATTGCGCACGCCACACGCGCAGGCAGGTTGAGGCTGAAACTGAAGCTGGAGCGGCTACTGTGCAGGGCACAGGCTGCGCGTGTGTGTCGTGACCTGCTCCGCCTGCTTGCCTGGCCCGTAATGGATTTTCAGTTACGCGCAGATCGCGTGTGCCGCGATGCGTCCCAAATGCGCCCAAAGTGCAGGTTGCTGCCACAGTTCAGCTTCAGTTTCTGCTTCGGTTTGGGGTTCAGATGCGTTGCGTTGCGTGTCGCCCCATTGGCCGCGTTGCACTTGCAGCTTGTGGGCCACAATTTGTTAACAATTAGCGCGTCGCTTGGCCCAGTGCCAGTGCCACGGTGCCTGGCGTGGCATGCAAGCAGCACATGCAGCCAGTCTAAGCTGCACTTGCTGCAAGTTCCGTTGCTGTCGTTGTTGCTGTTGTATTGCTGTTGTCCTTTTAAGGGGCGCACATTAAGTGCCGCATTCCGTGGCGCAACGATGCCGGTGGTCCTCGGCTGCTGCTGCTGCTGCTGCCGCTGCTGCCCATGTTTGGGCCAGCTTCATATCAATCATGCCGTCCTTTCCATATGCTAATGATGGCAATTAATCAATGAGAATCAGTTAAGAGCAACGCTGAGCGCCAACGACGCTGACGACGACGTCGATGCTGACTGCTCTGCTTACTACGATGCTGACGTTGACGTTGACGCACGCGATCGGCTCATTGCCGGACATGCTGCAATTTCTGCAGCCTCGTCTCGCCACGCCACGCCCCGCTCCGCCTCGTCTTGCTTCGCCTCACCCTGCCCCCGTTGCTGTTGTTCTTGTTCTTGTTGTTGTTGCTGTTGCTGCTGCTTCTAACGATGTGCTAAGCTGCAAAAAGTAATTGCAACGCGCTGCACATTTAATTGCAGCCCTGGTCAGGTCAGAGGTCAGCGCGTTGCACAGCGTGTGGCAGCTCCTAACGAGCTGTTTGCCAATTGATCTTGCTCTAATTACGTCTAACCACCGATCCCGGGGCACAACCCACCAATCGTTCATTTGTACCTTGTTGCACGTGGCAGCAATAGCCATATACGCTATCTCTCTCTCTCTCTCTCTATTTCCCTTTCCCCCAGCCTTGCTGCAACTGAAACCAGTTGGCTGGACTAGGAGCGACTCTCGGCCCAGGCGCATGCAAATAACATAAGTTACTGTGTCAGCAACAGGTGAAATTGTCGCCGTGCGCCCCAAAGGCTGCCCCAGCTACAACTCCACCTCCCCCTGCCTCTTCCCCTCCACCTCCCCCATGCAACCTGTGCACAGTGGCCAGCCGAGCAGGCAGTCAATGTCAAAGTGTTGCCAGGCTGCCTGCCTTACAACAAAGTTAATTGCGCTGCACGCGCACGCCACAGGCCACAGTTGCCACAGTCGCCTCATCTCGCCCTGCCGTGCCTTGCCCCGCCTTGCCTCGCTGCAGCAAGTCGCGGGCCAAGACGCGTGTGTGCCATATCAAGTTTCCGTGTCAACTTGCTGCAACTTGCGCCGCACAGTGGCACCAACTGTGGCAAACAAACAAAAACCAGTTGCAACTCTTTGTGAGAAGCTGCCCCACTCGATTACACGCCTTAAGCTCATCGTGACACGAAATATCGTATAATGCACCTTGAGAAATCGTTTTGTTCTGCTCTGTCTCTCCACGCATATTCACGTGCACTTGTCCCACTGTGCAGCAACTGCCACCGTCGTGGTTGTCATTAGTCTGCTGCACTTGCCGTTGTAATTGTGACAGGAGCAACGAGCACGGATCGCCGACGGCTCGGCCAATGGCTGAGACAGGTGGAGGGGAGGCAGTCGTAGCACTCGGCAGGGGGCGGTCCACAGTGGGGAAGAGGGACGTGGACGTGGGGAAGGGGAGTCTCTGCAACATGATCGTGATGTGCCAGAAGCTGATTTTAGCGCGGCTACCGATAAGCGGCAACTGCTGAGACTGAGGCTGAGGCTAAGAGACTGCGCAACTGACAGACGCGTTGATTGGTTTTGTTGAAGAGGATGAAGACAGTGGCGCACAGTGGCCACGGCAAGGGGAGAGTGGGAAGGGAAGGGGCACAGGGCGCACTGAGACATGTAAATTGCAGCGAACTTTGCGTAAAAACTGGTACAATTTTCGTTTGGTAATTTTTGATCATCGTCTCAGTTGCAGTTCCTTTTGTTGTTGCTGTTGTTGCTGTTATTGATTGTATTTTGTTGATAGTCACAGCGCAGCCACGCCCCTACAACTGCCCGCTGCCCCTGCACGCATTTAACAACTTTTTGCATAATTGTCGAGGCAACAGGCTCAGCTCGTTCGTCGTTCCCTCGGCTCGTTCGCCATTCGTTTTTGGGGGCCATTCATAAATTGAGGCGAACAACTCATAAATACTATCGATATCGGGCCGTCCGCATATCGATAGCACAGCACAAGGTGTTGGCCATACAATCACACGACGCGCTGCAGTCGAAGCCGACGCTGGCAAGCTTCCTCGCTGCTGCTCGTTGATTTAATGCAATGCGAAAACAAATTGTTATGTTGGGGCCGCAACGTGGCCGCAATTAATCAAAGTTCTCGCATTACAATTAATCAAAAATCGCACTGGCCCTGGCCCTGAATGTGCCCGGACGTATTGTATATATAGAAGCCGATATACATATAAACAGATATATACAGACATGCTGCCGATCTTGGCTGGCCATAAATATCACTGCGAATGCGGCCAATAGAATCGCTGGCTTCGGCGGCGTCAAAATGCGCACCTTAGAAGTCCGAAACGGGCCGCGATGACAGGCGCACATAAATCAGTTCCTGGTGCGGCAATGGGGCAGAGACTGTGGCAGCGGCAGAGGTGCAACGCCTCGGAGTGGGTGTCGCGTGGTTCTGCGGACAATTCCAGTTTCCGATTCAGTTTCTTTCGGCTTTTGCCCTTTCATCTGGCCATCAGGCGGCAATTTGACGGCCATGAACAGTTGACAGTCGGGATGTCAACATTTGATCATCCACTGTCAGAGAAAGAGAGAGCGATACAAAGATAGAGGGGGAGAGAGAAAAGATTGGAAAGATTTGAAAGAGAAAGAGATAGAGAGGGCAGAGTAAGTAAAACAGTTATGGAAGGATCACTATGAATCAAAAGTAAACTTAAAGGAGCAATGCATATAGCGAGGATCATCATATTGAGGATCACTATAGAATAAGACTTCATTATAGGCATGATACAGAATTAAAATAAGGGTAGCTTGGCAATTGCAACACAGATCCTAATAGGTACTAGTAATATAGATACCATTAAAAGACACTATATTGCAACTGATTGATCAAGGATCATTGCAAGTGTTCATTATATCTCTCTGTGCATTATTTGCTTAAGATCACTATCGAAATGAAGAATTAATAGAACCTAGACTTTTTTTAAGTTGCAGATCAGTCATCACACTACTAGACAAGTGATCGCAGTACTTAGTACAGTTTTCGGTAGTTCGATCGCTAAATTCCAGGATATTTCTTGATATATGCGGCACGGCACTGTCAATTTTAATGCACACAAGTGTTTTAGTAAAATATATGTCCAGACAGACAGTGTGGTCAAACCGGAGTTGGAGTCCTGTGAACTGGACACTTAAGAGTATAGAGTGTAGATCGAAGACTGTAGACTGCAGACAGTAGACTGAAAATTGCACATGGGGAGCTTTACATTTAAGACTGAAAATGACACAGTCGAAATGTGATTAACATTCAACTTATGCAAAGTGCCACAGCAATAATGGCAACAACAACGAAGACAGTATAGAAAAGCAACAAGAAATATTGTTTATAATAATAACAACAAATACTACGTGCAAGCTTGACCTTGGCTTGGGGCGCGTCAAAAATCGTACGGCGAAGTGTCTGAAAAAAACAAAAAAGCCGGAGAGAAAAATAAACTGAAACTAAAAAACTGAATGATCGCTGTGCTTCGAGTTCCAGGAGCTGCTTGAAGAGAGAAAAAGAGAGAGCAAGAGGGAGAGAGAGAGAGCGAGAGGTGGAAGAAAAAAATGATGATGCGATGTCAAGTTATTGACAGGCCCGAGTCGATATTAATGACGACTTCATTCGCGGATATTTGCCGCTTCTTCGGCCACGACGACATCGGCATCGGCATCGCCTTTGCGATCCGACTTCGATTCGTTTTGTTGTTGTCCGTGTCTTACTAGCAATTACGATCGCGGATCAGCAGCAGCAGAAGCAGCAGTATTGAACTAGTTAGGCCTTAGTCCCCCTCTATCCCGTGGTCAACTCGATCGCAGCTCAATTATCCATCCAAAGCCGAGAGAATCCCCCTTCTGCCTGCCCCATCTCCTCTTCCGCGGCGGCAGTTGTCCGTTCCAGTCCCATATTTAAGCCAACATGTCAACATAATTTATATTAAATTTTTGTGTCAGATAATGATAGCGCCTGCGCTGCCGATCGCAAAATATATCTGCATGCTGTTGTTGCTCTTGTTGTTGTTCCCGAGCCTCGACTCTCAGATCAACAACAACAGACCGTGGAGACTGCGGCGGCATCCACAGTTGTTGAGTATGTTATGTGGCCCCCTGTGGAGGGATCCCACAGCTAACTGGCGCAGCCTGCTACTTTGCGAATATTGTGCACAGAACTAAAAGGAATTTTCCTTACTTTTATACTACATATTATATTATATAATAATATACTTGTTATTTTATTGTATCCATTTGCGTATTATCTAAATATTCTTTTGCAGATTCTGCATTTTATGTAAACCCTTGCAAGTAAGATATCATATTATTTGAGGGATTTGAAGCACGTATTGCGTATGAATTGGTTCAAACACCAATCATTTTGGCTTCTTACTACTTGACAAACCCATCAGCCATCTACTTGTTAGCGTATCTGTGCGTCGCCAAAAACCCTTATTACCATTTGTTGTTGCAGCCTGCGCTGCGGCATTAAGCGTGCCGAACCGTGCGATCTGCTTAACGTTCCATTGGAACGTGAAATGCTAAAAACTGCAAAAATAATTTACAATTTATAAGTACGAACGATGTGAGATGTGAGGGAACTGGGAAGTAGTATGAGATGAGAGGAAGATGAGACGGAGACGAGACGTGGAGAATTGGCAACGTTGCACAGCGAATTTCTATTGCATCAACATGAATTTTACGGCCGGATGAGGAATCTAACCTGACCCAGAGAGGACATCTGGCCAATAGATCGAGCTGCTTGACTGACTGACCGACTGACTGCGCAATGTCCTGCAATCTCCCGCTGCTGCTGAGGTGCTAAATGAGGCGCAGCGTGCAGTGTGCAGCATGTAGCATACACCATGCAGCACTACAGCAGGGTCAGCGGCAGCTCGAGACAACTTGCCGCCCGCCGTCCATGCCATGAATCGCTTTGACACGGCGGTTGTCATGGCGTGCAACCAGAGAGGAAACAAAACACACACAAAAGGTCACAGCTAACGAGGTGAGCCCAGGGGGGAGGAAGGTGACTGAGGAGTGCCCAAATTCAATTCAAATGGCCAAAAGGTCAAATCGCACCAACTGAGCCGCAGCCGGAGCAGGGGAACTGCGAACAGTGTCTCCCTAAATGCTTTCAAATGGCTTTCGAGTGTTCAAGGACAGCGCGACGGGTGCCAAAACGTTGCCAATAAAGGACATTAGGGCATTTAGGGAAGTGTTAATAGAAAAGTGCCTCCGGCTGGGTGAGGTGTTGACGAGACGGCAGCCGAGACCTTGAGCTGGGCACAGAGCACAGGCCTGCTGGAGAGACGCTGCTGTGATCCTAAGCCCTGATCTTGTGCTAAGCCGAGCATAGTCTAATTTATAGCTAGACTGCACTGGGGCTATTAATGCATTAAGCACTTGGCCAGGATGGGGTAGTCTGAGCTGGGGCAACGGGAGAGAGGGGGGACGGGCAGCTGGCAGCAGTCGCCACACGACCAAAGGCAAAAGCGGCAGCCAACCGGTTTGTAGCCGGCACGCGACAGAGAGCGAGAGAGTGAGAGCGAGAGAGAGAGAGAGGCAGACGAAGCTGTAGGGCATAATCACAGGGGCAGCTGCAGCTCGAATGCAGCTCAAAGAGAGCGAGAGAGTGAGTGAGTAAGAGAGTGAGTGAGTGCGTGAGTGATCTCTTGAGTGAGTGAGCGATCTTCTTTGAGTGAGCGCGTGATCTGCTCTCAGGTGAGTGATCCTTGAGTGATGCTGCCTGCGCTGCGCTGCTACCTCTGTTTGCACCTTTTGTCTGGGCTGCAGGGTAGGCAGGCAGGTAGGCAGGTGAGATGCGTACCTGGGACTGGGGCACCGGGGCTGGGTCGGGGCTATAAAAAGCGAGCACGGCGCAGGGAAGGGCATCAGAACAGCGACAGCGCTCGCAGGGCCAACTAGTCGAAGCAGAAGAAGAACCCAGCACCATCAGTCGAAATTCTCTCGCAGCAAATCTCGTAAATTTCTACACCAAGATGGCACTAGGCAATCAGCAACACAACCTCAACCAGCAGCACCCTCAGCTGAGTCTATACCAGCAGCACATGGCATCGCCCTATGGCAAGCCCAGCAGCTACTTGTCGGACTCCTCGCTGGAGGAGGATGATCAGCAGCAGCCGATGCTCATTGGCGGCGCCTCAGTGGTGCGTCGCAATGCTCGGGAACGCAATCGTGTCAAGCAGGTGAACAACGGCTTCAGCCAACTGCGCCAACACATTCCAGTGGCCATCATTGCCGACCTGAGCAATGGAAGACGCGGCATCGGACCCGGCGCCAACAAGAAGCTCAGCAAGGTCAGCACACTGCGCATGGCTGTCGAATATATACGACGCCTGCAGCGGCTCATCGATGACAACGATCAGAAGCAACAGCAGCAGCACCAGCAGCAACAGCAACAGTTGCACTCGCAGCAGCAGCCACAGCAGCCGACACATCAGCAGCAGCAACATTTCAATTACCAGCAACAGTTACAGCAGCAGCATCAACAATTCTATGCACTGCAACAGCAACTGCAGCTCATCTCACCCAGCGGCAGCTGCAGCAGCACCACCAGCAGCACCTCCTCCTCCTCCGCCTCGCCTCCCTGCTCCGCAAACTATTACGCACCGCCACCAGCACAGCTCAAAGTGGAGGCAAACGAATCGCATTACGAAGATTACCGCAACAACTCGTGCAGCTCAGGGGCTGAGGAGGATGACATACTCGACTATATCTCGCTGTGGCAGGACGATCTCTGAGTCTGTTGTCCAACACTGGAGTGCAGCACCAAGTCAACTAGTCACAAGCCACATGCCACCACCAACACCACCGACAAAGTATTACCTCGCAACCTCAAAGTATTTAACGTATTATTTTTATCCCACTATTTTTTTGCCACGCCCCTTGTACAAATTAGTTTTAAGTTGCGCTGTTTGTGCCTGTCTTTTTTTATATAGTCAATAAGAACTAGTTCTAGCATGGAAGACAATTAATCTTAAGTTCTAGTCTTAAGTTCTTTTTTTTAACACGAACAAACATGGAGGACACTAAACTGATAGTATTAAGTGAATATTAAAAAAAAATCAAGAAAACAAAAACAATTTATAAAGTTATTAATGGTTTGGGAAATAGAAGGGGGAATATCGAGTAGTATTTACTATTGAATAGTTCATACTTTCGACTACACCAGCGAACAGTTATTACTATCGAATGGTTAGAGCCATCGAATAGTTTATACAGTATCAATAGTAAGTTGATTATATAAATAGTTAATTCTAGAAGAGTATATACAATTTAATTGTTGTTAATACTATCGAGTAGTTTTTGATAATAGCGAAAAGTTGATGCTGTCGAACAGTTGATAGTACTGAGTAGTCGGTGCCATCGAATAGTAAATATTATCGCATAATTGAAACTATATGTTAATTCTAGCGAAGAATATTCCAGAAAAAAGGAATATTCCCGTTCCATTTCGCTAAGAACTGTTTTTTAAAATATAAGGAAAATAAATGAAAATTCAGATCGTTTCTTTAAACTCAAATATCGACAGTCGGCCCATTCTTTCTCTCTCAAATCTGCCGCTCATCTTCATCAGTCAATTGTTCCGTAAGTACCGTTACATTCTTCTACTTTTTGGGACAGTAAATTATGCAAACGATTTGAAGAAGAGTTCAACGTAAGATCAAAACATAAACTTAAATCGAAGGCTGTAGCTGAAGCTTAAATTACTTGTCGCATTTTTGCATATGGAAGAATCGAGCGTAAGTTAATCAATCGAGCAAGTCTGCAGCCTCATCGAGAATGCCGCCAATTCCACAGCGATGTCGATCGATCGATTGTACGTACCTCATGCATATGCCCCACTTGGTTCTCTTGCCAGTGAACTAATTTTGAGATATGTGCGAAATGCATGCAGGAAAAGCAGAAATTATATGTCCATATGTCTGTGGGGAGTCTGAGAGGAGAGTTATACGAATAGCAGATACTCTGGATTGCAGTTATAGTTAATAGAGATATACAATCTCATATGATACAAAAGGGATATGCCAAATAGCAGCAATCCACTTCTGTTCCGAGTTCATTTCAGTTTAGTTGGTTAGATCTTAAGAGGTCTCAAAGGCCCTGCAGGAAAGTGTATGCCAAGCGAAACTGAACCCCAAGTTGGCAATTTACAGATCGCCCCCGACAAAAAGAAGAAAAAAGACAAAGCGTCTGGCAGTGAATTGTTGGGGAACTGGGATTGGTACTGGACACTGCAGTGGGTACTGGGAGTGAGGAGACTGGTCATTGGGTATGGAACGGAAGCCGCCGCTTCTGCAATGTGATTCGCGATGGTTTGCTGAGATAAGCAGCGCAACGAATAACCGAACACAGTCTGACTGGACAGTGGGACAGCCAGAGCAGGCAGCCAGGCAGGCAGGCAGGCAGGGGACAGTGGGAGAACGACGGAGAACGACAACAATTGCAGCCATGTCCTGTTTCACGTTCTAGCAGCAAAAAGACTGAAGACTTGAGAGCCAGAGACTCCCACGCGTATTTCCGGTTGCAGTCTGTCTCTCTTTCTCTGTCTTACTGTCTCCCTCACTCTCAGTGCGGCTCATTAATAGATAAATGAATTGGAATACGCATTTCCGTCAATGGGGGCCGCCTTACGCATTGGGGCCGACGTTTTGTTTTAAAGTCAATTTCGTTGATGTTGCTGTTGTTCTTATTTTTGTTGCTGCTGTTATTGTTGGGGCTTATCCCGGCCTGGCCAAGACAATTCGCAACGCAGCCAGCAGCGAAAATCGAACGGTTTCGCAGTGCAGTCCCCAGTCTACAGTCCAGTTCAGTTCAGTTCAGTTTTGGGGCCGCATCTTCATGCTGCATTTATCGAATTATTATTTCCGGTTTCGCGTGCATAATGTATGCAGAGAGAGAGGAGAGAGGGGAAAGACAGCTCAACAACATCATCAACAAAGAAGGTCGGTGGGAGGAGGGGAGGGTACCTGCACCAGTGGCGGTCCCATCGGGCGACATACGACAAAACTCAACGACAGCAAACGGTGCAAAATCGAACGCTTTTTGTGTGAAGTTAATAATACGTTTGACATGGCCCCCAAATGCTCGCGGAGAGAAAGAGAGAGAGGGAGACAGATCGCAAAGAATAAATACAGAATAATGCACGATATTTACACATATATCGTGTGTATGTTATATATATGCAGAATGGCACAGCCCGAGGTCTGCATGCCCCGAGGCGGCTCTGCTCTGCTCTGCTTGGGGCACCTCTTTACATGCATTTTGCGGGCTGGGGCCGAATAAATTTATGATTTATTAAGGATGCTCTGATTACAACACGCTGCATGTGCTACGTACAACCCGATCTCTGGCCTGCTTCGATTCCACTGCTGCCCTGACTGATGTCTCGTAAATAACACTGGCAACAACAACAACAGCAACAAGGAGGAGATCGCAGCAAGTGAGTTATTTGTTTAACATGAAGAGCGAACACGTTTTTGACTCACAAATGTTGACAAAGAATAATGTAATTTATGTTGCAACAACTTGTTGCACATTTTTCTGCTGTCAACGCCAAGACAAAGAAGGCAATAGAGCGCACAGAGAGAGATAGAGATATCGCATTCCCTTCTCTAACCACATTGCGCAATTATGTGTTGCACATCCCACGAAAAATTGGGTGTGACAAGGAACTGAAGATCGCGGCAAGATCTGGAGAATATTTGTCAAAGTTCGTGCGAAAGACAAGTGCAAAAGAGCTGAATAAAGAGAGAACAAGTGCACAATGCAATACCCTGCACAGAAAAAATAATTCCACTTGTCGCTGCGATCGTAAATTAAGTGCTTAGCCCTCTTCTACTTCTCCGCTCTTCCCCTTCAGTATCACTATCTTTTGTTACAGTTTCTCGTTCCTTGTTCCGTGCAGAACAATTAAAACGCCCACAAGTAGATGAAAAGGAGCGTGAGAGGGTAGAGGGGAAAAGGACAATTGCGTGTTGCGATTGCGTGCAGTGCCCAATCGGAGACTGATCATGCGGGGCAGCGAGAGGAAGGGGACTGCAGATCGACGGTTTTTGAAGTTTTCATTAGTTAAGCTGATTTGAGCGAGGACCAAAAAGGTTCCACACAGCTGAAAATATATAATAATAAGATCATTTGGGGAATTTCGAAATGTGAATGAGAGGCGAGAGGAGCGTCGCAAGAGTAAAGAGGGCAATTAAATTATATATACGGCATAATGTAAGACTATATAATACAATAATAATGCTCATAAGTAATTGGATTGCTTCACTGTGACAATTGAGCAAGAAATTGGGTTGAGGATCAGTTGCAGAAGAATGAGATAAGTGGATAAAGATTTTCAAGATATTATTGCAATAAGTAGACACTATTTTATAGATTAACTTATGATCTTCTAGAATTGTACTTTAGAGAACTTATTAATGGTTTACTTGAAGATCTTTTTCTTCTTATAATATCACCCTTAGAGCAATATTCGATAGTTTACTTGAAGATCTTCTTAAAAGAGAAACATCTTGCTTGTATTCTCCATAATCCTTGGCAGATTCTTTCGTGTCTCCATCTCTTCTTCGTTCCCCCTACCTTACCAGCTGAATTTGACAAAGTCTCTCGACTTAATTGCCAACAAAAACGATACAAATGTCTCAATTAGCTCGGGGCACTTTCTCCTCGACAAATGGGGCCAGCGAAATTATTTAAATTAATTACGCAAAGTGAGCGCAGCGCATTCATCAAAAGACTTGGCTAAACTCTTCATTCTTTTTCATTTCTTCCCTTCTTCCCTTTGTTAATTCTCTTCTTATTTTCTTTTAATTGTCGACTTTTTTGTGCGAATCAAGATGAGCAGAATTTAATTGCCAGCAGAGCAAAAAAAAAAAAGAAATACTCAAGACAACGAAGGGAAACTGTATGTAGTCTCAGGTTTACAACATACAGAGTGAACTACACTCATATTGTACTTCGATTGCCATATTCATATATTAAGATTGCAAATTTACTTTTCTTAGTTAAAACAAAATACCTTAACTATTGTAGGCTTTCTCTTCATCAGCTCAGACTCAATGCAAACCATAAAGAAACAATTCTTGCATCCAGTTGAAACATTTTTAGTTTTTATACTTTTATAATGCGATTTACAATATTTAATTGCTGCCGCTTTCTGAGTGCAGCAATGGCCCACGGCACTGTCGGAATTTATCCAAAAGAATGAGGAAGATTGTCCCAAAGCAGACGAAGAACAGAAGCAGCCTAGAGGAGAACTACTACGATGCGACGTTTGTCGGTCGTTCAATCTGGGATTCTCCCGTATTCCCGCATTATTCGTAGATATTGCAATATTGCATATGAAATGTGGAACTGCAATCGCTGCGTGACTGTCCCAATTAGTCGCTATGTTAATGTTGTTGTTTCAGCTACTTGTTGTTGTTTTTGCTGCTGCTGCTGTTGCTGTTACTGGCTGAGTCTCGTAATTCACTTTTGATTTCATATGCATTTCATCAAATTGCCGCTGCGCACGCGCACGCCAAAAACATCGCCTGCAGTCGCTGGACAGACTCAGACCTTGGTTTGATTTGAAAATTACTCGAGAGAGAAAAACAAGTAAGAAATAACTTAAACTGGCAGGGAGTATCAAGCAGGTAACTACCCTGTGAAGAAATAATACATATTTATAAATTAACTTGTAAATTAAATTAAATAATTGTAAAGTTATTCTTCACACCTTTTATCTGTATTTCTTCGGTTTTAACTACAAACATTATGAAACTTTTAGCACTTGTAGAAATTATATATTTAACACACAATAATAATGTTTCAATTGCTGCAAAGCTCTTTTATCATAAAGTTCATATGTATAATATGTGTATTGGCAATATCTTTTACCAAACATCGAATTTCGATCAGTTTCTCCCTCAGTTTCTTTCTTTAAGCAGACAGTCTAATTGCCATATAAACTAACTAGAACGACCCCCATTCACATCCTCTCACACATTTACAGGGTATTTATCAACACTGATAGCCCGACAACTATGCAAGTGGGAAACTGGTTGCCCGGCACGCTGCCAGAGCTGTTGCCATTGCTGGCAATTTAATTTAGTCCACAATCCGCAATCCGCATCTGAATCCAAAACCGAACCCGAAACTGTATCCCAGCGTTGTCTTCTCCAGTTATCCAAAGCATGCCCCTCTTCTGCTCCCTTCCACCTGCCTCCCTCCTGCCCATTCTCCTCGTCGTCTGCTGCTCTACACCTATTCCCATTAAGCTTTTGCCATTCTCCACAACGATGTCGACTGCGTCTCCGGTTGTCATTGCCGCGCGTCATGCGGTTCACTTCAAATGGACGACGACGTGCGCGAGCGCGCGCGCTCTGCGACTGCCAGAAAACCAGAAGAGAAAAATAAAAAACAAACCGAAAAAATTGCAATCTTTTTGAAATTTATGATGAAAAAATGAACACTGTCGCTTTTTTGAACATTTTAATTATACGGCCCGAGAGTCTTCGCCGAGAGAGTCGCCGTGCATTTTTTCGGCACCGGCGCCTCCCGCTCGAACCGGTAGCCAGACAGAGCAGAGACCGGAGACTACAGACCGAATTCAAGCCAAGATTTTTCGCCAATTTTGACTGCATTTTATTTTTGGCCTTTTTATATATTTTTTATTTTTGGGGAATTTGTCGAGTAATTAATAAATTCGCAACGCTGCCACAGGATATTTGCATAAGAAATTATGGCAATGAAATGTTATGATCGCAGGCGAATGACAGACGACGACGACGACGATGCTGTGCTGCTGTAACTGGAACTGCAACTGAAACTGGAAGTGGATGTGGAAGTGGAAGTGCTGGAACGACTGTTGCTCCATGCAACAAGGTCACGGCGGCTTTTCGGCGACTTTGAAGCGAACGAGCGCTTCCGTTGAAGAGTCCAACAACAACAAGGCAGCGCAACATTGTATTGCATAAGCAGAGATCCAGATCCCTCGGCAGAACTAGATCCTGTCTTCCAGCTGTGGCCAGTGTGACATTTATGCATATAATTTTCCTACTGTTCCCAAGACAATTGCGAATAAATGAACCATGGGCCAAAACATCTCGGGTTTGCAGCTAACACGCAGCGTGTGGCGAATGTCCGAGAAACCGAGTGCACAAATACACCAACACACACGCACACATACACCTACACACACACACACACACTGTGTCGCGCAACTATCCTTTCTGTAGGCAGCGTGCCGCGCCCTGCACGTGGCTGAGTTTTCCTCTTGTTCCTTGTGAAAAGCTAAGCAGACAATGGATGCGCCCGATGAGTCCGAGTCGGAGTTCGAGCCGGGCCTAAACTGGAATCGAAACCTTTGTGCACACACGACAATTGACAATGATAATGAAAAGTAGTCGGCGCAAATTGCATAAGGCTCACTGTTTCTCCATTCTTTGCATTCTCTTTGACATCGGCAAATTGCAAGGCGTTTGCAGGGCGTTTCGTAAGCCTCTTCAGAGGTTGCGCCCAAAATGTGTTTCTAATTGAGTGTCCGGCATAGTAGGCTCACTCTCTTTCTCTCTCTCTGTCTGTCCACGCGGCAGGAGCAGAAGCCGCAACCTTGTCAGCAGCAATAGTAGAGCTCCTAAGAAACCTTTCAACTTTGGCGCGCATCTTCTGCTGAAGTCAGTGGGCAGCCCGCAATACAAAACCTATTTAGGAGCAGCAATAGGAACCTAATGAATGTCATGTTAGATCATTGGTGTGTGCTTGTTTCGCCAGAAAAACCCATAAAGTGTGATCCACTTGATCAGCTGAAATATTGGTAGTATTCTACTAACATAGGCAATACGCAATATCAAAGGAATCATTAATAATGTAATAGAGATATTTATAACATAAAAAAGTATATAGTGTAAAGCTCAAAGATGTTCTTCAATATCATATATAAATATAACTATGATTTAAAGCAGAGGTTGTACCTCCATAAGTGTCCTTATCCAGCTCACTGGGCTTACTATATAAATCTATCAACGATTGACAATTGTCTAACATAAATCAACATGGGTTCAAAACCATGTTATCTGTATAACAGAGCTCCCATCTGCCAGCAGTTTCATCTACATCCTTTTCTCCCTTCTCTCTTTCCGTTTCGCACATATTTAGCTACCTACTAGCGGAATAAACAGTTCTATAAACAGACATCTCGCATATGTTGTAGCTCCCGTTCTACCTCAGCTCCCAATACCTATCTTTCCCCTCTCTCTCTCTCTCTTTGCCATCCACTGCGTGCGTGTGAATCTATTAAAGATCAGAACTGGAATCGATCGATGGATCGTCGAGATATTTCGATCGCATACAAAATTCAATTAAGCAAATCGAACGTAGGAAGAACACATCCGAATTGATTTTGATGTTGATGCCGTTGCTGATGTGTTTTCCACGAAAAACATCCTGACGATAATGGGCGACGGGGCAAGGGCGGATGGTATGCCAGGCACCTGTGGGTCCTGAGCCTGGTGTGAAAAATGGAAGCAAAAATTAAATGAAATTCTCTGGCAGACACGAAGAGATCAGCGAAGGGAATGGGAATGAGAATGCGAATGGGAAGGGGAATGGGTAATGCGGGGAGGAAGTGGCAAAAAAGGGTTCGATCGCCGATGCCGACACGTCGAATTGTTATGCTGATGAGCTGTCGATTGCGGGGCGGGCGTAGAAATCAATTTCAAGTCAGTCAGTGGATCGAACTCAACCGAACTAAACCAAACTGATTGTCGTCGGTCTATCCGCCTGTCAGCTGGCCGATCGAGAGAATCTGTTGCTTTTGTTTGATGTTTTGATTTGGGTTTGTCGTGTTTGCTTAGCTGTGAAAAGAGTGAGAGAGAGACAAGGAAGTAGGGTGAGAGAGGTGGCAATCCTCTATATTTTTGCGGTTCTTTTTAGCGGTTTCCGCTTTTCCTGTTTCCGCAAAGGCTTATGCAAATATTAGTCCAGCTAGCGGGAAAATGGCTAAGCAGCGAAACGGCGCACATCCTGCGTGGCTAAATAAATGGATATTTGATAGCAGCGTGAAGAGCCGATCGATCGGCGTGAGAAGAAAGCAATTCTGGCGAGAGAGACATAGCAAAAGTGGAGGGAGAAAAGTGAGAGAGAGACTTAGATCCCGAGATCCTTTGCCGCGCATCATTAGTAAATCAAAAGTGGGGCGTGCTGTGGCCCAAATACAATAGATGGAGATGTGCCTCCTACACGCGGTTCAGTCATGTGATCTAATAAGCGGAACACATCAAAGGTATTGCCGCACTATGCACCTGATCCGCGCTATGCCACAAAAAGGTGTTAAATGGGGCGTACTAATGAGATCAGTGCACACACACACACAAAGGCAGGACAATGCGGGATGCGACGCGATTGAAAACCAATTTAGGACAATAATGCAATGCAACGCAAAGCGAACAAAGGATCAACAAATTATCATTGAACAAGTGAATCAATATGCCGCAAAGGACTCACATTGCCCAGAGCAGGACTCGCGCCCGATCACAATGGACGCGATCGTTAATATTGTTGCATAACGACTTGAATAATGACTTAATCATTAGCCGATAAAAGGTGACTTATTCCAGTAAGCCAAGAGAAGAAAGCGAAATCAAAAGAATCGGTCAGGTGAAAGACAAAGAGCAACTTGTCGCAAGGGGAAGGGGGGATTCATCTTCAGCGGGAAAATTCACATGGCAGTCTTCGCTTTGTTTTGCTCCCCTTCCCACACTGATATCCAGTTAATTCTCAATCCAATTAACCCAAAAAGAAAAAGTTATCTTTGGTGATATAAGCGAACAATTTCGAATCGATCGTAATGAAGGGAGCTATGTACGAATCTCTGTTTCTCTCTCTCTCTCGACCTGTCCCCTCTCTGTATTTCACCTCCCCCTTTCGCACCTCAGCTTACAAGTCGAACGACACGTCAATCCCCACTTGTCACTTGGCCACTCAGCGACTTGGGCTGTCAGTAATCGGATCTGTTCGGGATTAATGTCGCTCACTACTCAACGTTGTAAGCCGCACACGCATTTGGCGACATGCGACACGATGGCGATACGAAAGAGGATGCTGGGATGTCTACACCACCCAAGCAGCAGGCCAGCAGACCAGCAATGCCAATGACGACTATCGACTACCGACTCCGACAGAGATTACAAGCATTTTCTGCATATGAAATGCTGAAATCAGTGCTGCGAGTCTTAAGCTCTCGGATTGATATAGGTACACATAAGAGACATAGGTACATATAAAAGACTTCACGTGAGTTTGCCAAAGGAAGTGAAGAGTCTGAATTCAATTGCACAACACAAGAGTTTCTTGCCTGACGCAAAAGATGCTCTTGGAAAGATATTATGCCAGAATGAAGTCAGGCAAATATCCGATCAACTGATCATATGTCGAGTATGAATAAACTAGACAAGACTTATATAAGGATCACTATAAACTTAATACTAAATCAATCCGCAGAGATATTCAGTAAGTTCATAAGCAGAACAGAAGTGATATTTTATGTCTGTTCACTGAAGACTCCTATGCAGATATGTAGATATTTTATTCTTATAGTCAAGTTCTTGTCTTGTTCTCCTTTAGTTCCTCTCCCTCTCAATATGAAAATGATCTAATGAATTTCTTTAATGAAGCAATCGACTTGCGATCTTTCTAATTTCCCGACAAGACACAGAAACTGTTAGCGGAACCCGCCCACTTACAGTGGCAGTGCCACTTGAGATTTTTCTCTCTCTCTCTCTCTCTCTCTCTCTCTCTCTGCCTGGACATTACGCAGACTTCAATGCAATTTGCCTTTTGGTTTTTGCCGAGTCAGCGAGGTGCGAGATCGTTTAACGCCTGTTGAATTTTAGTTTTAGTTTCGGTTTTCCAGTTCGGTTTGTTCGATTTCGAGTTCGAGCTCGAGTTCGCGTTAATTGGGCAATGTTTGTACGCGGCGGCAACGACGACGCCGCGACGTCGGGGACGGCTGCAAGATTCGTTAGCACATTTGCGGTTGCAGCGAGGATAACAAGGATGGAGAGGACAACAAAGTGCCGACGCTTGACTTGTTAGCTCAGCAAACTCTTGGAATTGGAAATTTGGAAAAATGCAATATAATTGCGCTGATTATGGGAGCTCGTCTCATAAATGGCCATTAACAAGCCAAGTTAGCCGAGGTCCTTCCAGGAACGAGACCAAAGGGAAAACAGAGAAACCCCTTCTTCTTCGCTGCGAGAAAGTCAAGTTAAGGACGTGATCTCGCAACGCTCGAGCCTGCGCACAGCGGGTAAATGGCTACACCCCTTTTGCCGTGTTGGCGGGAAAACTCGCTGTGGAGAAAGTGCGGCACAGCAGGAATTATTTACCAAATGTTTAACCAAACCTATCAGCGCCCACAATCTTCACGATCTTCAACCCGTTGCGGGGGCGTGTGACTATTTTTATTGTGATTTGATTGGTTTGGACGCACGCGGACACACTTTCTACCCAAATAGAGCAATAAATTCTCCATGTTGACATTGATTTACTTGACCAGTCTACGCCCTGTTGAATTTATGATTTAATTTTTGTTTTCATTCCCATCCCGCTGTGCACTAAACGTTCCGCTAAAAAGGCACCGCGACATTTATCAGTCTTCCAGTCTTTGATCTGGCTTTGACAAAACATTAGCAGACCCTCGGCTCGAGCTGGAGATGGAGCCGAAGATGGAACTCGAGCTGCAGCCTAGCAAAAGTCAGTGGACAACAAGGCGGATGCATAAATCGATATGAAAATCACCAATTATCTTATGCAATGCATTGCCAGGGGGACTCTTTGCTGAGTGGGGTACGCAACAGCAACTGAGAGAGATAGAGAGAGGGAAAGGAAAATAAAGAGAGAGAGAGAGGCAGAGCGAGAGCGATACGCACACAACTCATAAGCTTGGACAACTTGTTAAGCGCCCCGAACCCGAAAGATTTCTTTTCAGCGCTGATGCGACGACGATCGAGACGAGACGAGTGCAGAGACGAGCAGAGGGACATGCAAGGGGGGTGTATCATGATGATATACAATAATCGAGCAGTGCTCGCGATCAGAACATTGCCACAAACGAGGCAAGTGACCAGAAAGCTCCACTGGCATTGCATTCTAGCCGAACTATGCATGCACTATAGCAGCTGATTTCCTGTGAACTACTTATATATCTAAGAAAGAGATTTTAAAAGAATATCTAGGCAGAATAAGCTACATGAAATTGGGTAGTAGACTGTCTTTTCTTAAAAGCTTAGCTAGAATACGATTGTGTTTGTGTAAAGGTTGTCATTATCTTTATACTTGTTACTTTATATATCATATGCTTCATATTTTATACGCTGCTGAAAATGTGTCTACAGCTTTGCAATGCTTCAGCTAGAGAGCCAAATATGTTTCCTCATAGTTGAGCCAAAGTCAAAACAAATAAAAACTCCAAACAGACAAAATAAAAGCAACTTCGTTTGAACTCGCAGCGGAAGCGCAAACGATGATGATCAGCTCAGCTCGGGCAAATGATGCAAATGCTGAAAAGATGACGACGACAGCGTCGCCAAGTCCAAGTCCACAGCAAGTCCAAGTCCAATTTCAAGTGCAAGTCCAAGACCAAGCCGTGCCAAGTCCAAGACGAGGATGATGACGTTGCTAACGACGACTCCTACAAGAGCCCGTTAGCGTGTTGGGTTTGTCTGTCTTCGGATATCTCCCTCTGCGTGTGTATGTGTGTGTGTCTGGTCAGCGCCCTTTGTGGCTGGCAGAGAAGGCAGCAACAAATGCGTTCATTTCCCTCTCAAGTCAAATATACAATGATATAATAAATTGAATGACATTCATAAATAAACAATATAAGAACAACAACAACAGCAACAACAACGGCAATGGCAACCACAGCCACGACAACGACAACGTTGGCAGGCGTAGGCTGCAGTTGCTCGCAAATCTGGGGAGAAGCGTAATGAAGACATTAAACGGACTCGGCAAAACTTCGCTTTCTCACACAGAGTGAAAGAAAGGGAGACACCGAGTGAGAGAGAGAGAGAGAGAGACGGGCAGGGTTACCCTAGTGTTACATTCAAAAACAACAACTTAACATCATTATTAACAATAACAACAACAAGCAAATGGCAAGTGCCGAACCAAAGCGAAGCAAACCGCTAACCGGTAGCCAGTGGAAATGGCACTGGCTCTGCGAATGGGAATCGAAATGGGATCGCAGCGCTGATCTCATCCGTGATCGGAGGCTTTTTTCTGTTGATGTCTCATTTAACTAAGCAGCGGGGAAGCAGCAGCAGCAGCAGCAGCAACTGCAGCAGCAACAACAACAGCAACAACAAATATTTGCCCGAAAATGCAATCATAATAAATGCGCTGCCTGGGTGGTTGGCCATGACGTTCCGAGACGACGATCGTCGACGATCATTATGAAGATCAGACATAGAGCGACGGTAGCGGCAGCCACTGCGCTCCATTTGACTACTCGGGCGGCCACATTAACATACACTTGGCATACAGAGAGGAAGAAGGAGCAGCAGGAGGAGGAGGAGGATCATCTGGAATTGATCGGACTCTGGTTCTGGCATAAGATCTGGAATATTATGCGCGCTTTTGATGAACCTAATTGACAACTTTTTGTCAGCAGTGTGTGGGGATTATGATTGCTTTTATGTTAAGCCCGAGACGATATGTGGGACTGCGCTCCTCTTCCAACTCCTGCTGCTCCGTTAAGTTCCCTCTCTCCCCCTCTTACTCTGCTTCTCCCTCTCTCGACCTCTCCCCCAGCGAGACTGCTTTGTTAGTTAAATATATTTGTATGCTCGTTTCGGGGGCATTCGTTATATGTCGTTGATATGTCGATCAAAGCGCATCAGTTTGATTGATTTGATGCAGACGTTAACGGGAGGGGCCCACTGTGCATCGATGATGAATGCAAACTGCTGTGGCACCCCCTTCCAGCTGCAAAAGCTGACTGCAACCAAATGACTTAGGCAGCAAACTTGGTCTGCAAATGAAATGACTTAGGCAACGAACTGGCTAATGACTTAGGCAACGAACTTGCACTGCATTAAGTGAATTCTCAAATGACTTAGGCAACGAACTTGTTTGACCAAGTGGACCAGGAAAATGACTTAGGCAACGAACTCGCGTAGCAACTTGGCTGAGAAAATTGTCAAATTCCTATGCGTCCAAGGGTTATAACAATATGTGACGAATCTGGCAGATTTGCCTGAAGGACTTAGCAGATTTCTAAGGACACATATAGTACACATTCTCGCCTCGGTCCGGTGACAAAGTCAAGCCTCTGGCAGGAAATCTAGATCAAGTAGATTTTAAAGATTTCGCAGATTGTAACAATGATGTGTGGACAAACCTGCATGGTTCGTGGCAAAGTCAAGCCTTGGCGAACAAATCTAGATCAGGAGATCTCTAAAGATTTCAAAGAATAAGACAATGTGATGTTGGTAAACCTCGAAACCAGGTGACAAAGGCCAAGTGGATCAACAGTTTCTGTCTCTTAAATTGGCTCAATTTCTTGGGCTAACTAGAGCGCTGTCCGAGAGACAGTACATTGGATTTTGGGATAGATGAGGTGAGCCTGAGGTTAGGTTAAGTTGGGTGACACCTCTCCCTCCCTCTTGCTCTGCCGCGCTCTCTCTCGCTTTCTTTCTCAATCTCTTTGGTTATCCGCATGTCACTAAACCGCTTTGCACGCCTACAAAACAATAGGGCAACTTAATTGCCTTTGACAAACTAGAAGACTTAAGAGGACCTAAGACGATTTGCTCGGTCTCCGCCCACATGTCACATGGTTGTGCCCGCTCTCTCACTCTCTCGAGTGCCCTGGACAATGGTCAAACAATGAGGCAGAGGTCGTGGTAACAATAATACCAGATAATAAAACACAAAACATACATGTGACAATTGCCGCCGCTCGGCACGC
The DNA here is from genome assembly GCA_018904595.1 of Zaprionus indianus. NCBI lineage: Eukaryota > Metazoa > Arthropoda > Insecta > Diptera > Drosophilidae > Zaprionus > Zaprionus indianus. The sequence continues at coordinate 4,142,022 of JAEIHA010000344.1, forward strand.
ACCACCTTGACCAGCTCTGCACTGTCGTCCGTCCCGTCGCAGTCCCCGGTACCGTCTTCAGTTCGTGTCCGCTCACTGCTGCGCCTGAGGCGCTCAGCTGTAGGGAGAGAGCCTGCGACAGCTCCTGGAATTTGCAACAATCGGAAAGACAAAAAAATACACACACACACAGACACACAAAACCAAAAATGTAATTATGCTCGCGCCCAAAAAGTGGGCGTTGCACAGTAGTCCCTGGCTGCCAACGCCGTCAAGCGAGGGAAATGGACAGACGGACAGCAACTGGCGGCAGTGAAAGCCACAGAGCGCCTGCTACTCCTGCTGCTGCTCCAGCACAGTGGGGCGGAAGTTTATTGAATGCGACAAATAAGCTAATTATGAAGAGGAGGATGATTCTATATAATGCATATATTATATATATATATATATACAAATATTATATATCTATTCTATTCTCTTACAACTACTCAAAGTAAAGAAACTATATTGAAATGTATATCACCTATATAATATATATTCCCTCAAATTCCCCCTTCCCATTTGATAAGCTTTGGTGCCACTGTGCGCATTGCATGATGAATGTCCTGAGCAAAGCATTGGACGAGTGTCTCCGGCTTTTCTCACGCTGTGCGCGTGAGGCGTCGTCTCGTATGTTAAACTGTCGCTTGCAGCCAAAAGCGCAATTAAACAAATTGCGAGAGGCAGCGAGGGGCCGCAAGAGGCCGCAAAGCATCCGAGAGTCGCACATCCCAAGTCAGTCGGATCAAGCAAAAGTTCTGCCGTGACAGCAAACGCTTCTTTTTTTTCTCTTTAGTTTTTTGGGTTGAGAACTTTTTATTTAATTGTTGCACAAACGACTTAATTATTTTGGCAGACGTCGCAGATGGAAGCCGGGCCAAGAACTGCAGGCGGCAGCAGCTACGTCACATGGGTATTATATATAGCCGCCTGACATGCCAGATTGAAAGCAAATGTGAATCCTGCATACGACGTGAGTCCAGTGTATCCGATTGCAAAGAACTTGCCATCGCGCCCGAGGCTGACTTTAGCTGGAAGCTGATGTTTATCGTCCGGGAGAGAGACTTGAGACTCGTGTCGACGGCTCAGGTTACACACAAGTCACACACACTACACACAGTACACACACGCGCTGTTTGGCGTGTGTAAACAAATCCCAACATATCCTGGAGAGTACAACAGCAGCAGCAGCACCCGCTGTCCGAGTGTATGTGTGTGTGTGTGTGTTGTGATCATTGTTTTCGTATTTTCCATTTCCCATTTCCCTGGAAATTTTGGTATATTTGAAATTTTGCCGACACAACCACAGGCGCACACAGGACACACACAAATCTCACGCCTAACAAGACTCTTAAGCCGCATTTAGTTGCGGCTAAGCCGCAGGATCTAGAACACAGTTCAAAGCGGTCAGCTACTGCTCTCCCTCCCTCTCTTTCTCTCACTCTCCTTCCCTCCCCTCTAATCTAAGCGGCAATCTTTAAGAGAGTTTTGCATAATTTGCGGCTGCCGTAATGCAAATCCCATTTGCGACCACCGGCGGCTCATAAAACCTCCAATTATGACATAGACATAGACAACTGGCAACTCTGCAACTCTGTTGCCAAGGCGATCTGCGTAGGGCGATCACTCTGCGATCTTGCCACATAATGACCAAACTGTAGGCCTGCCCGGCGGACTTATTATACAGCTCAGTCCAGGCCAGCCCAGGCAGTGGCCAAGGCAAATACCCAGTAGCTAAAAATAGTTCAAGGTTTGACAGCAGCAGAACATGAGGTAGTTATTAGACGAGTTGGAGGTATTAAACTTGGCACTGCACAGAGAGAAATGGAACTTGTTTGCCTCTATACCCTTCGATTTATTAGATTGTTCAGTTTTATGTACAGTGATATTACTAGATTGATTTCTAGACTTAATCAACTTTATTGGTAGTAAGTTTTGTCGATAAAGGTTTCTTTCTCTCATTGACTTCTCTATCTTCAGTGATTGTCTAGGCTTCATTCCTTGACTTCTTTATTTTCATATAGAATTATTTTTCTGTTTCTTCACTACTTTATCATCAATATTCCCAAGCCTCTTCTCTATTCAAAACTCTAAGCTTGTCTTCATTTCATGTCGCTTGCAACATTGTCGCCGGCAACATGTTGCCACTGCACGTTCTCCCGCCGTATGTGGCATCGTAATCATCATAATCAATACACGATCTCAAGCTGCAACGTTAGGTTGCACATGTCGTGGGCGTCGCCTGTCAACTGCAGTTTGGGTCTTTGATTTCGCTCGTGATTCCTTGCCAGGAGGCAAGGTGTGTGCGCGACTTTGGTGTGTGTCTGATGAGTGCATGTTATGAGTGTGTGTGTGTCTATTTGTGTCCGTTGTGTGTGTGTGTGCGATGGGGTTAGCAACGTGTCATATTTGCCTGCCAGGACGAGGACGTGCCAACACTGCAGATGCACCTTGATTTGTAACCCTCTCACCACCGACCCGAGCAGCTGATATCGCATCGACAACAACAACATCGTAAAAGAACAAGAACGCATCGTGTAAATTAATATTTCCTCGGGGTTCCTTCGCTTATCACTTGAGAACTGGATCGGGGGTCTCTGCCTGGCTGAGCCTGGCGCACGCGTTTGCACATTTGCCGTCGTCTTCCTGTCCTGCCCTTGTCCCCCTGCCCCTACCCCAGCTACGTGCACCCGTAACGGGGCTCTCGACGACAAATTTTGCAGCTTGTCTATTTTCTGTTTTTGGTTTCTTTTTTTGGTTTGGTCTTCTTCTTCTTGTTCTTTGTCTTCTTTAGGCTTGTCTGCCTGGCGCGTGTGTGTCCTGTGTCGCGCTTCCTTATAAATATTTATTTATTTGTTTCCACATCCTCGCGATGTGTCTAGGCACTTGAGGGGAGTGGGGGAGAGGCAGGAGAAGGGGGCACGGCTTGTCGCGACTCTGTTTGCTCAGCTTTCAATTGACATTTGGCTTGACGCATGCATCAATAAATGTTCCACAGGATTTACATATTGAACGAGGCCAAGAGACAGTCACGGGGAAGAGGGGAAGAATACATGCATTAGAAGGAATGCAGAGAAGGGATAATGCTGTGAGGATCGAAGGAGTTAGAAGTATAAAGTATGACTTAAGAGTTAAAGAAGGAAAGAGCAAGAGAATGTTAAGTAAAAGACAGAGAGAGAGAAAGCCAATTAATCAATGTAAATCACCTCGGATAATGCATTGAAGTCATTTACTTTCTCTCTAAGTTCTCTTTCCCAGTTCAGACTGCAATTATAACTCACAGGCTCACTCCCTTTCTCTCTCTTGGTGAACAGCTAAGGAGCTGTGACTCGTTCGACTAGACCATTACCCGCTTGCTGGGGCTACTAGCGATTAAGCTTGGAGACCACCATAAACGACACCCGTAAGAGGAGGTGCTGCTGCTGTTGCTGCTGTTGACCCAGCCTGTTATTAACAATATGATAGCGACGACCTTGTTTCCCCATGCACACGCTGATGCTGACGATGATGATGATGATAATGAGGATGGGGCTGACGTTGTCGATGTCGATTCATTGATGTTGATGAGGCTGCTATCGATGATAGCGAACGAGCTTGATTGATATATTGTTAAAGCGTTTTATTTTCTGTGCGCTATACTCATTAAGAGCGCAAAAAACCAGGGTGTTATAGAGTAAAGGGTATGCTTAGGCAGCACGGGTAGGCGGGTGCAATTTAAGCAGGTTAGGCAACATTAGCCAAAGTGTCTAATCAAAGGGTATCAGCGCGTGAATGAACAGCAAAATGAGTTTTCTTTCAGTTTCTATGAAATCTTTGATATTTTTTTGAGATATATTATAGAACAACTGCACGTCGCGCATGCCCTACCAGCAATCGGCAGTTTTGGGGAGTAGCTACGTGTTTTTTTACACATTTTACCTTAAATATTGCAAATTGATAACGTTCATTAAAATCAATAAATTCATAATTGAGTATTTACGGGTTGCACTGGCCTAGACAAAGGGGAAGGCAGGGGTGGGAAGAGGGAGGCTACTGTGACAGGGCAATTACACGATAATCAAACAAGCCTGACAACAATTGCCATTGGAAATGAAGGCTGCTGGTGCTGGTGCTCCTCCTAGAGGTTACCTGGCCTAATTGCCCACAGCAATGTGTCCTTGCGCTTGACAAATTCCTTGCCTGCCACAGGAGCCAAGGAGAACACAGAGAACGCAAGCCAAGGTGGCCAACGGGTGGCAAGGGGGAGCAGTGGAGACTGAGCCAGAATAAAGCAGGCTATAAAATAGCTAAATAGACCGCTCGATGTCGGCGAAATGCTTTTGTAGCCTGCAGCCAGCATTGGGTGGGACGACGACAAGTGTTTAATCGTTGCTAATTATGCCGCAACTCGAGGCAAGCAGGCAAGGCTGGCAACCTTAGCTGGCAACTTGCAACTAGCTGCAACTGCGCGTGTCACTGTCAGTGGCACTGCAAGACTGTAGACTGTAGATTGTAGACTGGAGACTGTAGACTGCAGTCTGTGGAATCGGGAGTCGCAAGACTCGAAAGACTGCGCTGGAATGCCAAGCGTCAATTTAATTATGCGAACAATACAAATTGCGGCGCACAAAAGAAATGATTATGTCTCTGCGTTACCAACAAGCGGCGAATTGGCAACAAATTGCTCTGGCAGCAGGCGAGGCGTGGCATGGCAAGGCGAGGTGAGGCAAGCAGAGACAAGACGACGGCAAGCAGAGATGAGACGAGGCAAACTAAGCTGACAAAGTTGGCCCACAATAATTACAAAATAAATCAACAGTTGGCGGCGAGACAAATTAACACATAAATTCTAGCGCTGCTTAGCCGGCAAGTCGTCTCGCTCTTCCCCTCTCTCTTTCTCTATCTGTCTCCTTCACTCATTCTCTCTCTCTCTCCCCCCTCTCTTAACTCTTCTATGCGCAGCCAATTAATAATATGCGAGCAACTGACACGATGACAACGCCAGATACGCGTAATGCATGGCGCATTACATGCCGCTTATAGCACCATACTACCCTCCCCCCTACTTCCCTCTCCTACTCTTTACCACTACCCCTACCCCTGCGTAGTGCTGATCTTGATCACGTGTCGGCGTCGGCGCTGCAATCATTGATCATCGTCAGGCCAACGAGGGGGAATCTCTGGTTGCTTTTACTTAAGCTTTGACTTTGGCGGCAGCTTGCAACCTGTACCAGTTGCCAAGCCCCTGCCCTGCCCCTCCCCCTTTATCCACCTTCCCTCAGCCACTGCGGCTGCTTCTGCTGCTGCTGCTGCTGTTGCAATCACGAAGATCAGCCGCAGTTGCATTTCAGTCCCTTCTGTGATTCGAAAATTTCATTTTAATTAAATTGTTGAATGCGCAAGTGCAACGTTAAGTTGCCATTTAGCCCCTCTCTCCCTCTCTCTGTCTGCCAGTCTCTGTCGCTCCCTCTCTGTCTGTCTGTCTGTCTCTTGCCATCTCTTGCTCTTCCTGTCTCCCTCTGTCTCTGCGATATTATCAATGCAACGGTTTATTACTTGCCGCTAAAGCCAAAACATTTCGCGCCTCAAATTACATTTTAATGAGCTGTGAAAAAATATTTGGAGCAGCACGTCGAAGATAACCTCCTGCCCAAGCAAGGGGGATTGCAGCAACTCCCCACAGAGATTGCGGCATCTTCGAGGAGATTGTGCGTGAAGCCTTTTCCCCCAAAAGCATTTTGTACTAAGTGGAGGCAAATTATTTCGCTTAAGTGCAGAGCAAAGTTCACGTGACAAAAATGTATTATGACTTGCATAATTTGCTGTAATTATGGCGCTTATCTGGCCTTCTACAAAATGTATAGAGTGCTTCAGGCTGAAGGAACTTGGCTAGAGTTAGAGTTGAGAAACTTGGAAGGTATAAAGGTTAACAAGGAAGAATCATAACACGCTGTAGTATGCAGTAGGATGAAGGTTGGAAAGCCAAAAAAAACTTGTTAAATCGAAAGAGGATTGTATATGCAAATCAATATAGATTAACTATGGATAATTATGAACTTCAACTTCTCTACAATTCTCTTGCTCCTAAGGAGATTGGAATTTCTGGTCAAGATTTTGAAGACAGAGTTCTCAGAGAGTGTCAGCTGCAGAGTGCTTAATGAATAAACGCGACGTGTTCGATTGGTTCCCAGGCAACTGACTGACTGCCTGACTGACGGACTCGCTGCACTTGTTGCACGCGATGTGGCAACAAGGCGATGAGGCGACGAGGCGACTAGGCGGCAAATGCACATGTCATGCAAATCGAAGGATCCTCAGTGGGATCGCCAAGACAGGATCAGACAATAAGCTGATGAGGGCGAAGAACAAAGCGAAAGCAGGCAGCCAGTGGAGACTTTGTGGCACTTGATGAAATTTTTGTGTTGCAACAGCAGCAGCAGCAACAAACACAATGCCACTTGTTGCGCCAACAGCGACAGGAGGCAACAACAGCAACACTCGAACTTGCCACTTGGCATGATTGACTTATCAAAAGGAGTAGTTGACTGAGCGGCAGCTACAGCAGCAGCAGCAGAGGTAGCCACAACTGAGGCAGGCAGCGAAATGAAGTGTTGACAAGTGGCAAGCAAAAGGAATGTGTGCGCCGTGAATCAATGAGCCAAAACTGGACGCAGATCGAAAGGGGGCTGGCAGCAGGAGATGGAGGCGCGTTGTGTGCGCGCGTCGCTTTCGCGTTGCATGAATGAATGAGCGAGCAAGCGAGTGAGCTGCCATTGGGGCGGCGTGTTGCATGCAACACACACACACAGAAACACAGAGCCTGTCTGCCTGCCTGCCTGTTTGGCAGCCTGAATTATGCGCACGCATTGTGCGCACGTCATGTGGCAAGCACCACCAGGAGCCAGCGTGGCAATCTCCAACTCCTCCAGCAGCACCAGCTCCACCTCCTGCTGCTGCTGCTGCCGTTGCAGCTTCTGCTACTCCTCCTGTTGCATGCACCCATACCCAGTGGCAGCAACACTTGTGCATGTCCAGCGCGACGCGTTTTCTGACGAAATTTACAACAAGTGCGCGCTAAAATGCTAAAGAGACGTCAACGTCAACAGCGACGTCAACAGCAGCAGCACCAACAGCAGTACCAACAGCGGCACCAACAGCAGCAGCTACGTCAACGTCGACGTCGACGTCAACATTCGAAGTTGGGTGATTTATGATGTGCTTCAGCAGCATCCACTTGTTGCAGTTCGACATGCAAGTGAAATGGCATTGATCGCTCCAAAATGCTGTTGTGACATGACTTAACCCGACCCCCTCCCCCCTTTCCCATTCCGCCTCCCCACTGCCTTTTCTCCACAGCAGCAACCCCTTCCCAGCTGCGCCACTTGGCATCCTTTTTAATTAAAATGTGAAGCGCAGTCATGTAAAGCAGTCCCGGAACGCAATTACATAACTCAATCAATTTGTAAGCTACCCAAAAAAACAACAGAAAAACAGAAAGCACAGCAAACATACAGTGTGTATCAAAGCAGGCAGCACAACTAGTTGATACCCTGTAAATAAGGAATTAAGTTGAGACTTAAAACAAATTCTAGCGAGGAATGATATTGAATGATTTGAAATATATTAATTGCATAGAGTAATTGACAGTTAATAACCCTTATAACTTCACTCCCTTATTTGTCCTTTACTCTGCTGCTTATACAGTGATTCCCTGCCATGGCTCTTCCCTACTTTGGTCCCTCCCTTTTTAGAGGGTATACCGAAAAGAAAAACGGCAACTCTTCCGACTACCCATAAAACTTTGCCAATCACTTAATCTGAACTACAAAAAGCCAAAAAAAAAACCAAAAAAAAAAGAAAAACCAGGAGAAAAAAAGCTGATCGCTTTTAAATGATTTTGGCTGCCGTCGCGGCGATAAACGAATTTATTGCAACAACGCACACAATAATTGGACTGCGCAGATCTGCGGCAAGATCTCCGTTGAGATCCTTAAACTTTATTATCGCTACGCAGAGAGTCTCCCTGGGTGTGCTCCAATTCCTGGGGCCCCCATTGTTTCTGCAGGACAACAACCAGCGGCGACGGGGCCAATAACAATAAGCCCCAACGATTGAAATTAAGTTGCTCCAACGGCCACCCGAGATGTTCCCCATCGCAAAACTACGAAGCAACGATCAGATCAGATCGATCGATCGATCGCCCGCTCGATCACCCTCTGTCGCTCGATCGATCGTTTCATATTCCCAATTTCAATTTCGATTCCCCAAAAGAGTTTTTCTTCGTCTTCTTCTTCTTTTTTTGCTTGTAATTTATCACGTTCTTTATTAGCGACAAAAAGTCACAAAGACAAAAGCTCGATCGTTAATCGATTAACGATCTTCCCCATGCAATCCTTGCGGTGTTTTGTAAATTAGTGCATTGTCAAATGGCTGACAAGCGCAAGATCTGAATATCCCACTATAGAGAGCGATATATACAATACATACATACATACGTCCCCTCATGCATATGCATTGCTGCTAGGCTGATCGTAAAACATGGCAACAACATAATCACGATCGGTTGGCTCAGCTTACCCGATTGCCTGTCGCGACAATGCGACTCTGCCTATTAAAAATTCAACTGAACTTTGTAGAAGGTCGCAAATGCAATACACTGCAAGTAGAATGGAGCATTGAATATATGTATAGAAATTTACTAGCCTGAGTACAGCTAGTCCTACATGTTATTGTTACTTCTACTTCCACCGATCCTCAACCAAAATCAAATAGATTTCTCAATTTCCAACATGCAATTGCTCCACTGCCTCAACATTATAAATGATCCTCCTCCTTTCCTTCCTTACACCACACTGAAGTGTGTATTATAATGCCATGTAATTAGGTTGATCCCTCGAGCTAAAGTCTGCACGTGAATGCTTTTCTAATAGATCTTAACATCAAGGCTTCTGGGTGATTGATCTGCACGTCAATCTATTTCAATTTAGATCATCAGCAAGATCAGCAATTTGCGCTGCGACGGATGACAAAGTGTGCATGCTCAGTGTGCAAGGCAGAAAAGAGCTTAAATATATAATGAAGCTCATAAACTGACACTCGCTACGAAGATCGCAGATCCCAGACCGCAGACTGAAGATTGAAGACGAAAGACTGTGAGCTGAGCTGAGCTGAACTGATGGCAATGTCGATGTTCAGATGCTGAGATGTTCAGATGGGACAGCATGGACGATCATCGCAGCAAGCGCCGAAAGCCATGATCAAAGTCAAGATCGGCGACGACAAGCGGCGCATATAAAATTCATCAAAACATTATTAAAACGTTGCAAAAGGCCGGCGAAAAAGTTGTAAATTTTTAAATACAAATACAAATACAAAACTGTTGAGCCCCACAACGATCGCGCAGGCGATCGATAATCTCTGCGCAATCGACTTGCGGCACTGACACTGCCTCTGACTCTGGATCTGACTCGGGCTAAAGCTGTAGCTGTAGCTGGATCTGGGATCTTGAACTGGCCCTGGCCCTGGCCCTGGCATACTTTTACTAACGCTAATTTAAACGACGCGATGAGGCGACGTTTCGCCGGAATCAAACCCCGCGTGATCCTCTCCCTCGCGATCCTTGTCCAAAACTCCGTCCTCAACTCCGGCCGCATAATTTGCATATCAGCTTAATGCAGGGCTCTGGGGATCTGCAGTTTGTAAAGCGCGTCTTATCGCGTCGGCGATCATGTACGATGCGCGATGACAAAACTGTCCACGTACCAGAGAGCTCAGCCATGTTGTTGTGCGTTGCACAAGTTGCACAAGTTGCAAGGCGTGCCCACAGTTTTGTGGCAAGTTGCATTAATGAATGCCACAGGCTGACACTTTAATTTTCAATTACAACAAATTGCCTATAATGTCTATGCTTATCGCCCCGAACCTGGCACTGATCCGCCTGCAGGCGAGAACGGGAGAGTGTATGTGCTTAATTGCGAGAAAGAGAGAGAGAGAGAGAAGGGCGTACTTCTAATGACAGCTTTACAAAACAGAGACAGATTGAGAGAAAGAGAGCACGAGAAGAAGCCCGGCCAGTGCGTTTGCCTTGGTTGTTATCAAAATCTACGCAATCTGAAATCAATTCATCAAACTCAAAGATTACAATTGATTTTCAGCGTTCGAGATCGGTAGTAAGCCAAGAGAGCAGGCGGATCCATAAATAAATGTAGTGCAGCCAGTCCAGGGCCGGTGTGTGCGTGTGCAGCATATCCGGTCTTCGTCCCGGTCTGCATCCCTCTCTTCATCCTCGTCTACAGGTCCATCAAATGTGCAAAAAAAAAGAGAAATAAAAACAGAGACGACGACGACGACGATCCACAGCGATCAGTGTGGAAGCAAAGAGACATGCCCTATAATAATGAAATGGAACACACGAGGGCAGTGCCAAAGTCTGGGCCTGGGACGATCGTGTGTCTCTCTCGGTCTCAGTCGCTTGGTGTCTCTGCGCCTCAGTGATCGATGTGGCAATAATTTTTAAATAAATGATCGCTGCCTGTAAATGATCGCTCGGTTCCTGCTGATGCCGATGCTGATGCTGTAGCTGTAGCTGTTACTGTAGCTACAGCTCCTGCTGACTATCAAGCTGTGCTAAGAGCTACCCCTGCCTACCAATCTGCGCCGACTACGAGTCGGACAGATTCTTTTTTGTAGGTGTTGTCATTAACTTTCCGGTTAAGTAATTTGCCATGTACACCAAAAACCATTAAGCACTTCAAGCTGAATCAAATAAAAACGATCGGCGCCAAGTTAGCCTTGGAGAGCCGAAGTTGTAATGCTCTAACTGGCAGCGTAGGTAGATTAATCTATGATGTGATGCAGTTTAAATGTAGTTTAAACGATAGATAACGATGAACACACTTACCCAAAGAGATTTAAATAGAACATGGAGAATTCTGCAAATAAAAATAGTAATATTTATAATAAAACTTGATCTCTCTCTTTTAAATTGATAAGTTTCCATATATGTTTTATAAAATATACTTAAATTGCAAGTTTACCAAAATAACCTTAAACTATAAGGTTTATCTTAATGCAGGCAAATTAGAATACCCATTCTAAACATATACTCTGCATAATCAATAGGAAAGGAGACGGAAAACAAACTGCAGGTAATACGAGAGGAAGGCAAACAAAACGAAACGATGGCGCAGCTCGAGCTGTTTTCACACCTTCACGCAGAGACAGTTGCAGCAGTTGGAGGTGCCTCCAGCGGTTTGCGAATCCAATCGCAGCTCAACGCCTTCGCACAAAAACCACACACAAGTTGCAAGAAGGCGGAGGCTGTGGCGGTGGCGGAGGCGGATGGAAGTGAAGAAGTTATGCCATGCGTGTAGCAAACCATCGACAACTTAATCCAATTTGAGCATATAAATTATGAGCACGAAACTGGGCAAAATAACAAATCGCTTTATTAACCAACGCAAACATTTATCGCAAAAAGTATAAATATTTGTTATTGCATTAGGCCCCCAATTGGATGTGCCCCCAAAAAGCACTTTGGGGCCAACGTTGCGGCCAACGCATCCTGTGTGCTTCTCTCCTGTCCAGATCAAACAACAACAACAACAAATATGTTAGGCATGCAGGGGAGTAGGCCGTGCAGCCAAGCCCAGGCTGAGCCTCGTCGCATTGGTGATGACAATCTGCGAGCAGAGACAGAGACAGCCAGGTCAGTAAGTTAGCTGAGGAGCGAGGAAGTTGGAGGGAGAGACGCGGGGGCGATGCGTGATGCCTCGTTTGGTTCAGTGTATTCAAATTTGGCGCAACCGAGTGCCCAGTGGTCAATGGGCTGCATACTCAATGGGGGAATTAGCAGAAGATTATAAATTTTAAGTTAAAATTGTAGAAGAAAAAACATTTACAAGAATTATTTATGTTCTTAAATCATTATATTGATATTCGTTGTACTGAAGAACTGAGGATTAGCTGAGTTCCGACCGTTATTAAGGTATTTTATGAAGAAAGTATTGATAAAGTAGTTCCCCACTTTATAGTAAAGTTATGATCCTATGTTGTAAAACTAGTTTTTGGCAAATGCTTAAGACATTTTATGATTCATAATATTTTACAGATATTTATACTATGTATTTTTTAAAAAGTTATTAAGCCGCACTTCCACATACCGAATTTAATGTAACTATCTTCAGGAAGTATACAATTATTTCTACTTAACAACATTCACACTTGCACTCAATATTTCTCACTGGGTATTTCAGCGGATCCGGAGCAGAACTAACGCCTTAATTATATATGCAAGAAACGCAATGGCAGATATATCACCAGAGAGAGGATGCTGCAACACGCAACTTGTCCAGTCCGGGCAGTTGGGCGAGGAAGCGATTGAGCCAGAAGACTTTGGAAGAAGAAGACTTCATTTCATCGACTCGGCAATGTTTCCAGAGTCAGCCTAATCAGAAACAATTTAAAGGCGCAGGCAGAGAAAGAGAGCGAGAGAGAGAGAGAGCGCACGAGGGGAGGCTCCCCAATAAAGATTTGTGCGAAGGTGTTGAAAGTTGCATAAGAAATACGAGTAGAAGCCGCAGGCGCAAGATCAGCACAGAGTATCCACCCCACTCAGCAGAGTGGGGGCTGACTGAATAATGCTTTGCATATAATTTATGAAATTTTATTAGCACAAAAAAACGTGGAGAGAAGGAGCAACAAAAAAAAATTTCGTTTTGGCCTTCGACTGTCGACGCGGCGTGTTGCACGCTTGATTGATGGCACTAGCTTAAGAATGGCAAGAGAAGTATAGCAGAGAGGAGGTGGAATAGGGGGAGAAGGGGCTGGAAGAATGCTCTTTAATTCCGTTGAACAAAAAACTAAAACAGAACTCAGCCGAAATGTCAACTTCATTTTGGGCGTAACGTTTTAATTTCTCGGCAATCAAACACACCAGAGTTGCCATGCCGCCCCAATAGTGAAGAAGGCTCTGCAGCGCAGTACCTTGGCAGCGGTATCAAGTTTTTCCTCGCATCGCCGCCAGACAGTGAAGTAAATCACAAGGACTTTGACATTTTGTGACAAAAGTTTGTCTTAGTTTTTTGTCTGCTTGTTGTTGTTCCTCTCGTTCTCTTTCTTGTGCCTTCCCTTGCTTGCGATCGGGTATTTTTATGAGCAGGACCCTGTTAAAATTTATAATGTGTGGTCGTTGAATAATTTGAGCAGGCACCTAAATTGGTGCATGTCTAGATTTAATGGCTTAATTGGCCAGCAGACAGATGTATACTATAGATTGATATCAAACAGATATATAGTATATATATGTTTGTATGCAGTCTGTATTTAAAGGTGATAGTTACACTGCTTAAATGGATGACTTATTTTGTAAATTCAGATTAATTAATTGATAAATTCTATTGTACTGTTCTCGAAGTTTCTTGATATAAGTGAGTTATATCTATATATTCTGCTACCTTAGGTAATTAGTTAAAAGTCCATGTAACATATATTGATGGGTAAAGCTTTAATTTCGACCATGAATGAACTGCACTGCACGGCCGCTGAGCAGCTGCATTTCTTTCATTTTTTGGCGAGGTGAGACCGTGCTCCGAGTACTTTACCGTCTGATGAATGATCCATTAAGTTGGCGCCGTTGTTGGTTTCTGTCCAAGGAGAGCATTTTGTGGTAGGCGTGAAATTCATAGAAATTACTCGATGGGCTTGGGCTGGGCACCACACCAACGACGGACCTCGAGACAGTCCACAGGAGACAGGAGACAGTCGTCGGGCGAGGCAGGACTTGTGGTCAGGCCGAGCTGCAGACACCACACAGGCCAAAGGGATTTTTACTTTTTTTTTTGCCACGTCTGAGGTGCAAATTGGTTCGCACCTTTTTTGCAATATTTGAAATCGATCTTGGGTCCAGCAACGACGACGACGACAACGAAGGCGACGGCAACGGCGACGGCGACTGGGGATTGGCTCGGGCGATAGTTAAGCGTGTGATTAATGAGTTTTTAAAAGGCTCACTTGGCATTTTAGAGAACTTTAATTGGAACATGCTGCTGCGTAAATCAGCCCGAAATTGCCACTAATAGGCACGATTCCCAGTCGGAACTCTCTGCCACTCACGCCCTGCCGCCTCTCGACTTGTCTCGTGTGGCTGTTCACACCTTGAGCCTGCAAAAAAGGTGTCGAAATCGAAGGAAATTAGCAGGGAATTAGAGAGCAAAAAGGACTGTCCCGATAAAACTGATTGATGATTTGTTGCCAAATATTTGGCTAGACAGGAAGTGACCCCCGAATCGTAGTTGTAGAGCAACTAAAGAGAGAGAGAGAGTAAGCAAGAGAGAGAGAGAGAGAAGAGATATTACCCGATTGTCGATCGGCTCTCGATCACAGGCAAAGTGCTCTTTGCCGTTCGCTTCATTAAAAATCAATAAACGAGCTGCTTGAAAGAATCGTGCGAAGAGTCGATCGACAGACTCGGAAGAGTAGTTAAAAAAAAGAAAACAAGTTCCATACCGAATCGTCCCGATCGTCGCGACGCCGAGGCGAACGTCGCCAACATCGTTAACCATTAAAAGGCGCAAAATGTTGAACGATCCTCGTCGTCTACTACTACTGCTGCTGCTTCTCTCTAGTAGTAGTAGGCAAACTCGTTGCCCAGCGTAGACATTGTTACAAAATTTTATGCGTTTTTAAAATTAAACGTTATATGCGCTAATCCTGAACTAAACTGCGATTTACGATCGCAACGCCGATACCGATACCAGAGCGCAAACGAACCAAAAATTGATTAAAATTTAATGAGCCGCAACTGTGTAAGCCATAAATATGTGCCCCAAATGGCTTCATTTGCATCAGATTGGATCAGATCAAGTTGCCCCGTGCATACCAGACACATGTACATACATGTCGTATATAGTGTGTGTATATATGAAACTACCCGCTGATCGCAGTCGCTCAGCATGGCTCGAACTTTTCAATTCCACGCTTCAAAACACTTTTCATTTCAATGCGGCTCTCTCACTCCCTCTCTGCATCTGTCTCTGTCTCTCTCTTTTCCCCTCACTTTCCTGTTCTTTCCTTTGGGTTTTCGAAAATGGCGCGCGCCAGTTCCTCTATCCCTCTAAAACATAAAGTCGATGTTGTTGTTGACCCCAAAGAGAATACACAGAAGAGCAGATGTTTTCATGTTGACCGCATCTAATGGTGCGTGCTACTGCCGTTTGTTCTTGCCTCCTGCCTCTTGCGCCGCACTGCCACTTGCCACCACTTGGCTCTCTCGACTCTTGGCTCTTGCTTCGTTTCCTCCTCATCATCATCATCATGATGAGCAGACTCAGTCGCAGTCGCAGTCTCAATCGCAGTGTCGGGTTCAGGCTGAGGTTCAGTTTGAGGTTCGACCGCAGAATTGTAGCCAAATACAAAAACAAAAGCCAAACACACACACACGCACACACACAGAGTACGCTGCGGGTAATGATAGTTATCAGCTGTGTCTGTCTCTGTGGCCCGCGACTACTCATAAAACAAAGCCCCCCACAAAAACAGCAACATACAGACACAAACAAAACTTTTCTAAGCAGCATCAGGTCGACACTTTGTTGCTCTTAACTTTTTATATAGATAATATAAACATATAATATAATAAAATATATTACACAAATTGCAGATTTTTTTGGTATATTCAAGAATATTCTAAAGGTTTTCAGCACATTTATATACCTTAACATATCCATAAAAATATATATTATATTTTAATCAAATCTTACTAAAATTGTTTATATCAATACATTACTAAACCTAATTCTACATTTATGTAACTCGCAATAGTGTTAAGATCTTGAAAAATCTTCAGCCAAAAGTGCAGCACGTCTTCCACTTACTACACATACCCACTTTATAGAGCAGAGACTTAAGAGACCCCAAAAAGGCAGTTTGATTTGGCGTCTTGTTCGCGTGGCTTCTTCCGCGCACATCCGATTCCGAATCCACGTCCAATTCTGACTACGATTCGGGGCTCTTCTTCTGCGTTGTTGTCTTCTTTGGGCTTCTGGCTTGCGGCCCCTATTTCAGTGTTGGATACAAAATGCAACCCCTAGCAAAATGCTGTGTGTGTGTGAGTTGTTTGTTGTGCATTCTGGCATTGTGTGTGTTTCATTTTCAGCTGCAGCCCAGCGAGAGAATGAGGGAGAGAGACGTGGAAAGGGCAAGCGCGTGCGAGCGAGAGCGGCAAGTCCGTGTCTAAGCCCGTGCCCTGGCTACGCGCGATCCTGGTCGCGGTAAATACACCTGCCACGCGTCAGCTCGAAACTGCGTCGCGACTGAGTCGCAGTCGGAGTCAGAGTCCTGTGCCTGCATTTAATTAAAATATTAACTACGAAAATGACTGCAAGCAGGAAGAAGAAGCAGAGACAGCAGCAGCAGAGGAGAGGAGAGAAAAGCGAAGCAACAACTACGCACCGTTGCCTGGGCTACGTGACCAGGAGGAGAGAAGGGCGTGCAGAGAGGTGAGGGGGGACAGGTAGCGCGCGCGTCGCGTTGCGGGGCAGGTCCTTACGGAAACTTGTTTCAATTAACATTCAACATTCATTTTTGCATTTCAAGTTTCGAGGAAACACGCTCTCTAAAGCGCGCCCCAGTCCAGGATATGCCAGTCCTGTCTCGCCACCTCTCGCTCACACTCTGTCTCTCCGTCTCGCTTGCACGCAATTAACGCATGCGCCCTGGGTCCGGTTGGCCCGAACTGGCCCGGAACTATGCTTCATATCAAAATAATTATGCATTTAAATCTTCCAAGCGTTGCAAAGGATATTGCGGGAGGAGGGCGGAGGAGTTGTTTGCCGTTGCCAGGGGCAACAACTTCCAGCGAAGGGGAAGAGCGAGAGAGAGATAGAGGCAGCGATGGGGGGAGAAAGAGGGACAAAGAGCTATTAGCCCTGTACGACAATCTAGCAATCACAAGATCTGCAGCTTAAGCTCGGCTCACATAGATCAGGTGATCAGGTGATCAGTTAATAAGTGATCTACGCTACTCGCCTGTGCTCCCAGATCACACGAACCAAGCGCACACGAGATTATTTAGATTAACCCCGGGCAGGTAGAGCCATCGGTAGTGGCAGATAAGATCCTCAGATCAGTTTAATCACTACTGCAAATATCTATCTGATCTTGATCTCGATGTGCATCTCTGCATATGCAAAAACTACATGTGAGTTGACTTTTTGATACACTAAAGATCAAAGTTAAATGGCGCCTGTTGAACTGAAGAAGCAGTCATGCGATCGGTAAAAATCTAAGGGTCAATCTAGGAGTTATCCTGGTGTTTGAGTTTTGGCTTTGCTTTGACTTTCAGTATGTAACTGATCGAGATATGAACATATGTATACAGCATTTGGCTTTTCTTACATCTAGATAAACGATCTTTTCCTGAAACTGATCATTCGAATCTTCTCGTTGAGGTAGTTGTTTTATTTTTATACTGGAGCTCGAAAAAAGTTAGTTACATACAACACTTCCAGCTACGATCGTTAATTTCCATTTAAAAATGCGATTAATATGACTCCTGAACTATACAAAAGATCACCTATTGGTTCCGTAAAAATTCTACTGAAGTTTTCAAATGAACTAAGAAAGTTACTATCCTCTCTTTAGCTGCGATCATGGGAGTTCAAAAATCATTCAACGATCCATGCTTTTTCTGAACGGTTCTATTGATCAGCTTTATGTATAGCTACAATTGCAAATCCTAGCTATCCATTCGCAAAGCCGATGAAATGCTCTCGACATGATCTATTCTCTTCGTTTCACGATCTTTGCGCAAATGCACTTCAATCCCAGTTGGAAACACCCAAAAGATGCGAATACAATGCGATCCTCAACAGTTTTGCCACAAAAACTCAACCGAAACCACGTTTCTGTGCATTTTCCACCCGAAATTTTCGCAAATGTCCAAGTTGCATTTATCAAATCGATTTGAATAGTCAGTTGAAATGACGACGGATGTCAAAGGATGCGGTGAATGCAGAGAAAAGAGGGAAATGCGAACAATGAAAGTGTTAATGATGCCAAAATAATGGATGCTCTAAGCCGCTACTAGACCCCGTCGGAGTTGTAGCTCCCGTGCATATGCCGGACTGGCATTACAATGCACAAAAATGCGAATAGGAAAGGGCAAATAGAAAATGGAAAATGGAAAATATGCGGCATGCAAACAAGGAGAAGGACAACGACAACGGAGCGCAAATTGTCAAAGGATGCAAAGCAATGCACAGAGACAGAGCGCCGTCATGGATCACGGTTGACAGAAGACGTGGAAAAAAGGATTTTTGTCAAGAGTTTTTGGCAAATGTGATGGTTAGAGAGGGAAATGGAAAATGGAAAACTGACACGGCTACCGATCGATGCGAATGCGAATACGAATGATGATGATGATGGTTCAGCAAAAATGTGGGCTATGCGAGAGAACAAAGGGAACGAGTTGAAAGCGAAAGACAATACTGGCGAACCAAGTTACACCTGGCCCCGAACAATCAACAGAGCGAGAGAGAGCACGGGCGATAGAGAAGGGGGAGGGGGAAGAAGGGAGTTGCGACAGTTCGCAACGGAAGTGAAAAACTTGTGATCTTGTTGATCGTTTAATTAGAGGCATATGTGAAATTGTTTGAACACCTATCGAGGCCTGACTCTGCATAGCTAATAAGCACGATCGTTCTCTCGTCCTCGTCCTCATCGTCGTCTGCTGCTGCTGTCGATCGCCTGGTGACACGCGCATGCCAAAGCGTTGCGTTTTAGTGGGCGACTACCCGACGGGGACCGTCCGTCTCTGATGCCATTGCCAGTGCCGGCGCTAATGAATAGGGGCGTGTGCGTGAGTTGCACACCGAAATGGGGGCCGATTCCGACTCTGTATGGAGTGCGATCGTCAAGTTTTGCTAAGTTAATTAACACGGAAATCAAATTGCTGGCATGCCAAAAGCCAGCGAAAGAGATCGAGAGAGCTGGAGGGAGAAAAGGAGAGAGAGAGAAAGACAGGACAGCGCTGCGCTTGCCTCAACTGATCCTGGCTCAATCAGAAAGGTAACGCAGGAAAAAATCCCAGCCCTGAGTGAAAACCAGCCTTGAGCCAAACTCAAGTTGAGCATTGAGTGAGTTTTACGCCGAGTTGAGCGCGCCTGCTTATCAGGCAAACCAAAAGAGAGAGAGAGAAAGGGAGCGCGTGAGCGGTTCCTGAGAGCGCATCAGGTAGCTCGATCGAGGGAGAGCTCTCTTGGCTTGCCTTGCCTTGTTGCACGCACTCATCACGTTCGCTCTGTGTCCCTCTCTCTCTCTCTTTCGCTCGCTCTCTCTACCTGTGCACTCAATTTGCCAGGTGCTGCAGCGCACAGGTAACAGCACGAGAGAGGGAGAGCACAACGCGAGAGAGCGCGTGTGCCACAGCGCGGTCAGCGCAAAGCGTCGCGCGCCGTCGTCGCTGTCGCTGTCGAGGTTGTGAAAGGTACAAAACATGAAGGTTTAGGACGAAGGGACTCATTCTTGTGCAAGGTGTCAAACGATCAACTTGAGCCAAAAGGGAAGCAGAGACTGCAAGCAAAGCCCAAAGCAAACCAAATCAAACAATAACAACAAACAGTTCGCTTAGCAAAGTTCAATTTCAATTTTTTTCAACGTGTCTGTGAGTTAGTGTGCGTGCAACAAAGATAGCAGTAGAGCGAGCGAGACAAGAGCATGTCTAGTGTGGTGTTCAATGCAACCTCGGCCGCAGCCGTCGGCAAAACATCGCAACTTCCGCACGCCGGTGATCTTTTTCCCACGACCATCGGCGCGGCAGCCAGCAAAATGTATCGCTATCAGCACATAATGCCCGCTCCAGAGCAGAAGATGCAATCACAGGCTGTTGCCGGTGGGGGCCTCATCAAGACCCGCAAGTATACGCCACGCGGCATGGCGCTAGCCAATGCCTCATCGTCGGCCTCGTCCAGCTCGTCTTCATCCTCCTCGAGCCACTCCACATCGCCCTACAACGTTGATCAGTCACAGTCGGTGCAGCGTCGCAATGCACGCGAACGTAATCGCGTCAAGCAGGTGAACAACAGCTTCGCCCGTCTGCGCCAGCATATACCACAGTCCATCATTGCCGATCTGACCAAGGGCGGTGGTCGTGGACCGCATAAGAAGATCTCCAAGGTGGACACACTTCGCATTGCCGTCGAATACATACGCAGGCTGCAGGATCTGGTGGATGATTTGAATGGTGGCCCCAGTCCGAACTCATCGATGATGACGACCCAACTGAATCTCTGCCTCGACGAGACAAGCAGCAACAGTTCCAGCTCCAGTTCAAGCGGCAGCTCCACCAGCGGCTCCAGCATGGCCACACAGCAGCAGCTTTACTACATGTCTGCTGCCGCTGCTGCTGCTGCTGCCACGCCTGCTCTGCCCACACCCTTGCAACAACAACAGCAACTGCAGCGTCAACAGTTTCCCAACAACCCACTGACTCCGATCACCCTCAATGGAGGAGCAGTTGCAGCAACTGGCGGAGCAATTGCAGCTGTGAATGGTGCCACCACAACCTGCCACTCGCCCACATCCTCCTTCAACTCCAGCATGTCCTTCGATTCGGGCACTTACGAGGCGGCGCCACAGCAACTCTCGCCTCCCATGCCTCCCTCGTCTGTGGCCGCTGCTGCCATGGAGGCTCAACTGCAACTCAAGTTTGAGCCATACGAGCACTTTCAACTAGACGAGGAAGACTGCACGCCCGACGACGAGGAGATACTCGACTACATCTCGCTGTGGCAGGAGCAGTAAGGCTCCTTCTTCCCCCCTCTCGCGGTGGCTTCTAGTCAATTTCTTTTTTTTTAACTGAACCAAGTGCCTCAAACTGTACATAGAATAAGCAATGCCCCCACCCCCAGCAACTTGATAGAAATATTTTAATTATAATTTTTTTTTTCAAATTTAATTTTAAAATAATTTTTTTTGTTAGATCTTAAGCAACCAGATACCAGTAAAAATAAATTAAGTTGATTTTAAGAGAATTTTTTTAAAATGTTAATTAGTTATTGTAAAGGAAATAAAATCGAATTGTGTACAACTAAAACCAAACTTAATTCTCATTCCTTAGCTTTTTTAATTCCTTTAGCTTCCACAGTCCCGGTACTCCCCTCCCCCGGCTTCGGCAACATAATAATCAAGCTGAAGATGCGGGCAACATGATGAGTTTGCTTCACTTTGAAGAGCCTTCATATTACAGAGCAGAAAACTGATGCAACATAAAACAACTTGAGTCGAGGATGTGCGGGTTGCACTCAGTTATATGCTGTACCCAGATTAGTTCTACCTCCAGCAAGTTCCAACGTAACCCTTGACTTGATACCCTAATCGACTCAAAACACACGCACCGTGCACTACCCTTCATCAGGTAGCCTAATCGATTGGGAATTATGAAAGTAAAAGCCCCTAAAATGTAACGCTCCCTTTCTCCGTCTCACTATCTTTCCCTCTTCTCTTGGCACGTGGATCGGAAGCATAAAAGAAATTCAAATGACTTGAAAAGCGCAGGTAGCTCCCGACATCGACGTCGTGACGTGACGCGTGCTTAGACGTTAGCGTCAACATGAAGGGAGCGCAAGAGAGACAGCAACATAGAGTTCTGTCTACGGGGAAGCCTTATCTCGAGTAAATTTGAATAAGTTTCAAGATAGGCAACTGGTTTCAATTGAATTCGAGTATTCGCAAAACGGAAATAGGCAGCTAACTCTACTTATAAGGGGAAACCACATTATATCGACAGTTTCGATTTGAAATCACAAGATCAGTTTACTTGGGTTTGCTCTGAAAACTGAGAGATTTGCTTAGAAAAGATTGCAGAATCAGTTGGGAAGTGACTGCGGAAGTCAGTAAGGAACATTTTAAATAAATGAGAAGATGACCGAAAAAATATAAATCAATAAATCCAAAAACAAATAAAATAAATTATACAAAATGTAGCAAACAAAAAAAGGTTAAAGAAGACAACCATAATAATCATGATATCAGATTTATCTTATAATGAGAAAACTTGTTATGCCTTAAAAGATCACAATAAAATGATCATAAAAAATATTAGTTCTATATCTTTAGAATAGTCTCACAAAATCTATGTAATCAGTCTACGTAATTTTGCCTTGCTTGGTGTCTTGAAATGTTCTCTATTTATAAGAGCCAGAAGCAAATCTCCTTCACAGTCAAAATCTTTATAAAGTGGTATAATCTACCCAAGCTGAAGTTCTTTGAGAGTTCTTCAAGAGTATCGCTGACCTTTGGCCGCTGCAGCGTGACACTTTCCGGCTTCTCAAGTCGCTTCTTAAGGACATCAAGCATACAAATCCTTTTTTTAAAGAAGTCTCTTCTGTTGTCTCTTCAGTTGACTGGCAGCTCCCACGCCAGAGCCGAAACAACGACAATAAATCACTTTGCATTACAAAAACACACAAAAAACTACTCAGACTATATTTTGACACATTAAAGAGCGCGAGAACAATGCGCGGATGAGAGAGGAGCGACCTAGTGCATTGTTTGTGGGCTAAAGAGATCTAGGTCGGGGTCGGAGTCGGGGTCGTGCTCCACAAGGAAAGTGGAAAGTTGCAAGGGTAACTCTCCCTCTCTCCTCTCGGGACTATTCTTTCAATGTCAACGCTGACACTTGACAACTCAATGCGATTGTCTCTGCTGTGAAAGAAGGTATCTCTCTCTGTTTCTCTCTTGAACGGACAGCGAGGGCGGGAGACAGTACCGAGAGGGGGGCTACTGCACCTTGTATGATAATAGTAGGCAAGGATTAGAGGGCATTGAAAAGGACAGTGCGCCGGAAGAACTTTCACCTTTTCGGGACAAAACAAAAAAAAGAGAAAACTGAAAACGAAATGAGCATTTGATAAACACAACTGGCAAGTTCCCATTGTTGCCCCGGTAACCCTTGTTGCCCGGGTTTCTTCTTCTTTTTTTTTTGAGGGTTCTCTTCTGCTGAAACAGCTGCTGAAGTTGAAATGTTTAATAGATTTTTTGGCGCGCCACAAGCGGCAACTTTGTGTGGCAGCCAGAAAGACGAGACGAAACGCGCCGCCGTCGCATCAATCAGTCCAAATAAATTTGTACAAATTATAGGCTCGCTCCCGCACCATATCTCTGGCCCCCTTCCTCTCTGTCCCTCTCTCTGTACCACTCTCTTTATATGCATAAGGACGCACAGATTGATGGCAGTAACATACAGAGTGCGTTAATACCCCGATAACCCTTCACGGGCGCGGGCGTTCTGGCCATAATTCAGCTCTTTAAGAAGTTGTTACTTTAAACATTTATTTTTACACCTCGGGGGCGCGATGCGAACGCCGTGATAGTCCCCGAAAAAGACAGAGGAGCAGGAGGCAGTGGAGGAGGAGGAGAGCAGAGAGAAACCCAAAGCTAAGCGAGAAACGAACGCAGCCTGCGCCCAGAAGAAGAAGGTTTATTTGAATTTCAATAAGGCACAGACAGCATGAGGAAAGTTGGAGGAGAGTTGGCGGTTAGGTAGTGAGGCCCCCAGTTACGGGGGTTCATTATCCTGTTATGTGCATAGGACGACGGCGGCGATGGCGGCGGCATTCGCTTTCATCTCTGTTGCACGCAACATTTGAAACGGGGCGTTATTAATTAGCGTTATGAATTATTGATGTGCCCAGCACAGACTCCACTCATGGCTAATCCAGGGGATAAACCAGGTCCGTCCCTTACCTCAATCTCTGCCATACCGACGGGCAATTTTGATAGTCTATTTGCACTTGCACAGCAAAGTTGAGGAGGAAGCTGCAACTGATATCTTCATTGTGCCACAGCGACAGCGGAGGATGCATAAATCGCTAAAATGTTGCACGTACATCATCATCAGACACAGAGAGCGAGAGAGATGGGAGAGTGCAGCGCGTCTGCGCAGAAGATATGTTCCAATTAGCGAGACAGCTTATGGGACAGTCTGCAGCGAGTCTGCGCGAACTCAAGCAAAAGTTATTCGACTTGTCATATTAGGTTGTGATAAATGTAGTTACAGACCCGATGTGATAACTTTTCCCTGCGCCAGCGCCAGAGACTGTGACAGCGCCGGCGCTTAGGTACGCCTGCCTAACGAAAGAAACCTCTCCTTGCTCTACCTCCTCAACCGCCTCCCTCGCAACCTTCTGCCTCATCCTCATCATGCTCATAACGATGATCTGTCTGAAGCTAAGTCAGGGATATTCACGCATTTGTATGTATGTTATAAGTGCTCGCATATTTCTTTGCCGAGGCCGAGGGAATCATTCAAAACGCTTTTATGACACCAAGGAAATTCCTAGAGATTCCCTACGACATTTTCCTTTTCGCTTTTGTGTTTTTTCTTTTAGGTTTTTATTACAGCATTTGACCCTGACTTTACGATTGACCTGGCGCGCAAGAAAACCCAAGTCCTTGATCCTCTGATTCCGCTGACCTGTTCTGCTTCTTCTAGGGCGCTACAAATGTTACACCTGCTCGCGGGGTGGACGTTGGGCGATGGTTGACACCTTTTTTGTTTCAAAAAGGGTTCAATTCGCAATTACCTAGAAGGAAATTCGGTACCTCAAAGCCGGAATCAGTCTCTACTGTCACTCCAGATTATCTTTATGGATTTTTATGAGCTGGATTTTTAAACGGATTAACACTTTGGAAATTTCATAAGCAATCGTTTAGAGGTGTCATTAAATTTATGATGGGATCAAGGAAATGCAAATGGAAGTATATTTATAGCAAGTATAGAAGTTGAAATATTTCATCATTATACATTGTAAATAGAGTCGAAGCAAAGAATGATTTACAAACCAGAAAGAAAGGTTAACTTCAGCATGCTGAAGGTATTTTACCATTACAGGTTCTTATACCCTCCGATCTTTCCTGAAGTAGTGCAGAATATTATGAATCAATATTCTGTTAACTTTAGCTATAAAGATCTATACTCTTCAAGCTCTAATGATGATATTATGCCTTACATTCAGAATAGTTAATCTCAAGATTTAATGTTTCAACCTAAAGATTCAGTGGCAATCAAAGATATATAATATTAGTTAAAACGATCAAAACCCAATGTTAGAGCAATTGCAAGACCTCCTCGTAGCATGGCATAATATGAGAGATCCCACTACTATTAAGAGGAAACACAAACTGCAATTATCACAAGAGATAACTATGCATCTGAGTTATTAAGGAGGTTTCTCTCTAAACAGTTATTATAACAGTTTGCCGCCCATTTTCGCTGACCACCAGCATCGTTGTCGCAATTAAAGACAATGTCTAGCAATTATTTCAGAGATCTGGGCTGAGATCTTATCTAATCCTAAGAGGCTGTCAGCACAAACACAGTTCCGTGTTGGCTACTGGGCGTGGCCACTTGGGTGTGGCACTGTGCACTGTGCAGAGTGCAACAACAACAGCAAACGGACAGTGTCAAGTGCAGTTGCAATTTCCCTTTCTCCCTCTCTGAGTCCCGCTTAAGCCTGTCTGTGTCTCTTCTCTCCCTCTTCTCTTGCTTTCTTTGCTTATTTTTTTTGGCATCTAATTGCCCCACACTTGAGTTGCGACTTTACTATGAACCATGACAAAGGCAGCATCAGCAGCAGCAACAGCAACAACAACGCTTGACATTGCCACACGTGCCCCAGTATCCAGTTGGGCACGTAGCAGCATTAGCTCTCTGTCTCGATCGCAGTGCTGTTGCTGTTGTTGTTGTTATTGTTGTTGTTGTGGCCTTTTTGCAACGATCTCACATTGAAATTCCGCAACACGTACGCGCTGCGTCTGAGATGTTCTTTGATGGATTATATGGATTTTGCTCATAAATGTGAAGTAAGGCAGAAATTAATATCGCATCGCGGCAAATAGTTTTGAAGTTGCTCTCCCCCTCCCCCCATTCCCTTCTCTGACTATATCTACACCCTGTCCCTTTCCCCTTCCTCTGTTGGAACTATCTGCCTCACTGTCTGTTGGTGTCATCAATCTGCGGTGGCGGCAGCGCTGACGCTGTGCCAAGTTTGTCAAATACTCGCAATGGGGGAAGGGCAGTTGGGGGAAGTGGGGAATGGAAAGGAAGGGGGTAAAGGGTATGCGGATATTTGCATAAAATGCGTCGAGGCGCATCTGCAGTTTGCCACATGTTGAAGCCCTTATACCCTATGAATTCAAAGTAGTTTGCATGTCCAACTGATATTGAACATCAAGATATGTTAGATGATATTTATTCAAATCCACTTATTTCCAATCGATCGGTAGATTTGTTGTAGTTTTTGAATGAGTTGTGAAGTAATTAAGAAAAGTCATTTTGATAGAATAGAGGAACTACGAGAGCTAGAGATATTGAACCTACTCATTTAATAATAAATAAAAGTACGAATATTGATCTCTAAACGTGCCTCCACAAAATCATCATCTTTTTTAATCAATGCCATTGCCAGCACTCTCTTCAACTCACTCTTTAATATACCCCCAAAAACACACAGAGTATCCTGCAGTCGTGCCTGTGTGGCAGTTATTATTTTCAACGTACGACTGAGCCACTTGGCCTGCCCCAAAGGGGCCAAAATGGGCGGACAGAGCCGAAACTGATCGATCGATTGTTGTTGTCGTTCGTTCGCTGTTGTTGTTTTACGTTCGCTGCGGCAGTTGCACGTTGAACGAGACTAAGTTTCGGTGCTGCTGCTGGTGGAGCTGTGCTGTGGCTGCTGCCCGAGCACCATAAATCATGTGGTGTAATTACCCGTTGGCGCAGGATGCAACGCATAAGCCACGCGCAAAGCGAGTCGCAAGTTGCGCCGCCTTGCGCCGCGTTGCAAGCGAGTTCAAGAGTTTATCGATTGGCGCTTGCAATCCTTTATGTTTCTTTTGTTTCGGTATTGTTTTTATTCCTTTTTTTTGGTTGGGTTTTAGTGTTTTTCTGCTTAACCAGGACACGAAACGGGGCATGAAAGGATTGCGCCAGGCAATGACCAAACAGTTTCCTCGTCAGTGCCATCAGTTTGAGCCGCTTCGAGTGGCATATTTAAACACTCTGAAGTGCCCACATTATGCCACATCCTATGTCCATATTTGTTTTGATATGCATGCAACACCACAACACAGGGCAACGATTCTTTTTATCCTTTTGTCTCCCTTTCGATAGCCGCCTTAGAGAGTATCCTTTCACAACATAATCAATAGATACATTTGTCAGATACATGCGCCAGTTCCAAGAAGACTTTGTCGCGCTCTCCCTCTCTCTTTCTCTCCTCCTGCTCTTTAACTGTTTCTCTATGCACTTAAGATCCTCACGCATTTCAGCTTCATTTTCTATGCAACCTCAGCGATAAACTGTCAAATGAAATCAAGTCGTTGCTCTGCAGGGAGTTCCACTCTATTGGGGTATACAGAGCTATGTCAGTCAATTTGTTACCGATGCAGAGTAGAGCATAGGAAATACTCCAATGCATATTTATGTATATAACTCTGCACAGTCCTTAATTACTTTATCACTTCTTTTCTAGAATTTCAACTTACGTTGGCAACTCTGCAGTGTGTAGACAATTTGTGGCATGCTACTTGCATTTTCATTCCTGTTTTTCCTTTTTATTTTTATCGCAGCGCCTTCATTTACAACTCCCCTTTGGCATACCCTCAACTCCCTTTCCTTCTCTCTCTCTCTCTCTGTCTCTTATGCTGCTTCTCTTGTTGCTCTTTACTGGCCCGTTTTAATGCGTCTGCCTTGCCCACTTCCCGTACGAGTTTTGGGGGCAACAACGTATCCCCTGCTGCTGTCAGGTTTTGTCAATTATCAGGTGCATGCACAGCCTCCCCTCCACCTCTCCCTTCCCTTCTCCTGTTCTCCATACTCCCTTTGCAGGCACTGGTCTGTAGTTGCTCGAAGCGTGTTTTAAGCGTGCGAAATTTTCATTCATAAATGCATTGAACTTGCAACAGACAGCAGTGAGGGGCAGTTAGTGGGGAGCAGAAGGGAGAAGGGGCAGTACCAGGGGCCGTCGTGGCACAAGCAGGCTTACATAATGTGAGTGCATTCAAATGAGTTTCGTACGAGTTTCGAATGAGCTGCCTCTGCCGGCGCCATGCAGCGCGCAACTGATGCTGTAGAGAGCCGCCTTGTGTGCTCGCTCTCCCTTGTTGCATGTTGGGAATTTCTCTACGCTTGCAACTGTAGTCAAATTAATTTCACATTTCGCATTTGTTTTGTCTAAATATTTAGACGAGCCATGAAATGGCTGACCAGCCTTGTCTCTGCCTCGTTTAGTTCTGGTTGCAAGGTCAAGCTTTTGTAGGTTGACATCTGTTGCAGCTGTGGCAGCACTTCGTTGTGCATTCGTTGCACAGTAGCGCACACGTGGTGTATGGCCAGTAGCAGCCGTGGCTAATTTTTATAGGGTATCTATTGCCAACAAACAAGGCAAAGGGCAAAGAGCACATGGCAACTGGAAAATGGCATGTGCCCATGGGGTTTCACCTTACACAGGTTACGCGCCTTGGCACCTATTCAATTTCCAGCTCGACCTTCTCTGCTACTCACTTCTCTCTCTCTCACTCACTGTCTCGCTCTCTCCCTCCCTCCTCCTTTCTGCAGAGTATTATTTACATTTAATATTGCAATTTTTATTGTTGATGCCCGGGCCACCCAAAAAACAAAATTGCAGCATAATTTTGATTTGAATTTAATGACTTCATTACCGATCCCTGCCTGATGCTTGATTCTTGATCCTTGGAATTCGTTCCGTTCCCTCCAGCAGCTGTTCGTGTGTGTGCAGATTCCATGGCAATTTGAGTGCGTGATCTCTCGACGATCTTCAAGATCTCTTTGGGCAGACAATTGAAAAATTTTCGATCGCAAATTGCATTTTAATCAAGTCCTATTAAAATTAGTTTAGCGCTCATCCTTCTCCCCTTCACTGTCTCTCTCCACTCTCGCTCTCTGGATCGGTGTGGGGTCGCTGAGTTGGAGCTGCAACTGGTAATCCGTGCAGCTTAATAGCGTTTTAACTAGCCAGTTCCGCAAGAGAGTTCCATCAACGAACAGTTGAAATAAAGTTATCAACACTTTGCCGGAATTGACCCAATCCGCTGCTGCATAATTACTCTGCCCCCCACTCCCCTTACCTCCCCCTGCCTTAGCAGACTCGTCACGCGTTGCAAGTCAATCAACGAGCTACGCTGGCATTCAAAATAGCCGCCCTGCACGCGAATAGGCGGCTCCAAGTCGAGTCACAAGATGCTCCCCAAGCAGGCTGCAGTGAAAGTTAACCACGCGTCAAGCTGCGACTTGCTGGAGCCGGTGCAAACTCAGAGGGAGGGGATCAGAGAGGCAGAGAGAGAGGGAGAAAGGAATGGGGGACCTGCAGGGGAGACAGTCAGTCATATTTAAGCCGCAGGAGGCTTTGCAGCTTAACGGCTTTCGAAAACAACTTCCTTAACTTCCGCTCGAGCCCTTTAAAACGCTATCGTTGATAATCTTCTTTTATATTATGATAATATATATTTATGTTTTATGTAACACCAACTTCAATTGTGCCTGCAGATTTGACAGAGATAAGCCTTCGATTTCCGCCAAATATTATGCAAACTTTGGGCATCCTTAATTCGAGAAGTTTGAGTTTCATTTAGTCCTTATAATTTTTACTATACACATTATACATACATACTACATATTCCTATACGAGTATATGCTATACTAAACATTACATACTATACAACATATACAACATTATATTATACTATTTCATTTTTATATTATACTATTATTATACTATTTCATCTGCAATATCTGTAAATTTTGTATTGATTTGCAACGTTTAATTCTTTCTTGTCTGCGTTCCATCAATACTTAGCTGATCTTTTCCGTCTATATTATACATTTCAATATAGTACTTCTTACTAATATCTTATCTGCCTCATTCTCCTCCTTTGCCCACTTAGCTTTCCCTTTTCCAACTGTCAAGAGGTTTTCCAAAGGCGCAGACATTGCTCATTAGACCGCTTAAATGGCAATTAGATAATCAAGAAGAGACAACGACGACACGTTCCAGCACTTTGAAAGAGAGACTGATCCTCACTCTTGCCCGATATAAACGCAGCAGGGCAGCAGTTCAGCAGCGTGGCCAAGGGGGAGCAGCTTACAGTGAACTCCAGATCTATGATCCAAGATAGTGACTCGGTGTAAATTTCCACAAACTGCGATGACCAAACATAAAAACAAGTCCCGAATGAAATATGAAATTATTAAAGGATAACGAAGTAGCAAGAGAGAGAACGAGAGAGAAAAAACTAGAGAGAGAGGGAGAGATAGAATAAGAATAATAATAAAAAAGGAAAACATAATACAATGAACAAGACGAGGCAACATTTTATTTTCTTTTGGGAAATTAATGCGCTATTAACGACCGCAGGATCGCAGGCAACCCTCCGACTTGGACTCGGGAACTCAGCACACGCACACTCATATACACACACGCACACAAACTGCTTTGTCATGTGCGATGAGAAGAGCAGAGAATGACAGTCAAGTCTATGGCACTGTGGCCATATCTATTTGGCCAGGTCCGCGTTAAATAAGTCATAAATTTCATTGACTTTATCCTTAAAGATCTTCAATTTTTCATATTTAAGTTCCATTGTTCGCGCGTGGGCGCTGTCTTTAATCCTTTTCCAATACGAATCGAATCATGCGGGGCATATTACTTACAGGCAATCCCTACTTAAATCAAGTCTCAATTTTCACTTCACAGTTGCAGTGCAATTGTCGCATTTCTGGGGAATTAAGTCACATAAATCGTACGATCATATCAGACTGACTAGATCAGAGTCTCTACTCAGTTGTGTGGTCTAATCGGGTTGCTCCAATGTGGGTGCTCAAGAAGAAGCAGCTAGTCCCAAGCAGCTTATGTCTTACTCGAGCACAGCATATTGACTTTGTTCTATAAGTCGTCTACAATATATTCTCTATGACATGAGATAATAGCTGTGCACTCTCTCCAGTTAAGCTACTTGATGTGGCTCGAATTTCAAGCAGCAGCTTAATGTTTTCTTAGTGAAAGATCGACCCTTACTATGTCATGTTTAAAAATCCCTTTGGTACAATAGTTTTCTATAAGAAAAACACTTAAATTACTCCCAATTGAATCCCTTTGCTGAATGAACTTTTCCCTACTGCGGACCTTTCTAGACCCGTCTTTGCTCCCTATACATTCGACCACGATTTCGCTTAGCTTTCCGCGCGCTTCTGCAGTGGATTCATCTTGTGTCTGTCTTCCGACTGGCAATACTTAATACCAACACCATTAAGACGCCCTCACGAAGAGGGCGCAGGCGTGCAGGGGGCAACAGTCAAGGGGTAATATGGTTCAACACCAATTTAGACACTTCATGCATCTTGTTAGGCCAGAGAAAGAGAGAGAAAGAGGGAGATTGCAACGCGCGCAGTGCCCGCCAAGTAATGCGATACACTGCCCCAGGGCACGGGGCACACACAAGCAGGAGCAGGGACAAAGGCTGATGGGGGGAGGTGGAGAGAGGAGGAGGAGGATAACGTAAGCGATCCGGGGCCAAACAAAAGATGCTGCAGCGTATTGATTTCAATATTAATCGGCTGCACATTGGCGTATATCACCAGCAACAGAAACAGATACAGATACAGATACACAGATACCGAGCCAAAAGATACACAATTGCAGAAAGAGATACTTTGCCTCGTGTCCGGCGAGGTTTACGTGGTCGCTTGGTCGCTTTGTCTTATAATTGGATTTAGATTAATTGCATCTGTTTTGGAATCGAAAACTGCGCATGAAAAATTACATCAAAAAGGCAAAAAAATGAAATAAAACCAAAAGAAAATCCACTGAGAGTGAACAAAAAATTTATCTTTTTTCTACAGAAATCGAAGGGGAAGAGAGAGAGAGCAGGAGAGTGGCATAGCTAGAGCGATCGCTGTTGGATTCTGCGAATTCAGCGACGGCGTGTGCTACCGATTCATCGATTCCTGCTGTGTTTTCTGAACCGCAAATTCATTAGCTTTGTTTGTTTTGCTACTCTTTAAAACGATCCTCGAAATATATGAGAGTAGGTGCATCTATATTGAACAAACATACATATTCCCTGGAGCTGGATAATTTGCTGCCCCTATTTGCTTTGCATAACCTAAAAGGAAGCCAGAACAACGGGAGCTCCCTCGGCCGAAGAAATTGATCATTAATTAGCCTTAGATCGATCTATAGAGTAATCGCTCTCGATCTCGATCTGTATCTCTCTCGATCTCTGTCTCTCTGGGGATCTGCTGACTGTTGTGGACAGCCTGGGGCAAAGTTTTGGGCCACTTTTACTGCCTGTTGCCTGTTGCGGCGGCAGTCATGTTACTTTTAATGATAATTGCGGCCTCACAACTCATTTCTCACAGTGATAAATACGCAACGCAGCAGCTCGAGCAGCAGATCGCACTGACGATCAATGTCGACCGACAGGTTGTGCTCACGCTTCACGCTCATTTGTATGAGACCCAAAACTGTCAACACGTTGAGCTTTTGTGCCGCACGCACGATTGGGGGCCAATACACGAGACGATTTGTTGGAGCACAAGAAGAAAACTTCAATTTTGAAGCTCGAAAGAGCGCAGCAAACAGGTTTGAAGATGATAGACATCAAATTGGTTGCATTTATTGTTCCAATTAGGAAATTCTATAATATTTAGAACGTTTAAAGCCATTTAATTTGTACAGTTGTGCATGAATAGGGCGAGGCTTGCTTTAGCATTTGTGTTTTTTGGCATCGCATTTTTATCTTTCTCCTAAAAGATTTGCAAGAGTTTATCAGAGGATTCAATCTATGCTTGATAGAGAATTTATCTTAAAGTACTTAACCAAGCGCTTTCTCATAATTATTGTCATTCTCAACCTAAAATCGTCACGTTCACAGGGGTCTCCTCTGAAAGGTTCTCTTTATAAGGAGCAGCAAAGCAACAGCAGCAGCAACCATTCAAGCCAAGTTACCACAATTTGTCTTTATGGCAAAAAGGAGCCCTAAGCGAGGTGTACCCCTCCTTCCCCCTCTTCCCCCTCTCTGTCTTGCCCTTTTCCTCGTCTATCTCACTCCGAGCGACCATAAACCATTTAAACATTTTCAACTTGTTAGCAATTAATTAAATAGATCGGCCCGTGGCAACAGTGTGTGTTGAGTTCCCGCTCTGTCATTATTCTTGCGGCCACTCGCAAAATGTCCCCAACGAGCACCCAAGTTGCAGCTCCCCCTCCCCCTTGCGCGCTGTTCCTCTCCCTCCCTAGCTGCTGCGTTAATTACCACAACAGCGTTCAATTTTTATGGAGGACACACGCCCCATTGGGGCACATTTGCATGCCACATGTTGCTCCCTCTCTTTCTCTCTCTCACACTCTCAGCACAGTCGATCTGGCAACGCTCGCTGCGCTTCAAACGTGACCGCTAAAGCAGTTAAAGGGACAAGCACACCAAGAAAGAGGGAGAGAGAGAGGGAAAGAGAGAGAGAGAGAGCGTGAGCGAGAGGTAGCTGCACTTTCGGGCGGCGTTGTCTGCCAGTTTGAAATTTATTTCGCTGTTTTTGCAATTTAAGGTAATTATTATGTACCTTTGGGGTAATTTTAACACCTCGACACCATCGACAAATATCATCTTCAAGAGGACCGTACCGGGGCCGCTCGTACTTCAGAAGTAGCTTCGCGCCTTTTCATATCAACCATCCAAAATCACAACAACAACAGCAACAACAGAAACTGCAACAGCGGCAGCGGCGGCAACAGCAACAACAACGACAAACGTTTCTTAGAAGCGCAAAGCTTTCAACACCTTCGATGCGTGCCCAGGAACAGGCTTCGTATTGCCCAATGCGCCCTTGTCCATCCTGCATGCCCTGCCTGCCCCCCTTTCTGTCCTTGCACTACTTAGGGTACTGCCCCTGACTTGGCCAGTTATTTTTCACACCTCGACAACATTCTCCATACTCTACGGCTTGAGGGATACCTTGTGAGTTGTACCACGCGAGTTGATTATGGAAGTTAAGCTGAAGCTCTTGCGCAGTGC
Organism: Zaprionus indianus; assembly: GCA_018904595.1. Lineage (NCBI taxonomy): Eukaryota > Metazoa > Arthropoda > Insecta > Diptera > Drosophilidae > Zaprionus > Zaprionus indianus. The sequence goes on from JAEIHA010000344.1 coordinate 4,176,105, forward strand.
GACTTTCTCGTGGAGCTTTGCTTTGGGTTATGGCAAACTCTTTGAAATTTGGTATACAAGATTATACTTTGTCTAGCTAGTATATAAGTAAGTATTATGTAGTGTATGACAGCTAGTTTAGGCTTTACATATCAGCAAATAAAAGAGAAATTTTCCCAATATGAAATCTCAGTAGAACACAATAAATCATCGTTAGTCACTCTATACAATTTTAAATATATGCAAGCACTAAGGGTATTCGACTTTCGTTTAGCTAGTTTCTCTTGGCATTTGGTTTGTTGTTGCTTTTTCGCACTTGGCGGCGTATTCGGTTACAACAACTACAATAACAGCAGCAACAATAATAACAACAAACACAAACAAAGCCGCCACAGACTGCCGATTGCCGCGTTTTTAATAACCGCTGCCGCTGCCAATGTTGCCACTGCTGCCTCCGCTGCCACTGCTGCTCGTTTTGGGGGCAGCGTCGTCTGCCCTGTTATCTCACTCAGCTCATCGGGATGCGGATGCGGTGGCTTTTGGCATTGGCTTTGGGGGCCTTATGTTCGATTAGTATAGAGAGGGTGGTGGGGACAGGGAAGGGAGGAGGGTTACCATACACGACGGGGTCATGTGCTGCAGCAGGCATATCCTGCCGAGTTCCTCTCTTGCTCTCTTGACGCTGTCAGCACATTTGGCATCGCAATTATCGGGGCTGAGTGGCGTGCGTGTAAATTACCGTTATTAGGTGTGATCGTGCGAAATTTGCCATGGCATGCCGCAACAAATGAACTCCTGCAACAAATTAATCTGGCTGCCCCGCTCTCCCTCTCTCTCCAGTCCCCCTTCTCTCCCTCTCTCCGTCTCTGACTTTGCTTTAGTTTTCACTTCGCTTTCGTTTCATTAAAAATATCCACGCGAAAGTGACGACGACGTCGAATTTCCGCTCGATTTCTGGAACACCCAATAAAAAGTCAAATTAATGTGATGACAACCACAAAGATGTCGATAAGCGATAAGCGCGATAACACGTCGCAAGCAGCACACGCACACACACCCAGCGCACACCCAGCACACACACACACCTCACTTCATGTGGACAGATTTCACGCTTACGATATGAATGAAAGCAACAAATCCTCGCAAGTCAACTCTGACCTACTCCATCACGTACGTGCCCCCGTTGCACACATGGCAATTGCAACTCTGGTTCTACGGTAGCCGTGGCAGTAGCAGAGGCAGTAGCAACTACGGTTGATGTTCGGAATTCCCAATTAGCCTTAATGAAGCAGCAGACACATAAAATACGTAATTAATTGTCACCTCGATGTCGATAGATAGAGCAGTGGCGAAGTTAGGGAAGGGGGAAGGAAGATGCTGCATGCCACATACCCGATAGAGTTGACACTTGTTGCATGCTTCCGTTCGAGGTGTTTGCAGTTTGCAGCTTGCCAAAGGACGCAGACTCTACTCATTCTCCTCTTTCTAAGAATACCAAATGAAGATGGAGTAAGGTAGTGCAGGGTACTTGATTCGAGTACTGTTATAATATTATTTTGATAGTATTCAAGGTATTGAAACTCTGTTTTATCACTAAGAAGTGGAATAAATATTATAAACAAGGTAGTGCAAGAGGGTATTTGATGCTAGTATTAAATTAAATTTTCTCACAGACTTACTAATTATTAAAATAGCAAGTTGATCGCACGAAAATCCTTGAAATGAACCCAGATCCGTCTCATTTCCACTCTACCTTTTCGTTTCTATTAGAATCTAATAGCAAATCCCATTCGCTTAATGCTACGACCGCCAGAGGGCGATACTGAGCCACCAACTGATTACGGGCATATTCCCATTACATCCAATTGGAATTTACACCACAAATAGATGACGCTAACATCCCCTTTTGGGCTGGCAACACCGACCGATGCCAGCGATCGGTCCTGTTGATCCTTTCAACTACCCTTCTCAGCTCTACAGCTGCCTGGCTGGCTACCTGTTACCCCTACCCCGTGTAGCAGCATTACAAGCAATTTAATTAATCAACATTTTCTGATTTACTCGGCTAATTAAAATGCTACCAAAACATTTTTACCTTCTCGCATTCTTTGTGGGTGTGGATCGAGAAAATGAAAATGAAAAGAGTTGAAAGGGGTTTTCAATGAGATCAGTAGGGGATGAGGGGTGTGTAGGCGATGACGCAAAGGATTTGCCCCCATTTCAGAAAGAGAGAAGGAGTCGGTGAGGATATTAGAAATGCATTAAGGTTCGATCGGAATGGATCCCAGAGCATGCCACGATCGGTGGCAGCTTTTAAAAAACGATTAAAACGATTATTGTATTACAAAGGTTGCACCAACTGGACGTGCCCCGAGTACACGCCGCCTGTGCCTATGCCTGCCCCAGCCACTTGCAGCGGCAGCTGCTGCTCAGCGTTAATCAAGGTTTTATGCATTTATTGAAGGGTTTGGATAGTGGGGTGGGGGCGCAATCTCGTAACGAGAAGCAACTGTAACGGTATTGGGCGCGGGGCATGCAACAAAGTTGCGGCACCATAACAAATTTACGATGGTGCCTCGCTTTATGGGGGCCCACTTGATGTGCCCATGTTGCGGGCGTATAAATAGCCTAGCGCCAAGGCAGGAACCAGACTGGAGCTGACCTCCCTCTTCCCCATTTCCCCTTGCACCTCTCCCCATTGCACTCTGCCCCTGTTTGTTGTGTGCTCCTCCTCTCCATCGCTTGGAGGCCTGTCAAGTTCGTCAAGTTGCAGCTTCGTGACAAAGCTCATGCAAAGTGAGTTGCAAGCGAGACACTCTGTGGAGTCGCCACTTGATATGCATGAGGCGGCACACACTTGTGGGATTTGTTGTTGTTGTTGTTCTTGTTGCTGCTGCTGCAGTTGCGCTTATGCTAATCACCCTGATCGGAAGCACGTGTCAAATGCGGCAATGCGGCAACGCTTAATGCAAAAGAACAGTTGCGCCTGCGCCCCTCAAGGCCAGCGCATGCCCCAGACAGACAGTGACCGGACGGACAAGCCTGGAGAGCTTAGGCTGTGGCTGAACTGAGTCAGATGCTGAGGAAGTGTGGCGCTGTGGCACAGTGGGGCGGAAAGTAGAATGAATGAAGTGCTTATGAAAGATGTAGATAAGATTATAAATGATGATGGAAGGTAAGGATGAAGGTAAGGTAATGGAATATAAATATAATTGAGCTAGAAACATATTAAATTTTCAATTATTGTAATATATTTAATATTTATTAATAACTAGGATTATACAAATATAGACTAAGTGGGAAATGGACTGTAGGAAATAATACAAGTCAGTTTTATATCTATCAAATACGGAATTACGAGGGTCGTTTGATAAGTCCGTGACTTTTTGTATTTGCCGCGCACCTGCTCTAAATACAACACTGCTCCTGTCAGCAGTTATCGATTAACAGCTGACTGTAAAATTTTGAGAAAGCTGCGTTTTTTGGTTTGCGTTTTATAGGCATTGAAAGCAGACGATCTCGTGAATTTTAACGAAAATGGAAAAAAGTGAATTTCGTGTCAGCATGGCAAAATTTCATAAATTGGGCTACGAACTGCTACCCCATCCAGCATATTCTCCAGATTTAGCCCCCTGTGACTATTTTTTGTTTCCAAACATGAAGAAATGGCTCGGCGGTAAGAGATTCGGGTCAAATGAAGAGGTCATCACAGAAACAAACGACTATTTTGAGGGCCTTGAGAAAACCTATTATTTGGAAGGAATAAAAAAATTGGAAAAACGCTGGACTAAATGTATAGAGCTAAAAGGAGATTATGTTGAGAAATAAAACGCTTCTTTGACGAAAAAAATATATTTTATTCAAAAAGTCACGGACTTATCAAACGACCCTCGTATACATAAATCAATCTACTTTCCTTAATATCTCTGAGATGATTATGAAACAAGCTAGAAATGAGCAGGGTCTAACAGCATCTACAAGACAAATTGAGTATGTTTAACTGCTCTCGTCTTTGAGCTGTAAGCCTCTCTTAACATATATTGTAATATAAAATAAAATCAAAAGAAGATTCATAAAATATTCAAACATAACCTACACATATTGAAAAAAATATTATTATATTATCAAATATGATATTATATCATCATGTTTAGTATTATTATATTATCATATGTAGAAAATTTCAGTTATAGCATAGTGAAGGTGAAAGGGGCAAAGGGAGCAGTCTAGAGGAGCTACGCACATCAGAGTGGAGCGGAGAGTGAAAGTGCCTAGCGACAACGACTTCTCTCGCTGCTCGTGGATCTGTGCACATGATGATGATAATGATGATGGATCACATTGAACTTTGAATCGAGATCGGTGCGCAGTTTCTTCTTCGTCCCTTCTCGCATACGCTGCTTTATTCATTATTTCTCTCTGTATCTTCTCTTTCTATGCAGTATTTTTATTCATTGCTCGACGACAAAAGTGGAAAAAGTGCATTGAAAAGCGAGTCCTTTTTTGTGACAAGGATCAGCAGAGCAGAGCAAGGTTAGGTTGAGTTCATTGTGCATAGATTTAATTCTCGATTTCGATGTAGTTTTTCCTGCAAGCGCGCAAAAGGAAAAACTCAAATGAAATGAAATGCGAATGTCTTGGGCGAAGGAGAAGATGAACTGAGAACTGAAAGAAACTGAAAGGAGGCAAAAGGAGAAGAGGAAGAGACGAGCAGAGAGCAGAGCAGAGGACAAAGGGAGCTGTGACACAAAAGGACCCGAGACAAGTTGAATGAGCCAAGTTGAATTATGAGAAGCGAGCGAGCGAGAGAGCCGATACAGATCGCTGTAAAGTGCAAAAGAGACAGTGTGTCCTAGTGCCAGCACCCACACGAGCCGAGCCGAACTGAGCTGAGCTGAGCAACCCCTCGGCGTGTGTGCGGAAACAGGCAAGAGAACGAGAAACAGAGGCAGCGAGAGCGAGAAGGCAAGCGAGAGGATCACTTGTGCCCGCAGGCAACAGGCCTGAGAGTCGGAACCCGAGCCCAGGCGCAGGCGCAGAGCCCCGAGGGGCAGGTAGGCGATCAGCGTGAAGCAACCACCAAGCGCGACTGCGCGACAGCGACGTCAACGCAGGCAGCAGCAGCACCGGCACCGACGACTATTTAAGGGCAGCGCGCAGGACGAGGTTTATCATTGCGGAATTTGATTCCACACAGTCAGCACACGCACAGTTCTCTCTCTCAGTTCTGTCTCTCCCTACACGGATTACTCAAAAAAGAAAAATCAGCAACATGACGAGTGTCTGCAGCAGCAACTATCAGCACTTCCAGTTGACCAACGGCAACATCATGATGCTGCACCAACAGCAGCAGCAACTCCAACAACAACTGCAGCCGCAACATCACCAACTGCAACACTCGCACCACCAGCAGCAGCAACAACATCAGCTGATTGCACCCAAGTTGCCACTGGGCAACAGTCAACTGCAAAACATGCAACACAGTGGCGCCTCCACCAGCAGCAGCTCTGTGGGACCGATCAAGAAGAAGTTCAGCTACGTCAACATGCCTTATGGCGAGCAAATGCCTTCGGTGGCACGGCGCAATGCTCGTGAGCGCAATCGTGTCAAGCAGGTGAACAACGGCTTCGTCAATCTGCGCCAGCATCTGCCTCAGACCGTGATCAACACCCTCTCCAATGGTGGACGTGGTGCCAGCAAGAAACTCTCCAAGGTGGACACACTACGCATTGCCGTCGAATACATTCGTGGCCTGCAGGACATGCTCGACGATGGAGAATCATCCTCACGCCGCCACTCCTCCACATCCTTCTTCGCCGGCAACTCAGCCGATGAGAGCAGCAACGATGGCAGCAACTACAACGACTACAGCAGCCTCGACGATAGTCCCGATCAGACTTCAGTCAACTATGTCAGCCACTCTGCCTCGTATCACTCTGCTTCGCCCACACCTTCGTACAGTGATTCCGATCTCTCTGCCAGCTATGTCAAGCAGGAACTGCCTGAGGATCGTGAGGATCAGCAACAGCATCATCTGCACCAGCAACACCATCAACTCCACCAGCAGCAGCAGCAACAGTTCAAATTCGAATCCTTCGATAGCTTCAGCGATGAGCAACCCGATGATGAGGAGCTGCTCGACTACATCTCATCGTGGCAGGAACAATAATTGCCATAACATCAACAAATGCTGTACAAAGTGTGTAAATAGTTCGTGCAACAACGACAACAATCGACCAACAACAAGTCCCAGATTCTAAATAGTTTCTAAGTGCATCCCAAAAAAACCTTTTTTTTCTTAGACTTAGTATGGAAGACAATGATTATAAAACTAGTTTAAGTAATTTTTTTCATAGTTCTAAGTTTTGTTATAAGCATGGAAGACACTAAACTAACTAACTTTAAGAACCATAATATAAAAACACTGCAATAATAAAAAAAAACCAACAAATTTAAAACCAAATTCAAAAACTATTTCTTATTTTTTACAAAAAGAAAATCTTTGACTTTTCAGCAAACTTTAAAAACGATATTCAGGTTTTCTTAAGGAATTGTTTCACTGATGAAAAATCAACTCGTTTTGTTTTAGTGCTACAAAGTGTTCTTCAGTTAGTATTTTGGTATTATTCTCTAACATATTATTTTTGGAAATCAATGCAAACTTTGTTCGACCTACTCTCTAAAATCGACCCATTCCTTTGAAGTTTCCAATCTATAAGATAAATCTACAATTCAATCAATTTCATTCACGGTTATAACGATCTGAAGAGTTTTCTTAGCTGATCGTTAGAGATCTCTCCCAATTCTCCTGGATAGCAGATCATTGCAGAACGCCAGCTGACTGAGATCAGTTAATAACCGCGTTGTATTCGCTGTAATTAAAGTATGCGCCATAAACATGCTTTATGTGATGTTGCCCTAGTAAAAACAAATAGTATCTTATCTACAATGATTTATGGCACGCACTCCAGACTCAAGTGTGCGCAGTGCGGTGTTCTTTTCTCTTCTCAAGAGCAAGCATCTTGAATTTTGAAACCAATTTCCTAAAAATAGAGCACAGACAAGAAGATGTTGAACTACAGCAGGCATGTCCTGTGCCAAGAATTGAAGAACACTGCCTTATAGAGTTCCATAGATCATATTAATATACACTTATAGTAAGTTCTGTAGCTTAAAGCAAACTTATGATTAGTGAGTCATTGGAATCGTGTCCAGTTCGCGGCGCCTGGGCAACTCTTCCGTAATTTAACGACTTCCTGCGCCCAGTGAGCGCAGCAACCCACCAAAGCAACAACCGGAAATAGTCGGCAAATATTTGTTGAAATACATATAGGAAATATATTTATTTTGTTTTTTAACGAGTTTCGATTTGGTTAGGCTGTGTTAATAGCGCGCATAAATTGCCCATGTAGAAGCGGAAATAGGCGTCACGCCTGAAAGGCTCAAGGCGGCCGGCCAGACGCGGACGGGAGGGTCTAGGCACTGGGTATGAGCCTGGCAAGGATCTTTCTCCGAGCACCACGTGGCTGGCGCACCCCAAAGGAACAACAACGAGTCGAGCAACTTGAAAGCTGGACGTAATCACAAGGCATAAAATGCACTTCCGCTTTACGCTGGATGGGTAGAAAGTTGCGTAGACTGGTAGACTACCCCTAAACGGGGTTGCACCTCTCTGTGGCAACTCCGCGGAAAACCCCTAAAACGAGCTTGGCTGTGTGTCGCGTGCGCGGCGACACGAGTCGAGCGCGAATCTCATTATGAATGCAAGGAGGAATTTAATTATTTCTAGTTTTTTTTTTCTTGGGCTAGGCGGATGGCGCATGCAAATGTGCCACGCCCACAATCGAATAGAGCTGGCCACGTGCAAGAGCAAAAGCAAGACGAAGACGCAGCCGAAGACGTTGTTGATGAAGATGTAAAATATTTGGTAAGGGAGGAGGTTGGGCGAATGGGTGTAGCCGATGCAGCTGACCCGCCTTGAAGCGGGACAAGGAGGGAGGAATAGAACGAGAACAGGAAGCAGGACGTTGGCGAGCGTGTGCTGTGAGCTGTAGGTAGACGAGTCCTCAGCGCAGGACAATGCGAAATGTGATTGTATGTCAGCTTAAGATGCGACAGCCAGGATAAAACCAGGAAATGGGAAACGAGGCGAGGCAGAAGAAGACGAGAGGCAGAGAGCAAAATCCTGCATTGTTACCGGATATCAAAAATAAAGAAGCTTAGCCTATTCGTATCCATGTCCTGACCTGTCCTGGCAAACTGGACTTGGTCCAGCGTAGGTGTCAAAATACGGGACTAAGCCAATGTCTCGTAATAGGCTCGATCCCCGGACTCGGGCTCATCGTGAGTTTTATGCAATTTTAGCTAAGACCTGAGGCGCATTTCCCCCCTACTCAAATAACCAGAGCGATTGCAATAAATTCATTTGAGATGTTCCTTCTCCGGCTCCTGCTGCTGCTGCTGGCTCTTGTCCCTTTTCCTTTTCGTTTTGCTTTTGCTTTTTTTTCTTCGTTTTTGGTCCAGGAAGTAACTTCTTTTGTGCGCCACTTTAGCGAGACATGTCCGCCATGGTCGTGCAGGAAGTGCGTATTTGTTTTGCATGCAGACAAGAGGCAGCGCGAGAGGACGAGCAGTCAGACAGACAAGCGGATAGACAGAGAGAGAGACGGACATACGGACAGACAGTGAGTTCTTCAGCTCCAAATAAATGTCCTGGCCGAAAGTGAAGTGCGCTCTCTGTCTTCCTCTCCCTGCCCTCTCTGGGTTTATTTATTTTTGTATCTGCTGCTGCTGCTCTAGGGAAATCCGAGACGAATGTTATTTTATCGTGTCGCAATTCAAAGGAAAACTGCGACAGGACACTCTCTCGCACGAGGACACTTGTGCACTGTGCCATTACTTGTATCCATATATCCGTATGTACTCTCTGTAGTTTCCCCTGTGAGTTATGTGACTTTATGACGGCGTCGCGGCGCATCGCTGGACAAGATTTATGGAGCATGTGTCAAAATACGAGAGCGCTTGTTGCCCTCTCAGTCGCAGTCGCTACTCGGGTCGCTGTTCGGGTCGATGGTGCTGCCCAGTCTATCGATCACTCAAGCGCCTTGTCACTTTTCGCACTTAACCAGGCGTCAAGTGGATTGAGAGAGAAAAAGACTAAACTGCGATCGCCAACGCTTTTCCCAATCATTCCGAGTAGCCCATTAACGAGGCGACACCGAGTGCTACCAGACGTATATCCGAGAGTCTGCAGACTGCAGTTACAGCAGCACTAGTCCAGATCGATTGAGTTGTATTACTTTGCTCGATCAGTAGTTCGTCGAAACGGAACAAGTGTGAACTCAAATGGTACCAGGAAATCTCATTAAACTATTCACAACACTTGACCCTAAAAACAGTTTAATTTTCAATTAACGAGTTTCGTCCGATCAGTTTTGTAAGTGTGAAGTGATCAAGCGTTAGCTAGGCTTGACGATCACAGGAAAGATGTACTTGCCCCCAGTCTTTCCCTACCTCTTTCTATTGAACACTGTTTTGAAGTCTCCTACAGTTACTTTTTTCATTTTTTGATTAATTTTTTATAACTTCTTTCGATCTACAGCGTTAGCTAGGTAAGGAGATCACCCGGACGATGTACTTGTCCTTCGTCTGCCTCTCCCCCTTTCCCGAGATCACTGCTTAGAAGTCTTCTTCCGATCATGAAGTGATCTATAGTCATTTATTATATGTTCTTTTTCATTTAGTCATTATTTTAATAACTCCTACCGATCGTGTAGTGATCTACAGCTCAAAAAAACATTTATTCAGTCTTCCATAACATTTAAGACTTTTAACGATCAACAAATTGCCTTATCTTATTCAATCAACTGTTCTAGCTTCTCTCTGCATACGAATTTGCACGAAATGCTCCTGACTAGTTCAACATTTCTGCTGATCGACCCTGACCTGTGCCTATCTTATCTATTCGAATAGATTACTAGCAAGTAGTTCTAGCGAAATCCCAAAATCTGTGCATGTGATCACCCAAACAGCACGACACGATCGCAGCCTATCGCAAACTGCAGAATATAGACAGCACCCCGCCCCTTCTAGCTAACGAGCACATCTCCTGTGACTATCTATCCATACAACTCAACTGGGGTAATCTCAGATATTGCATTTCACTTCGCATCGCATTTTATTGATCCTCGACACACGCTACATTTAGCACAGTGTGAACTGTGTCGGTAGTTATATGACTTTGCCCGAGTCGAACCGAGCAACCCTTCATAAAGGTAGCGCGGGTGAGGGTTTCCATATATCAAAAATGTACAACGTAGAGGGATCTCTTGTCTTCTTCTTGTTCGATTTTTGACTCGATTGTTGACATGATGTGAAAACTAACCGCAGACGACTCACAATGAAACATCAACTGTAGAAGACAGTTACCTAGACACACACACACTTACACACACGGACGTACAACTATCGTATGCACGTGTCCGATTCGTATGCAGGTTCTCCTTTTCTCTGGCCCAATAAACTATCGCAGGCAATCAATGTCAGCGCAGTGCCGAGTTTCGAGAGCATAGAGGCAGAATCAAAAGCCAGATCGCAGGACAAAAGCGAAAAATCCAATCCGTATCCATACAAGCGAAATCCCATTGAAAAGATTTCACTGGAATATCCTGTAGCCCATTGTCTCGAGCTACTGCGAGTTTATCGCATGAAAAGTGATTTCTTTCGTTTTTCTCTTTCATTATCAAAAAGAAAAAAAAAAAAAAATGAAATGGTTTTTTTTTTCTCCTTTTTGATTTCACGACATTCCCGTAGAGCGCGCAATAGAAAATGTTCATTGAAGCAGGATCCCCTCCATCCCCCAGTTCTCCTTCATTGATCCTCCCCCGCTGCCTGCTGAATTTCGATATCGACGACAAGTTGTACTGCGCCATCGTTGCAAAAGGTTAACGCTAAGGTCAAACTCCCTAAGGATAATCAAAAACTTTACGCTGCGCCCAGCAAGAGTGAAGTATGAGCAAAGCAAAGTGCATGAGCACAGCGCGAATTGCGCAGTTTCCCTACAGGTTTTCCTTCGATCTCTCTTTTCTTCTCTCTGTTCTTCACAGCCAGTGCCCAGTACCATTAGCATGACAAAGCAGTAGATCCTGTCGCGCTGTCGGCACACATTCGTCACAAAGCAAAGGCGAAATGCGTGTCCAATGCGTAGGTGTCATAGCGCTAATTCCTACGCCTGTCTACCTGTTGTTGCCGGTCTCGGGCTCTAGCGGATTTTCCTTGGGAAATTCGCAAAAATGCGCTGTGCAAAGTGGAACCGGAACTAACTACGGGTAACCCCACGGACACGGACACATGTGTTTGTTATTAGAGGCGCGACAATGTCACGGGCCATAGCGACTGATCAGCGGTAGATCAGCCTGATGATAAACGCCTCAGGGCGTAACAGAACAACAACATAGAACTGCAAATCTCTTGCATTATGAAGCAGAACTAAATATGCTATGGAGGAAGAAGTTGGTATTGGGCAAGTTATCCTAGGGTTAAGCTCGGAACAGGTAAAATGCATTGAACCCTGTGTAGGGATTCGCTCGGTAATGTAGAATTACATAGACAGAATTGGTTGAGTCTTGGATCTTAGTGTACTAGGGGATCGCAAAACTTAAAAAAAAAGGGGAATTTAAAGGCTGAATGCTCAAGTATTGAATTTAAAACTCATAAAACTATTCAAAATACTTGACCCAAAAATATTTTAGCTCTCAACTAATGATAGTTTGCCCGATCAGCTCCGTAAGTGTGAAGTGATCAAGTATAAGGTAGGTTAGATCACTTGAAAGAAGTTGTTGCACTTAGTCTCCCTTACCCCTTTCTCACGATCCCAGTATTGAAGTCTTCTACTGATCGTGAAGTGATCTACAGTCATCTAAAATTTGCCTTATCTCATTTTATCATTACTTTCATAGCTTCCACCGATCGTGTACTGATCTACAGCTTAGTAATAGGTTCGTTTTAACTTTTTTCCTTAAAAAATATTGTGATTTCAGTCTCCACACTCATACTAGGTCAATTTATAAGGCCCCGGCTTGACATATATGTTACAAATACATAATATAAATATACATATGTATATACGTGCGTTCTTCTCATGAAGCGGAGATCTTCTTATGATATGGCTTTCCCTAGGCCAGATCTCTCTCTCTCCCTCTCCCTGCAACTTTGGATATATCATATCTCTTATCATTAGCGAATATTCCGAGCTCTTCCAACCACGCTTGACCAGTCTAAGCTACTCCTGGGAACTACACTCGGTGAACCACATAAAAAAATAGATTAACTAAAAATCGCATCGACAAATCAGATTCAGAGCAAAAATAGACAACAGCAAAAAACTATAGGGACAAGACAAGAAAAAGCAAAGAAAAACAAAGCAGACAAAGTGTATAACCCGCACTCGGGGTCAAAGTCGAAGCGCGTATTATATCTGGATCGAAAGTCATGGTCGGGGTACTGTATGGTACTGTATGTGTGTGTATGCGGCATCAAAGAAAAGTCACCGACCGTAACATAGACAAAAACATAACTGAAGAAAATGTCAACCACAAAACTGCGGCGGCTACACATAGTTGGCTCGATCGATCGATCGATCTATGGATCTGCATTCAGCGCGACCACAAAGATCAAAGACCTTAAGAAAACGAAAAAGGAAAGGCAACCGATGAGGATGAGGATGACGATGATGATGATGCTGAGGATAATGATGAGAATGGTAAATGGTTCATCGAGATGGCCATTCTCGACTGCATTCAAGGATTGCACTTTGATGGCTCCGAGGACACTCTTTCTCTCTCTCTCTTACTCCCTCGCTCTAGCTTGCATTGCTCTTCCCTCACTCTCAGTCCCTCCCCACGCTCTCACTATTTTGGCATTGTTTTTGTGACTGCCTCCTACGATGCGATAATCGATTTATCAAAAAAGCAAAATACGCTTTGCCAAAAAAAAAACAAAAAACTGGCCAGAAGAAGCCGCAAGATTTCAAAGGCAAAATACCGACACTCACACACACACACACAGGCGACTCTTCGGGTCAAAGAAGTGCGGCAAATTTGGTAACGCGCATTGATGTGCATTAAGATGTGAAATTGTCACCATTGTCCTGGCCATTGTGGCACAAGCAACGGCCCACTGTCTGGTTGGCAACAGTAGAAAGGAAGCAAAAGAGAGCAAGCCGTACCCAGTCTCGCGTTGACAGCATTAAAAGGTCACATGAATGGCATGAATGCATCTCCCTGCACATCCCGATTCGAAGCCGCAACATATTCAATGCAATTGCAACACTGCGCGTCGTCTTTTGGTCTGCTTGCCACACCCACACGACGGGGCGAACTCTACCAAAAAGTGGGTGTTTACTTGGCTTTGCAGTGATTTTTACACCGCACAGCGCCTGCCCACTTTTCTAGATACAAATGTATCTGTCGGATGCACGTGTGCCGCTTTTGGCGCAAAACTGCCAAACATTTAGTTAAGATACAGCTGAACATACCAGCAGATACTACATACGCTATCTGTAAGAAACATTTGTAGCTCTGTCTGGGGCTATCGCGCTATCCGTAAGATACATTTGTATCTCTGTTTCTGGCTATCTAATCGCCGTTGACATGTCTCACTAAGTTTTTCGCCAAAAAAAATAAAAAACAGACAAGAAACTTCTTTATCATTACAAGATACGGCAAAAGAGAAAAGCAGATACTGTATCTCGTATCTTGTAGCTGCAATTAAGGTCGAGAGCAGCGGGTAGCTGTAGCTGACCTGTTTCGCAGCAGGCAAACAGGCTAAGGCATCTCAGGCAGAGGCGGGCAGGTTTTTCTTTTCCGTTTTTCCTGGGAAATCAGCCAAGCCCGATTTCGATTTCGATTGCGATTCGGTCGAGACGCCACGCTTCAGCATTTAGCGGCGCTTTGCATAGACGATGCCGGGCAGGATGTGTGTGTGTGTGTGTTGCACACCCCGAGCCGTTGCCGGCGCATCAAAGTATCTATTACGCGACCAAGGCGTGAACAATTATGGCCCAAACATTTGCCTCAAACATCGGCAACGCCCCCTCCTGATTCAATCGAACGAGAGACAAAAGAAGAGAGAGACAGAAAGAGAGAAAGCGTGTGATAGACTGAGAGAGAGAGAGAGAGAGAGAGCGTTAGCTGATCGTGTTGATTTTGCTTCCGCCAATTTAGAAATTCAGAGCAGACGCCGCCGACAACGCAGCAGGTTGTCTTTTAATTGAGGCGCACAGGGTTCTATGCATCTCCCCCTGCTCCTGAAACAAGTGGCAAGTGGCGGTTTCATTGAGCATCTCTCATCAAGAGGGGAGTGGCAGTTCGCCTCGGAAACTGGTCCAGACGGCGCTAGCCACAAACACACACACATTTTGCATAGTAGAACGTTCAAACTAATGAATGAACGTTTAAAACATTTAAGAGGCAGTTCAAAGTGGAGATACATAATGCATTTTGACAGCGGATACTTTCTTATGGGGGTATATTAAAAGAGGAAGCACGCACTGTACTAGAAAGTCCTTAATTCATTATTATTTTTTACATTTCATATTTAAGAAACATGAGTCTTGCTAGCGAACTCAGTCTAGTCATGCCTAACTACTCAACAGATATGAAAGTCAGTTGAACTTGGCCTTCATTGAACATAAACAAATACTAGAAATACTAGAAAAGTCAACTGAGTTTTGTGTTGATGACTTTGCCTTCTTAGCCTGCTTGTTCTTCTTCTGCCACTTTCCACACTGCTGTGCAACTCACTGCGGCACTTGGCAAGTGTTGCAGCTAGCGCTTTCTACTGTTACCAATTTCACAGTCGAACTGATCAAGTTTTAAGACCCAAAATCGAGCACGAGTTGTAATAAAGACAGACGACGACGAAGCGATGACGGACTGACGCACTTGTCGATGCTCGCTTGTCTCTGGGGCTGAGGCGGAGACTGACGCTGCGACGCGTGTCTGGATTGAAAGAGTTTTCTCGTTGTTGTTGCTGTTGCCGTTGCACGAGCTGCATATCGTGACGTGTAATTGACAGGCAACACGCGCTTAAATCTCGAGACTCGCCTGTCATCGCCTCGAGAGCAAAACAAATTTAGATATCTATGGACATTGGCAGCAGTAGCGCAAGAGGAGGGACAGACAGAAAGAGGGATATGGAGAGAGAGACGGGGCGAGGACTTAACACATGTTGGCAGCACTCTCGCTCAAGTGGATCAGCCACTGTTTTGAGCATTTGAAAGTTGCCAGAACTAGTAGGAAAAGTGGCCATCAACAGCAGAGAAGGAGAGAACACGACTAAAGATGCTCTGCTATGCTAACACAGATTTCTCTACAAGTGGCGAAGTGATTCTCGTGCCTCACATACTTATCAATGAAGTGTTGTGAAATTTGCAGCATATCTAACTCATATTTAGAGCGTAAACTATGTCAAATATGACGATCTATATGAACTAAAGACACTAACCGGAAGTATAGAGATGTGATTGTCGTTTGTAATTACAAGCCAAGCGGAAGGAAATGCAACATCAAATTGCTTTTATATTTTTCCATTTTCACAGCCAAAAATTGTTTAGATTGGACGCCCAAAATGCTGAGAAAATGCTATCAAAACGAGGAGGAAAACCACAAAAAAAATAATCAAACACACCCCGAAAAAAAGTAGGAGAAAGGGAGTGGGAGAGAGAGTGCGGAGACCACAAACACCTTGCACAGGATATGCCTACAAATTGAGTTGTTTCCTGTGGGTAGTTCGGGGCTTAGAATTGCACACTCACGACCGATGGCGTGGCAAATATGATTATGATAAGGGAAAATGTTCAGGAAAAATTGAAAACCCAAAATTGTTAATTGTAAATTGTAAATTGCCGCAAATGTGTCGAAGATCTACCCGAAAAATGTGCGACGCCGGGAGAATTACTCGCGTTACAAACGAGATGTGCTGTCTAAAATTACCAAGCGTAATGAGAGATTTCCAACACCTTTTCGAGGTTTTCAAACTAATTAATTTTCTGGCAAAAGGCAGAGTACGTTTGAGAGAGAAGGATACATAGAGAGGGAGAGAGAGAGTGCGCTGTGGAGGCAGGAAAAGGCAGCGAAAGGACGTGGGCGGCATGCGCGTCGAATGCGCTTAACAGCTTTGCACGCTTGTCCCTTGCTTTCTCCGTCACTCTCCCTCTCTCTATTTGTCCCACTCTCTCCCATTTCACAGCCCACTGTGCGCTGATCCTTTACAGTATCCTGGACATGCCTGACGCTTGGCTTAGCCTGACGTAATGAGCTCTGATCCTTAGACCAGCACGCGTGTCGACATCGCCTCGTTGTCCTAAGCTAAGTGCACTAGGCGCAAAGAGGCGTGGCAGCTTAGTGTAGGCAACGCGCAGGGCGGCTCCTTCGAGTTCCTTTTTTTTTGACGTACATTGCAAACCGCAAATTTCTTTAAATGACAACTCAATTTGAAGTGTTGCGAATGGGGCATGTAGTGAAGATGTCTTGTATCTGACAGATTACAGATTAGTGGAGTATCCTTATCAGGCTTGGGTGAAATAATTGCAGCATTTCAATCGATAATTATCGGGAGGAAGTACCTTATGCTAGGCATTAGTATAGATTAGGTTAGGTAAGCCTAATACTCTGCACTTCAGCTAGAAATTATATTAATCGGCTACATATGGCTATAACCACTCAGAAAAATGAACACATAGAAGTCTTTACCCAATATATTGTAGATTCTACAGTCTTCTTGCTGGAAAGAGTTCTATAGTAGGTTCCACTCACTAGAATAGTCTTTGAATGCGAATAAAATTCCCTTTTGAAAAGGCGTTTCAAATGCATTCTCTGAAGAATCTGTCAAGGCGGGAGGCTTGAGCCTCAAGGCTCTTCGCGGAAGAGCGCCCTGACCCATGGCGTCCCGTCCCTCGGGGCCAAAATCTAGCAAAGACAATTGCAATAGAACAAAGCAAAATAAGACAGCGAGACGGAGAGAGAAAAATGAATTTGCGGTCGTTAAGAGCGACATTGGCTACCGCACACAACGCCTCAATCACGCCTCAATTGTCCGTGGGCCAAGTTAATGCAATTTGCGGTAGCGCAGATGCTGCTCAGCAAACCTTATCGCTGGTCATGCATCTTGAATCGATCGGCGAACGAATACAATGACAATAAAAGAAACTCAATTCAATAACAATTGACACAGAACGCCCACCAGTTAGCAGAAGAAGAAGAAGCAGCAGAAGAATACACAGCAGAGAGACTGCCTGCAATTGGCAAAAAGAAATGGTCGAGTCTCATAATAGAGGTACAAAACGTTTTGCGAGGCCAAACAAATAAGATGTCACGCATACCATATATATAACTCGACATAAACGCGACAATGACAATGCGATTGGAATTGGAATCGAACGAGGCCAGGACGAGCAAGGATGAGGGCCAGGACCACCAACTTGCAGCCACAGCGAGTCAGTTAGATGCATAGAAAGAAAGATACAGATACAGCTACAGCTACAGATATATGTATGGTATATATAGCTATATAGAGAACGTACATCCATTGTGCGGGCCATGAGCCAGCGGGGGTTGTGTGTTTATATTTTGGTTTTGGCAATGCGGTCAAAACATTGTCTATGCGAACAATGCAGGCGAAGGGACCGCACACAGACACGCCGAGCAACTCGGTATGGAATACCTTGAAATGAGCAAAAACAATTTGGGTTCTTAACTGTTATTAGCATGCTGAGATCTGCGGGAACCGAGCTGAGCCCAGCCATGCCGAGAGCTCAGAGCTCAGAGCTCGGAGCTGAACAAAGCTAAGCAGTTTCTAATTGTCACAGCATTGGCATTGTATGAGATGTATCTATTAGAGGACAAGTCGGGGTTAGAGGTCAGCTCGCTTGCTCATTTGCCTGGCATGTGTCCTACGGGGGTTTTAGCCTTGTTCAAGCCAAAATATTTATACACAATTAGCGTAAATGTTTGTGGCACGAGAGCGCAGTGCGCAGAGCGACTGCACAGCTGGCCAGAGATACAAATGTATCTTTGAAATATTTGCAAACAAACCCTGCGCACACCTGGCATTTAATTTCTCTATTGGGACTTGACGGCGATTGCCCCCGTCCCGTGCCTCGGCCTCGACTCTTGTCCTTGCCACCAGCATCTTTCTGTGCAGCACACGCGCCAGACACAAGCCATGATACTGCCTGCTTATGCTGGCGAGATCTATCGAGATCTATCAATAACTGTGCATCTGTCTTCCTGGTAAAAGTGGCCGCACACTTCCTGCTGCCACATCCTTTTCCCCGTCTACGTGGAACTGTCAGGCGAAAAAAATTATCGACTCATTCCCGTACACAACTCAACTCTTCCGTTTTCATGCGAAATATTTAGACATTTTGTGGTCAGCAGAACAGTAGCTACTCCTCTCCCGCCTCCGCCCTCAATCTAAATATTTTGTTTCAAACAAAAACAGACAGTTAACCCTATCCCTATCCCTCTCCCCCTCTCTCTCTTCCAATGAAACCCATTCAATCTGTTTGCCTGGGCAGTGACCACTTAAGAGGTTTAACACCAGTAACAACAATAAGGTAATGAGAGAACTGCGAACCCAGTTCAGTTCCAGTTCACAACAACAACAATAACAACATGAAATTCCATGCAGAGTCAAGAGGGTTCACTACACAGCCCACGTCCAACTGTCGCCAATAAAAATTTACGCCTAATTTTCCTGATCTTTTGCTCTCTGCTGCTTCCGCGCATGCGCAGACGCTGCTCCTCAGCACGCCCCGTCTCTCCCCTTTGCTCACCTGTATCCAGTTTGCCCCCTCATTGGCATAGCATTTGCAGTAGCATTGCTCCTCGTTAGCTTTGGCATTGGCCGATTTCATTTTTGATTTGTGTCGGCATATTTTGCATACAACTTGGCATTGGGAATGGGTGCAGCAAGTGGCTAATGCGAGGGTAGCTACAGCAGTTGCTGGCTTGAAGTGAAAATAACGTTTATAGAGTGATCTTTGGTTCTTGATCACCTTAAAAAGACTATATGTTATAGTTATGGTTACAATACTCAATGATAGTTAGTGCTCATTCCTTCAATCTGATCCTTATTCATTACCAACTTATCTATTTACTTCCCCCCATCAGATCTTCAGACTTTGAACATGCAGTTCATCCATTACCCCTCTCTTAATCTACTTCTAATGTACAAAAAAATATTTACGAATATATCACATCTATGCAGACTTATTTAAAAAAAAAAACCTTAAGCACTTCTTGATCTGTTTCGCTCTGCTCTTCTTCGACTACTTCTCAAGCTACACTCGCAGGCAACTCATCTTGCAGTTGCAGACCCCAATGAGGCCCAATCAGCGCCGCAAAGGTGGCACAAGAAAATTATTTAACAATCAATTTCTTTGCAGCGGCATTTTGCCCATCTAATTATAATCGAAAAGGCCACGCCACGCAAGAGCAACGATCGAAAATCAAAGAGAAATGCGCCGACGACAAGGCTGGACTAACCAGAAATTAAAGTAAAAATTTCAAAATTAAAAATGAAAATGAGAGAAAGACATAACGAAGCAAAGGCGACGCTGGCAGCGGCGGTGGTTCAGTGCAAGACAATATTTCCCAAAAATACCTCAAGAAGATGGAAAGAAATTCCGAACTGTGCTCTAATTAAAATTGAAATGAAGTGCCAGGCATGCTCAGGCTCAACGGCAGCAAAGTAGGTCCTTTCACAGGTCCCTCGCCCGTTCCCTCTCTCCAACTCCACGCTGACCCCGTCGCCGGCTCCTACGCTGAGCAATAAATTTCGGTATCTTCGTTCTTTTAGGGTGGTCCGCGTTGCTGAGTTCTCAGAGTTGTGTGCTCTGTCTTTGGGTTGGCACGTTCGTTCGCTATAGTTGAATGTCGGTCGATATTACAATAAAAAACGCATTTTTTTCCTCTTGTCTTCTCTGTTCTTCTCTCTTTTCTCTCCATTGCCTCTGGCCTGATCTCTCTCATTTCATGCCAAAATGCATCACGCACTAATCCCGCGCTGGCGCAGCCCACACACGTCTCATCTCATCCAAAGGATTAGCATGCCATGCGATGCGATGTGATGTGATGCGGGGCAGCCTCTCTATGAATAGCTCTAGGTATTATTTCTTGTATTATTATTGCCATGTCGAATCGCCACACAATGGCGACACAATGGACCAAGTGTGAGGCCCAACCAGGTCCCGAACTGGACGAAGGGTGAAGGTCGAGAAGCCGTTGAAGCGAGAGCAAAACAATCGAGCAATGCGCCACATTTGCCATTCAAATGCAATTGCGCGTGATAATCGATTCAGTTTCAACTCAAGTAAAAAACACACAACCAAATTGTAAAGAAAACGAAGGAAAAAAACTTAAAAAATAAACTAAAAAAAGAAAAGTAATTTCATGCCTGAACTCAATATAAAGAGTATCTTGGCATTATTATTACAGCTGCGATTAATTAAGCAAACAAATCGAACGGGCATATCGATGAGGTCTGAGGTCTGTCTCCTATTAAATACGGTAGCTGTAAAAACAAATAACCCCAAGGCAGCAATCGAAAGCGACTGCAACTGCGAATGCGAATACGATTCACGAGTATTCGTGCTTTTGGACTAATTAATTGCCAATCATAAAGGCGAGTGCGATGCGCTCGTAAAACGAATCAGTTTTAAATGCCCAACTGCAGTTCCAATTATTCAAGTTTGCGCCTCAAGTGTAGATCGAATGGGAGACTCGAAACTGCAAACGAAGTCGGACCTGAAACTGAGAACTTGCAACCTGGCAACTGAACTGTATTTTATGGGGAAATCTTTGTGTGTGTTTGGCAATTAATTAAATTAAGTTTTTAGCGAAATGCCAAAGGCGTGAAGCAACAAGTGAATAATGAAGCAGATGAGCAGGTCGAAACATGGATACCCTTCTTATGATATGAACACAAATAATACCAACTTGTTAAGTGATCTATGTTTAGCTTTTATAGTCATTGAAGACAGCCCAGTTACACAAACAGTGATGACTGAGTATATATATATTTTACTTTGTGGGATCAACCTTCGTTTTAACTGTGAATATATATATATTAAACTTTGTAGGATTAACCTACGTTTGCTAAATTTAGAAGTTAAACAAGTCTTCCACTAAGTCTTTTAACCACAAATATCAGAATATAGGCAAACCAAATCTTAAACCTAAAGTACTTCTAGAAACATCCTTCTCCCTGACCAAGAACAAGATGTAAGCATAGTACCATCAAAAGAAAAGGGTATACATCTGGCTACATCTACCCGCCAAACAGGAAGTCTTCTTCGCACTGCGCGGCTCGTCAACATTAACAACAAACAGCGATAACATTTTAATTGCGCTGATCTGCGCCCGATTTGCCGATCTGTTGATCTGTTCTGATCAGCGCGCAATCTGTTGAGACTGCCGAACGGTTGATCTCCTGATCTGCTGATCACTTGATCAGTGCAGATCTGTTTGGCCAGTTTGTTAATGTCTTTTGGCAGCAAAATAACGAGACTGCAAGGGTGGGGTATCGGCTATCAATTGGCATCGTGTTAAGAGGCTCTAATAAAGTTGCAGAGCCACTCGCATATGCTTGCACCATCATCGATCTGTGCTGCCGTTGCCTGCTCCTTGCTGCTCCTGCTGTTTCTGCCTGCTGCATGCACCAATGTTATTTATCTCTCAATATATCTTACATCAACTTATTGCCGCACTCTGATAATGAAATCAACTTCCCACTTGGCTAATCTCAAAAGTTTGCTGCATGTGCCCGCGTCATCGATAAGCGCGGCAACATAAGAAATCGATTTAAGAGGCCCCAAATACACACACTCTATATCACCGGCCCTCATCTACCGGTTACATGGAAGCTTATCGGCCGCCGATGCCTGCTTACATTTGCGCTTCAGCTTCAACTCAGCCAGATAGCAGATCTTCGTCTCAGATAGTGCAAGTTTCCATTGCGCCAAAGTGGTAACCACAATGGGGGTACTTTAAAAACAAGAGTAACCACAAAGAAACCGCAACCCGCAATTGCATAGCACCAAAGAATAGAAATATCCTCTAATATTCATTAAAAACTGTAGTTATCTCCCAGTTAAATGCTAAGCAAATATAAAAAACAACATTGTATTGAGCAATCTGTTCTAGTTTTAGTATGCAATTCATTTTATGCGCAATAAAAAGGTTTAATGATCTTGAAACTAACTGAACAAAGTGTTACACATAGGAACAGATAAGGGACTATGCAAAGGAACGTGGTTTATATCTAAAGAAAGGATATTTCTCCAGTGCATTCACATTTCTTCAATATATAGATTTAAGTTTTTGAATATTTAGGTTACTTCCTTGCTTGATCTTTGCTCAACGAACTATCTGGCATACGAATGAGCTAATGATCTTGGTTCTCTCATGGGAATATGCAGGTAGCCGGCACAATACCCAGGGGCACAGCACGTGCAGAACTCCCGAGAGTGAGATTGTCGAGCGATGATTTCGCTGAGTTTTGCATAAACATTAAGGCACATTAGAAAAAGAGAGAGAGAGAGCATGAGAGATATTCTGCATATAGGGTCGAAACACTGGGACACTTCATTAAATACTATTTTGGCTACCTAACCTTAACAAAGAACTGACCAGCGAAACAATGCACTCACACATGGCATACTCTGACCCTCTGCGATGATGGATGGATCGAGGATCGGAGCTGCTGATGACTCAATCATTGTGCAACATACACATTCAGTGTAGGAACGTGTGCTGATTACCCTAAGATTTGCATAGAGACATGTGCATAGAAATCTCAAAAGATCGAAGATCATGCAAAGATCATTGATAATAGATCAAAGATCATGTGCTTTGCAACACATGTGTAGTGATCGTAGATCTACTTCTGGCGCACTGTCGGCGCACGTGTGCTAATTACCAGGAAGACAACACAATCATGTCCCAAGATCACAGCTGATGATCCTACACAGAAATACTGGACAGTTCCTCTTGCTGTAACGGTACAACTGTCAGTGGCAATTTCAATACGAAGAGAAAGAAGTTATTCATATAATATGTATGCATGCAAAAAGGGCCGATCGTGCAATCAAAAATCAATTCATAATCATTTGCAAGGTGCAGACATCAAAAGACAGAAATCGAGACCCGAAGACGGGTAGACCAAGCGAAAGAGAGAGATAGGGAGAGGGAGAGGGAGAACGGGTCCCCGCCACCATCATGCAATGGCAATTCAATCAAATTTGTTATAAAACTGTGAAAGTCTGCGACAGCGATCGGAAACAGGACTCAAAGTCAGGACAAGCAAGCTACTAGGAGATTTGCATGCCCAATCCGGCCCTGGCCTGGTCTGGTCTGGCCTGGCCTGGAAATATTATGCAAAGCGGCTACGGCAATCGACCGTCAGTTTTGCATACAAACTCGCTGTGGCGATCTGCTGTGATCGGCAGCGCATCCATGCATCAATATCAATATCAATGTCTGGCGATCAGTCGCTGCTGCTGCTGCTGCTGCTGTCGATCGTCTTGCTGTCCTCTCCCACTGTCGCGCTGTCTGGCCAACTCACGCACTGATCGACAGCAAGACACAATTCAATCATTTCAGTTTCGGCGTACGTAGGACGACGCTGCCAGATCTTTAGCGCTAGATTAAACGATCAGCGGAGACAGGCAGCAGCTCCACGGCACCGACTTCCAGTCTCAACTTTAGCTCCAGTTCAAAGTACTTGTTTTTCTGCTTCAGGTCTCTTGTTCGGGGCTACTGCTACTACTACAGTGTGTACTCCCAGCATACAATGTGTGTGTAGGTTGATCTCACTGCCGATCTTCGTTCGATCACTGGGGCCAGCAAATTATTTCACTTGCCCCGACTCTCTGGTGGTCTCAATGTACAACTTGATTTCTGTTTCCTTTGCTGCAATGGCAGTTTGATTTGTTTAAATTTAATTATGCATCAATATCACCGATTGTCGATCGTTGATCCTCGATCCTCAGTCCTCAATCCTTGCGTAGGTAGCTGACACACAACTACACACACACTCTCTCTTTCTCGGTCTTTCTGCCAAGCACAGATTACGGCTGGAAGTTATGATGGTTTCATGGGACCTCGGTGCAATCACCATTTCTCGATCTGTTCCTGTTCTCAGCCCGATTCCGAAAATCTTTGATTTGATTATCAACATTTGTTGACGTAGCCGACAGACAGACACAGACACACAGAGAGAGAGAGAGAAAGGGTGAGGGAGAGAAAGGAAGAATGCTGATCGTCAAAAGCCGCCAAATGATGATCGATGCCAATGCCTCCTTTTCTCTTTCCTTTTATCGCTTTTTTGTTTTTCTGTTTTTTGTATAAATATATTTAACGTATATTTCGTATTTTTGTGGTTTGCTGCATTTACATTTTGGTACTCTCATTCTTTGTGCGCGCACGTATAAAGCGATCAATCAAAAATGCAAACGGAACGAACCAGCAACGTACCTACAATTCAAAGAAGTTCCCATTTTGGACCCGATGCAGCAGCATGTGACAGCAGACAAAATAGTTTACGATCGTTGTGTGATAAACTACATGCAGGATAAATATGCTTATAGTACACGCCGTATATGCATACATGCATGATGATCCTCTCTGATCCTCCTGATACTGGACGGCAACTGTCACTTAGATGATGAACAGTTTGTTAGAATTTGAATTGTGCGGAGCGCATCGTAAATTTTCGCTTTTTACCTTGACGATCATCAAAGCGCTGGACAAGATCGTTGGTGATCGTAACTTTTAGATTAAGGATGCGTTGAAAGCAAAAGCATCTTTTACTCTTTGTGCTCTTTGTATGCGGTTAACCAAGTTCTGCAGAACAAGTGATCGCTAATTGATCGTGGCTTCTCTTTCTCTATAACTATCTTAATCGCAGGTTATCGTCCGATCTCTAATCACCCCAGAGTAGTGACACAGTTTGCCGTCTATCGTCATTTCCGCGTGCTAAACCCACGGCAATGTAAATCACTTGGTTATGCAAATAGAGACACAGCAGATAGACACATAAACATATGAATGTGTGTGCCGATAGATAGAGAGATAGTGTCATGGAGATAACCGAGATACGACAAATGTAAATGCCAATAGATAGACTCGTAAACACACACTCGCTATAGATAATCACACCTACACATGGCGCACAGTACAACAAATTCACTTGAACATGACAACAACAATTGCAGCAACGAGCGGGCGATAGGTAAAGGGGGTTACGATCCGAACCGATCCGATCGATCGTTTGTTTAAAAATGATTTTGGCGCGCGTTCGGCTTAGTTGTGTTGTCTCTCTCATTCTCTCTGTTGGGTTCTTTATGACTCTCCTCTGCACAACTGATATCGCAGTTAATTTATTTTCAGGGGAATTGTTTGCACAGAATTTTTTTCGATCGACCCGAACCGATCGTTGTCGTGTGGATCGTCATTCGTTATGTAAATAACAAATATTGCATCGCATTGAATTGAGTCGGTTAATGTGACTCCTTCCACCTTCGACATCGACTTCGACTGCGTGGGTGTTGTGTGTGAACTTGCATAACTGTGTCAGGCGGCACAGCGACGCGTGCGCTGTCAGGCCAATCGGCCAGATGAGATAACCAGGCAACCACTCTCAGCCAGGTAACCCATCGTGGCGTCGACGTCAAGTCAACATTTGCCGAGTGTGTCAAACGCGCGTCGATCAATATGTGAAGAGTGGGAGAGAGAGAGAGAATCGAACCGGCATATTTAAATCAATAATTCGAAAAAGAAGTATGAAAAATAAGAAACTACTTGAGATAAGACTGCAAGCTTCTCATTTTCCCACCCCTCTGTGCTCCACCTTCACCTTCTGCTGCTGCTCCCGGGTTGACTATGTTTACCCGCCTACAACATTTGCCCCGCAGTCTCAGCCTCAGCCTCAGCGTCGGCCTCGGCACGTCATTATCATTAGGACAGTGCAGCCATATATCACATTGAGGTCGCCGGTACGTCCGTCAAGCATCCTTTTTTGATATATGACTCTCCCGCGCCTAAATTATGGCTCCAAAACCCTCGGAACTGTGCAAATAGCCGCCAGCAGCTTGGGGCTATAGACGAGACAATTGCGCTGCTCTGCTGCTCTGCTTTGGTCCATCCAGCACCTTTAGCCAGCACCTTCCGAGAAGGTGTTTAGATGCAAACGCTTCCAGTCTTCCAGTAGATTGCAGGTTGATCAATTGAGTGATCGCTGCCAGATTGGTCGGCTTCATCCGCCTGCAATATCGTCATAATAATCAAGCTTCATCTAATGCAGCTTGCCTCCTGCGTGGTGGTCATAATTGAAATGATAATCGTCGCGGATCGTTGCACAGTGGAGCTTTGTGAAAATCAAGTGCACGATCACTTCTCTTTGTAATTAATTTACTAGAGTTTCATTTGAGACTCATTGGAGCCCTGCTCTAATTTACTAAATGATCATATGAGCATCATTACTCACAGTAGTTGTATTCAATTAATCCTTCATTGATCTACCTTTAGTAAGATCGTTTACACATTCAATGAAGATCATTTCTCAGCTGCAATTTATGTGCCTTCCACAATGTAGCATTAATTTTTGCAATCAATAAATTCCATCGATCATTGAAACTATGTAGGGATCAGTAGTTTTGCTTAGGATCAGTCGGAAGTCGATCTGCGAATACTTGTTGAGCATTCAATTTGTTAATAGCTTAACAAATTCAACTTCTAATCGAGTCAACTACTCGATCATGTGTTGATAAATGATCATCTGAGGCGGACTTAAGTACAGATCATTTGCCATTTGCAATTAAAATCGATGGTACTATGAAATTGATTTTTCTAATAGTCACGTATGCAATTTTCTGCATTTACAAACCTAAAGCTTGTCTTTAATCCCAACTAATTGCACGTTAAGCTTTCCATGTACACATACTTTATTCTTTCGGCATATAATGATCATAATGATGATCCCGTGAGATGGATTCCCACAAGGTTTATTATTATTAATACACTATTTGTTTTGTGCTCGAACTGTGTGTTTTGCACGCCCACTGTGCCGCCCTACAGATGCAATCCCATAGTACAGGCCGCCGTCAGAGAGGAACTGAGAAGAGACTGACTGACACAGACGCAGCGTGTCGTCGCCCGAAGCTATTCCACGTCAGAGAGCGATCTGTCTGATGTCTGACGTGTCTGTCCAGAGAAATAGAAAGAGAGAGAGAAAGAGGAGAGAGATCAGTCTATCAGGCATATGGGAGCCAGCATGCTGTGAGTGGAGATCATCAACGCGGCGACATCAACCAGCGCAGACGAAGCCAAACTGCAGTCCAAACTCTGTCAGACAGTTTGTAAACAGTTTTCAAAGTCGAGCACATATCGCGATAAAGACGCGTCGTCTCTTCTACTTCCCCCCTCCATCTCCTTGTCTTGCCTTGTGTTGTCTTGCTTTAAGCCAAAGACGCGCACCGACTTAGATTCCAAGATCCGCGGTAAATCGCTACAGAGAACAACACAGCACGGCCGATTTTGATCCTGCTGTCTGAGCTCCCTGTCTGGAAGCTCCATTAAAAAACTACAACAACAACAACAACAGCAGCAACAGCAACAAGAACTGTGTACGACATTTGCGCCATTATAACTTTATCGCTTTCGGACAGATTGTTATTGGGGGAAAGGGGAAAGGAGGCACCGGAAAACAACACGCTGTGAGTGATGTACCTGCTGCTCAGTGCGCCTGATATGATCATAATCATTGAGGGCATAATGGCATTAGCCATGTGTGTTAAGGTTCAATACCCTGTATGCTATATGGAAATGGGACTAAGTGCTTAGGTAGTGGGGAAGAAATTAGAATGAATTGAGATTTGAATGTTGAAACAAAAGCAAACTTCAAGTTCAAGCATGAATACATTGCTTAATCACTTCCTCAGGCCAATTTAAGGGTATCTGCCCGTCGAGTCGCTTCACTTGCTGTCGCTCAACAACTTTCAATCTTTTGCTAGCTACTTGTAATTGCTGCTGGCGCGCAGAAAGCTTATTAACTTGGCCCAGAACACAACGCCGCGGCTGCTTCTGCTGCGGCAGCTCTTTAAAAACCCATTTGAGCTTACAAGCTTGTTAAGCTTGCCCCAAATCTGCACTGCATGGCCGAGAGAGAGGAGCATCGGCACCAGCTGGGTCGAGTGCCATGCTGTTTAATGCAATTTCACGTTCGGTTTTATCGTTGGCTAAGTAGCCACTAAACGGCAGCTCTTTAATCTGAACGACTTAGCTCCCAGTCTGTATTCAGTAACCTCCTCTTGCCTTACTGAAGAAAGCATAATTTCTCGGCTTGACCACTTTCTTCTGCTGCCGCTGGCTGCTGCTGCTGCTGTTGTTGTGCTGCCTCCGGCTGTGGCAGTGACTGTGCCAGGGCCTGCTGCCTGGTTGCGCCTACCTTGTTAAGCGCGAAGGACGACAAACTGGTCCAAAGTGGAGTGGAGTGTGTGCGTGGAGTGCTGCGTGCCATCATCAATCGATCGTTTTTGGATTCCACATTGAGCTTTATTTTTAGCATTTTACACGCTAAATTGAAGAGTGAACTTGCAGCAGCTTGGCCATGCTGCAGAAGGCAGGTCGAGGGAATCGTGGGGTGGAAGGGGAGGCACGTATCGTTCGCGTCTGGTTAGTAATTGCGGATTAACTGCATCGCAGCGCATCGCTGCGAATAAAATCTGATTAAGAATATTTCAATTAGCAGCGTTGCCTTTGGGTTTCAGCTGAGTGCGGACCGCCTCCTCCTGCTCCTACTCCTTCTTCTTTTCCATCTCCTCCTACTGCTGCTTATCCAAAAAAGAGCATAAAAAGAAAGTTTCGCTTGAATGAAATTGCACAGGCCGAGGCTGCTGCTGCTGCTGCTGGTGCTGCTCCTCCTCCTGTTCTGGTGCATCATTTTTGATTGATTCCCAATGCATTTTTCGCATGCTAATTAAGTCACTCGGCCGAACTTGATGATTAATGAGATGCCCTTGATAAAGCGCTAATTTATGCGGGGTTCTTAAATGGATTTTCTTTTATTCTATAGACTATGCATTGCACGTACTACTGTGAGGACCTTCATGTACACAGATTTAGCTTCAGTGGGTTGAAGACCTTTTGTGTGAGAAGAAGTTTAATTGAATTTCCCTTTCCCCCCAAAACTTCATGTTATATAAAGTTTGATTAAGGTCATGTTAAGTCAACGGCTAAAAACTTCTTAGAATGTATAAGAACACATTGTAAAACAGAACAGAACATAATGAAGTGTTGAAATTGTTTGATTCAATCTTTGTATGAAAGCTAACAATACCTATATTGTACATGTAGTGTACGTTATCATATGCTTCAAATTCCAAACGGAAATGCAACACGAAATTCCTCCACAACTTAACTAAGATTACGATAACAACTAAAGCTCTTCAATTATATCCATAAAGTGTTTTTATATCAATATAAAAACGCAAAACTTTCGCCCAAAATTGAAATTTCATTAAGGAATTTTATGTGCTTTATTTCAGGCAGATCCTTCCTCAGGCTGAGCTCGCTACTGTTGTTGCCTACTGTGATCGCAGCTACCGATCAGCAGCGCATAATCATTATTATCATCATTATAATCCACATAATCATCTCTTGTATGGCTACAGCCTTTTGCCCCCGATGGGGCCAACTTGATGGGGGCTCAGCCAACAAAATGATGGCATAATAAATGCCAAGGCAAAATAAAAGCTGAGCTCAAGAAGACACGAACAGTTCAGCTCAGCGTAGATGCGCTTTCAACGCGCTTTCGAGGCTAAACTCGTAATATAATCGTCGTCATCGTCATCGCCATCGCCATCGTCATTGGCATCGACATCGGCATTCGGCTGATCTCAGCTATATATCATAATCTACCAGCCTCTGATGGGGCCAACAATCAAGCCATCAAAATGCAAGCAAAAGTAACGCATCAAAAACACTTTCATTAAACTAAATTTTTATTGTGGCACCACCACAACTGGAGGAGAAGGAGAAGGCAGTAGGAATTCGCAGTGGAGCAAGGAGGGAGCATGGGGATATACCCACCAAAAAAAGCCAGTTCAGATCGTGGTTGTATATTCGTTCGTTTATGGCGGTCAACTATAAAAGTTTGACCCAGTTTCATTGTCGTTTCAGCCAAAATTGCTACAAATTACACATTTTGCAGGGCGCAAAAGTGTGCCGCATGCGTGCCCCAAGACGGTCAAGGGGGAGGGGGCAAGAGGGGTCAGCCAAAAAGCTGTCGAAGCAGTACAAAACTTTTACCCATTGCAATTAAGTTGCAGCTCCGCGATGCAGCAGATTAAAGTAAATAATATCAATAATAACAGCGGCAGCAACATCATCTACCACGACAACAACAGCAGCGATACCAACTGCAACTACAACTTCAACAGGAGCAACAACTGCAACTGCAGCAACAACAATAACTCATAAACTGTAATCACTTACACGAACGACCCCAAAAAACATGTTATCGGTTATCGAAACGTGGCAACGCGGCATAAGTGCTCTAGTTACGCATGCCAGACTAGCATATACCCTGTATTCTTAATGGATTACACTCGATTATGTGTTTAATACAAGGTTTGATAAAATTTGTATCTTAAGACTGCGAAAGTTCCGCAACCAAACAGAGATAAGTTAAACTTTTTATACAGTGAAAGCTTAAACATTTGTGAAATTATCATAAATTAAAATAGAATATTAATGTATTATAACATTTAAGTTGTGCTATACCTCCGACACTACCCTCTCTCTCTAGAGGGCATTGCCAAAGCTCTGATTGTGCTTCTGAACGGGCGCAACGAATCGAATTGGCGTCGCCCTTTATCGCAGTTATCCTTTTGATTTATCTTTCCACTCACACTCACACGCCGGGCCCGAGCCCCAATACTAATTGCGTTTATAATAAACAATTTCACAATTAAGTATTACCAGAGGAAACCCAAGACGCTCTGGAGGAGGCAATGCGGAGGGGAGGAGAGGGGTGGTAGAACAGGCGGCAAGTCGGGCAGCGCTCGGCAGCTCCCCGTCGGGGCAGCTTAACAAAATTTATCGATTGGCCTCGCTTATCAGATGTGACGTGCTTCTCTTATTGGGCTTTTGTCTCGCTCTCGCTCTTGTTACTGTTGCTGTTTCTCTTTGCTTTCTTTTCGTAGGCCAAAACGGAAAAACTGTTGCGTCTTATCTTCGCATTGAGAACTGCTAAACGAACAACAGCAACAACTACAACGAAGCATTAAGCACCGTAACAAGTCCGATAGCTTAATCAGCGATTAAACATCTGGCAACGCCAAAGACGGCCAACGAAGACAGCGACAAAGACAAACGCCACAAACTTCACTATATCTATCTTCCTCTATCTTTCTATATATGTATGTATTCTTCTCTCGCTCTTTCTCTCTATAACGTTCATTCTCTTCCTCTCCCTCACTCGACCTTCCTCCTTCCCTGTCTGCTTTGCCGAATAGTTGCAAACTTATTTACATTTAATTTGCATATTTTTTAAAATACACCGACTGCAGTTGCAAGGTAAGGTTCGATCCAAAGGGGGTATTCAGCGCATGCTACATTCGACTGCCAATAAGCGCAAGATATATCAAAGTTATAGCAACAGATTGTGTGCAAGGCACCAGTTGTAAAATATTAGTACAGAGTAGACACCAATAAATGAATACATATACATATCATACATCTACCACATTTACCATATTTAACATATGCTTTAAAATGACATATTGTATATGGATATAGAAAACAAGAGCTTCTTCTTAAAACCAATATGACAATCCCAGCAATACAATATATGGTATTGCTTTATTTATACTTTACTTTATTATACACATTATTATTATTAATTTATTTAATGTAGTATATAATATATAGCACTAACATTTCTCTTTAGGTCTACAAAGGAATCGACTATGCAAATACGCACAATTTGCAGATGATCGAAGCGACAAAGCCGTTATCAAAGATTCTTTCATTTGTTGTCTGAACACACAGTCAGAGAGATATCTGTTGGTGTGTGTGTAAATGATCTGTCGCTGATCTTGCGCAGCTTTAGTCTGTGGCAACAAGCCTTGTTACTGTTGTTGTTGTTGGCCTTATCGGCGAAGCAACTTGTTCCTGCTGTTGCTGTAGCTGGTGTTTAAACACACATTGATAATCATTAGTTAAGTTGTTAACTGATTTCGTTTAGAGATTTGTCAAGCTGATCCCCAAAGTTTGCACCGCCGCCTTTAGTTCTCTTTTATTTTTTGCAAATATTTTAATGTGATTTATCGACAACAAAAACACGAAACTGAACAATAAATCAAGCGCTTTGGCAACTAATGAGACAGATTGCTGCGACCAGACCAGAACGAAGAACGAGATCCAAATCGGATACGTAATCGAACCGTACAGATCGCACCAGAAACTTAAAGTGAGACTGAACCTTGAGCTGGACCCTGCAAGATCTCTGGGGTCAACTCCATCGAGACTTGGCCAGGATGGTGGTCTCTTCAGTCTTCTCAGCCTCGTGTGCTCTTCAACTCAATTACAACAAATGATATTTTATTGGTATTTGATGAGCGTCGAAATGTGCAATTGCTTGATCAATAAATTTTACCCGATCAGCTTCCAGAACTGAGAGCAGCGGAGTCCGGCAGACTGAGGCAATTGCGCTTATTAAACCCCACGCTCATTAGAGAACGTACGGATCGAACGGGGATTCGATTGAAAGATGAATCGGCGCTGCATGGCCCACCAACAACGACTTGTTGGGTTTCTTGTTGTTTTTGCGCGAACAGAGACTGCATATAATTCCTAATCCTCGACAAGCGCAACGGCACAACAAGCAAGAGTAAGAAGAAAAAAAACTCCACATAAATAACGCAACGCAACTGAACTCAGCTCGTTCTTCTTCTTCATTTTCACAATAAATCACGCGATTCGTTGGCGGCCCAATTAAGCGAACAAGAAGAAGCAGCTTTAAGAATCCGAGTGCGTTTTTTGCCCTGTTCACGGCTGCAACGGTTCCACAGCTCCAGCCACAGATGCAACTCAATCTGAGTGGCAAAAATATTCTGGCATCTTTTTTGTATGATGAATCCGTTAGTTCAACTAATGTATTGAACATATGTTTAATATATGTTATAAATATTTCAGCATGTTTGAATACACAAATCTCAAACAAAAATTCTCATTTTTTGGCTTCACAATATCACTTTATTCAAACAATTCAGATCAGATTCACTTTAGTTAACAAAAAAAAAATTAAAATAATTTGACAAAGAGAAACATGCCACATAGTGTGGCAAAGCTCAGCAGAGCAGTACTCGCTTGATTTGTATAATATTGTCCAGTCACAGAGGCGAATCCAATACGATTATTGCCCAAATCGAATTCTGAATAGTATTGCCCCAAAAAGATATCGCCCAGAACCCAGAAATCAGTATCCATTGTCTGAATACCGACCAAACAATAACCTTCGGACTGGATGACATATGCTGAGGGGGGTATACCCAAAATGGCACCACCAATATAGAGCTTAAGAACCGGTAACGAGTCAACTGATCCGCAATCGATTAAACCATCTGAATTGATATTTAGCTTATCGTAAATTGTGGTATATGCATCGACGGGTGCCATGAGAAGAGAAGTACCCGTATCTGCCACAGCCTCACAATTTGTACATAACGTAATGCCATCAAACGTTGCGCTTGTCATAATGAATTCCCAATAATTCTCAACAGAAACTGGCACATAGGTCAAGTTGCCCGAGTAGTAAGCAGGATCGGAGCCACCGAGTATCAATTCGCCACCTTCATTCGATGTACCATCACGTGCCAAGTAGAACGAGAAGACAGGACTATCGATTAGACCTTGTTGGTACATATTATAGAAAGGCGGAACAACACCATCCACAGCCAGTGATTCGTAGCCCATGCCTAGAATACCATCGAACGCGACATCGTCGAAATGATCATCCAATTCCGTAACGGCAAGTGCAAAAGTTTGATTCTGTATAATCAGATTGTCCACAATAACCGTATCCATGACAAGATATCCATCCAATCCACCAGTGCCATATTTAATGGTAACATTCTCTCCATTAGGAACATATGTCGTCGATTGCGTGGGATCATAGGTGGCGTGTGTCAGGCATGCAGTGCTCAAACAACTGCTTGAGGGTACCCAAAGATTCGAGGATCCGGTATCGAAGAGAACCTCAAATGAAGCCGGCGGCGTGCCAATCGAAATGACACCATAGTAAGCCATATTATTATAGTTCGATAACTGCTCCTCGTTTAGTGCCGTAGCCGTCTGCGTAGCGAGTGCATCCAGAAGCGCATCTTGCACTTGATATTTCACACGCAAATGGGCAACTTCGGCGCTTACACTCTGCTGGGTCTTCACCACATTCTGCCTGCGGTAAATGGGCACACGGTGTAGCTTGGCCGTGGCCAGTGCCAGGCATATCACACCGAGTACAAGAACTGACTTCAGCATTGTTCCAAATAATGTCGCGTACTGAGCGTTCCACAACATACAACAGATACTTTTATAGACCGGACTTTTTGATCGGTAGTTTCTTTTTCGTATCTAATTTGGAAAATCAATCATATCATTTAAAATCGAACATAGATAAGATTGTGTGGAATTAGGCCTGCCTTAAGTTTAGTTGGTGGACAGGTGCGTTTGTCATCGTTGCCGCTGATGACGCGTCGATGAAGCACAAACAAAAATAACTTACAGCAGTTACTACCTGAAAGTGTCACAATGTTGGAGGGATCAACAACATTTCGATAAAATAGCAATGTCAGAATGGAACTCAAAGTTTAATTTGCTGCAAAAGAGCTTTTCCAACTACCCTACGAATCGTATTTCCTTTTCAAGTTAACTTTACAGTTGAAAGCTTTTTGTATAAGACTCACATATATCGAAAGCTTTAAAGCATTTGAAAAAATGCTTTAAGCTCAATCGGAAGTAAGCAAATCATTTTAAACTGATTTTTAGTCACCTTCAACTTGAACTCATTAATCTTGAGCTATCTAACAATCTAGACAGGTCTTTGTCCTACTTACACTTTGGTTACCATATTAATCATACCGCACAATGACTAGTTATGCAGATAATGCAAATCGGTTGATTCATGCAATCATTTTATTTGCTATCAATTGAATACTCATATATTCGCAATTAGGCGACTGGAGCAAAGCCAATGCGATTGTTGCCCAAATCGAATTCGGTATAGTATTGTCCAATGAAGACATCGCCCAAGATCCAGAAATCGGTGCCCATGTACTGGAAGCTCGACTGGCAGTAGCCATCGGACTCAATGATGTATGCAGATGGTTCTAGAGTGAAGCTACCGCTGCCAATGTTCAAGGTGATGACAGGCAGGGAGCTGATGGTGGAGCAATCAACCAGACCCTCATCATCGACGTTCAGAATCTCGTTGAGCACCTCATAGGCCTCGGCGGGAGCAACAATCAGAGAGGTACCAGTATCGGCAATAGCCTGGCAGTTATCGCACAGTGAGTATCCATTGACAGTGGCACTAGCCATGGTGAACTGCCAGTAGCCCTGCTCGGAGACAGGCACATAGGTCAGAGATCCAGAATAGAGCGAAGAGTCGGAGCCACCGAAGATCAGTTCACCACCCTGAGTAGTGGAGGTGCCAGCGCGAGCCAGATAGAAGGAGAACACAGAAGCATCAACCAGACCCTGAGAGACCATGTTGTAGAAAGGAGGCACAACATCATCCTGGGAGATCGTTTGGTAGCCCATGCCGAGAATACCGTCGAATTTGGCATCGTTGAAGTTGGTGCCGGGCTCGGTGGTGGCCTCAGCAAAGGTCTGGCTCTCGATGGTGATGCCATTGACATCGACGGTATCAGTGGATAGGATACCAGACAGGCTACCGGTGCCGTACTGGATGGAGAAGGCTTCACCGTTGGCCACATAGCTGGAGGAGGCACTGGAAGTGTACTTATTGTGCACCTCGCAGGCATAGCTCTTGCACGAGCTCGATGGCACCCACAAGTTGGAGGAGCCCGAATCGAATAGCACCTTGAAGTTCTGAGCAGGAGTACCAATGGTGATGGCACCGTAGTAGGCCATGTTCATCGAGTTGGACAGCGTTTCCTCGTCGATCGCACGAGAAGCGGACAAGGGCAGACCGTACTTGGCACGCAAATGCTCCACTTCAGCCTTGACATTGCCGCGTGTCTTCACAAAGTTCTCGTGCTTCAGCACTGGCACACGACGCAACTCACCGCTGGCCAGGGCCAGGACGAGGGCGAGCACTGCAACTAGCTTGAACATTATTTGAGTTGATGGTTTGTCTACTAAATTCGACTAACTTTAAAGCGGAACTAAGTCGCATATTTATAGCAAAATTGTAATCACATACATATATGGCAAATTAGCAGTTAGATAAGATTGTTAATATCTATAAGTTGAAAGGCGTCGATTGCCCTATAATCTATCAGGTGCTCCATGAGGAGGGATTCGACCGACCGCCGCTACTTGACGAATTTCCCAGTTCTGAAGAGGGCACATTACTACACTTCAGTGTAAGGTCTTTATCACCGCACTGACTACAGACCCAAAAGGGAAGACTCAGCGCCTCTATGCGTACTTACGTTCTTGGTTTATCAAACCTTTCAGCCCTATCGGGGCAATCCGTTTTCGTAGCACGCAGACAAGCCGTCAGATCTATCATAACAGAATGTCTGTACACTTTATCATGTAGTAAAGCAATTACTATGTTTTCAATGTTTTATAGAGCTCATATACATATGCATGTATGTTTACACATACAAGTAATTAGACGATTGTCTAATCTATTTTTAAAAAACATAATAATAATTAACATTTTACAGCCCCCCATAACCTTCATAATTTTCCTTGACATACTATTTTGGGAACATTTTGTTTCCTACCAACTATCAAACTCATATCTTAGTTTAAGGGATTCTCAAGATCAAATAAAATGATCTTTCTGGTAAAAAATTATAATAAAAGATAATTTTGAGCGGCATAACTTCTCATGAGCAGAGTAACCTCAACAATAACTCATTTCTTCGTGTAGTTTAATTGTTTTCATATTATATAAACATATATTATATTTTTTGTTTTATTTCGTACAAAAGCTCGACTTCATAGTCCCTATTCACAACCTATGCTTAACATATTCATATCATAATCATCATCATCACCTATTTTTTATCTATCCAAAAACTTTTTACATCTTCATATTTCGCAAACCAAGCCTTCTCTTACGACCTTTATTGAGAGTATGACTTTGGGGTGCTGAACGTCATGCTTAGTAAGAACAATAGCTGATATGGTTCTTAAGAACTACTGCAAACACAATATGTACTTGAAGTGCTTATAATTAATTCCCGCCCATTCAGAAATATGTCTAGACATGAAAGTTCCATGTCATTAAACTGATTTCCAACAGTTATTAAAGGTCTCAAAAATATGCACAAGACTTGCTTTCGATATACAGTTTATTTGAGTGCTTAAGCCACAGGAGCAAAGCCAATGCGATTGTTACCCAAGTCAAATTCAGTGTAGTATCGTCCAATGAAGACATCACCCAAGATCCAGAAGTCGGTGCCCATGTACTCGAATGCTGACTGGCACTGGCCGTCGGACTGAATAATGTAGGCAGATGGATCCAGAGTGAAGGTAGTTCCTCCAATCTTAAGGTTCAACACTGGCATGGTATCAATGGTCCCACAATCGACCAATCCGTCCTCGTCAACATTGAGAAGATCATTGAGAATCTCATAGGCCTCTTCGGTGACCACAATGAGAGAGGTACCAGTATCGGCAATAGCCTGACAGTTATCGCACAAAGCTTTGCCATCTATGCTAGCACTATCCATTGTAAATTGCCAGTATCCCTCCTCAGAGATCGGAACATAGGTCAGATCACCAGTGTAGAGTGAAGCATCGGAACCGCCAAAGATCAGTTCACCGCCCTGGGTGGTAGAGGTGCCAGCGCGTGCCAAATAGAAGGAGAACACAGAGGCATCAACCAGACCCTGAGAGACCATGTTGTAGAAGGGAGGCACAACGTTGTCGACGGCCAACGACTGATAGGCCATGCCGAGAATACCATCGAATTTGGCATTGTTGAAGTTAGTACCAGGCTCAGAGGTGGCCTCAGCGAAGGTCTGACTCTTGATATTCAGCCCATTGACATCAACAGTGTCGGTGGACAGGAATCCAGAGAGACTGCCCGAACCGTACTGAATAGAGAAACTCTCGCCATTAGATTCATAGGTCGAGGAAGCATCATGATCGTATTGATTGTGGTTCATGCAGGCGATATCGAAGAACCAGCATGTGCTCGATGGCACCCACAAGTTCGAGGAGCCCGAATCGAAGAGCACCTTGAAACTCTGTGGTGGAGTACCGATCGTGATGGCACCATAGTATGCCATGTTGATGTAGTTGGAGAGCACCTCCTCGTTCACTTCACGAGCAACTGGCAGACCGTACTTGGCACGTAGATGCTCTACTTCGGCTTTAACATTGCCAGGTGTCTTCACGAAATTCTCGTGCTTATAGATTGGCATACGATTAAGCTCCGCACTGGCCAGGGCCAGGACCACAGCAAGTGCTGTGATTGACTTCAGCATGATTTGTGACTTCTCTACTAGATTTGTCGACTATCGCTGCAGGTGTTGCCGTCCCTCGTATTTATACGAGAAGTGTTATCAATCGCCAATTGGCCCATTCGTTGGTGATGTGAAATTCAATCAAATCTTAACTGATCTGCCTCAGATAAGGTTAAGTTAATATCTTCAGGCAGCACGTCGGTGGCTTCAGATTGTTGCCTTATCAATGCGCAACCACTACGAGTATGCTCCGTCAAGTACTCAAGGCTCTATTTGTTTTCGCTTGCTAGTTCTTGCGTCATCTTACAAGTTCTCAAGTGAGCAGCCACTGAAATCAATTGCCAATTTATTATAAATATCATATAGTACAATATAAATAACCCATTTATTTCTAATGACAATATTATGGTTCTGTTATTATAACACTGTCATGTCTTTTTCTAATCCCTACATTTCCTAAATCTTTTGTTGTAAACGATCGACTTCGCGGAATAACCAAAGTTTTCTCTTCAGCTCCCTCCTTCCATTAACCTCTTTAATAGTAAGTGCGCAAATTCATAATCTTTTAAGCTTCAGTTCGGAAGTTTTCAAAGCAGTTGGGTACTCTCCAATCACATATGCGTTTAATTGTGCCGACAGACTACCTGAAAATTAGTGCATTCATTGTTTACCCAAGGCTTTGCTGACTCAAGAGTGCATACCCTACTATCGGCTCGTGCTTTGGATTTCAGATACTTAATTGTTTTTTGATTTTTTCTTTGGAATCAACAAAGCTGAATTCAAATTTTTGATTGATCTATCATTATCACCAAAAAAATTAGTATTTTCTATGTGTAATAAGCTTTTAAAAACTCAAGATAAACATCGCCCATTACAGAGTTACTATACCTCTTATTTTGTATTTTATTACTAACTTAATACGAGCATCTTATCTATATGCATTAATTAATATTTGAGTGTAGGACTTGGTAAACAGTTTTTCTAAATTTATCAAGTGATCAATATTGAATTCATTAGAATTCTGATTAACTTATAAAGTTTATTATTATCGTCTTTTATTCATTATTCAATTGATAACACAACTTGACCCTTTTGTCAGTGATCACATTCATATCATATCTATAAACATTTTGAAACAGCCCACAAGCAAAACATCAGACAAAAAATAAAACTTTATCGGGCCATGACACGATTTTCGGTCACAGCAACAATAACAAATATTTAATTCTATTAATATGAATACACACTTGAGATATGAGAGGTGCTATCAACACACACAATATATATATAGATAGATATAGCACTAGCACGTGGTGTGTGTGTAGAGAAATTAAAGAGCAATGAGTAAACAAGGTCCAAACACAATAACAATAAAGAACAATTAAATCACTTGGTCAACTATTTTGATCTGTGTTGGTTTCCCTAACATATATTTTTAATTTGACTTCGACCTACACTACTCATGTGTTGGGGTCTATATCATTTGACTTGACTGAGTACCTGCCGAGGTTCTTAATCAAAAACAAGCGATTAATATTAACAGTTAGCATTCTGTTTAGATTTCCCCAAGTTGAGTAAGTTTTGGGAAGTTCCCATGAGAACTTTTCTTGGAATAGGTGCTTAAGATAGTCCTTATAGCAAAGAATAGCGGAATAAACAATAGTAAGAAAAAACATATTAATTTTGTATTTCCTATGGTAACAAAGCCAAAAGAACTTCCGATTCTATAGTTATACTGTCAACAGTTTCATATTCCTTTCACCTCAAGGGAATTAATATTAATAATTAAAGGAAACCCTTCTTTCAAATGTTAATCGATAGTTGAGAACATAAAGTAGCCGCCGTTTAGTGAACATTTCAAATGTTAATTAACCTGCCCGGGTGCATTACTAATGGACTTGTCACATGTCCCATGCTCTTTATGAGACCCGACTGGACCTACCAAGTGGCTGAATGAAACAAGAGTTCAGCTATCATAGTTCAAAGAGTACAAAGAGTTATTGTTTTTAATATATGCAGACTCTAAAAAGGAAACTGGACACACACAGGGAGAGTGGCAGAGAGAGAGAGAGAGAGAGAGAGAGAGAGAGGAGAGCAAATGCTGCTAGTATAGTCGCACAGTGGGTGTAGTTCGTCGTTGTGTGCGCTACTGATGAGCCATGACCTAATGTTGCACTACACACAATGGGCCATGATGAACGTCGGCGCGTCTCTTCTTGTTGTTGTGTATCCCCGTGTCAAGCGCGATTCGCTGCGCTACCAGCAGCAGCACCCGATCAATGGTATCGCGTTTGGGAATACAGAGAGAGAGAAGGACAGAGAGAGAGAGCAAGATGGTCCGATAGACGTTGTGGGTGTCTGCTGCTGCTGTGTGAGTCACACTTTGCGAGTCGAGTCAAACAAATTGAAAATTTATCACCCCGACATATACTATAGATGATGACTTCTGGTGCCACAGCAAATGAATTTTCTACACTTGCCACAGAGTGGAAAGTGTCACAAAAGGGCGGCATCGTTGGCAACGGTGGCTGTGGCTGAGGCTGTGAAGCGCATTCAACCATTCGCAAATTGATTTCAACTGCCTCAAAATCACTGATCATAATGCCAAAGACAATTTTTGCCCAGCTGTGCTGAAATCCAGAGCAAAGTCACCGTTTCCCCCTCCCCCTCCTGCCTTACGTACCACACGATCACGATCGTAATACATATACATATCTGTACATATTTACGGCTATACCATATTTTAGTTCCAAACCTATCCAATTTCAAAGTGAATTCACACGCAAATGCCGACATAAGCAGCACGAATGCTCAAAGTCATTGGCCCGATCCACAGAGTGGAGATATAGGTGCCGGGTCTCTAACTGGCAACGCTCCAAGCGAGGGCAGCACTAAAAGTACAGCAATGTGAGCAGATAAAAAGTTTGAGTTAAGTTAAGTTCAATTTTAAACACCCAAAAAGATTTTATAAGGCAGACACAAAGAACTGAGTATAAAACATAGTTTATAAGTTTTCCTTTTTAAAATTCTCGATCATGCATAAAGCAATCTTTACTTAATTTGATATATATCTAAATATGGTATATATATAAGTACATATAAAATGAATTGAGTACAAACCATAGTTTATACCTTTGCCTTACTGATCGA
This sequence comes from Zaprionus indianus, assembly GCA_018904595.1. Lineage (NCBI taxonomy): Eukaryota > Metazoa > Arthropoda > Insecta > Diptera > Drosophilidae > Zaprionus > Zaprionus indianus. Next base: position 4,217,965 of record JAEIHA010000344.1, read on the forward strand.
ACTCGGTTATCCAACAAGAAATCTTTACTAAATTCGGTACATACTCTTATCTATCTATCTATAAAACTAACAACAATTAATTACGAGTAGTTTCTACTTTTGAAAAGACTCTCGCATAGGACCTTTATATGTATATGTGCCGTATGGTAAATGCCATATAACATAACTGAAAGCGCCACAGGCGTGTTCGCGTTCTTACCAACTCCAATTTCCATTTCGCGCTGATCGATTTTTGCACGCAAAGTGTGAGGGAGTCATCCGTGTGCGATTCCAGTGATTTCTTTTGCGAGATTCACCCCAGCGATTCCGTTTTTTTCTCTTTTTTGATTCTCGTACTTAGCCATTGAATTTATTGTGCTGGTCATCGTTATATTTTATTGTTTGCCAGGCAAACAAGCAAACTTCTGCACCTCAGAGTCGAGTTAGACCCCACGGTGCCTTCTCCCCCCTCAACCCCCTTTCCTGCACCCACCAAAATTCAAAGTCTCAGCTGCAGTTGAAGTTGAAGTTGGTGTCGGTGTGGTGCGTTATCAGTTCGGCTCCACCTTCAAAGCGCCGTCGGCTACCGGCGCAGCTCTGCTGTATTGCTCTTGCCGCAACATGAGACTCGGTTACAGCAAGGGCGGGCAAGGTGCCGGGGGGGGTGGTGTAGTGTTTGGGGCACATGCAAAACAATAATCAATGCCGCGCTGCTGCTCGCCATATTCCATTTAAAACGTGTTAAAGAGGCAGCCAACTATCCAACGATCCAAAGATCCGACCAGGGACACCTTCAAGACTCTCCCTCGCTTGGTCCGGCCGCCCCTTTACACGCCTACACTGCACCGCCCTGGCTTATTTGATTTTAGACGCGTTCATTTCGCGCCCCTCGGCATTTGGGATCTTCGGTTCGTTTGGGTCTGCCGTCTGAATTTATGATGTGATTTCGATCATTTGACATAATCTATTTAGCGTACGCGCATCGTGCGGCATGCAGCGTGGCAGCAGCTTGCAGCATGCAGCATGCGTGCGCAGCATCTCTCTTTCTCTCCGTCTTTCTTTCCCCCTCTGTCTATTTCTCTCTCTCTCTCTCTGTGGGTGCGTCGAGCATTGCGGGCATAATTTGTAATGAGATAATTTTATTTGCTTTGCGCAATGGTTTGCACTCAAGCCCCGCCCCCTTTTGAAACTGGCTTCGCAAAGGTTCAATCAGTTCACTATAGCTGTGTCTGCGTATCTGTATGAGTGTCTGTATGTGTGCGATAGCACATCACATTTGTTTGGTATAGACAGAGAAAGGAACAACTATTACACAAGTTAAACCATTTCCACTGGACATAATTGAATTTTAGTGCTAAATACTTGAGCAAGTTGGGGGTTTTATAAATGTTTCCGGCTTAGAGATGGGGGAGAAACTTATGCAGATATGATAAAGAGGTAATTTAAGTGGGCTTACTAAGTTTAAATTAATATGAAGCAAATTATAAGGATTATATTATTTATTTACTTCTTGTAAGTTAATGTTTTAACTACTAGTTGACAGTCTTTTTTCGTATCTCGTATTCTATGCGTTTAACTTTTAGTTAAATCCTCCTTTCTTCAAAGAGTACTCCCCTCTTCAAAGAGTCCTTCCTTTTTTAGTACACATTACTCTGTACTCACATTAAATATTTTAATAACTTTTTCGCCTTCAGCGATATGTGTATGAACAAACATCGCTTATGGACTGGCGAAATTAAGTTTATTACGCTCACACTGGGCAATTTTCTCGAAAATCAGTACAAAAAAGCTTTTACTTAGGCAAATGAGGCACAAAATTCTGGGGCGGAAATCGCTTAAAATTTGAGACAACTTAAGTGATATGATGGCCAACAAAAAGAAGAGCAGAAAAGAAAAAAAATTATAATGGGTACTGCGACTTTTCTCGATGCCAAACATATTTTGCAATTATCTCACATTGTTTGGGATGCACTCTCTGACTAGCCCAGAGGTAGAATCGGGTAGAATCGGGAATCGAGAAGGGGTTGGTTAACGTTTTGTGTTTACCGATCGATTGTAATTTAACGTGACGCCCCAAATGAAGGTCCATTAGCTTTTATTGATTTTCATGCAACATTTTTCTAATTTGCAGCCCCGAAAAATGAATGCAAAACCGATGACTGCGCACGCTTCTCTGGCCAGGACTGGCCTGGCCTGGGCTGAGATTGCTGAGCTTTCAGCCTCGACTTGGGCAACCTTGGTGGTAAATATCGACTGTCTGGGTGGTCTCCACACACACACACACACGCGGACAAGAAGTTGATGAGGCTGGCGACGCCGGCGCTGAACGCTTTTTAAAAACTCAACTCAACTCAAGTTTTGTGTGGCATGTAAAGCAAATGAGCAGCGTTTTATGCAAAAAGAAAAAAAACAGAGATAAGTAAAGCAACAGCAGCAGCAGAAAGCGCATACGAAGTACGGAAGAGCAACAACAGAAATTGCTGAAAACAAGTTGCAACGATCGGCGGCCCATCAAGTGAGTTGTGATGGCTATCGATCAACGTGTACCCATCTCCCATCTCTCGTATACCCCATCCGTATGCCATCTCCTCCCAGCCATCATCCCAGTTTCAGTTCCAGTTCCAATTCTGAGCAAAGAAGGCACAAGCAAAGGCTGAAACTGAAGCTGAGCAAAGATTACAATCAATGCGTGCGCATAATCCCGCAACGATATCGCTGGGATACCGTTTCGAGTGCCGAAATACGCGAAAGAACTAAGCAGTGATCGACTAGCTTATACCGTAGAAAGATCTAAGTAAATTCTTGATGATATTTATAGTATATTGAGCTGTGGATATCATACTATAATTTACTATATAAACAACTTCTCTACTCTTTATGATGTACATATGATCAACATATAATATAGAACGTATCGTATACGTGTATATCGATTGGTTGTAAATCATATACACTCCTACGCAAACTAAGAAATGTTTATCTGTCATTAAACTGCAAACTTCCCACATGCAAGCCACCCTGTTGTTATTATCAATTAATACAGGGTACATGGAGCAAAGAAAGAGCAGAAACAGTTACAGAACGGCGCGCTAATAACAAACAATTGGTAACTAACTATATCCATCAGCACTGGCATTAACGAACCTCTGAAGCTGACCCAAACACACACTCACACACACAGAGGTACATTCTGTTACACACACACATACATTTGACCCATATTAGCATCAGGTTGCAGGGCGTGTGGCCCAAACGAAAGAACATTTCATTAGGTCGTCGATCACAGAAGGCAGCAACTTTAATTACGAAAGAAAGTGGCAGGATAAAGAAGAAAAAACGAAAGGATGCAGAGAGAGCACGCAGGACCTACGCGATGTAGGTCCTACTAAATGGAAGTCCCGACTAATACCCAATTAACCATTCTCAGCCCAGCGATAGAGATCTAGCAAGAACAACAACAACAACAACTACAGCTACTGTCCGCCACTGTCAACACGAGTGTCCTGTCGCATTTGTCCTTTGTCGCATTGCTTACTAATTGACCTTTAGCAAGGGTTAACGCGACTCAACTGCGGTAGGTGAAAGTCATAAAACGAGGAGAGAGAGAGAGAGGTGGATGGAGAAGAGAAGTAAAAATTAGTTATGCTCGTAAAAGAGAATTTGTGGTGTTGGCGCGGGAAAAAGGGGAAAGTTGGTTATCATCATCAGTTGTGGACTCTGGAAGGATGCTGTGGCCGATGCCAGATAAACCTAGAGAGACGAACAAATTGAGGAAAGGGATGTGTGGGGACAGAGAGAGTATCCTGGCAATAGGATGACTCATCAAAAAATGATTTACAATACCATCAATTTTCTAATGTCGTTGCGTAACTCGGTTGTGCCTTAAACCCCGAACCCCTTTTACACTGTGGGTCTGCTACCTTCATACTTTAGTATTGCCCTATGAAATTTAACGTCTTTATAGTTTTTTTCTGATTTCACTCGATTTACAGCTTCAACTCGTACTATTTTCAACTCCCTTGCATTTTTTACATTCCCCCATCGACGTGCTGTGCGCAATGCACATTTCAATCATGATAAAAATTCTAAACTACAAAATCGAATTGCTCGCGAAAATATTCTAAAATTGTAAATTCAATTAAAGTTGACAAATTTTTATGCACTCCCTGAAATAGCCAGACATAAATCAGCGACAAGCCCAACAACGGGAATTGCCCGAGACACAGCCACAGCCCAAACCAACCCAACCCGAACTGAACTGAACCAGTCGCAAGCGCAGGTCGAATACAAGTTCGAGTCGCAGCTGAACGATTAAAAATGCGTATTAATTTTTATGTGCGAAACGAGCGACAACGCAGCAAACTACAGAAGATCGATCTGTGGACTCATCTCAGGTTCAAGAATGAGTTGACTAGTTGCAGAGTGGGAGAAACAACTATCAACTTTCTTCTTTGTTTATCAACTGTTCGATATAGTCTCCCAAGCTGATCAGTTCCAATATATATTTTACAATATTTTATAGCAATATCTCCAGTATTAACTCACTTCGCATAGTCAGCCTAGCGAAATTTCACAAAAATTCCGGCAACTTATAAAGAATTTACGTATTTTATGTGCCGAAAGACAAATAAGCATCTTTTTTTGCTTTGTTTCGCAGCGTAACTGATTATTTCTTAAAACTGCATATAATACCCCATTTGCAGGGTATCAAGCGAAAAGTGCACGTGATTAGCAGTGACAAAGAGAAGTCAAAGCTTCAAAGAGTGCCTGACATTTGGCTCTGGTCCAGTACGGTTCGTTTTGGTGACCAGTCCAGAACAATCCCTAATGAATTTGATATGCAGTCAAGCTGAGCACGCGCTTTGTTGTTTTGGGCAACTAAACAATGCAAGGGACAATCGTAAATTTCTAATTGAAAACGTATTTGGGCGCAGTTGGCATTGTTCGTTTTTCACACGCATCAAATAGCCAAACAATGGGCGAAATACAAAAAGGAAAATACGAAAATCTTTTCTTTTGGTTTTTCAAACTTCTTTGTTAGTTTTTGGTGGGGGGAGGGGGATTTTTCTAGGTAAACGTTCTAACGCGTGTCACGACTGCGATTCCCTTTTGGGCCCAGACTTTATGGCAATCTTGGGAATGTGCCATAAATTAGATCAACAACTCCTGATGCTGTCAGCGCTGTAGCTATCGCTGACCCCCCTGGCAATTGCAGTATGTAGTATTTATACATATATACCACAGTTTGCCGGACATCCGTCGTAGCCGGACATTGTCAAACTGCAATAATTAAGTTTTCCAAAAGTGGTTGGAGACAAGAGAACAAGAAGTGGAAGTTCACTTACCCTCCAGCTGTGCCCATGGGATCTTGTCGCCGTCGTGTGTGGGTTCCTTTCTTCCTTCCTACTGCTCTTGTGCAACTTGTTCTCCTTGTTGTTGTCCTCGTGGATCCTGCTGATGCTGATGCTCATCTTTTGCTTATTCTTCGCCTTATTCTCGCTGACAATTCAATTCACTCTCGACTAATGGCCGGAAATTGTTGGCAGACAGCGCTTCCCGCTTCTTGCTTGCTTGCTTGCTGTAGTCCATTATCGTCCACCTACTTATGCATCTCTCAGTGCCCCCTCCCCCTTTTACTTCTCTTCAGGTCGCTCGGTTAATTGAGTTGTCGTGCAGTCTCTGCGCTCTCGCCTTTCTTCTCTTCCTTCCCAGTGAGTCTTGACTCGGGTTCATTACTTTTATGCAATTCATGGCCTGCCAATGCGCATTGTGCTCATCCGCATCCTGTTGTCCTGGACCACACACTCCAGTCCAGTCCAGTCTATATAGCCAGCCAGCCTGCTGTGCCCGCACAGCTCAAGGTGGTCTTGGCGGTGGAAAAATCCTGCCAAGAAGAATCGTTGTAGCATCTAAAGCAACAAAGAAAGGAATTAAAGGGTAAATTTTAGTATAACTCACTAATTCAATAAAGTATTAAGGAAGTCTATATAAATTACAAAAAATTTATATATTATAAGTACTTGAATCTAGGGCAGTTAATATGCTTTGACTGAAGACGTGCTCCAATGAGCTTTCAAAGTTCAAAGCACTTAAGACGCCTTTTTCATCTCTTACTTAACTTAATATTCACCTTTATCATCTATTAACTAGATTATCTATTATACTAGCAACTTCAGTGTTATATAATAAACTATAATAAGATGATCTTTCATCAACAAATCAAGCAAGCTTTAATGAGCTTTCTTTAGCAAGCAGTCACTAACAACATCTTATGCTAGTGTTCAATGAGCTTTCTAAGGCCCACTTTGCACTCCAACTAGTTAGTTAAGCACTTTGCTAACCAATTGATCGTGCTCAGACTGCAAGTTACTCAAAGCTGTCGAAACTGTCGATCTGTCGCTGCTGTCTGCCGCTTAATCAGCCTTGTTGACAAGCTGCGATAAGAGTCGACAATTTAATATCAAGGCCTCAGCTAATCAATAGCTTTACAGCTCTATCCAATCACGGACAGAGTGGAGTCCAAACCACAGCAAGGCTCTGTCTCTGTCTCTCCCTCACTTTCTCTCTCTCTCCCAGTCTTCTCGCTCTGCCTGTCTCTTTTTCGCTCAGCTCGATTGTCGTGCTGTGCATGCATCAATTAAAGCCGCACCAATGTTTTCGCACCCGGTACGCAAATCGATTAATTCCGCGCCTAAATGCGATAAGACCCCAAGCTCAGCTTAGGCTCTTCGGCCAGGCCTGGTCACTCCCCAGCCCAGCCCGCCCCTCCCTCCAGCCACGCCCTGTCGCACGTCATCGCCGCAGCCAGGCAATATTTAACTTTGAACTAATTATTTCAATGGAAAGGCAAATAAGTTGATTTTGCTGTTCAAGAGAGGCAGCAGCACTGGGCTCCCAATCCCGCTGCCAATCCCGCAGCTACTGCTGCTGCTGCTCCTGCTCGAGCTGGACATGTTTTTTTTAATTATAAGCAACACGCAGGCGGCCCAAGCGCGTTCGTTGACTGAGCATGCGCGTGGTCACATTCGACATGCTCCGGCTGTGCCACTACTTAAGCACATCCTCAGCCGCCAGTCGACAGTTGAGGCATCGACAGGCTCATCCAGATCCCCATCCACATCCACAGAATCCCCCAGTCCAGGCCTGGGCCCCTCCCCCTCATCTAAAGTTGGTGCGCGCGCGATTTTTGCCACTTAATAGCGCTTAAACACGAACATTTTGAATTGTGTAAGTGTGTCAGGGTGTGTGTGCTTGTGTGTTTGTGTGTTGGCCCAAAAAATCAAGCAAAAGGAATCAAAGTGCAGCGCGTAATTGCGCGGCCTGCTCCACAACGGGAGCACACAGGCAGCCCAAGAACAGAAAACAAACAAACAAACAAATAAATGGACAGAGCAGAGAACAGAAACGTAGAAGAGCAGAGGAGGAGCAGCGGGGGATCGAAAGGGACAAACAGCTCAGTGCATTGCAGCACAAATTGTGGTGTGAACCAGTCGCAATGCTGCTGAATTGACTAGCAAAAAGACTGCAGCCAGCAGATACCCTGTTAAGGAGGTAGTACAGATATGCAGGAATATATACACATACATAAGGTATATAACATGTTCTTGTGCAGGCAACAAACTTCCCCCTACAAGAATTCACCTTCTGATGGCGCCATCTATTGGCAGAATAATGAAACATGTGGCACAGAAACTGGCAAAGACCAAAACATCAACAGAACACCTAAGACAAGCTTTATACTAGATCAATATATTACAAATAAACAATTTAAAATGAACTATAAACAACCTGCAATATACCCTATAATTTGCGTTTATAACATCTTTAACAACAGTGTCGCTAGATGGCGCCAGCACCAAATGCAGTGTCTTTAGTCCAAGCTAGCCTCTGCTGCTGTCTACTGGGTAGCAACTACTGGAAGCTACTTCTCTTCTGCTCTGCGCCCCAGCCTCCGTTCCCCTCTCCACATAAATTAATTTGTGCGCATAATGCGCCATAGAATATCCTGGACCCAAGCCTCCTCCTCCACAAGTTGCGTGGCTGCGGCGCATTCATCAAGAGCCTTTCGCATTTGTTTGCTGACAATGAATTGCACACAGAGCAACAGCAAGAAGAGTGGAAAGAGAGTAGATGGTAAAGAGGGGGGAAACTGGAGCTGAATGCTGCACAGTGGTCTTTCTGGTAGTTCCTTTTGGCTCCAACTCAAATTAAAATTCTTATGCGTTTGCGCATAATTAAAAGTCCGAGTTCGCTTAATGAAGTAATGCGGCATTAGACGATGACAAACGAAGAACCTGCCGACCATATATCAATTGGTCCATTGACAACACAGAATTGAGAAACTTGCAATCTGCGGGGCTATGGAATTTTAAATACCCTGTAAATGAAGTTGTGAGTGAACATCAGTAGTTTAATGCTGTTTGTATTGCTAATAATAAATAGATAATATTTTAAAATGCTTTCCTGCATCATATGAGTTACCTTCATAATGTTATCGATAGATCCATTCAAAGGCAGCTGAGTTTAAACAGTCTGTAATTGAATTCACAAAGATATATTTATTTGATCTTATTATAGACAGTTAATTGGAAACTCTGCAAGTATTAACAATCAGTCTAAGCAATATATTTACACAGTGTACAAAGAGATATTTGGCTTGTTTTATTGTAAATTACCTCCTGGCACCCCTATAGTCGCTGGAGGCTTACTTAAGATTCTCTCGAGACTAAACAAACTAACTTTAAAGTAGAGCGTACGAAGATTATTTAAGCAACCGCCTGGAAGTTCTTATTGCAATTTTGACTTGTGAAAGGCTTCCTTGCAGCTACTTCTCTCTTCCTCTCTCTCTATAATTGGCCATCATTATCGCTGATGAGTGCGCAACACCAACTTCCTCTACACACGTGCAACATCAGCAGAAGCAGCAACAGCAGCAACAACATAACACAACATAAAAATCAAAATCAAATCGCGCACAAATCAAATACATAAACCCAACTTCTGCTGCTGATCCCGATAGCAACCACTGGCGTTGTCCAGCCTCGAAAAATCCACAAGAACCGCAACTTGCCGCAAAGTTACCGAAAAAGTTCTCAGGTAAATTGCCCAAGCCAGCAGCGCGCGCCCCATCGAAATTGTGTTTAATGAGTGACTTTAGCGCGGCCACTGATGGCTGCCACATATCCTTTAACGTGCTGCCCCCGCTGCCCTGCTGCTCCCGGTGCCCCTCTGCCTACTGTATACTTCAGCTGCCGCAGTAGCTTAGCCCATTATTCAAGCTTTATTTATTTTTGCCTCATCCGCGAAAATTAAAAGTTTTGTGCGCCCAAGTCAAAAGTGCAAATTTTCGCAGCCCAGCACCATCCGTGCACAACGTGCAACGTGCAACGCGCAACCACAGCAGCCACATCAGACGTCATATTAGCGAATCAACTGACAAAGCATATGAATATCAACAGCGTTTGAACAAGTGGATTAAGACCAGGCAGAGGCAGTCCCAGTCGCAGTCAGAGTCGGAATTGGAGTTGGAGTTGGAGTTAAAGACGGAGATGTAGAGAGAGAGAGAGAGAGGGAGTTGGAGACGAAGTCAAAGTCGGCATCGAAATCGCCGTCGCAGGCGCACGTCTTATGCTGGCTGCCGCCTCTGTTCATAATTAAAATTGGTAGCCGAGAAGGAACTGAGAGACATGACAAAGCATGGATACTCTATAGAACATAGGACTTAAAGAGCTATCATAAATAGTAATACTGTATGCCTAAGGAATAAGGTATAATAAGATACTATATGAATGCAATATTGACGTCACTTCAAGAAGCAAGGTTTCTTACTCACTGAACTCTGCTTCTCTTACTATAAAGCAAAGCCTACGAAATTCGGAAAATAAGGCTAATTTGCCTCAAAATTATATGCAGGACAGTTCATGATTTCATATAGAATGTTACTTAACTTTATTTCATATGAAATAACTTCTTGAAACTTGAACTTCTTTCCTTAACTTCTTGAAATTAAAAAGATAAGGTTAATCACTAGTCTGGTAATAAAACTATAAGCTTAGCAGCATAGATCTTATCGATCGCAGTACAGATCCCACTTTTTACTTATAATAATACATTCCCTTATGCTTATAGTATATTTATTAATTGCAGAACTAAACAAACCTCAGCTAAAAGTGCACATACCTCCCGCAAGATACAGTGCAACAGACAAGCAGACAGACAGACAAGCATGCAGGCAGACCGACAGACAGACACAACAAATGCTGAGCTTAAATTCCAGTTCCATTTTAGACGATCACAACGACGCGTCGCTGACCTGTTGGCCAAATCGAGTTTCGCCTGGTTGTATGCCAGTATGTATGAAGGTAGTATATATGATAGTAGTAAGGTAGTATCGCCAGGCTTTCATTCATGAGAGACTGCTTGCTGCGCTTAAGCCGCTTAAGTTCTCTGTGCAACCTGTGTTTGTATTCTTTTTTTTGCGGTTGTTTTCGTTAAATTTTTTGCAGTTTTTCTGTTTTCTTTTTTTTTTTTGTTTTCTGTTGCTTTTCTTCATTTTTTGACTAATGTGCAGCTTACACTTGACTGGCGCACAATCAACACCATCAGCAGCAGCAGCAACAGCAGCAGCATCAACCTTCTGCTTGTCGTCGTACTCGTCATCATCATCAACGGCAGCCTGAGACTGCGCTGCTGCTGCTTCTGCTGTTGTTGCTTTGGCAACTCATCACATTGCCACTTGCCGCAGTACTCAATCCCGATTACTCGTATTAAGCCCGCGTGAGCGAGACAGCATGCGAGCGCGTGTTGCAACAGCGTCAAAATTCGCAAATTTGTTGATGCGCCGCTGTCGATAGGCTACAACGTGCTGGGCGCCGCTTTACCACTTTGCCACCTTACCACTTGCTGCACAGTCTCTCTGCCTCTCTCTCTGCTACAAATGTACCGTTTGTTTTATTTGACTCTGGCACGCCTACTCCAATCCTAACGGCGCTTCAGATTTACCATCAGCACTGGGGGCCCTTCCATTTCCAAGGAAAGCATCAGTCTCAGCCTCACCTGGCTGCTGCTGCATGTGGCAGCTACCGTGTGGCCATGCAGCTGAACATTCAATCAAGTTGCACGAACTGTAAACAGCTTTAGTTGTAGCAAGATTTATCAATTGATTTAAGTTGCCACAAAGTCAACGAATGATCCAATAAATACATAATAAAAGTCAAGTCTTTCTTGCTTTCCTATATGCCATACTCTCTCTCTCTCTCTCTCTCTCTCTCTTTCTTTATATATACCTCCATCTTTCTCTTTCTCTTTCTTTTTCCCTTACTAACTATTGCTTCAATCTGATTATCAACTCCAATTTTCCAGTACAGAACTTCTCATTCAAAGTACAAACATTCGCTGCAATTTATGAACCATTAACTAAATGACACTAAATGCGCCCCAAGGGGTGGCCATGGCGGCAGCGTAACGGACACCGGCCCAAGTTCCTTTTGCTGTTTTGGCCGCAAGCTATTTGGTCCCATGCCCAATTGAACGATTGGCAATCAGAGATTGCCCAAAATTTGCATCTCATAAATTAAAACATTATTGTCAGAATGCTTTATGTGGTAAGATCCACACACAGGGGTAGATAGTTCCACGCTTAAAATGCCTATATACTACAATAACAGATATAACTCTAAGAATATAGTATTTTGATCACCTTATTTAAAGATTTTAATTACTAAATGAGCCGATCAAACTAAGCAAAATCAAAGCAAACAACAAATAAATAAATTACTCTTTCCACTCATTTATAGGGTATCAAGGCAGCCAACCCACTTGCCAGACCCAATTGACCAAATGCAAATTGAATGTGCATTATTTTTGGGCAGATTCGCAGATTCAAAGGTGGGTAAACTGAAGTAAGGCAAGCAGGCGCTGCAGCTGCAGGAACAGGGGGCACGAGGCAGAGGAGCTGGGACAGGCAGAGAGGAATACCGCAGGTATTGACAGCACTTAGTTAGTTAAATATTCGCCCGCAGTAGCTATTTAAACGATGGCAAAAGGACCCAGGCAATTACTGGGCACCAGCATAAATGCCAAGCTGAGCTCTGTGAGCTCATGGGGGCTCTCCAGAGCCAGCGCAAGTTGTATCCAGAAGAAGCACCACAGAGAGAGAAGCAACAGTCCCCAGCACACAGCACACACAGTTCCCTCTCGCTCTACTCCTTGCAGAGCTGAGCTGAGCCAGTTTTGAGAGACGAGAGACGTGGCTGGAACTCGAGTTTTTAATTTGCTGGCACAGGGCAGCAAGCAAATACGACAGCGTTGATGATCATGTTAATGAGGGGCCGGGCAGGGTCTCAGCCGGGGCTAGGAGGATGCCACTGAACGTGCCACAAGTCGCTGCTGCTGTTGCTGCTGCTGATTTTTTTCTCATCATTCTCATCTTCCTACGTCGCGCGCCGTATGCAAAAAAATAAAAGAAGGTAAGCAAAAAATATTAAAAAAAAACCGTCAGCGTTGACGCAAAATCAAAAGATCACACAGGATCAATTACAACTAATGATATGGAAAGAAGAGAAGACTCTCGTCGAGAGTCGACGACGCGCTCGCGACTCAGCTTCTTCACTCTTTTCGGGGGCTGAGACTGAGAGCTTGACTTGCGACGTCAACTGTGGACAGCTGACAGCAGCTTGAGTACAGCCGTATGCCTCATGCCGCATGCCGCATGCGGGACCCGGTGCTAACAAGTTGCACAGCTAAAATTACCCAATTGCCCCAAAGGGTGGTGGTGGTGAGGGAAAGGGTTGGAGCACAGCTGCCTGCCTGTGCTTGGCGAGCTCTTCATCATCATGTCGCATCGTTGTCACCTCATGCCAAAAAATGCGCCCGTGTTCTCGGCATAATTAAACTAATTGTTCTGATCTCTGTTCGCCTTCGGTTTCTTCTCTCTCTCCCTCCTTCCCCCCCCCCTTTCCCTCTCTGATCTTTTGATCTGTTTCGACTAAAAACCTCCCATCAACGGTCAATGATCTGAGACAGAAGCTCGAGACACAAGACCACAAGACAAATCCCCCCGAGTCCAATTCAAAAGTTCAGCACTTGCACTTTAAATGTAGAAATTACGCGTATTTCGTAAATTTCGTAAAAAATTATCAACAAAAAATCAAGAATTAAGCCTGAAGAATTCTTCGGCAAGTTATGTCATCAATTTGGACCCTGGAAGCTCTGTGTCCCTGGGGAAAGAGGCAAAAGTTAAGTAATCAAAGGTTGATTGAGACTCGCTTTGCCTGCTTTTCTGTCAGTCATTGCCTCTCTTCATCTCTCGCTCTCTCTCTCACTGCCTGTCTCTCCCTCTCTCTTACTGTCTCTTGGGAATCTTTCTTTCGCTTGATCAAGTTTTAGCAAAATGATAATAAATAAATATGCCGAAACACTAATAACACGCTTAAAGATTGGCGCAAGTTGGCGCTTCCTGTGTCGGCTGCGTTGCCTCGTTCCTTAGTTCGTTCGATCTTTAGCGATCGAAACTCAAATTCAACGGCAACTGCAGCAAACTGGCAGCACTAGCAGCAGAAGTAGCAACAGCGGCAGAAGCAGCAGCAGCGTCTTCGTCGTGTGTCGGATGCGATTTAATACAATAAAATATCACAATAGTCCTCAGGTCATTTAGTTAGACCTGCAGTTTATCATACACACACAGCCAAACACACACTTCTCTTGCTGATCTCACTCTCTCTGTCTCTCCCTCTCACTCTTCTTCACTCCCCATGTCTCTCTTTCACTTCTCGCTGCAGATCTTCACGATTGATGTTAACGGAAAACGTCGTTTCTCTCTCAACTTCGATGGCGATGTCGAGTGTGGTTCGCTTTGTCTGTCTGTCTGTTTGTCTGTCTCCCTATCTGTCTGTCTGTCTGCTAAGTCTCTGTCTCTCTGTCCGTCTGTCTATTTGTGTCTCTCTCTCTCACTGCATGTCTGTCTGCTTGCCACTGTAGCTCTACATTAAGCTTACCCCATGGAGCACAAAAATATGCGATGCATTAAGTAAGGAAGAGATAAGTTTATTCCTGCTTAAATTCTACTGCTTATTTTGAATACACTATAAATATATATACAGAGTATTTTCGCTATTAAATAACAATTTAGTAATTTTAATATGAACTGAATCTGAGAAAGAAAGAAATTCTTAACAATTGCCAAGCAAAACAAGTTTCCCTAGCCAACTTGCGAAACAAACTCGACAACTTTGTGTGGTGCACGCCTATTTAGCTAGTAACAACTTGTTGCATTGTCTGCTGTTGTTGTTGTTGCTTCTGCTGCTGCTTCTGTTGCTTCTGTCTGCTGCCATTTGCCATTTGGCTTTGGTTGTTAACTTAAAAGGAGAGTCTTGTCCAGAGTTCGACGGCAATTGCTGCCGTTGCTTTTGTTATTGTTGTTGTTGCTGTTTGTGCTGCAAGTGTAAATTTTATTGCATTTCAATTTGGCAACAAGACTTCCCCCATTTCTTTTGTCTGCTCTGTGGACCGGAAAGCAAAGCTCATTTTTGTGATTTCCGCTCGTCATTTGGGGCAGGAAGTTTCATAATAAAGACGACTGCATAAGACTGTCTGTGTATGTGTCTGTACGTGTGTGTGTGTGATGTCTGACGTCATAGGAGGGAGTCAGATATGTTAAATGAAGTTAATGCTTAATGGGGGGCGGTGGCACAAGCTGCCACGCCTGCAGCTCCAACGGCAGCTACCCCCGTCTTTCTTTCTCTCCATCTCCATTTCCCTCTTCATCTCTATCTCTGCCTCTCTCACACTCATTCTCTCCCTTGTAACTTGTAACTTGCTTGGGTCCTGCGCACACGCGCACCTGTAAGTCAGCAGCAGCTGCCAGGATGCGCGCCAGGATTGCAGGTGCAACAGCGTTTACCGTTTGGGCCATGCCGCGAGCCGCGGGCCACAAAGCAGCCAAAACATGTCGAAGGGGAGCCCAGCACACACATGGATCCCCTTTTTCAGACTATGATTTCGAGGACTTTTGTCAATGGATCTCTGAAAATATTTATAATTTATGTAACAAAAATATTTTCATTATGTCATGCGCATTACATGCATCCCCTGCTGAGCCAGGGGCAGTGTCCAGAGCGGGAGGGGGGCGAAGTAGAGAATGAAGGGGGTCAATTTATGGCCGAGAACGCGGGTTTCTAATTAAGCCTCTAAAAAAGATGTCCAATTCAAGATAGTCACAAGATCTTCTAACCCGTGCGCAGGTAGCACAGCCTGCAGGTGCTACAGCAACAACAACAGCAGAGAGGATGAGAGGCAGAGAGCAGGACAAAAGATGACATAAACAAGCATTGCCTGCCGTAGGTGGCAGCAACTCGCGCCTCACTCATTTGATTTATAATCCCATGTTTTTCCGAAACTGGATGATTGTGGGCGTTTTATTATGCAATCAGTAGCCAAAGAGAGCAAGAGGTGGAAGCAGAAGCAGTTGAGCAGGGAGAGGGATCAGAGATCTAGAGATCAATATCAATGACCGACCCATATACGATTTCACTTTCATCTCAATTCGATTTGTTTTCATTTTGTTTGTGTTGACAATTTCCTACGAAACACATGAAATTGATATGTTGACATTGATATGCCCCCAACTATAAAAAACGAGGTCCTAAATGCCATCGACGACGACTATGGGGCGATGCGAGGGGTGTGACCCAAGCCTAAAGCAATTCATCCTCCTCTTCTTCTTTTTTGTCTCCTTCACTTTCAGCTAAAAGAACTCTTGGGAAACTTCTAATCTGGCTTACAACTGTAGCTGTAGATTTGTTTCGATTGATTGCGATCGATTGAAAATCTCGGAAGCATTGTAAAATTTATATTTATGATCTCAACAGAAGGCATAAGTTGTGACATAGGCTTGGAAAAAAGAAAAACGAGATATAAAGATAGAATAAAATGAGTCTGTATTTATGTTTGCAAATTTTCTAGATATAGTGCCTAAGACTAAAGGAACTCAGGTATTAGTAGAGCTACATAATGAAAATTGTATTTAATAAGAGCTACATACATATAATATAAGATAATCTCAACATGTAATAGAAATGTGTATATCACCGACACAGTTTACCATCAATTAAAATAGTTAATCAAATTTATTTCCGCCTTATAATTGCCTTGCGAGTTCTGCAGTTACTTTCAGCAATTCATTTGCTAAAAAAAAGAGGCAGTAAAACGATGAGAAAAATTCCCACACTTGGCACACCCTGCACACACCTGTAGCTAAGTAGCCTTTTAAAGCTGATTAATTGAGCTACTAAAGCGCCGACTCTCAGGCAGAGACCGCAGAGTCCGTTGTCCGCAGTCGGTAGTCGGTTGTTTGGCTTGTCATCATTGAGGCAAACAACTTATAAACACGCTGGCAAGGTGGTCCCAGGAAAGAAGAGTTTAGCCACTACTGGCCTTTGGCCAAGAAGTCAATTAGCCTAACAAGACAGCGACCAAAATGATTCGAATTGCCTTAGAGTAAGCGCTACCTGTCAGATACGCACTCACACACACACACGCGCATACACAGATGGAGAGAGAGTGTGTGGAGTGTGGCTTGCTATCAAATTAATTTCTCAAAGTCCTCTCTGCTCTCTGGCTCTGTGTGGTCTATGCCAATCATGCACTTTACGCCCTGCCTTCATTAGTCGCATCTCGTTTCCGATTCTCCTCGTCCTCTCCTCCACCTCGCCTCGACTCTTTCTCTTTACATCCTCCGATTCAATCCTCGAATCCTGCCACTACTGAGCCCACTGGTTATCGCCACTACTTGCCACAGATAGCGCTGTGCATCAAACGCGTTCAACTCATTGGAAATGCACTTAGAGAAAATCATCCCAAAAGAACAAAGAATCATTGTGAGGAAGCTAGTTTGGATCAGGCATTATGACCCCATCATTGTATATGAAAAGAGTTTCAATATTGCTCATATTTTTTAATACTTTTCTCTCTGTGTATTTCTGATTTGTGCAAGTCCATTATAAAAGTGATTTGTAGGCGCAGAATTTATGCGGAATTTCAAGATTTTCGGTGTCTAGCATCTCCTACGGTGCAGCCACGCAGAGACGGTAGTAACGAGCTGGCAAAATGACTTAATTAGGACGCCGTAGCGAGCGAATGTTGCAGCCAAAATGTTTATGAGTCCAGGCCAGAGATACAGATGCAGTCAGACGACAGACACGCAGCCAGACAGACAAAGCGAGAGAGAGAGAGAGACAGAGAACAGAATTAAGTTTGCAACATGCGGCACACAACTGAGGCAAATCAGCAACATGCTGAGCAGACGAGGATCGAGGATCCGAGATCGAGAGACTCGTGGATTGAGGCTTGAGACTCTTATCTAAATAGGCGCGTCCCAAAAAACAAATGGTCAAGTGGCATAGATAGAGCAGGCATCGAATTCGAGTTCGAGTTGCCTGTGCACTGTGCCCTGTATATCCCTGTCTCAGTCGGAGTCCAGTAAGTCGTTTGGCTTGTCGTCTAATTTGTGCACAGTTAAATAAACAAACATGCCGAGGATCGCGCTCGGACACTTGTTGTCGGCGGCAAAACATCTGAGAATGCATTTTACCTTTGGCCACTACAAGCCGCCACCCCGATAAGGAGACCTTGTCTCCCAGCCTCGTCTCAAGTGTCGCCGCGGCGCAGGCAACACGCGACCAACTAGAGCAAAGTGCAGACAGCAAAAGTAAAAGAAAGAGAGAGAGAGACAGAGAAGTGGAAAATAATTTGAATTGCATATTAAGTTATTCGGGATTATCAAATGCCAAGTTATAGACCATTTCGAAATATCTTTCATAAGAACTGTGGCTATTATAATAAGAGGAGACTAATGAAATGCCGAGTGAAAGAGAGACAGAGAGAGAGGGAGAGAAAGACAGTAAAAAGGATCTTAGTTTTGCATTTAGTTAAAGGATATTCATATACAATGTTGCAGACTGGTTTGCAATGTATCCCTTTGAAAAGATAAGGCATTCTATTGCAAGATGTGGATGAACTCTTCACTACGCAGAGTTCCAATTCGGAAAAATTTCCAGGCGATAGTTGAACAAGCCCCGTAGAGTTGCTTCTTTACCAAGGACTTGTCCTCTTTAACTGCAGTACTTAATTCATTCTTTTAGAGACTTCTCCCCTTCAACATTTCCTAGAGGATTGAAGGACTTTTATCACCAAACAGAATAGATCAAAATCTATAAATCATTTCAACCCACTCAGATCTATTCTTCATCTTTGTTTTCA
Source organism: Zaprionus indianus (assembly GCA_018904595.1). Taxonomy (NCBI): domain Eukaryota; kingdom Metazoa; phylum Arthropoda; class Insecta; order Diptera; family Drosophilidae; genus Zaprionus; species Zaprionus indianus. The sequence continues at coordinate 4,236,199 of JAEIHA010000344.1, forward strand.
CCCCCTTCTCCTGCTCGCATGCAGCTGTCACTCCCCCATCGGTGACGACGATCACAACGATCAGCTTAGCGCTAGAGCAAAACCCCTTTACATGTCCTGGCAACATGTTTAATCCTTTCGCAAATTCCGGGAACCTCTATACGAAATTGCATAAAAAACACAAGATATTTGCGCATTGAAAAACGTGAAATACATAATCGCAACATTGGACAAACATCACGCACAACACGATTGCCAGAGATTTTTCCCAGAGTTGCAACGAACGTGTGAGACAATCTTCAATCTTTGTTTAAGGAGCAGAGCAAAGACAGACTGAGTAGAGAGACATTCCCAGAAGCTGGAACAACAGCGTTTTGTGCCAATTTTTGTGGTTTCTACCCAATGTACAGGCCAACAATGGGCATCCCAGTGATATATCTTATTGACACAGCCATGAACCGAAGAGACGAAGATGAGGGGCGACTGTTTTCGATGCTGCTTCTTCTTCTTCTATTTCTTCTTGTTGTTCTTCGACTCGTCTCGTCTCATTCGGTGCATATTTGCGCAATTTTCTTGAGCTGCAGCTAAAAAAATGTTTTGGCTGTTGCACAAAAAGGATTAGTTTCTACAACAGGGTGCCCTTGTGTGCGCCATAAATACTTACATAAACATTTCGCTAAGAAGACAAGAACTAGACAGAGAAAGGAGAGAGAAACATGCTTAGAAAAGCAAAAGAAATAAAGTAGGGGCTACTTCAGTAGCAAAGCCCAAAAACAAATAGAAACTGAATAGAACAAAGTATAAAGCTCATGTTGAATTTAAGTATCTGTTTTAGTACTCTTTTATATTAACTTTATCTTTAGAGTTCCCTATTTTATAGTAACCTGTAGTGTAGACTATATGACCTGTAAGACCTATATTCTTTCTACCTACATAACCAATATCCTAACTGTTCTCAAACTGTCAAATAAACAATCACATAAAAAGACGATCGTGCAAATCGTATAATGCCATCATGTCTATCTAGTTGATTTCTGTTTAATGCTTTTCGTAATTTCCGTGGAAAATGCAACAAGAATGTACCGAAGAATGGCGTAGAGCCAAGAAATTGTTGCACTGCCACAATGCTATGGATTTCTTTTACAATTTTACTGCACACACCTCTGCAAGACAAACGCACAGCATGTGGGCACATTGAGCAATCCCAAAGGTAACCCAAGGAGTCACAATAAGGTAAAAGCAAAAATCACGCATCGACAACAATGGGAAACGAACTGGGAAAAGAGAAGAGAAGGTGAAAAAAAATTAAAAGAAAACCTAAGGGAACTTTTTTAATTGAGCAAAAATACAAACAAGTGCAAAAATATAAGACGAAACGAAATTGAAAAGACGAGACGAGACAAGACGATGATAATAAAAATAAACGAAAAACGGGGCGTTTGTCCTGTTTTTGTTTGGCGAGGGCATGTTTTGGGTAAACATTGCAACATGCCAATGAATAGAATAGATGCCAGTTCTCGTCAGTCCGGGGTCAGATCGGGGAGTGAGTCCATTCACAGGTTTCTGCTACCGATATATATTGTAGAAGGGGGCCCGAGCCTGGTCAGTCGATTGTTAGAGACAATGCAACGAGGAAGAAACATAAACTAAATGCACAAATCATTAAATCAAACATAGAGAGAGAGTGAGGCTACTGTCTGTCAATGAAGCAATAAGATTCCATGAAATTGCAAAGAAAGAAGGTATTCTCCTACTCCTACATATACAAACTTATGATTAATCATAAAACAGGAGCAAACAGTAGGAGAAGAATGCACTGCAGCTGCTGCAGCTCCAGCTGAACTGAATTTGGTATCTTATCGCAAGGGCCATAATTTGTGTCGTGTGCAGGTTGTTAGAGACAAAGCGACAGAGCCAAGTTAGTATCTTATCTGGTCAGAGAGCAAGCCGAAGTGCTACAACAGCGATTAGAGGTTAATTGTCCTGTGCCGCTGAGACTCCTGAGTGTCCTCTCAAGTATCCTGTAGAGTGCGCAGTACACTAAACTGGCGACAGCAAGTAGTCGGCGGCATCTTCGTCTTCTCTCTCGATCGTCTTCTCTTTCGATCCTGCGGCATACTTCAGTAGCATTTAATCCTTGAGCTACAATTCACTTTTGACGCATTCGCCGCGCGCTCGACGCGATCGCTCAAGCGATCATTCAAGTGCATTTAAATCCTCATCGAGTGCGAGTGTGACTGCGAGTGCTGGGCTGGAGGAGTAACAGGAGCTGTGCCAGTCCTAACCGCATCGGGCTAAATGCAGCGGCCCGTAAACATTTTCCAATCCCATTGCCGCCAGCTCAGACCTTTTCTCGTCTTCGTCGTCGCGTCTCATCTCGTCTCGTCTACTCTTTTGCCAATTCTCAAAGATGCAATGAAGCGTGGCTTCCACGAATAACGCAAAGCAAAAGCAGGGAGGAAAGGAGAAAGAAAGGGAACGGGTTGCGGTAATTACGCCAAATGTATTTTCTACAAAAGAAAAAGTATCATCATTACCAACATCATAATCAACATCATGCACATATGATCATCATCATGGTCTGCATGTGATCGTTGTCGTCCCGTTATCCCATAAATAAGCAGGAAATCAACGCTTGACACAGAAATCATTGAATCAAAGCGAAGTTAAAGATCATTAAATTTGAAAGAGCCAAGAAGCAGAAGCAGGAGACGTGCGTACAGCAACAACTACAAATCGCCTTGAGATCATATACAATAGCGCAAAAATGAGTGGGTGCCTGAAAGCAAACTGAATACTGAAGAGATTAATAAGGTATAAAGAAGCGGAAAAGGGGTCGCCATGCGCGAATTATAAATGAAAATCAAATAGGGCTGCCCTTTATAGATAGAGTACTTTAAAAACTAAACATACTTGTACAATACTATGAAAAAGAATTATCGATGCAAACTAAGTCCGTAAACCCTACAAAACCCTACAATAATAGAATTTTCCGATATCATTGAGAATCAATTTGTCGCCGATTATATCGATGTATCGAAATTGTATTTGATACCTCTACTTTTAGTTCTTCAACTAGAAGACGACGAAATATTAATCAATTTTGTTGTTTCTAAAATTATTCGTAGAGAAAAATCGAAAAAAAAACGAAAAATGTCCAACCAAGTATCTGGGGTAACGGACTGGTTTGAAGAATACAAGGTAAAAATCGATAACGCCCTCAAAGATCCATCCAGGCCATGGAAGAAGACATTTGATATACTAGAAGAACAAATAGGATGCGAGAGAATAAACATCTTCTTTGGGGGTGGAACACTATTTGCCCTTTACTTGGCATTCGGCTATGGAGCACAACTTTTGTGCAATATTATTGGCGTTATATATCCCGCATATATTTCGATTCATGCCATCGAATCGGGTGACAAGAAAGATTATATCAAATGGATAACCTATTGGGTTACCTTTGGCATCTTCACTGTGATTGAGTATTTCTCCAACATACTTGACCACGCTATACCACTTTATTGGCTATTGAAGAGTGGCTTCTTTATATGGTGTATGCTTCCCATGGAGAACAATGGATCACTTATTATCTACAATAAGCTGCTGGTACCATATTATCTCAATCGCTTTCGGCACGCCTAGCCGTCATGATGATCCTTCAAATTTGCATGAAGAAAACTGGTGGGAAAATAACATAATTGAACCACCTGAAACAAACACATTTGCTTCTTACACATAAGGAAAATCAAGGAAAATGGTCACACAACTCGAAAACAGTTCAATCACCCGCTATCACTTCTATAATCATAGCTGTATATGGTTGTGTGTATTCAGCTTTCTTTTGTCTCTCTTGTATTTTGTAAATAACAAAACTCAAAATACACACCAAAAATGACTGTAAGAATCGGAGCTGCGTGTACTAATTAAGTTCCATCAATGCGAAACATTTCCCCCCTCTCTCTCACTGCTCATTTTCACTTCTTTCATCCCTTAAGTCCAAAAAGCAACATGTAAAATTATGCTAAAAACGCGCAAGTTGAATCGAGTATCGAGTCGGGGTCCTGAGGTCCATTTGGAAACGGACCATGGGCTACGCTCAGGCATCCTGCATGGCTACTAGATGATATATAAGGCGTAACGCAACCAGTTCATTCAACACCTGCAGCGGCGCGACTTCAAAACGCGCGTGCGCGCACAGTGGCACAGCAAGGGTAGAGAGACAGGGACAGTGGCAAAGGGGAAGGGGCACAGTGTAGCGCAGGGTAGGGGCACGAGGCATAGGCATAAGCATTGGGAACCAGGGGCAGCGGGGTGTAAAGGTGCTAGGTGATAGGGGACACGCGGACAGCGGGCAAAGTCATTGATTTCATTTGTGTGTGTCCCTTTTGTGCCACACGCGGCTCATTAATATGTAAGCAACGGTCCAGCTCTGGCCATATCTACATATATACATTCATTAATATATGTAGCTATAGTCGAACCCGACACTGTCTGAGTTCCGACATGGCTGCAAGGTCATTTCATTCTACGAATTAAAGTGGTTGATTTTTTTCCATAACCCCTTTATTTTTTTTGAGGAATTTCATGCACTTTTACAGCGGGTATTATAATTTTGCTGGTGACTCTGTAACGCATGAATGACGGCAAATTATCCAACCCTAACAAAGTTAATCGATCGGCTGAATAAATTTGAAACTGTAGCTAAAATTTGACATATGTAGCTGGAAATAGTGAAAATTAAAAAGGCTACAGGAAACATGTTGATATTAGCAATTAAAATATGTTAAACTAGGTTACTCTCACATCTAAAAAAAGATCAATTAACACACACATTATCCAATTCAGTGAAGATTTAAATAGAATTGTCTATTGATTTCGTATGAAATATTACTTTCATTAACGACAGATAATATGTATTATATATCTTTTGGTATTATTTATTTTCATTTCATTTTTTCAATATTGTATATATTATTGTTCTCCTTTCTTAGGGTATTTGAACTGACCAACAAAACTTTCGATTGCTGTTTCATCCTGATATTTCATTTCAAAATTCTGACCCAAGTTTCAATTTAATTACCAGTCGCTGTCCCTTGTGCACTATTTGCATAATTTCCACACACTGTTGCTGCGTCCCTGATTATAAATCCCTTAATGAAAGAACCCTTTTTGCGCGTGCGTACCCCTGCACCCTTTTGCCTTCCCCTGTCTGTGTGTGTGTTTGTGAGTGTTTTTGCCACCCCGATCGCAACAAGTTTCGTGCACCCGTCGCCATATAAAAAAGCTCTTTCGATCTAATCGGTTATTCAAATAGATTTCGTTTGCATTCGCAATTGTTCGCGTATTAATTTCGCTCATTGTTCTCGCTTCTGCTTCTTCTCACTGTCCCCCTTTTCCCTCTTTCCATTCCACTCTTTGCTCACCCACCCTTTGACAGTTGTTGCGCCTGCGCTGTCACCCTCTTGCCCCGTTCCGATTACATATAGTTTTTTTTAGGGTGGAACTAATGGAAATTTTGTTCTTTGACATCATTTTGTATGCGCTACGCGTAGTTAGGATTACTTTTAAGTTAAAACGTGATATTTAGAAGTAAATTGAGAAGTTTGTAGAGGGCAGAGGGAAAACATCAGAGAGTTGGGGGATAAATAATGTCAAAACACGAAACATATTCGAGAATATTCTAGAGATTAATAAATTGCCTTTACAGGCAATTTCTTTTACAATTTTGCATTATGCAGAGAAACGAAAAACATTGTACAAATATTGTTATTTTACAGTTAATTAAATTTTGTAAATAAATCAATATGCCACACACACTGTAGCGCACAAAAGCCCAGAAAGCACCAATGTGCACTATAGTAATACATTCCCCCTTCTCCTCTTCTCTTCTCGTCTTCCTTTCTCTCTATTTCTCTCTATCCCTGACTCTGTGTCTCCCTTTGCCAGTCTCTTTCTCTCTATTTCACTCTCTTTCTGTCTGTCTCTCTCACACACCGTAGCCTCACTAATCCTGTTGGAACTTCAGGAGTGGCGAGCGTAGGCTGACGACGACATCGGCGCGCGCGCGCGTTCACGCACACTCCACAACGGCGCAGAGGATCTCAAAGGTGGACAAATGTTGTTGACAAAATGCCACAGCAGCAACAGCAACGGGAACAACAACAGCAACAACAACAAAAGGCAACATAAAACTCCAATAGGGGTTGCACGTACCATTTGCTGATAGTTTGATTGCCACAGGACAAGGCAGGCGAGGCGAGGCAAGCGAGGCACTTTGAGCGATTGCAGCAGGAGCAGATGTTTTTCGCGGCTGCCAATGGCGTTGACGATGACGATGGCGATCCTGCTCGGCTGCACAGGCACGGGACATGCCAACAATGGGCATTAGCCCAGAGCCAGGCCAGGCCAGGCCAAGCAGGGTCCCCGTACCGGTCGATCAATTCATCCTGTTGTTGTTGCTGCCTCTTTGTTATTGTTGTTGTTGTTGATGTTGTTGAAACCGGTCGCCACCGCCACCGCCGCCACAGTGAGTCCTGGCAGCACAAATGCAATGCTTTTTTGCGCCCAAAAAAGCCATAGATTCATTTGTTGATTCCAACGCAGGGTAAATGAGCCGAGTGAGAGAGAGAGAGAAGGAGAGAGAGAGAAGGAGAGAGAGAGTGGGTAATTTATAGTCGAGTCGCTTATAAAGCAACCCCCAACCGCCCAAGTCCTAGGGCATTCCATGCCTCATTCAGGTAGTAACCTCAATTCCTTTGCATATATCCTGCGCACGTGCGCTGCGCTTATCCCGCACCCTGCTTCCCTATGCTCTGTGAAGAGTTTTGTCCCATTTACGCTGGAAAATTTCAATTTCAATTACAATTTTTGCTTTTCACTTGAGTTCCCATTGTTCCTACTCCTGCCCAACTGGACGCATTCGACTCTTCCGCACGAACGCACACTTTCGGCGCATGCCGCTTGTTTATATAGACGGACAGGCGAGGAATCCTGGCTAATGGAGTGTAGAATATAGCTATATGATACGGTTCTTGATACACGTATGCAAAAAGCTTTTTAAGTCCAATCTATTTTTCTTTGCTTAACTTTTGCAAATTTCGGCAAACTTTACTTCACCATTTGATTATTTCTAAACTTAGCAAGCTTCCTTACAAAGCTCATTAAAATTATGACTACAATTCCTAGAGAATTTGTTTCCTTTCCTAATTTCTCCTAATTATGGTCTCCCATTTGTTTAATCTTGAATCTCTTCGCGATTCATTCACTTTACTCGCCAAAGTTTCAGCTGTGTTCATTAAAATATTCAAAAAGCTTTGCAAAGCTGCTTAAACAGCTCATTAAAGACTTTTCTACGTTTCTTAGAGAACTGCCTTTTACTTTTCAAAGTCTTTCTCACACTTTTAGTCTCGCCTTTAGTGAATCTTGAATCGCCTTTAGTGAATCTTGATTCTCTTTAGCGAGATCTTCCACTTGACATATCCTTGCGACCCCCAAAGGCTTTGAGCCACAGCAGTTCATCAAAGACTTGCCTCAATATTGGTGCTCCACAAGGGATTTCCGCTGAAGTTTCCCTTACATGATGTGTGTGCGTGTGTGTACTCATAAATTCATAATTCCGCATTCAGTGCGACTTTCAACATGCACTAACAACTCACAGAGTCACAGTCGAATACTCATATTCACAGTATGTACTCAGATGTTCTTCCGAAAAGTGAATCGAATAGAGAGAAAAGAAGTCAATTTATGTGCGCGCAACTGTGCACAGATGCCAACGGGAGGCGTAAAGACATGCGCACATACTTCCACGCACACACACACTCACACACACACGCTTACAAGGGGGCACTTGAGTCGACGACAAGTAGCAGTGAGGACTCCCGAAGAGGTGCTCACTTTATATTTCATCAGTCGATCGGATTACAACTCGTAAAGCTAATTTTATATAGCAAGAGGAAGAAGAAGAAAACGAAGAGGAGAAAGAGGAAAATGGGAAAGAAAAGTGAAAAAGGCTGTTGGAAAATGCTTTGCTTGATTGATTTACGAGCAAAGAGTGTGAAGAGAAAAAGGATGTCTGCTTTCACTCCATTTCCAATTTCACTCTCTATCAATATTCACATTCATTCATAGATTTCTTCTTCTCTATTGGTTTTGTTTTCTTTTTTTGGTTCCCATTCCCAGTGAAATCGATGCGCCGGCGAATGCAAATAAATCCCAACCCAACCAAGCCCAGAAAACTCAAGAGATCCCATTCCCATTATAATTTCTGTTTGCACAAACTGTTGTATTTTCTCATATTTTCAGTTGCCGCCCAAAGATGAAAGTCAAAATAGCTGCACAGATCCTTGGACAGGATGTGCGCCTTGCAATGTTGGAAAGTTGAAATGGGATCTGGTTCAAGATGAAGAAAGATCAAAATGTACGGCGGGAAAAACTTTATAAGATTTGTTTTTTTCAAGACAAACTGTTTTTTTTTTCTCTTTTTTTGGTTTTAATAAAATTCCTGCGCCTTTAAGGGGTTGCACAGCAAACATAATGTAGACCACTACAAATCTGAGTTATTTATTGTACGACACACACATAGACATACACAGTACACATATTTTTCAGGGACCCCCGTCTAAAAGAAACTAAAAACAGAATTATAATGTATATGTAGAGTGTGGCTCAACTGCTAGATACCCTATAGTTAGATATTAATTAACTGAATATTTTTACATGTTCCTAAAACCTTAAGTACGAAAGGTTGATTCGAGTCTCTATGTATACCTCATAATTTTTGTGTATATTGTGTTGCATACTTTAGGGAGGGGATCGGACATTAGTGACCTTAAATGTATTTCAAACATAACTTCTATAGTAGCTATCCGATCCTAACCAATTTTTCATTTATCGTTTGGGCGTTGATAGTAATTGTGTTTACCAAAAAATGTCCTGCCCTGCATTAAGATTTCGCTTGATATTAAGTTTTTATCGATTTACCAATACTGCCAAAATCATATGTATATAAAATATACCAACAGTTGTGTGTTCCCTGTAAGCATACCCACTACCGCTTAGCTTACAGGGTACTGCACATTATAATTATTATAATGCTTATAATAATCGCCCAACTTGACAGCGCATTAATGAGATTTCAACCCTGTGTGCAGAGGGCGCACAGCACAGTTGAATTAAATCTCCAAAGAGCAGGGAAGAGAATGCGAACTCTACTGCAGGCAAATTGGGGTTGCTTAATTCTTAACGATCACCGAATTTTATTTATTTATTTATTTATTATAATTATTTATTATAATTTACTTGACTCGCGCGCATAGGGCACAAGAAGAGGAGCTGAGACGAAAAGGTCCTGGCGACAAAGTCGAGGAAGAACATGCGATCCTTGGCAAGGGCGTGTCAGCTCTTGGCGACGGCAAAGTGGGATGCAACCAAGTCAAAGCGTCGTTGATGCCAAACAAAAGCGAAACGGGATCAGTAAAGGGAACTCACAGACACACACACGCACGTACACATGTAGTATACACACGCATACCTTGTACAACGCTTTTGACTCCTTTGAATGTGAAAAAGGACCCGAAAAAACCGGTAGTCCTTATGCTTCCCTATTCCTCCACCTTCTCCTCCTCCTTTGCTTCGTAGACGTTTCCTTGAACTTTTCAAGTGAACTCAAGTTTATAAATTGTGCAGCAAGTACACACACACATACACACATATACACACGCATCTCAAGCATACCCTGGCTTCAGGTCTATGTTCAACTACCTGGCAAAAAAAAGAACTTGAACTTAAAGTAAATAAAGCAGAAACTTGACGAAGGCAAACACGAACAGAATTTACTGTAACGCTTCATTGCCGAAACTTCTTGAAACTAGTTTCCAGAGCTTCCTCGCAAGAACCGATTCTCGACAGACACTTTCGTAACATTTTCCCACAATGTCGCCGACACCCTAATTGGTGCCTCCAGGCACCATCAACTTATTCCCAGCTCTAGACACCGATCATGTCAATTTTTGATTAGAATTTATTGCCATGCAACAATTTGTTGTTGTTGCTGAAACTTTCTCTCTCTGTCTTTCTCTGAGAAACTTCCTTTGGTTCTCATTCGGGTCCGTTCGTAATTAGCTCAACAATTGGCAAATGATTTTGCGGGGCAAGACAAATGTGCCATGATTAAGAATTATGAGCATACACACACCCCTACCCGAAATCAGGGGAGGTAACAATCGAAGAAGAAGAAGCAGAAGAAGAAATAGAAGAACCCTCGCAGCATCTCTTTTGAGTAGGCCAATTTCGAGAGGCACAGGAAAAATCTCACGAATAAGGTTCTTTACCGATTCGCAACAATGCATTGTCATTCAACATAAGATTAAGTGGAAAACTTAACGTGACTTGACATCATCGATGAGCGAAACTCAAGAACCATAAAGGAAAATGAAAAAGAAGCGCAACGACAGCATTTCCATGGGGTTAAGCTTAATCGAGCATATGATCATGAGAGAAAAATGCAAACAAGCGGAAAAAGTTCAATTAATCATTAAATGAAACTGTTGAAAGCTTGATGGGAAAACAAAAAGGAAATCCTCTAAAAGAAAAGTGGAGTTCGGTAGAAAAAGCTCGTCAATTGAATAACAAACTGTTTAAATTTCTGGTTTCTAGAAAGTAATGAAAAATACAGCTCCTAATAGCTTGCCAACATGCAATCTGCAGACTATATAAACAAGTATATACTATATAAGGCATATATATGTAACATAAGGTGATCTATGCGACTGTGTGGGAACCAAGGTGCCCAAACAGTGTTGCCTCGTTGCCACCTCGTGCCTTCTCTCGCTCTAGCTGCTGCCCTCTCTCTCTCTATCCCTTTCGCTCTGTCTTTTCTCCCTTATCGAGATCGTTGTGAGCTTAAAAATATAATGCGAGCTGTTTATACATATAGCCAAGGGGCGGCATATAAACACAACGCGTTATGGTTATGTAAAAGGCGCAAAACTTGGGCCACAGCGAAACCACCCTTATGCCGAGGGATATGTACTATATATGTGCAGGAGCAGCAGAACCAGCGACGGCGATCAGATGTTAGTTTTCCCAAAAGCCGAAACTGACAGCACAAGCTGACTGAGGTGTGTGCGAGAGTGTGCGAGGGACACCCAAACTCTAGGGGATGAAAAGTCATGTGAGTGCGTGTGTGTGTATGTGTGTGAAATAAATGCCGTTTGTTGTTTTCATTTCATTATGTTTTACATAAGCGGCAGACGCAGGCGCTGCAACGCAACCGTCGACGCCAGCAGAGCAAAATACAGGAGGGATACACGAAGGATACGTTTTATTTTGTTGCTGCCACCGCTGCTGCTGCCTCCGTCGCTGCCGTTGCCATTGCCATTGTGTGTGCGCCATCAGTCAACGAAGTCATTTCCGCTGCGCTGCCAACGTCGACGTTGCAGATCGACGCCGCTGCTGACGCCCCATGACATTTTGTCGGGCACGCGACACAGAACGCAAGCAGCTGTCCTGCCGTAAGGACCTCTCCAACAAAAAAAAAAGAAGGAAACCAAACCAAAACCAAACCCAACTAAAATAAACTCCAAACCCAGAAACAATATCCAGCAAGATCACTTCAAACTGCAGCCTCAGCTTCAGTCAGCTCTCAGTTCAGTTTGGGGCACGTGAGCTACGATAACGATACAGAAATGGCTGCACTCAGTTACAGCAGTCCCACCTCATCACCGCCCGCGCTATGCAGCAAAGAGAACCACAACATCAACAGCAACAACCACAACGTGGTTAAGCAGTCTGGGGTTACCCCGTTAGGCGCCAACAAGGCCTTCCACAAGATCACGGTGCACAATGTGCTCAGCGAAAGTGGCGCCAATGCGTTGCAACAGCACATTAACAATCAGAATACGATCATACGCAAGATCAAGGATTTTGGCATGTTGGGTGCAGTGCAGCAGAGTGCAACAATGGCAACGAACATGCCACGCAAGCGTCCGCTGGGCGAGAGCAAAGCTGCCAATTGCCAACAGTTGCCCAAAGCTGCAACAGCAAAGCGCACAAAGCTGAGCAAGAAACAACAAGCAAAGCCGGCGGCAGCAACAACAGCAACGGAACTAGCAGAGAAATCATTGCAGGCTCTCCGCCAGCAGCAGCATCAGGAGAAACTGGAGACGCGGCCAGCGGGCACACCAGGACGCAAGGGACTGCCATTGCCACAGGCGGTGGCACGACGTAATGCACGCGAGCGCAATCGTGTCAAGCAGGTGAACAATGGTTTTGCGGCACTGCGAGATCGCATACCCGAGGAAGTGTCGGAGGCGTTCGAGGCCCAGGGAGCCGGACGTGGTGCCAGCAAGAAATTGTCCAAGGTGGAGACACTGCGCATGGCTGTGGAATATATACGCAGCTTGGAACGCCTGCTGGGCTTTGACTTTCCGCCACTTGGTTGCCACAATTCGAATAGTTCATCCAGTGGTGATGATAGCTTCATGTTCATCAAAGATGAATTCGATGGCCTCGATGAGCACTTCGATGATTCGCTGAGCAATTACGAACTGGATGAGCAACCAATGTTGCAGTTGACGGAACCGGAACAGGAACCTGAACCCGAACAAGAACCGGAACTGGAACTAGAGCCGGAGGAACTGTTGCCCAGTGTGACCATGTTGAATGGCCTGCAATATGTACGCATTCCGGGCACAAGCACATATCAATTGCTTACGCCGGATATGCTGGGCTCGCAGGATAGCTCCAGCCTGGATGAGGAACAGTTCGATGCATTAATCGACACAAATTGCCTGGGCAACAACAACAACAACAGCAACAACCTTAGCCAGGGTGTTGCAGCTGCAGCAGCGCCAGCTGCCCCAAGCAACGGTGAATGTGTAAAATTTGCCTCGACCTTATCGCGATCGCCCGTGCCACAAGCAGCAGCAGCAACAACAACAGCAGCAAGTCGCAGCACAACGCCAACAGCAACAACAACAGCAACAAACGCGTGCGGCAGTTCGTCATTGCAACAACCACCGACAAGAGGCGAGACAAACGCTGCCGACGCCGCTGCTGCGGCTGTCTCTGCTGCTGCTGCCGCCGCTGCAGTTGCAGTTGCAGTGTCACCTGTCGCCGCGGCCGTCGCTAATGAACTCTTGTTGCAGGCGTGTGCCGCACAACAACAACAGCACCAACTGCAGCAACAACAACAGCAACTGATCAAACAGGAATACAGCGAGGGAGACTTCGGACAGCTCGCCGGCAACAACAACAGCAGCTCCCCGCCAGCAATTAGCAGCAGCAACTACCAACAGATACAACAATTACAGCAGCAACTGCAACAACAGCAGCAACAACAACAGCAATTGCTCTGCTCCCCCGCTCTGCCTGCCTTCTATGATCAGGAACCCTCCGCGTCGTTCTACGACAACGTCGTTGTTGGTCTGCCCAGTTTCAAGAAGGAATTCACAGATGTCCTGCAGGATCAGTCCAGCATTAACAACAACAACAATAACACGGCAAGCGGTTGTCTCTCCGACGAGAGCATGATCGATGCCATTGACTGGTGGGAGGCACATACACCCAAATCGGATGCCGGCACTGTGGCAGGCTTATAGTGACCTACTCCACCTCCCCCCACCCTAATGCCCCCTTGACCAACTGTATATAGCCAACACTGCTAGCATAGTCAACTTAGTGATAAACACCAAAAAACTAACCTAAAAAACCCAAAAACAAAATCATTTACTAAGAATAACTAAACTTTTTTTTCCTAATTTAAGCCAATTTTTTTTTCTAGACCTAAGTTGGATGTTTTAAATGTTGAATTATAGCTAGTACTAAGCCGCAGAACTTATATGCATAAATATATTAAATACATATTGAAAACATATGTGCACAACACAGAAATCAACGTAAAAAGTCTTTTAACTACTTAGGAGGGAGTTACAACTAAACAAAAGCATATAAAAATTAAATAAAAATAAAACAATAAATAAAATATATAAGTAGGAGAAAGTTCAAAAATATTATACTATCCATTTTAAATGATATATGCATATTTTAGTTGACACTTCTCTACCAAAGATAATAAAAAAAAGAAAAGTTTAAAAATGGTTTTCATTTTTTGAATATTCCAACGGTTTTCTCTAATGAGAATGAAACATGCAACGTCATTAGCATTAAACACACACTCTCACACACACACAATCATACACAGAACATATGTTGATGTGTGTGCACTATGGACCGAGGGTCCTAACTGCCAACGTCCCGTCACAATGGACGGCCAAGATAGGGAAAACAGAATAGAGAAAGAAGAAGAAGAAAAAAACGGAATTAAATCAGCATATCATGTTCATTTTCATAAGCGGCGAAGCATGCAAAGGACACGAAGGCAGAGCAGGGCAGGGCAGGACTGTGAGATATGTATGCTAGGCAGAGAGAGAATATGGCAACATTTGCATAACATTGCAACACGGCCAAGGATCAGTCCATGCTGCTCAACTACCCTCCCTCTTTCGATTTAGCTAGTATCTCCCTTACGCTCCCTCTTCTCCTCACTGTCCCTCTCTTTCTCTCTCAACAGCAGCCGGTACGGCACAAGGTACTGCGCTTGAGCGCGCTCCTCTTGCTCCGTATTCAAATGAATGTCGAGCCGGGTCGACCCCCACCTCCCTTGTACTGTGTATGTCCTGATAAATGACAGGACCAAACAGCTCGGAACATGCAGACAACGTGGGAATGTCCCTGGGAATCGTTGCAAGTGTTTCGCTTTGATGAAAAACCCTGGAAACCACAAGAATATCAATTCGTTGTTTTCATAGGGTAATTAAAGGGTAATTGATGATTGTTCCCATCAGATTTCCCAGCTTATGGTAGATAATTTTTAGGACACTTTACGATGGGAATTCTGATAAAATGTATGCACATTTGCATAAGGTTTTGTTAAGCTCTAAAGTATTTTTTCAAACCCTTTTGAGAACGTATAAAAGCTTAGAGAGTTTTAGGTAGATTATGTGATAGTAATCTTTGGAATGAGATTCCAGCACTACTATATACTTAATAGTTCTCTTTACAATGACAATGAAAGTGTATAATACGTATAAATGATATTAGTAACAATGTATGTGTGATTCTGCGTCCTATACAAAGATATAAATAACTAAATAGCCTCTTTTCTCTCAGTTTTTCTTCAATACAAAAACTGTCTTTAATCCCAGCGCCATTAGTTTGATTTTCCAATACTTCTTAATAACTCATCGATTATAATGGCACATCCTCATCCACATTAAATCGTGAGCTAATGCATTTTCTTCGTGCCTCGACTCCCCGACTACCGTTAATTGCATGTCGCTTCCTCTTTATGTGTGTCCTGCGCCCGCGCAGCTGCCTTTGGCCTGGCGCTCGAGGCACAAGACAAAGCCCGCCAAAGCAAAGATATGATGCAAAACACACACGTACGCACATTAAAAGAATAAGAAAAGAAAATCATTTGCCCAAAAAAATAGAAGGAAGATGAAGCAAGAAGTAGAGAGGGGGACGTTGCTGCTGCCGTGTGGCAAAACAATGCGGCAATTGCATCTGCAGCAGCAGCGCCCGCTTCTCGGACTCGGATTGGGTAATACGAGTGCGTCTCTGCCTCTGCCTCTGTTTCGGGCGCTGAGCCGAAGCGCCTACAACCCCCAGGCAAGCAGGCAACTGAGACTGATTTCTTGATGGACCAGGTTTATGGCAAGAGCGAGAGAGGACAGATAGATCTCTCTTCTCTCGGTCCAGGTGTGTTTGTCTAGGGCTCGTACCCTTGTGGGTGCCCTAAAACCCATGGCTTCAGCTAACTGTTCATCTCGTTGCGCCGTTATAAGTGAAAATCTTTCTTTCTCAGCCCCTCGCACCGTTATGCTTATTAATATTGGACCAGGTAATGCGACACGCCTCAATTCGATTCCTTCTTGCTCTACACTCCCCTCCCTTACCATCACTTCCCATTTATTGCTTGCTTGCACCTTCGATTTTTCGCTCTCGTATTTCAATTTTCAACTCCCGATACCGTTGCCTGTCAAAAATCAATTTGATTCCAAACTGTGCTCCGTTATATCCTTTTTGTTCTCCATACGATGGCAAAGGCTTATTCCAGATATACTTCTCCCCAGCTTTATCTCTCTCTTTCACTCTCCCTTTGCTCTGCTCTGCTCTCAACTCGTGCCTTCTTTACCGCGCTGTATTTGGTTACAAACCTTCTGCCGTTGTGAACGATGTACAGTTAGGTGCATGTGATCACGCCCCCAACAAGCATTGCATGTCACCTTTTGAATATTCATAAATCATTTCATGTAATAACTCATTATCCATACGCTCTCCCGCTTGGCGTGTGCGCCTGCCTGCCCCAGACTCCTCCTCCATCCTCTTCATCTGCTGCTCCGACTCCTCATCCACCTTCAACTTCTCAGTACTCGTGTTCTTTCGGCATTCGCATTGTCGCCAGATCCGGCACATATTGCATTACATGCCAGGTGCTTTGCATTTTGATTCTTCTCGTATAGAACACGCGCGATCTTTAGTTTATAATGAACCTATAGAAAATGAAGATTGATGTACTTTTAATATAAAGATAAGAGATTCTCTTCAAGTCTGAAACTTCTCTTCGATTTCAATAGTATCTTAAAGTTGGAGTATAAACCGATTTTGGTATTTAATTTGTTGGTTTTTAAATATTCAAATAGATCTACAGCTTAGCTCAAGTACATCAATGTGGAATCTTTTAACTCTTAAGAAGATATACTCTTGAGATAGTTTACCATCTCAAGAAGATCGCATTAGCTGCTTAGACTATTAAGCCAACATTCTGAGGTTTTGTTCGGTGGTTTTCATTCATGAACCTTTCATTCACTCCTGGCCAAGAGTTGAGAGATTTGGTCCAGTTCTGGGTTGCAGATTTGCGATGTCAATTAAACGATTTGCTGAATGTCCTAAGACTCTAAGCCAGGATACTACGGCTTAGGCAGTTTTGCATCAGTTCGCGTCGAGTGGACGCACTTCAGCTCACAATAAGGCACTTAAGTGTGCGCTTTGTTCCTAAGTCCTTAAGCAGGTCAGCGGGGGACGGCGACGGCAGGTTGTGCAAAGGACACAAGGACACCAGTACACATATACAGGACACAGGGCGGGCTTAACACTTTCGGAAACCGCTTAGCTTCTTTTACCTCAACTCTCTGCGGTTGACCTAAGCCCCGGCGCAGTTCGCATAATCAGAGGATTCTTCTATCGATTTCATTCATGATGCACAGTTCATTTACATACGCGCACACATGCACGTGTGTGTTTACATATGTGTATCCATTCCATAAGGACAACATATGTTTTTTGTTACAGTTTCTCCTTCTATAGATCCAACACAATCCCCCCAAGGCTGGCTGCACATGTTGTTCGGGGCCCAACCTTGTGCTTGTCATTGGGAATTGAAAATGGGAAAATGGAAAATATTCACTCCACGTGTGCAGACTCTTGTTTTGACTGCTACGCCCAGGGTGGCAGGCAGACAACGAGACAAAGTAGACAAAGAGAGAGAGAGAGAGAGAGATAGACAGCATAGAACATTGAGTCATCAGTTCGCAATTGTTGCAGCCAACAGTTTTGACAGTTTTGTGTCCTGCGCTGCCAGAGTCGGCGCTGCGGGCATTTTGCATTGATTGAGTTGTCTTCTCTCCTCGGTCTTTCTCTCAGTTTCTCAACCTTATTCAGCACATTCTGCGAAGTTGCTTCTATGGCACATTGAATCAACTTGAGATTTTTGCCAAGACACTCTTCTTTCGATTGCAAAGTGTGTGGGGTCTTCGCACAAGAACAACAATTACCAGAATGACAACCCGGAAACAACTCAATCAATGGCCAATGGAAACAAATGCAACAATTCCCTCATCTTAAGTGATATTCAGCTCTAAGAAAAACCTGTGCAAACTAAAGAAATCGCACACAACTGGCGAAATTTTCTAATTTCCCCTTATTTCGTTATTCACAGTTTATATACTATATGAGCCGCAGTAATATTATTAACATATTTACATACAAAGGTTTTTAAACAAATTTTCGCTGAATAATTGAGCTGTTTAATTAAAGCAAAATTAATCTACGACTTAGTCGCGCAGCCTTCTTAAATCAATCGATTGTCGATCGCATTCTGTTAACATTTCCAATTATCACTTGATATTACATGCAAGAATGAGAATGCGTAATTTTCTCATTGAATGGCAACAAGGAGAGCAAGTCATACATACCTCTTTGCACACATACACTTATTAAGTGCATAGAGACACGCACACATATGTATGCATCCCATTCAGATTTGAATATTACTGCGCAATTCGCGAAAAATTGCTTTGATATATGTACATATTTACACACTCTATTACTTTTTAGGAAAAACACAAATAGCACAATAAAAAAATAATAAAAAAAACTCTGAACGAAGTTGCACTTGCCGTAAATTGCATTTTTCAAATCCTTTTACACGCACACGCCACGCACTTATTCGTTTTGCACTAATTCAAATACATTATGTTAATGTAATGTAAAGACAATTAATATCGATAGCAAGTAGATCAGTCTGCAGCGCCTATTGGCTGTTTTGGCAGCAGCTGGGGCCATTTTCAAAGAAATTAATATCGATAGATTATCACAAAGGTCTGCCGCGTCTACCGCAGGTGGGGCCTGCAAGTGAAAAATGTTAAGCAGTGCAGCAAAATTAACATGGTACTCATGTACTCATCAGAAATGCATTGTATTTGAATTTAATGTTTATGTTTTGTTATGTGTGTGCAACATTTGCAAGTTAATGCGCTAATGCGTCGCAATCTGCAACTGCATGTGCTGGCAAAATGTCAAAATATTGATGCCCAAAATATTTTGTTGTCCTTGATCCCATTGGACACAGAAACTGCATATTTGTTAGCATTATGCTGGACCTTTCACTAACTTAAGTTGACACCTCGTTTAGCCTGCGGTCGGTTAAGTAATGCGATTAATCGGCAAGGTTATGTGCACATATCGATGAAGGTGACAAATGCAAATGCCATTGTTTGCAGATTGGCGACTGTTAATCAACAGACGCATGCGTGAGAGTGAGAAGGACGGAGAGTGGCAGTAGGAGTTGTACAATATGTCGTCTTGCCAACTCCCATCTTTATATGTGAGCGCAAATTCGCGTGTGTGTCGGTTTTCACTTTTTTAAGCCTCCGACAAGGCACGTATATATTTCTTATCCAATTTTCCAGATCCCGTTGAGCCGATCGTATTACGAAACGGAAATCCTTTCGGTTTCTTCCGCATTTCCTTCGGCTAACAAGATTAATGAACGGGGTGCAGCGGCGAAAAGGACAAGCAGGTCCTTCTGCACACACACACACGCACACAGAGAGAGGGAGAGAAAAAGAGCGAGAGGCACATGCCGCCAAACGTTTTCTGTTTGGTCATTGTCCTTTTTTGCGCTAGGCAAATAGACAAAACGCTGGCTACGGTTACCAAAAAAAAAGAAATGAAGATTCGATTTTCAATTTTTTTATAGCCGGTTTACTTCTTTACTCTCCCTACCTGTCCTGCCGGAAGTTTACTGCATTCGTTTACTTTTTTATGTGCAACCTGCGCAGTGGCAGCTGAAACCGTATCTAACCTCAAAAAACCCCTTTGACATCCTTTACCGAACCTGAGCCATCGTCGCGTGCACAAAACTGCCAAAATATCTCATTAAAGGAAAACTAATGACAATTCTCTAGCTTGGCAGATACTTGAGATCCTCTCTAGAAATGCAATTACAGTCGGCGAAGATCAAGCGCAAAGAATTTGAGGTTGGGTTCTTCTTTGACAGTAAAATTCGCCAAGTTTTGCAGCGATATATTTGCTAAGAAATACAATACACATACAAGGAGGATTTTTAAATATTACTTATTCTACGGCATGATTCCATTTACTTTTATATATTATTATATTTTATAGCTCAGCAGTCGAGGCCGTCTATGCCTAAAGGACCTAGCAAGCCAGGGAACGAATTTTTGAGACCGTCTAATCGCAGATCAGTTTGAAAAAAAAATTTACAAAAATTAGTCATCATTAAGATTTATAAATTAATTATATTGTTAGTTCTCATATATTTTTCTTTACATAAAAAAAAAAAGTTTAGCACTGATATTCCAGGGCTCAGCGTCTGCCGCGGATAGATGTTATCTCGGCATCGGTCAGACCAGCCGCAAGATGGTTCAGTCCAATGATCGGTACCTCCTGGGGCGTTGGTGTGTTTTGTTGGATGCCAGTCCGATTATCGGGGGCCTTATAGCGATACCACCAATCGTAGACACCAATCAAAATGATGATGGCCACCAAGGTATTGATCAGAGGTTTCAGTATGATGCCGTCATCAGCTGTACCTTGCAGCGTCTCCAGCACCGTTTCCACAGACATCCTTCAAATAAGTTTAGCCTCCTTCTTGTGAATTTATCTAAACTCAGCTTATCGACTATTTGCGTTGCGAGCTTACAACTGTCTGCAGCTCGTCACGACGTCAAGGTATATATACTTTATATATATACTTTACACCTGATCGTGGCAGTGAACCGATTGACCCCCAGCTGTAAAGGGTGTCAAGTATATTCTATCGGTACATTTGCAAGCCCAATTGCGAACAATAGAATCGGCAAGAGGAAGTGAATTAACATCATACGAAGTCCAATGACTCCACGTGCTGTTGTTGCCTCTGATCTTGCTATGACCTGATCTTGACTTCCGCAGGATGCGCTCTCCGTGTTGTTCTTGTATGCAAAGTAGCAGCAGGAGCAGGAGCTACCTAATCCTTACTTGCAAAGGAAGTAGGTGAGATTTCGGACCCATTTTTATTTTCTATTTGCTTTTTATTTCATTATTTTTGCCATTGTTGTGGTTGTTATTGTTTTGCTTTCGCTTTTCATTAAATTCAATTGAAGTTAGAATACCTTATAAACTTGGCATGAGAAGATTAGGTAATTTACACTTAAAATATAGACACACTATATTAATACAATCGTTGAAGCCTTCAGCCTTTCTGTCTTAGTAAATCCACACTTAGTTTTCAAGTTTTCTATGAACACCTTTAGCAAACTTCGATTTGAGTTGCTTTATCTAACTGATTCATACCAATCTCTGTTGATAAACAATCGACTCACTCAAGAAAGTCAAGTTTCATTGTGATATATATACCAAGCTAAAGTTGAATGAACATATCCCGATACTAGTCGAAACCCCAAAAATAACACTCGATTTATATTTTCACAGCACTTTTGGCTGCCAATTGCATTTCATATATATTTTTCATAATTTTTGGGTTTCATATAAACCATGTGACTTAATAAATACTAAAATCAATATTTTTCAAAAAAAAAAGGTTAAACTACGTGCTAAAGAGGGGAAAACACGTAGAGAAGTGTATTACATGCATAAAGATTATATATATATATGTATACGTGTATGTGGTTATATAGTGTAAGATATAAGGACACCGAAAGAAAACATATAACTGAAAATTCCTCAAAGATTTTCACTGATTTGGAAGAAAAAAAAACAATATTATATAGTACAGTATATATAGTATAAGTAGTATCGACTCTCTGGCTGACAACGACAATGCGGCAAAGGTTCGGCGAGGGGGTTGGAGAGTGGAGCGACCTTACGCGACCTGCGGATACTTGCGGGGCTCCAACGAAATGTTGAAACCATTCTCCAGCTTCAAAATGATATCGGCCTGCAACTTGAAGTCCGCCTCCGTTTCGGTAGAGTGGACAATATAGTTGCGCACCAGTGTGGAGAGCAGCACCTTCAGCTTCAACATGGCATACTTGCGTCCCACACAGCTCCTGGGTCCGGCACTGAACGGAATGAAGCTATAGTAATGCCTATTGGCCGCACGTTCGGGCAGGAAGTTATCGGGATCGAACTTCGAGGGATTGGGATAGATGTCAGGACGACGATGCACACAGTACTGCAGCAGTACGACAGTGGTGCCCTTGGGTACAGTGTAGGGTCCGCTGGTGAGCTTCACATCATGATCGAGACGACGTGCAATCAATGGTACTGGTGGATACATACGCAGAGTCTCCAGAATGACTCTCTCCAAGTATTTCATTTCCATGGTGTCTGCGAAAGTGCAATCCCGCTGCATGTTATCACCGAAGATGGCCTTCTGTTCGGCGAAGACCTTCTCCTGAATGTCCTTGTGGATGCCCAGCATGCAGAGAGCAAAACTGGAGCCAGCCGATGTGGTATCGTGTCCCTCGAACATAATCGTATTCACCTCATCCATAATATCCTTCTCGTTCCATTCGATATCAGGGTTCTTGGCCATCTCTACCATGGCATCAAGCAAAGCCAGACGACGTTTGGCGCCCACATCGTTCTCATCGATATCATCGAGATCATCACGTAGTCCCTCCTGTTTGGCAGCTGGTTTGCGTGGTTGTTGCTCCACTTCATCGACAATGGCACGTGCCTCTGGCTGGAAGTTATCCTTGCGATCCTTCACCACCTTGCGAGTCATGCCCAGAATGATGTCCATCATGCGATCGCCCTTCTCGCGCAGCTTGGTGAACTTGTAGATGCCATCGAGACGATACAACAGCTTCACCTGACGCTTGTGGATGATGTCGCACATGTCCACCACAGCCTGGGCATATTCGAAGCTCTTGTTGCCCTCAGGCAGCTTCTTGACACCCATTGCAGTGGTCAACAAAATGTCTACAGTGGTCTGGGACATGTAATCGTGCACATCGAATGACTTGCCGGCCTCCTTGGCCATGCGAGCGGACACAGCCTTCGAGTGATCCACAAATGTGGGTACGAAACTCTTCAGAATGCTCTGATGGAAGGTTGGTGCAATCATCTTGCGATGATGACGCCAATGGTGGCCATTGCTGATGAGCAAACCATCACCGAACCAGGGCTTGAAGTAGCGATATTCCTCGGCCTTAGTCAGATGCTGATGTCCGCTCAGTATAAGCTCAATGTCATTGGGATTGGTGAGGAAGACGAGCAAGACATTACCCAGCCAGGCCTTCATTGTCTCGCCATATTTGTTGAGGTATCCCAAGCCGACGGACAATATCTCGGCATTACTCAGACCAGCCGCAAGATGAGCCTGTCCAACGATCGGCAGATGTGGTGGCGATGGAATGTTGGCAACCATTTTATATTCCCGTGAATTGCGATGCCAATATTCGTACAGGGCCAGCACAACGATGGTGCCAATCAGGCCAGTGAGCAGAGGGTTCAGCCCGAAGCCGCCACTGCTCGTTGCTGCTGCTGCCTGTTGCAGCGTCTCCTGCACCGTTTCCACAGACATCCTTGAATTCCTTGCGCTCCTTGACTAATCCAAAATTATTACTCACAATCGACTCGTGGCGTTGCGAGTTGACAACTGTCTGCGGTTCGCCGCCACGTCGAGGTAATTATACTCTGTGCCCAGCGACTACGTGCTCGATATGGTCGACCTGATTGACCCACCCAGCAATGGACAAGGTGTCAAGTGTATGCTAACCGCTTCATTAGCAAGGCAAATTGGCGAGTCAGTGAATCGGCAAAGGCGAAGAGAATATAGGAACCATTCGATGTCCAATGTGACACGTGGTGCTATTGCCTCTGATCTTGCTACGACCTGCTCTCGACTTCCGCAGGATGCGCTCTCTGTTGTTATGTTGTATGCAAAGCAGGAGCTACCTGTTTCCTACCTGCAACGGAAGTGGGTGAGATTTTGTTCCCTTTTTATTTTCGATTTCCTTCTTATTTCATTATTTTTGCCATTGTTGTTGTTGTTATTGTTTTGCTTTCGCTTTTCATTAAATTCAATTTCAGCTGAATACCCTGGAAACATGAGTAGCGGCAGTACAGGGTAATATTCACGTAGAATATGCATTATATGCCATACTAACCTATGTGAACTCAAGAAATAGACGACCTAGTGTCATCAAATTTTGGATTTAGAGGAGATTAAATGTATACCGAATAATCGTACAACGAATTTGGCTTTTGTGTGTGAATTTTGTTATATAAACTGAATTAAGCTGTGGGTTTTTCAAGGTACAGCAATGAATTTAGGCATTCACAAAGAATATCATATATTTGATACACAATCCAAATTTCATTAAAATCGAATGATATTTTCGACTTGCAGTAACTGAAATTGAGACAAAATAGGGTATCTACTCGCTCACCTCAGCACTGCATACACATTACACCCGTACTTGTTTTCTTTTGTCTGCGACACCTGAACGAACATGCAAAAATCCCAAAAACGAGGCAGGAACAATAAAGAGGAAGCTGTCGCTTTTTGAGGACTTGCTCCCTCCATCATCATCATCATCATCGTGGTCGTCGTCGTCGTCATCGTCATCGACATCGTCGCCGGCTGCGTGTCCTTTGCCCTTGCGCTCGTGTACGCGCCTCGATCTCTCCCTCTCTCTTTCTCTTAGTTCCTGTCGTGAAATCTCTTTTCGAGTGCCTTCACTTATGCTATTTATTTACATTTCAGATTGAATTCATTTCGTTTTTCATCTTTCATTGTTCGTTGGCGAAACGCGTGTGGAAAGCGTGACACACTGCATTTGGTGTGGGGCACTTTCTATCCAAACTACGGTTACACACACACACACACACACACACACACATAGATAGAGCTAACAACGAGTAACTAATATTCAAACCCGTAATTTCGTTTTCACTGAGATTCTTCTATTTCGAGTTTGATTCTCGAAAAAATTGGTTTGTGTCCGTGCTAGATGTGACTCAATTCAATTCGAGTGATAACGAGTTCGAACCTATTAGATGAGTAGGGATTTTTTTTGTGTCTTATTGAGGATATTTCTGGCAATTTTTTATTTCTTTATATATCAAAAAATGTACATACATATAAAATATTCTCCTATTTCGTATAGTTTTCAATTCAATTTCTAAATATAGCGCAAATATGTTTGCATTGTTTTCTGTGTATAATCGAAATACTTCTATTTATTCTAATCTAAATATATATTTCCCTCATGTGCAAACAAATCCAACCAATTTGTGTCTTGCATGTTAAAAATATACACAAGAAATTTGTTATATAAACTGACAAGTCATGTCATATCAGCTATAGCCCCTTGGTGTATATCTAGTTTATAGGACACTCAACTCAATGCTAATGTAAGGCAACCCAATGGAACCCAAGACATTTCACAATTCCTTTCTTTAGAATATTTCTTCCTTTTTTTTTTTTTTGTTTTATTTCACAAAAATGCATTTTGAAATATAAAAAAATGACATTGGTTCATTTGCATCGAATTTTGATTGATGGTGATAGTGGTGGGGGGTAAGGGGAAAGGGAAGGAAGTGGGGTATACTTAATGTAGGCTTTGCTTTCGTAGACAGACATAGTACATAGTTCCAACTACAGAACACGATCGTATCGTACATGCAAATTTCTTGTTGCTTCTTGTATAATAAATTAAATGAATACATAAGAATTGTTTTTGTTTTTCTTGTTGTTATGACGCAGCGCAATTTGTTTTCCCAATTTCGGATTTTGACTTTGAAGCCTAATGCTAATTTCATTACGTACTATACATACATACTTTATAGGGCGAGTATACAAACATACATGTATATGACTTTTTTTTTGTATCGAATTTGTTGTTGTTGCTGTGATAATCATGTAGTTAAATAATGATATTATAATAATTATAGTTATAATAATATAATCATAGTAATAATAATGATAATGGTAATCATAGTGATAATAATAATTAATAAGATTAATGTGTAGGTATCTTCTTTATATAACGGAATCGCATTACAAGCTAACAATGTCTTTTATAAATTGTTGTTGTGAATTTTTTCATTTGCATAGATCTCAATCATCTCAGACTCCACAGTAACTTCTTTATCTTTATCTTTTCGCTTTCTCTTTTTTTCTCTTTTTTATCTCGATGGAAAGGAACTCACCAAAACCGAGGTGAAGGAGGATGGGCAGGGTTGAGGGCGGGGCGGGGCGAACAATGAGTGGGTACAGTCCATCGTATATATATACACACACGTACACAGACACGCATATATGAGGGGGGGACGACGACAATAAGTACATATATACAACAATATCACACACAAAGCAGCGCACAGAGAACAGACAGAGACAGAGCAAACAGTTTATTTGGGGTTCCTTTTCCTCCTCTTCTTCTTTTCTTCTTCTTCATCTTCGTCATTGTCGCCTACGCTGTTTCATTGAGATGTGCACAGTGCGCATCCTGCATCAGCTGTGTCAGTTTCTGCGTAAACGTTGGAATGTCCTGCAAGGCAAGAGAAAAAGGCAGTTTAAAAGAAGCACCTTATAGCATTATAGCTACTCTGATCTTACAGTTGTCTGGCATATACCCTCGAGCGCCGTCTGAGCCACTGGCAGCGCCACATTCACAAAACTCTCGTGCAATTGCCGGCGATCCACCTGCCCCATAGCATACAGTGCCTGAGCAATAAGATCGAAGTGCAGAGCACCCTCTCCGCTGAGCAACAGATTGAGCAGAGCACGCTGAAAGGAGGCCAACAGCTGCTCCTTGAACAAGGCACGTTGATAGAGGCGACTGCGTTCGTTCACATTCTGCATCGACTGCAGCACACTGCGCACATTACTGGGATCTGTGCCGCTCACCAGCATCTGACCATAGGCATTCATGATGGCCATAAAGTGTTCCGGATGCAGATTGTCGCTGCAATTGATGGATTGACCATTGACGCCGCTGTTGCTGTTGCCATTGCCATGACCGTTGCTCAATTGATTCTTGTAGAAGAACTGCCACTTGCAGGTGAGCACACTGGAAGAAAGAGTAGCACAATTAGCAAGCGAATGATTGAGGTAAGCAGCACACACTCACCTGTCGAAGAGCGCATAGAGAAGACTGGTGATCTCACTGCTGTCTGTGGCTGCATTCTGCTGTTGCAACAGTGGCAGTATTTGCTGTGTACTAAAGCCCAAAATGTTCGGCAGCAATGACAACGAAGCGCTGCCAGGTTGCTCGACAATCAGCTGGAACATTTGTAGCACCTTCTCCATGACAGCCAAGCGGCTCAGCGTCAGTTGTTCCCTGAAGACAGAAAGAGAGAGAGAGAGAGAGACAGATTAAGGTGTTAGAAAGGGAGAGGGAGAGCGAGCGAGCGAGAGAGGGAGACAAACCTGCTGCTGACATCGATGAAGAGTGTGATCATTTCCTTGATGAACTGTGCACCAAGATGCATTGGCAGTGTGCGCAACATGCTCAGACTGAACTCAGCAACGGTTATGGCCATCGAAATGCTGCTCAGTCCGTAGCTATTGAAGATCACCAGCGCCTTGTTCAGTATGGGCTGCAAGACAGAGAGAGAAAGAGAAGAATTAAGTAGAACAGTAGAATGGAAGTGAGAGAGAGGGAGCTGCAGAAACATCGATGTGTGCCGAGGTTTCTCAAACATGAAACAACGATGTAGTAGTACTCACCTTAAAGGTGCTGGCCAGCATATCCTTGGCATTGGCGCCCGACGCCTTAAAGTACTCAATAAGTGCAGTGAATGTGCCCAATAGATTGAGAGTTGTGGCTGCCACTTTGCTCTCGCCGGCAGCAGCCAAATCCAGCTCCAGAAAATTACGTGCCAAGGCATCAATATATTCACGCAACATCCACAGACGACGCTGATAATCTTGTTGCGGCTCTGGCACCGATTTCCACGGCAAGACCATGTAGCTAACCAGACTGATGTGCACATTAATGCAAACCTCGCGTGGCAATTGGGAGCCCAGACGTGGTCCCGCCTGCATAAGGCTCTGAATCTCGGGTATATCCAGCAGACACTTGGGTCGTATCACAGTCGCAATGAAGAGCAGCACCTCGCTCGCTGCCTGCTGCACAATGGGCGATGCAGCCGACAGCGAATTGTTGCAGGCAAATATGCTGCCCAATATGGCAAAGAGTCGATGCAGCAGCTGCTCGCTATTCAGCGCCTTCGACAGAGGAAATATGCTACGTATGGCCAACAAAACTTGAGCGTAACTGCAAAGGCACAAAACAGAGATTAGTATTACAGGATTTATCTACTTCTCATCCCTCCCTCTTTCACTTACAGGTTATCCAAATCAGTCTGAAAGCTTGCCTTGTCTGCATCATGACTACCGATGCGATTGCTTGCCAGCAGCTGCAGCGTTTGCAGCAATCGATCCGACAGCACTTGCAACTGTCTTTCCATTTCATCTACCACATCCGCCGGAGCTGTTGCTGTATCCATGAGCGGCGCAAGACGCACCACAGCCTGGCAAACGGTTGCAAAATCTCGCAAGATTTCACCCACATTTGCTGTCTTCAATTTGCGTGCCACCTCATAGCAGCGTTGACTGCCATGATCCAATGCCAGCTCTAGTGATATCAAATACGTTTGCGGACGCGACCAATGTGCGAATACCTGAGCGAATACAATATGAGCACCGCGCGTGCTCGCCAAGAGTGCCAGGCACTCGAAGCATTGGTCCAGAAACTGTTGCCACTCCGTTGTGGGGGTCTGCAAGAGAAAAGAAGATTAGATTTGCTACATAAGAAGCCATAATTGGAAGCAAGAGATGGTCACACAAATCTAGAACCTCTAAAAGAACAACTGCTAAATTCGGAAAGAATTAGATGCGATACATTCAGATACACAATTGCAATCCAAATCTAGCTTATCTACAAAAATTACTTCACACTTTAAGCACACATTGTTGCCACAGTTTTTATACTACATCTTAATCAATAGCCTGCGATAAGCTGCTTGCATTATCAGCTTAGTTTGTTGACCTATATGTGTGTAACCACCTGTTGCTCAACTTGGCCACAATAAACAGCACTACAATCTAAGAATAGTACACTCTATACGCACATCATCCTCCATCAGCTCATTATCGAGCAGCTCCAGCTCCGGTTTGTTTATTTCGAACTGTGTGCGTCGCATTATCTCATCGACAAGCTTCATCATAACTTCACCATGATATGCGGTCATCCGTGCCGGCTGCTGTGCAATCACCTTTATAATTGGCGTCCAGATCTCCAGTTTCTCTGTGAAATCCAATGCGCCGTGCACTGCAAACAAAGTAGAAGGCATATCCACCATTAGAGAGAGAGAATAGAGAGACGGGATATTGGGAATGACTGACATTTAATGGTGCAGCGATAGAGCTGATCGAGAAACGACTCGAGCAGCTCGGGTTCATGGAGCAGTTTGCCCGCATATTTGGTGCTATACAGTCGAAGCAGTTCGCGAAACTTATCGCTATACATTTCACTCTGCTGTTTGGTGCTGTTGTGCTGCTCCAGCAGGCCGCTGACTCCGTTCATCAGTGTGCCCGCATAGGGCAATGGCTTCTGCAGATAGAGCAGCTCATTAAGCACCGATAGGGCGGCTAGCGAGATGGGTTCCTTGTCGCCTTGACGCCATTGCGATAAGTCGAGTATGCTCATCAGAAAATACTCAGAGATCAGTTCGGTGCGTATCCATGATACCAAGTGCTGTACACAGCCGAGTAGCTCCAGTACAGAGGAACTGCAAGTCGGAAAGGTTTTTCAATTAGAATAAGATACAATTACAGGTAAATAGGTTTGGAATATTAATACTGTAATAACTTTAGTAAAGAGGGAAAGAACTTGAACAGACTCTAGCGGCATCTGTTGATATGATCAGTCAGTTGAAGCTGACAGACAATAAGATCTTTTAAATGAAAATCAACAATCTTATTCCTCATTTCATTAATCGGAACATGTTTCTCAAGGTTTCTTCCTCCACTCAAAGTTAAAACAGCATATAAACCCATAGGGAATGTGGCATTAATGATATAACTTACCTTAGTTGATTGTCATTTGGCAGCGCTGTGGTTAGACTATAGTCCATGAACGTGTTCGGTATGGTTGTATGAATGTCTTTACCATTGATATGACAAACGGCGATTAGTAGATATTTGGTGACCAGATCCATAACATCGGGTATACACATGGAAATGCTACACACAACGTACACACATACGTGCAGACATACAGAGACAAAAGAGAGAGAGAGAGAGGGATGACGATAAGGGGAGAAGGAAACAGGCTTACAGTCACTCGCTTGAATCACATTTTATATATATACATCGGTATATATAAATAGAGCTCAGCTCACGCCCAACACGTAATCTAATAATAGTTGGGGCGACGTTTCTCTTGGCTTACCACGAGTGGAAGTACTGTTTCCATTCGGTGGTGAGGTCGCCACGATTGCTCACAACCTCCTCGGAAGTAACACGCAACAGATTAATGCCCAGGGGGAAGCGTGTCTTAGTCAGTTCCATACAATGTTGCATATAATTGGGATCCTGTTCGGGAAACTCACGCTTGCCCAGCAGGGCAATCAGCTGGGCCAACGTATCGCGATGCCGGCGCGCACCACTCATTACCACCAGCTGGGCATAGCTATTCCAGAGTGTCTCACGCAACAGTGTACGATCTGCCGGGGTTAGCTGTGTCCATCGTCGTGTGATGGTGTGCTCCAGCGTTGAGGTGCTAAAGAACCATAAGAATTGATTCTCTGTGAAACTGTTGCTTGCCGTTGCGACGCGCAGGCAAAGTTGCCACGCCTCTGGCTGGGATTTGAATGCCAGCAGGTTGGTCTCGATTTCACGTTTCCTGGCATTGCTTGTGCTTGGCTGGTAGAACTCATTCAATAGCACCTCCACCGACGTCATCGATGCGGCGTGCTGTTTTGGGTGGAAAGATGATGACGCACATGAGTTTGTCAAGAGGTTTATCTATCGTTGTTTGTATGTGTGTTTAGGTGTGTGTGTGTGTGGCATAAGGAAAGCTGGCGACAACCGCCGCCGCCCAATTGACCGACTCTTTTTTTTCGTTCGTTTCTTTTTTTCTCTTTTTTTGTGTGTGGGGTCTGCTGTGACTGACTGACTGGTTGGCCTTAGACTTACCATTTTGTTAGCGGTACGTGAGTGTGTGCGCGCGCGGCCCCCCCTTTGAAATGTGTGTGGATTTGTGCTCAGTGCTTGCGGTGATTAGTGGGTTGTGTGCATCAGCAGTTGGTTGCAGCAAATTTCATGATTTTATTTGAATTTTAGCAATTTTCTTTGTGTATATACGACTTGCACATATCGGCAGCGTTGCCAGTGCAATTACAGAGTTGCCACACTGACAAAGAACACTGCAGTTAACAGAGCTGCTGTTCAGTGCTTAACAGTGGCCAGTATGCAGTTCACAACTTACGCAAACAAAAATAATATTTACCCAATATCACAGTTTTACTACCAGGAATCAAACAGAAACAATATTAAAACCATCGAAACAAGTTCATAAAGTTTTAAAAATATCTTTAAACTTGGGTAACTTCTTTGCTGCATACCTTATTAGATATCGTACAAACAGCAATCGATATGAATTGTATTTGAGCCAATGCGAATCGCTATCGATCATAGTGAACATAGTCATAAAAATATCGATATTGAAGTCCATACGAAACATACAATAGCGAAGATAATATTGTATTTCTTGTGCATTGTTGAAATACTGGATATAACAGTAAAAAAAGGAAATTATTTAACTTCAAATCCGTTGTATATCAATGTACAATCGTTTATTTTCAATATCATTACCGATACAAAAAAATCGTTTGTGCTCACTATCGGTTAAGCAGAGCATAACAGCTGGAGCAGCCGAAGACGACCAAAAACCAGAAAACGGAAGGAAACGAAAGAAAACGAATGGAGCGATAGCGACGCAGTGCATTTTTTTTGTATGTTGAGGCACCAAACAGAAATTATTAAACAATTGCCGCTGTCGTAATAAAGTGCAGAGAGAGAAAAGCGTAAAAAATGCTCTGGCGGTCGGTGCACACAACAATGTGGAGAAGTATCGAAGCGTAAAAATCAAAGGCGGCGCCAGCCACTCCAATCAACACACACACATACCAACCATCCCGACAACAACAACCACAACACCATCCACAACAACAACAATAATAATAACGGAGGAGAAATCATAATAAAAGGTACACCCCATGGCCAAATGAAATGCACAAATATTTATGCGAAATACTAAAATTACAACAACATTTATAAGTAAATAATAGCAAAGGTCTCGCAATATATATAATGCAATGTCTGCGCGTATGTGAGTGTGCGTTTATGTGTGTGCTTGCGTGTATTGCTCCTATATATTGTAGGTGCTATGTGTGCTGTGGGTGCGACAGTGATTGTTAAAACAATAACAACAAGAACAGTAGCAGAAGCAGCAGCAGCAGGCTTAAGTGTGCCCGCCGAGGCAGCTAAAGAGATCAACTGCGCTTTAAACAACAACAACATCCCCTTTCGGTCATTGACTGCGCATTAAAGTGCATAATGAGGCGTGCGACAAAGGGGGTGTAAGCCAAGTGAAGGTGGTGAATGAAGGCGAAGGGTGGAGGGGGGTATAAATGGGCTAAGGCCAACGACAGTTCAAAATTGTTCAAAGAAAAGAAAAACACAAAGGAAAGAGATTCTCTTAAGAGCTTCGCCTCACACACATATATGTACTATGTCTCAGTATGTGTGTGTTGTTGCCTCTGCTCTTCTCTACTGCTGCTGCTGATAAGATTTAAAACGCAAAAGCAAAGGCAAACGCGAAAAGAAAACATAAAAACAACGCAATAAGGCAGTGAGGCAAAAGCAAAGTGCGTAGTAGAGACAAACACAAGAAAGAATGTGTGAGGAATACATATATGTATAGAAAATTAGTCATATTAATATATATTTTGAAAGGTTTTAAGATGTGCTTGCTAATAACAGTTAGTTAGATCGCTGCCCACACACACACAGCAGCTAACGGATTTTTAAAAAGATTTTTGCTTTGTGCTCCCTTTCAATCTGGCTGAGTGCAATTATTGGGTACACACAACTAAAGCGAATTGAAACAACAAAAGAAAATAATGTAGAAAAACCAAACTAAACTAAATTACAATAACACTCACCCAGTGACATGAACACAACGTAAGAGAGCGAGCGTAGAGAGAGGCAGAAAGAGCAACAGAGTCAGAAGACAAAACAAAACTGCAAGGGCTGCCTACAACAACTGTCGCACACTAGCACACACACACACACACACACATACGCTGCTGTATTGCATGCAATGTGCATACGTAAGAGCGCACAATTTAAGAGGTCAACACAGTTAGAAGCGTAGTTAAGAGTGTTAGATGAGGGGGGAAAGGTGTCGAAAACAAGAACAGGACAGAATTCATGAACTGCGTTCATGCGCGCAAGCTTAACGTGCTAAACTCCCAACACACACACACACACATATAGGCATGTACATATATTCTTGTGTGTGTGCATGCAGTTGACCCCGTTAGGTTCACACTTAAATCAATTCTCTCTTGCAGTAAGTTCTAACTGCCCACAGGGTGGCAACAGCGGGGGCTGGTACGGGGGTACGGGGCTTAGCAAGGGCGTAGGCAAGGGGGCTGGGGCTTGTTTAAGGCTGACTTGTGCGTCATTGCGAATTAACTCGGTTGCAAATTGAAGGGCATTGAAAGCTTCGGCTTTGCTCGCTTTTGCTTTTTGCTTCGGCTGTGTCTGTGTGTGCACGTGTGTGTGTCTGTGTTGGTTGCATTTAGCTGCGCGTGTGTGTCCATGTGTGTGTGCGTATGTGTGTGTGCTTTACAGCTGCTGTCCTTGATTATAGCTTTTCTTTGCTTGGCAGAATCGTGGACTGGTTGCTGTTGTTGTTGTTATTGTTGCTGCTGCGTCTGTCTGTGTGCTGCTGCCTCTGCTACTGCTGGCTCTGGCTCTGCCTCTGCCTCTGCTGCTGCTGCTGCTGCTGCTGCTCTTTCGCCCAATATTGTTTGTATAGTTTTTGCTGCTTTGGCTTTGCCTCTCGCTTTGTTATTATGATTTTCTTTGTACATGTGCTTTGTGGGGGACTTGCTTCGCTCTCTTCCTCCCTCTCTCTTCGCCCCACTCTTCCCCCGTCTTCTCTTGCTGTTGCTCGAGCAGGTTGGCGCGTTGTTGGCGCTCTCTCCCCGACGCGCTGAAGTTCGTATGTTCTCTCTCACTCTCTCTCTCTCTTTGTCTTTCTCTCTTTCTGCCTTGCCTTGCCTGGCCTGGCCTGGTGTGCGCGCGTTATCTGGCTCTGCTGGCGTTGACGTCGACGTCAGCGTCGACGTTTGTCGTGTCGTTGTAGTCGTTGTGCTTGTGCTGCTTCTTATGCTGCTCTCAGATGTTCGTGTGCTCTGCTCGCTGGGGGCTTCCAAACTCTGTTGCCAGTTAATTTTCAGTAACTAGTTGAAGTAGACAACAAAAGGAAATAAAGAGCAAAATCAAATCAAATCCAAATCAAAAGTCAAAACAGGCACAGCAACAACAGCAACAGCAACGCAACAGTAGCAGCAGCCAAAGTAAAGAAATAATCAAAAAATAAAAGCCAAAGACAAAAGCGAATGCAAAAAAAGAAATAAAATAATGTTATCGCTTCACATG
This sequence comes from Zaprionus indianus, assembly GCA_018904595.1. Classification (NCBI taxonomy): domain Eukaryota; kingdom Metazoa; phylum Arthropoda; class Insecta; order Diptera; family Drosophilidae; genus Zaprionus; species Zaprionus indianus. The sequence continues at coordinate 4,270,682 of JAEIHA010000344.1, forward strand.
TGTGTGAGTGTGTGTGTTAAGTGTGTCTGCGTTTGTTTTTTGTTTTTGTTTTAAACTGTTTTTTCGAAAAGTTTCGTAATTATCTGAAAATGCACAACTAAAATGAATTGCTGCAGTCAGCTGCGTGTGTTTTGAAGCTTTGCATATGTGTGTGTGTGTGCACTGCGCGCGCCTTTGTGTGCGTATGTGTGTGTGTGTGGGGAGAGGAAGAGAGAGAGGAGTCGAGGGCAGACAACAACAGAGTCTCGTCATAGAATATAGAGAGAAAGCGTAAACACAAAAAACAAATTTTCATTTCATTTTTGAATTCTTATTTAGCTTTTTATATTTGCGTCGATTTATTAAAAATACACATGCAGTGCATACATATACACAGGTATATATGTGTGTGTGCGTGTATTGTGCCATCATTATTAGACAGTCACGGTCCCCCACAGCAACAACAACAACAACAGCACAAGAAATTGCAGCTGAGTGTCATTTGTTCGTTGTTGTTGTTGATCTTTCAGAGTCAGAGAGCGTGGGCTCCACACACACACACACAGGCACACGCACGCACGCACCAACACACACAGCTGAGAGACAGCAGCAGCAACAACAACAAACAAAACACAGATAAAAAGCAACGGAAATAACAACACGCTGAAGCTTAACAAGAGCCAACTTGCTTCTCTTGCCCCCCCTCTGCCCACCACTCTCTCACTCGCTCTCTTGGTCGCTTGCTCTCTTTGTGGGTTTCAAAAACAAATGCGCGCACAGTGAAACTTGGCAATGCTCAATGAGACAATACAAAACATAAATTATCCAAAAACGCATACAAATTGAAAAGCTTCACTGTGCGCGCGGTTTACATGTGCATGTGTGTGTGTGAAGAAAGAAAGAAAAAGCAATACAGACAACAGTAGAAGCAGCGAACGTGGAGTGTGTGTGTGGGGGGAAGGGGAAGTCGAATTAGCTCATCCCAAAAAAAGAGAGCACAGTTTGACCAGTGTGGCCACAGCGTGTGTTGACAGTTGATAGTCACAGTCATATATATGTACACACAGTGTGGCCACAGAAATACATGTGTAAATATGTGTATAATATACTGTGCATTTGACGAAGGTTTCCAGTGTGTACACACATAAATTTTTATTAGCCTTGCTATAAATAACGCATTGCGTTATTTGTTGTTGCAGTATTTCATTTATCTTCTGTTTACAATATGTTAACCGTTATACCTAGAGCGCACTGTATTATATTTGTTGTAATGGGGGGTTGTTGCTGTTATTAACTCTCTTACCTGCGCTCACTCTCTCTCTCACTCTCTCTGTCTCTCACACAAACACGAACACATGTGCGTGCTCGCACTTGCCAATAACATTAAACAGCTGAGCTTGTTTGGAAACAAACAGACACCCCCCACCCCACCCCCTAATGGAAAGAGATGACACAAGGCAATCGAAATGCGAAACAGAAATTTCATTTGTTAACACACAACAAAAACAAAAACAACAATAACACTGGCAGCAGCAGCAGTGTAAGCCAGCTACAAATAGAAGTGAAACAATTCCCGTTTCATTCCGCACACCCTGGAAGTATGCAGCAAATATGCAAAACGCGCGTTGAGGCTTGTCCTTGATACCTGCAGAATGAGAGGGAGAGAGAGCGAGAGTGAGAGTGAGGCAGCGCCAGCGGCCGTGCATGGTCAAAGGGAGAGCGCCAGCGGCAATGGCGGCAGCAGCGCACGTTGTTTGTCGACGTCAGGCTCGCTGCTGTTGTTGTTGCTATTGCTGGCTGCAACTTCTGCTGCTGCTGCGACGCTGACACAGTTTCATTTATTTAGGCTGTGCGCATGCAAGTGCGAGCGAGAGGGCGCGAGTCGACCTACATTTTGCATAGTGGCATAGACGAGATGCCGTTGCAGCCGCAGCGGGGCTCATGGTCAGGCAGTGAATCTGATAGCATTGATAAGGATATTGCACACAGACACACACTCACACACACACACGCACTCGTACATATAGACGACGCACTGATAGAGGCACCCTACTATATAAATCGCAGATAATTGAATCTCTATTTAATTTGCAGGCAGACAGCGCAGCAGTTGCAACAGCTTCTTCTCCATTCTTGATGTGTGTGCGGCCATAACGGAAACCAGAGCATCTATAACAACAACAACTACAACAGCAGCAACATCAACAGCAACAACAAAATTTAGAAACTATTACAAATTCAACAATAGCAACAAACAATCACCGCCTTAGCCTTAGCCTTAGTGGATACAACGAGACCAGAAGACCAAAAACAAAAAATTATTAAAACACATAAAAAAATATATATATAAAAATTTAAACAAAAACATAACAAAAGAGCAGCTGAAACAAAGAAGGAAATTATTCTAAATCTTCACACAGACACACACATACAACTACACACACACCACCACCTTCACCCACACAGACAACACAAGATGTCATCGCCCAGTGCTGGTAAACGACGCATGGACAATGACGTCATCAAGCTAATTGAATCAAAACACGAGGTCACCATTTTGGGCGGCCTCAACGAGTTCCATGTGAAATTCTTTGGTCCCCCTGGCACACCCTATGAGGGTGGCGTCTGGAAGGTGCGCGTCTATCTGCCCGATAATTATCCCTTTAAATCCCCAAGCATTGGGTTTGTGAACAAAATCTATCATCCGAATATTGACGAATCATCTGGCACCGTTTGCCTCGATGTGATCAATCAGGCCTGGACAGCACTGTACGATCTATCGAATATATTCGAATCGTTTCTGCCACAATTGCTCACATATCCCAATCCTGTGGATCCATTAAATCGTGATGCTGCCGCCCTGTACCTGCACGAGCCGGAGGAATATCATCGCAAGGTTGCCGACTATGTGCAACGCTATGCGACCGAGGATGCACTGCGGGCGGCGCAACAGGAGCGTGAGAGCAGTGACAGTGAGTCCAGTATGTCCGACTATAGTGAGGATGAGGCCCGGGATATGGAGTTATAATATCGGTTTAACTGCAATTTAATCAATACAACAACAAAAACCCAAACCCCAACAACAACAAAAACAACATTAACAATAGCTGTCGCCTAATGCATTCGATTTGATATCGGAGATATAGGAACAACTAAAACCACAGCAACCACAATATTAATGATATATACAATACATATATAAAGAACGTGATTCGATGATGATTCGATACTTATAACAAATATGATATATATATACATATATATATATATATATATAGTATATATATATATTGATTAACATAAGCATAAAGTTTGAAACAATTCTTAGTAATTTAGCGATTATTGTAGCTGATAAAGAAAACAGAGTAAAAACACCGCAGATAAAACATGTTTGATGAAGATAAAGATGAAGAAGAAACAAGACACACAAACACATACACAGTTCTGGGAGGTCCCATGCTAAGAGTATTTTATATCTGTTTAGTTGTTAAAATTTCTTTATTTTTTTTTTTTTTTTGACTAGAACTAAATACGTTCAAATATAAATTTCAATGTCTCCTCACGACCCACTTCCCGCACTTGTTATAATATTATTATTATTATTAAGTTTAATATAATGTTTATGCATAGTTTTCTTCAAATTGATCTGCGCTTAGTTATTTTTTTGTCCAAGAATGTGAGAAACGATGAAAACATTATAAAAATCGCAAAACATTACAGTAAAATCGTGTGTGTACTTTGGAATTTGTTGTTGCTTTTAACCAGTTTTAATTTTGTACTTTCCTGTTGTGCTTCATTCACACTTCTCTCTTCCTCATGGTCATTCTTTTGTACAATAAGTTAAAAATGGAACAGAAAAGTTATTTAAGATAAAGGAAAAGATGGTAAAGATGATTACAAATAATAATAAATAAATCAAGTTAAAGCAAAAACAGAGAAATCTGAGAAACACGTTTGTGTGTGTAGAGTTGTGTGTATTTCAAATTGTATTAGTAGTGTGAGTTCAATAAATCAAAGATTTGTTTGTATATAAAGCATCGATCGAGTTCTTTCTCGCTTCCCCAGTCTCTCACTGTCTCTTTCTTATTCTCTGTCAGTCTGAGTCGATCGCTGCAGTCACTTTAGCAATGATGAGGCCCGTTGAGGCTCGCGTGATCTATAGTATGATACTATATATGGTATATTATATAGTCCAAGTTGTCTCTATGGAATACACAGCTCTGCACACACATTGCAGCAATATATACGAAGTGTACTTGTAGACCATACACACACACACAGACACACAAGCAAACACACACACATAAACACTGATTATACTGTTGGGGATTCGTAAAGTAGTGTGAGTATAACCCTGAGAAGGTTTTTAAGCAAATCAAACAAACAAATCAACAAAAAGAAGAGAAAACATTAAGTGAAAGTAAATCTAACAAAGAAAACAAACGTAATTTTTAACATACTATAATTATGTATTGTGCTAACATTAATAATATTTTATGCTTAAGTTTAACAAAAGTGTTTATGAATGATTATGTGAAAATAAATGAAAAGAAACAACAAGAGAAAAGATTAACAACAAAGTGGGCACAGAGAGAGTGTGTGTATCTTTGATTCCTTCTTTGGCCTCAATCTGGTTTCGCATGTACCTTGTTTTGTCAATAGGGGGCGTGACAGTGACCCCCCTATTCCCGCCCTATGTCGTACTGTGTGTGACCTACGTTAACCAAGTCGCGAATTGTCAACACATTTCGCCTTGGAAACTTGAGTTTGTTGATTGCCTCAAGAAGTTCTGTTCGCTTTCCCTACTCCCCTCACTCCTTCTCCTCTTCTTCTTGAGGTTTTAGCTTTTTTCTGTTTTTTTTTGTGGCTTTTTGCATTCCTTAGCCTTTCGGTTTGTTTTTCTCGCAAGTTCGCAGCAACAGCAGCACCAGGAACAGAGCAACAGGACCAACCTCAAAATGGGTATCAATTTTTAAGTTTCTTTTCGAAAAAAAACAAAAATAAATGATTTTCTTGAGTGTTTGATAAGTGATAAGTTTTGGGCAAAAGTTTTAAGTGTGAAATATGAATATATTGCAAGATTTTGATATGCGTGCATGGAACTTAAAGTTTTCAGAAAAAATACAAAATGTGTATAAGCATTTTTAAGTGTTCGTAAATGAAGTTTAGTGTGATATTGTACATTGTGTACTGTACTGTACTTTTTCTTATGCAACAGATTGTTGAATTAACTAGCACCCAACTAAAAAGTTACGTAATCAATTAGCTAAAAATATAAATGTGGCATATAATTAAGAGAATACCTTATCTACCCGCATAGAAAAGCGAAAGTTGTTCACTATAACGCAGTTTTGCTTAGGGTTGCCAGTCTGCTTTACGTTTTACCATGTTTAAAGCTTTTTTAAAAGAAATTCGAATTTAAATAACTTTTTTCATGCTTTAAAGAAGTTCACAGGGTTGCCAGGTCTTTCGCCTTTTTGTACGAATGTTATGTGTCTTACCTATGACTCCAAGGACTGCAGGTCAATGCGAGCTAAATAATGTGTCTGTCTGGATAGTATACAAAAGTCATAAAAGGGTTGTCGCCATGAGATAACAGATAAAGAACGTTATGTCTCTCTTTGTGCGTGTGCTCGTCTGTGTGTGTGCCTAGGCTAATTTGGTAGTTGTTTTGTTGTTGAGGCAACGGTAAATCAACAAATTATAACGCGAACATGTGCACAACAAAGAAATCCCCAATGTGAAATACTTTCATGGGCATGAGCACCCTCTAGCGTCCTTTCCCTTCACCGCCACTCCTTGACACGCATTCTCCTTCGTTACTTTGCTACTGTTCTTTCTCCCCCTCAACTCCGCTCCTGTACTTAGCCCCGCAACTCCACTCCTGTGCCGCTTGCCAAACTTTGATTGCAAGTAACTTCGTAGAAAAGTACTAATAAAATTATTGTAGCAAAGCGAATTCCAGAGCACATTGAACATAGTGAAGGCATGTCGAAACAATTGGGAGGAGTTAGAGGAAAAAAGGATTGGAGTGGGGCTGGGAAGGCACCTCGGTCGACTGCAATTGCCGGAATCGCAATAAAGTTGTGCATGGGCAAACAGCACATTCCATTGGTAATGGGTTAAGTTCGATTGTTCTAGGGGGGAATGAGTTAACGGGTTAAGTGTACTACACTGAGAGAAAAAACTTGCAGTGTATGTTAAATTTGAATTGGAAATTGAAATAATGAATGTTGGGAGCTGGTAAACCTTTTTGAACTATGATAAGCTACAAAAATTACATAGATATATGTATAAGCTCTCACAGAATATAATTTCATATGTGTATCCAGTATAATATAACATATACGATAAATGATATCTTGACTGGAACTCTTTAAGACTTTCTGCATTTTCTCATGCATATAATGTTTAAAACTCAGGACGTTTTCAGGAATCAATATACATAGATAAATTGCTTAATTTAGTAGATCCTGCAGAAGAAGAATATATATAAGTACTATATATATTGTTATGAATATATATTCATGAGAATATGTTGCATACGAGGGTCGTTTGATAAGTCCGTGACTTTTTGTATTTGCCGCGCACCTGCTCTAAATACAACACTGCTCCTGTCAGCAGTTATCGATTAACAGCTGACTGTAAAATTTTGAGAAAGCTGCGTTTTTTGGTTTGCGTTTTATAGGCATTGAAAGCAGACGATCTCGTGAATTTTAACGAAAATGGAAAAAAGTGAATTTCGTGTCAGCATGGCAAAATTTCATAAATTGGGCTACGAACTGCTACCCCATCCAGCATATTCTCCAGATTTAGCCCCCTGTGACTATTTTTTGTTTCCAAACATGAAGAAATGGCTCGGCGGTAAGAGATTCGGGTCATCACAGAAACAAACGACTATTTTGAGGGCCTTGAGAAAACCTATTATTTGGAAGGAATAAAAAAATTGGAAAAACGCTGGACTAAATGTATAGAGCTAAAAGGAGATTATGTTGAGAAATAAAACGCTTCTTTGACGAAAAAAATATATTTTATTCAAAAAGTCACGGACTTATCAAACGACCCTCGTAACATATGTTCATTCATATATAATTGCACGTTTGCGCTTAAATGATAAACTAATAATGAATTTCTTTACCTAATTCGTCATGAGGAACAAGAAGATATATCTCTATATTATATTTTATATATTTTCATGTAAATACATAAATGTTTTTTACTAAAATCATTTCAATTTCAACTTCCTCCACAATTCGATTTACAGAATGATAAATAACTAAGCGACGTTGCGCTCAACTATTTCTCTCAGTGTACTCTTGTAGTGCACACAATTTACGAGCGAAACGCGAAGTTTATTATCCATTTTGGTGGCAATTTATTTGCATATTGGTCTTTTGCTGGCATGTAGCGGCGTGGGGGGATGGGGAAGCCGACACTCATAAGGAGCTGGAGGAAGGGGGTGGGGGAAGCAGGGTGCAAGCAGAGGTGCCAGGGAGCTTGTATAGTCTAAGCGTGTGAGCGTGTCGATGGCGTGGATTGATTTGACTTTGACACATGAAGCACAGCAAAACACACACGCACACACCCCCCTCCCCATGCCTGCACTCCCGCACACCCTCACCTAGCTCTATCTGCCTCTCCCTCGCACTCACAAGCGGCATAATGACATGTGCTGGCGCTTTGTTTGTCAGGCAAGGCGGGTGCCGCAAAGGGTCGCTCCCCAACACCAACAGCCAAGCGCGAGAATGGGGCAGCAGCAGCTGGAGGAGGCGGAGGAGCTGGAACTGGTGGAGGCGGGGCAGCAAATGGCGCAACAACAACAACAACTGCAGTAGGAACAGCAGCAGGAGCGGCAGCAAACAGCAGCGGAGGCGTTGCCGCTGGAGGCGGAGGTGGAGGAGGTGGATGTAGCAGATCCACGCTACATGCAAGCAAAACGATACTAAAAACAGTTTCGGTATTCCTCGCCAGCGGCAAACGTAACTCGAGCAACCAGTCGAAGGCCGCAGCGGCTGCCCTGCAGAACAAACGGCAACAGCAGCGACAACGCAAAATGGACGAGCTGAGCGGCAAAGTGAATCCCAAGCTTCTGGAAAGTCTACGCAAAAAGACGCGCTTTACCAAGTGAGTAAAAGAACATAAAGAAGAGTTTTCAATTTACTCAAATTGGGGGAAATAAATGTTAAATTGATCATTATTCTCTGCAGTTATATCGGAAATATATCGAGAGAATTCTCACGAAGTTTGTCTGATCTAACATAACCTTAAATTTCTAGATATTTCCAATGTTTACAAGCTTCCTGCTTTCACTGCTTTTACTAGGATATTCTGCATACTCAGTATGCTATTTTTCTATATCTTTTACTTATATTTGATCGTAAACAGCTCTTTAATTGATTCACTTCTTATATTAACGTATATTTGTACATAGAAACATACGATATGTATTGCCATATCGGCATCTTCAGAACAGACCAAAGAATGCATAGAAATTATACATATAGAAATGTATTGGAATACATATGTCTGCACATTTGATGAACATAACTATACATCATATATTAATTTAGATACTATACATATATATACATTATATATAGACTATATGTTTTACACTGTTCTTTCCTTGGATAACGTCTACTCAATGAGTCTTGTTTTTATAGCATACTTTTTGGAGCCAAACTGTATTTTCGCACCCAAATGAAGTTTAACAACATTTAAATGAAAGAAAGAAAATGAAAACAAAACTTTTCTCTTAAATTATTTTTATTATATTTATTCTATAACTTTTATATATTTATATATAAATATATTATATATTTATATATAATATATATATGAGATGCAGATTTTATTAATTTAAATGCATTTTTAATTTTAAAATACTTCTTTCGCAGAGATGAACTGGACGCACTGTGTCGGATATATCGCAAGTTAGTCTCAAATTGTCAATACGCAGCCAAGACACTAGCCTCGAGCTCCTCCAGCGCAGCCATAGCCAAGCCACATGCCGCAGTCGAGGTACACTAACTATCTCCATAATACTTTCCGAGTTCTATTAAGAACTCTTGCAATGTTTTCGCAGGGCATCGATCGCATCGTGTTCCGCGAGCTGCTGCACAGCACATTCGACATTGTCACCGAGGAGATACTGATGGAGCGCATCTTCTGCAGCTGGGACAAGGCACACGAGGGTCTGCCGCTACGTCTTGAAGGTTGGCTCATTGGTTTATCGACCTTTTTGCGCGGCACGCCTGCAGAGCGTGCAGCGTTCTGTTTTCGCGTTTATGATCTCAACACAGACGGCTTTATAACCAAGGATGAGATGTTCACACTGCTGCGCAATTGTCTCATCAAACAGCCACAGGATGAGGATCCCGATGAAGGTGTCAAGGATCTAGTGGAAATCGTGCTCAAAAAGTTTGACATCGATAAGGATGGAAAGGTGAACAGAGTTTGGAGTTGTTTTCTTCAATTTCTGATAACGATCTTTATGTAGGTCTCCCTGGATGACTTTATGGGTACCGTCGCTGCAGAACCGCTGCTCATCGAGGCCTTCGGACAATGTTTGCCAACTGATAGCGCTATCGTCTCGTTCTTTTCCACATTGCAAGTGTAAAACAGAAATTCCTGTATAGATTCTTTTCATACATCAATAAATAGTCGTTTATCATTGATCTGATATTGTTTGTTTACCCAATCAAGAGTATATATGTAGTATAATGTATTTATAAACATATGTATATTGTATCTCGCGTGACGACATTGCAAAATAGCTACATGCAAATACTGTTTAATCATGCTTAGCTAGAGGTATTTCACGATTACACAAATCTTACGATTCAATTGTGATTAGTTAAGGCTTCTTGGACTCCAGGGGGAACATGCATAGTACAGTGTACACTATACTATATTGAGGTGGGTTTGAGTTATGGTTAGATTAGACTCAAATGTATCTGAGGGGATAACGAGAAGGGGGTGCCCTTCTGTTCAGATAATGCCTATAACTAACTTGGTTGACATTGACCGCTAATATCAGGTGGGAAGTGGCGTGGGAGGGGGAAGTATTCGCTACTGCGTAGGGCAATTGTAATCTGTTAATTAACAGTTTGTCGATTTCGTGTACTAAAGGTCGCCAGATAAAGATATAGTTGCAATATGCGGATCAGAATGAAGTTAAACACGCAACATGCTTTCATATCAGTATAAATTCAACTTTGTTTATATACTTTCGTATCTAAGAGATACTTCAACATTTGACTTTAAATAATAATTTTTTTTTGTTTCTGAAAGATACCTTTGTATCTGATAGATACTTTTATATAAAGTTGAAATAAAACTCTCATTTACTTTTGTATCTGAGAGATACATTTGTATCTCAGAGATAGTTTTGGATCTAAGATGTATCTAAAAGGTTCTTTGTATAAAAAAGATACTTTTGTATCTGATAGATATATTTGTATCTAAAAGATACTTTTGTATCTTGCACTTTTTAGGCATTAGAGATTTGCAGCTATGCAAATAATTGAGCTTGATCACCAGATATTCTTACCACGTTTCAAGGGTATCTTACAGTCTTACATAAACTTTGCACTTGCACCTACATATCTACATATGTTTTTATATTCGTATCTGACTACATATCTTTATTCAGTCTGGTTTATCTCGATCTCTGTATCTTTACCACTTTGCATATTCGAGTCGTTTCATTTTTATTTTAATCTTTGCATTTATGTATCTTTTTATCTATGTTTTCATTCAACCTTAGCCTGCTTGAAGCTCTGTATATATTTTAAGTGCATTTGTTTGGTTCCTTTTGTGAATGGGAGTCCCCTCAAGTCTGTAGTGTAGATACTCAAAAGTCTTTACTACTTTGAGTATCTTTCTTTTCTCTTGAATCTGTCTGAATTTGTCTTTTCTTTGTCATGTGTCTAAAGTCATTATCATTGTATATTATCTTTAGAGCTAGTAAGATATCTCTGAATCATTTATCTAAACTATCATGATACCATCTGTCTCGTGCTTAGAGTATCTACCCCGTTTCTTTGCTATGCTATCTTTGAACCTGCAACTTGATGAGTTCATCATTAGTTTTATTTAGCTTGCGATTAATTTTTTGAAATCGCACCAAGTCCGCCTTGGGGCCACCCAAGTGCCCGGCGACTGATCATCGCCAGCGGCAACTAGAAACAATGTGTGCAATGTGCGTCCGTCTGTCCGTCAATTAAACTACTGGACAACTACTGGACAAGTGATCACCCAACGCCGACAGCAGCGTTGCAAACTTGAGCTAAATTATTCGATTAGCTGAATCCGCAGATGAATCCCACACTCGGCTTCACTTGCACTTGAATTGCGATTGCGATTGCGATTGCAATTGCCGACGAAGATGGAACCTCGTCAGGCGGGCAGGCAGTTCCAGCTGCAGCTGCTCTGCGTCGACTATAGAGACAATAATATCCAATATAATGTCGGCTTACTTACGTATACGTAATATGACACAGATCATCTACCTACCCCTCGTGCTCTCCACGCACGAGGTCAGCTAACCTTGTGGCAACTTCCAGTTTCAGTTTCAGTTTATCAAACGATTTACTCGATATAATTATAGTACTTCAATTGTCAAACTAGTTTTTCCACTATTCAAAAACGAAAACAGAAAGTCAATTTTTAATTTCCTTAAACTGCATAAAAATGAGCTTTGATTGATCTACTTCTATGTGATCACGTAATTTTCCTATTTTTATATAGCATTTCTCTATGTGATTTCTTAGTATTCCAATTTGCTTTTCAATATTATAAGAATCTTTCAAATTCCATCGGTTTTCATTATATTTTCATACATAGGCTGTGCGCCAGTTTTCCATTCGATCAGCGAAGCGCGACACTGAATCTTATCGCCAGTTGGCATCGTATCAGTTGCCCCCATATGTACTTAGTACAAGGCATGCACACACGTATTTCCCATATTCGAGTACGTTAAACGTGGTGTGTATTTTGTTTCGTCTATTGATCAGCTGTGACGAATACTTAACGCCCCATTGCGTTTGCCGTTCTAACTTACGTATATTATTCATGGAGCTTGTGCATTAGATGCATTTTTGTTTTGTCTTTTAAAAAACGGTTTTGGGTAGCAGAAATCCAAAAAAGTTGACGAGACATATGTTTCATTTATAGATGTAACATATATATACAAAATTTGATGGTTCTCACTAAGGCAGTGCTGATTTCAGATAAAAACATGTATATTAATAGATATGAAATATAGTCTTTTTATACATCTTTTTTCTATAATTCTATTCTTAACCTAATTAATGAATATTAAACATTTATAATATATAATGAATATAAGTCAAGAGAATCTGTTTCCATCTCCAATAGTTTTTCATTTCGTTTGCAACACAAAACAAACAGAAAATACTTGCGAGAGTCATTAAAATTTGCATCTGGACCATCAAATTCGAATTCTTTAAGTGTGCAGGCTTATTTACCATATATGATACATACACTTTTATATGGTCTATATACGATTTTCTACTTCAAGTCTAAATATAGCATATGCATCCAAAATGTAGGCTCTCTATTGTTTATAAATATTACACATATGCTTGTAAACATCAAAATTACGATTAAAACACACGCACACTCTTATTCACACACTCATACGCACACACTCACTCATGCACCCATTCGGCTAGCAATGCACTCATTGTAGACACGTCTCAAGTCTCAAGCGGCACGTTCTATATAGATCAAGAGCTCACTCGCATGCCCTCTCTCTCGCACTCAGTCTCTAGCATTCTCGCTCTCTACCTATCTTTATCGCTCCCTTGATGAGTGAGTGTTTTGTGAGTGCGCACAGTGAATAAGTATTTGAAATAATCACTCATACGTCGGAACCGGCAAGTTGCGCGTCGCATTCTGTTTACATTTAGCGGGAATTCAGTTCGAATTCGTTAACAGCCGCTAACGGTTTAGTCACTAGCCCCCCAGCGAGAACCGCAACAGATCCTGAGATCCTCCGTTTAATTGTTTCCCACCCACTCCTTCAATATGTCGAGGACCATCCAGAGGTTAGTAGCAAGAAATGAAATTGAGTGATGGAAACTGAAAACGCGTAAAAAACAAACCAAATCGGACTGGCAACTGCAGCTGCAATCAAATGAATAATAATCATAATAATAATAATAATCTTATCAGCCCGGTGTATGTAGCCAAAACACATACACGTATATAGGTACAATATCATATTTGTTTTTTCAACAAAGACACGTAATTGTGAGTGAGGAACTAAAAAAAGAAATGGAAATAATCTAAAAAAAAAGAATTAGAATGAGTGCGTGTTGCAGATAAGAAAAACGAAAGAGAGAGGGGAGAGGAAGGAACTATGACCCTTGCATTCATATTTCGATTCGTTATCTTGACTATTGGGCGATCGTGCGACGGATCCCGGCCCCGCATAACAACACTGTACAGTGCCCCGTAGTTATCCGTCAGTGCCCCTTTTGTTTCTATAAAGTAGATGAGTTATTGCCCTTTGTGCAAACAATATTTATGTACTATTAGTAAGTCTATAATTCATGGAACAACAGAACGCTCGATCGATCAGTTTCGCAGCTTTCTAACCTTTGAAAGGAGTGCACTCACTCTACTCACACTCTATTCACTCCTCCCCTGCAAGTTGTTAATTAGATTCACACATGCATTGCCTGCAATTATCGGTTGACAGCTGTAGAATACCCCTACTTCCCGTAAACAGCCACGAGATTCAATGATATTAGCCCCACATAGTCATGACATGTCAGCTGGCCAAGCCTCGATTCATCCAACTGAACTATGGATGTTGTATGAAGAGCGAAATACATAGAGAATATATGTTTAGTAACTATTTCTTCATTACGATTTGACAGCTGTCCCATAGAGCATTCAGTCGGTGCTCTTTTATTATAAATGGTGCTGTTGGATTTGCAAAACCACAAAGTCGCAAATTGTAGTTAAAATATCTTGCAGTTAACAGGTTTTTCATGATTATATTCCCATTAGAAGTCAGCTTTATAAACTGTTCCATAGGGCACTGCCTAGCATTATATTATTATTCACATTGCCAGCGAAAGTTGTTGCCATATTTACCCTATAAACATCGCGTAATTACAGGCTATATAAGCACTAAACGGCTGTTGCTAACAGAATCGGAAAGTAATTAAGTAGCCTTGTTTATGATATACCCATATATCAAGCTTATTTTCATTCAAGAAAACTGGTTCCGACAATGTAAAAGATAATAATCACTAGTCAATAAATTGATAAGTAATTTATTTAAACTCTAATTGTCTATCCGATTTAGTTTGACAACTTAACATTGTATTCCGAATTTCATTGACTGTCACGTCAAGTTTACATAGATAGTTCTGAAAACGTGACTACATTGAAACGGGGGGCACATGAAAATTACATATGTAGATGCAGCCCACAAGAGAGCTTCGGGTTGAGGTCGTTGTGCAAACGAAACAATGTGGGTGCTGTTGATCAGGGTTATGGTCAGGGTCGCTGTGTTTGTTGCTGTTGCTGTTGTTGTTGTCGGCTTCGACTCTCTTTCCAAAGGTTATCGTCAGATGGCGAGCACAAAAGCTTAACAAAAGCATTACACAGAGCCAAAACAAAGTGCTGACCCAAGCCAAAAGTATAATGAACACGCGTCCGAATTGTGGCCCAAAGGTCGCCTAACCCGAGCGACCAGAGATGGAGATAAATATAACCAGAGCAACATGGGTAGCTGCAGTGGGGCAAAGTGTGAATACCCTAGCTGAAATTTTTGGGTGCACATATCATGTGATATATATGTTAAAGAACGGTCTGATTTCACAGATAAGCAAGTTTTATAAAGCATTGTCGTCCTGCTGCTCTGGAATATACATATATATTACAATATATTTATATAAATATGCGGTTTAGCTTTTTAGGGTGTGCAACTTGACGAGTATTGTCGTGCTTCTAACTTCATTTGGACTTGGATAGGTACATAGATCATCCCGCTTCATAATAAATTAAAAACCTCCTAACCTATCTGCCCTTTCATATTTTTAAATGTGCATTCATATAAAGTGTGAGTTACTTTGATGTTAAAATGTCAAAGACAATTAACAACGGTTCAACCTTTTTTTTAGAAAATATATACTGCACATATAAAGTAATTAATTTATAATGACATTTTTAGGGTTTTGCAAAATATAGATGGAACATGTGGCAATAAATATTTTGTATAATTTATAACCACAGTGACTAATGTGAAAAGTAACATTACTGAAACAACTGAATATAACGTCAGTTTTCTGAGTAGGCCCGCCCAAAAATGGGAATTTGATGTTATTGATAAATTTTAAAGTTTTATTTTAAGACAATCAGAGACCAAAATAATGATCGCCTTCAAAATTACACAATTATTTGCCAAAATTCCAAATTTTAGCATTAAGCTGCTTGCCCCACTGTGGACTCGCAGTGATCATACAGATCATAAAAGGCACTGGGTTCTGACTGATTGGTCAGCGACACGCACTTCCCAAATTCAACTGATAAATGACAAAACGACCCCACTATTTTTATATTCCACTAGTAATAATAACAGTCGTCCGGCACCCGGAAGTGGCGACGGTGGCGGCGATGGTAGCAACAGCATCTCCAGCATTGTTTACCTTGTGGTGGACATCCTAGTGCTTGTAGTGAAATTCTGGTTCACCATCATCGAGTCCATTGTGCAATTGTTTATACCACGTCCGGAAATGGATGTGAGTGGCCGCTCTGTGTTGATCACCGGTGCTGGTCATGGCATTGGCAAGCAATTGGCATTGCAATATGCCAAGCTGGGAGCCAGAGTCATTTGCTGGGACATCAATGAGGAGAACAACCAGAAGACTGTCGAGGAAATCAAGAAATCAGGCGGCTGTGCATTTGGTTATGTTTGCAATGTGACTAAACGTGATGATGTTATGGAATTGGCACGCCGTAATCGCCAGGAACATGGTTTCATTAGCATCGTCATCAACAATGCCGGCATTATGCCCACACACCCATTGCTGGATCACAAAGAGCAGGAGACACGCTTGCTGTTTGATATCAATGTTTTGGCCAATTTCTGGGTAAGTCTAGTGAACTACAGTGGAGCACATGGCAAAGCTAACTATGTCCCCTTTCACCTTCTTCTCGCTCAACAGGTTCTTCAGGCATTCCTGCCCGAGATGATTGAGCGCAACGAAGGCAACATTGTGGCACTGTCCTCGTGCGCCGGCCTCTTCGGCCTTAAGAATCTGGTACCCTACTGCGGCACCAAGTTTGCAGTGCGCGGCTATATGACGGCCCTGGCCGAGGAGTTGCGTAGTAAGAATCCTCAGACTAATGTAAGTAGAGAAATAGTTAGTTCGAAAAGAATTTGAAGCCTCACTCTACCTAAATTACAACTACTTCCTTTCAGATCAAGCTGACCACCATTTTCCCCTACATGATCGACACTGGTCTATGCAAGAACCCTCGTATCAGATTCCAGAAATTGTTCCATTTGATCCCTCCTACAGTCGCGGCGGCGTCCATTATTAAGGCACAACGTCAGGGTATCGAGGAGGCAGCTGTTCCCCGTCATTTTGTAGCCGTCGAGAAAGTGGGTCGTCTTCTGCCCAAGAAGACGATGCGTTTGGTCAATGATTTCCTCGACGCAGGCGTTGATTCGGACTTGGAGCCGGCAAAAAACAAATGAAGTGCATAAACCAAATTATTTGTGTCTCAAGAGCTTTATCAACTTTACAACTAGAACTTTTTTTTTTTGCTATATTTGTGATTTGGAGAGCTTAAAGGTTGTTACTTAAAACAAATACCTATTAAATATACATGTATACTTAGTAAACACAACGTGTATTATTTACTGTGCATCATCAACTAGAGCAACTCGATTGAGAACGGAACGATAAATAGAATAGTGTTTAAGATAGGTTAAGATCAAGATTCCAGTTAGGCAAGTTCCCCGGTGATCGCACTATAAAGCGATCAAACTAAATCAGAATCCCCAAGATCATTGAATATCAAATTAAGAGCAGTTGAGATCTAAGACGGTTTAACAACTCTGTACATCTTGTAGGTTGATCGGTTCTGGGTATGTTAGGACTACAATGAAATTGTCGAAAACTAGATAGACTTCTGGGTCAGTTAAACATCAAATTGAGGCAATGAACTTATGCATATAACACACTGATGTATTTTTAAAATAGGATTTTAGTTGAATGCGTTTATTTCTTGGCCGGCTTGACTGCTGCTGCAGCTGCTGCCTTGGCTGCCGCCCCCTTCTTTTTGTCCTTTCGCAAACCATCCCTAGAGGTTATGGAGCCAGCACGCTTCTTTTCCAATCTTTGCTGCTCCGCAAGATTATCCAAATACAACTGCTCAAAGTCGGTGCGCTCCATGACCTTCTTTTCGGCGGCACGCTTGCGATCGATCGCCTCGAGAGTGTCATGAAAGTTGGCAAGGGCAAGACGAAACTGTTCGTCGGATTCGATCATCTTGATAAATTGATCGGGATTATCGGGATCGAGCTCCAAATCAGGTACTGGCAATGTCATCGTTAGTTCGTCTACCTTTGACGCTTCTCTTGATTTACGGGTTTCCTCCTCTTCTAGCAGAGCCGTGCGACGACGCAGTTTGATCTCATCGACGCGATCCTCTAGCAGTTTGCTGCGAGAGATCTCGCGCTCAAACATCTTATGAGAGAGAGCAAAGATAGAGAGAGAAAGAGAGAGAGAGAGAAGAGAGTGACAAGATTGAAAAACAGAAACAAATGCGAGAGAGCTTACGGCTGCCATAAGAGCCTTCTCCTTGCTGGTTGTGCGCTTCATTGCGTCATCCAGATTCATAATGTGCGTATCCCCATTGGCCAGTGAAATGGACAAGAATTCCCCACCCGGCTTAAATACAACGGCCGTAATGGTCGATTGGAAATTGAGGCTATAGATTGGCTTGCGTTGATCCAATAGAAAGTCCCAGAAATCGAGCACACCATCCATGTCACCGGTGACAAAGAGCGAGGCACGTCCCGTGCTCCAGGCGCCGCACATGAGCTGTGTACGCTTCTTTACATACATTGTGCTTGGACGATTCTTGACTTCCTCGCACCAGATGCGGGCACGCCAATCGCCGACAATGAGAAAGTTCTTCACAAAGAACGGATTGCGATGTATGGTACGTATGGGACCGCAACAGATTGGAAAATTTCCGGGCAACATTTCAACGGGATTTATACCTTTGCGATTGCCCACAAAAACGTGTCCCAAATCGCTGCCGGCAATGAAACGGACGGGAATAGTGTACTCAAACTCCAGCACAGTACAACCGTGTGCATCCTGTCGATTCTGTAAGTACATTGGATTCGGCTCTAAATAGATCTCATTCGTTGGCACTTTCAGATCACGTGTATCCCAAAATTTCACAGACCCATCCAGCGATGCCGTATAAAATTCAGTATTCGATTTCGAATGGACCCAAGTGATGGCCGAGCACTGCTCACGATGTGCCGCCTCCATGGGGCAAATACTTGTTAGCATTCCGTTCTCAAAAACATCCCATGTGCACACCTTACCCGTGAGTGTCCCGCCCGCCAAGTTGCTTTCCTCCTTGGGACAGATGGCGGCAACCTTGATCACCTCGATACTGTCATAGTAATACAACGGCTTAATCGGGTTCGTGATATCCCACAGATAGAAAGCATTGGAGCTACCCATGCTGTCTCCTTTAGGGGTCAAGCGTACATCCTCATTCCTTTGTGTATACAAATTAGTGTATTGGGTTAATATCGAATTATCGTTGGGCATCCAATTGATGATGCTCATGTGACGTGGCGGCAGCCACAAATCATGGATTATATTGATGGTGCGTGATTTGAAGGGCATGCAAATGGTGCGCCCCATATCAGCGGGCAAATCGTCAAAGAAATGATTGTAAATATTGATGGCATTGTTTTGCGCTGCCACAGTGTTTGTGAAACGTATCAGCTCTTTAACCTCTGTACCCCAGTTATCGTCACGTTCAACCTTTTTACGATGACGCAGCGTCTGTTCCTCATCATTCATGTTGACCTCTTTGGGCCAACCGCCTTCATAATGGAACATGCCGCGGTCCTCGAACGTTGCATTGTCAGTCTCCACTTCGCTAAATGCTAATTGTTTGCTGAGCTGTGAGCTCTGATTTTGAGGATTACCCAAAATGTACTTTAGTCGCAGACGGCTGCTCGGATGCACGCTGACCATCAGTTCGTTGCGATCCTCGAACATAACTTGGCGACCAAAGCGGCGACGCTCGCGCGACAATGTCACCTGATTCTGATACATTGTGAGCGACTAAATAAAACTAAGTATTTTCAATATGGTAATCGTAAGATTATAAAATAAATTCGTATGCTTGTATATTGGATAACGACAATTTTAATTTCAGTGAAACGGTTAAATTTGTGTTCAATTGTAACGTCAATGTACAACACTGGTCAAAGCTCGCTCTGATCATGACTTCGCTTTCGTTAGGTGTGGTGGAGCAGCAGTACGTTCAGTGTGGAGCAATTCTGTTAAAGCTAACTATGTTAAGTTGACGCACATCAGCATAGTAAGTTTAATTCCGTCCGATTTTGATCGAACTTTAGTTATAGTCAAGCGATACTCACCGCCTTGAGCTACAGGGCGATTAAATAAAATATTATTTTGGATTGTATTTAATTTCTACGCTGTAATCTCTGTCATTCGGTAACATTCAAAAGTCGATGTGTGCTGTTAACAGTTGATTTGCGAGTGTTAAATATAATAGCGGCTTAAGTATCTGTGTGAATGGTTACTGTGTGTGCGTGCACACGTGAATGGCGTTGCTGAGCAAGAGTATACAAGCGCGCTGTGGAATTCCGTTGTGTCTCCTCTGGTGGTTACCAGAAGTAAACCGCGAACCGGTGCAAAATGTCACCAAAATATACGCACGCAATTGTCGCCAGGTAAGTGAGCGTTACCTTCTCCACCCCCTAAACACGCGCACACATAACGAATTCCCGGGCGCAGCAATTGACCAGCTAATAGGACGCCAAAAAGCGTCATAACAACCAGGCCAGGTGTAACTGCGCACTCCACACCTGGGTCTGGATATGGGGAGAGGGGGCAATAAGCAGCAGCAGCAGTAAATAAGGGGAAATTAGGTCATGTGTTGCCTAGCAATGCCCTAGCGCACAAATTGATTGCTTGGGTGGGGCTTGGGGCTGCTGTTGTTGTTGTTGTTGCTGCTGCTGTAGCTGTTATTGGGGGTGGTGCTAGTGCTGATGGGGGGTGGGGGGTTATAAGCGAGACACCCTCAAGCATTGAGCCCGTGGTGAGGCGTGAATTAATTCACATATTCATTCAAACAATTTGCAATTCCAACGTTGTGCGCCTTTTATTTAATTAAACTGAAATTGCGTGTGTTATTTATTTATTTATTTATTAAAGAATCTCCAATGCGCTGCAAGAAACGGGCAGCTTTGATGTGCAATTGGCGAAGCAGCAACATGAACAATATTGCGCTTTGTTGCGGGAAATCGGATTGGATGTCATCGAACTGCCTCCTGATGATGCCCTGCCCGAGGGCGTCTTTGTGGAGAGCTGTGCGGTCATCTGCAATGGTGTCGCACTCATCGGGCGTTCGGAGAATGCCAAGAGGCGGCGCGAAGCTGAGAGCATGGCGATAATACTAAAAAAGGAGCTTGATATACCGGTCATTGAGATCGATGATCCGCATGCCCAATTGGATGGCGGCGATGTGCTCTTCACAGGTAAATACACAGCAATCAGTTAGAGAATTAACCTGCTAAGACTGTTTCTTACCCCCCACATACAGGACGCGAGTTCTTTATTGGCATTTCGAGCTATACGAATGAGGAGGGTGCTCGAGCCGTAGCCATGGCATATCCAGAATATCCTGTGACACCCATACGTGTGAATGGTACAAAACGTTTGAAATACTATGTGACCATGGCCGGGCCAGATGTACTGTGCGTGAGCACGAGTCCCACCTGCCAGGAGATTGTCAAACGTATGGAACGTGAGGCTAGCTTTACCTATCAGAAGCTAACGCTGCCCGAGGAGAAGGCAGCGAATATGTTGTACATAAACGGCACCATTGTCCACAGATCACCCACTGAAATTCCAGAAGCATACAAGGTAGGCAGATTGCCCTATCTCATCTTGCAACCAACACTCAGTTTTATTTTTCTTCCACAGACTTTGAAAGAGAAAATCGACATTCCAACACGTAATATAAACATTAGCGAATTTAGCCAATACTCCAGTGGACTTAGCTCTGCATGTCTGCTGCTCCGACGCTGGAAGTCCATACGCAGCATCTAAAAGAACACATATTTGTCCTCATTGTTCAATCTGAGACGACAGAGAGAAGGAGAGAGGTCTCAGTTCCGTATCGCATGCAGGAACAAAACTCTCGATGAATCTCTTCCAAATCTGAGATGAGAGAGCGGAGGTTGTAGATCTGTGGATTCTATAAATGTTATTTTGTCTCTAAACACGCACAAGTCGCCGCTGGATTGCAAAATCCGCGCGCTATCGCCATGCAATACAGCAATATCGTATCGAATAATTCATAATATTTGTATTTGTATTTTGTATTTTAGCGTACATATTTTATATCCTTAAACCGTTATTGTTAATCTTTAAGTGATAATGTTAAAATATTTTTACACACTGACACGCACACATAAACAGACAGACAGACTCATCTATACTCTTCAATTGTGTTGTGCTATAAACATCGATTATATTTCATCATTGGCATGTGACACCCTAATACACACACATATGCACACATACACACGTGCACCTACAATTAATCATAACACAATTTACACTTGTCGACTCTCGTGTTGACTTCATCATCTAGGGACGACTCTCAATTGAGCGAGTGTTGCCTCCAAACTAACGAATGACCTACGAATTGAATCTACTTTACAAGTAGCTGTTAAATGTGTTCACTTTATCCAATACAGAAAAGAATAACAATAAAGATACAGCTAAATATTTGTAATTTCTTTACAAAGCGACTTCAAAAGTTTTTACTCACGAACGACGAGGTTTCTATGTGGGATTTGCAATTTGCTAGTTAAATAAATATAAGAAGATTTTATTGCACTTAAGTGCCAATTAAAGTATGTTGTATGATGTTGTTCTCATGCAATAAGTATTTCGATGTGATAGTTATGAACTTATGAACCTTATTCTAATATGATATTGATTAAAATGGGTTAAATGTGTACTTACTTGTTGCCAACATGATGAATTCATAATGAAAGGTGCCATACGAAGTCACATTCTTATTCTTATATCATCTTCATTATAATATGATAAATTTAAACTTACCAAGCAAAGTTTTAATGTCTTAAAACATGTATGATAATCTATCAAAATAAGGAAGTATCTGTAGTAACTGAAACTTGAGACAAAGTTTTTACCATGATTCTTCTTGATTCGGTTATAAAAAGTAATTTTCCCAATATTGAAACCACACCAAAATCAATTAAAATTTGCATTTTATAGGTTTATAAACACTTCATATTCGCACTTAAGATTGTAAATATATAAAATACATACACAAATATTATTAGTTACTAAATTTAACACGTTAAAAACTGTATTTTTTTATCGAAATAAGTCGAGTATTTCTTACTCTCTCATTCGCTGCTGTTGCTATCTTTCTCTTACTCGTTGTATGGTGGTTCATTTTCTTGAATAATCTCATTTTTGTTTGGGTTCTTACGGGCTACATTTATCTGTATGTATGTAGATCATAATAAATAGTCGCATAATTACAAAGAATACTAAGCTAATGTGGGGATCAAAGATCAAAGATATACATGCTATATATCGAGTGAATACAAAACGAGACGACCTTACACACTATATAGTTTGGGGGTATATCGCTCGAGCATATCAAAAGTACAAGACGATTACAAATACTATCAAAAATTGTGGGGTGCTTAACTGCTAAATGAGGACAGGATACACATGATCCTTTGTCTAAAACTGTTCATAATCTGCTGCTGGTGGCAGCAGCTAACTAGGATTGGCTGCTCTAGGATCAATGTAGGATATGACGCTGCTCTGGCTGCTGTCATCCTCAACGGTCTCATTAAGATTATCATGCTGGTGAGGGTTCCTCACAGGCTTCTCCTCCACTTCCGCAGCACCACCAGCTGCAGCTCCCGCACCTGCTGCTCCACTTGGCTGCTGAGCTTCAGTCTTGCGTAATCTTTCCGAGCTACTACTATGGACTGGCTGCTGTTGCTGCTGCTGCGGCTCCGCTGCTGGCTTGCAGCTCTTGAGCGGACTGCGATACTTGATGGCCTCGTAGAGTTCATCGATGGAGTTATTCATTGCCTCCTCGTCATCCTCTTCGCCATCGGGACGCTGTCCTTCGGCATCCTCCGAGGCGACATCGCCATTGCCCAGCACGCCGTGATGCACACCACCCCCCGCCATGGAGGTGCTGCCATAGCCAACAAACTCGTCGTCAAACTCATTCAGCACATCCACATCCGCATCGCTGGCATTGGACGACTGATAGCAACGGAAATCATCAGTTAGCGTGAGATTCAGATCGTTATCCGCCTGAGGAGCATACAGGCCATGACTGCGTATGCTAATCTCCGAGTTTTGATAGTTGAGATCACTCTCGTTGGTGGGGCTGGCCGAGAGCAGCCGCGCACTGCTGGGCAAATTGAAATGATCACCCCCAATGATCACCGCCGATCCCCCACCAGCACCACCACCGACTGCATTTGGTCTACTGTGATTGCCACCCTGCAGTTGAGGTAAATTGCTGCTGGAGCAAGAGTACATCATCTGGGTGACCATTGAGTTGGCACTGCTGCCTGCCAATGATCCCAGTGGATCCACAATTGCTGCACTGCCAGCGCCATCTGCACCACCACCACCACCGCCTGTGGCCGCGGCCAACATGTCGCTAATGTTGTTCAGTGATTTGGACTGCTGCTGCTGACTGTAACGTATGAGTACGCTCGGGAAGTTATCCTCCAGCCTGATGCTGTTAGTCACTTGGAGCGAATTCGATACATAAATCTCGTGCTTCTGCAGCAGCGGCTCCTCAGCAGGCTCCTCACAGCCACCGCCGCCATCACCCACATCCGGCAGACCCAAACTGTTCATTGCCTCCAGGCTGGGCTGCTTCACGGGAGTGGAGCTAATCGGATGTGGATGTGGATGCGTCGGTGTTGGCATTGTGTTTGCATAAAGCGGCGCATGCTCATCCAGCGAACTGCCGTCGTCATCCTCGTGCGTCGTCAGCAACTCGTCATCGTGTTCATGCAGCGTCTCATCCAGCAGCGATGGCGTGCGTGTGCTTGTCCTCAGCTTGATCACTTCGTGCTGTGGCGTCAGCGTCTCCGGTATGTTTGTATAGATGTTTGCCTGCAGTATCTTTGAGGTGGGCACAAAACGTTTATACTGCAATGCCTCCACCCCCGCCCCCATGCCTGCGCTTTGGTGCTGCTGCTGCTGATGATGATGGTGTTGATGATCCTTCTGCAGTGGCAACTGCTGTGCCGCCGGTGATTTATAGTGTAGATTCGTATTGTTCACCTTGCTGCCGCCGGCCAAGAGAGTCATTGCATTGTGATGCCTTGCGTAGAGCTGCTCCGAACTGGCATCGCTCAGACTGTGCTGGCTGTGGAGCTGCAATTGTTGCGGCAATGCCTGACGCTGCAGCTCAAAGTTGTTGCGCTTGGCCAGACGCTTCTGTTTCTTAAAGAACTTGCGCGCCACATTGATCTGATTGGGATTATAAAAGATCTCAGCACTGGGTATGCTCTCGTGTCCTGCGCCCACATGGATCAGCGCATTCAGACTGTGCGCCGATTGCTGTGAAGAAGCTCCGCCACCTCCACCTCCAGCACCACCGCCAACGCCGCCTGCCGACGCTGATGATTGCTGGCCAGGATTATTGTTGATTATCGTAATGCCCGATGCGTTGCCCAAAAGCTGCTGTGTGGTGCAATCGATGTGTCCATTGCTTCTCGTCTGGCTGCGCATACTGCGTGCGCTGTTGCTGCGTTGCTTATTGGAGCATTGACTATTCGAGCGTGAGCCCGCCGAGTTGTTTGCCTCATAGAGACTGCCTGGTCCGGCCTTGTATGCCACTATTGAATTGCTAATCATTGCAGCGCCGCCACCACCCTTCGAAGCACTTGCTCCTCCAGCAGCACCAGCTCCTCTTCCTCCTCCTCCCAATGTTCCATTGGCACGCGAGCTGCCAGTTGTAGTGGGTGCATTGTTATAGGCCACCAAACTGCGATTGTGTCGTGGCTGGCGGTGCTGTGTCCACGCCTGGCGTGCATCATTCCTTGTCAGATTATAGAAGAGCAGCAGGAACAGCGCCAGTGCAACGCAACTAGCCACAAAGCTCAGCACATACAGCTGCTCCTCGCTGTGCACATAGAAGGCCGCCGATAGCCAGGCACATACATAGAGCAGCAGGAAGATGAGATGACCACGCAGATGGGACATATTCGAACGCTCGTAATCATCCACAATGCTGCTCAACGGATTACTCAATGTACTGTACTGTTCCTGCAGCTGCAACTGCAACTGCAACTGGCTGGCATCCTTAGCTCCACCTCCGGCACTAGCACTGGCGCCACCATTGGTGGTGGCGCAGCCATTCGCATCTAACCAATCCAGATCGATATGCTCCGTTGCCTGCGTGTTGTTGTCCGAGTACTGTCGCTGCCCCAAATGCTGTTGATGCTGTTGCAGCACATTCACTGCCTGTTGGCTGAGCTGGTAGTAGATGCACAGGGCCAGAATGCCGCTGAAGATTAGCAGAATCCCTGCTGGCACAAGTAACGCATTCAGTGTGGTTGCATTGTGCAGGAAACAAAAGCTATATGCAGCATATTCGGACATGTTGACGGCGCTGCTGATGCCACAGATGAGCAGCGCAATGCCCCAGCCAACCAGATAGATGCCCAGTATAGGTTTCCTCTGATGCGGCTCCTGTGGTGGCTGCGATGGCTGCAAGGGCTGCTGTCCGTTCATGGGCAGAGATGTAGCTGTAGTTGACTTGGTGAGACGTTTGTACATGCTACTCAAGCTGACACACAACCAAAGCAGCACACACAGGCTGAGATAGTGCAGCAGCAGGCCAAAGAGACGGCAATGCACCAGGCTGGACGTCTGATAGATGCCCAACACAAAGGCCAAGCAGAGTGTTGCCAGGGCCAGCCAGGTGTTGACCAGAGCGTGTCGTTGCACCCGATTGATGCGTATAGCGCAGCCAAAGACCACAAAGGTGATAATGTTGAACCAGGCACAGGCAAAGAGCAGTGCACTGGCCACATAAATGGCCAGTGGAGCATGACGGAAACGGGCTCCCGCCAGCTCACTGCGATAGTCATTCAAATAGGCGGCACGCTGCAACAGGCCAAAGTACCCGACACGACTACAGCTGAACATGAGGAGCGTGCGATGCTGATAGTGTTGCTGGCAGACACGCGTGTTCCACACCTGCTGCTCCTCATCCCACCATGCGGGCATCGGTGCACTTAACTCATTGTGATACGGATGTGCACGCAGCATTATTGTTATGCGCTGCTGATAGATATCCTCCTGATCCAGTTCCATGTCGCCATCATTATCGCCAGAGGCTTCCAACGAGTTTCCCAGCAGTTCGTTCTCGCTGTTGTAGAGCCGCGCTCCAATGATGACTGAAGAGAGTGTCTCGTTGTGGGCTGCCTGCAGATTGGGCAGCAGCTTGGCATTGCGATGCAGCGTGATCATCAGGCGGAGATTACGCTGGCTTCCACTGCTCGCATTGCTTGCGACTGGCAGCTGATCGTTGAGCACCTGATAGGGCACCTGGATGGCTGCATCGATGTCGCCGTGCTCGTACATGGGTATCGTATCATTGGAGCTGTTGCACTGCAGACCACGCTGACTACCGTCGAGCCAAACGCAGGACATGCTCAGAAACTGCTCCAGACTGATGTTGAAGAACTCCACAAAAATGTTGCGCTGTGACATTTGGTGACGCCACTCGCTCAGCTCTGTGTCTGTGTCGGTGCCGGGATTGATGCTGGCCAAACGCAACGCGGAGGCTTCCACAATGTGCAGCAACTTGTGACCCGTTGTATGCTGCAGTTGAGCTAATTCAAACAGTTTTCCGGGCAGTGACAACAGCTGCGAGACAATGTCCATAAGTAGAAAACTTATCTCCTGCTGATGCGCCTCCAGTTGCTCCAAATACTTGAGCAATGTGCGTGCTATATACTCCAAGTCCATGGGATCTCTGATCTTGTGCAGCTGCGTCTGAATGTGCGTAAAGTTGTGTAGCCTGCGTGCGATTTCTACAGCATTCTGTCCCTTTGTCAACGTGAGATTCACCTTGGCGAATTGCTCGAAAATGCGAGTTGTTTCGCTTACATAGACACAGCTCTCTGTGTTGAGATTACGCCATTGACCATCGCTGGAGCACTCGTGCGAGGCACGACGTTGTTGCGACACATCGCTCGGCTCCTCGACGCATGCTTGCAGCACTGTCTCGCCGCGCATGGTGCGTGGCCAATGATAGCTCCCCTTGTTCGTGTGTGTGACGATGGCATCACAGTAGAGGGTGCCCTTGGCCACCACATGCAGCACTATGGACTGCGATAGATTCGCCTGCTGGCTTCGCAGCGTGCAGTCCCACATGCCCGTATGATTCTGCGTCAAACTGCTGATGCGCAATATGGAATTCAGTATGCCCGAGTCTGTTGAATGTCCAGTTTCGAGATTGACATCATTGAACACCTTGGCGGGATCTTCGTAGATAATGTCTTCGGTGGAGTTTTGCTGGCGTATCTTCTCCGACCAGCCCCAGAAAACATAGGCACGTGTGGGTAAATCCTCTGATTCACGCGGTGCTCCAATTGCCACACGAGGCGCAAAACACTTCAGCTGCAGTTCATCGCCTTCGAAGGCAATCTGTGCAAAGAAAGTTGAGCAAACGTGGAAAATCGCAACTTATTTTCGAGCTGCTTACCTGATTTTGATTGGGCACCAACTCAAGCAGTGGCTGCAACAGCGACTCACAACGAAAGTCGACGCCTAGTTTTAGTTTCTTTAGGGGCATACCCCGAAAATTTATAGGGGAATCACATTTTGGACCCGGTTGTAGCCGTATATCGCGCGCATTTGTCCAGGCGATGAGCCAAATAAGGCCACAGTCACATGCCAAGGGATTGTTTGATAAATCACTAGCAAAAATGGAAGATTAGGTTAACCCCAGATTCAAAGAGCAAAATAATCTTAAACTTACAGTTGCTTCAACTTGGGCATTTTATCGAATGCTCCCTCGTAAATATGGCTTATTGAGTTATTTGCCAATCGCAGTCGCTCCACATTTTCCAGACTACTACCAAATGTGTCTTTGTCCAGTTCAGTGAGCAGATTCGACGATAAATCCAGGCGCTTCAGCTCCGTAAAGCTATGAAAGTCCGCTTCAGTGATTTGTACAATTGCATTTTTGCTCGCATTGCTGCAAAATCGAAAATACAAATTATAAATGAAAATTTAAAAATCTTTTCACTGCACTTACATGCTGACTATGTTGTGGACATCGTCGCCAAAATTCAGCTCCTTCCAATTAACAATATGCTGATCATCGCATCTCACGCGTAAAGTTTGAATATTTTCCGAGATGTTCTTGCAGCTGCATTTTTTGGGGCACATTGCCTGGACAACAACAAAGGTCGTCTGTGTGAGAAGGGCGAGCAGTGGGCACAAGTAGAGCCACAGCAATTGTGCCGCCTTCATGTTGATGCTCATTTATGTAGTTGCATTTGCGGCATCCATTTAATTAACAACTTATATGCAAACAAATGCATAATAAACAAAAACAGACAAAAGTTACAACAAAAAAATTCAACCAGTATTGCTCTACGCACAGAATTTTTTTTATAATGCCGCAATTATGTACTAAAAAATGACAAAGTATTATTCCCACTATCGATAATCGGAGCTAGAATTATTTAACCGGAAAAAAACAATTTATAACTATGAAACCACACTAAAAATACAAAATAATTTTCTTTCGTTTTATCATTGAACATTTTGATTGTTTTTTTCTGTTGGCTGTTACCATATTTTTTACTGGCTTCTTGTATACGCCGGACAAAATTAACAGTACGAAAATATTTACAGGAATTTTGTTATAAATTATCATGCTAATATTAATCTACTAAATTTAAAAAAATCAACGTGAAATATTTAACCGATTTAATTTATAATTTAAAGGGACGGTTAATTAATATTTGAATTAGTATCTGCTCGGCAATATGTACACACTGTTTACTGTTAAATAAACAAAGCCCGCATATGCACAATCAGGACAATTTTTCACTGCATTATCGACGATCATCATTTTTTATTGTCTCTTAATATGAATTGGAACAAGTGATTTTGACATAGATTGAAAACAAATTAAAACTACTCATCTTACAGCCCAATTCATCGTGAACATATTTTCCGTATATTGATGTGTACACTCTGGCTGTAACATTGTTTTTATAAAAATTGACGTGTCAGATAAATGCAAACGATATACATAAAGTCGAAACATATTGAACACGTCGATTAATTAACCGAAGGTGGATGGAGTTCTTGAAAAGTGGCATCAAGACCGTGCTGGGCAGCACAGAGCCTGGCCAGCAGCCCAGTGCAGCCGAAACGGTCGAGAAGCTGGTAGACCGAGTCTATTCATCGACTTTGCTGGAAGATCGTCGGGATGCATGCCGGGCACTCAAAGCGCTCTCGCGTAAATACCGCATCGAGGTGGGTGCCCAAGGTATGCCGCCGCTGGTGCAGGTACTCCAAAACGACGGCCAGGATGCGGAGATAATAAGTTATGCCCTGGACACACTGTGCAATATTGTGACCAGCGAAGAGTTCGACGAGGAAGCCGACAATCCCGCCGTATCTGTCAATGTTGGCGAACAATTCACCGAAATGTTCATCAAAAGTCCAGAAAATGTCACCGTCGTCATGGGCTATCTAGATGAATATGACTTTAGGGTGCGCCGTGCGGCCATACAATTAATAACATCACTGATTGCCAACAAGACGCGTGAACTGCAAGAGCTAGTGCTTGTCAGTCCAATGGGTGTCTCCAAGCTAATGGACCTGCTCACAGATAGTCGCGAAGTCATTCGCAATGACGTGTTGCTGCTGCTCATCGAGCTAACCAAAGGTAATTCCAACATACAGAAGATCGTAGCCTTTGAGAATGCATTTGATCGACTCTTCGACATTGTGCGCGAAGAGGGCTGCTCGGATGGTGGCATTGTGGTCGAGGATTGTCTCATACTGCTGTTGAATCTGCTCAAGAACAACTCAAGCAACCAACAGTTCTTTAAGGAGGGTTCATACATTCAACAATTGGCCCCTATGTTTGTGCTCAACAATTCCAATAGCAATGAACTCGAGGATAGCACTTGGACGCCCCAGAAGGTGTCGAACTTTCACTGCATGCTGCAAGTGGTACGAGCCCTCGTCACGCCCAGCAATCAACAGCAGGTGGTCAGTGCCTGTCAGCGGGTCATGCAAAAGTCACAGCTTCTTCAGGCGCTGTGCGAGATTCTCATGAGCAGCGGAGTACCGGCTGACATATTAACGGAAACCATCAATGCCGTTGCTGAAGTGGTGCGTGGCGACCGGGAGAATCAGGATGAATTGAGTCGCGTACTGGCACCTAGCCAGCCACCCAGACCTGCCATTGTAGTGCTACTCATGTCCATGATCAATGAGAAGCAACTGCTGGCGTTGCGTTGTGCGGTGCTCTACTGCTTTGAGTGTTTCCTCTATCGCAATTCAGATGGCCAACGGGCAGTGGTGCAGACCCTGCTGCCCTCCAGTGCGACTGACGTTAGTTCGTTGTCCACCGGACAGTTGCTCTGCACTGGACTTTTTTCCACAGACACGCTAGCTAATTGGTTCTCTGCGGTGGCCCTTATGCACACCTTGGTCGAGAATGTAGCCCAGAAAGAGGAGCTGCTACGTGTGCTGTTGGCCACACCCGGCGGACAGCGTCCTATAACCCTCCTAGAGCAGTGCACCAATCTAATGCAACAGGAGCGCTATCGCCTGCAAAGCAAGGTTGGTCTACTGATGTTGCTCAGCGTCTGGGTGGCACATTGTCCAGGCGCTGTCAAGGCTCTGCTTGAGACGCAGGGTACAATGGCCTATTTGACAGCACAGCTGTGCGCTAACGAGCACGATGAGCGCGAGTATCTGGTGCAGGGCATGTGTGCCTTCCTCATGGGCTTGTGCATTCAATTCAACGACAACTCACTACCGAATCAACGACGGGAAGATATCAGTCAGTTGATCATTAAACGCATTGGCCAGGAGACGTTCTGCAACAAACTGAACGAGGTGTCGCGTCACGAAGCCTACAGTCGAGCCTGTAAACAGGCACAGATACGCGCCAAGGGTGCCAGCGAGCTACTGCTGGACTATGAATACTGCAAGCTCTACAAAGGATTAGAGGCGTTGATAGCCAAGCTAGTGAGTGGCTTCGATGTGGATGGCATTGAACTGACCGAGCTAACGCTCAGCTCGGAGGCATCGGCCTTGGTGTCCCAATACAAGGGCATTATACGCGGCATGGATGCGCAGATACAGTCGCTGCAGCAATCCTCCAAGGAACTGGAACAGCAAAATGCAGAGCTTAAGCAACAGCTAGAGCAGGAGCAGTCACTCAAATCACAGCTGGCCGATCAGAATACATTGTTGAAAGCGCAGTTGGCGGCGGCGCCAGCAGCGGGTCAGGGAGCTGAACAACCACAAGCGTCCACGCCCGCACCCGCACCAGCTGCACAGGAACACCCAGTGGTGCAGGCTAATAATAATGAGGAATTGAACGCTGCACGATATCAGGCGAATATGTACTTTGCGGAGAACATACGGATTACCAAGGAGCTGGAGACATTGCGACAGCAGTTGGCGGCGGAGAAGCAACGTGCCGATGCAGCCAATCAAGCATTGTTAACCACACAAAAGGATCAGGAGGATTTGCTGGAGTTGCTGGCAGATCAGGAGGCCAAAATCGCTAGCTACGAGCAGAAGCAACAGGCAAAGCCAAGTGATGCGCCCGAAAAGAGCTAACTTTAATTGTGGGAGACGTTGATTAGGAACCACACACACACACACACGGCCCACATGTGGCACATAAGCTTGACTCAACGCCAACTGCCCCCTCTATATACATTCTTATTGTTTTGATTATTTTATAATATATTTATATAGACAAGTATACCTACTATATATACACAAATATATCTAATTGTTTCAGCAACCTAACGATCTAAGATTGAATACAGAGATCAGTGTCATGTGTAGCATGTGCTAAGGAATTCTACACGAAAAAGAAGAGCGTGGCAGATTCGACTACAGCTTTTTTCTCTGTTTTCAGAAAATTGTAGAATGTTTGATCACCGTAGTTTGAAATAAAATGCGATACATCGTAAAAGTTTAACAAACTTAGAGCGTTTTTTTACTGGAGAACAACTTATCATTTGAATATCTACAATTGTTTCCTCTACAAGTACGGGAAATTTAACTAGCTTTTGAGGTTTAAAATTCGGTTTACAGAATGTAAACAAGTCTGCCATGTCTGGTAATCTTCAATATAAGATATCACAACATGAGAATTCTTTTCAATTATTGCAACTTTTGAACTCTCTTCAGTATATCATCTCATGTATGAATTTTTCACAACACAAATGATATGGTATGTTAAATCTGCGTATTTTTAAAACAAGATACGTTGATAATATTCCTGTTTAGGTTAATATGAAATCAGAACGACAGAGATCATGTGCAGATCATTTCTAAGACACTTCTTTGCAATATCTATAATCTGTTCAATCCAACAAATGCATAGATAAAACACAAAGCAATCCACCGGCTATGATGCTCGTTGAATCCATTTCCGGTTTTGAGATCAATAAAAACTAGCAGAAAGAATAGCATGTTGGGTTCAATATTGTCTTCACGTGGGTTGCTCCAAATATTTGCTTCACTTTGCACATATTGAAATTCACAAGCAAAAAAAAGAGGGAACGAACTTTTGTCATTGATTTCTTTTACCATTCACATTTATTAACAAATGGCTACAAATTTTGTTTCTTATACGACGATGTTGTTGTTGGTTGGATGTTAAAGTTTAACCAATTTCACATTTACTTCTTGTCACTTGAAACGGAGCTCTTCGATTCACGGATCGAGGCAGAGCGACGGCGCTTGGCCTCCTCGCGCTTAGCCTTGGATTCCTTCTTGCGCTGGACCAGCAGTTTGGCGTAGTCGGCAGCAGCCTCCTTGGATGCCTGCTGACGCTTCTTCTTCAGGGCAATACGTCTGTGTTTGCGCTGCAGAACCACTGGGGTGATCAGGCGCTGGATCTTGGGGGCCTTGGAGGTGGCCTTCTTGTTGTCCTTGGCGGGCAATGGGCGACGCACAACGAAGCGGCGAACATCATCCTCCTTGCTCAAGTTGAAGAGCTTGCGGATCTTGCTGGCACGCTTGGGACCCAGACGACGTGGAATGGTCGTGTCGGTCAGACCGGCAATATCTTGTTCGCCCTTCTTGATGACAACCAGAGCCAGAACGGACATGTTAGCATCAACGATGCAACCACGCACAGACTTGCGCTTGCGCTCACCCGTACGGCGTGGGCGGTAGCAAGAGTGACCCTTCTTTAACAGCAGACGGACACGGCCTGGATAAGATGCAAACAATGAGAAATTAATACAAATTGGTTCACAGAGAACTTTTGTCGCAAACTTACCGTGGGTGAGCACACCCTGCTTCATGGGGAAGCCCTGCTTGTCGTTACCGCCAGAGATGCGGAGCTGGTAGCCCTTCCACTCATCACCCAGAATGTCGGCTTCCACAACTTGGCCCATACGCTTCTCGTAGAACACACGCAGTTTGTGCTCGTCGACGATTTCGAACAGCTTTTGGCATCCCGTAGCGGGATAAGAAACGTTGAGCTGCAAGCAAACACACACAAAAATCAGTTGTTGTTTAGGTCTCCAAGTTCATATATATAACAACATATAACGAATTTGCCGAAATTGTTATCTTGAATTTGAAACGCAATCACTTGAGTTTTTCATAAAATATTTGATTTAAGCACTAAATCAATGTATGTATTAAGCATTTTTGGCATTATTTATTATTGTTCACGGTATTTGTTATATTATTTTCACAAAAATTTTGCACACCTTCATTATGTCGGTCTTGCTGCAGTCAACACAGAAAAAAAAAGAATCGGTCTTGTCAAATACAAGCTAGGTAAGGGAAAGGAAATAGTGATGTCTCCGACATGGGTTTATCGCTCGCTATCGATAATGTCAACAAACAAGTTATCGAAACTATTTTGAAAATGTACATACCGCAGCTAGAGGCTTTTGGGCTTCAGAACGTGATTGGAACCAACTTTTTTATCTAAAAATAAATTAATAAATTTAAAAGAAGGCCAAAATATGTTTTTGCGTGTGCCAACTTGAAAAACAAACATTTCAACCATCGTATAAATCGGATCTGGTAAAATCCGTTAATCGATAATTTCACATGCAACCATGAATGTTATAACAGCTGTCAAAAAATGAGTTGACCATATATATTGTTATCGGACTACAGGGTGACCTTGTACGATAAACAACGATTGCAACACGTGTTGTGGTTCAGCTTTGTTTTTGAAAGAACTTTGTTTTATACAACACAAAAATGGGTAAGCCGAAGAAAGCGAACGTGGCGACAATTAAAAATGTCAACCTGGAAAAGCAAATCACAGAGGGCAAAGTGGCCAAACCGAAAAAGCAGGATAAGATCAAACTGCGGGCCGAGGAAACACCAGTAAGTGCACAAATATGAATGCGATCCGGCATGGGGGGAATCTAAACTCTCTTCTTCTCTATTACAGAATTTAGACCCAAAGAGCAGTCAAAAGATTTTGGCAGCTGCTCGACTACAGCAGCTGGAAGTGGACGAAGAAAACTTCCCGAGCTTGGTTCCCAAAAGAAAAGTTAATTTCAACTTGGGTATGTGATAATAACAATAACAGGTTGCCAATGGCCTGTAACCGCATGTCCATTCTTTCTCTATCCCTAGATGATGAACATGTTGAGCATGAAGAGGAAGATGTCAATGAAAATGACTTCATGGCCGAACTGGGCATGGATGATGATGATGTAGCTGCCTTCGAACGTTTCCAGGCACCTGCAACGGAGGGAAAGAGGAGACTGCATTTATCTGAAATGATAATGCAAAAGATCCAAGAGAAAGAGGCAGATATACAGACTAAAATATCCGATGATGGTTCATTGAAGATAGAAGACATAGATCCCAAGGTAAAGGAAATGTATGAGGGTGTTCGCGATGTACTGAAACGCTATCGTAGTGGCAAAATACCTAAAGCCTTTAAGATCATACCCAAGCTAAGAAACTGGGAGCAAATACTGTTCATAACAGAACCACACAACTGGAGTGCTGCCGCCATGTTCCAAGGTACTCGAATCTTCTGTTCGGTACTATCCCAAGCGATGGCTCAACGTTTCTATAATCTGGTACTGTTGCCACGTATTCGCGATGATCTCTGCGAGTACAAAAAGCTCAATATGCATCTGTACAACGCGTTGAAACGCGCCCTCTTCAAGCCAGCTGCCTTCATGAAGGGCATTATTTTGCCTTTGCTGGAAACAGGTGATTGTACGTTGCGTGAGGCCATCATATTCGGCAGCGTTGTGGCTCGTAGCTCAATTCCTGTGCTGCACTCTTCTGCATGCCTGTTGAAGATCTGTGAGATGAGCTATTCTGGTGCCAATTCGATATTCATACGCTATTTCCTTGACAAACGTTATGCTCTGCCATATCGTGTCATCGATGCAGCCGTGTTCCATTTCATCAGGTAAGCAGTGCAGTTCTAACTGCTGTGAAGATCCTCATTTAACCTGTTTTTGTATCTATTTGCATAGATTCGAGAACGATAAGCGTGAGTTGCCTGTGCTATGGCACCAGAGTTTGCTAACCTTTGCACAACGTTATAAGAACGACATCTCGTCGGAGCAAAAGGAGGCACTGCTGCAACTAATAAAGTAAGTATCGTTATTTCTCTACATCAACTATTTTTGGTACTTATGTAATTTGGCATTGCAGGAAGAAATCTCATCCGAAGATGACACCTGATATCAGGAGGGAACTGCAAGCGGCCTCTTGCCGTGATGTCGAAATGATGGAAACAGATAATGCTACTAGTAATCAGCCGATCAAAATGTACACAGACGCAGACGTTGGCTATGAGGGCTAACTAGTTGAACGTTAAATTCTGTTACATTAATAGACATACGTGTATTTATAATTAATTATCGAAAGAAATATATATTATTTTGTTTATGTAAATATACATATCGTACATTAACTGAAATTCTGCGATTTGTTTAAATTGATCTATGCTAGTGTTGCCACTCAGTTCAAAATCTCGCGGCAAGGTAACGTTGAGAAATTGCAAAAGAAATTTGTCAACAAACACAGCTGATTAACAGTGAGACCGTAGCTACAGAATTTTCGTTAAGCTCTTTAATATCCGGTCCCACTATGCAAAACGAAACACTGTTATGTCTGGTAAACATGTATTTCGATCCAAGTAGCTGTAACTTTTTAGTAATTTAGAGTTTGAACAAATTAAAAATAAATCGCGGCAAGTGCTCTTTAAAGACGTTTGTCAATCGATAGACAATCATTTTTGCTTAATTGCATGAAATATATCGGAATGTGTAGCATGTGTGGGCACACTGCTTGTCATAGATTGACAACTCTATGAACTGAACGTGAAAGCCAAAAAACAACAAAAACAATTCGGTGGCGCTAACCACAATCTACATATATATATCTATGTATATATGATCACCAGTTGTGGTGCCCTTCCAATGAGGAGTGCCGCCTTACCGCTGGACAATTGCAACGGGGCTGAAGAGGATGCATCGATAAACGATATCAACGGCCACAGTGGCTATAGTAGTAACAATAGCATACAAAGCAATAATAACAGCAATAACAACAACAGCAGCAACAACAACAGTTTCAGTGGCAATAGCAACAAACACTATGGGTATACGGTTATTAATGCTAATAGTATTAGCTGGACAAAATCAAATCAATCAACTAATCCGGCGCTGCGTAACATAAACAATGATATGACAAAGGGGATTCCACGCAAAGCGCATCAATGCAAGAGTAAGTTCCATCTAATCTAACATCTGATTATATTATTTTGTATATACGTTTGTATTCCGTTTTAGTGCAATTCACTGCAAGTGATCGTGATGTCAACAAGGGGCAGGGTGGAGGAGATGATCTGCGCATGACGAAAATCATGCGTCGTCTGCACAACGAGACGAGTCCAGCGGCTGCTCTCGAGCTTTGCGCCAAACTGGAGATGGCTGTGAGGACGCCAACGAACATGGGCTACTTGACGCGCTCTTTTGACGTAATTCTTGACGGTATGCTAACGCTGTTCAAGCAGTGCCCGGCGCCGGTGCTGGAGGAGTGCAGTAAGACGCTCGGATTAATTGGCTACATAAATGGCATGTCGTATCCCATTTACGAGGATTTCATTATCAAGAATTATCGGACTAACAAAAGGATGCAGAAATATTTAATTTCTGCATTGCGCACAACACTCAGGTAGGTTCAGAACGCAAATTCTCTAAATTGACCAACCCCAACATGCTGCCGCTCTCCTCCTTTCACTTTCAGCTGTGATACAAAATGTGATTTGCACATGTATGCTGAGAAGATTCTGCTCATGCTCAAGGACTTCTTGGAGAGTGCAGAGAATGCGGATAACTTCATGGTCATCAGCTCGTGCATTGTGCAGTTTTCCTTGAGCTATCGTGATGTTTTCGAGGGACACTTCACGGACGTGGTGGACATAATTATTGGCTGGCAATTAGAAAAGGGACAACCAAAGGAGCTGAAGGCCCACTGTGCCTACGTACTGGAGCAATTGACACCATATTTCAGCAAGCAGCTGAACTTCAGTTACGGCCTATTGACTCAATTTATTGAGGACATCACGGCGGAGGCGGAACACACGCATGAACGCATTGGTGCCTTTGTGGGTGCCTTTAATGCACTGCTTAAGTGTCTGACGCGCATGCATATTACCTGCGAATCGATTGTCTCGCTTGCTGTGAGACATCTCACCAAGATGCTGCCGAACTTGCTGATGCAGCAGGACAGTGAGGATGACAGTGCCTTGATCAACATGAACGAGTTGCTCTGCATTTGTCTGCTCAACGGTTACACGGAGCCCGATGCTAACACCTTGGAACACGTGCTGCAACTGCAATTTAAGAAGGTGCATCTTATGCATGAGCCTCAGCAGCTCAGCTGTCTCTATTTGCTGCTGTGCACAGTGCGCAAGCTACGTGCGCGCCTGCCTCCATCTCTGGTGCAGCTCATCTTTCAGGGACAACCATTTCTCGCCGAGATTCATCTGCATAACCAAGGCAAGGCACACAAGCTGCTCTTGCGCACCTGCCAGGAGACGCTGCTCATTAAGAATGTGCCGTTGCTGCAACTGGCCTACAAGCAGCTCGTCCAGGATATTGACGAGTGTGTGCAACAGTTGGTCAACGTGGACGTGGAGCAGCAAGAGCAGACAAACACTTTGCTGCTTTTCCATCTGGCTGCTCTGGCGGCTCTGGCCAAGCAGACCTCATCTATCATCGGTATGTACGCGTGCAAGCCATCGATTCTCGAGCTGCTCCTGAACAGCTGTCGCGCTCAGGAGCTGTCACTGTGGTCACTCCATGCGGCCACCCATTATGCCATATTGGGTCTGCTCGTGGTGCATTGCCAGGCAAATCATAATTTTCGCAACAACTCAAGTCTGTTACGCGATGCGGATCACGAACAGATGACGGCCACACACTGCGGCAGCTCATCGCCCACAGCGCATAGCTTCGGGCAGATTCTTAAGTTCCTGGCACAATGTTTGGCCAAGTCATCGCAGCTGGCACCGCTCAATTTAAAGCTATTGCTGCAATGGACCCACTCCCTGCTGGCCGAGTGTTCCGAGTCAAGTGGCAGGCTACTGCAGCACGAGGATTTCCAACGCATCTGCGAATACTGCGCCAGCATGACAGCCAAATATGCACCCTTGGAGAGTGCTGCTTGCATGAAGACTGTACTGGGATATGACCACGCCCACCTGGGCCATGAGTTACTGCAATTGTATAGGGAAACATCGCTGCAGCAGCTGCAAATGCTCAATGGTGCCGCTCATGCTGCCTATGCTCAAATTTACGCCCACCTCCCACTGCACCTGAGCGTGGTGCGACGCACTGTAGGCCCCACTGGGATTGCCGCCTGGCTGCAACGCTTGACCCTCTGCAGCGGTGTGCGTGACAATGTATTTCGTGACTTTGTAGAGCGACTGCAGCAAACAGGAGAGCAACAACAGAAGGGAGACATTGCCGATTGCCTGCGTGGACTATTTATGCGGAGCTGCCAACAGTCGGCGCTGGATGAGCGCCAGGAGAAGTTGTCGCAGTGCACGCGACGATGTCATCGTCTTGCTGCCTCCTGGTTGCAGTTCGAGGCAGCGCGTTATTGTGTCGATCAGAAGCTACGCACAACGTTGGGCAAACCGCAGGATACGTTCTTGGCCTTTGAGGCCATCGTGATGCGTTATGCGCGCCTGCTGAGTGGATGTGCCAAATCGGAAGAACGGCAGCAGCAGAACGAAATGTCGCTGCAGCAGTTGACGCAGACGCGAGAGCATCTGAATATGTTGCTCGGTTTTCTGGACTCGCTGGAGAAGCTAATCTACAATGCAGCCGAAGGTAGCGCATTTGCTTTGCACGCACCGGAGAAACCCGTCGCTGCCTTCTTTCGCCTCAATAATCCCACATGCCAGTCGTGGTTCAATCGCATACGTATCGGGGTCGTCATCATTGCCATGCACTGTCAGCAGCCGGAGTTGGTCATACGCTACGCACAGGTAAGTGAAGAGAGAAGGATTTGTCATTGCTGCCCTAGTTAATCTCGCTTTAAATTTTTCCTAACTCTTCAGCAAATTCTGCTGACGCAAAAGGTGCAGGACAGTGGCTACAGCCAGGCTATTGTCTATTTGGCCTGGGCCTACATACGTTGCCGGGAGGCAGACTCACTGCGAGGCCTACACGTCTGGGCACGCTCTAAATGTGAGTGCAAATCCTATCAGTGGCTACAGCATGCAGCGGATCAAGCAGCCGGCCGCAAAGAGCTCGCTCTTGCGGGCTATAGAAAACTGCTTGCCGAGCAGGAGCGAGAGGAGACAATAACGGAGCCGTGGGAACAGCTGGAGCCACACACACGGCAATTTGTAATAGCTCAAATGATTGACTGCCTGCAGAGCACGGGGCAGTGGACACAGCTGGTGCAGTTGAAGCGTTCGGAAGACGCCAACACATTCAATCCCTTTCTGCAGCAAAGCAACGGGCAACTAAGTGATCTGGAGCAATTGCTCGCCAAGCGTGAGGCACAATCTGAGGAACTCACAGCGGCTCTGCACAAACTCAGCCTGTGGCCCAACGAACAGGCACAGGAACATGCCAGCTGCTCAGCCACCTATGTGCACAAGAAGCTGGAGAATATTGTGCTGCAACAGGTGCTGCATAAGAACGCAGCAGCCGGAGCTGTTGCAGAGTTGCCAAAAGAGCTGCTGCAGTTGCTCGACACAAACTGGCGTGAGTGTTTGCTCAATCCCAGCTGTGATCAACGGCAATGGCAGCAGCTAACACTGCTGCAGCACATAGCACATCGTCTGGGCAGCAGGCGGGAGAAGCAACAGGCGACGTTGTCCCTGCTTCCAATCTGCTCGATCAATGGCAACTCCAATGACATTTGCAGCACCTTGCTGCTGCGCTGTGTCGCCTGGACTCAACTGTTGCAGCATCATTGCAGCGTCGACAGCCTGGAGAAGTTGTATCTGGACACGGCAATGGTGGCACGCGAGGAGGGCAATCCGCAGACGTGTCAAGCCATGTTGGAACTGTACTTTGGTCAGCCACTGCAGCAGTTATCGCGGCAGCTGCTCAGTCAGCAGCTGGACACAACGAACGGACAATTGCTGCGCGGATACAGTGAACTGAGCAAGTGCCTCCATCTGCAGCAGCAGCAACAACAACAGCTGCAATGCAGCGAACTGAGCTCCATCAATGTGTGTGCCGCCCTCTGTCTGGCCATACAGAAAAAGGCATCGCCAGACACCTCCTGCTCTATTGGCTCCGAGCTGCTGCTGACACTTTCCGATTGGATTACTGCGCGCAATTGCAGCGGATTGGCTACCAACATGTCGCCCACACTGCAACAGCTACTTGATCAGTTGCCCGAGTGTGCACTTACTCGAAGCACAGCGCAGCCGATGGCGCTGCCTCATGGTGAACGGCTTGTGGCACGTCTAATCAATGCAAGCCTTCAGCAGCGTCCTAACAACGAGGAGGCATTGATTGCCTATGGCAATTGGTGCTATCGCTGGGGCAAAAAGATCGTCGACAGTGGCTGTGTGCTCACCCAGTCCGATGTGACCGCTATTGGACAGGCGTTAGGTGGACAATTGCCACTGGATGGAGAGACGCTGCAGGAGCTGTTGCAGGCGCTTCGTATGGAGCAACAAACGAACAATTGTTGTGAGGAAGGCGATGAATTGCAGGCGGCAGCAGATGCGGCCCAATGCGAGCTACGACTGCGACGCCTCAGCGTGTTGGCCAACAAACCTGCCAGTGTGCTGGAGGAGATAATGCGCATCTGGCGCAAGGCCATTGCAAATACCTTTGATTACTATAAGGAGGCAGCACGTTCCTATTTCCAATACCTCAGCCTAAAGGGCACAGGCGCGGGCGTGAATGGTGGCAGTTGTGTTGGCTTAGTGGGCTGCATGCAACAGCAACGTTTCCAGGTGGATGACAACAACATGGTGACCACCACGTTGCGTCTGTTGCGACTGATAGTCAAACATGCCAGCGGATTGCAGGAGGTGCTCGAGCAGGGCCTGAAAACGACACCGATTGGACCGTGGAAAGTGATAATACCTCAGCTGTTTAGTCGACTCAATCATCACGAGATTTATGTACGCAAATCTGTGTGTGCGCTGCTCTGTCGCCTGGCCGAGAGTCGCCCACAGTTGGTCACCTTTCCCGCTGTGGTGGGGGCGAATCGTGAACTGCAGGTGACACCCATTAGCAGCGGAAGTGAGAACGGCAACAACAATAATGCAGTGAGCACCATTGCTGAGGACAATTGCTATGGTTGCCTGCTGGGTGCACTCTCCAAACAGTCACCCGCGGTGGTGCAGCATGTGCAGTTGCTAGTGAAGGAGCTGCGTCGTGTGTGCCTGCTTTGGGATGAGTACTGGATCCATTCGCTGGCCCACATCTATAACAGCTACGTGGGCCGCGTAAATGCGCTGTCCAGTGAGTTCAAACCTGACGATCATGAGGGCAAACAGACACGTTTCAATAGCTGGCGGCCACAGTTGCTCAGCGATCTGGAGGCACTAATGGCGTTCACCTCACGTGAGCCGGAAACAAGTTACGAGCGCAGTTTCAAGCGACGCTTTGATGGGCCTATCAAGTCAACGCTGGAGGCAATGCGTCTGCGTCCCTATCCCGAGGCATGGGACAAGTTGAAGCAACTCTATCATGTGCTGCAGTCAAACATGTTGCGTGGCACAAGCAACACCCTGAAGATGCAAAGCATCAGTCCCGTGCTTTGTAACATTGGCCGCATGAGCATCTCGATGCCTGGCCTGGATGCACAGGATGAACTGCAGCCGGTGCACATTGAGAGTGTGGAGAGCAGCGTGTGTATTCTGCCGACCAAAACGAAACCCAAAAAGGTCGCCTTCTATGGCAGCAATGGACAGAAATATACGTTCCTCTTTAAGGGTCTAGAAGATTTGCATCTGGACGAGCGGATCATGCAATTCCTATCCATCTCTAATGCCATCATGGCTAGCAAAAGTGATACGCCGCACAGTTGCTATCGCGCACATCATTACTCCGTCATACCGCTGGGACCGCAGTCGGGTCTAATCAGTTGGGTCGATGGGGTCACTCCGCTCTTTGCACTCTACAAGAAGTGGCAGCAACGTCAGCCACAGGCAGGATCTTCGGCCAGTTCGCGTCGTCTTACCGATCTTTACTACAACAAGTTGTCACCGCTATTGGCCAAACACAACATGCTCGTAACAGATCCACGTCGCCAATGGCCTCTCTCGACGTTACGTCAAGTGCTGAACGAGCTGATACAGGAGACGCCAGCGGATC
This sequence comes from Zaprionus indianus, assembly GCA_018904595.1. NCBI lineage: Eukaryota > Metazoa > Arthropoda > Insecta > Diptera > Drosophilidae > Zaprionus > Zaprionus indianus. The sequence continues at coordinate 4,314,075 of JAEIHA010000344.1, forward strand.
TGCTTGCCCGTGAGCTGTGGTGTCAGGCCGCAAGCGCCGCCGAATGGCGCCACTCAGTGCGGCGGTATACCATGTGTATGTCCGTCATGTCTGTTATTGGCTATGTTATCGGATTGGGTGATCGGCATCTGGACAATGTGCTCATTAATCTCAGCAGCGGAGATCTAGTACACATCGACTACAATGTCTGCTTTGAGAAGGGACGCACACTCCGCATACCCGAACGAGTGCCCTTCCGCCTCACACAGAACATGGTGCACGCCCTGGGCATCACAGGAGTTGAGGTGAGTTATAGGTATTTATAGAATTAAGAGTATTTAAGGATTCATATTGAAGAGGAGTTATTAAGTATGAGATTAGGTTTCTTGGAACTCCTACGGAATTTATGTATTATTATAAATAACAGATATAAAATCACAATTCTTGGAGATAAAAATCATATAATACTTAAATTGGAACGTCTGTCATGCCCCACGTAATAATCCATCAGTTAACAGAACAAAAAGGCTTTTTCTTACTAATTTTAGTTATTTTTGAATATTTATATATCATGAGTTCCGTAGGTGAACACTTCTGTATACTTCCAGAACAAACAAACAGATCTATAGTATCCTATTCAACTTAATCCAAGTGTTTACCCAAAACGATTCTCCTTATTGTTTTTACATCATCATTTTTTATTGCGCTCACTGAGCAGGAATTGAGAGTTTTTCCGTAGAATTCGTAACTTTTGTAGGCTTTGCATTATTTTCCATATAGCTGCAGTTGCTATCGATACGCTGCTTGATACTATCCGATGGCAGATGTCGCTCCAGATATGGATCGACGCGGCAGCAATGCGATGATTTGCAGCAAAGTGTCTGGGCAAATGCGCGTCGGAAGCCGGCATTCTTCCATGAGTAGATAATCGGATTGAGCGCTGAGTTAGCCATGGCCAGTGAGAAGGCGGATTTGTAGATCATCGAATTGCTGCGACAAACACTAAAGAGTTGTGCGATTGCTACGCAGAAATAGGGTAGCCAACAGATTGTAAAGCAACCCATTATGAAGACAACGATCTGAACACTCTTCCAATCCGGATGCAACATGCTGTGAGTAGTGTGTGTGTTGTAGACGACAGATTGACGGAGACGCTTTGCCTGCTTGGAGGCTTCACGCATAATGCGCCAATAGAACACAAGCATACAGATCCAGATGATCAAGAAGGCGGGTGTTATGATGCCTGCCACATACCAGGGCAGCAGCACCTCGTCGAACTCACAGCCCTGTGTTTCGGACCATTTGTTCCAGAAGATCGGTATAAGAGCGACCAGAGCGCCCAAACACCAGTTGCATGTAATGATCATATACGCCACTCGACGGGTCATATAGCTGAGGAGAAGATAGAAAAGATATTGTAGTTATATTTGGATTATAATTTTGGGAACATGATTGGGATTGAGGGATTCAAAAATGAGAGATTTGTAAAAAAGGAATACAGGTTAGGTTTCTTCTTTAGAAGAGATGTGGCATGTAGAATGTGATTGAACTGGAATAGAATGTCTTAACTATATGCTAAGGATGCGGAATATCTTAGGAATAAGATTCAGTTGAGGCTTAGCAAGATAGTTATATCAAATATATATATTTCAGTATAAGAAATTTTCCACCATGTGGAATGGGAACATGGCAGGAAAGGCCGAAAGGGAAGCAAAGCCATAAAGATTCACAAAGAAATACACGATATCACGATGTATGATGATAACAAAATTTTATGATGGAAGCATAAAATGTACCCGCACCCGTTCGCACCAGTTATAACGTCGTATACCCCTACTTACCGTCTGTAGTGCAGGGCATACATGACTGCAATGTAGCGATCCACGGCAATAGAAATGAGCGTCAGTATGGAGACGCAACAGGCACAGATGAAGAGGAAGAAGCGCAGCAGACACAAGCCACGCATATGACCCAGATCGGTGCCCATAGACATATAGAATGCCACGTGATAGGGTAGTGCGACACCAACAATAAGGTCAGATATCGCGAGCGACAAGATGAATATATTGGATATAACCGAACGTAGATGGCGACAGGTGCGCACAGCGACAATGGTTAGTATGTTGCCGCCCAGTATAAATACAAGGATAATAAAGTTGATGATCACCCAAAGAAGCAGGCCTGCACTGATGTGTTGCGACGCCTCTGTCCCCGCTGTGGAGAGTTCAGTTGTCGTTGATGCGGAATCCATTTCGTTGGTGCCATTATTTGTTGTTATATTGTTCAGGGGTAGCCAAATTGTTTGATACTTTTCGACGATGGTCATCGCGCCCATCATACGAACCCGTTCGGGAAACTCCCACACACGCACACACACGCCCACACACTTGCGTACGCACTCGCTAGTTGTCGCCGCCGACAGCTGTTGCTCAAAATTGTGCGAAATTCGAAGCGCGACTACGAAACGCACGCAGTGCCTGCGGGCAGCAATCTGCCATTGGGTCTAGAGCACCCAACACTAGCTAGCACTAGCACCAGCAGCAGCAGCAGCAGCTCACCTCACCACACAAACCACATTCTATTCTATTATCAGCGGCAACCTGGGGCAAGGACTTGGTTGCTTGCAGTTCGTCGTGGGCGGCGAGAGTTTTGTTTACGTTTCGCCATCGAGCATTATCCACTACTGATAACGGCGCCCAGATCTACCGTGAGAAACGCAATCCGCCGATAAGCCTGGCCACATTAACTGCGCTCCCCCACACAGTCGGCGATGCTCCTGTCTCCGCGTAATCACTGATAACAAAGGGGTAGGGTTGGTGCAGGTGGATCGAACTAGTCGCTGACGCTGTGTTGCCTACGGGGGGTGCTGCTTCTGCTTTCACCAGAGATGAGTGCGTGAGGGGAGCTAAGCGATAGTTATAAATTTTACATTTGTTACGCTTCTTATTTGACTTTCTTCTTCTTCTCTTCTGCTCTCTATTAATAAAACGAGTGAGGATCATAAACATTATACCCTCTTACCCTTTCAATACTTATCATTATCGTTTGATATCGTACAACTACAATGATATATTCACATACATATAGTCATGTACGAGCACGACTAACCCTCGACACTTGTTTCCACCCTACTAGCTATACTAACTCGCTAATGACTTGCACTAAGCATTACGTGGTATATGTACGTGTATGCCTATCCCTGTCTGTACACGTATCTGTATCAGTATGCGTATGTGTATTTTTAGCTCGCGAAAGTTAACCCACCGCGAGCCGTGTAGCTTATGCGTATTTGTCAAATTATATGATTTTCTCCATCCTGCTTACTCCTCGACCCGTTCTCGCTTTCCCCTCGGCTTTCCACTCTGAGTACGAGAGGCATTTATATGACCCCAAAAAGAAAGCCGCAAAATTACGCACAATTTAACAGTTAAAATATGTCACAAATTTGCGGAAAAAAACAAATATAAATATTGATAGCAACACGTGGCGTATGAGTAATATCGGTTATCTGACCCCATTAAATATGAGCCACAAATTACGCACAATTTTCAAAGTTAAAATGTACGATTAATGTGCGGAAACAAAGCCAAATGCCACAATCAACATTTGTAAACATCGATTTGGGGGAGGAGTCGTATATCTAGCCATAACCGACTGACTTGCTATTAATGTTTATGTAGATCTTTGTATTGACAGTGCTGACAGTGAAAAAAATGGCTAGTTCAGCGACAAACAATTAACAATCCTTAGAACCCTGCATAAGAATAGTTAAACAATATTAGAGGTTAGCTTAACGTGTTCAGGCTGAATTAGCTAAATTCATTTATTAGCAAACTTTGTCCTCCTAAAAGATTCCTTTATCTGTTTCAATAGCAATTCAATGTTGTCAACATACCTTTATTTAGCCAGAAAAAGGCTAGATATAAACAGTACTATCAGCTTGTATGTGTATGCATGGAATTGTTATACGATATCATAAAATCAGCAGTTGTTCCATATAAAAATGTTCTTTCGCCCCACTTTACGACTGTGACAATGGAAATGTGTACAATTTGTATCTGTTATTCCGATTCGATCCGATCCGATTCGGACAATCGACAAGGTACGATTTGGTAATTTACGAGTTATCGAATCGTATCAATTTTTTATGATCCCCTTATTTGGTATCAGTGTATGTGAATATGTTATTATATATGTATGCGTATTGCTTGCAGGGCGCCTTCCGTCTGGGCTGTGAATATGTGCTTAAGGTGATGCGCAAGGAGCGCGAGACTTTGCTCACCCTGCTGGAAGCCTTTGTCTACGATCCACTTGTGGATTGGACCGTCAACGACGACGCGACCGTATTGCGGCGTGGCATCAATGCGAAACCTTCCGCCTGCACCGTGAACGCTGTCGGCGAGATAAAGTGTAAGAAGGACAAGACCAAAACGAAGATGCACGATTGGGAGGCCAAGCGACGCCATCTTATTGGAAAACTCAAGCAGTGCCAGAAGTTTTGGGCCAATTACAAGTGAGTTAAGCAATGGATAAAGTTTAAGACGGGGGGAACCTTATTTTCTTCAGTTTTGCTTGATTAATATAACTTAGTACATATTAGTCACTTAAATCATTTTGAGTAAAATCCATCATTTTTACTCGCTATTAACGATGCACTGTTAATAACATTTTTAACAATCCTTTGCGCTGTAAATAACATATCCCTAGTGATCGAACATTAGGCATATTCCAACTCAATCTAATTTATTTGCTAATTAGACCAGTTCAGTGTTGAGTAACTGTTTAAATATCGTTTCACATTAAATTTTAAAACGTTTCTGATTAAATAATTCAAATCAATCGGATTAGCATTACAAATTTATAATCGATTCCTCTCTCTCTCTCTTTTTCACACGCAGAGTGGAAATGATGCCGCAGTTGACGGATATGGTGCGTGAGCTGGAGCATCTGCAGCAAATGCAAAAGCAGCGTCAGTCCACAGAACAGGAGCTGGTGAATCTGAATCAACGCAGTGCACTAATAGCCGAAATTAACTCGCTGGGCACAGCAATCGAGAGTCACAGCTTCAACACGGCATCACCGCGTTACGCCTCCAAGCGACGTCACACAGAAGCATTGGCGCGGCAGGCGCAACTGCGAAAGGCGGACTATGAGCTGGTGCAGTGCCTGTTGGATAGCTATAATCAGTGCCTGGATCAGCAGCATCTGGGCGAGTTCAATGGGCGACTGATACAGTTGAAACTGGAGGGGAATAGCTGGCACAGCGAGTATATGGCACTGGTCGATGTGTTGCAGTCGCATCTGCCGCCACAGACACTGGAGGCGTACAATAACACACGCAGCCAGTTGGACGAGCTCTTCGGGCGCCTCAATGATCTGGGGCTCCAGTGCTTTGAGCATATGCTTCAATATGCGGCCATTATGTACTACTATCCGGAGCAACGTAAACGGGACAATATATATGTGCGATTCCACGCCAGCTATTCAAACTATATGCAGCATGCGGAGAATCCCAGTAGCAGTAGCAGTAGCAGTAGCTCTCTGGGCACGTCGGCCACAGCTGTCCTCGACAAGGCGGGCAAATTGAATGCCGCCCAAACTCTTGACTCTGTGTGGATGGATCTCAACTGTCATCTACATCAATTGACACAACACTTTGCCAACGAGCAGGCGCTGGCACAGACCCAAACGCCATCGCACTCGCTGCTGGCAGCCATCCAGCAGAGCCAGTGCAATCAGACACTGCTCAATGTGGTGCTCATACGCACGCTCGATGGCGTCACAGATATTTTTGGGGATTACGAAATGTCCGCTCTAGAAGCGCAGGATGTGAAGTTGCTGCAACAACAGCTGCAGTTCCTGCAGCTTGTACGTGACATGTGCCAGAACCTGCTCCAATTGGATTCCGTGCCAGAGCAAACGAACGATCAGTTGTGCGAGTTGCAGGATGCACTAACGGCGCTCGTCCAGCTGCAGCATTGCTTTGAGTACGAGCTACCCGCCACCATCTTTCGCCTGTTATTGCTGGCGCCCAATTTGGAACAGTTGCAGGCGCTGCTGCAGCTGGGCAGTGAAACTTTAAGCAAACGCTTCCATCAGCATCAGGAAGAACAGCAGCAACAAGGAACAGCAGCAGCACCAGCAGCGGCACCAGCGTCAGCTGTTTCTGTGGAGCAACAGTTCCTGTTGTCCTTGCAGACTGCCTACGCGCTGTTCAAGCAGCTGTCTAAGGCGCTGGAGCGCATTGCACGCACCATCAAACTGGGCAGAGATGATGTTCAGGACGCGCAGAATCAACAGTACATGGTGAGTGAAGGTGATGTTTCTCCAACTGTTATTCTTACTCATTATCGCTTTCAATACAGGAGCTAAACATATTGAAGAACATCCGAAGCCCACTTAGCGACTGTCTCTTCTTCGAGCTGGTGCTGCAGACCCTGCGTGCTAGCCAGAGCTACGATGTACGTCAGATGGCGCGACCCGTGCTGGGATTTGTGCAGCGCCTGGAGGCAGAATATCTTGTGGGTCTGGTCCCATTGGTCTCTTACGTTTACTACACGGGCTGTGGCACACATTGCCAGGCGGAGGCCAGCGTAGTGAGTGCCATGGTAGTGGACTGCCCCACATCTCCCCAAGATGTGTCGCACATGTGCGATGAACTGTTTGCTACATTGCAAACTGAGGCACAGCTACAGCAGCAGCAATGCGAAATTGCGTTGCTCAATCAGCAGCTCGAGACGCTGACTCTGATCGCCTCCGCACACTATTGGGCCTACGATACGCTGCTGGGCGACACCAAGTTGCCATGTGGACACGTGATAAGTCGCTCAAGGCTGTGCGAACTTATTCACGACAATTGGCAGACACTGGATGAGAGCACAGCTGCCATGCAACGCCTGCAGCGGCAGCTGGAGTCGCAACTGAAGCAGCTACAGGGACAGCGCAGCAACTGGAATCGCAATCACATCGACAGTCTGCTGCGCAACGAGCAGCTGCAGCGCAAGCTGACCAGCGATCAGCTGGAGGTGGTGCATGACCTCAGCAAATGCGCCAGTGCACTGTGCACCATGGAGCAGGCAGGCTGCATTGCTGGCGATCAGAACATGTTGCACAATCTGGAGCAATGGTTGCACGCCCACAGCCAGTGGCAGGCGAGCAATGCACGGATCAGTGGCGTAGAACAGGCAATTGTGCAGCTACTGGATCCGGAGGGAGCCATCGATCATTGTTGGTTGGCCAATGTGCAGGGACTGCTTGAGGATTACACATGCAAGGTGCAGCGGGACATAGCGACGCTGGAGTGCGAGCAGCAGAGCCGGCATCGCAACATTTGCAGTCTGCTCAAGGAAATGCAGGTGAGTGAACTTCCTTTCAGGAAATTATGCCTAGACATTACACGATCTTGCCTTGCAGCGTCAGCAAGAACACATGCCTCGCATCTACATGCGCAGTCTGGTCCAGGAGCCATTGGATCCCTGCCAGAGCAAGCTTATTCCGCTGGATGTGCAGTTGCTGTGCGGGCATGTTCGCGACTCGCAGCGCATGTTGCTCAATTTCTTCCAGCGTCTGCTGGATCTGCGCAAGGAGCTAAGCGCCGAGCGGCGTCCATTGCTACCGGATACACTGAGCAACTGGCAGCAGCAGGTGCAACACATCCAAAAGATGACCAGCCACGATGTCGATGAATTTTTCCGCAATGTCGAGGAGTTTTTACATCATTCAGCGGACTCTGAATCGCTGCCCTACGAGACTTTCGCGCACAATAAAGGTAGAGTGAAAAAAAAAAAACAAATAACCAGAGTAATCCTCCATTGATCCTCTCTATTTATAGGTGCCCCCAATCAGCACGAGCAGAAGCGAAACGCATACGGCGTATCCGTATGGAAGAAGATACGCATGAAACTGGAGGGACGCGATCCGGATAACAATCAGCGTAGCACTGTGGCCGAACAGGTGGACTATATAATACGCGAGGCCACCAATCCGGACAATTTGGCCGTGCTCTACGAAGGCTGGACGCCATGGGTCTAAGATGGGTCGTCATGTCGTCAAGATGTTGTGCCACCACGGGCGCATATTCAAACCGCATTCAAAGATCATGATCAGATGCTGCTGGGGCGGACGACGCAAGCGTGCAAGAGCTCGACTCGGACATGGGACTTGACTGGCAACTTGCCCGCCAGCACCGCCGGCGGCTTTGGCCGCAACAACCAGACAGCGGACGAAGAGACGAAAAAACGACGAAGGGAGAGACAGATTGATAGAGAAAAACTAAAAAAGAAAGAAACAGAGAGAGAGAGTGAAGCCCGCGTTACCCCACACCCAGATTAGGAAAAGAAAAAAAAGGAAAAATTTACAAAAATATGATGAATTAATGCTGGACACAAAAGCAAGATCGCTTCGGTCGCAATGGATGTCATTGAGATGCTGATGACGATGTTGCTGCTGCATCCTTAGTTGGCGCCATCAACAACTTTGGGAAGCAAATAGCTTCTGCATCTGCAGATCGATCACCCACCAAAGCAGCCTGTAACAATTACGCCAGGAGCCTGCTGCTTCTGCTCAGTTGCCGCACGTTTCAAATCCTTTTTATTTTTTAATTATTTTAAGCGCATACTACACATACAAATTTTGATATTTTTTTTAGTACGACCCGCCCCCATCTCTCCTACTTTTCCGCACTCTCCAAGAACCACAAGAATAACAACCTACGTTTATATTTTGTATTTAATTTTAAGTGAACCAAACAAAAACTTTGATTTTAGCCAAATCCAAATCAAAATCCTAACTCTGATCCCGATACCCATTACGATTCTATAGCCTTGTATTATACTGTTGTCAATGCACACACATTGGATCAATTGAACAGTTGGATTTGTGCGCCTTTTTGATGATCTATTATATAGTTATTTTGCGGTGATTAAATGCGATCTTCGATTATGATTAAAATGAAATATAATGAGTTTCTTTTGGGTCCATCTAGATCCCATTCCCATTTAAAAATGCATCCGTCGCCACTTGAATGTATTTATATATATAATCACTCGTTTATTCTCTAACGTTTTATCTCAATTTGCTTTCTCACTGACTCTCTCTCTTTAACTCATTTCATCATCTTATAATTTTTTACTCGATTATCAACATCAATCATCGTTTCCATTTTATGTATGTTTTTGCTTTCTTTCGGATCTGTTCTCTACTGTTCTTTTTTTTTTTGTTTATCTGATCTGTTCGGTACTGTTTTTTTGTTTTTCTTCACGTGGATAGGGTGTAAAAAGTTTTAAATGTTCTTAGTAGGATCAAGACATACTTATTACCATTGTTTATGTTTGTTCTTATTTTCTTTTTTTATTTTTTTTCTTTTTCAATTTTCTTCGTATTTTTCTCATTCATTTTTATAGATATTTTCTCTTGTAAATTAACATTAACGTATCGGGCTTACAAATTGTTCTTTCTTTTTCAGTTTTTCAATTTATATTTAGGTTTGTTTGGTGTGTGTTTGTTGTTGTGTGTTGGAGTAATGTATTTTACAAACAGTAAAGAGTAGAAATCATACTATTTTCATCTATTTTTTATCTTTTTATATTGGTTTTGTGAGAAATCAGTTTACTCTCTTCAGTTAACGTCAACGTTAATGCCGTAGTCAATTACAATTACAATGTTAATATATGTACAATATATATTAAAGTATGCATATATATATATATATATATATATATATATATATTTATATATAGATTTTCTTTTTATTTATATATATCATTTACACAAAAAAAAAACGTTTTAATGAGCAGCAGCTGCTAAGGAAAATCATCATTATCATCAATAATAATAGTATATATATCAACAAAATAATATTACAAATAATACAAAAAAGAAGAGTTAAAATTATTGTAAATTGTTTACATATACATACACATACATAGGTATTCCTTTATATATATATATTTACGGCACAGCTCGTAAGCTACGTTCGTTACGGATTGTTTATTTGTTTTTGCTGGGATTGCTGGGCCCGGATCCGGTTGTGTTGTCTAGGACATGACCGGGGAACTGCATCTCCATCTCCAGGCCATTTGAAACATTTGTTGAAATACACAGTTAATAATTTGCCCTAAGCATTTCATATTTTGACCAGAATTTTCACATGACAGATGGTTTTCTTTTGTTTTTCTTTAGTTTTGCGTGTGTGTGTGTGTCAATTTAACAATACAAACAGAATTCAATTCTTTAACAACAAAAAAACGTATATATAATGGGATTGTGTTTAAATTAAATATAGTATATATATAAATAGCAATAACTTATTTATGACAACGCACACAACATGCGGATAAACACAAAAGAGAACTGCAAGAATCTTGTTGGAATAGAAAGTGGTAAAACTAAAGTTGGTTTCAAACATAAAACAATTATAAAATTACAGTTAAAAAGTTAGTCGAATTTAAGATTACACTCACTTTGTTTTGTTTTGTTTTTCTTTTTATGTTGTTGTTTTGGTTGCTTTGCTTTTCTTCTTATTTTTCTTTTGCTCTTATTAAGCATAATTATTTATAGTTTAATTGTGTGTGTAACTCTTGTTATTGTATTGTTGTTTTGTGTTTATCCTATTTTAGTTTCGTTTAAAATAATAAATACATACATACATATACATTACAATTACAATTACATCATATCCATAGTACAAAATATAAAATTTAACATCACATTGGTTGACATTCTTTTGTTGGTTGGTTGGTTGCTTCGCTTTGCACGCACGTTCATCCTCATCCTCATCCTCCACCTCCTCTTTTGCTCCTTCGGTTATCATCATTATATTTATCATAATCATTATTAACATTATCTTTATGCTTGCCATTAGATCAGCGTTATCATCTTGTTTTATATATGTGGGTTGGTTGGTTTCGTTTCGTTTACATTTTTATGATTTTGTTATTGTTAAATTAATTTGTTTCAATTGATTTGTGTTTGTGTGTGTATTGGTGTGTTTGTGTTGCTTTCTTTGTTTGCATTCGCTAGGTCGGTAGGTCACAAAATAGATCGATTGCTCGATCCGAACTTGGGTAGCCTCTCCTCTTCCTCTACACTCTCTTCCACACTCAGTTTACTTTTCTGGGTCAACAACTGCCCCGATTTGTCAGTAGTTTAGCTAGTTTGTTGTGGACCCCTCTCTCTTCTTCGCCAACTATTTCCTTTCCCGGGGTCTGCAATGAATTTGAATGCGAATTTGACATTAATATGAATATTACGAATAACAATCACATGAGCCTAGCCTGCAGTCTCGGCTCCGTTACGCACTGTCCCCACTTGACGTGTTTAAACGACTTAACGAGCACTCGTTATACAAATACAATGCATGTCTATATAAATATATGTATATCTATCTGGTATATACATTCGTATCTATCTCTCTATCTATATATGCACTCTATTCATATGTATGTCAAATGGCAGCGCAAGTGAATACATTTACATTCACAAAGATACATTAGATATGCACATACATATCATACATATATCTGTATAGATGTTTAAACATTAGATTGTAGATTGCATGTGCTGCAGCCTCCTTTATCCATTATGCTAATATATGTATCTATATATATACATATCGTTTTCACTGCTGATTACCTAATGAGATGTGTTTACTAATCTCCTGGATGCTCGGGACAAGAGCGATTCACCTCGAACCAACGATCGATGCAGCTAAAAGATACAATCGAGAGATCAGATATATATTTATTGGGTATATAACAAAGAGACTACTTACCCTTTGTGGTAGATGCAGAGACAGGGCAATCTAGCAATTGTATCACCTGGACTCAAGTCTTCAAGACAAATGACGCACTCGCCCTTGGCGTCTAAAAGTGTATCCTCTGTAAGATATTGATACGGGTTTTGAGATATTTATATATGGCTGGATCCAATAACGCATACCGTTATATGAGAGTCGTGGTTTGGTTAGGCACATCACTAAATGGCATTCAATATCGTCTGGCAAAACGAACTTATTGCAGACGGGACACTTGATGCCTGCAAAGTAAAAGGGAGAGAGAGTAATAGTAAGAGGGTGTTAAAACATTGTAGTAATATATGGTCGATATAATGGGACTCTTGAGTCACCTAGCCCCGGCATGGTACGACACCATGATAGCACGATAGCACTATCGTACGATAGAACCATAGTACGAAAACACATTAGCAAATAGTGAGATAGTACAATAACACGATAGTATGACACCACGATATTACTGTAACACGATAGTACGATAGTTAAGCACCAGGATAGTACAATAGTTACCATTAAAGGACCAAATGTGCGATGGAAGAGATGTCGCTGTATAGACACGACCCAAGCCGTTCGCCGATGCGGTTGCTGACGCTGCCAGTGCGATGCTCTCAACGATATTGGCGCCAGTCATGGACATGTCCTGCAAGTGAACAAAGGAACGAGGGTCGCTGGTCACAGACAAGTCAATCAAGTGAAGGAGGGGTGGAAGTGGGAATGGAGGGGATGGGTGGCCACATGGCGCCATTTGTCGTTAGTCGTTTGTGTGTCTACTCACGCGTATAGAATCGCCGAGAGCACGTCGCTGTTGCATGTAACCCTGCGTCGATGCCTGCGTCGAGGAGTTGTTGCTGTTGTTGTTACCCGCCGTGGCTTGGAAGCTACTATTGCTATTCGCTGAATTTGTTGACGAAGTATATGAAACGGCGGGATGTGTGTGCGGGTATGTTGTGGTAGCGCCCTGTTGCTGCCCCTGCTGCTGTTGTTGTTGCTGCTGCTGTTGTTGCTGTATGTCCGGAACAGAGCTCAGACTGCGCGCACGCTGCCGATCAATAGAAGAGGAGTTGTTCGGCTGCTGCTGTTGATGATAAACCTGTAGGCCGGGCAACGTGCGCAGCAAATTAAAACCTTGACCGGCACCGACTTCACCGCCGCGGCTACCCACCGCTGAATTTGGTGGCGATGTGTCCGCTGTTGTTGTGGTTGCCGCTCCCGTTGAGCTGCTTGAAAATGTTCTCGAGCGTGGGCTCTGCTGGCCGCTGGTCGCTGGTGTGCTTGCCTTTTGACCCATAGAGTTTGTATCCTTTTCTCACACGCGCCGCGGCTGCTCCCTCTCTCTCTCCTTCTCGCTGCCACTGCCCACTGCACGCTGCCCCTTGGCCCCACTGCCTGTTATCCCGGCGATTGCACCGATCTTTGCACTTTTGCACTCACACTCGCGTCACGTCTCTCCGTCGCTCCGTCCCGGCCCTAGTATTATTGCACTTTGTTGTTGTTGCTGTTTTTGTTTTTAATTGAATAATGATTTTTGATTGTTATTTCCTTTCTACTGTGTTTACTGTTTACTTTCTTTCTTTATATTATTTCGAAGTTGTCTTTGTTAACTCCTTTCGTTTTTTTTTGCGAGTGTGTGTGTTTGTCCGTGTGTGTGTTGGTGTTCTCTCTGTGTGTCAGTGCGTTCACATTAAATGAAACAAAACAAATGACAGGCAGCAACGGCAGCAGACAACAATAGCAAACAAAGTTGATGTTACGGATCGAGGTGGTGGATAAGAAGGAGGTGGAGGGGGAGAAGGATGAGGAGGAATAGGAAGGTAAGAAGCGGCGGCAGCAGCGTTGATAAATGTGGCGGTGTATAGATAAGTGTGTGAGCAAATCTCTCTCTCTTTCTCTCTCTTTGTATGTGTGTGTCTCAGTTTCTTGCTGATGATTGTATGCAGACAGAGAGAATTCTGTGTATGTGTGTGTGTGCGCGGATGAGTGTTTGTCTATTTGGCTGTGTGCGTGTAGGTGTGCGTGTGTGCGGATGCCAAAAGTGCTGTGGTGCGTAGGGAGGGGGAGGGCGTTAATTGTACGTCGGTCTTTGGTGTCAGTGTCGGTGTTGGGATGTCGTTGTTGTTGTTGGTGTTTTTGGTGTTGGTGTTGTTGTTGCTGTTGGTGTCGTTGTCGTTCTCGATGCCGTTGTCGGTGCGTAGTTTATTATTGTTGTCGTTATTCCGAAAGCAAAAATAGGTGTGGGCTATAACTATGCTTAATCCGCTTGATTACCATTCGCAATTGAAATGACTGTTTCCGTTTTTTCTATTTTATTTTTAACATCTCCGTTTTCGTTTTATGTGTACTCTTTGCTTTGCTTTTGACCACCACAATTTATTGGCCGACCACCACAAATGAATATCGCAATCTGAAGTGCTGCAAAATGCCACACTGCCAGCCATATGGATAATATATCGATAGGCTTCTGATGCAAAATGTTATTAAAACAAATTTCTGTTAGCATGTGCAACAGCTGTCTTCATATCGATAATTTAATATATTTCTAGAATAAAAAATCATAGGTACTACAGTTATGAAAAAAATAAAATTACCTTGTTTTTAAAATGTTTAATATTTCACAAAAATTATTTAATGAGTATTAAAATTTTTGTTTATGAAACAGGTTTTGTTAAGTTTGTTCGCATTTATTCGATATACCACTCGATAGAATTATCAATTTTGCCGGCACCTGCAATGCACTTGTTTCGGAATGTGTGAGAACTATGTAAATATGTCTTATCACAACATTAATAAACTACGCATAAAAACATCATGTACACACACACACATATGTATACATCGAGGCAACATACATATGTAGGAAAAACTGGTACAATCGCACGTGCGAGCAACCCGTCCATCTCTAAACTTGGCTGTGTTTTTACTTGGCGGGAAATAAAAACATCTATAGCGAATTGCTGATTAGCTCGGATATATGTGGAATATATACTGCGTATATGTCTCTGCTGGCAAAGCCAAAAAAATACGTCAGTTGCTTGTGGCAGCACTTTGGCCTGAGTGCGTTTAAACCGCTGCAATGGAAGATAATTCGCGCCATACTATGTGAACCACGCGGCGGAGATATCTGCGCCGTGGTGGCCACCGGCTATGGCAAATCGCTGAGCTACCAATTCCCTGCTTTCTATATGCAGAAAGTCGTTGTTGTCATCTCGCCGTTGATTGCGCTAATGGAGGATCAAGTTAATGCCCTAAATCAGAGATCCAATGCCAGCGGCGCCGGCGACTGTGCCTGCCTTCTCGGCACAGCACAGGAAGATCGAAGGATTAAGGACCGCATACTGCAGCTGCAGTTCAGACTGGTATATGCCACGCCGGAGTACATGACACGTGGCAATGGACTGAAACTTTTGCGCGATTTAGACCGCAACTTGGCGCTGATTGCCATTGATGAGGCACATTGTATCTCTAAGTGGGGCCACGAGTTCCGACCCGCATATCGGCAACTGCTGCAGTTGCGCGAGGCAGTCCCCCACGTGCGAATGCTCGCGCTCACCGGGACAGCAACGAAGCTCGTGCGAGAGGATATCTGTGAGCAGCTGAAGTTGCGCAGGCCATTGGTCATCTGCAGCAGCCTGGATAGACCTAATCTGGAGCTAACAGCGCGTCTCAAGGGTGCAGATCTCTGGTCTGATGTGCAGCAATATCTCAGCTGGGCGGAAGAGACGGGTGGCTCAGTGATTATGTACAACAACACGATCAGAGAGACGGAAAACATGGCCAAGCAGCTAAGACGGCATGGCAGAACCTGTCACAGTTACCACAGTAAGCTGTCGCTGGAGCAGAAACGTCGCCATCAGCAGCAGTTCCAAGAAGACAATGTGTGCATCATTGCCGCCACCACGGCCTTTGGCATGGGCATTGATAAGCCGAATGTACGCCTTGTGCTCCACTATGGTGCGCCCAGCGACATGGAGCGCTACTACCAGGAGATCGGACGCGCTGGCCGCGATGGTTTACCTGCCAAGTGTGTGCTCTTCTATGGCGACTCAGACGCTGCAACGCATAGGCGTATGCAGCACAGTCAACCGCTGACGGCGCAGCGCAGCGAGGAACTGCAGCGTCTGGCGAGGAGTATGCAGGAGTACACGCAGACTCAACAGTGTCGGCGTCGTTTCATTCTCAGCTACTTCGACGACGACACCTCTTTAGCCGCCTGGCAGTGGCGGCGCAACTGTTGTGACAATTGCCGCAAATCTAGACTGAAGCATAAGAATGCCATAGATACTGCCCAACTGGACGTGACTGCCGAGACGCGTCTGCTGCTTGGCATGTTACGCGAAGTAAACGGTCGTGTTGGCCTGGGCAAGGTAATTCTTGCTCTGCGTGGCTCGAAGAGCAAGTGCGTCCCTGACGACTGCCGCCGACATGAGAATTTCGGAGCAGGCGCGAATAGATCCATCGCATGGTACAAGGCCCTGGCTGAGCACCTCAAGGCGAGCGGTTACATCAAGGATGATTATCAGAAAAGTGCAAAGAGCGCATTCGGTTTCCTCATGCCGCAGGTGACACTTCAGGGCTGCTGTTGGCTGGACGATGACGGGAGTAAGCGTGCCAATAAAATTCACATCGAACCCTCCGCCAAGTGGGCGAAGCTAATGAAGTCCTCGAAACTGTGCAAGGGAGGAAAAGGGCAACATGAGTTAGACTGGGGCTCGGACATGGAAATTGATGTCAAGGAACTAGACAAACTCGTGGAACGCAAGCAGGAGGAGGAAGTCTGGGGACCCGACATCGACATCGACTTCAATCAACTCGACGCGGTTGTGGCCCAGTCACAAAAGCCAAAGGCAATTCAGCCATCAGTTGCTGCCGTGACCGCCAAATCCTCTTGCCAAGATCTTGAATCGCTACTCACAGACTGCCAGCAGATTCTGCAGGAGGAACAGGAAGAGGCAAATCGCACAATGAGGGCACGAAAACGTATCTGGCAATACCTCGAAAGCAGCTACCAGAAGCGTCCCCTGATTCCAAAGTACAAATACAGCCGTAAGGCAACAACCTGAACGAACTGATAGGACAACATGGTCCAACAAATGTCTGTTTACACCTACGTTACTAATATAGAGAGACTTATATGAATGAAATTGTTATATTTTGAAGGATTTAGCTAATTTTCTATTACAAAAGTTAATTTGTTATTGTACTTATTTCATCTACCCTGTGAATTTGGGCAAATATTATTATTATTAAGGTTTAATAAATACGTACACGTATGTGAATATAATACAATCCTGTTTGATGTATACATATAAGCTATAAGAACAGGGGCCTTGAGAAGCCCCTAGATATATTTTTTTCCTCTGCGCTGTTTTTGCTGCCTCCACACAGGAAAACACCAGGCGCACAGAAGAAATAAGAAGGCAGACAAACAGGAGAAGAGAGAATACTGGCAGAGAGAGTCTTAGCACAAGGCAGAGAGAGAACCTCATAGAATGGGAGAGAATATTAGCACAAGGAAGAGAGAAAAACAAAGGCAACGTGTCACATGTCAAGTGAGAATCAAAACAAAAACAGCTGACTGAGTGGTCTAACCGCCTCTTAAAACTAAATAATAACAGGCGAACAGGAAAGAGCAGTAAGCAAAATACATGAAAGTGAAAGAGAGCATCCTGTGTAAGTCTGTTGCACTCTCGTGCGTGCACTCTCTCCCTGTCTCCTTCTTTCTATTGCTGTCTCCTTTTAATTGGTGAACTCAGATAGTCTTGCTGCTGAATTTTCTGTTCGCCTGGTGAAATTTCGGGTTCGAAACTGCGCCGCATATTCGATAACTTTCGATTTAATATAGTCGATAGCCCTCAAAATTTAAATTCGATAATACTCGATGTTTTCTATTCGATAATTTATAGTCGATAGCATTCGATATGTTATACTCGATAGTATTCGATATTTTATATTCGATAATACTCGATACGTTGTATTCGATAATACTCGATTTTTGTATTCGATAATACTCGATATTTTGTATTCGATAGCCCGCGATGTTTTATATTCGATAAAGCGCGATGTTTTATTTACGATTTCAATCGATTTTTCATTCGTAAAAGGGTATCGATAGCTATCGGTATCCCTAAATTCTAAGCAGCTTCGGTGGACAAATTCCAATTTCCATCAGCCGTAGCTGGGCGACTCTCGCAGCTGTCTTCGCCGCTGCTGGTGGTGGATGCTCCCTCCTCGGGTGACGTCTTGGCAGCGTCGTCCGCATCCTGCACATTGTCCTGGGCATCCGCGTTGGCCTGGTCAATTGCCTCGGCGTCGGCGCCCTTCTTGTTCTGCAAATTGTGCAATATATAGACTCATCAACTGGAAGAATCTTATCATATCTTGACCTCTAACCTTCTTGCGCTTTTTTGGCTTCTCCGCCTTAACCGCATGCAGCTCGGTCTCCTCCTGCTGCGCCGACTTGTAGCTTGGCGGAAAGAACTTGCTGGCCTCCTTGTGACCCACCACAGAGTTCGGACTGACATAGCTGGGACCGTACTCCATCAACAGTTTAATAGTCTCGGGGACCTTGTTAACCTTGAGCACAATTTTATCGGTGCTAATAAAGGAAACGAATATAATAATCCTCCCTAGAATCCTTTTTATCCCACCACTTACGGCACATAAGATTTGGCATTGTATTTATCCACGGAGTTGGCTATGAACACGGCAGTCTGGGGATTGTCGCTGGAAAAGAACCCATAGAGCGGCACATCATCCTTGCAGGCATCGACGAGATTCATCAGATCCTTCTTCTTGTACGCATCAAAGGTCATGATGATATGCGGCGGCTCTGGCGTGGGATCTGGCGGCAAAAAGGTCGCTGTCTGTGCCCGGAAATATGTGTAAATTAAGGCCGCGTGAGTGCGTTGATCTTTGGGCACCCAAATCGGTGGAATTTTGATAACTTTAAAGCGCTTGTTGTCATCGGGATTCTCTGGTTCCTCGCCAGGTTGAGCCTCCTCCTTCCCTTCACCACTCTCTTCAGGCTCTAAGGACATGAAAAATATAAGTATAATTAGGTCGATACAAAATATACTATTAGACACCTTGGATTTCCACCTCTACCGTTATTTCCAGTGGGGAAATGAGCGGTGGCAGAACGGTCTCTTCCTCGTTGAACTCATCGGGCGGCTTAATGATGTCCTTGGTCAGCTCGTATGCATATTGTTCCAGCACTATGGGCGGACTACCCATCGTCTCGTCGACTTTCCAGAAACACATGAGCAACTCCTTATCATACAGATACTTTATAACCTCCGCTTCCAATGGATTCTCTGCGGCAAAGTTTACCGTGGCGAAATCCGACTGCGTTATGGGGAACACCTTGCGATCTTTGCACTGAATCTTCAGCGGATCGGCGGGTTCCGAGAGCTTCTTGAACATATCGCGATTAACTTGTGGTCCGAATACCGTTATTCCGATATCGGGTAAATTCTCCATTATCATATCCGTCACACTCATTAGGTATTCAATGCGTTTCTTCTTGCTCTCCTCCAGCTCAATGCGCTCGGCCAGCTGCAGTGCCTCGTTCTTGATGCGCAGCTGCTCCAATTCAATGGGCTGCAGTTCGGTTATCTCGTAGCATACGTGTTCCTCCTTCGCCATCGTCTGCTGCAGCAGCCGCGTGATCATGGCCACTAATTTGGGCACGTCTGTGCCGAACATAATGTTTATCGCCTTGCCGTTCTACGAGAGAAAAGAGAGATAGGAACATCATAATGGATCTGATCTGATAACCATCTAAGCTTACCGTAACAAACATCCAAGTGGGTTCACTTTTCTTATTGAATCTCTCCAAATACGAAATCGAACCCGCTTTGCACTGACAAAAATAACGAGAACATTTCTTAGACACCCCTTAGAACTGACCTTAACGACTTACAATAGCCAGCTGCAGATTATCCCCACCCAGTTCCAGTTTGATCTTTCGCAGACTGCCAACCATGCCCAGACATGGTCCGCACCATTCCGAATATATATCGAGCACTACGGGGAAGTATGAATTGTTTAATGAAATACGGGAAGAAACCCTCTCTTTTGTCTAACCAAGTAGTCCGGGACGTTGCAAAAACTTCTCGAACTCCTCGTCGGAGCTTATGTCCGCCTGCAGTTGCTGTACTCCTCCCTTCTTGGCCATTCCATGCGAAATGATTCACATAATTAATGCCGACTCGAGTTTGCCAAATTGGCAAAACTTCGCAGAAATGTCATGGCATAAATATTGATAAAACTTTTCGACCTGGAGCGAGACAGCGGTGGTGTTTTTGTTGTTGCCAAGGGAGCTATAGAGTTACTACCCCCAACAAAACTTTGTTCTTTATAACCCGAGTGTAACCTGAGTCTAAGAAGCCACCAGTAGCCAACTACCTTTCAAATGAGTAACCTACAAAGGTAAAACATAGAAATATAATATCCAAAAAGAAACTCCTACCGAAGTCAGAGAAATCATATGATATCCTTTATAGGATCAACATTGGCTTAAGCATAGTCATTTCATTCCACAATGTCTTTGTTATATAAATAATACACCGTTTGAAATTAAGTAAAACTCTTTCATTTCCCATTGTTGAATAGAGTTAGTAGTTGTGTTCATTCTTTCCAACTCTCTCTCTCTCTCTCCGCCAGTTAATTTTAGTCGGGTGTCTTTGAAGAATGTTGAAAGAAAATCGATACAACAGGCCACATTGGTGGATGGTTTAATTAGATTACATACAGAGGGGTGCGGAGGGGAGTGCCGCAACCGTAGCAGTTACAAATGTTTTTCAAATTGCTTAATAATTTTTGGTATTCTCTAAATCAATTTCAATAATACGTAGACGTTAACAAATTATAATTTAAACATACACACTCACATATCTATAAGCATTCATGCACATACATATGTATATAATATACCATTCAAAGGGGGGATTACATTTAAAGTAAAATACAAGGAACAGTAAAGTGGGAAGCGGGAGAGGGGGAATAGAAACAGGTGCAACGAATTCATCGGGTTCGGAGGCGGCGGATGCATTGCGAGAAACCTTTGTGCCTTCGTGTGTGTCAGTGTGGGTGAAGTGTGTCCCTTCTAGGAATGATACTGCTGAGGATCTCTATTTCAATTACACTTTTTCTTGTATTTTGTCGGTTTATCTCATCATTGTTATGCTTTTCTAGTTGGTCTCAGTTGTTTTGGTTTTTGTTGGTTAGTGTAAAGCACAGGATTAAAGCATGAAAGTTCTCAGCATTTGCGTGTGCTTGACTAGACGCAATATGGGACATGATCCACAAAGAGGAAGTTGTCCTACTCTAAGCCCAGCATCCAGTTGATGCCTTTGACTATGAAAAAGATTAGAGGCTGCCAGGCCACAAGCCAGCGAATCCAGTCGAGAAGTCGTCCGTACAGCACATGTGGTTTCTCCCAACTGCAAAAAAGGTAGAATAACATCATAATCTGTATTCTGAAAGATATTTGGGAGTAGTACTTGGGGGCAACTTACGGATTGCGGAACATTTTCTGCAAATCAACCTTTTCCTTGCAGTAGGGACACGTTTGCTTTTTGCCCACAATGCACCAGCCTCGTATGCAGAACTCGTGGAATACATGATTACAGGAGAGCTTGTAGGTGTTCTCGATGACGCCCTCTTCCTTCTCAGACACAAGCAGCTGATTGCCGCACACCGCGCACACATTCTGATCAAGATGCCGTGTGGGCATGCCTTGAGGTGTGTAGTACTGCAATGGAATACAGATACAGCTTAATAGACAACAAAAAAATACCCATGAAGGGGCCGACTCACGCCAATGGCAGCGGCCATTTTGTCCGAGCAAATCTCGGATATGTCACGACCAAGTACGCCAATATAGAGGCCATAGAAACAAAACATTAGGCCCACATCCATCCAGGTGTTTGGTGGCTGCGAGAACAAATAGTTCATACCAAGAAAAGCGGCCATTATAACCAGATAGCCAACGAGGCCCAGCCCGTAGCTTAGCTTGTAAATAAAGTAGAACCATTTGTAGACCATTCTGTAAAGGCAGTAAGAGGAGGATCAAATCGCTTAAAGATAATCTTATTTTCTTGTTACGAATGAACTTACCTCGGCGTTGTACCCTGTATGGGCTTTGTTGTGGCATGTCGCATTACAAGCGCCGTTATGCCAGTGAATATCAGCCAGATGATGATAAACCGAATCCATAGAAAGCTGCAGGAGATGATAAGCGGTATTAGCCACATGGCCAGCAGTGTGACAAATGCATAGGATCTGTAGTGTCGCTTCTTCCACTCCACAAGAATGATCTGGGCAATAACAAGGGTCATGAACAATATGATGACCATTTCGGAGTGCATTGCATCGTGACCTTTGTGTTTCTCCACCATCAATTGGTGCTCCGCGCTAAAAAAAATAAGTTAAGAGAAGTTAAGTACGACCAGCACAAATTCCGTTCGATGGAGCCGACTTACCGCATTCGCTCCTCCGGCGTCATCTCGTCCAGGGACTGTAATAAATGTGTGCCACGTGAGTCATAATGAGAAATACACGTATTTTTTGGAGTTTATATTCACCTTGTTTAGGTCCACTGGGGCATGCAGGTCCATGTGTTGTTGATGCATGTTGTCGCTGTGTGCCGGCGCGTACAAACCTTGACGTCTTCGTCGTCTTTGCAGAATTTTGTCAACACTGTTGGTTTAGACTTTCAACTCACAATTTACCTAGAGAACATCAATTCCCAATAGAAAACAAACAAATAATAACGCCAACATTACATATTGTCCCCTGTTTTCCTATCAGTGGCATTGCCACTTGCTACTGGGCGCTAAATGGCGTTGCCACTTGTCAGTAAATGCAAAACCGAATTCGATTGACACTTACGCATGTACACAGATATTCGGACTGCCATAAAAATAATTCAGTTATTTAAATACATTTTCTATACAAAACAAGTAAATAATTCCAAGCGACTGTAACGTATGCAGCAGGCGTTGCCACATAGTCAAATGACTATGACTTTAATTATTTGCAAAAATATATCGATGATAAATATGCCGGTCCCAAGTTTCCACTACGTTTAAATTAATCTGGGTTGTCTTTACATGCATAAAAGAACATACAAAGAATTTGTTCAACCAGGATATCAATAAATATTTCATCCGATAGTTGCAAGACATCGATATCATTGGGACATTCGATTAAAACATAGAATAGTGTGCGCGATATTCGATAGATGCCGGAGACTGGCGTTTGCCAGCACTGTCTCAATTGTTTATAAATTGCAAGTGTAAGCAATAAATATAAATAATGCCAACGGAACACTGGGGCGCACTGCCCGCAGATGATGAGGCCAGCACAGGGTTTATGCCGGACAAATACGTGCCTACCTCGTCCAAAAAGGCCAAGCTCGATGAGATACGACAGCGCGGCGAAATGCTTCCCTTGGACAAACAGTGAGTACAGCGGAGCCAAACAAATCATGACAGGCCCAATTGCAACACTTATTTACTTTCTAGCGACAAAATTGAGCTAAAGAGCGCCTTGGTAACTCAGACCATTGAAGTGATGAAACAAACGGAAGTGCTACAGTCTCTCATTGACACTTACTCCAATAAAAACGTAAGTACTGACGACGGTAGCCAGGCACAATGCTTATTTTCACAACTCTCTTTCAGGGCACTTCAAATTATTTGTTGAATCCATGTCAAATGATACCTGAGGTGGACTTTCCACCAGAAAACGCCGCCGATTTGGTGGGCGAGCAAAAGTTTCAAAAGCCAATCTGGTTTATACCTACCGTGGATACGGCGTACTCACGCGGCGATCCACAGCCTTACCCAGAAGTCTCCAGTAACACCTGCCGCCATTCATTGCGCAAAGTAATGTGCGGACTGCTCCGGCTAGCGGGTTTCACCGACTGCTCGGAGACGGCCGTAATGTTGCTAACGGATGCGGCCGAGGAGTTTATGCGCAGCTTTATTGCCGAATATCGAGGATTCTACGATATCGATGCCAAGCTAGAGAAGTCGACAATGCTGCAGCTTCTGCCGTTAGAGCAGGCATACTTCAGCATGACTGGCACATCGCTGACGCAGGTGCACAACTACTACAAGCACAAGGTGATAAGCCGTAATCGCGCTGAGATAGCCGAGTTCAACAGTGTCCTGCAGGAGTACGACAAACTGATGAAGGAAAGCCAAAGCAGCATGCAGAAACAACAGCAACAGAACCACCACGAGTTCAATGGCAACGACTTCCTCAACATACTTGAGATGCAGCCAAGCGATGATGGCGGGAACAGTGGCACCGGCAGCAACAGCATGGGCAACATTGTTGGTGACATGTTGCAGGAGCTTGGCGGCAGCACAAACTCAAGCATTTCACTTAGCAATGTCAGCAACGGGCAGCAACAGATGATAACCACGAACGCTTTGTATGGCCTGCTGGAGGGACAAATCAACAGCTCCAATTCGACAGTAGCTACCACCAATTCTAGTGGCTACCAGGCTAGTTACGAGTCCTAGTAGCAACTCTTTGTGCTGCACCCACACAGCATGCAAGAAATAAAAACCGATAACCTCAACAACCATTCCCCCTTGCGGTCAATTTCATTATCGCCATTAGGAAAAAAAGTTTGTTTTGCTTACGTCTTAACTCTTTATAATTTCAATCAATCTTGATTCCTTTCGCCTGTCCCGAGCACGTTTTGACCCCCAGCACTCCATGTCCTTTCCTCCCAATATGGACTCGCCGCTTACGGCGATTGCAGCCCAGCAGGGCTCTTCATCTAGTTCGGCATCGACACGACGTCTCTTGATGACTGGCTTCTTTTGCTGCACTATCTCCTCCGGGATGTCGTCGACCAGATAGCACTTGGCATCGGACACCAATTTTACTTTATTAACCGGCTTCTCTTCCTCTGCTTCATTGGGTGATCCGTCAGGATTATGAAATTTAACTTGACTTTCGATTATTGCGCTGAGTTTTCCCCAGATGTGTATTTGCATCTGTTTGGTAATCTGCAAATCGTTAAATGTAGAATCCTCTCCCTTGTCATCATTTAGATACCGTTCGCTTTTGGGCCTTCCTTGAACTGGGTTAGCTTCAGCTGCAGCTGGTTCTGCATTTGATGCGTTCGCATCTGTTGCTTTTTGAATCTCGGCTTTACTTTCATTGCTGAACATGTCGTTTGTCAGCAGTGTTTGATCGGTCGCCTCCAGAAACTGGCGGATTTGTTCGTTGTCCTCGTCATCAGAGGAGTCACTGTCAACCCGCTTGTTTTTGTTTTTACTTGTTATCATCTTGTGGAAGCTTCAATGCCAATTTGTTGACTGTTTTAATAGATGCAATTATCGATTTCGATAGGTGGGTCCACGTGCCCTGTCGTGACTATCGTATCAATACATTAACCAGCACTTTTTGTGGAGCAATGTTTTGAATTTAAAATAAAATGTCAGCTTATATTCATTAAAAAAAACTTTTTTAAATTTGCCGTGTATTAATAATAATAATTTAACTAACTGATTTATATTTCATTCATCATTTTAATGAAATAATTTTCAAATCTGTGTAGTTAGGTACACACTGGTCAGCGATATATCATCTGTAAATGTATCGATATTTGTAGTTAGAATTTATTGGCATTTAGGCGTCTATAAGGTAATCTATTTCACATTTCTGTGAACATGAGTGATATGGTGCCATCGCTGCCATTTCCCATGCACCCCAGAATGCAAGAGGATCAGGCATTGGCATTTACAGCAAAAGAGGACGAAGAGGAGCGGCGGCACATACAGAAAGTGCAGAATGCCTTCCAGTACTACAGGTGGGTGCACGTAAAAAACAGATTGTGTTGTTTACAAACTGTATAAATGCATTAGCGGCATAGGTCTAGTTTGACTCCCCACCTAACCCGCCATGACAGCCACCCGATTTCCAACACACACACACACACATGCAGATATGCATGTGCAGA
This sequence comes from Zaprionus indianus, assembly GCA_018904595.1. NCBI lineage: Eukaryota > Metazoa > Arthropoda > Insecta > Diptera > Drosophilidae > Zaprionus > Zaprionus indianus. The sequence goes on from JAEIHA010000344.1 coordinate 4,339,829, forward strand.
TGCTGATAACGAAAATCAATTTGAGCGGCTTTACAATATGAACCATATGCACGCCTGTATGCTTGAGTGTGTGTGTGTGTAAGTAGAACAGTTGCTCTAAAAAGTTATTGTTCCCCAACAGACGTTACGCCTACCTGAGGTTGAACAAAAAGGAAGACTATTTACGGAGTCTATCTGGGGACGATCAGCGACTGCTCTCAAAATATCGCAAGCATTTGGAAAGTGTCCGATCATGCATAGACTGCAATCAAGCTGTGATCCGAGAGATTCTGCGCGATCGTGTGCTATATCCGACGGGCGATGGCAACAGCGAAATGGACACGGATAACGAGGAGGCACCGCCACATGTGCGTCACGGTGACATGGATCAAGTGAGTATATACTGTGTATATGTGCGTGTGTTCGTGTGCGATTTCTCGAGTGATGTTCTGACTGTTAAGTGCTTGTGTACAGTGGGCGAGAAAAGTACAAATGCGCACGCAGTAGCTTAATTTTTAATTACCTCAAGATATACATCATTACATACATATGTATATAAAATAAATATAATAAAAAAAAAACATTAAGAATTTTTTCATCTATTACCAACTAAGTTTTTCTTCTCTTTATTTTTCCATTTTCTAACCTAAGTTAAGAGTTATTCTAACTTTCTTTGCATGCATATTCTCTATACTTTGTATCACTCTTCGTTTCGAAATCTATAAAATCAAACAACAACAAAAAAACATACAATTTCTATCTCAGACTAAGTTTCTTCTTGTTGATGATGGTGATGTTGATGATGTTGTTGAACCTCTAAAAATTTTAAAGGCCCAATCGACACTGAAACTCATCGCACGAGACTGGAGTTCCGAATGCGCCATCGAGCGTGAGCAATCTTATAAGCCGATCATTGATGCCATCGAGGAGTATTATAAGCCAAGTGACTAGTGAGTTATAGATCATTTTGTAATAATATAATAGCATTTAAAAACGATAGTTTGCTAAATATACTACTATCGACATTACTATCGTTATGATCATAAATATCCGTTGTTTCTTTCGATTTCCTACCCAGTTTCGATATTTTTTATCCACTTTTAAATCGAAATTGTTTTTAACTTGCAGTAAACTGAACGCGATCAAGATTTTGGTACCTGGCGCAGGTCTGGGTCGGCTCACCTACGAGCTTGCTTGTCGTGGCTATGCCTGCGAGGGCAACGAGTTCTCCTACTTTATGCTGATCGCATCGAATTTCGTGCTGAATCTCTGTGATTACGAGGACAAGCATGTACTCTACCCATGGGTGCATCAGTATGTGAACAATATGCGACGTGCGGATCAGGTGGCACCTGTACACTTTCCCGACGTCTGCCCGGTGCGTAATCCCCCTAAGGGTAACATCGAAATGGCCGCTGGGGATTTTCTTGAAGTTTACAAAACTCCCGATGCCTACAATTGTGTGGCCACCTGTTTCTTCATCGATTGTGCCAACAATGTGATCGACTTTATACGCACCATTTACAAGTGAGTGAGGGGAAGGGAGAGACAGGGATGTGACTTCAAGTTAATCTTCTTTCTCCTCTGTTGTAGAATTCTTGTGCCCGGTGGTATTTGGGTGAATCTTGGACCACTGCTCTATCACTATAGCGACGTAAATGGTCAGAACAGCATCGAGCCAACGTACGAGGATCTGGTGATCATCATGGAGAACGTTGGCTTCGATATAATAAACTCACGGACTGGTATACGCACCCAATATGCACAGAATCCCGCATCGATGAAGCAGAGCGAGTATCAGAGTCTCTTCTGGGTTTGTCGCAAGCCATCAAAGGAGCCCCCAGATTTGATAGTTCAGCAAGAGGATGACGAGGACGAGCAGCCGCCCAAGCAAACGTGATATCATGCAGACTGCGATACTGCGACGATAGCTTTACCAAACACCAATGCAAACATAACACAACGACCACGCCCACCACCACAACCACCCACCCACCGCTGCATCTATAGTTTATATATAGTCGACCAAATAAAACGAATTTCTCATGTGCAGAAAAAATGTAATATGTCTCCAATCTCCTCCTGCTCTTATACATATTTACAGACTTATATACCCTACGCCTATTTCTATTCCGCTCAACTGCATGCTGCTGCCCTGGTTTTGTACTATCGAAAATATCGTTCCGACTAGCAAAGTCACAAATGAGAGTTGGAAAACTCAATTCATAGTGATTGTTATGCAATATATCGAAACTATAGTAAGTGGTCCTACTAAAATTCATGATACACACGTTGAAAAATTTAGAACTATCGGTGAAACTATCGTACAGATATTTCACATCTGACTGACAAGTGGAAGCACATTCAAATAATAAAGTAGAAGATAAATCTGAACGATAGTTTGCCAGGGTATACATAAATATCGGCAGTACTATCGTCAGTCTTTAATATGTGAAATGTTACTTTTGATTTCCTTCCCAGTTATGATAGTATTGTTTTACTAGTGATATATTGCTATCCCGCTCTAATGCATGCTGCTGCCCTCGTTGCGCCAATTGGTATCGGGTCGCCACTTGGAGCGTAGCTCCACATGCCGCAGCTTGATCTCCGCATAGATCTTCTCGAAATGTTGACTGCCCGAAGAGCATTTGCGTGTTATTTCCGTGAATAGCTCAAACCAGGCGAGCTCATTAAAGTCATTACCCTGGCACATAATCGTGGACGAGGAGGAGGAGGCGGAAGAGTGGGAGCCGAGCACACGCTCGCGAAACTGCCGCACTAGCTCGGGCAGGCTTGCATGGTAAGTGGTTGCCTCGTTGCTGTGCACCTCGGGCAGCAGAAAGGTGTTGAGGGTGCGCGCCTCCCCCCGGCCACGATAGATGGGCAGCCCAGTGCCCTCGAACAGGAGCGCCAGTTGCTTCTCCAGCTGATCCCGACACGTGGGCTCGAAGTGAGCACGCTTTGCTCGCTGGCGCACAAACATCAACTGTGGCAAGAAGTCCTGAACGTAACTTTTGCATGGGATACGTGGTCGCAGACGCAGTGCAGCGTACAGCAGGCGGACATGCTCCAAGCTCAGCTCATCCAATGCCAGCAGCAGGACGTGGCAAACGCTGAGCAACTGCATCATTGTAGAGAGTGTCTGCAAATCCAGATGATCCGCTTCCTTGGCACTGCCCCCCATCAGTATTGGGGAGGAGTCGAGAAGGACAAAACGTTCCCGCGTGATGAAAAATTGCATTGACTCGGTGCGTGGACGTATCACATGCTTGGAGCTCTGCTGTCGATGTCTAATTGGAAAGATGCACTCGTCTGCATCGGCTGAGAACAGATGTTGATAGTAGTCATAGTCCTGGTCTCGCTCCGCCGTGAGCAAATTGAGCAGAGTTGATTTTCCTACAGATTGGGCACCAAATACCCCGATGACCTTAAAGTCTGTGTTGCTCTTGTGGAATAGTTTGCGGGCATTGCCATTGAACACACCATTGGCCATCAGAAACGGTGTGGGACGCACCATTCGTGGTGGCTGCATTGTATCCTGTCCAGCTGATGCTCCAGTAGCTGCTGACACTGCTGCTGTTCCTGATGACGAAGATGGCGAGGCGGTACCTGGAGTGCCATTGACACTACGCTCTTTGCCGGCTGCCATGCCCGTGAGGGCCGCACACACGGATGATGTGGATACGCTGGTGCATGGTCCATGATCGGCGCTGTTGCGCACATCACTGCGATTGATAATGATCGTTTTAATGGACGCGGGAATTTCTGTATTGCTGCCACTGCTACCACTACCAGCATTCGATTCGATCTCCTTTTTCAGCAATATCTTTGGTTGCACCATTAAACTGCTGCGTGCATCCTCGCGCCGTGCAATCGTCACTGGTGCCGACGGTGAGAGACCTCGGCGTGCATCATCCTAAAGAAAAACTGCCTTTTATTCAGTTTACCTGCTGCTGCCGTCAGCTCTTACCCGTTTCTTGTTCCGAAACCGTCTTCGGTTCTCCGCCATGGCTCACAGCGAGCACTAAGAGCTTCTTCTCCGTATATTGTGGTGGGATGCAGTGCAGCAGATAAAGAATCTCGTTGTCTCGTCGCCAACTTCAACGGAGTGCAATCTATGCGTTGCCAGATAGCGCGCATATTTTGTTTTGACTTGACACTATGAACCGTTGAGCAGCACTGTCTATATACACACATCGATAGCTTCGATTAATTTGCAGAAGGATTCACATTCAGCGCGATCGATAATGGCGCCTAAGTTGAACATTTTAATTGAATTCCTATTTAATGCAACTTAAGTAAGAAAAAATGAGACTCTAATTAATTATGTTGTTGTCAGTGCATCGAAATAAAGTTGGATTATTTATTAAACAATTGCCGTAAATTCTATGTATTTATATAATTTACATAATTACAGATACAAATCTTGAGTCTGTTAATTTTATTTAATTGATTATCAAACCAAACCGATAGACTATTCCCCATATTATCGATGAATTTCGTGTTTTGTAACACTGCCCTCACAACACGCACGAGGGTCGAAAGTAGCAAGCTGTAAACGGGACGTCGCATAGAATAATGCATAAGCTATAAAAATGCCGATTGTTATAGTAACTGGACTGCCAGCAAGTGGTAAGTCGACCAGGGCACGCCAGCTAGAGGAATATCTGGTGAGCAAGAAGGGGAAGAAGGTGCATCTGATAAGCGAGAACGAGGCTGTGCCCAAGGCGCTATACGAAAAGAACGCCTTCTTCGCCGACTCACAAAAGGAGAAGGTGGTGCGCAGCGATCTTAAATCGGAGGCGTCAAGACTACTGAACAAGGATGATGTGGTTATTCTCGATGCAGGCAACTATATAAAAGGTGAGCAGCATATTCGATAAGTTCCCTTATCCCAATTGATGCATTTCTTTGAAGGATATCGCTACGAATTGTACTGCATGACAAAGGCGGCACGGACCACACAGTGCACGCTGTTCAGTTGTATACCCAAGGAGAAGGCCTGGGAGCTTAACACGCAGCGCAGTGAACCGGACAAGCTGCCAGAGGTGAAGGACGAAGATGGGCCGGAGAATGTGCTGAACAACTCGAATGTGCCCTACACGCGGGAAATATTCGATGCACTGTGCATGCGCTATGAGGAGCCGCACAGCAACAGCCGCTGGGATAGTCCGTTGGTTGTGGCACTGCCGGAAGACACCATCGATTGGGAGGGCATCTATAAATCGCTATTCGAAACGCAACCATTGCCGCCAAATAAGAGCACACAGAACGTAAGACTGACTTAGCCGATCCCTTCATTTTTTTTAACTTGATCTCATCTTGCAGCCACCTTTGGGTGCCACAAACTACCTGTTCGAGCTTGACGTTATAATGCAGGATATTATTAAGGAAATATTGGGAGCTGTCAAAATTGGAGCCTTCGGCCAGCTGCGCATCAAGGGCAGCTCCAGCACCGTCAAAGTGACCACATCAATGAATGCCCTCCAGCTGAACAGGTTGAGACAAAAGTTCATAACGAGCACGTGCCGGGCCAGTCAAACGGCACCGGCACCGCTGGAACAGGTGCCACAGTTGTTTGTGCAATTTATCAATGCCAATACAACCGGTTGTTAGTAATAGGGTGTAGTAAAAAGCAATTTTTAATTTAAACAATTAAATAACTCTATTTTAAATTTTTTAAATGAGCAAATCCTTTGGCGGGCAGTTGGTTAACATTTTTCTTGCTGGTGATGGTCACTCTTAACAGCGCGAAGGTGCCAATTTGAGTTGATTTCAAAACCAATTGGGAATATGCGTCTGAAACTTGCGCAATAACAGCAAACTCTAAACACGCCAACACAAATGGCTAAATATTTAACCATTAACCGCTTATGCCATTATATTTATTGATTTATTATTTACTCGCGATCACAACATGGCAACAACGCGGGCATATTAGTTGAGCATGCGTTAACAGTGCACGTTGAGCATAACAGAGCCAAGAGTTGCGAATATCGATTATCGCAATAATCGATTAGATGATTTTGACACAAACAAACTGTTTTCACATTTTTTGCAATAGAAAAAGAAAACATAAGTATATAGATTAGAAATTTGAAATTAATCAGAGATCAAATGCAGTGAAAATAGAGAAAATCGCATTTATTCAAATTTAACCGCTGCACTCCTGTTAACGGCGCTTAACAGTGTCGTGTCGTCTGATTAACAGCGCTGCAGAGCGGCAGCGCGGCAGGGCAACAAAGCAATTGTCCGATCAGTAGTTGACAGAGAGTTGTTAAGAACGGACGTGGTATTTTGTTTGCTGCACGACAAAAACAAAGGTGCAAAACGTGCCAGGATAAATATTTGCCACTCTCGTAATATTTAAGTTAGTTTTGTGCACTCGGCAACGGGATCAGCAGCAAAGTAAGAGCCACAAGTGTGATGATGATTGTGTTGTGAAAAAGAATCAAAATATTACAATATTTTTTTTTTTTGGCTTAAATTCGTATTCGACAATTGATTAATGTAGGCGGTAACAAATTTGTTTTTTTTTTTTTGTAATTGGAAACATTTTTTGGAAAGGAAAACATACGCATATGTGTACATAGATATTGTATATGTATATAGAGAGTTTTATCAATTGTTTTTATACACATATTTTATTTATTATTTTTTGTTGTTTGTTTCTGTTTGGTTTCTGATCTGATCACGGTGTGAGCGCGGGAAGAAGTTTAAAGCGTGCGACGAATGTGTGTTTTGTTGTGAACGTTCTTTCGTCTCTTCGCAGTTCGAATTAAGCGCGCATTGGCGCGACCAAAAAGGGGCAGACGAAACCGAAAGCTGAGCGCAGGCACTCTGTGCATGAGTGTGAGTGTGTGTGTGTGGTGAAACATAAGTAAAAGAGGACATCAAATGAAATAAAAGCTTGGAACATTAAGAAAGTATATGAGAACGACAATAACAAAGTTAGCTGCAGTCGCAGTTGCCGTCTGCGTCGTTGCTGCCGCGCAGCCTTTGCCTGTTGCGTTTGTTCTGCTTGCGCAGCAACAAAATTACACTAACTCACTCACTCACACTAGTGCACAGGGAGGGGACAGAGACAGACATGTGATTTGAGCTGAAATACGACCACCACTAACAGGGCAGCACACACACACACACACACACAGGCAGATACAGAGGCAGGCAGGCAGGCACACAGCTCACGTACGTACACACAGACACACACACAATAATATACAATCGCACTTGTGCGCTGCGCGCCGTGTGTGAGTAAAGAACACGATCGACCAAACGACCGACGACGGAGACGACGACAAGCTTATCTCTTGCTGCTGCTGCGCTGCCTCTGGTGCTGCTGCTGCGGCGGCTGCTTCGAGAACTAAAACGAAGACGATAAAAGCAAAGCAAACAACAACGATCGGCTGTTTGAAAAAATAAAAATGAAGTAAAATAAAATAAAATAAAAATAAGAATAAGAAAACAAAAAGAAAAGGGACCGAACGATGAATTCTTAAGTCCATCTTTCTCTCACACTTGTTGCCTTCTCGCTCTTTCTTGCTTACTCCTATTAAATGCTTGACACATGTGCGTGAAAAAAATCCTTTTTCGTGAGAGTCCACACACACACACACACGTGTACAGCCATAGGCACATGCACACGACACATACATCTGTGTGTGTGTGCGCGAGCAGAGCACGTGTATTTGTAGTTGTATTTTGAGTGTTTGTTTTGCCTGCCCAGCCGCGCCGTGGTGAATATTCTCCTTCTAACGTCTCGTTGTTTTTTTTATCTCTTCCCCTCTCCCTCTTTCTCTTGCTTGCACTTCTACAGCCTGTTGATTGAAATGCAACACGCGCAATGCAATAACAATCGCAAGTACAACAACAACAGAAACGAACTACAAAGTTAACTAGCAAATATCAAAATTTTCAAGAAGCCATAACAACAACTACAACCACAACAACAACAACAAACTACGGTTCAAGACTAGTGCAAATACAACAACAACAGTAAAAATGAGTAAAAATTCAACGCAATAAACAAAATTGTTTAACCAACAATCAAAGTCAACAACAGCAGCAAGTAACACACCAACAACAACTTAAACAAAAATTATTAAAAAACAAAATATACATATGTACAAAAAAACAACGCAGAAACAACAGTCACAGTCAGCAAAAGTATCAAAAAGCAGGGGAAAAAACTGAAATCACAAAAACACGAAACGTCCAGTTGAAATTCACAACAAAAACAACAACAAGAACCAGAACAACAACAGCAACCAGCAGCGACAACAACAACAACAGCAGCCACTACGTAGCTAAAGAATTTGTTGTTGTGTGTGCTGCGGCGAAACTAGTGAAACACGACGAAGGAGGACGACGGCGGTTAGAGAACACAAACAGCAACAACAACAAGGAAGAACAGGAGAAGAGAGCAACAACAACTGCAGCAACTGTAACAGCAACAAAAATGTCGGCGACAATTGTACAAAAATCGGGAGCAACGGCAAATATCGTAGCGAATTCGCTCTATTTCGAGTGCGGCGACATTGTTCAAGCGGTAAGTACTGACAAAAGCTCTCCAGGGGAAAAGCTCACAAAAAGGATGTTTTCCATTCGACCATACTATGTATATTCTCCCTCTTCCGTTTGTGTTTTTCTGTTCCTCTGTCTTGCGTCTCTCTCCCTTTCTTTTTTTATTATTGTTCGCTGATTCATAATTATTTTGGTTGAACTTACTCAAAACAAGCTGATAAGCGGCCCACACGATAAGTGGGAGGAAGGCAGGTATCCGTCCAGTAGTCTTGTCTAACACCACCCTCCCTTCCATTACTATCCCTCCCCTTCCCCCCTTGTCCCTCTCCGCACCTGTTGTAACTGTAAAACAGTTTGCATTGTCGTCATCACGCAGCATCATTAAAAAAACAAAAAGCTCATGATCATATGTATTTAAGTGTTTGCTGCTGCGTCAGCGTCACCGTCAACTGCGGCAGAGGCAGCGGCAGCGCCAGTTTCTGCTGCTGCTGCTGTGGTGCCGTTGATCGGCAACGAATTCGATTAAGTCAGTAAGTTCCGGGTTTGGATTTTCGTTTAGTGATTTTGCCTTTTGCTTACTTTTGTTTTTGGTTTATTTATTTTCCATCCCTCCTCCCCTCCCCTGCTTGAAGTTTAAAGTTATCGCGCTGTGACTCGATCGCGGTTACGTGCAAACTTGATGCCATTAACAAAATGAGAGGCAGGCGAGTGAAGTGAGCTGCGCTGAGGTGAGCTGAGCCGAGGTGAGGTGAAGAGTGTATTGTGTGTGTGTGTGTGTGGGGCTGAGACAAAGTGAAGCTACAAAGTAGCGCAAATTTGCGTAGAAAACTAAATGCAGTCGTTTTTGTTGTTGTCTGTCTTCGGCAGTGACAGCGGCAGCGGGTCAACTAGAACCAACTATGTATTCAAAATCACGTACACACACACACACACATGCACACACTGAGACGGACACGGACATTTGTCGCAGGTTGATGTCCGATAAAAGTTGCAAAGTTTTGTCGTTGTGTTTTGTTTTCGTTGTGAACTTTGCTTGTACGCAAGTTTCGTGCAGTCTCTGTGCCTGTTATCGTCGTCGTCGTTGTTGTGTATCGTTTATCGATAACTGGCAATAATTATTGCAATTCCATGGAAATTGTGTACACACACACATATTCGCAGTCACCTAGCATTACGCAGCACTTTTTTCGCTAGTTTCGTTGAGTTTTGGCTCAACAACAACAATTACTGCAGCCGCAGCAATAGCAACAAATTGCTGCCGAAAGCGAAAGGGCGCAACACACACACACACACACATGCACACACGAACAGACGCGCAAGCGCAAAGAGCCAAACACACACACACACAGGCAGAGACGCAGACATGTTTAGCTGAAACTGAAACTGCGGCAACAAGCAGCGATCAAGCTTTGCTGCTGCCGCCGCCGCTGCTGCTGTGATGCTTTTGTTTTCTTGCGGTAGCTTCTGTGTTTTGCTCTGCCCCCCGTCCCTCCCTCTCTATCTCTTTCTCTTGTGCTTGTTTGTGTGCGCCAGTGACAGGCGACAAGTTTGTCGTTAACGATATCGCGCAATAGCAACAAACACGTTTCGTATTCCAATTTTTCTCTCTCTTCTTCGCTGCTTTGCATGTCGCGATGTTGCTGTTGTTTTTGTTATTGTTGTGTTGCGTTCACTTTTCAAGTTTGTTGTTGTTGTTGTTGCAGTTGTTGTTCGTTGTCAGGTGGATGAAACTGAAGCTGAAGCTGAACACTGAAATTCACTTTTTCGCATAACTTTTGATTTCGACGTCGACGTCGTCGTAGCTGCTGCGCTGCTGCTGCTGTTGCTGCTGCTGTTGTTGTTGCGTTACTTTTATTATGAAATTTATATGCACAGCCCTCATTGTGCTTGTTGTTGTTGCTTGGTTAGTTAGCTGCTACTTGTTGTTGTTGTTGTTGTTATTGTTTTTGCTAGCGCCCAAAAGCAAAATGCTTAGCTTGTTATATGAAATCCTCATCGCTTCGTAATCATATTACGTTTCAACTTCACCACACACACACACACAGACATACACACACATGTGCCGCATGCATATGAAACATTTAATAGATGCGCGCAAGGCAGGCAGGCAGACAGGCACAGGGACTGTCGCTGCGTCCGTCTCTCTGTCCCTGTGTCCGTCCGTCGCCGTCGTCAGGCAGCGGCAGCAGCGACCACTTTTTACGAATATAATTCCATTTCCTGCCAAGGCGATAACAACGCCGTCGCGGCCGCTGCATCGTAGACATGCACACACACACACAGATGTGCACATGTACACTTACTCACACAGAGAAGAGAGAGGGAGAGGCAGAGAGAGGGCACATGTGCATGTCCCGTCGCCATTGCTGCGACTGCAAACATACAGACAGAGACGGAGACGGACGAACGGAGGGACTTGGCTGGCATACGGCGCATGTACGACGTACTCGTCTCGTCCGTCGTCGGTCGTCGTCTACCTACCTAAGAAGCACAACAGCATAAGAAACGGACGAAAAGGGCAACTCCGCGTGCTCCTCAATTCATTTCATTCGATGCGATTGAATACAATTCGATTAATATGCAGTCCACCACACACACACATACGCACTGAAAGAGAGGCAGGGAGACAGACGCATGCACACATGCGCACACGCAGGCTAACTGGAAGGCAGGCAATGAGAGACGCAGGCAACAGATGTGAGTAGTGGAGTTACAGTGTGGAGTGAGGAGTTGCTCACCCACACAGAGGCAGGCACAGGCATAACAACATGTTGCCAACCATTTGCAAAGTTGCCGAATGTGCAAGCAGCTTTTGGTCTCTATATTTTGTGTTTCTCTCCCTCTCTCTCTCTCTCGCTGTTTCGCATGTTGTTTAATGCAAGTTAACAGAAATACAAATTATAAATATACATTTATTTGCGTGTGCTGCTGCTGCTGTTGCATATTATTATTATCGTTGTTGGGTTGTAAAATAAAATAAAAAACGAAAATGAAAAATAATAAACGAACGGCAAACGAGCTAAGCGAAATAAATAAATAAATATGTATGAATTGTGCATGTATTGGCGTGCTCTCGCTCAAACACGTGTGTGTGTGTGTATGTGTGTATCAATACTCGTGAACATCGTCTCTACGTCTTTATGTCTGTCGTTTCGTCAGTCTCTCTGTCAGTTCGTCGCGGCGAATGTCTCTCTCTGTGTCTGTGTGTGTCTGTGTGCACTCGTGCGATGTCGTCGTCGTCGCTCAGCTATCTCCCACACCAGCAACAACAACAACAGTCGAACGCGCGAGCTCCACTCACCCCCTCCGTGTATGTGTGTGTGAGTCGCTGCCTTTGCCTTTGCCTCTGCCTCTCTCACTCTCCCGTCGTACTCTCTTTGCCGCGATCTTTACGTGCTTATTGAGCGAGAGGAGCCTGCCTGCCCGTAGCTGTTGTTGTTGTTGCCTTTGCCTGCTTTCCACTTCATATTCTATTGTCATTGCCTGTGCTCTGTGTAGTTGTTGTATTCTTAAAAATTGTCTTCATATGCTGTTGCTGTTCTTGTTGTTGTTGTTGCTGCCTTTGCTAATGGCTGCTCAATTGAGTGCCAAAGTACATACACAATAAGCAGTGTGTGTGTGTGTATGCTTAATGCGTACGCGCCTTCTGTGTGTGTGTGTGTGTTATTGTTGTTGCTGTTGTTTCTTGCGGTGGGGTCGCCTCGGCTCGTTGGGCGCCTTCAGGGACAGGGACAGCAATAAACAAAACAACAACGAAGACGAAAAACTTATCGAATCTTGAGCTTAAAATGTCATTAACTTGCAAAAGACTTTGTGGGGGTCAAGCACTAAAAACTACAACTATGCTATGCGCATGTGTATGTGTGTGTGTGTGTGTGTGTCGTTATCTCAATGTTGAAATGCAGAAGCAGTAACAGCAGCGCAACAGATTCGAGGGCAGCGACGTCGGCAGAGGTTAAGCACAAAGTTTGATTACTTTGGAAACACATTTAAATTAATCTAGAAATTGTTAACGCGCGCAAATGCATTGAGCAAGAGAGGGAGAGGGAATGAGAGAGAGAGGGAGAGCTCGACAACGAAAACAATAACAAATCTTGTTGAATTGAAAATCAAAATATGAAATCTTGAATTTTCGAATTTAAGTTCTAGAAATAAACCAGATTCCGATTCGGAATAAGCTGCGTCGGACATTGTAACTACTTTAGAAATCGTTAATTGATTATTGTGAATACTTAGGAAATTTGTTTGTTCCGTGGTTGATGATTTAACATTTTCCTAAGCATTTTTGTTTGTTTCTTTCTGTATTATCACAAAGTTAAATGAATTTTTTTTTAAATTTTTTTTTAATGGAATTTTCCATTTTATTTATGTGTGCATACTATGAAGTTTGTAGTGCATTTTCCGCTATTTTTCCCCGTTTCCAGTTTCTCTTTCGAATATCATTATCAAATTTCAACAAATGAGCTCAAAATTGAAAATTTTTTGGAAAGTGTTTGTAAAGTTGAATACCAGAGGGATTCTCAACTCCACTTGAGTCCATGTCGTATATTCTATATAGTATTATGTTATATGATTTATTCTGTAGGGTAGTGTAGTGAGTTTTTTTTACGATCATTACAAACTGGGGAAAATGCGAGACTTGTAAAACTCTCTGACACGCGAGCAATGATGACTGACCCTCCAGAAAGGGAGAGAGGGTGTTATTATTATGATCATTGTTATGGAGGTTTTTCAAGGGGATTTTTTCCGGTTTTCGCCCGCTTGCAATAATTATTATGGATGGGATGAGGAGTATTTTATTTTGATTATTATTTAACTATTTGTGTGCAGTATTTCTCTTCTTTGTTTCGGGGGGAGTGCATGAAATGGAAAATATATTCATGCGGGTCTCAGACAGTCTGGCAATTTGGAGAGAGAAAGAGCAGGAAAGAGGGTGAGCGAGAGAGGGAGAGAAGGAGAGAGTCTCACTGGTTATAAAAATGTCGAGCTCAACATTTATTTATTTATTGTTTTTATTTTGCTTGCAACATCAGTTTTTTTTTGCCCCCACTTCTTCTCTGTCTTTCGCTCTTTCTTCTTCTTCGTTGTCTGCTTCTTCTTCGTCTTCGTCCGCATTCGCTTCGCTTGCCAATCCACAAAAACAAAATACAACAAAATCCAATCCAATCGCAATCGAATTCGAATCGAGTCGAATCGAATCGAATCTATTATATAATGAAGTCGACGTCGACAACGGCGACGCAAGCAGCGACGTTGACGGCGATGTCGACTCTGCGGTCTCGCGTCGTTTGTGTTTAGTAGATTTCCATTCACATTCACTGTCGCTTTTTGATTGCTTGTTATTGTTGTCCGCGTTGTTGTTGTTGCTTTTGTCGTCTCTGATCTCTTTCAACTGGTTTTACAGGACACACAACAACAACAACACAGCGCGATAAGTGTGTGTGAAGTGTGTGTGTGTGGAGGGAAAGAGAAGAGAAGAGATTACTCCGATCGCTGGGTTCTAAACAAGCAACCCCTGCTGTAGTGTCCCCCCCTTCCCCCACACATCTCTCACTTCATTGCCTTCCTCTCCTCAAAGAAGTCGCTGGTATAGTGAGGAAACCCAAAAAAGTCGTGTCCCTTAGCTGGAGAGACCTCTCTCCCTCTGCCTTCAGCAATCTCTGCTCCATTCTCTCTGTTTCTCCCTTCAGCAATCTCTGCTCTCTCTTTCTCTCTTCCCTGGCTCAACCACGTGTTCAACATATTCTCAACATGTTGCCCTCTCCCTGTCCATATTTCTTACCCTGTCCCTTCGGCTCTGTCCCTCTACCCTCTGCCCCTTCTCCTGCCGCACTGCCTCTGTCCTTTCCCTTTGCCTGCCTGCCTGCATTGCCTGTTTAGCACTTTTTGCTTTTTTGTTGTATTTTTATGTGTTTTTTTTTCTGTTTTTCTTTCTTTCATTTTCGTTGTTGCGGGTTATCAAATTGCCGATATTTATTAGCGCTGGCAAACAAAATACACTACAGCAGGGAGCAGCAGGGGCGTCGAGAAAGAGGGGGAGGTAGGGTCAGGGGGTACACGTGTGTTTGTGTGTGTGTGTGCGAGTGCAGGCAGCTGCTGCTGCTGATAGTGGCCCTGCAACTAGAGGGAGAGAGAGACGAAGACCCTCTAGTCGTTAATCCCCTTGAACTTCTCCCACACCTCTGCACCCCCTTCCCCCTTGCTAGAGTACCCCCAGCAAACCTAGCTCATGTACAAACTGTCAAAGAGATCGAGAGAGGGAGGTACAGACAGGGACAGCGAGAGAGAGAAGGGAGCACTGATTGCTGAAGGTAGAGAGAGAATGGGAAAAAGGTCTTTCCAGCTACACCAGCCTGGACCTGTCAAGTGTTTAACGAAACAATTCCTGGTCCTTTTCCTGATCCTTATATGCAGGGAACTGTACAGTACAAAATGAGTCTAAAAATAATCACTTCAAGAGCTCTTAAATCACTTTGAAAATCACTAAGATTCACTGCACAAATCGGGAAACTTTTAAATTTCATGTTCCTTCCCTTTGATAAAGAGATTATAGTGTTGTAGGTAGCAGATCTCTAAGTTCTTCGTCACATCACGTGATATCATATTTCAAATACACACTCCTAAAACATATAAATTTCTATGTTTCCTCATAAAATATTCAATAGACATGGCAAATATTATTTTATATATTTGCCTAATAACCAATAAGCTATATAAACTATGTATATTTGGCTTTCACAATCTTGGGGGATCAGTTTGTCGTATTTACCTAGTTTGTTTTCCCTTCTTGATTCGTAGCATAATCTTTATTTGTTTTCCAGTCTTTGAATCACTAACTATCCTATCGCAATGTGACCCCTAAGACCTCCTAAGGTCTTAGTCAAACACGACTCTCCCTCTCTTCTCTCTCTCTCTCTCGACTTCTCGCTCTCTCTCCCAGCTAATCTCTTGTGATCTTGTTTCTTTCTCGCTGTCTCTCTGTTTGTCTATGTTTTATCCTTTATCAGTTTTATTGTTGTCTCCTCACACACACACACAACACATGTGCATATCTCCTCCCTCCCTTTCCCTCTCTCTGTTGTTTCTTTGCTCTTCGAGAGTTTTGTCAGTTTTGCTTATCGCAAAGAAATAAAAAAAGAATATTATTATGTGAACTAACTAACCCAATAATAAGTATTCTTATCGAATTAAATCATACATACACGCGTGTCTTTGTGTCTGTGTTTGTTTTGTAGATATGCGTGTGTGTGTGTGTGAGAGAGTTAAACAAAAAGTGTCAGCAAGGGGTCTCGGCAGAGTTGCCAGAGAGATAAAGATAGACAACACTGCACGAGAGTCTAGCAAGGGGATGGGATGGGATGAGTGGAGGGGGAAGAGTGCCTATGGAAGGGGGATAGGTCGAAGGAGCAAAGAATCGGGCAAGGGGGGAGCGCTTTACTTGTTGAAAAGTGCATTTATTATGTGCAAGAGAGACGGAGCGAGAGAAAGGATAGAGATATAGAGAGAGAGAAGAGAATAGAAAAAGAGAAGTAGATAGAGAGACACAGATAGATAGAGGGAGATAGAGAGAGCAAGGCAGGGATAGAGAGTTGGAGATAGAGATAGCAAGTGCTAGATAGACAGAGAAAGACTGCACGTACGTCAAGTGAGTTTAACTTTGTCGACGTCTTCCATGTGCCCCACAGATACAGAGAAAGAGAGAGAAGGGTGGGGGCAGGGTAGACGAAAGCTATCGCTGATAAGCGCTAAGAACTTTGATATAGCCTGAGCAGCAACAACAAGAAGGAGAACAGCAACAACAAAGCAAGCAACAAGTGGTTTGTCTGGCAGGAGAAAAGGTTGAGGGAGAGAGAAACAGAGAAAGATAGAGAGAGAGAGGGAGAGAGAGAGCAAGGCAGTGCGCGCATTGTAATGGACACAGGCAGAAGCTAAGCTCCAAAACTGTCGATAGTTGTTGTCCGATAACGATAAAGCTGATGTCGTAAATAAGCTGTGCACAAACAAATGCGACACTCACACACATACACACACACATACACACATGTGTAGCGTATGTAAGTGCTGTACCCCGATAAGCTCTTGACACTCCGTCGTCGTCGTAGTCGTCGTCGCAGCCGCAGAGCCAGAGCAGCGGCAGCGCTGATAGCCAACGGCGAGCAGAGCCAGAGCTAAGCAGCATCGACAATGGAAGGAGGAGGCAAAGGGGAGAGAAGTGGGGGAGGGAAGGGGGAAGCAGCAACACAAATGAAATTGGTATTTTTCCAAGTGAGGCAAAAATAAAATGTGCCCAATCGATAGTTGCCGATTAATATGCGGAATCTCTGACACAGATGACAGTGCAAAATACATATGCAGATCACACACACACACACACAAACGCACATACAGAAGGGAACTTATCGCGCTTTTTATGTAGTCGGTGGAGCTTTCCAGCGAGACGACACGCTGTTTTCTTGCCCCGTTTATCATGCTCGAACATGCGCGATTAAAGAGATTGAAAAGTGCTACCCTCTCCGCCCGCTTACTATCTGAACTGATATAGTAAATCTCTATGCTGTGCGTGTGTGTGGAAGATTAACACAACAAACGTGTAGACACGGTCAGATTATCACAATATAGTGACACACTGTGCACATCTAGTCTATCCCTCTCACTCTCTCTCTCTTTGTGTCTCTGTCTCTTTTTCTTTCTGAAAATTTGCATATTTGTCGCATTTGAAATGCAGCTCTAACCTACATGCATATCATGCATAACGATAAATATGTATATGCGCACATCTGCATCACACACGTTTATCGATAACCAAATTCAACTTCCCGCCTTGGTTTGCCCTCGTTCCCTTTTGCCTTTTACGCACACGCAACTTGCAATTTCGATTACAACAACAACTTCCCCCCCACCAACTCCAAACTCAACCCACTCTCTCAATTGCATAACTTTTCTATGTGTGTGTGTGGTGAGTGTGCGGGCAGAAAGAGAAAGAGAGAGAGAGAGCTTTGCTCAGGCTGCGATTTAATTGCCTTGGCTTTTGTTTTTGGTGAATTGCCACATTGTGTGTGTGTGTGTGTGTGTGTGTGTGTGTAGGGCAAAACCAAATGGCAATATGCGAAACTGCGCGACGGCGACGCAGCGTGCGCCCTGCATTACGACAGCGCTGCGGCAGAGGCAGAATGAGCGCAGAGCAGCAGCAGCAGCAACAAAGGCAACTCTACATACAACAACAACAACAAGCTTATATTTAATTTATTATATGGAAACCCTTCGACTTTGTGGCGGATTTGCTTGCTGCTTTTTGTTTTTTTTCTTTCGTTTTTTTTCGTTTTCGTTTTTTGTTTTGCTTTCTGCTTGTTTTTTTAATGATTGTTGTGCTCCGAATTTAGCAAGGCCAAGTCGCTGCTGCTGCTGTTTGTGAAGTTTTCTTTTATTGTATTTTATTATGTGTTGTATTATTATTATGTATTGTGTGTGCGTGTGTGTGTGTGTGTGTCTGTGTCGTCTCGAAGCCGGTTCGACCAACAACGACTTGGAAAGAGGAAGCCAAGTCAAGTCGAACAGTGACAGTGACTGCGACGTCGACAGCGACGTCAACGTCAAACGATTGGCAATGAAACGAAACTGGCACGCCGCGACGCTGGCAAAGGCAGCAGCAGCAGCGGCAGCGGCGCATGCGTCGACGCGTCTTTGGCTTATTGCTTAACGTTTTGCGTCTCACTTGCGCATGCGTAAAGCTTGCCTTTGTTACGCTAGCCCTCTCGCTTGCACTCATTCACTCACTCGCCGGCTCACACCGTCTCGCTGTTGCGTGCGCAGTTTGTTTGTATGTGTGTGTGTGCGCTTACCAAATATTAACAACGGACGCGAACAATGAAAACGACACGAAAATGTGAAATGCTTAAATCGACCTAGACCTCAATCGATGGATGGGCCAAGTTGGTCGCACCTCCCCTCCTTCCTTCCCTCTGCTGCAGCGCACTCCCTTTGCGGACATGTGCGTGCGTGTTGTTACTTGTTGCGTTGCCTTTGGCAACATTATGTAAATTATAACGTGGCAATTGTTGCTGCTCTTTGTTGTTGCTGCTGCTTAGCTGGTTTTGTGTGTGCTTCGATTTTACTTGGGTTTTTCATTTGACGTCGCTCGACGACAAAGTTGCAGACGTCATTGAGCGCAGTTGCGAAATGGCTGAGACGAACAAGCAAAGTTGCGCAGCAACATGCAGACAAAACGATGACAGAGTGTAAACGAGGGGGAGAGGGAGGAGGACGGCATGCACGTTGCTTACAGTTACAGCCGAAAAAGAAGAACTCTGACAAATTCACCTTCAACTCACTCAGCCCGACTATCCTGCGCTCTTTCACGCACACTCTCTATTGATAAATTCACCTTCAACTCATTCAAATTGAGCCTTACTATACTACGCTCTCTCTCCCACACACACACACACACACACACCCTCTCTCTCCTCATCATCTACTGTCATCGCATTATCAGCACATTTAATTTCATTCGATTTGCAAAATACACATATATGTGTGTGTGTGTGTGAGAGTGCATTGATTATTGAATGACAGCAGCAGGAGCAGCGCCGACGACTTAGAAACAGTACCAAACCCACCACAGCAACAACAACAATGGAACGCCTTGACAACCATCTGACGTTCGATTGAGCAACTCATCTCACTCTCTTCTCTCGCCTTGCTCCTCTCTCCCATCTCCCCTCGGCTCATTTCATTTCTCATTTGCATCTCAAGACGCGCAGCAGCAGCAGCAGCTGACCAGTTGAGTTGTTTGCATTTGCGCATGCAGAGGGACAGAGAGAGGGAGGTAGAGGAAGGGTGCGCAGCTGCTGCTACTGCATTCGAGAGAGGTGTGGCGCGGGGGGGGGGGAGTGAGTGAATAAACATGTAAACGATGAAACGGTTGCGTCGCTGTCGACGTTGTCGTCCGACTGGGCGCCTCATGTGTTAATTACCAAGTCAAATTTGCCTTGCGACAATTAAAACGATTCGTCGTATAAATTGTGTGAAGGCAACAGAGGAGTGAGATGGGGGGGGAGGAAGAGGAGAGGAAGAGAACAGGAGAACAAAAGAGCAGGAGGAACGAATGCTCTCCTGTGTGTTGAGAAGCATTCGCTGCTGCTGTTGTGGTGGAAGTGAAGAAGATAAAGAGAACAGGAGTGCGTAGAGGAACGAAAGTTCTTGCCAGTGTTGAGAAGCCTTCGCTGCTGTTGTTGTTGCTGCTTAATTGCCTTAAGCTTTGCACGTTTTTGAGTGGAAATTTTGCCTTGAGTTCTTGAGTAGTTTGTTGTTTGTCTCGCTCTTGCTGTTTGCAAATTAATCTGGCATTTCATCTTCGATAGATCGCTCGATAATTTCAGATCTCAAGTCGCTTCATTTGCTAAACTAATTGCTAATGTTATTCCCCCGCCTCCTAAACTAACTCTATATGTATCTATATGTATATAAGCAGCGTCAGGCAGGTAACTTTGTTACCTGTTCGTGCAGGTTGTGGTTGTTGTTGTCGTAGTTGTTGTTGTTGTTGTTGTTGTTGATTTGCCTTTAGCATTATAAATAACACCTATAATAACCATGTATTCATTTTCAATTCGCATATAATGATGTCTCTGTGTGTGTGTGTGTGTTTCTGCTTGTATGTATATTTGCCCCCATCTCTCTTCACTTCGCTCTCTCTCTCTCCACCCACCACCTGTGTGGTGAGAATAAAGAGCGACTCTGCTTGCTGTCTTGCTCTAGCACTCGCTGTACTCTCGCGCTTGCGTGCACGCGCTCCCACTGCCGCTCTCTTTGTGGAGCCGTCCCTCCCTCTCTCTCTCACTCGCTCGCACGGCCGCCTTCCTTGCGTGCGCTCTCCCGCGCGCTGTGTCTGTGTGCGTGTTTGTATTGGTGTTAGCTCATCGAGGTTATGGATATTGCGTCGCTGTTGTTGTTGCTGTTGCTGTTGTTGGCTTTATAAACCAGTTAGTCGCAGGCAGTCTTCAGCATCGCACAAACACATACAAGCAGACATCAAGGCGTGTCTGTGTGTGTGAACATGTTTACGAGACAACAACAGCGGCAGTAGCCCCGCCAAGTTGAGCCAACCAAGCAATAAAGCAACAACAACATCTTACCTAACAGCACAGACACACACAGACACACACACACTCCCCGTTGTAATCATGTATGTAGAATCTATGCTCGAAGCTCACAAAATGTCAATTGTGCCAAATTCAACCGGAACTCAAAGCTCAAAGCGCCGCGACAGCGACAGCGCAGCCAGCAGAGGCAGCAGCATTGCAACGAAATCCGCAACAAGAAACCGAAACAGCAGCAAGGTCTCAGCTCAGTCGCAGTCGCAGTGGCAATCTCAGCCTCCGTCTTAGCAGTGCCAATAGAAAAAGCTCTCTCGAGCATCAAAAACAAAGCACATGTGGCCGCACTCAACTCAAATGACACTCACCACACTTCATAGAACACAAGTACATGTCCAATGGAAATGTCTCTTTCAGACTCCAGACCACAAAGCAACACGCAAAACGCAGACGTAGACGCAGACGCAGAGGCGCAGGCAGAGTCAGACAGAGACGGGGCGACAGCGCCAAGAAAAGTAAACTTATTTTCATTTTCAAATGAAAGGGAAATTCTCACCTAGATGAAAGATGTAGAGAGCGACACACAGGCACACACACACACATGGACACAAAACTTGCCTAGCCATAAATACATAACAACACTAACACAAACACACACACACACACGGCGGCAGCAGCACGCATACAGCGCGAAAAGCAAAAGCACAACAAGAGTTGCGGTCGAAGTCGGCGTCGCTGCTGCTGCTGCCGCCTCTGGCGCTCTGATCTATTTGTCTGTTTTCTTTGTGCCGCGGCGCGCGACTTGAGCTTCGTCTCCACTCTTCCTCTTCCACCCCCTGTCTCGCTTGCTCTTCCGTTGGCTTGGGCAGGCCCGGCCTGGTCTGCCTGAATTGCCGAATTGGGCACAGGGTACACGGGTATGTCTGCGTATGTGTGTGCATGTGTGTGTACTTGGTACTCCTGTTTATCTTGCTTTGCACACACACACACTAACACTCGTTTGCGAAGCTGAAGTTGTTTTTGAACACGTTTAAGCGTTGCCAGTCTTCCCCCTCTCTCTCTCTCTGTCTCTATCTGTGTCTCTGCAAAGCCTGTATCCGCGTGTATGTGTGTGTGTGTGTGTGGTAC
Organism: Zaprionus indianus; assembly: GCA_018904595.1. Taxonomy (NCBI): domain Eukaryota; kingdom Metazoa; phylum Arthropoda; class Insecta; order Diptera; family Drosophilidae; genus Zaprionus; species Zaprionus indianus. Next base: position 4,361,551 of record JAEIHA010000344.1, read on the forward strand.
TTTATGCAAGCAAAGCTTAAGCAGCGCCGCCGCTGATGCCGTAAGCGCGAAGTTGGTCATAACAATCGTAAAAGTTTGCTAACTTGTTGCGCAGACTTTGCGCGGCCCAACAGAGTTGCCACCCTGTCGCACAATCAGCTGAGTTTGTCTTGTGCGCACGAGTGAGTGAGTGAGTGAGAGAGCGAGAAGTAGTATCGCAATTACGGTAAATATGCGCAAAATGTGCATAGAGAAAATGAGTAGAGTAAGTGTGGGGAATATGGACGGGGGACGAACATACAATGGCCAGACGTAACTCAAGTGGACTTCAATGATGAATGAAAGTCAACAAAGCAAACAATGAAAAAGAGACAGCAGGAAGGTTATACCGTTAGATCTAGAGGAAGAAACGAGAAACGCATAACGAAATTGAAACTTGCGTGTTGCGCAAGGAGAATATGCAAACAAAGAAATAATGCGATAGCGGGAGTAAAAACTATTCAAATTGTTGTAGAGTTTTTTCTTCAATTATAGATAGTGAAGTGTTGCGAAATAAGTCTAGACAAATTTAAAATAGTAAAGTTAGGCAAGGAAATAAATCAATGGTTTTTATTTATTATATAAAAACAATAAATATTTAAGATATTATATTGCTACACCCTTCTCTTTTGCACCCTTTACCATGCATCCTTTGCCTTCTCTTATTTGCTTATCACGCACGCACAACAATCTGGCAACGCTGCTGCTCTGTTGCCCGTCAGCCGCGCACGCGTCTCAGCCTGTCTGGCTGGCTTGCCTGCCTGTATGTGTGTGTGTGAGTGTGAGTGCGTGTTAAGTGCCAACCAGTTTTGATTGTCGTTATTGTTGTTGTTGTTCTTCTTCTTTTGTGGGCCCCAAAAGTAAAGTTGGCTTGGCGGCAGCAGAGCAGCAGCAGGGACGGCGACGGCAACGGTGGCTTTGCTCTGCTCCGTCCCCGCTTGCGTCTTTGTCTGCGTCTTGCGGCCTGTTTCGTTTGCTTTTTGGCTTTGCTTTTTTCGGCTCTTGTATGTGTCTGTGTTGTTGGCTTGAACTTGAGCTCTATACATATGTAATTGCTGTTGTTGTTAGTTGGCAGCGCTGCTGCTGCCCTCCTCTCTCCTGTGTCTCCTCTCTCTCTCTGTCTTGCCTCCCCACTTACACTGATTGGAGTTGAGTATTCATGTGTGTGTGTGTGTTGCTTGGTTGGTTCGTTGGTTGCATAACGTGTTACAGCATCGCACGAAAATGAACACAACAACAACAACAATAACGAAAAAACCGAAACTGATGACGACACACGCAAAGTCTGAATTCGAGTGGGCAGAGAGTGAGAGCAGAAGGAGGTGAAGTTGGGGTGTGGGGAGTAGCGGCCCAGCATGCCGGATCGAGCTTTGCGCGCAGCTGTGCTTGGACGATTGCAGCGCTGCCGTTGCCGTCGCCGTAGCCGCAGCAGCGTAGGCCATGTCCGTGTGCGTGCGCTGTTGTTGTTGTATTGGTTAATGGCTGGAAAATTACATACAATATAAAAAAAATAACATTTGGCTGCCTATTTATTTTTTTTTTGCCTCGGTTTTGTTCACTTTTTCTACTGTTTTTTTTTTGCAATATCATAAACATTACAACCGAAGGCCCAAAATTAATTCCCCACGACTGCGCAGTCCGCGTCGCCATGTTGGCGCTTGGCTAGACAAGCGGCAGCAGCAGCAGCAGCGGCGGCGCAGCGAGCGCGCGCCTTTTGCTTTTGCTCTTTACTCTTTACTTATAGGTCAAGTTAAAAGTAAAAGTATTACGTCGTCTTCTTTGTATGGTTGTTTGTGGGTTTCCTTTGCCTTCTCCTACTTTGCCATTTCTGTTTGCGAAATGAGCGCACGCTGTCGCGGCCGCCTTTGGCGCTGACTGCGCGGCGGCAGCAAGAGAGCAACAGAGAGAGAGAGTGATTGAGAGAGAAGGAGAGGGAGAGCGTGATTTGGTGGGGGTTACGTATGTAGTATACGGTAAGCTCAGCTGGAATTAATTGTGTGTTTCATTTTGCGCGACTCTTTGCAGGTTGTCAGTGATCTTCAGCAACAGCAGCAGCAGCAGCAGCAACAGCAGCCAGAGCACATCCTGGTAGACGCCAACATGGAGTCGAACAACAACAACAACAACAGCGACAAGGATCATCAGCAGCTTCTTCAGCTCCATCAGCAGCAGCAGCACCAACAGCAGCAGCATCGATTGCACGGCGTGCTCACGCGCACCATCTCACAGCCAACACAACGACAGGTGAATCAGCCGCAACAGCAGCAACAGCAGCCGCCAGTTGCATCCCTGGTGACCATCATTGAGAATCTGAACAGCATGAATCTGCATCGCAAACTGGAGCGCACACAGTCGGAGCCGCTGCCCCCACAGCAGCCAATGAATACATCGCGGTGAGTTTACAGAGAGTGAGAGAGTAAAAGCTTCTCTAAGAACTAGTGAGAGCACATGTGAATGCATGAGGAGAGCTCATAGGGAGAGAGGCAGACAGGGATGTTAACAGCACATACGCCTGCACTATTGCTATGTGTGGTGTTGTTGTCAACAATCCTGCAGCGCATGGTGAGTTAGATTAAGAGAGAGAGACAGAGAGAGATACTTACAGGAATGTTGTCACTATGTTGCTGTTAACATACCTTTGATCCTCTCTCTTTACAGCAGTGTGTTTTCTGTTAGTTGTGAGGTGAACTGTGCAAGGAGTGTTAACAGCTAATAGTTAGTGAGTGTAGTCACAGTGGTAGTGAACTATTGGAATATACTCCAATTTATGAGACTTAAATTATAATATTATCTAGTGTGCTTATTTGTCCGTCTGTGTGTTTTACGTCTATCAATAGTGTGTCATGTTACAGTAGTTAGAATACTGTCATACTGTGTAGTGAGTTAACTATATTTTACAAATGTCAGCAAAGTAAGTATAAAGTTTTCTACACTTCTTGTTCCACTGTGATAGCGATAGAGTAACTATCCTGTTGCAGAGTGCGCAAAATGTTGCGAAACATGGAGTGCAAATGTTGCTGAGAGCGCAATAAACTGTTGCCAACGACTTAGACTCACGTACTTATGCTGTTTTCTTTTTCCTTCCACACAGCTACAAGACGGAGTTGTGCCGACCCTACGAGGAGGCTGGCGAGTGTAAATACGGAGAGAAGTGTCAGTTCGCTCACGGCTACCACGAGCTGCGCAACTTGCAGCGCCATCCCAAGTACAAGACCGAATATTGTCGCACCTTCCACAGCGTTGGATTCTGTCCCTACGGACCACGTTGCCACTTTGTGCACAATGCGGATGAGGCACGTGCACAACAGCAACAGCAGCAGGCAGCGGCTGCGGCAGCAGCAGCAGCAGCACAGCAACAAGGTAAAGCCGCATTCCAGAAGCCAACACAGTTGAACAGCAGTGGCAACAACAGCGGCAGCAGCAGCAGCAATTGCAGTAGCAGCGGAAGTAGCCACAGCAGCAGCAGCAACAGTAGCAACAGCAGCACCAGTGGCAACAACAACAGCAACAACAACAACAACAGCAACAGCAACAATGGCACCAACAACATTAGTCAATACTTTTTGCCACTGAGTCCGCCGCTGAGCATGAGCACCGGCTCGGATCGCGAGTCGCCGACAGGATCGCTCTCGTTGTCGCCAACAAATTCGCTGACGAATTTTCCATTCCACGAGGCTGTGGCCTATATAACTCTGCCCGTCAATGGCAGCAACAACAACAACAACAATAGCAACAATGGCAGCAGCAATAACAGCAACAACAACAACAACAACATGGCAGATAACGTGAGTTCATCACTGTCGTGGGGTTCCTCGATGACAGCCACACCCCCCGATAGCCCAAACGCCCCCATATCTCCGGTGCATACGCCGCCTCCGACATACGCGGTCGTCGATAAGCAGTTGCTGCAGAAGAGCGCAAGTTCGCCCCTGCACCACCACCATCAGCAGCAGCAGCAGCAGCAACAACAACAGCAGCAGCAACTCCACCTGCAGCAGCAGCAGCAGCACGAGGAGGCGCCTCGATTGCCTGTTTTTAATCGATTGAGCTCAGCCATCGATAACTATCAGCAGCACTCCAACCTTGGACTCTAGAGGAGGAGGAGCAGCAGCAGCAGCAGCGGCAGCGCAAAAAAGACAACTCACCTCATCCACCCAAAACACACCACTCCACTCCCCATAATCACCACGCAAGCATCAAGCAAGCAAATCTCAAGCAAAAAGAGAAGAAAGAAATCATTTACTCGAGTGTTCCCCTGCCACGTTGCACACACACATAGACACACACACACACTGAACTCATCCCCTACCCCGACCCCTATCCCTACCCCTACCCTACCGTTGTAATTTTATACTTTATCTAGCTATCTCTTTCACTCACTCGTTAAGATATACAAAAAAGAAAACGGAAAGATCTTTTTGGGCGCAATCGTTTAGAAAACAATCGATAATCAATCGACTAATCGATAGAACTTGTCGCACATACGTTGGTTTCAGCTGAATTATTAGTTATCGATGTCGATCAATTTCAACTTTTTGCAGAAAAGCCCAAAAACCAAAAATGCATTTATCGAGTTATCGATTTAAAACATTTCAAAGCATTTGCTCAATTGCAACCCCCACACGCCACCTCCCCCGGTGACCAATCCCATTTAAAATTTTTAGTGATTGAACTTATCGATGATACACACACTGTCGTTATCGATACAAACACACATACACACGGACACAGACACACTAACACTTGACTCTCTCCGCTACAATTGGACCCTTGACCCGCCCCCACCCCCCCTCTCGCCCCTCGCACTTTGTCACTTTTGTTTAATATTTATATACAACAACAACAACAAATTCTTAGTTTAGTATACAAAGCAACAACAAAAAACACAAAAAAAATAATTTTTAATTTATTACTAAATTTTATGTAATAAAAACATGTTGTGTACATATTGAGAATGAGGGAGTCAATTTTTGATAGACGATAGGCGATAACCGATAACCGATAGCGATACACAGCAAGCAGTAGCCGATACATATGCATGCATGGTATATACCCCCAATAACATATATATCTCGGTGTAGTATGTATGTTCCATGTGGAACGATGCGATATACCTCTTACAGTCTTACAACAACAACAACAATAGTAGCAGAGCACAAGAAATTGATTTTATTGAAATTCCCCCAAGTATCTATATAGAGATATATATCTAGGGTTTTTTTTTTCTGTTATTTGAATTGATTTTTAATGTGAAGAGAAAAGTGTAATTTATTTTTTCATCAACAATAATTTATTGTTAATAATTTATGAAATCAACACACACAGACACACACACACCATTGACCATTGATAACTGTGTATGCGCATTTGTACGTGTATATACACACACACACCAACCAACATATATACACTATATGATAATTTTGTTTATTTTATATATTTTTCTAATTTATTCTTATTTACGACATTTTTCTTCTGGGTGCAGTTATATAATATGATAATGATACCATATATGTTGAATATATATACTATATATATGCAGATACACTATATATATTATATACTTATGTAATAAACTATTTAAAACAACTCTATTTAAACCACATGCGACTATACACCGATATACACACACACACAACAACAACAACAACGATCGATTACCATTTCGATTTCTCTCTGCGCAAATTCCAATTGAATTCGATAACGATAACGATAAACAACTGAGTACAGTGTTAAATAATTTATTATTTTAAGAGTTTTTTGTGTTGCTAAGCAGAGAAGAAGAATAAGAGAAGAAGCAGCAGGAGGAGAAGAAGGAGGATAAGAGATGGTTTAAGCCTTAAACAAATTACGTTACGCGTTAACTTAAAGCAATTCAATTAATTACACTACACTACACACTACGCTAAATTATTGTTCACATTCTTAACGAGTTGCCCTTAAACTTTACACACACACACACACACACTACATATGGATCATATTTAGAGGGTCTCTAGACAACCTACAAATCTATTCAATTAATTTATATACAACAAATCGATAACGATAACAACAGCAAATCAAACTAAATCAAATATTTAATTATTTTTCCTAATTTATTATTGTTTTTTTTTATATAAACTATTTATGCTCAAGTTGTCAGATCAAGTGGAATATATAGGGAGATAGAACAGGAGCAGAATGCAGAGGAAGAGAGAGACAAGCAACTTGATAATGTGGGGGTAAATCAAATTCTCAAAGTGCCTTAAACAAAATAATTTTACACAGAAAAAAGTGAAAGTGAAAAAAAGGAAAAAAAAAATAAGAAAATGCACGTGTATAGATTTTAAAGAAGAAAAGAAAAGATCTTGATGATAAATGATGATGATGAGGGCGAAAGAAACAAAGCAAAGTGCAAGCAGCATATTTATTATTTATTATTATATTATTTGCATTATTTTATATTATTTTTATATGAACATATATATATATATTTTTTTGGTATGTATTTAATTGAAAAGGTTACGTTTACATTCTATCTTATATACACACACACACACACAGACACACAGAAATATACTATACATACTACATTTATTTTTCTATCTAATATGTAAAGATTATTTAAGTTTTGAGTTTCGGTTCTTGAAATATGCTCTTCCTTTTTGTACAACAAATTCAGAAAAAAACAAACTTGAAATACGCGCCAAATTTAACCGACGTCTTCCCTGAACTTAATCGATAAGCAAAACAAAAAATGAAAAAAAAAACCAAAAAAAAAAGAAAAGAAATCGATAAACAAAACCAAGTTTTTTTTTCGTCTTATGCGATATGAATGCCAGTTTCTTTTGATTTTTCGTTTTTAATTTAATTTTACATTATCTATTGAGTTTTTATACACACACAGACACACACACACAACATACACCAACACACACATACACATCCCCTAAATTTACAAAATGTATGTACAAAAGAACAACAACAACAACGAAAAAGACAAGAAGTAACAAAAAAGATTCGTGTATAAAAGAAAATTACATTAAATTGTACTATGAAATTTTTGTTAATGATAATAATCGATATATATGCAACAGTAATGCTTCCATTGAACACTATACAAATGTGTGCGTATTTTTATATAGTTAATTACAAATACATATGTGAAGAAAAAACAATTTAGTTTATGGCGAATTTTAAGTTGATTTAGCAATAAAATACAATAAAAAACGTTACAAAAATAAATAAAAAAAATACAAAAAAAACAGTTTCTTTTATTCAAGTTTGATTGTAGGGTGTTTTGATGGTCAATGTACTCAGCACGAATTAAATTGCATCTTGGTTGTGTCGTCTGACAACAGATGGCGCTGATGGCAGTAGAAACTGCAAACTTAGCAAGGTGGCAAGGCTGCCGAGCCATAGGAATGAGGGAAAACGAGTTGTCGCTGCTATACGGTCCGAATTTCATGCGGCATGAACAGGCGAACAGAAAAAGCAGCAGCAGGCAATGCTAGAAATAAGGGAGGTTAACCACAGGTTGGCTAACATCAGCTTCGAGGAAAACAACCACTATTAACCACGTGGTCTAGTCTAGTTTAACGCAAAAAAGTACCAGGCACGCAGCAACAGAACGTAGGGATACACACAGCACAGGGAGAGAGAAACTGAGAGTGTGACTGATGAGAGAGAGAGAGAGTGCGACTGAGAGAGAGTGCGATGTGCCAGCGCCGATTGAAGCGGAGCCTGCGCTGATTGGACTGAGTGGTTGAACACGAATTAGTAACAGGCACGCAGCAAAGGGCGGCAGCAGACCTAAGAGAGAAAGAGAGTGAAAACGTAAGAGAGCGCAGCAGTGTTGTTGACCTAGCTTCATTTCCGCACAATCTAGCTTTTTTCCATACACGCAAACAGCGTGCAGCTGAGCAAATAGCATTTTTCTGGCTGGTTCACCAACTGCAGCATATGTTGGGGCTGCACGTAATTAGTTTACTTTCGTCAAGTGCCGATAGGTGGCGCCACGAAACAAATGCTCATAAGTCATAGAAAAGGCTGCAGCCAGACTGTACACACATACACACACATGCAGTGCAAGACGCAACCGCCCATTGCATACTTTTGCGCTCAATGGATTTTACGTTTACAGTGAAATGTTAAATTTTCAAATTTTCCGCGCCCCGCCGCCAAGGGGCGCTAAATAAAAGTAGGGTTTAAAAAGGGTTTTCATCTAAAAGAAACGAGAAACGCCGACCCGTAGGTGGCGTACCATTCAAGTGTGGGGTACTGCCCCAAGACGCAGCTCAATAGGCTTAGAGTTATTCAATCGTGAGCGGCACGACATGATCTGGGCTACCCTGGTACGTGAGCAACCAGGGCATCGAAAGGGACTTAAAAGTTGTCCCTTTGGGAGGTCAAAAAAATTTCCACAGCAGCCGATATGACGACAGACTCACCGCCCACCCGAACACGTTTGCGAATGATCTCGTCGACCCCATTTCCCTCCGACGTTTGAAGAGAATTCATCCCCATGAGCTCCTTACTCGTAAGATAGCATAATTCCTCTAGTGTACACTTGTATATATTATAATTAAGGAACTTTAACCATAATATTATCTTTTAAGCTACGCATTGGGTTAAGTTCAGATGGAACTGAACGATTCCTAGTGATTATAGAATAATAAATAATTAATGTCTCTGGTTCTGTTTCGCGGCTTAGCGAAATGGTTCTGCATGAGGCTAATTCGCTCTCAAAAAAAAAAAAAAAAAAAAAAAATAGAAAAACTACAAGGTTTAATTATAAAAAATTGTGTATTTTAATTGTGGAAAGGAAAAAATAATTATTAATTTATGAAAGCTACATATATACACCACGAGCGACAATAGACTAATTCGCTTTGAACACTGCTTAACTAACTTGCGAAACTAATATTATTTACAGCTAACATATACCCTATATATATATATATTTGTATATGTAAAGGCCTTAAATAATCGTATTCTATGCAACAGCTTGGAACTTAAAAGACACGATTTCAATTTAATTTCTACATTTGTTTTTGGATTCATAAATTTAGTTTAATTCCTTATGATTAATGTTCTCTTAGGGTTACACAAAAAAAAGAAGGTTACGAAGCATTGCACTACCTTTGACAGTTAAAAACGGCTCTAATATTAGAATGGATACATATATATAGTATGTACTACTGTCTATATGTGCAGTTAGATATATAAAATGTGTTAATACTTTCAATTCAAAGAGTGTGCTGAGAATAAACGCGATTATAATTTATAACATTTCGAGTAAAATTTGTTTAGTTCTCAGGAGATTAATCCCGCTCCTTGTGGCAGTGAAGTACATTCGTTGTGTCTGTGTGTGTGTGTGTGTGGGCTTCGAGCGTGTTTAAGTTTCTTATATTAGATTAAATAATTCGGAATCTTTTTTTTGTTACGTCGTTTAACATTTAAATCGTTTGCGATGTTGCCCCTAAATTAAGCTTAAGCATTACATAAATAACAAATATGATACAAAGCTGAGGACTCTGCCAGTTGAAAACGCCATAATAATATATAGAAAAAAAAACTCTCGATTCAGGGAAGATTTTGAATTTTGTTCTATTTTTGAACACTCTTTACTGTTCGATCTTTGTCGGGTACAAAAAAAATCGATGGTCATAGCCCTCATAAATCTAGATGCGTGTGTATAACTAGTCTTTAAAGTAAACGGACGATGCTTATGGCTGGCACTGCGATTAATCGATTAATCGATAGGCAATTTGTCAGATCTAATCAATATACAAATAGGCACACACTATCGACAAGTTAAAACGTGTTTCGATCGATCGATTATGCATGGAATAATCGATCGATAACTCCATAACACGCACGGCCAGCCTGAGCCCAACTTAAGTAAACATTAATGGCACATTGAAAGTCCCACAACCAGAATCTGTGTCTGCTTCAGCGCGGCCAGCTGCGCTCCACCAGCTGTGGCGCTCCACTCCCCTCCAGCTGCAACTGCCTCTTCACATATGATGCCCCCACCATGCGGCAGTGGCCTGGTAGTAACCATCGTTGCCCCAACTGAGCACGCTCAAGGGCGGCGGCGGCGGCGTCAAGGAGCGCACATCGAAATCCCCATCATCCTCCTCGTCGTCCTTGTGCTGTCTATAGTTATTGTTGTTGTTGTTATAGTGACGTCGACGATGGGGCTGGGGATGGTGTTGCTGATGGGGCAGCAGTTGCCGGAGCCTGTTGCGCTTCTTTCGCGGTGCAATGCGTCGCACCAGATCCCAGCCGACGGTGCCCTCTTGTTAGAAAACATTTTGGCTGCTCTTTGCCCCCAGTAAGGGCTTAGCTGCACCACCAGCTGCTGCTGCACCTCCACCCACTTTCTCCAGATTGCCACTGAGCGTGAGATCTGTTGGGCGCGTCCGCTTGAAGAAGCCGCACTTCCACATGCCGTACGTGAAGAGCGCCAGCAGCAGCAGGCCCCCGACGACGGCCAGGATGATGATCCACAGCGGCGTGTACGTTTCGCGCTGTTGATCCAGCAGTTCCGGATAGGCGAGTGTTTCCACCTAAAGAGGGAGAGGAGGAGAGAGTGTGAGTATGAGCATCAGTTGGAATGGATTGCACCTTCCGATAATACGCACCTGAATTCCTGTATTGTTCTCTGCTTGCTCGACACCAAAGTTGTCGGGAATTTTAACATATGCTGTGGACATGATGAGCACACGATCCACACGTGGATACTCGGCCACTAGCGTGGAGTTCCAGAGACGCGTCTTGATGATCACCTGTGCCTCCGTCTTGGCTGGCATGGCATAGAACTCACACTGGATCTTCACGCACTGCGCCGTCAGTTTGTCGCAGTTGAGTTCGACAATCTCCTGATGTTTTTTACCCTTCGGGTTAGCGGGCTCCCGTTCGTGTATCCAGAAGCGTTCAAAGATGTTGCGTGGCAAGCGATTTGCTCGACCATCTGAGGAGGAATCCTGTCCAACGTCGGCCTCCTTCTGGCCAACGTGGTGGTAGCTCTTGTTCAACTGCAGCTGCTGCTTGCGATATGATGGCCACTTTGTTAGGGAGGCGGGTGCATTGAGGTAGGCGGCAGAGCGGAGAAGATTCGTGTCCAGCCTGGAGCTCAGATTCAGTGGATTCACATATTGGGGTGCCACTATGCACTCACCCTGTCCGGCCTCAATGCTCGGACGATCTTCAAGATATTGCAGATGTTTCATTGGCCCCGCACTAGCACCGCTAAGTTCCAATCCCGAGCCCAGCATAAGGGGCAGGTGAATGTCCAGCTTCACCTTCGGTGCCACCGAGGGACCCTCGTTGAAGATCCAGTAAGTGTGCACCAGTGGGGATCCCACATCATCCATCTCCATGGGTGTATCCTGTAGCTTGGCCACACCACTGTAGAAGCTCTGCTCGGGATTGACCCAACCACGCAAGGTCAGCTCTGCTTTGCGCATGACACGCACCGTGAGGCGACGCTGTGGCAACTCTTGACCCACCAGCTTGGATGTGGTGTTCACAAAGATGTGGAACTTCATTTCGGTCTCCTCCGGTTCCAGGCTATTGGGATCGAAGCGTATCCAGACAGCAGTTGTGGTGCTGCGCAGCATCGGATTTCCCAGACTGCATGCCACAAGGGTTGTGTTAAAGCTGTTGCATGTTGCATTTGTCTAAAGAAAGAGAGAGATGAAGATCTGTTGTGATTTATTTGGAGTTGACGGCTTACCGGTTTCTTGGTCGCTATGTAGGAGACACTCTTTTGGTGCTCGATGAACACTTGTGCCTCGTACGCTGAGTCCGCTAGGTTGCTCACGCTCACCATCAGTTCCAGTTCCGTTTTGACGCCCAGAGTGAAGACGTATTCGCCATCTGTGTATGGAGAGAAGAACTATTAATGAGTGCCTGCCAAGTTGAAAGGAGGGTTTCATATTGGAACTAGTTCCGTAAACTTTGAGCTGAACCAGCTCTTAAGATCTAGTAAAAAGAGTCCAAGACGAATAACTTGAATATGTACAAGACAATTAGAGGATTGTTTTCAGAGCTAGTTCCATGAACCTAAGGTGAGCTGACGGGTAATTTAAATATGTACAAAATTATTATAGGAACTAGTTCCGTCAACTAATTGTGAACTGAACTAGTTCATGTAAACTATCAAAACTACTCTAACTCCATTTAATACTGCTTCAAATTTGAAGGTACTAGTTCCTAGTTTTTCTGTTACTCGGTACTAGTTCATTTCTTTGAATCAAACTGCAGTTCGAACTAGTTCCCCATTCTTCTACTTACCCTTAGACGTTACATTCAGCTCCGTCTGCAGCCGCAGATCACTCTCGCAGAGATCATCATCGCCGCAATCCTTCTGGAACGTGCCCTCGAACTCGACATGCGCCTGCGTCTGATCCAGAATCGGATTAAGTCTGGTCAATGGTGACTCAGCCAGCTCTGGCTCCTCAAGCTTATAGTCCAAGCGGAATCGTATCGGTGTCTGTATATCCCTCGTATTGGCCTTGATGTAACCCGTCACCTGTTGGCACTCGTCCTTGCCATTCGTGCGAACACGCACAACGCGACTGATCACATTGCTGCGCTTGTTGTCGCGCTCGAAGAAGACGCGCGAGAACTTCTTCTGGTTCTCAAAGGTCTCCGCCTCCACCGTGAACTGTAGATTAAGCTGCCGGCTTAGTTGATCGTGTGGATCAATGTTACAGCAAGCCTGGAAGGTGAAGCACGTAAGATTTGTGGTGCGATCAATATCACAACCGGCCCGATTGGGATCAATGTTGCGCAGCTCATCGCTGCGATATGTGGTCTGGATGTTGATGATGGGTCGGGCGAGCAGCACCACAGCCGCCGGGGGAGCACCCACCACCATGTCCACATACGAGTTGCCATCCAGATCAGTGTTGCCAGCAATAGAGATACCAAAGTTGCGTATCGGGTGTGGCAGATTCCTGCCCAGCTCTGAGGCCACAATACGCTGAGAGGGTTTCTTGTTGAGACCCTGCTTGGAGCCAAGATACACATAGACAACGCCGTCACCCTCGTAGGGTGCACCCACAGCGATGTCTTCGCAAGTGTCCTTGTTGAGATCTCCCAAATTGGCCAGCGCCAATCCGAAACGACTCTCCAGAGCGCCCGTGAGACGCAATGTCGCCTTCTTGGGCAACATATCTTTGTCGTTCTGGTACACATACACAGCTCCACCCTCGCTCTTGGAGAAGTAAATCGGTGCTGCCACAATGAGATCGGGTTTCTGATCTCCATTGATGTCCGCTGTGGCCAATTCGTAACCAAAACTCGAACCAAACTGTTCACCATCGATGGTCAGGCGCACCGGAATGGGACTGGTGGTTGCCTTATCAAAGATCACCACTTGACCATGACCTTCGGCGCGTGGTGCACCCGCTGCATAGGACATGCGCTCCCCAAAGTAACGTCCTCCCGTCACAGCCATGCCCAGATAACTGTACTTGTCCACTGGGGAATTGGCATCCGAATGATCGCTGTAGTACATTGTCTTGTCCCGCTCCAGATACTCGCCTCCAATTTCGGTCACAAAGATTGCACCACGCCAGGTGAACGGACCCGGTGTGCCCAGCACCATTGTGTTGTCATCCAGCAGAGCGCCAGAGGTGCCCACCTGACAGAAGCCATAGTCCTCGTGTTGTCTGAACAAAGAAAAACATTTTGCTGACATTAATAGATGAGTCCAGGGTCAGGTCGAGCAAGTAGCCCAGTGGGAATGAAGGTAGTACCATTGGGTAGTGACTTGTGAAGAGTTTACAAGGTGAAATTGATGGATTGAACAAAGGTTAGACTGGGAACGGTCAAGATAGATGACAGTATAGCTAATTGATGGGGTAATGCTCTGGGTAGTTAGAGTAGAAGGTACCTAAAGGGTTAGTCCTAAAGGTAGAAGCAAGATTGATGGATGGAACTCATGATAGACTGGGATGAGTCAAGAAATATCGGAAGGTAGCTTATATGAAGGAAACAGGGCTTATGCGGGTAGAGCACAGGTGTGTGAAGGGGTAGCGCTTGAACGAAAGGTCAGATTGGAAAGGATTAAGGTAGATAGAAGGGTGGCTCCTCTGTAAAAAGCGTACTAACTATTTCCGTAAAGATCATAGGTGCCTCAACCCTACATACACCCACACTTCATCAGACTCGACAATGGCTATCAAGTCCAACTGGGTTTGGAACTGGACACAAAATGGGAATGCGTTGTAGAGTGGGCGACACGCGATGCCAGCGCAATGAAAAATTGCATGTCTGTGTCCCTGTCCCTATTCCTATTCCTGTTCCTGTCCTGGGTTCACGTCATCCACGTAGCGTAGTTCTTTGTTTTCGGTCAGCGTTTTTGGGTGCGGCGTGACCCTGTTTGTGTCAACCACCATCTCAAACTCACTTCCCTCCTCACATGTTTGCCTATTGGTGGTCCCGACCCCCCACTGCTGTGTCCCTATCCCCGCTCCTAGTCAACTGCTGCGCTGACATTTAAATAAATTAAAATTTCGCCCTTATGACATGAGTTCCTGCAACGATAACGACTACGACGACGACGACGTCATCGCTGTCACACTTGACCAACTGTTCCCGGTCTTCCCCAAGCCCCTCTACTCTTCTCCCTCCACTCGCTTCCCCCACCATTTCCCTTTCTACACACACACATGCTGCATGCTAATTGGCTTAAACTGTTGCTAGACACGCGCCTCGTTGCGTTTTCTCCCTCGATTTTCAAATTTACTTCTTCACCTTGACACTTTTTCAGGTTCCTGTTCCCATTCCCATTTCCATTCCCTTTCCTTGTCCCATTTTAATTTCTTTGCAGCCCCTTCGCACCATGAATCAAGCCAGATTTATCATTTCAAATTGATTTAAACACGAAACGCTTTTCTTTTCCTCTCGCTGCGTCATAATTTAGGTACCCCTGATATAGTCCAATTGGGCACGGTTCTCTACTGTTTATCTTGGGGTTGTTAGAGTGTATAAGAGCTCTCTTACATGGTCTTATATGTGCCATATTTGTATAGTTATATATAAATTCGACCTACCTCTGAACAGGACGTCCTTTACACGGTTCGTAGACCTCGTCGAAGTGCAGATCGTTGGTTAGGACATAGCAGAGACCTTGTCCGTAGCGATTCTCGCGCTCGATAGTCATGTATCGATGCGCACAGACGAGTACCTGCAAAGGGTGGGATTATCGAGAGATATAGCGATGATACAATCGACTTGTATTCTTTCTCTTCTTACCTTGCCACCAAGTCCTTGCGACCGTACAGTTACTCCCATCCATTGTCCCTCCTTGATCTCATCGCTAGAGGGCGGTATCAGATCATCCACATCGTATGCTAGAGATGGCAAAGAGTGCAAAAAAGTCGATTGTCATGTTTATGTTAGTAAACCGTGTTGGAAAAGAGTGTTGGAATATGTTTGTGCGGGTGTAGCTGTGTGTTTGTGTTCGTTTTCGTGAGTGTTTTTGTGTGCTGCAACAGCAACAGCAACAACAGCCACAACAATAACAACAATAAGAACAACAATAATTGTGATTGATATGCAATAAAAATAGAAAATGTAATTGTGTTTTTTGGTATTTTTTTTGCTTTATGGCTTTTTGCGAGTATGTACAGTAGAAGTTTAGAATCAAATACAACAGCAACAACAACAACAACAATAAATTGAAAATTAATTTTAGAAGAACTGTGATATTTTCTTAAACTTAACTCAATTGAAATTACGATAAATATATATACAACGAGCAGAAGAAGTAAAACGAGATAAACTGTTAAGCATTAACAGCTGTTAACTAACATCTAGATCAGCTATAGCAGACTTGACTAGCAGATACCCTAGAGGCAACTGAAATTTACAGTGTTGAAATTTTACATGCAAAAATAATCGTATACATAAGATCGAAGCTTTCGTTCGATAGAAATTGAAGAAAGTACCCGAAATGAGCTTCATCATATCTCCGCCCAATCTATATTCAGAACTGGAGGAAGCGTATTTCACGCAGACATTGAGCACATGTGCAATTGGATTGGGGTTCCGGGGAATTGCACTCGTAGATGGGGCGCTGGTCGGGCTCTACTTATAGAACAGCTACTCGGATATTTAAACGAATCACTTTTCAGCCGCATTAGCAGCACATGTGGGCCACAAACAAGTCAACGATGGGAGGCGAGAAAGAGGGGAGAAACAGAGCAGACGAAGAAACAGGAACAGAAATCGAAACAGAACGTACCCAAGAAGAATCAGCAACAAGTGCAGAGAAAATGCTCCGATTAAACGATGCATGAAGCCAAGACATTAAAAGTGTGCTAAGCATGCACAGTGATCGACCAGCAGATACCACGGAATGGAAGAAAATGTTTGTTGTGGCGCATGCAAAGAAAACATTGCATATTTATGTGTTAAATGAGGTTAGGTTGAGTAAGTTACAAGAGAAATTTTGTTATTAAGCCTGAATTAGTTTTAATTAAATTCTGCTCAGTAGCATTTTGCCATTATTTATTTTATTTAATTAATTTACTTTTATATCTTCCTTTTTGGCACATTTCCTTTCTCTGCACAGTGCATACCCCTTCTCTCTCCGTTTCGTAGCAGTCAATTTGCATGCGGCGCATCAAAAAAGGAAAGCGCGGTCAACATGCCTGTCAGCTTTTGATAGAATGCAGGCACAGGCAGCGACGGCGGCAGCGCAGCAGCAGCGGAGTCGATTTTCAAGTTGGGGCCGGGGTGTTGTTGTTTGCGCCTGCTTAGGCGGCTTTACACCAACACACACGCACGCACAGACACACACACACACATAGTGTGCGAGAGAGAGAGTGGGAGAGCGAGAGAGTGGAGTGAGAGCCGGTGTAACGAAATTGATTTTAAATGCATTTTAAAGCATCAAAGTGTTGAAATATGATAAATGTTTATTACACTGTGCCCGCAGCGTGACAGAGCGAGAGAGAGATACTGCAAGAGGCGAAGAGAGCGGCAGGCTGAGAGAGCGCATTTGTACCGTTTTGAGTGAGAGGTGCACGCTGCGCTGCGACTGCGCGGTAACTGCGACTTTATCATTTTTGATTGCCGAATCGGTTTTGTTTTGTTTTGGGGCGGCGAGTGGGCGTGGTGGGCGTAGGCTGATTCTGGGGCTTTGATCGCTGTGACGCGTTTCAAAATGCGCCAAGTGAAAGTTGCGGCCCACGCGCTGCAGCTGCGCAAAGAGTGTGTGCGAGTGTGTGTGTGTGTGTGCGAATGTTTGCGTATGTGTGTCACAGTGTTTCCTTCTCTTTCCCTCGTGTTGGCCCAGTCCCAATGAACTTTTGCACTTTGCGCATCGTCGCATCGTTGACATTGACAGTGGGATGGATGCCGGCTGTCAATGGGGTGTGGTGAGTTGGGCTATGCTGTGCTGTGTTGGGCTGTGGTGTGGTGGGTGTGGTGTGTGTAATGTATATTGGAGGCATGTAGCGCAACAATGCGAGACCGACGTCGTGCAGTCTTCGCAAGAATTTCTTCTTCGTGCCACACAAATTTGCGTTATTTTTATGCTGTGCCGCAGTTGTTCTTGTTTGTATTGTTGTTGTTGCGGTTTGTTTGCATTTTGTGAAATTTGTCACGTTCGCTTGGGGCGCCGTGGCAGTGGCAGCAGCAACAGCAGCAGCAGCAGACTGTGCTCGTGTATGTGCTGCTAGCAACACGCTCTGATTGTCGCGTTACCAATAGCAAAGGCCAGAAATAACAGCAACAACAAGAACAACAACAAGAGCGAAACGAACTCAGTCGCCGCAGTTGGCAACGTTTGGAATGCGAACAGACCCATAAAGCAGCCACGGGTGGGGCAGCGCACTGGAAGGGTGCAAAGGGGAGGTGGAGAGGGCAATCTACAGCTGCCGCTGCTAATGCCACTGATGAGTAATGGAATATGTAATTAATGTTCAATGAGTCGCCAAAAAGACCCAAGAATCCCCCTCGAAATAAAGAAGCGCCAACGCCGACGTTAACGTCGACGCAGATTGACGCAGCTGAGGAGGAAATGCCGAAAAATAACAATGTAGCAAGAAGCTGTTCAATAAATTAAACAAAACAAGAGAGAGAGCAAATCAACAGCAACAAAGGGGGAGCACAGCAACAATAACAAAATGATCTACGAGGGTCGTTTGATAAGTCCGTGACTTTTTGTATTTGCCGCGCACCTGCTCTAAATACAACACTGCTCCTGTCAGCAGTTATCGATTAACAGCTGACTGTAAATTTATTTTGGAAAGCTTTTTTTTTGCCGTTTTATAGGCATTGAAAGCAGACGATCTCGTGAATTTTAACGAAAATGGAAAAAAAATTTTAACAACTGCTACCCCATCCAGCATTGCTCAGATTTAGCCCGCTGTGAATATATTTTTTTTCAAACAATGAAGAAATGGCTCAGCGGTAAGAGATTGGGTCATCACAGAAACAAACGACTATTTTGAGGGCCTTGAGAAAACCTATTATTTGGAAGGAATAAAAAAATTGGAAAAGCGCTGGACTAAATGTATAGAGCTAAAAGGAGATTATGTTGAGAAATAAAACGCTTCTTTGACGAAAAAAATTATTTTATTCAAAAGGTCACGGACTTATCAAACGACCCTCGTATAATAATGCATGCTAATTTTAACGACAAATTGACTAACGAAATTCGGCATAAAACGATAAAATAAATAATTGGGAACAGCACGAAAAAAGCAACCGAGAAATCAAGTTCTAATTTGCATTAGTCGAGTTCTTGAAAGTATTCACAAAGTCAGGGAGCTCAGGTTCAATGCGATAACGAAGAAAGAAATACGAAGCCGTAGGGAGTAAATTTCGTAGATTCCAAAGAAAGTCAAATCAAAACGGAAATATTAAAATATACAATCAAAATATAAAAATAATTCAATAGTGGAATTCACTCAAATTTGTGTGCATTCAATAGATATGTATTATTTGGAATTTTAGCAAAAATTTGTTGTGCTTTCGCGATAAGAACACACTGCGAATCGAATTATATTTGCCTAAAGAAGAATCAGTAATGGTAATACTTTTTAAGTAATTGCGTTGCTAGTTGCTTGACTGATTGCTGTATGTTTTCTATATAGTATTTATGATTTGACTATTGTGTTTATGATCAAGCAACGTGTCGCGGATCAATGACAAACAAGTTATTAGCACAGAATGGCCCCAAAGCCAAATAGAAATTCCAGAGAGGCGTTTAACCTTTTTTGAGCGAAAGGAGAGAGAGGGAAAGAGAGCGAAAGGGAGCAAGAACCCGATCTGAACGATGATTTAGACAATGATCTAGTTAATCACAATGAATGTTCGGCGAAAGAAATGCGTTCGATTTGCGAGCAGATGTGAGAGAATAAGTCATGTGAATATTTATAGTACCGATAGTTATAGTTGTGGTAAACACCAGATTAAATAGTAAGCATATGTATATATATATATAGTGTATATAGTAAGCTAGTAACTAACAAGTAGCGTATTTACATATGGAATCTGTTCAGCGCATGCAGATGCAAGAATTATACAAAATGAAGGCCTGTTTTAGCAATTTACCGTTTGGCATGCGTGCGTGAGACTGTACACTTATCGATAGTTATAAATTGATCGCTTAATTATTTACATATTATGAGAGAAGGAGGGAGAAAGATTTGTGTGCCGGGTGCGTTTAGCGGATTAGTTAGACTTAAGCTATCGCCAGTGAATAGTCTATATAGCCACATATGGATATATAGTTAATGATTATCGATTATTTAGCATTTCGTTTTTGGTTATTCGTATATTGTGTGAGCAAAACTTAAGAATGCAAATCATAAGATAAGTTTAGGTTTAGGAAAACAGTCAAATGAAATGCTCGAATCGAGTGAATTAGTCTTTTCTTGAGTGTGTGGCAAAAACAACAACAAATAAAGCACCCATACCTTTTCTAATTTCATAAGCTCCGCCAGATGCTAAATGATAAATTCGATTTTAAGTTCAGTTTTCAGTTTTTGGTTTTTTTTCATTTTCGTTTTTCGTTTCGATTTTGAATATATCGATAAAATGTTGATCAATAATTTTGGGTCGGGAAGACAAATGAGTTTTCCATATGCACACCGAATATGTTTATTGTAAATAAATCAAATATGTAAATATATATTTATTTTTGTATCGATTTTGAGGAGGTTTTTGGGGGAAGAAGGGAACAAAAGCAAAAATAAAAATAAAAAGAGAAAGAAAATCAAATTAAAAAACAATTCAATAAATAATAATTATTTAGGTGTGTGTGTGTTTCTATACAATATTTGGAATGTAATACAGTCTTCATATTGCATACATATATGAATAGGTAATATATCTGATATTATATATGTATGTATAATATAATAAATCACTAAACACGCAGAGTGTTAAGCAAAATTTTAGTCACAATTCTCTTTATACAACGGTTTTTCTCTTTTATATACATACGAAAATTATAAACTATAAATTATATAAATACCAATCTAGTCTAGATCTATACGCGACAATCTTAGCAGTTAAGCGGGGGTTAGTTACTGAGGGGGTCCCTTAAACCTACATACAGATCTATAGTTAGCTGCTTTCGTTCGAATTAATTATCTAAAATTAGCAATAGATTAAAGACATACGAGATTCCTTCACCTTGAGCAGTTAGAAAATTATAAATTAAGTTACAACAAGATCGTAAGTTACGCTATGTAGTATATAGTTTCTTCCTCTATTAATCTTTCTTTATGGTGTTCTAACTTAAGCTTGATAACATAAAGTAAACATAAAAGTTTCTTCTTCTTTCTATATTAAATACGTAGTGCTTAAGAGTCTAGTTATCGATGTGATCGATCTACTTACATCGCCTGCCATCGGTTATGACCTGTTCGCAGTCATTGAAGTCTGTGGAAATGGGGCACTGGTAGAGGGCGCCCGAGTGATTCGTATTCGGTTGTTTGTTGCGGTCCAGAGGTGCTCCGACCAGTAGACTGTAAAGGAAAGCAAAGACAGAGCGTGAAGATTAGCACAGAGTAGACTATATAAGATATATGTAAATATATATGTATCCACTGTATACATGACTATAGTGGCTTCAAATTGGCATTCTGTGAAAGCAAATCGATCAGGCGGATCGTATGACTGTGGTGTGCTGGCGCAAAAGCTTTCCCACAGGGTATTATTGGCCCCATATAGCCCATTGCTTGTGGTGGCAGTAACTCGAATCGCTGCTCAAATAACGGTGCAATATGCGCTGCGGTCGAGTCGCTGCCTTTGCTGCCCCGTCTCCGTTTTCAGGTGTCGCCGCAATTGAACAAAAGTCATGAGTACCACAAAAAGCTAATTACCAATTGCTGCAGGGTATTGAACAGGGCAGAGGCGTGGTACAGAGGGGGGTAGAGGTAGGATACTGGGTAGGGTATTCGATTAGGTACTGAGCGGAACCGGCGTAGGCAGCCGGTTCAATGCACCATGCGGGGGCTTGGCCCAGCGCTGCCAAAAATGTAATTACTGTGGTCAGAGAGGGAACGGGGCTAAAGGAGCTAAGCAGAGGGAGGAGTCTCGAAATCATCGAAGTGCGCGCAGCACGACACGACGCAGGTTTTGGGGCAAGTCGCAGCAAGACTGGCAGCTGGGCGCGTCGACACGAAGGCTTCACCCACGTAGCGCAGTGTTAACATGCAACTTGATTATCCTCAAGCAGCAGCGGCAGCAGCAGCAACTGTTGCTGTTGCAACGACAACGGCAGCAGCAGTTGTAAGTTTATGGCCGCCATTAAGTGTGGCACCTACACACACGGATCCTACCAGCTGCGGCAGCTTAAGGCAGCCCCATGTCCGTCGCTGTTGTCGCCTCTCAATTGACACTTGCCCGCACATTACCCAACACTGGTCGCCCGTTTAACGAGCCAACTTTAAGTGTGTTGGGCCCATTAAACGTTGACTCTGGCGATGGCTTTCAAAATTCACATTTGCCGTTGGGGTCTAACCCCTTTACATCTCTCTCTCCCTCTCTTTCACTCTCTAGCTTTCCTTCTCCCTCACACATAGTGTTTACCAGTTCTTTGAGCTTGCATGCCAAAAATTAAGCTATTTCCCAAGTTCGTAAACTGAGTTTAAGCATCTTCTCCGTGGGGGCAAAAAGCTAAACGAGTTTCGATAGCAAGGTAGTTAACTATGGTGTATATACCTCTATAATATATGGTAATATTCCTTCTATATAGCTGTAGTTCATAGTTGAAGTTAGTTTGTTGCACTAGAGTTGCAGAGAACTCTTTCGTTAACAATTTCATTAGAGCTCCTTCTTCTGTAACAGTTCTTAGAGTTCATTACTTTGGCTTACTAACTCCTCTCGCACTGACTCTCTATATGTTCCTAGAGCGCGTCTACTTCGCTTTATTTTCCGTTCACATCACGACTTTATAGAGCAATCAATTTGATAGTAATAACTTCTGAATATCTCAATGCACACCCACTGAACCATTAATAAAACCGAAAAAGAACTGGTTCAACAACAGGCTAGACCTGATTCAGACACTTTGTGCCTGACGGGCCTCCCTCTCTCGCCGTCCCTTGTTTCGTTCTTTGCTCCAGCCAGATCTTGTGGCCACTTATTGTTGACACTCTGCCACATCGCTGGCTCTGACTCTGCCCCATTCCCCCTGCCCCTCATTCGTTTTATTGCTCTCTCACGTGTCGCGTTCGTGTAAATCTTGTTCAGATTCAAGACGAGACGAGACGCGACGAGACGAGAAGGGACCTAACTGAAGCTGCCTTTGGGCTGTCCCGGCCTGGCCTGGCCTGGGTCTTTTGGGTCGCGGCCAGTTGGCTACTCATTTAGCATGTTTAGTTTCATGTCAACTTGCGAGATTTGGTAATGAAATGTGGAAAAAAACAGTACAAAGAGAAGAGAAAAATGAACTTCGACTTGATGACAACAAGCAGGAATCGTGATCGACAGTGTATGAAACTTGGAATACCCTTTGGAGGGATGAAGATTGCCAAGAAGAAGAGCTGGAATATATAATATAAGCTTTTTCAACTTTTCTGCTACTTCTATTAACCATAAACAATTCTTCTAAGTTTCAACTGCACTTATGTATTTATGAGGAGCTTCAACTTGTTATACTTTAAGTAATGAACTAGTTCCAACATACGTGTTAGATACAATAAAGACAACTTCAATTTGAATGTTTATATATATAGCTTCATATAGTACATATAGTTATGGTTCATCTGACGATTTTGATGCTTAACACATTTTTTGTTGGTTCCCCTCACATAGCACCCTCTTGATAGGGTGTACAAGCGAAGGCAGAAGAAAGAGCGAGAAATCTTTAAGTTGTCGTTCGTCGTCGGTTGTAGAATCAACATAAATCTGCTCATAGAGCGCCGCCGAGCCATAAATCTTGCAGGCATTTGGCCTGGCCCGAAGTCGGAGTCCATAAAACGGTTTTAACGATACAAAATTCCCATTGGGAATCAGAATCGGAGTCAAGTTAGTTTGTTCAAATTTGATGTGTGTGAGGAGAAATTTTTGTGGTTAGGGCCACTTGCCACTTGCGGCCTGCCACTTGCCACTTAGCTTATCAATTAGCGTAGGGCCTGCATTACAGATAGAGGGAGAGAGAGAGAGAGGGAGGGAACTGGTTCCACACAAATCAATTAACGTTTGGGGCATAAAGTGGGAGATGGGAGATGGAAGATGGCGCGCTCCCATTGCAATTAAATGCTTATGAGATGCTGCACAATGAGTGCACTCACTCACGCACTCACACTCACGCGCCAGCACTCACTTGTGCACTCAATGGGTTCAGCTTAGAATGCATTTAATTAAATTGAAGGCTTTAATTGCCGCATAAACGCGACGCGCGCGCGTGTCGTTTCAATTGCCACAGAACCCCGAGAATTTGAGTAACCCAAAGTACCCGAAAGCATCATAAGATCCGAAACCCTTTCAAGTGGCCAGGGGTGTAATCAAGTGAAAGCCTCTCCACTCCCCACTCGCCATGGCTCTACCCACTCTTTGTCTCTCAGCGGGTCGCCCGCAGCTCTGGGAAATTTGATTGACCAAGTGCCATGACTCTTTGCATTATAATCGTAATCAAATATGAATGAATAGAACAATAAAATCGACGAAGGGGGAACTGGTTCATAATTGTTTAGATTCAATTAGAGCTTACTAAACTCAAACAATGAATGATTCTAAATTGGAGTCAGCTTAATGTACTGAAATAATTCGAAAGGTTTAGGTTTTAGAGCTCCAAACTTTCCTACTTCCGACTAAGGTCTTGTGAAACTAATTCCGGCTTAGGTCTATTGAAACTAGTTCATTATTAAATCTAAGTAATAAGAAAGAACAATTTCTGATGATGAACTTATTAGATTATTAGCACATTTTCTTCTTAGTGCCTTTTGAAATTCAATCAGTTTGAAGGTGTGAATCAGTTGAACCATCCGAGTGGTTCCAAAACAAGTTTGTCATGTGATTGTTGTGCAACAGGAAGCATTCGGTTCTATCTCATTTCATTAATCCACAGTGAGTCAAAGAAATTTGTTGACTTTCGGGTAGAGGGAACTGCTTAGCCATTCCTGGTTGCAGCTGTATTTGCTTTCGGCTTCTTCTTCCTTCGCCCTCTTGCGCTTCATCATACTTCATCTTGGTTTTATATTTATTTATTTATTTTTTTGGTTCTTTTTTTTTGAGACTTGGCTGAGCTCTGTTCGGTTTTGGTTGGGCTCTGTGTGTGTTTGTGTGCCTTATTAGTCGTCATTATCACAAGTGTTTCTCAAGTGTTTGCAGCCAGCACCCGTTAGCCGGCATCGCTCCCCCGCCCCCTCTTGTCCAGACACGAGAGTGAATTGCGCTAAGTGATGCAGCGTGACCCGCTGACTTCCCCTTTCTCCCCCTAGCCGGGACTACCCCGGACACCCAACCTCATCCATTCTCTTCACAATAATATTTATTATCATTTGTCTGCATGGATCTGCCGCCGGCCCCAGCTTGCCACAGACTCCCGCAACTTGCCACAAGAGGAATTTCATTTAATTTTCATGTCTTTTTGGGGTTCCTCTTCTTCTTCTACTCCGTTCTTTGTTTGCCTTGCCGCTGCTTCTTCTTCTTCGTCTTCTTCTGGATGTGTTGTTGCGACAGTTTCATTCGTTGTTCGCCCCTCGCCACACTCTGTTTTCCGAGGGGGATTATAAATATTTATGCTTGGATTGGAGACAACAAGCACGCTGACATTCCCAGCATACTTTATCTTTCTTCCCCTCTTCCACCCTTCTCCTTCGTTTGCCTTTTAGTTTCCCCCTTCTGTTTGGTGCCATTTGGTCCATTTGTTTGGCAACTTCCGTCGAAATGAATAACAAATATCGGAAATACTTTGGCAAACGGAATTCTATTCGACTCACTGACGCAGATCTGATAACGGGTCATGTGTTGGTGTAACATATATGGGGTATCTCAGCATTATTGCTATCATACTATAGTCACATGAAGATAAGAGGCACAGGCACAGATAGCCAAGACTCAAGTGGCGCCCCTCAGATGAAATCGCTTTAAGTCAATAGACAGATAGATTGCAACAGTTTGTGCAAAAGGTTGAGGGACGGGAAGTAAAATCAGGTGGATATATCAATAAAAGAGATGACACAGATTTTATATATGTATGTAGATATATATTGCTTACAGATTATACAGCAAGTTGGCAGGAAAAACAAAAAAATGTTGAGGGAGAGCAAAAAGAAGAATTAATTTCTATAAATTAAAAAGTTTTTCTAAAGCAAAATTATCGATATATATATTTTTATGTGCATGCATACTCGTTATATACAAGCATGTATTACATAAATACACATGGTTATAATAATAAACTTATTAATTATAAATTAATTAATGATTTTTTAATGCATCATTTATTATCAAAAGGTTGAGAAGCTGTTGGAACTTCAGATGCATTTCATATTGATTCATCTTCATATTCCACCCTCATTAGGTTCGCAGACTTTTCTTTGTCACTGTCTCTGTCTAATAAAGTATAAATCATTCGAGAAGTTAGCGGGAAAAACAATGAATCCTCTCAGTAATGAATGCGACACTCTAATTGTGGCCACGGGCCAATTCGGATTAGTCACGTTCGGAAATGCCGATTCTGTCGATGTGCGAAGCGAGATGAGTGTAAGGTACGAGTGTGTGAGTACTCATATGAATGCCTGTTTGTTTTCGCGTTTCCCTGTACCCTTTTTTCTACACTTTTCCCCAGTTTGCATCCTTGTGCAATGCGCCAAACAGCAGGCAACTTTCCGCTGAACGTGCTTGATACACGTGATTTCCAGTGAGGAAACAGGAGAAGGGCAAGAGGGTGCTGCAGAGGGTACTTCCTGCTGGCAGGATACGGCAGTTGCTCTTGCAGCCGGCTGAATAGATGAAGATGTATCTGCGTAGCTGCGTACCTGGCTTGTTACCTGTCAGATCGAATGCGCTGATAGGCGAACGTGCCCTGTGTGTCGTTTACCTGCAGCTGCCCCGGTCTGCAGCGGGCAGCAGGAGGCCTGCTGGGAGAGTGACAGGCCAGACAGGGCATATATGTACATACAACATAGATACATAGCCAATTGTCCAAACTGACCAAAATCAAATTACGTAGAGCAATTACAACAACTACAACTACAATGGGGAAACAACTCGCTTCCAATTGCCTAATTCAATTTGCGCATTAAGACGAACGCGAGACGCGATTGGCCCCAAGAGGCAACAGCAAACGAGTACCCGTACCCGTTCCCGTACCCGAGTGAGTGTGTGTGTGAGTGGGGATTTGAATGTGCACGTCGTTGTCGATTGACACCCAAAGTACTCAATGTCAAAGTCGCGCTTAGAGCGCTGCCCTACACCGACAAGGCATAGGCGACTTGATGAGGCGATGAAAGATGAGTGAAGGAAATTTGAGGAATTGAAAAAGAAATAATGAACTTGTATTAAATCGATGAATGACAAATACTAAAGCAAAGAACATAAATATATATTATATAACATGTAAATAAAATATATATAACATAACGATATATATATAACATAACGATCTATATAACATATAACAACAACTTGTGTTGACTAATCTTTGCTTTTTCTATACAAAACCAAAAGACTTTCAGCTACAATAGTGTGGTTTATATTTAAAGTTAATCTACAACATCAATCAATCAAATATACATATATAGAAGAATCTTCTCTAGGCTCTTGAGACTTTAAATTTACGTCAAATAGCAAAAGATTGTGGAATGAAAATGAATTTTCAATGGAAAACTGTTCAAGTGGATTTAGAACAGGCACAATTTTGACTTTGATATATACATTGATTGATTGTTTGTAAAGACATTACAGGGTATTTGTAAACTTGCATAACAATGATGAAATTGAAATTTCGTAATTGAAATATTTATCCGAAATATACAAAAAGAAAAGCGCACCCAAGAGGCCGGCAGACCGATCCCAAAGCGTACGACAGAGTTGACATTAAATCCAAAGAGATTTGTCAAAAATTTGTCTCTACGATAATTCAATAAATTTTGTTCTCGTTGTTGTTATTGTTATTGTTATTGGCAGAGTTGTTGTCACACATGGTGTCGTTGTTGTCGCTGATGTCTTTTCTTCTCGCTCGTTGGAGGCCAACTTAAAATTCAATACAGGCAGCGCAGCGAACGCGCATAATTTGATGGGATTTTTGGTTAAGTCATTCAAGTGGATGACAGGGTTGCCCTCGCGGTCTCCAGCCTAGGGGTTGGGGTTGGCTGTCAAGGTGTCAACGCATCATGGCCATAAATAGAATTGGCCCACACCCATCAGCAGAAATGATATCATAGGTATGATATGTTGCCTCCAAAGGGTTTTCCTTTTCCTTGTTCTTCCTCGCACTCTCCCTTTCTCTATCTTTCTTTCCTTGGCACTCTCTCATTAGCTTAGCCGTTTTTGCCTGCATTTTTCGACGCATTTTTCACAAGTTGCCATCAAAATGTTCCATCTCTAGGAGAGAGGAGAACCTGAGCCCGAGGTCGAGGCAAGGAAGTTTGATGTTTTCATTTGTGGCTGACCAAATGCGCGTTCAGCACGCGCTTCCGGCCAAATTGGATGGCCAGTATATGTACAGCAAAAGAAGCAGCGGCAGACAGACAGACGGACATAATGTGTCCATTAACTTGGCCAAAAAAAGTAGAAGAAGAAAGGCAAATAGAATGTCTACTTGGGTGCGTTTATTCAGACACAAGATACCCTATTGAAGGTCGAATTGTTGCTATGTTGTCTGTAAATCATTCTTTTTCTCTTTTTACTGACTTGAACAACTACAAAATATACTAAACTCTGTTTAGATTTGAGTAAGATACTAAAATTGTTTCACTTATGTACCATATTTTGTATATATTAACTATCAATTCCATATCTGCTGAGTTCAGTTAAGTAGATGGTTCCGCTTTCTAAACTCATTTTATGGCTGCAAAGCTCTGAGCTTGTCTGTCATGCCTTGCAACTTTATTTAACAGGGTATTTAATGTCAGGGAACTTGTGTTTGTTCGTCAGTTAATGGCGCCGTCAAAAAGTGTGGAAATTGACATCAGAAAAACACAGAAAAAAAGAGGGGAAAACTTTAACTGGGAAATCGCTAGAGTCAGTCGTCTTGCCTGACTGAGTCGACTTCGAATGCGTTTCGAATATGTTTGTTTCGACGGTAGCCTCGCTCCAGTTAGGCATAAGTTTGGGTCATAACTTGCGACCCATTAATGTGGTCAACCAAATGGGAAATTGATGCATCGCTCAGGGATAGAGGAGGGGCAGGGAAGAGGGGTATCTGCACAACAGGAAATGCGTCAGTTTTGGGCGCCTAAGCCGCTTGGGGCCCACGTGTGGTGGCTCGTGTGACCTCGCTCCAATTGGGAGCACGCTGTCGAGAGAGCTTTGCCAAAGCTGATAAGATTACAGCAGCAGCAACAACAACAACATTAACAACATAAGCTGTAGACAGTCTTTGATTAATCGCGGGTCAGAAGTCTTTAGTACATGTCTGTATATAGTCAGTCCATAAGTATGTCTTGCCTCCCATATATCAAGCGCTTGTTCGATGCAGTCGAGCGTCAAATTGCCGTCAGCTGCAGCTGGCTTGCCCCTCTTCATCTGTCCCTGTCCCTCTCCCTCCTCCCCTCCCCCGCTACGTAACAAAGTAGCACAATTTGTGGGCTTTCAGCTTATCGCGCATATTTTTTGGGCATATTTTGTGTCGAACAAATTTCATCGTTCGTTCGTTTTCGTTTTCGTTTTCCATTTTCATTTCCATCTCCATATTTCCATTACGAAAATTGATGGCAAGGTCAGTGACGGGGCGCAAGCGCAGTTAACTTGACTTCACTTCACTTTGGTGTCGTCTTCTTCTGCATCTGCTTCGGGTTTTTGTAGTCGCTCGTAAATTGTTGAAGCAACTAAATTTTAAGCTTGCTTTTGTGGTCGCAATACCCTGCAATGAGCTTAGCGCACAGAGAGTATACTATAAAGAGAGTCTAGTTAAACCTTTGCAATCTTTATGATACATTAAGCTCGCTTTGAACATAGCTTTCTTTCTTACTTCCCCTCACTCTCACTCTCTTTTTTTCTTGTAGACATTGCAGGGTATTGCTGCTGTCAATCACTCTCTCTTCTCTTAGCTTTCATACACGTTTTCAGCTATTTTCATTAAGCAGTTTTTTTGTTGTCTGCCGCCAACGATGTTTCCAAGATCGATGGACATGGCTCATCATCTACGCTTGAACCCTTGTGGTTGCGACGGGTGTGTGGTGAGTGGGGTGAATGGGCGAGGTCGGTTAGGTGGGTAGGGGAACTGAGCTCTTAAGTACGCGGGTCGTTTGATAAGTCCGTGACTTTTTGAATAAAATATATTTTTTTCGTCAAAGAAGCGTTTTATTTCTCAACATAATCTCCTTTTAGCTCTATACATTTAGTCCAGCGTTTTTCCAATTTTTTTATTCCTTCCAAATAATAGGTTTTCTCAAGGCCCTCAAAATAGTCGTTTGTTTCTGTGATGACCCGAATCTCTTACCGCCGAGCCATTTCTTCATGTTTGGAAACAAAAATAGTCACAGGGGGCTAAATCTGGAGAATATGCTGGATGGGGTAGCAGTTCGTAGCCCAATTTATGAAATTTTGCATGCTGACACGAAATTCACTTTTTTCCATTTTCGTTAAAATTCACGAGATCGTCTGCTTTCAATGCCTATAAAACGCAAACCAAAAAACGCAGCTTTCTCAAAATTTTACAGTCAGCTATTAATCGATAACTGCTGACAGGAGCAGTGTTGTATTTAGAGCAGGTGCGCGGCAAATACAAAAAGTCACGGACTTATCAAACGACCCTCGTATTTCAAGTAGGTTTTGAGGGGGCCAAGATCACATTGATGAAAGATTGATGCTACTTTTAGTTGAAATACGTATTTTTAAAGTGCTGAAATCATTCATTTTACCTTAGCTTATATATGGTTGAAGTCTTATACTTCTTCATCTACTGCCTCTACTACATTTCTCACACTTTTGTTGCTCCTACTCCATCTTTCTTTAAAGCTACTCCTTTTAATCTCGTTCGTCTACCTGATGCCGAGTCGACTTTAAAGTTAACTTCACTAAAAGTTGCCGAGCTTAGTCAGAAAAAGAATCCCCGATTCTAAGAACTGCATACATATCTCTTATGGGCTATACTGGTCTAACGCGCTGCCCTTCTCTCCCTCCTCTCTTTCTCTCCCTCTCTCTATTGGCATTCAAACCTGTTGGTCTTATGGGAATTGCCCAACCAAGGTCGTACCCGCACTCTGGAGAGAAGCAGCAAGAGAGAGAGAGAGAGAGAGAGAGAGAGAGAGAGAGAGAGAGAGAGAGAGAGGGGGAGGGAAAGAGACCTCGCAGTTTGGAATACCTTTGTTTACCACAGGGGTTGGGCTCTTATTCGAGGTGGGTTAGGTCAGTGGTTGTCGCTCGGAGCGTAGCTCAACGTTGGTCAGTGTTGTCAACGTTGAATGAGCGCGGCAAAAGGGACACCAAATTTTGTTGTTGACCGAATGAAGTGTGTGTCGAAATGGTCGAAATGATGGCCGAGACTTTAATGATGGCATTAAACCGTTTGACGCTCCGTGGGCAACTAACGTAGGGCGACTAGGTACCAAGGCGGAGTCTCTACTGTCGCTGTTGTTGTTGTCGTATACCACATGTATGACAATGATACAATGACAATAAAAATCGTAGAACACGCCTAGAGAGCGTCACTATTTGTTTTATTGCGCTGCGCTGCCTTCCCCACCCCCTCAAAGATGTTATACAGGTAACAGAAGAAGCGAAGAGGGAGTGTAGGAGAGAAAGAGAGAGAGGTAGAAGAGAGCGGTGTCATTGGCATATTTAAAAAAATAATTTGGTATTTTTATTATCCTTTTATGCCAAGACAAGCCGCGTTGATAAGTGGGCGCTCGAGCGGGGAAGAAGAAGATGCCGGTGGTGTGCGATGACTGTGTGTGATTCTCCGACTGCATGTGTGTGTGAGTGTAGGTAAACAAAACACCGTGCAGGTAACTAACAAAGGATATGGAACATTTGGCCGGCACAAAACGTGCGCATAAATAAACAGAACCCAAGCAAGAGAGACCTTAACCAAACCATACCCAACCGTACCGGCTTTTGTTTTGTTTTGTTTCGGATTCGTCCGCGCGCGCGTTCGTATTTGAAAGGAATTGGCATAGGGCCGCATATCGAAACGCCGCCGGCTGACATGATCGTGCCACACAAGTCGGACGCCGCTGACGCTGCAGGTATCCGTCGAATGCGCAGTACCCACTGTGCGGGCTCTGTCCAAGTTCTTTCAGCCAGAGGGACAGAGAACTCTCTGCAGGTTTGGGGGCTAACAACGTCAAGCGAAACGGGGGCGTGCTCCATAGAAATTGATAGGCGTCCCCAGCAAACATTTTCTTCTGCGCCTCCACTTGGGTGTTAAGAGTTGAGTAGTGCCGGGACCTTCTCGAGAACTTGTTTCGTGCAGCGCGTACTCCAAACGAACCTAAACGACCTGCTTAGCATCTGAATTATTTTGCACATTCTGAGGAGCCCTTCGTTCATTTCATATGTAAACAAGTTCAAGTTCAATAGATCCCCACTCTGCTCTAGTTTCGAGTCTACCAAGACAATCAATCAACATCGAAACTCACAGAAATTGCGAAATTCAACCAAACATAGCTTCTATATGGGGAACTAACAAAGCTCTTTCTTTATAACACTATATATAGGCGAAGGTAAGGCGATTAGGTAATATGGTTGATAAGATACTGTTTGTATGTCCATGTTGATATCATATACATATACATACACATACTCAGCCAGCTTTATTTACTTCAACTTATGTATTAAAGGTGTATGGTTTCATGCTCAGACGGTCCGATCGTAGGTCGTAAGCATGATCGATTAGCTTTAGGCCTAATGCTTGTAATTAGGTTAATAATTGTATTGAGAATGAGCATGAATGGTAGAGAGAGCGAAAGTGAAATGTTATAGGTAAAGTTGTAGGTAATAAAACTTTATCAGTCTCTTATGTTTTGTAGGTGATTCAAAGAGAGAGAGAGAGAGAGAGAGAGAGAGAGAGAGAGAGAGAGAGAGAGAGAGAGAGTGAGAGAGGAAAGCGTGAAATGAAAAGGTAGAGTAGAGTAATATATTGGAATATACATGCTGTTAAGTATGAAAGACCTGGGTAAGTCCATGACTAGCCCATCTCTCTAAATCTCAAAGAACCTTAGGTTAAAGCAACCTAAATGCAGACGGAGCATATGTAAAATCAACGAGAGTGGAACTTTATTAATTTATGGCCCAGTTCGGGCGACATTCAAATATTAATGCCTTTTAGGTGGCGCTGTCACTCTAAAGCACTTCATGTGGAAGGGGCAAAAGTAGTGGTGGGGGAGGTGGTAGTGGGGGGAGATACTGACAAAGAGAAAACCCATTAAATTACTTAGCAGGCTTAGCAATTGCAAACTATTAAATATTAAGCGTATTCGGCGGGTTCTGCAAAGCCTTCTTCTCCTCCACTTCCATTCGATCGCGCTGTGGGCGCATGCGGATGCGGGTTCGGGTTCGTGTTCGGCTTCTCTGGCATTACGATTAATAATTGCCACGTTGCCAATGACAGTGTTCTTTTCGTTGTTGTTGCTGTTGTTGTAAGCGAATCGAGCATTGTCATATAAATTTTAATTATGTCACCATAAACTAAGCCGCAGCCAGAGCCCGAAACGAGCCTCTGTCATCAGAATAGCTGATGATAGTGCCACCACCCCGCGTAGCCTAACCCTAACCCTAGGCCCCCCTCCCATGCCACGCCTACCGCCCATTTAGCGCATGTTTGCGTTTTCCGTATTGTTTTCGGCGCTGTTCTGTTCTTCGTTGTCGTTGACTTGTCGTTGTCGTCTCTTGTTTCATTTTGCTTTGACTCTTTGTTTTTCTCTTGTTGTGTGCGCATAAAATTTGCATAAATTACACACGCACACCCAAGGCTGCTGTGTGTGTGTGTGAGTGAGTGTTTTAAGCATTATGTTAATAAGTTTTAATTGAAGAACTACGAAATATCATATCAAACTTGTTGCATGATTCAGACTAGGCAGGGCAAGTATGTGGCGTGTGCCTCTGTGGCAGCCACAAATGTGCGTTTTGTTTTTGTTGTTTACCTGTTGCTGTCATATACCACAGAGCATGCCACATCAGCTGCACATCTGCCCCAGCGTCGCACCAAATTGGGGGCAACTATTTGGGGCGCCGCGCTGGGCGAGTGTACGTATGCTCACTCATACATGCATTGATAGCTGATATCAGCATGGTGCGACACACACACACACACACACACACACGCACACACACTGTTGCTCATGTGGGGCCCGCAGTAAGTCGCAAAGATTATTATTGCTATTGATTATTGATATTGAACCCAAATCCGTAAGGCAGCAACATTTCGTTTATTGGAATCGGCCCAGCAATATAATGCAGATGCCATATAACATAAGTAGTGCGCATAAATCCAACCATGTATGTATGTACTATATGTATGTATGTACTCTATGTATGTATGTATGCATGTACATACATATGTCTGTGTACTTCCACTTCAAGCTCACATTCTTCCATACACAAGCAAATCATTGGCCTCTTAACCCGGCGTGGCTTAGTTTCGGCTAGCTTCTACAAGTGTATACCCTGTAAAGGCAATGGAGTTGAAGCTTAAGTGGCTGGGCTCAAATTGCTGATGTTGCAGAGACTTTTAAAATGTTATTGTAAATCAAATTTTCTGTTTGTTTTTAATTTTCAAACATAAATTTCCATAAATATTACAATTATTTCTTGAACCAAAGTCTGGAGTCTCCATAACAATTTCCAAAGAGTTCATCAGAATGCATAATTCTTATAGAAGCACTCCAGAAACCATAATCAGCAGTGGAGCTTCCCCAAACTCCTATGCTCCACAACATAACTCATGCGTATTTATTCTTAAAACTCTACAGTACCTACAGCGCAACTCATAGTCGATGCAGCGCAACCTTTAGTCGTTAGTGGAGCAATCCCAATCTCTGCTTTATTTTACTTAGTTTCTTCGAAGTTTATTTTTTGTTTTTTTAGAGCTTGAGAAATCAGTGTCAAAGTTGTGCGTGTGTGTTGCAACTTCTCACTCGACACCTCACTTTCTTATCAGCAGCCAATTATCACAGCATATTATTATAATATGCATATGTTTACACAAATATATCAGTTGTGGCCGATCGATTTACCAAGAAACAATTCGGTCGAAATCTGATAACAAGATGCATAAAAAAATTCAATCTGTTTGTTTCTCAGCACCAAACCGGTTATCATCTTATGTATTCAAATTTTACAGTTGGAAAATTTGAAAGAACTTATTTTCTGCAGAAAGAAAGGAACATTATTACACATTTGTTTCTTTGCAATTTCTTTCGTATTGCAGCTATTTGCATCTGCTTTGTCTTTTATCTTTGCCTTCTTTACTGCAAATTCCTCTGCATTTATTTTTGTCGAGTACCCTCCCAGCAGTGTCCACACTTCGTCGTTGGCTTTATCTGCTCTAGACTCGACTGCATTTGCTGTTTGGCGTCACGTGTTTTGCAGATATGCAAAATTTGCTCTTCTTTATACCCTGTAGCTAATGTGGAGGTTAAGTAAGGTTGGCTAGGGTTGCTATGGCTGGATAGGGTATACACAATTATACTATATAATGAATAGGGTGGATAAATTATATCGTACTTGGATTGTTAAGCTCAGCTCTAATATATTCAACAAGGTTTCAACACCCTTCTGACGCTTCATTGAGAACTTAGAATTTTCTACTTTTGAATATATAGTGTATAGTATATACTCTCACTATATATCAAATTTCGTATCAATCTTACATACTGCAGCTGAGTTACAGAGTATCTGCTAGTTAAGCATAGCTGTCTGTTGCCCACTCAGCTCATTTGTTTTCTGTTGACTTTGCAAATTTCGGAGCCATTGCTGGTGCTGCTGATGAGCGCAAAGGGCGCGCAGGCGTTACAACAGCAACAGCAACAGTTGCTGTCGTAGCAGCAGCAACAACATTAACTGGAATCTGATCTTTTGCATGCTCAATTAACTTTGGACTGTGAGTCGACACATGACCGCAATGCGACCACAAAATTCATGCGAAACCATGCGGCCGTTTAGTGCAACTTGTTGTTGTAGTTGTTGCTGTTACTCGTAGTTGTTGTTTGTGTTGCTGTTGCTGCTGTTAGTTGGTTGTTAGTGCCGTGTTGCAGTGGGTGCATTGAGAATGTATCGCCTTGCTGAAGCTGTCAGCCTGATGAGCGTCTACATGGCAGCCGAACAAGCTGCCACATTGCCTGCCGCTGCTGCTGCTGCTGTGTGGCAACAATGGAGCAGCAACAACTGCCAGCAACAAGAGGCGCAAACAATGCGCACTTGGCCAGTGTCCACTTCAGTTGTTTCGAGTCCTGTTCGCCAAAAAGCTCGTTAAAAGTTGCCGGCGAATTTGAATTTCAAATGCGTTTGCAGTTGCAGTTGAAGTTGTTGTTGTTGCTGTTGCTGTTGCAGTTGTTGTTAGACTTCTGTGTCGACATTTGCAACTGTGCAACATGCCAAGTCAAGCTACTTCTTCGGTCCTGCTCCTCGTCCTCCTTCTCTTCTGCCTTGACTTGTCAACGGAAGTGTTGATGAATTTATTTGTCAAAATTGTTTTATGAAGTTGACTTTATTTAAATGAGACTTGGCCACGAGTACATCGTATACGATATACGGCTACGATATACGATACACTTGTTTTACAAGTGTTGGTTACTCAACCGATTTGAGGCGGGAATGTTTCTATTAAACAGCTCTATGCATTATATACCATATTGAGTTGACTAAAAAGTTATTATATCATATTATTATATAGTTTTGATATGAAATTGGTAAGTTATATCATAGTTCGATCCTATTATATTGTAGTTATATTTATCTGTATGGCTTATGCCTTGACAACCCTTACTTGTTCGTTTATATATACCATATTCCATACTATAGTTCAGTTTACTATAAAGTTTATGACAGATTGGTAGTATTAAGCAATTCGATTAGTTATGTGATAGATTAATCGTACTATATCATAGTTCTATTTATCAGTACAGCTTGCAATCGACTTTCTTATCAGTTGCAGTTACTCCCTTTTTGCTGACCTAATCAATTGTTATTTAATCCCAGAAGGGGCCTGAGCCCTTCAACCACACGTCAGCAACCCACACATCCCACACACACACCCGCACACACACACACGCACAGTCACAATCGCAGCACAATCGGCTGCCGTCGTCCATGTCAGAGTGTTGCTGATTGACATTTAAATGGAACTGTCAGTGTCTTAGTTGTTGCTGTTGTTGTTGCTGTGCCGTGTGTCCCATTGTGCGGCAACAACAATGCCTTTATAAACACATCAGTTGCCGTTGTTCTACGTGCTGTTGTTGTTGTTGCCGTTTTTTTGTTAATTAATCAAAGCTCAGGGCAATCAAAAAAAAACTGCCACAGCTGCAGCAGCAGCATCTAATGCGTCTATCGCTGCGCTTATCGTTTATCGATACTCCCAGACAGTACATACCTGCAACGAGAGCGAAAGAGAGAGAGAGAGGCATGAGTAAAAGAACAAATAAATATAATTAATAAAAGAACTTTTTTTCTCTTCGCTTGTGGCCGGAACAAACAAACAAACAAAGCGGCCTCATTCAGGCGAAAAGAGTGAAAAAAGCGCGAGGGAGAAAGAGGGGGAGAAGCAGGAGGAGGGAAGGGGAACGAAGGAGGGGCACACAAAAAACAGTTGGCAGGCATTCAACTCGTGGCAAGGAAATGAAAAACCGCAGCTGAGCTAAGGCGGCAGCATCGCCAGACGGCGTCGCATCTCGTGATTGGACCTTCGATATCATTCGAGGGCATCAACAATGGCCAACGAGGAGGCGATGAAGGAGGAGGAGGATGAGGAGGAGGAGCAGAGATGGGGGTAAAAGGTAGGGGGGCTGTGGGACTCTCTTTGGGGCAGTGGCATATTGCAGATGTTGCAGGCAGCCGCCAAGAGGAACAGCTAATTTAAATTCAAATTTAAATTGTTTGGCGCTCGTTTTATTGGCAGCGATGCTGATCTTTTAGCGGGTTTCTGGCTAAAGTTGGCTAGTATGTGGAAGCAAAATAAAGCAAGTTACTGGATACACTTTAGTTATCACTAGGATACCGTAGAAATAGTTTGTGCCACATTTAATTATGACTTTTTCTGGCTAAATTTAGCTAGTAAAAGGTTGAATGTTAACCCTAAATAGGAAAAAAGAATCTATACTTGGTGCCAATTTTCGTTTTATATATTTTTATGTATTGGAACTCTCAGTTGCTCTAGTTTATAAAGAACTTGTAGAAATAATGTGCATTGATAAAATAATACTTTCAAAAAACCTTAAGCTAACTAGAAACATTTCCTATTTTCCGATATTGCTAGCCCAATTTTCCCTTCCCCAGCTCGACCTCAATATATGTTTTATCTAAATTCAATAGATTTTCACCATGTGGAACGTGGTTTTCATTCCGGTTCCATTACATACATTGCCTGAGGCAATACCTATCGACATTTGAGTAATTTGTGTTTGCCATATAGTTAGTTCAAGTTCACGATAAGATAAAATAGTTTGTAGCTTTTGCTACAATATAGGGCGAGTTTTCTCTATTTGTCTCTCTCACTCTAGTAGATGTTTCTATCTAACGAGTGCCCTGTGCTAGCAATAGTAATTGTAAACGAGCTGGCAACACTGATTAATGTTGCCAATCGAATTGGTTTGCCCCCCTCTCGCATGTTGCATGTCGCGCTGGCTACATGCTGCCC
The DNA here is from genome assembly GCA_018904595.1 of Zaprionus indianus. Taxonomy (NCBI): domain Eukaryota; kingdom Metazoa; phylum Arthropoda; class Insecta; order Diptera; family Drosophilidae; genus Zaprionus; species Zaprionus indianus. Next base: position 4,399,997 of record JAEIHA010000344.1, read on the forward strand.
TGGCGTTGCATGTTGCATGTTGGCGGTTTAGGTTGCATGTCGCCGGCGCATTATGGCAACACGTCGCTCTCTTTCTCTCTCTGTCGTTCTCTGAGTGCTGCAGATCTGAGATGCACGCCGCGCGATTGCCACCACACCAAAAAGGAGGAGGAGAGACCACTTCCCAAGCCGCAGAGCCCAAATCCAAACAGAATCCCAAACCGAATCCCAATTCGAGGCCCGAAAAACCCACGCAAAGGCAGCTGCAGCCCACGCGTCGCCTTATGCGCCTTGATAAAACCAAATAAATATTATTTATGTATATTTTGGGTTATTGTTTCGACGCCCCCACGATGTGTGCCTGGCCCCCATTGGCCTCCTTTTTAGCAGAGGCCTGAGAGCTGTCAATTAGTGGCGAGTGGCTTCGGGCAAGCACTTATCGGGTTAATCGGTTATCGATACACTCATTGAGTGTGCTTCCTGGCAGTGTGGTTGCGCTGCAGTGGGGTCTGTGTGTTACGGAATATCGATTGGTGTTATTAATATGGTCTGTTGTCTATCGATCATTATTTATCGTATATCGATACGGTTAGTGTTGCCTTAAGTATTGGTTTTATAAACGTTAATACTAAAATAAATATCAATCTACTCTTTGTTAATCGATTATTGATGCTATCGATACATGTTATCGATATATATATATTATTAATAGGGCTTTAATATCGACCAAATTGAGTTAAAAAGAATATAACTATGTATGCATGTTTTAGAATCAGTTATGGAAATGTCTGTTATCGATCACCGATAACCAATAAGCTCAGCAGCGAATAAGCCGCCAACACTACCGACAATTTGTCGTTTGCCTAGAGAGTTTTTTTTTTTTTTGTTTTTTTTTTTCATTTTGGGCAATATCTATTGATCGATCGATCGAAAACCCTTTTGGGCGCTGTCCCCGATGATGGTATGGGCAAACAGTCGAACGGACTGTGGGACAGACAGCGGACAAACGGCATGCCGCTCATTAGAGTGCGAATGCGAACCATTGCCATAGACATCGCCCAGAAGGTGGAGGGGATCGCGAACGGGGCTGTGGGCACTCCTGATCATGGCGATCGTGGGGATCATCATGAGGTAACATTATGATCATTATGAACATCGTCGTCATGCATTGCCATTTTTGGTATTTTCTGCCAATTAGCGGCGCAAAGGCTAAAAATGTTAAGTAAAAGCGAAACAGGCGAACAAAACGTAACGAAGGAGGCCCAACAAACCCAACAAACTCAACCGCCAGCAAAACGGACTAAACAAAACAAAGCAAAGCGAGAAACCCACCGGCAACTTCTCTGGCTGGAACTGGCCGGGCAACTTGCATTTTTAATGGCATCGCCATCGAGATGGGATAAGTTGGGATCGAAGGGGAGCGATGAGACGGAATCGGGAGCGGGATCGGACGGGAGATGTTGCTCGTTCGAACATGTCCAAGAGGAGATTGGGCGGCTGGGTGGAGGTTGGCCTCCTGGAGATGCCTTTGTTGAATTTGTCATAGTGGCCAACAAATTGTGGGCAGACAGCATCTTGGTGAGCTAGAGATGAGCGCGTGATGCGATAGTTGCATACAGCACGAACACGAAAACACTCCCCTTCTACTGTTGAGGTTAGAGTTGAGCTCATTATACGATTGTTTAACATTCTCATGCACTCTTTCTCTCTCTCTATTTGCATAATTCTTCGCACAAAGATTTGTATTCATCCCGTCTGCAATAAAATGAATCAAACTGATTATCGTCTACGAAGAACACCCTATGAATAAGAAGGGGTCTCTCTTACTCTTTCGCTGACACATTTTGCAAATATGTGTATGCACTTCAACAAAGATTTGTATTCAGTACACATCTTTGAGGTTAAGCACACATCAATTTCAAGCTGATTCAGAAAGAGTCCACAGAAAAACGCAAAAAAAATGAGAATGAAACATTTTATTTACGCTTTTTAAACGTGCCTTAAATTCTTTATAATCGCAAATAACCTGGTCTGGAATTTGCGATAATTTTGGCAAATATTTTTGGACGAAATTACCAAAGGAATTATCATCACCCGGGCGTTGAATCAACAGAAAATTGTTTAAAGTACGTTCTACCTTTTAAATATATCTTCAAACAGTCGATAGAAGGTTTCAATCTATTTTAAAAACTATCGATACGCGAATTGCAATGAATCACGCGCTCATCTCTAGGCTCGTTAGTGCAATCAATTGAAATTTATGCGATCGGCCTTAGAGATGTGCTCGCCCTGCGCCGAGTGACAACTAGTGGGCTCCCTTGAACCCCAAATATGGTGCCCCATCCCCGGTTTGGCAGGACTTTTAATGAAGCTTTAAATGTCATTGATGAAATAACTGCGCGCGATCTGTGCGTCGGCGATGGCGACGGCGACGCTGACGCCGACAGTTGCTAATTAAAATTGCCCATCTTTGGTCTGGTGTTGCAGCCCCCACTTCTGTCTCTCCCTCTCTCTCTGTCTCATCAGCCTTCTTCCTGCTACGCACACAATAATTGGACAGATTTGCCGAGCAGCGAAAGTGACGTTCGTATAGCCCAGTTGGACACTATTTTGAAGTAGTGCTTATAACTTGAGTTGTAGTTAGTTAGACAAGATATCGAGTGAGCGATAGCAGTTGAAGTTGATCTACAATCGGTGGAAAAGTACTGTGGGAATGTAGTGAAAATGTATTAATATTCAAAGAACTGCAATTAGGTCTAAAGTAACCTATTTTTAACCTATTTCTTAATCTTAGTATTCAAAGAAAAGCAGCCTATTTTTAACCTAATTCTTAATATTAGTATTCAAAGAACTACAATTAAGTCTAAGTAACCCATTTTTAACCTATTTCTTAATCTTAGTACTCAAAGAACTGCAATAGGGCTAAAGTAACCTATTGTTCATATTTGAGCCTCCTAAATATTCCCCCTGTCAGCCAAATCCAACTGGGCTCGTTTTGGGTTTCAGTTGATGAAGCTGTCGTCACAGGCAGGAGCTGCACAGGGGCTTGCAAGGCGGGGGAAGAGTGAAAGAGGGTAGCTGGGTAGCTTGTGTAACTTAATACTTTGGCTGCCTAATTGGCAATTGGCCTATGTTTAATGGATTTTGACGCCGTCCAGCGACTGCTTCCGGCTGCCTTTAGTGCCAGCCCCACGCCCACACTTACGCCCCCACCTCCGCCCTTGTGCCCTACCGGTTTTAGCAGATATTTTTCCCATCGATTGAACGCAAACAATTGAACAGATTTTGGTCAGTTGGTCAATTTGTGCACAGCTGGCTGAGCATGGCGAGAGATTAACAGGAAGGTGGTGGAGGGGAGAGTAGCAGAGGGAGAGATGGAGAGAAAGAGAATGAGAGGCAGAATTAAAGTGAGAGGGAGGCGACAAATTCAACAGCTGCAAATTTGCCCAGTTGGAATTTCGTTCAGTGACTTATCACGCTCTTCCCCAGTAGGTAGGCGAGTACATCAGTCCGTCCGTTCATCCTTCATCTGTCCGACATCTGGCAACACCCAGAAACGATGCGACCTTGGACATGCCTTTTTGGGGCCACAAAGAACAAGACGATGATTATATTTTGTTCATCTCGCATCACGCATGATCACACCACGAAGAATGCGAGAGATCCTGCACCCTCGACTGATGTTTGTCGTTCCCTGTCCCGCCCCACTCATTCTTCCTTTCTTCTCCTCTTCCTCTTTCGTCTCGCTTGCTGCTGTTGTTGTTTTTGTTGTTGTTGAATAAATATTGATATGGAAATGGAGAAAAAAGAAGACAAAAAAATAAAATATGAGCTGCAGATGAAGCTGATGACGATGACGGGCAGAAAAGAAGCAGCAGCAGCCGCAGACGAGGAAGGTGCAACGCCCAAATAGTTGACGCGACAACAACAACAACAGAGAGAAGAAGGAGAAGAAGAGAGACAGTAAAGAACATATAAAATATATCCGCCACGTCGAATATGAAATACGCTTTGAGGATTCTGAATGAAGTTTACTAATCTTTGGAGGTAAATGGAATATATCGATAGATATATGGGATACAAATAGGTAGGATAAAGATAGATAAAATATGGATAGATAGAATATAGGTACATAGGTTGAATATAGTTACAAAGAATACATATAGAGGGATAAATATTTGTTTTTATAATCTGTATATGATTCCTGATTCCTGCCTGTTGTTCTTCAGGAACTGCAGCTTAATAGTCTTTCCCTTTAGGTCACTACACTTCAAGATGTTTGCCTGAACCGCCACTGAAGATCCTATAGAATCACTTGTTCCATAGTTGATGACTTACAAAGTAAACATCTTGTAATTCCCATTGTGCTGCAGGTGAATGCAAACAAGCCACAAAGAAGTGACAGATAAAGCCAGATAAAATTAAAGTTTGTTGAAGATATCTCCAGCGAGTCATACCATATATGGTATATATGATATAGGGTGTACCTATAGCATAGTTGTAAATGTGGGTAAACTAATTTAAAGTGAGTCAAATTTACATATGTCCAGACCTTATCTGAGAACGATTAAAACCCGCTTGAATTACGATCATCAACGGATCAAACAAAAGAAACTTGTCCGCCTGATTTACGATCGCTAGATAAATCACATACAAGTCTATATAGAAGAAAAAGTTGTATAGAGAACAGGAGAAGCAGGTAGACTTAGTCGGTGACAACAATTTGAATACCCTACACAGGGGAGGGAGAGTAGGGAGACAGGCATGGCACATAAAGTGGGAATTGGGATTAGGACAATGATCGTGCAGACTACAGAGAGAGAGAGAGAGAGACAGAGAGGGGAGAGGGGAATGGTAGGGGAAAGAGAAGTGTTTGAATTTATGAAGTTGGAATGTATCTGTCGCTGCATCTCTTATTGCGTGTGTGTGTGTGTGTGTGTGTGTGTGTGTGTGTAGGCAAAAGGTGGGAAACAAACAAGGAGCCAAAAGATCTGGCGAAGGCGACGCCAAAAAGGAAGGCGCAACGGAAAAGGGCGAGGCAGCAGTGACAGCAGCAGAGGCGTGGACGGGGGGTAAGGGGCACCCATATTGGTTATGAGTTGACACAAAGCAAACGCAGATAAACATGCGGATAATGCGCGCCGCAGCAGCAGCAGCAGCGAAGTGAGAAATTTAAAGTTCTCGATGCATGCAAACCGGAACAGGTTCTCTATATGGCCTCCGCTTCCCTCTTCTTACTTCTCTCTCTCTCTCTTACTCTGTCTAACTCTCTCTCTATCTATCTCTTGGAGTTTTTCTCTGTCTCTCTTGGCATTTGGCCGCATTTTCGCCCAAGGCTAAGCGCAGCCAAGCAGCCAAGCACAGCGAGCTTGTCCAGCTTCAGTTTCTATTTGTACTTTCCCATTTGCTGCTTTAGTTCATGTTGTTGTTGCCGTTGCTGACGCATTTCAGTTCAAGTGCAGCTGCAGATTCGCCGAGGCCACAACACAATCAAGTGGCATGTCTGCTGCCCATCTCCAGCCCCAGCTCCGTCTCCAGCTCCGTCTCCATCTGCAACCATAAGTAAAATGTTTGCGCAACAAAGTGAAAGACACAAGGAGAAGAGCTGACGCTGCCGCGCTGCCAAGTCAAGTGCCAAACAAATTGATATCGCAGCACGCAAAAACATCCAAGATGTCCAGAGTCGTCTCCAGCTCTGCATCTCTGCATACTCCATCATCATCAGCATTCATTAGCGTGAGCGAACCACATCGTCGTGATCTTTGTGATCTGTGCGATCTTCTGCTGCACAGCTGCGGCATCAATTGCCTGCCTCCGCTGCCCTTCACTGTAGTCGGCATGAATGCATCTATTCATGGGGCTGCAACATCCGCATTGCAGCAACCCCTATCCCTTCCCCGCTCCCCTTGGTGGGATAACTCTCAGCTTACCAAATTCCCCACTTTGCTAATTTGCCGTCTCAATTATGACAGCGTTGCAAAAAGCAAGAGAATTACAGAGAAGGGGATATATATAGAGACTCTAGACAGAGACAGAGAGGAAGAGAGAGAGGGAGAGAGGCAGGAGACACTCTCTGTTTATGTCTTCTCTTCTTCTTGCACTCCTAAAACAAACATTCGCCTTATCATCGTGCCAAGCAGCGATACCATCTGAACTTTACAGCAAACTCTGATGGAATTACGGAATTTCTTGACATTTATTTAGCCAAGCTCAAAGTGAAGGCAGTTGAACTCGCTGCTGATCGCAGATCGCTTGATATCAGCAAGTCTTATAGCAAATTTTAGCTTTGCGGAGATAAGGAGTCTCAGAAGAAAACTTCTGATATATCCATTACAATATATATCAAGTTCTTTAAGATATCTTGAGCTGTATACGAAATTTCAACTTTAAAGCTTAAGTAATTTTTGAGTTACAATGATAACATATTATATTTTATACGTTTTCAAAAGATTTTTGCATATATTGGGGATTTAATCTTGTAAAATGGATGCTTTGTTAATGTAAACAGAAGTTTTCTGAACCAAAGCCTAAATTTAAGCTTTTTCAAACGTTTTTTTAAGCTATTAAGTTAGTGCTATTTTAACTTAAGTTTTTAGTTAAGGTTGAGGTTATGTTAAAGGCTGAATATGTATATTCATAAGGTTTCAGAACCCCAATAATAGCAATTAAACATATTCAAGAAACCTTATCATTTTCATAGCTTTTATTTAGCCCTTTTTGCAACGTTTTCTCAGCGTTTATTTAGCTTTTATTTATTATTTATTTTTCTCAGTTTTTAACCTTTTTTTGCAATACTTTCGCGGTTTATCTAAGCTTCTTTTGCAGTATTTTCTCAGCGTTTATTGAGCCTTTATTGCTGAATCACTTGACATAAAACAGACTGCAGAAAAGTGAATTGCAATTGCAACAACAACAGCAACAAAAACAACAACAACAATGACAAATTCCAAGTCAAGGTGCCACAAAGGCTGCGAATTCCTTGAACTTGCTGGGTGGCTGCCGCTGCTGCTGCTGCCCCCAAGGGCTACCACAAGAACTAACAGAGCCGTGAAGGGGGTACAGGGAATTAGGGGGTTGGGGGGGGGGGCAGGGTATCTGCAGTCGAGCATTTATGCAGATGAGATGAGGCAGCGCAAGTCGCAGTCGCTCGTTCGAACTGATGACTATGATTATCGTGCCGCTGCTGTTGCTGCCAGTCGCAGTCTGACCCTCAAGGCGAGTTGCGTCCTTCAACTTTGGGAGACGCCTCAAGTTGAGGCAGCAACAGAGGCTGCTGCCGCTGCTGCTGATGCATTGGTTTTACGTTTTTTAATAAATTGATCACAACAAATTGCTGACAGCTGATGGGGCGCGGCCAAGCTGCTGCTGCTGCTGCTGGTGAGGCTGCTGCAGTTGCAACAAGTTTTCAATCAATGCAACTGCAAGAGCAACAGCAGCAACAGGTGCAGCAAGCACTAAATGACAGACGATTGCAATGGCCAGGGACAGCTGCAGAGCAGTCCAGGGCAGCAGCAATTTGATTGGAATTTATTGTGCACGGCACAGCAGCAGCAGCAACAGCATCGCCAGCAATTTGAGGCAATTCAAGAGCAACAACAACAAATTGCGATGGGCACATGCAAATGCCCTCGTGCGGTCTCGTTGCCCCTTTGGTAGGAATGGAGGGGAGGGGCGTGGTGGGGGAAGGCAGGATATCGAAGAGTTTGCTGCGGAAGATCTTTCTTTCTTCGATCTTGCTGCGATGTTGCTTCGATTGTGGCATTTGTGGCATCGCCTGCGGCTGCAATCAGCGTCAGCGTCAACGTCATTTGCGAACGAAGCGTTGAAAATGCCAATGAAACGGAAGCTGCCACAAATTGTGGCAATCTGGCAATTAGCTTACATTGCCAGTCAGGGCTGCCACACACACACACACAATGCACGCAAACGAAAATTGCTCTCCAGCCCTGATCGCGCCAAAGCCTGCAGCAATGCGGCCCCGGCCCGAACCCGCGTGGGCAGCAAACTCGCCTGTCCACCTCGTTTCGAGTTCTCGCACTCGCACTGCCACACCTCCCCCCTCCCCTCTTTCTCTGCACCTCCCTGCCTCTCTTCATCTATCTCTCTTGTGCTTCTCTGTGGTTCCGCAGCCCAAACGCAAAACAAGTTCCGAAGAATTCGCACAAAACTATTCGCCAGGCCATTTGCCATTACAACATTTAACCAAATTACAAATACTTTTCGCGCAAAAACAATTTTAATAGCGCGAAAAAACCGCTAAAAATACCCTAGGCTATATATTGTAGATGGTGCCGCGCACTTACCCCAACTTCACTGGAATAAGCTTGTTCGACTGCTGAAGAAAGGCAACTAATGTTTCGGAAGAGATTGTTCTGCGGCAGGCAATCTGCATGTTTAGTAAGTATCTACATATGTACGTATATATCCAAATACTTCCGTATAGTTTGACCTATGTGAGATCTATCTTTTATTTTACCTACATAAATTAATGTTCTATATATCTATCGTCATATGTATTAAGTTACAAGTTCCTTAATAGCACCTCTTTCTAACATGCCTTCACATACTTATTGCCTACCCTCTACCCAAGACAATTGCTTACAGGGTACAGGGGATAAAACACAACGTAACACACGTGGCGTATGCGTAATTCATATTTAGATTGCAAATACATTTGAACTGGCGGCTTATTAATTGCCTGCCAGCGGGTGAGCTGTTGCTGCCGCCAGCCACCAGCCACCAGCCTGTTGCATGTCCGATGCCATGTGTGTATGCGTGGGTGCAGCAATGGCCCCTGTAATTGGGTCGCAGGGGAAGTGGGGGCATGGGGAACCAAGGGGTAGCCAAGTGAGCATGGCATGGATGGTAAACACCTCCTGCCACTTGCGCTAATTGCCGACACGACTCACTGAGTTACTCAAGGATAGAGCATGAGAGGCGGAAGTGGAGCGGAAAGAATAACTTGAATTTTATGAAGAGCAAAGTTAAATTTGAATATAACAAAAATATATAAAAATTCTTATTAATTATTATTATTTTTAATTATTTTATACTTCTTTTTATAAACTTAATGAAGTCATAACTGCGCTTGAATTATGTCTGGCCTTCTTAGCTTGAAATAAGTCTAAATTGAAGCTAAAAATCCGCTAAAACTCGCTTAACTTTACTTAATTATAGCACGCAATTGAACTGGCGGCGAGTGCATTCAAGTGTCAGTCTAGCCTCGCGTTGTTGCCACGCTTGACAGCAGCAGCAAGAGCAGCGGCGCAATTTTCATTCTTGCGAACTAGTTCCACAAAGTTCAAAGCAAGCGCAAATAGACAAGACAAAATCGTAATTTGACCATTTGAATGGCAATTTTTACCGTTAATAGTCGTAGCTCAATAAACCAATTGCCTCGTTGAATGGGGCAAGGAGTACCACACCCCCTCTCTCTTCCATCTCCCAAAACAGAACCAGTTCACAATCATTTGGCACATCGTAATTGGAACGCCCTCCCGCTCATCGCATGCGGTTTCGGAAGTCATTAAAAAACATTTTTGCAATTTGCTCTCTTTTTTTTCTTTCATTTATTTTCTTTTTTTGGGGCCCCTGAAAACGAGGCTAACAATTTTGAAAGACGCACTTAATTTTTGATGACTTTTTACCATTTCGATAAACATTTTTAATTTGACAGCCGAAAAACACATTTTCACAAGCCAAAAAAGTGAACGGAATTTGGGTTATTGTCACAATTTCGACAACAAGCAAATTACCCTAGAGCCGGAAACTCGAAAACCCGACTAGGCTGGGCGATAATTATGCGGATTAGATGCAGTCCATAAAGAAGATATATCTATACTTTGGGGATAATGACAGGGGATTATATTGATGTAGCTCGTAATTGTTTGCTGCCAGACAATAATTAATTATTGATTGAGTTTGTATAAGCTCCATCGAGATGGGGAACAATTCGAATCTCTTTTTAGCTTTTTTCTGAACCTTTTCTACAACTATGAGCAGAATTACAGGGTATCTGTGGCAGTCATAGTGTATGTTTGCAATGTACCGAACTCAACGAAGCGTTGCCAATTAATTGAGCACAGCAAAACTGAAAAACTGAGAAAAGTTACTCAAAATGCGGCTTTATAGGGGGGCGTGTTAGTACGGCGTATCGAGTATGGTCGGTATGTGACATAATTCGACGGATGATTCGCTTTGATGGACACGATTCAATGCGTTTGCATGTGAATTAATTAACTGTGATTTTGTTCACTGCAAACGGAAATGGAAATGAAAAATGTGTGAACAGCAGCAGAAAACAAAACTCGACTTGAAAATCGAAAATGAACCAGGGTGGAAGCCTCTCTTTCTTCTGCTTCTCTTTCTCTCCCTCTCACTCTCCTGCTGATCATTTATCCGGGTACGCGCACTTTCACTACAAATCCAAATGAAACGAAACGAACCGAGACGAAACGAAACGAAAGCAGCGCTGCCTACGCAAAAGAAAAATCCCCAAAGCCGAAAAACGAAAAATCATAAAAAGAAACGTGATTTGCTTTTTAATTACAGACGAAGAAAATGAAAGACATAACCAGATGAGGAACAAAAAAAATAACTAAACAAACTATGAAAAACTCAAAACTCGAGAAGAAGACGCCGAGAAAACGATAAAATAGAAATGCTTTCTTCGCAGTTGTCGACATTCTCAGTGGTTCATAAATTCCGCAGCGGGCGTCGCTCACACGAACCACGACTGAGACGAGACCGACACCCACTCGAAACTCAGCTCAACACAGTAGCTCCACGCCCCCCGCCCCCTTCATTGGGTTGCCGCAATTATGCTAATTGAATAGTCGTATGCCCAGAGATACTCATTCACTCAAAAGAGCGAGTTGAATATTAATAACCGTTATTAGTTTGAGTCGGAGCTTTTCAACTGGTTCATAATGGTTCATTTGGCACACTTCATGTGTCTGGGGGAAGAGATTTGTCGGGTTTTTTATTGGAAAAACGTTTTGCAAAGTGAGAGCGAACGGTAGCCAGTACGGGGAACTAGTTCAAGGAAAAGTTAACTAATTAACGGAACTAGTTCGCTCATAAACGAAAGCAGACTGCATAAATTAAGCAGTTCAATTTAACTTTATTTGACTGAAGACACAATTTCAGCTGGTATGTGACAAGAGCAATACTGGTTCATGGCGTAAGTGATCTAGTTCAATTAGAAAATCTGTTTAACAATTAAAATTAACTTGCAAATTGAGCTGTTGCGTTGAACTAGTTAACAAATGAACTGATGCATTTTCCATAGTTTTAAAATGAACTAGTTCATTTTACTAAATAATAATTTACAATGATATCGCTCGACGCATTTGTGAACTGCAAAGGCAACTTCAGTTGAACGCCCCCAAAAATTGGAAACGCCCTCAAATAAGACCCAACTACGCCCCAAAAAAAACAAAGTAAAACAAAAAAAAAAAACAGAAAAACCAAAACAAAAAACGAAAAAGTAAAAAACTTATCTATAGTAGTGGGTCCGTGGGGACTACAGTGCCACATGGCCCGGCAAACAATGGTAACTCGACGACGACAACAATGACAAACAGACTCGCCGGTTGTCGCCAGAGATAAACCCCATCGCCATCAGAGTTGCACCGTCGCAGTTGCAGTGGCTTACCTGGAAAGCGACAACAACAACAACAAGATGAAAACAAATAAAAACGACGAGTGAACCAAATAGCTCTGGCACATCTTTCTGCGCCTGCTGCAGCACCACACCCCTTCACCGCCCCCCGTCTGCGTTCTCTCTCTCTCTCTCTCTCTCTCTCTCTGTCTCTCGCTCTTTCTAACAAGCGTCCAGTCCAAGTCAACAGTTGAAAATAGTAAAACAAGAAAGAACAGTTACCAATACGCAGTGTGTACAGGGAATTGAATACCCTAGGGAGAGTGCGAGAGAGAAGAGGATCCCTGTTATAAGTTATTGATTGGCTATGATATTTAAAAATTGTTAACATTGTTCTAGGGTAACTGAGACTGGAACAAGCTGCTGTATGGGGTAGTGTTTTTAGTTTCCAATATTATATATTATTCCAATATATAAAATATACATGTGTATGCGAATAAAAAAGAACATAGTTTATAGTAAAAAGATCGCAAGCTTAGGTGAATCTAAGTTGCTTTAACTATACATACAATAAATTAGTATATTTTCTTTTGCAAATATATACGATCATGGAAATAAATCTAATGTTATAGCTGACAGAGAAATCATTTTAGGAGAAGTTGGGGAAATATCAAGAAAATATGAGTGAAATATCAGGGATATATCAAGAAAATATGAGTGAAATATCGAGAAAAAAATAAGAAGATCAAAATATCAGGGATATATCAGTAAAATATCAAGAATATCACGGTTATATCAGGAAAATATCAAAAAAATATCAAAATATTAATCAAATATGGTAACTTATTATTACCTATTATTACCTACAGTCCCTCACTACCAGGCTCTCTAAAACAAACCTCCCTTAGCCAACCTTAGTGCAGGGTATCACACAAGTGGGGATAGCAAGAAAGATATTGAACAAAGTGCTGCAGGTCTGCGCGACTAATACAAGTCATAAACTGGAGCTCAAGTACAAAAAACAACAACAGCAACAACAACAACAAGGAAACCGTAACGAGTCGTTGTTTTTGTTGTTGTAACTGAAGTTGTTGGCGCGTTTGGTAAAAGCGCCGCGCCGCGCTGCAAGTTTGTCAACATCAATGTCGCCCCACTCTAAGGCGGCCAGCGATGTGTGTGAGAGAGTGTGTGTGTGTGTGTGTGTGTTGGAAACTCAATTCTTATCAAGTGTCGTGTCGCCATCGCCATCGCCCATCGCCTTTGGCCGTCGGCGTCGTCGTCGTCGTCGTGTTGCAAGCAGCGTCGCCTGCAGTTTTCGATTTGTGGCGCCCACACGCAGCCGCGCACGTTGCTGTTGCTGTTGCACTCAAAATTCGTCATATACTTGCAACATGGGGCAGCCAATTGTAATTGGGGAGCAGGGGTAGAGGGGAGGGGGGCAGGCGCAACACCCACTTGCAAGCGTGGCAAGCTGCGGCCGTGGTGGGCGTGGTAGGTGTGGCAGCTGGCAGCAGCAGCAGCGGAGTTTGCCTGGGCAAATTTCCGACAGGATTTTTGCATCAAAAAAGACACAAAACTGTGCCACACATATGTGTGCGAGAGAGAGAGAAGGAGTAAAAAATGATAGAGAGAGAGAGAAAGAGAGAGAGAGTGTGTGTGTGTGTGTGTGAGTTTATCGGCAAAGTTGGAAAATTTTCATTTTCCTTCTACTTCTGCCTCTGCAAACAAAACGCGGCGAACAGGCCCGAAAAGTGGGCGGCTGGCGAACAAAGGCGTGGCATACGCGCTCGCGGTTTGTTGAACTTTTGTTGTGTGTGTGTATGTGTGTGTGTGGCAAACACAAAAAATAGTGACGAAGCAAAAGAAGCAGAAGAAGAGGAAGAGAAAGAAGAAGGCGAAGAAGTGTCGAAGCGGCAAGCTAATCAATCTGCCAGCCACACACACACTCGCAGACACTCTCGTACACACACACACAGTTGCACACACATGTGTAGTGCTGCTACTGCTTCTTCTGGCCAGCTGGCTGCAACATCAGCACCAGCAGCAGCATCTGTGGCAACTAAAACAAAATAAATAATCATAATAAATAAAACGAGCCACAGAAAAATCTCACAGTTGCATGTGAAGTTTCCTTCTTACCACTACTCCCCTCCCCCCTCTACCCCCGGCCCTGCCACTTCTCCGCCGTCCGCTCATCTCGCACTTCATCTCATCTGCCTTCCGCTTGTTGCAACATGAGATTTCCCAAACAACAAAACGCAAGCGGGAAATTCAGCTAAGAAAATTGCTCGGCAATTTACTCGCCTGGAAATGGGATAAGGTGATGTGCGGAGGGGGTGGGAGACTGCGGGTTGGGGAATGAGAGAGAAAACACCTTGAGAGAGAAGCGGCAACGGAAATTCAAAAAATGAAGAAAGCCAAATCGGTTTCTACACTCTTCTTGCCAAGTGGAATCAAATTTATTGCCCCAACACGAGAGGAAAATTGAATAGAAGAGTGAAGAAAAGAAAGAGGATCGATGATCTTAAGTATCATAATCCTAACTGCAAGTAGATATGAAATTATATTATACCAGATGAATGAATAGATCGATATATTCATGGGGATTGGTCACTTGAAAAGAGCTAAAAGAGTTCTAGGCTCTAGAAGAAAGAAAGGGAGACGAGAGATGCCCTATATAGAGGGATTTTGAGGGTTGTGATGATCACCAACAAATGTGGGGCAATTTTAGATATATTAGAAGTGGCTTAGAATTCTACAGAAGCTGAAGAAATACATAGTGTTTATTGTTAAGAAGAATTGCTGGAAATACTGGTGGGAATTTTTAACATGGTAAGCTCAATCCTGTTTCCGAATCTTTCAATATTATATCACTAGATATAATCCCCTCTTCTCTCCGATTCTTCCAATGTATTATAAATAGATACACATACAGTACATGTAGCTTACCATTCTAATAGATCGAAGACCTTCTAATGCGTGACTTACCTGCAAAAAGATAAAAAGAAACGTGAGATTAGTGATAGCAACAAGATGAATCTAGGTATGCATGTTTTATATTTAAGCAACGATCTTCAGTTGAGAAAACAAATGTATCTTCAAGATACTTTCAAGAGGAGCAACAGCAGCAGCGGGCCAACTATCGATCGACGATCTCTTTTGCTATAAACAGGAATTGCGTCGCATATCCACAGACCGCAATGTGAACGAGGGAGAAGAAGGGAAGGGAAATGGAGAATGGGAATAGAAATAGGCATCGCTGAGATTCCAGCGATACTCGACGATCTCACGCAAAATAGTTCGATTGCAACAACAACACGAGGAGGAACAACAACAACAACAGCAATCCCAAAACCGAAAACCGAAAACAACTTAAATTACCAGAGCGGCGTCAATTTTCATTAGAAAACAAGCAACAACAACAACAACAACAAGACCAGATTCTGGCAGAAAGACAGCCAAGACAGACCATGAGAGGCCATGGCTGAAGTTGTAGCTGAAGATGGAGACGGAGATGGAGATGAAGACAGAGATGGAAACGGAGACGGAGATGAAGTCTACAGATCGAGACTGAAGACTGTAGACTGGAGGCTGCTGTAGGAGACAGGCAACCACATGACCAAGCAATGGCAAATCCAACGTTTTTGTTTACCACAAGAGGCAATTGGAGAGAGCTGAGAGGCAAGAACCGAAGCAAACGCAACTTGGATTGGATTATTGGCAATTCTTCTCTCTTCTACCCCACTCTTACCCTCCTCTCTGCTCTCCGCTTGTTGCTCTTCAGTTTTGGTTTCTCTTGGTTTTGGGTAACGAGTTCCATTCGCACAATTCGAACGCGCCTCGAGGCGTGAAATGCGAACGCGTTGCCGAATGCGAATGAGAGATTTACTCCATAAATCTGAACAATGTGAGGGTTAATGCCCAACAACAACAACAAAGGCAGGCGCAACAAGTATCTGCGTAAGAGTTGAGCCCAGTCGAGACAAGGCAGCAGAGCAACTCCATTGGGTCTCCTGTTGCGTGGCTGCTGTTGTGATCTTAGCCTGCGCCTCTTCGTTTTTGGGTGTGTCCCAGGTAGTGCAGAGACAAGACTGAAGTCTTGAATATATGTACAAACAATATAGTTGCCCTAGCAGAGGGAACTACAACTGAGTCGGTAGAGTGCAGACAACCTATGTTTAACTATGCGAACTCAGCTGCAGATGGAGTTAAGTTTATACAATTTGTTAGAACTTTTGAGTTTGAGTTTGGGTAACATATATGTATCTACCAGTTTTTTAAATTCTATCAATAAATTCAAATATATACAGTATAATTCGCTTAGCTGCATCGATAGTTAGCTGCATCGGCAAGATATCTGCATTATTTTTCCATTTTTTGTGTGAATTTTCCTTTTCCTTAAAAAAAAAATTAAGTTAGCTGCATTTTTAAGTTACCTGCATCGAGGCATTGTGCAAAGTACTCGAGGCAGCTAGCGAATTATACTGTATCATAGAAAATATTTCTAGAAATTTTAAGACTTCCTTATAATCTGCAATATTATTTCAGCTAAAACTCTTTTCAGTTCAATTGCAGATGAAACAAATTGAATAGAAATTGATACAAAGATAAAACCGTATAAACAATATCTAACTAACATAGCTTTGATCATTTTCAGTTAAAAAATTCCCTAAAGTTTCAAATTTCCCAAGTCAATCAAGACTACAATACACGATCGATAAAAGAACTCTCTCAGCTCTTCTCTATAGAGCAATAATTATTCGACTTGCAGCATTTCTCTCGAACCATTTGAGCTCTTCTCTGCACTTTTGCCGATTTTGATATTTATTATTTTTTAGCTTTGCCCAACCCTGCCCTGGGCAATTTGTCAGGCTGCAAGATTAGAGGAAACAGCAGCCGCAGTTGCATTTGCGCTTATTGATTTATCGATAGACCCGCAAAAAAAAAAACATGCAGCCCGTCACCCGTCGCCCGTCGCGATGCCAAGACGTGACGACAATTTTGCAGAGATTTGAAATCGCTTTCGTTTTTTTTTTTTTTTGAGAATTGATTGCGTGGGTTGCGATGCGAACGTGACGGGGCTTTGATTTTGGAGAAGGAGGTTGCAGTTGAAGTTCGGCGCTGAAGTTAGAGGCAAAGCTGGAGTTAGAGCTGAAGTTGGAGCTGAAGTTGAAGTCGGAACTGGAGTTGTAGTTGAAGTTGAAGTCACAGTTGGAGTTGAAACTGAAGTTGGAGTTCAGTGTTGCCCACACGCGCTGATGAATGATCATTTCTACTAGTTGTTGTTGTTGCTGTTATTGTTGTTGTTGCTGTTATTGTTGTTGTCGTTGTTTGTGTGGCATCTTCTAGAGGCTGAGGAAATCCTAGCTTCAGGCAGTCGCTGCTCAGGCCTAGCAATTGGCAATAAATCATAGCACCCACACGCAGTTCGCTCGCTAGCTAACACACTACTTCACTCCCAGCCCCTCTTTCCGCTTTTCCCCCTCTCTCCCTTCCCCTAGGCCACTCGTTGTTGCCACATGCCGCTTGCCGCTTGCCTCTTGATGTTTTGCGTGTGTCTGCTTGGAGCGCGCAGGCGATGATTGCGTTTGACTCTGGCGGCACTTGGGCCGCGCACAGTCTCATTAGTGCACACAAGTGAACTGGCTTTCCACCCCCCCCTCTCCTCATCCCCTTCACTCCTCAGCCGTTTCCCTTTCCCACCCCCGCATTGGTTGCACTTTTTGACTTTTGCTTGTAGCTTTCTGTTGCATTCAACACACTCTCGACAGCTGCTGCCTGGCCAGGCCTGGGCAAGTTTGTAATCGTTTTGGCCGAGTCCACAAAACGTTTTCCCACACCTCACACATACACACACACACACACACTTGCACACTCTGTGAACTGTATTCACATTGCCGACCAACTCGAGTCGAGTCGGAAAAAGATGGGCAATTTTCCTAGCGCTATAAATACGCACGCCTGCTTTACAGTCGCCGCGCCCCCATCGTCCCCTCCAACGCACCGATACCGCTTGTATAGCGCCCCACCCTGCCAGTCCGCACCCCTTTCGCTTCCCTGCCTCACACTCCGTCCAGCTATTTACTCTCTCCCAGAATCAATTGAATTTTCACGCATGTTTATGAGGCGGTATGAGGCTACAGTGGGCAAAAAAGACTTCTAAGTGCAAAGAAGTTCTAGAAAATTTAGCGACTTTTTTTATTGTTGGGCTTAGCTTGAAAATATTGGGAATATTTAGTAATAAGCTAAGCGAAACTTGGTAAGCTAAAGTTAATCTTAATATGAAAAGTAGATCATTAAAAAAGTTTCCAATAATTTTCAAGCTTAAAAGACTGTCAAAATCTTTGAACTGTTTACTTTTTTTCAATTGGGAACAAGTTTTTAATATCATAATGATAATACTGAAGAAATAACCAACAATTTTATAGTGTAGCTATAAAATATTGTACTTTGATATTATAATAAAAAATACTAACACTTAAGATCTTTCATTTTTGTTAGTTCTTTTTTAAGAAAATTTAAAAATATTCGGCAAAATGTAACCAATTTTCACTTTAAAATTGAAAAGTAAAGCAAGAAAATATTTCCATGAATTTATTATATTTGTGAGATTCTTCATTCAATCATTATTATAATCATTATTAATATTATTCCTTTAATAACTCCATTGAATGTCTGTGCAAATCTGACATATTGTTTCGCAGACCTTGCCCACTGTTCATTGTGGGCATATTGCGTCTAATAGCAACAGCCAAGTGTCTCTGTCTGGCCATTTCCTTGTTTCTAGTCTACGGTTTGTTAATTCCGCCCCCACCCACCTCCTGCCTTCGTCGTCTCCTGCTCCCCTCTCTGCATGTCGTTTATCTCTCTATTTTGTTTCGCGCGCTGCCTTTGCTCATTTGTTTATGTCTTTGGGGCTTCTTTTTGTGCGTCTTTTGGTGGAGCCGCCAAAAAAAAAGAAAAGCCAACTATTTTGCATGAACTATGAATACATACGAATAACAACGAGTGCGCTAACGAATAACGTATGCGAATAACGAATAAGAATACGAATACGTATACGATTGCGAGTTCGAATAGAGGCAGGCAAAGACATGTGCGCCCCAGTTGAGTTTGCTACAACAACAACAGCAACTACAACAATAAAAAACATTTACTGCCAGCCGAGCCTATAACACCCCCTTCCCAGAGACCTCACACCGTCTCTGTCTTCTCTCCCCTCCCCACCTCCCATTCTCTACCCCCCGCACTGGCGACTGTTTGGCGTCTGTTGACCTCATTTCGTTGCCAACATTTTGGCGCACTTTCAGTTCGAGAGAAGACGCCACACAGAACATGTGTCCGCCAGGCCGAAGAAGAAGACAACGAACGATGCGGGTCACGCAAATAGATACAGTTGCCAGCCGGCCTGCCACAAGTCATATATCATCACCATATCATACCATATCATATCATATCATATGCCATGTTTGCTTTAGCTAATTATGCCCTGAAGTTTTTCCGCTTTTCCGTAACCCGAAACACAATGCATTTTTTAACATTTTCCACGCCACAGTTGTTTGTAAACATTGCCCAGGAGTGTTGCTAAAAGTGAGGTGTGGTTGAAGCAACAAAAAAAACATCGCGGGCAAAATATAATTAAAAATTATGCCCCATTTCAATATCATTTGGAGCGTTGAGTGCTGCACGTGGAGCCCGATGTTACTCAACACAATATTGAACAATTGAAAGCAAACAAGTTGAGCACGTAGTGCATAAGATGGCCAACAGATACCCTGTAGTTCTAAGCAGCATCTGGCATACTTTACATTAATATTAATATTAATAACTGAACAATTTCTCATCTTTTCATAGGAGAATTTTATCTTTTCTTCAACTTTCCAGAACTTCAACAAAAATCTTTCATCAGTCTTCTCTCTTTGCTTCCCCTTCTTGCAAGATAAATCTCCCTTGGGTTTATGTTATTTATCTAGTCTCTAATCTCTTAATACCCTGCTTAGCACCTGCTTATCATTACAGGGTAAACAAAGGTATGCAAAGGCAGCACTCGAATGCGAGTACGAATGTGATTTGCATTCGTTTGTTTTTGTTTTGGCTTTTGTAATGTGAGTGAGTTACAATAACAACAACAACAACAACAGCAGCAGCAACAGCAAAACTCATTTACAAAGCAAATTGGCGACACACAATCTCCCTCATTTCTCAAAAAGGAAATGCATTATATAAATATATATGTGTTTTATTTATATATATAGTGCAGATGATGTAAAAAGCGATGTCAACTGTGAAGGTTCTCTCAATTGCAACGTTGCCCTTAATGCTTATCAACGCGCCTCAGATGAGAAGTATCAGACACATTCAACTGTGAAAAAGTAATTCAAATGAATACTAGAAATAGTATTTACTAATAAAAACATTATACAAGGAAATTATTTTAGTCTTGACTCTAGGAAATAAAACCTCAAACATAGTTATTATAAATATTATATCTAAAATTGTTCAACTTAAAGTTTCTAATTGACTTTTCAAAATAAACTTATGAATAACTCACGTTTGGTTCGTTTGTCATTACTCTAACACTTTTCTTATTAATCTCCAATCAACTTTAATCTTAAATAACAAAAAATGCACCGCTTTAAGCATTCTAACTAAGCCAAGCTGTAATCTTCTTGAAGAGATCTCTATGATCTCCAATTAATTCAATATTTAAATACTAATAAAGTTCCAGTAACCTTCTGGAATTGATCTGTATGAGTTCCAATGTATCAAACATCAGTTACTAAAACTTATTTTGAATAATTACTTTATTCTCCGATGATTACACAAAAAAGATCTTCATAAATTTCCTAACTGAATCGCAAACTCTTTTCTGAAAACCTTTTCCAAAAACTAGATAAGTTGTAAACCTAAACTTCGTGACACGTGACCTTCAAGCACGACTTTACTCCCCACTGCAGTTGCTTACACGTGACGCCAAAGAAGCTTTTCAAAACGTCAGCGATGGCACGATGATCACGCGTGACTATCGGCGGCTTTGATCGGCGATCTTTGAGCGACCGCACAGTGAGCGTGAAACGCACGTTCAAGTGAACTACGGACAAGGGGCAGAGTAGATGGACACACAGACGAACGGACAGTGGACAGACAGACGAACGGACAAACTGACGGACAGAAGGCACACAGACGAGCGGACAGAGTGACGAACATGACGGACATGACATCCGTTTGTCAGGCAAATCAAAGCGCAAGAAAATATGGAACTGGAACTGGAGTTGGAACTGCAACGCCGCCGCCGACGTCGACCGCAAATGGGACCTGCCTGACTTGGGATGGTGGGGCATGGCTTGGGAGAGGGGATGACATGGGGGAGATGGTTTCGGTACGTGTGAATGGCTTTTTGATTGCCGGCGGTCGCTTTAAAAGTCGCCAGTGTAATTTGTGTTGCTTTTTTTGGGGTTCTGCGTTTACTTTTTTATTTTTTGTTTTTGTTTTTTGGCTTTTTTTACGAGCTTAGCCTTGATCATGGCCAAAAGCTGTCACATTGCGGCTTTATGACGGTTAAGCTACAGTTATTATTGTTGCTGTTGTTGTGATTGTTTAGCCGCAGTGTGCGCTGCATGACAAATGCAATCTGGACTCGGGAGAGTGGAGAACAGCAGCGTACTCTGGCGGCGGCTAATCAAAAATGCAGAGGACGCCGCCAGGGGAAACACATGTCGTGTCGCGGCGACATCATCGGTCAGCAGGACAAATAAATTGGTCAGCGATAGTCGTTGCCGATAGTTCGTGCTGCAGGCTCGAAAGTGTGCCATGGGAAACGTTCCAGGAACTGGGATCAGATTGACAAAGAGGGAAAGAGTTGTGGGAAGGAGGAAGAAAATTTCTAATGACAAAAAAGAAAGGGGAAAATATTATCAAATGACAACGATAGTTAGACGATGAATAAGAATAAGAATAAGAACTTCAACTTCATTAGTTAAAAGCTTTAGCACATCACTAGGAAGCGATAGTAAACTGCCAGCGATAATTAAACTACTGCAAACGATAGTAAGCGATTAGCAAATATCTGCAAACGATTGCTAATTATTTTGAAATCGATACGAGACGATAATACCGATTGCAAGTCTATTAGACTCACCCATATCATAACTAAATTTCTATCTAATATGACATGTTACTATCGAGATCACAAACCACATCGAGGAGGGGGAGATTGAGACTAAGAGAAGTAGCTGAAGAGCAGTAGTAGCAGCTGTAGAGACAACCTAATTGCTTTGACCCACTGCCATCCAAAAGTGGACAAGTTACTTCCACGAATCGAACTTCCACACGCAGGCACAGACATGCAGACAGAATGGCGACAACAACAGCAACAACAACATTAACAGTAGAGTGAAGAAATACGTATCTACATTGCTCTTGTAATACTTTTTTATGGCTCCATAAGCCATAAGACGTCTCGTCCAGCCTGACTTGGCTTGGATTGGCTCCCCCTCCCCCTTTCTGTCTCAATCCCCCCTCCATTCCCTGCGACAGCAACTCAAACTTTTTGCATTGATTTTCTATTTTATTACCCTGTGCTTAACATAACGCGGGCATATCAATTCGAGGAGGAAACTTGAGCAGAGGATTCAATAAGTAAATGGAATACGGAATATGAAAGAAAAGAAATTATTACATTGACTGAATGTTTTTAAAACATTAAGGATTAAGAAGATAAACGATATCTTTGAAAATGTACAATTTCATAAACATTGCACCTTCAATGCTAAATACAAATACTTATAGCATGACTGTAGTCAATGGTTTTCAAAAATGCACACATAGTTAAAATATTTGAGATAAAGAATTACAAAGACTAATCGTAAACAAAACATATCGAGGCCAGATTTCATTCATTTAATTCGAATATGTGCAGTTAGTATATAGTATTTATAGTATTTCGTGAACTGATAAGTCTACGACATGGTAGTATATCGGCCTTGTCGCATTCATTGATGAATTCACGTTTGAGCTTTGTCATTTTATTGGCATTGCGCTTGGCTCCGACTTGTCTGCTCCGACTATGGCCTATGATGGGGGGAATTGCGGACTTCGAGTCGAGTGGGTGAAGAGAGAGAGATAGAGAGGGAGCGAGGGGATGGGAGGGAAGGGGAAGAAGATAGGAGAGTGTAGACTGCCACAGTTACTCGGCAAGTTGCCGTTGTTGTTGGTGTTGTTGCTGTTGCTGTTGCCATTTTTAGTGCAGACGTCTGCAATTGTTGTTGGCCTAGCCCCCTAGACAGTCTCGGGCTTCTTGGGGCTAGTCCCACTTCTTAGTTGTCGTTGTAGTTGTAGTGGACACACGACGCAACGATGATTATGATGATCATCATTATGGCTGTAGCAATCGCTATGGTATTGTTATAGGTTTTTAATGAGAACAGCAATATGCAAATTGAAACAATCGATTGGTTAGGCTAAGTGGCCAGAGTTATGGCTACCACTATGGAGTACTCAGATAGTGTCGTGTATTACCTACATACATATAACATTTACATATAAATGCGATAATATTAGTTGATTTCTTTTGACAGAACGAAGTAGCCACTCGCTAATTGATATCAAAACACTCGAAACCTTTTCAATATACATACATATATTTTTAGAATCACGATGAATTAATATAATAAGCCAGCAACTTAATGAATTAATGATTATTCATTATTCACTTAGTTATTTAGCGTGAATACATTTGTCATTCCTCTGTTTTCCTCTCATTTCCTGCGACCCTCGACAGACATATGCATATCCATTTATATAATATATATATATACATATATATTCATTATCTGTCGCGAAAAATACACACTGAGTGAACGAGGGGAAGAGAAGATAAGTTTTCAAAATAAAAATAAATATTCGAAACTGCGAAAAAAGAGAAAAACAAATATGGAAAAGTCAGCGCTTTACAAGGAACTCCATATATTGTTTGGGATATCTGAACGAGCAAATATAACGTAAATATGTGACCATCTTATCTCGCCCTATAGCCTAAATACACACACATACACGCACATGGCACATGTGTGTTCAATATTTGTGTTATGATATAATGATATTCACAATATGCGAAAAGATTTCGAAGCTCACGATTAACAAGGGTGTCAAAAATGAAATATTACTAAGCATAATTTGGGGGAAAAAACGTTCAATAATTTCGAGGAATCGAGAAATGTTATGAGTAATATAATCGAATTTTCTTGCTTTCCTCCTCTATAACAATGAATTTTATTAATTCGTTTCAATAGTTAGGCTCGTAGAACTAATCCATACATATGTAGGCGATACTCTCGAATAGTGCTCAGGGTAAAACGTTAATGGAATCCACATGTTCGAGCGATAGGTACCTCCTCTCTGTTTGTATGCGTACGTATAACATCATCTTTATAAATAATCAATATTCATTTTTATTATATGGTAATCGAACTGTCTAACAACAACAACAACAATGACAGCAACTAAATTTCAAACAAGTTTCGCACATTAACAACAACAATTGCAACACGAACAAAAAAAAAACAAACTTGTAGTGATTTTTTTTCTTTTTCTTGTCGGCATCAAATCGAATTTGTTGTATTTTGCAAAAGTTGTTGTATTAATAATAATCAATATCAAGTCAATTAAGGCGTGTGTATGCTAAGGTAATACGACTGGCAAATACTCTCTCAATCTCTTCTTATGATTACTATATCATACTAAAGATGTGTTTTGTCATATATTAGGTATTATATTAAGGTATATTTTAAAAGCTGTCTTCCAAATTTCCTAACTGTCTCTTTTTAAGATCACTCCTGGAATCACAAAACTCGCAAAGGGATGGGTTAAACAGGAAGGATAGTATTTGGCTTGTATGTTATGTAAATTATACAAATAATGAGATATTCAGTTAATAATAAGGTATTGAGATTGAAAACCACGTTTTAAAGTTAATTTGAGCACTTCAAAATGTTTTTTTAATTGCAATATCCCAAAATGTATATATTATATATGTATAAGTTTTGAACGTTTGATAGATAACTGAAATTTTGAACTCATGCTAACTTTGGCAAGAGTTTTATCACAGATCACAGGGTATCACAGTGGGAGGCACAGGGAGAGAGAGAGTGAGAGAGAGAGGGAACTGAGCGATTTGTTTAACCGGTTCAAATGAGATAAAAGTGGTTGATCGATCGATCCACCAAACGTTCCATTAGGTCTGGCGAGTGTCTCTTACCATTTTGTATTATTGGGCCAATTGTATTCGCCGATGGTGTGTGTGGCCAGCGAGTAGCCGAAATACGAATTCGGATGGCCGTACTTGATGAGGGGTTGTCGCTGTTCCAGGTTGAAGCTCACGATGGGTGCCACGAGGCACGAGAGGGCGACGATGGTGGCCAACAACTGTGGTTGCAGAGGACAGAGACGGTGCCCTCGACACGTTGCTGTGTGTTTTAATTTTAGGGTATCTGTTGTTGCCATATTTTGTTGTTGTTTCTTCTTCTTCTTCTGCTGCTTCTTATTTACTTCACGTGCAACTGACACAAATGACAGAGGCAACAAACGCGACGAAAACAACAAGAACAATCCGCATGCGCAGCGGTGCAACAAATCCAATCACTACAGGTTGCAACTCGCTTAACCTTCAGCTAAAACGCAGCCGCCGCAGCAGGGGATTAGTGGCAGCGACTGCGACGTCGACTACGGCGCTCAACAGGTAGTCAAGTGCGCTTCGCTCTTGGCAACCTTCCAACTAATGCACTTGTTTTTATTGTTATTGTTATTATTGTTTTTGTTTTTGTTTGTAACGCTTCTTCTGCCTCCTCCTTCTTCCTCCTCCTCGTTCTGATGCTTTTCTTTTCGCTTCTTTAGGCGGCGAACTTTTACGCGCCCAGGTAGAATTTGAAACGGCACGCAAATTACGCAAGATATCTATTATTTTCTTTTTTCTTCGTTTTGCATAACACACATTGGTAATATTTTTTTTCGCTTATCACTTGACAATCAAATACCAAACAACAAAAAAAACAATGAAGGTGCGTAAAATAAACGTAATAACAAATTGTGTTTCCGAACAACAACAAGTTTTAGTTGCTATCTACACGCGCACGTCCGAAGCGAGCGGCATCTCAGCTACAACTACTCAACAGAGCTCTGTTATCGCTGTTAAGAGATAGCATGTTGGCTCGCTGCTCTTTCGTTGCTTTGCGGTAAACCCATTGTACAGTGTTGAAAACTTGGCCTTTTTATTTGTACAAGTAGCTTAGCTAGAAATAGCTGAGAAAATTATTTCTTGCCTTTCATTTCTTCTGTTACAAATTTGTTATTTCTCAAATTAAACTAGCAGCACTTATATAGAGATGTTAGCTCTTTTTTAACAATTACTTACTTTTCCCCATCGATTTACAATATTTTAATTTTTAGCCTCTTCTATGCTCGTTTGGATCGTTCTGGCTTTTTTCAATGGACAACACTGACTTGTTGTTTTGAGACTGTAAAGAGTTAACATTGCTATAACATGTGCTGTTAAGACAGCTGTGTTGCGTTAGCCCTGCCAACTTATGGCAATTAAATCGCCTCGATGGTCAGCACTGGCAGGCGCGCAGAATTGAAGCTGCGCAGCAAAGTTTCGGCCTGAAGAAATCAATGAGAAGAGCTTGCGAAACAATTCATCCAGATTCAAAATTGTATCTTCAGCATAGTTAGTGAAATGCAGTATAATCAAAAGTCAATTACTGTTAATGTTAACATTAACAACATCAGCAGCAATTGATAAACGAGTGCAAAATCAATAACAATAACAAGAACAACAAAACAAACGCAGCGCAAAACAAAGGCAGAAAGAAACCGTCAGAAACTTCTTCCTGCGAATCGATATCCAGTGAGGCTGTAAACACAACTCTCCTCGCACTCCCACCCCACGTGCAAGTGCGTAGTAAATAGTTAGGAAATTCCTTCACAAGTGAAAGCAGCGCAGCAGCAGAGCAAACATGTCTTATGTGAGTTGCACAAGGAAATACGTTTGAATAATTAAATATTTCAAATATTATTGCTGGACTTGTTTTTGCAGCGCCTCAAGGCCACCAAATGCCCCACGGATGAGCTATCCCTGACTAATCGCGCCATTGTCAATGTCGGCGATTTCCCCGATGATGTCAAGTGAGCATAGCCAGCATCCTTTTTTGTCGTTCTCCATATTATTCAACTCTTGTTCTACTTCTTTTCAGGTATGCAGATATTTCACCTGCACCGGGACAGCATTTCATATTTGCATTAGAGAAGACCGTCGAGGTGCCCAGCGGCTATGTGGGCTTCTCTTTGGTACAGCGAAAATGGGCAATGCTCTCCATCAATCAGGAGCTGGAGGTGCGTCCGTATCGGTTCGATGCCAATTCCGATGTCATAACTTCCGTGTCCTTCGAGACGGACTTTTTGCAAAAGAAGACGTAAGTCGTAAGGTTTGCCTGTGTGAGTGTGTGTGTTTGTAATAAAAGTGTGGTTAGGTAAGCTTTAAACTGACTAAGCTTAAGTGAAGTGAGGTTAAGTTGAGCTGAGGATGCTTGTTAAAGTGGGCTATGCTTGTTATTCCATACAAGTATTATATATATATGCAAGGTAGATAGATTGTCTAAATAATTTATGGTCAATATTACTTTAAACGCAGTCAATGTTAGAGTCTTTTTATAATAATGTATAGATGAAATAAGTTGGAAATTGGATACAATTAAGTTTATTCATTAAACAAAGATAATTGTGGAAGCTTAAATTAGATTTGGGGGAGCTCAGCGTGTAAGGTTTGTCCTTACGCCTTGAAATTGATCTGTAAGTTAGGTTAGGTTGAGTTCATGGAGCTGGAAATGGTTGTCGAAGTGGAATATAGGTTTGGAATAATGTTAAATTATAATATTGTTGCCGGCTTAATTGGTTTTAGGTAAGCTTAGATAAAGGAGATCGAATAGTGTCCAAGTTACAAGCTCTATATTGATGGGTCTTCTACTTTTTTTCTGTACGATCCCTAGTGTCTCCCAGGAACCTTACGACTCGGATCAGATGGCCAAGGAGTTCATCATGCAGTTTGCGGGAATGGCACTAACCGTTGGCCAATCTCTGGTGTTTAACTTCAAGGATAAGAAGTTGCTTGGTTTGGCTGTCAAGCAACTGGAAGCCATTGACCCCAAGAGTCTGGGCGAGGGCAAGGAGCCGGCTATGAGGAATGTGCGCTTTGGTCGCATTCTAGGCAATACTGTGGTGCAGTTCGAGAAGGCGGAGAACAGCTCATTGAATCTACAGGGCAAATCGAAGGGCAAAGTGGTGCGACAATCGATCATCAATCCAGACTGGGACTTTGGCAAGATGGGTATCGGTGGTTTGGATCAGGAGTTCAATGCCATCTTTAGGCGAGCATTCGCCTCACGCGTCTTTCCTCCTGAGCTAGTAGAGCAACTGGGTTGCAAGCACGTCAAGGGCATTCTGCTGTATGGACCCCCGGGAACGGGTAAAACTCTCATGGCTCGCCAGATTGGCACTATGCTGAATGCACGCGAACCGAAGATCGTCAATGGTCCGCAAATTCTCGATAAGTATGTGGGCGAATCGGAAGCCAATGTGCGTCGTCTATTCGCCGAGGCAGAGGAGGAAGAGAAGCGTCTGGGACCGAACAGTGGTCTGCATATCATCATATTCGATGAGATTGATGCGATCTGCAAGCAACGTGGCTCCGTGGCAGGCAACAGTGGTGTCCACGATACTGTGGTGAATCAGTTGCTCACCAAGATCGATGGCGTTGATCAGTTGAACAACATTCTGGTGATTGGCATGACCAATCGACGCGACATGATCGACGATGCTCTATTGCGACCTGGTCGATTGGAGGTACAAATGGAGATCAGCCTGCCCAATGAGCAGGGACGTGTACAGATCCTCAACATTCATACGAAGCGTATGCGAGATTTCAACAAGATCAGCGACGATGTCGATTGCAAGGAGATCGCTGCGCTCACCAAGAACTTTAGCGGTGCCGAGCTGGAGGGCTTAGTGCGTGCCGCACAGTCGAGTGCCATGAATCGTCTGATCAAGGCCGATGCTAAGGTCACTGTCGATCCAGAGGCCATGGAGAAGCTGAAGGTGAATCGTGATGATTTTCTGCATTCCCTAGAGCATGACATTAAGCCGGCATTCGGCACAGCACAGGAGATTCTGGATAACATGCTGGCGCGCAGTGTCATCAATTGGGGACAGCCGGTTACCAATCTACTCGAGGATGGCATGCTGTATGTACAGCAAGCCAAGGCACCCGAATCGTCTGGCCTTGTTTCGGTGCTTATTGCCGGAGCACCCAACTCGGGCAAGACTGCGCTGGCAGCCAAGTTGGCCAAAATGTCGGACTTCCCATTCGTCAAAGTCTGTTCGCCAGAGGACATGGTGGGCTACACAGAGTCCGCTAAGTGTCTGCACATTCGCAAGATCTTCGACGATGCATATCGCTCCACTCTCAGCTGCATTGTCGTGGACAATGTCGAACGTCTATTGGATTATGGTCCTATTGGACCACGTTACTCGAATCTCACGTTGCAGGCTCTTCTGGTGCTGCTCAAGAAGCAACCGCCCAAGGGACGAAAGCTACTTATTCTCTGCACCTCAAGCAGACGGTGAGTGAACGCAATCAAAGCTTAGCTCGATTTGACTCTTGTTATCTTTCTTATCCTACAGTGAAACTCTGGAGGAGATGGAAATGCTGTCGGCATTCACCTCGGTGCTGCACGTACCGAACCTCTCCAGTCCGGAGCATGTGCTCGCCGTGCTTGAGCAGTCGGACATCTTCAGCAAGGGAGAGATCCAAGCCATTGGCAAGAAGATGTCGGGCAAACGGTGCGTCAATCTCTCTCTCTCTCTCTTAATCTTTTCAGCTTCTTTATCTTTATATCTCTGTCCCTTTCACAGCGTTTTCATTGGCATCAAGAAGCTGTTGGGCCTCATCGATATGGCACGACAAACGGAACCCTCGCAACGTGCCATCAAGTTTCTCTCCAAGATGGAGGAAGAGGGTGGCCTCGACATGGTGGCGCGCTAAGCAGCAGAAGAAACAAAGGCAATAGCAAAATATAGTAAAAAAAGAAAACGAAAATAGAGCAATCTCAATTATTAAGCTAAGTGAAGAGTAAGACGACGTCGAAGAAAATGAAGAAGAGGAGCAGGAGAATGAGGACGAGGAGAAGTGTTATCATATATACATATATATTCCACTATTTATCTAGTTATATATACGCATACTCGAAAAATCCCAATAATACCGACGCGTTTCATCGCTTTATGCATTGGATTAGTTCCATTTCATATCCCATTTCCCATTCGTTCCTTACTCCGAACATCCTAAAATTTGCTCATTTCCTAACCCTCGATTCACAAGTCTCAAATTTCCGTAGTTTTTCCTGTGCTCGGAATGAGAATACCTTGCGCAATCTCCTCGAGAAAGCGACAGAAATGTGAGACCTGTGACCTGATTTGGCATTGCGGCTGGGCTGCAGTTCCTCGACGAGTTTCCAATTTCGAATGATGAAGTTTTTTTCAAAAATCAAATTTGTATTCTCCATATTAATTATCGATAACATTTCGTTTTTATTTCCGTCGAAAATCAAGAGAAATTGGAAACCGTTGGCGAACTGCTTAGTAAAAAAAATAATCGTAATTAATTGAAAGTCGATACTAATCGATAGCAAACGGTAATGATAACGATTACACCTATAAATACAAGGCATTTGTAGCTGCATTACAATACGCTTTTACTTAATTTTTGTCGTCTTCGTATCGTCTCTTGTTAATACGAACTAGAACAATTTCTTTCTTGTTAATCTTAAGATTTACGCCCCTCAGAATAGAACACCAATAAAAGTTGAAAAGAAAACAAAAAGCATATTTAGAATGAATCCGGTTATCGGATACGTTGGATACGAGAAAAGTTTGAAGAGAATATACATAAATAATTGAATACATATTTAAACGTAATTACTATGCAATGTTGTTAATCGCCAATGTTATATCTTAAATAAAGAAAATCCTGATCTCGAAACCTAAATATACAATTTTGAATAGTTTTTGATTTTATAATAATCAAAGGTATATCATTTCGACAGCATAAAAAATGTTTAAACTTATATGACATAATATCGAAGGCATTACAAGGCAATATCATTTCAGAACTATTGCTAGCTAGGCAATATAACGAAAGATTGTTTAAAGATAGTCAGCACTATGCAGAAAACCAGTGCTAAAAGTATTTTAACTGACAACTAACGATAGTTTTTTATTGGTCCAACAAAATATATAGGTCTAAAAAATTTGAATAATCCACAAGAAAACAAGATAAAATATTTGTCATGGCCTGAAAAAACTTGTGAACAAGAAAAAAAGTATAGTCAAGATTAGGTCTAAAATTGAGTGCCTGCTATGGCACGCAAGAACAAAGTAAGCGCTATATATTATATTATATATCGGTGGGGATAGTCGACCCTTCTCCATGCTTGTTAGATGACGGTGCGACTGTGGTTCAATGACAACTTGCCATTACGCACGCGACGCTGCAGACGCTGCAACAAAGAAACATTGATTAATAAAAGGTTTAATTATATAGTATGGTATTAGTATCGTTGCTTACCCTATTAAAGGCATCGCGCAGCACACGATTGCTGCGTCGCCGTCGCTCCTCGCGCTCCCGATGCTGCGCCGCAAGAACCTCGGGCAGACTCTCGCAGCGCTTGAGGGTCAACGCCTTCATCTCCCGCGTGGTGAAGATGCGCATACGGGCTGCAAAATGGGCGAATATATATTAGTTTATAAACTATACTTAACGTACTTTACGTACGTATAGAACGTCTAGGCCTTTTCGTCTAGGTCTAGTTCATCTAGCTCTAAATCGTTTAGCTCTTGGTCTACAAGGTGTCTGGGATTACCAG
The DNA here is from genome assembly GCA_018904595.1 of Zaprionus indianus. Lineage (NCBI taxonomy): Eukaryota > Metazoa > Arthropoda > Insecta > Diptera > Drosophilidae > Zaprionus > Zaprionus indianus. The sequence continues at coordinate 4,431,545 of JAEIHA010000344.1, forward strand.
TCCCTGATCTATGTGGAGTTTGTTTCTACTAGTCCTAGATTTAGGTCGTGTATGTGTCTACCTCGTCTATCTTTACCATGTCTAGGTCTACCTTGTCCTGGACTACCTTATCTAGGTCTACGTTGTCTAGGTTGCCCTCGTCTTGGCCTACCTTGTCTAGGACTAACTCGTCCAGTTCGAGGTTTAGCTCGTCTAGCTCTACTCCGTCAAGGTCTACCTTGTCTAGGTCTACCTCATCTAGTCACTTACAGGTTGCCGGCGGAGGCAGCTCGTCTAGCCGCTTGTCTAGCATCTCTAGGCTGGTTGTCTCGACGAGCTCGTCCAGTTCACGACGGCGATCGTTGCGCAGCAGCTGCATCTGATTGAGTATCGCCTTGCGTTGCTTGGACTTGGCACAGAACTGTGGACGGGCACGTTGCAGCTGATCCTGCAGCGACAGCATCTCAGGTGGTATTATCTCACTTGAACCATCGACAACGCTGAACTGTATAACATAAGCAATGCCACGTGGTCGCACCTGCAACGAAGATTGCTGCTGCTGCAGATGCTGTTCCGTTGTCGAGGATGTTCTGCGCAGTTGCAGTTGCTGGCATGCAACATCGTCATATTGATGCGTTGTTGTTGTTGTCGTTGTGGTTGTCGCCTCGCAGGCATTCATCCGTCCCATGGGTATGGACATCTCTGAGCTGATGCATAGCATGGATGAGGTGGAGTTGGTTGTGGAGACGGCACTAGCAGCACCTGAGGTTGCTCTTGCTGCTGCTGCGGCTGCTGCAACCGAAGAGGAAGCTGTAGTCGAGCTAGTTGTCAATGTTGTGGCTGTGGCAATGGCAACTGTTGTTCCCGCTGCTGTTGCCTGCACATTGCAGGGCACGCCCTGCGAGTTGACCACTTGGTAGTAGACAGCGCCCTCGTCCAGGCAGCTATAACCGTTGGCCATCTGCATGTAGTGCTGCTGCTGTTGCTGCTGGGGAGGATGTGCGTGATGTTGCTGATAGTATTGGCAGTGCTGTTGATGTGGCCTCTAGAGAGAGAGAGATGGGGGATGGCGGGAGAGAGACAGGGAGAGTTAGTGTGTGACAGAGACAGTGTATATAGTTGCCATGCTCACCATGTGGCATGTGCTTCCCGCTGCTGCATGTGCCTCGAGTTGCTGTTGCATCGAGAAGAACTGTTGGTGTTGCTGCTGCCGCATCTGTTGATGCTGCTGTAGTCGCAGCAACTGCTTCTGCTGGTGCTGCTGCTCGAGTCGCTGCTGCTGCTGATTCTGATAGTGCGCCATAAACTGACGCTGGCGTTGCTGCACAAACGAGCAGACGCTCTCGCTGCTGCCACCAGAGTGACTTAGTGGCGGAGTTGCCATTTTGCTGCGCTGCTGCTGCTGCTGCTGACGCTTGTTGGGAGCGCAAGGAGCAACAGTAGCAGCTGGAACAGCCACAATGGGAATGTTTAAGGCTGCAGCAGGTGAACAAAGTTTCTCCGCATGAGGAGGAGGTGGAGCAGCACGCAGTGTTTTACTCAGTATTTTCTCCCGTTGTACTGTGGCTGCTTCCGCATTCTGATCCAAGTGGGTAACCTCCTTGCCACACGGCAATATGTTGGACTCCACACGGCTTGCTGGCTGCTGTACATCATGCAACAGCTGCTGCAGTTTGCGTAGTCGTTGTATCTCTGTCTCAATCCAGTTCAACTGCGTGCGCCGTTCGGTATCGAGGCTGTTGAGCTTCTCCTGATCCTTCTTCTTCTGCTCGTAATCCAACTCGCTTTGTGTCATTGGCGTCAGCCACTCCTGCAGCACTTCCTGCTGCTGCTGCTCCTCCTGCTCATGTAGCACTTCCTGCTGCTGCCCCTGCTCACGCAGCACCTCCTGCTGCTGCCCCTGCTGTTGGTGCTGGTCCATGCTCGCTTTTATATTTATTTTCTGTGTTATCAGCTCGTTGGAGGCGGCGCTGCTTGTCGAGGCGTAGCTGCAGACAGGCAAGGGGGAAGGCGTGCCCAAGTGTCGCCTGGGCGCTGCCACGGGCATTTTCTGTTGCTGCTCCGTCTGCAGCTCCTTCTGCTGCTGCCCTGAGGAGGCACTACTGCTGGAAATACTCAATGTTTGCTTGCTCGTATTGGTGGCTGCATCTCGGTTCACAGTGGCTGCAAAAAGTAAGCTGCATTAGATAATTGTGCGCGAGAGGATGCACTTACTCTACTCACGTTTCGCCTGCTGTCTGGGGGAACTCTGGGTTTGGCTGGACACCTGCTCCTGGATGGGGCAAGGCTCCACTTTATGCTTTGAGGATTTGCTGGAACGCCTATGAGAACGACTGCTGGTGTTACTCATGCTCAGATCGAGCAGAGCCAGACGCTTGGCAATGTCACGCACCAGCTGCTTCTTCTGGCTCTGGCTCAGGCTGCGCTTGTTGACCAGCGAACAAAGCAAATCAATCCCCAAATCCAGATCGCATTTGGATGATGACGATGTCGTTGTCGCTGGTGGCAGCGATGATGCCACAGAACTCGTGCTTGCCGCCGAGGAGGAAGCGGCAGCAACAGTTGAGCGTTTCTTCTGCTGATTCGGTTGCTGATTCTCCTTGTTCTGTCGATTGCACAGCACTTGCTCCAGCTTGGCTGCATATTCGCGCTCTTGACGCTGCTGCTCCACATGCCGCAGCAACTCATCGGCGCTCAGTGTGTGCCGACTGCGACTGCTGCTGCCGATGCTGGTGGCGCTGGTGGCACGCGAGTTCTGCTCCTGCTGTGCCTGGTGATAGTCGAAGCTGCTGGCTGCAGATGAGGTGACACGTGATGATGAGGGCGCCTGTGTGGAGCGGTTGCTGGTTCTGGGTGTCACGTTGCGGCTGAGCGTGCTGCGATTAAACGATTGAAATGTGCTCGAGGCAAGTGGCGCGGGCGCTGGTAGTATATACGCATGCTCTGAGGAAGCTGGCAGGGAATACACATGCTCTGCAGGAGCTGGCGGGACGCTCGTTTGCTCTACAGCTGCTTTTCTTGTAGATGTTCCCGCATGCAAACGATTCAAATCCGTTTCGGATTGATTGGAACGTTGTGTCGGTTGTATCACCGCCTCCAGCACGGAACGCTCCAGTGTGCTTATGTTGCTGGTGGACATGGCACGCTCGCAGCGATATCCCACATCGGCAGCGGGATCCCATTCGAGACGTTTGTGCGACTTAAGCGCCGATTCCGGCGTCTGTGTCTTGCGCGTTTGCATTTGCGGCCCCTGCGTTTGGGTGCACTTGGTGGGTGTGCATAGGTCCTCCACGGATGCTGAGAATACGGAAGGCTTGACCAGAGGGTGCTCCAGCTGCACTGGCTTCGGTACTTCCTCCTCCTGCTGCATGATTATGGGAATTTGAGTTATTTTTACCTCCTCCTTGTCTGCGCGGCTGTTTCTATTTGCAACCCCCGTTGCGCTACCGACGCTGCCGCTACGGCAACGACTGCTGCGACTGCGACTGCCACTGCAGCTGCGCATTATTTCTACAGCGCAGCTGGGTGCGCCGACGCTGATGCTGCTTGCGGGCGATGACGAGGAGAGCGCCATGAAGCGCTCGAGTTCCGTTTCACGATCGCGTGCCATCTCGGCCAGATATTCTCTTATCTTTGGTGTAAAACGCGACGATTGATGTAGTTTCTGTTTGTCATGATATTGCTTTTTATTATTATTTGTACTATTATTGTTGTTAGACATCGCACCTCATCGCTTGTTTCGTTTCTTCTTTCTGTTCTGCCGTTTGTGGCTTCTTTTGAATTTAAAATTCTACACAAGTGCAAGCGAGCACGCACTACTAACAGCGCTAGAGTGTGTACATAAGTTATTTGTTGACCCGCAGTGTGTACACATGCATTGGTATCGATTGCGGCATCGAAAAAAATCGATACTATACAGCATGTAAGAAAAATAAACAGACAGTTAACAGAGACTGCTAAGCTACCCTATTTTGAAAATTCCAATTGTTCAATTCTAAAAATGTATATTTATTCTATTCCTTTGAACGGTTTCAACGCTGTTCACATAAGCGATGCAATTTATGTTGTAAAATAGTAATAATAAATAAATAAATACATAATGCTGTTCGGTTTGAATGACAACCAACGGTTACAAAAATGTGTACAATCCGTTCCCACCCCTCCACAGCAAGCGCTATTGCCAATCGATATCAAATCAAAATTTCACATATCGATAATCTTTCGCCATCGCATCAGCTGTAGTCACAATCGTACACAACAGGTTAAAATACGCATTTGCGAATTAGTCCATCATTTATATTTATTTTTTAAAACCAACCAAACAAAAATGTCCAAGGAAATTAGTTTAGCTAGCGTTAAGGAGCACAACAAGGCCGAAGACCTTTGGGTGGTCATCGAGAATAAGGTCTATGATCTGACCAAGTTCCTTAACGAGGTTGGTAATAAAGTGGATGATGCAAAGTTGACATATAAATGTAATAAGAAATAACAAACACATTTTTTAATACGTAATAGCATCCTGGCGGAGAGGATTCGCTAATAAGTGTGGCAGGTCGTGATGGCACAAAGGATTTCATTGATGTCGGACACAGCGAAGAGGCGCGGTGAGTGTAAAAACAGCAACAACAACGAAACAGATTGACAAATTGATAATGTTAATTACTATAAATAATTACTCTCATTGTTAACAGTGAAATAATGGCCAAATATTACATTGGCAATTTGGCAGCCAGCGATATTAAAAAGAAGCCTGTGGTGGGGTAAGTTTAGCATTATCATTGTGTATATGGCCAGTATATGTCAGTCTCGCATCCCCCAATTCCCCCTAAGATCAGCATTTCATCCGCCAATTGGCAATTAGCAGCATCTGGCAAATAAAAATAACACATGTGTTTAATCTCGTGCATGATTCAGCAGAAAACTTGTTTCTCTGTTCTGAAAATATATAACAATATCCATGAAACAACTTTTAAACTTAACCGCATCTTATATATTCCTATAAAAACTTTAGCTTGTTTAGTGATTTATAATCTACAGTTTTGTGGGAAGTTCAAAAACATAGAGAGGCAGCTACAACTATAATATATTTCATAATTCTTAGCAATGTATCGTTCTATCGCATATATCCTTTCCATTCTATTTTATAGACAACAATTTGAATATCTGCCTTTATCATTCTATTTCGTAAATCATTATATTTCCCATTATTCTTGAACTTTATATTTATCAAGCTTCGAAACTAACAAAATTGCCTATAATTTTCTACTTCATCGCATATACCATATATCATTCTACTTGCCAGCTTCAAGTGCTTCTCCAGCACCAAAGTGAAATTCTACAAAAGTTAAGAAAGAGAGAGAGAGAGAGTGCGCATGTAACTAACTTTAAAAATGTACAAATATTTGTAAGTTTTAACTAAAGTTAACGTCTGTATATATTTATGCAGACATATATATATATGTACTATATAATCTGTGTATATTTATATACTTTGTCTGTTGTTGAATTGCACGTCACATCCTGTCACGTATTTCTGCTCTTCCTTTTGCGTTCTTTAAACTCTTTCTTTGTTTTGAAATTCTTTTTTATTTTTGGATTAACTAGTGCCACGCCCACTGATACAACTGAAGCGAAAACCAGTTATGAGCCTGCTACGCCCAAACAATGTTGCATTTTACAATAGCCTCCTCTACCTCTTCCTTAACTATACTAACTTTTGAATATATACATATATATAATACATATTTCTATAACTCTACATTGTATATTGCCTTAGTTGCAGAGAAATTGGACTCGCCGTGGGTGCCGTTATCCTTGGTATGACTCTCGTCTATGTGATCAAGCGTGGACTATCCAAGAACTGAAAAAATAGTTGATCTATCGATTCCGATTCAATCCGATGAAGTTAATTTAAGTTCATTCCATTAAAGTGTGAGAAACTCAGCTAATTGACGAAATTTTGTTTGATATTTGCATTTTGTAAAGCTTGTTAATGATATTAAACCTGTTTAAACTCCAATAAACCAAGAACAAATGCATTGTACTTATTTTCCTGTTTCGTGTAATGATTGAAAACACACGGGTAATTCAGAAAAAAGTTTGAATTTATTTTAAGCTTCTCGGGGGTTTGATTTCTTGTTTATTCACAACAGCCGCTTACAGTATTTATCGATTAACCATAATAGTTTATCGACTTACGTGTTGGCATAACAATCGCTACGCAGCGGCAATTGCAATCGATCATACAAATATCGATGATCAATGACGAACTTATGTTATGCTCGTATGCAACTGCAATGTTAATGCATTTAACATAATGCAATATGTATATGTGAATGTTATCGAATTTGTTTGCTGTTTTGTTTATGTTCTTGATGGAAGTTATGTTTATGTGTATTTGTATATTAATATTATATTTATTAATGCTTTTTCTTGCTTTTGAGTGTTGTCCTTTTCTTCTTCTGTTTCAATTTGTGAGTGTACAGAGAGTAATATACTTATTACTTATGTATATATATATATATATATGTTTTGTTGGTTTGTAATAATTAAATTCACACACACACACACTGGGCTGTCCTTAGTTCTCATCGTACAGTGGCGTCGAGTCACCCAGGGTCATGGAGTGTGGCGATGTGTTTGTGCGCGGCGTGCTGCGCACTGATGACTTGGAAGAGAGACCAGCGGCGGATGAGGAGGCTGAGGAACCGCCGCCGCCACCAATGGCAGCGCTGCGACTGGCACTACTTGTGTGATACTCATTGGTGGGTGTCGATCCAGAAGTAGAGCCAATACCCACGCCGCCGCCACTGGCACCTCCGCCAGGCATATTTACTCCCAATCCCATGCCAACCTGCTGTTGCTGTTGTGAGTGCTGCGACGGCTTGCGACGTGCCCAGGAATCGTTGGCCAGCTGCCAGTCGAGGTTCTCTTTGGCACGTTGCTGCTGCTGATGGTGTTGATGTTGATGCTGCTGCTGTTGCTGGTGGTGATGCTGCTGCTGATGGTGTTGTTGGTGGTGATGCTGCGAATGATGCTGCTGCTGATGGTGTCCACGATGTGGCAAGCTGGCTGAACTGCTGTTATACGCATTCTGTCCAGCTCCACCCGCACCCGCTCCAGGCAAATCATAGTAACGTGGCGTGCCACCATAATGATGCCGCTGGCTGCTTGAGGATTGCGAACTCGGACTAGGCACATTGTGTCCATAGCGTGGTGTCTGTGTGCCATGTGGCGTGTAGGGCGTCATGAACGGAGTTTGTCCGCTAGGCGTATACGGTGTATTGATGTGAGTACCAAAGTTAGGAGTGCTGCCGCTGCCTGTGTACGAGGGATGACCAGATGATCCACCACCACCTAGACCAGCTAAACTGGCACCAAGACTGCCATAGCCAAGGCTGCCACCACCGCCGCCAATGGAATGCGATACTGAGTATGCACTGGAACGCATATCACTAATGCCGCTGCGTGGTGTGCCACCAGAGATGCTGCCAGCACTGCTATAGGCACCGCTGCCGCCTCCGCCAAGGGCACTCAACGCGGAGGATGGAGGTGGACGCATCATCATGCTGCTGCTGCTGCCGCTTCCCCCGATTCCGCCATGAGAATTACTTGGCGTCAGATTGGACGGTGTTGCACTCAGTGATCCCGCGGACATGGATGATGACGAAGTCGTTGTAGGATCCAACCAATGCTCCTTGAACCAACGCAGTAGACTGCTTACCGAGTCGAAGATCTGTCCACGAAACCGATAACCCTCTGGTATCACCGTCACATACTCATGCCTCACCTTCGTCTTGGGCAAATAGGAGAGCAGGAACTTGCCGGGCATACTCTTGGAGGCGCTAAAGAAGTAGTGTATCTTCTTCGGATCCTTAGCCTTCTCCTCCCGCAGCAGTTGCTCCATGAAATCCCTTTCATTCACATTCGCTGGCGCCGTATTGGGTTTATAGTATTTATATTGAATAAGTTCTCTCGCCGCCACAGCCATTGGATTTATATGACGTGCAATGATTTCGTCAAGATCCTCAAACTCTTCGGTGCCAATCCATAGACTACGTCCCAGACTGTAATCATTCTCTTTGCCCTCCTCACGCACATCAATGTGCTGGAACACATCGTCGGCAACCTTCCAAGTCGCAGTCAAATGATCCTTTGACTTGCTACTGGGACGCAATGCGACCTCACCCTGATCCGCCTCGGCTAACATGGCAATTACCTCCGCATAGGATTTGTTAAAGAAACTAGGATGAGCAATGACTCGTCTGGCATAGGTCTTCCTCTTCATAGCCTTTGCTTTGGCATCGGTCACCTTCCGATTGTCCAATTCCTCCGTGACAAAATCATAGAACGCATCTCGCCGTGGCCTCCACTCATTGTTCACATCCTTCAGATCGGCAGACTTGCAACTGCAGTCAACGGAGAATCGATCGATATCGATCTTAATGATGCGCACATGAATCATTTGGGAGACACGCACACGTTCCTCCGGATTGCGTACTTGTTTATCCGATAGATTCTTTATGTGTATAAAACCGGGTAACCCATTTTCGAGACGACAACGCACTCCCGATGCTTGCCCTGGACAATTGTTATCATCGAAATGATTCCACACATCGGAGAGTTCAGGGAAATCATCCTTATGACAGAACGGACATTGCCAGCTGCCAGTCTCATCGATACGCACCGGATTCGCATTGTCCAGTTGCTCACCTTGCGGACGACGATATGTGAATCCTGTGACCATCGCTGTTACACATTTACCCACATAGAAAGAGTCGGGTGTCTCCTTGGTGAGCATGTCGAAAAGCTCCTCAGTGCTTGGCTTCTGATAGGGGAAACGATAATCCTTGTAGAGGCAACTCAACTCATTGCGTATATCGTACAGAGTGATGCTCTTGCTACCGAATCCCTGACGCTCTAGCTCCACAGCAAAGGCATCAAGATCCAAATCCTTTAGCCGTTCCGGTGATTCGAGAATCTCTTCAAGTGCACCAGCTGGATTGGTCTCCTCATCATCGTATTCCATGGCATCGATAGCCATTTTACGTGCCCATTCATAGGTCTCGGGATGCACACGGGAACCGTCAAGAACCTCAACATATGCCTCAGTGCTGTCACCCAATGAACTCGTATCGATCTTGATGAAACCACTGCAATTGATGAAAACCTTTGGACCAAGATGACAAACTGTGACAAGTTGTGTGCGATTCTCCAGTCGCTGATTGCTTTGCTTGAGTAGCTTGAGAAGTGCCTGACCCTTCCTTGGACCCAGACCGCAGATGTATTGTAATAGATTAACTGTACGTGAATTCTGCACCATCAAATTGATATCGAGTCCCACCTCGCTAGTGCGATTAATGAACTCCAGACTGAGTTGTTCAAGTAGTAACTCACGTGGTACACGCTCCTGCAGTGGATGATAGCGAAGGCATAGGATCTCATCGTCAGCATCACAGAGCTGAGAGTACTCCACGAGTGGATCTTGCATTTTGCGTGCCAAAGATGCAGCCTGCTTGAGTAACGGTGGATATTCCTTGAAGTCCGATTCACCCTTCTTGGAATTGGCATAGATCTTTGCAAGCTCATTATCAATGATCTCCACCTCGATGGGTGGGAACTGCTCGTTGGTCTCGAGATCCTTAAGTATCTCACGGATGTCTGCCTGTATCATTTGTGCATCACGTGACTCGGCACCAATAACCACAATATGAGGCTTCTTCATCTTTATGAACTCGGTCAATTTACGTAGATCGGCCATCTTCTGTGCCTTCTCCTCGTTATTGTGCGAGTTCTTGCGCTTCAAAATGCTTGGCAAACGTAGATAATCCGAGATATCACCCTCGGGACTGGCGATGGCACAAAAGGCGGCCACCGATTGATCTGGATCATAGGCCAATCCTAGAGCTCGTATGCCACGCAATGTGCTCCACTCTTCGAAATTATGATGTTGTGGCATCTCAGGCTTATACGGTGCCACTTTCAACCATTTGTAGAGCTTGGCAATACACGAACGCAACACAAAGTGTTGTGCCTCCTCGTGCAGTGTGGCACGTAGTTCCTTTATCAGATCTGGTATAACCCATTTCTTCAATGCCAACTGCACACACTCCGCTCGCAGTGCATTCCATTCCAAGACATTCTTGGCAAACTGATCCAGATGATACAGCTGTGTGGCCTCTGTAACATAATCTCCTGGCGGTCCATTTGCACTGGCATTGCCCTCAAACTCATCCAGAAATGTGATCTCCAACAGTTTCTCCTCCTCAGCCATTAGTAGCTTAATGAATTGATCGCCAAAGAGATCGCCGACTGGTTTCTTTGCCACATATTTCATTGAATACACCGGACTGTTCTCATCGATAAGAACCATACCATTCTTAGTGGGTCGTATATTGATACGCGCCCTATCGAAATATACTTCACGCATTGTCTTACGCAACAGTGGCTCCTGGGCGAGTTGACGTGCCACAACATATTTGGCGGCATGCAACACCTCATCGACAGTCATGAAACGTGGCGAAAGATATTGTTTCGCAAGCTCTGTGGGACTAAGTTGCTCCTGATTAACCTCATTACGTTGATAATTATCACGTAAATTCTCAGCAAATTGTTCAGGTGTCAATCCAAAGTGCTTGGCAAATCCACAAATTCCAGCCTTACGAAAGACCGCATAGGGGCTGCTATTGGGTGCCTGCTTCAGTTGATCATCAGCAGAGGGATCCACCTCATCTGGTTCATCCAGTTCAATGGGATTGTCGGCAGTACCGTTGGGGTCTCCTCCAGCACCTGCTTCACCATCGCTATGCGCTGCCGCAGCATTTGCAGCATGTCGACGCTGTCGTGCCTCACGTCGTTCCTGCATTTGTTTGCGTCGTATCTCCGCTTGCATTTTGGGTAAATCATGTGAATAGTTGAGCAAGAAATACATATGCACATCCTTCAGTTCCTCCATGGACTGTACATCGTTAAGACGCTCGAAATCACTGTCCAACATTAGACGCACATCGTCGGGCAATGGTTTCTCTGGATCGGCGCAAAGGGTTTCCAATTGATATTGTCGCATCTTCTCGAAGAGTTGCTTTAGTTTCCTCTTGCGCTCATTGAGTTGACACCAACGTTCGTCATAGAAATATACCTTCCACAGATCATCGATATTCAGTTCGGGCTTCACATATTCTTTGCGATAGAAGGCAATGAACGGCACCTCCAATTGCTGATTCCGTATGAATTCCAATGTCTGTTTGATTTTATTTATCGCTGTCGGTGGTTTACGCATTTTCTCACGATTATCGGCTTTCTCCTGTTCCGATACAGTTTGTTTACAGAATGCAAAACGATATATCCAATTTGCTTCGTCATCCAGTTCATGTGATCCCTCTGGCACGGCAGTAACTGGCACCTGACGCAGTTGCATACGCTCGGGTATATCAGTTTTACGTATCTCATTGTCGAGATCTGTGAAGTGGCCACGTTTAAGCTCACTTGGTTCATATATATCGAATATGGTCTTTTTGGTTGCCTTCTTTTTGGGGGATTTTTTCTTTTTGGCAGCACGGAAATCATCACCACCCAATAGATCCTCATCGTACTCATCACCATCGGAATCTTCTTCATATTCATCCTCTTCGGGTTTATAGAAATCATCATAATCGAAATCAACTCCGAAAATATCTTGACCCTCCTGCAGTGAGCTGAAGAGAAAGAAGTAGAAGGGAATGAAATCTACTACAGCATGATATTTACATCATATATTCATAATATTTTCATATTTTCATGATATCTGTATGATATATTCGCATTATTCTCATATTTTCATGCTTGGAGTTCATGATTATTCCCCTCTTTTTTTATACTTACGCATCTGTAAAGATGGGACGACGTTTCTTTTTCTTCTCTGCTATGGGTCGACCATTGTCATCTACTATAAAATCATCGGCATCCGATTCAGTGTCCTCATCATCAAAAGTATCGGCCTCCCGTATGCTACGCTCACTGCGTCTCTCCATGCTTTGCTATAGGGATATCATATAATATTATATTTGATAAAGTTGAGCATACTATACCCTGCTTACGTCATCGTGCTCATCGAAGAGCTGTTCAGCGATCTGTTCACGTGCCAAACCCTCATCCACGTGCTGCTCTTCGCCATCGCTCTCGTTGTCATGAATACGTCGCAGGCGCTTGAAGCGTTTCTATAAGAAATATATAATGATTATGCAGGAATATACAAATATATATTTGATCTAACCATATGTAGGGATATACCCTTTCATGCTTTCCTTCTCTTTCTCACTCTATTTCCGTTTTTTACTTACCCGTCTTTCAACCTTAACGCCCAAATTCTCTTCAATCAGATCGTAGTCATCATCTTCGAGACGATCATCGAGATCATCGTCTTCATGCTTTTTGCGCTTTTTACCACTTGCGCCTTCCTCATCGCCCCCACTGCCGGTATCCGAATCATTCTCGCTGGCATCGTCCTCCTCAATGGGATTGTCATCGATAAGATCTTTAAGCTCCTCACGCAGACGCTCCTCGTCGTCTAAAGAAGAAGAAAACCAAGAAGATTTCTTTAATAAAAGTCTTAATTTCAAAACATTTTACTTTATTGAATTGTATTCTTAAGATTGGTAAAATGCGGCGTCAGCGTTGGTCGCTATATGGGTTGCCACAATTTTCTTTTCTTTGTCTCCCTCTCTCTCTGCTTTTTTTTTTGTAAATAACATTTCACAAGAAAAAAAATATAACAACCGAAAACCCTAACCTCAAAGTTGTAAACAAAACGTAGACGAGACACCTGCAAAACATGAAACACACATCCAAACAGATACAGAACAGACACACACACACACACACGCGCGTACATACAACTAGGCAGACTTTGTATATAATGTACATTATTTGTACAGTTATACTAATCATAATATTCTATCAAAGAGGGTGGGGAGAAGGTAGAAAAAACCGCTCAATTTGCTGGCGGTTTTTTTTCTTTTGCAACATTTATTGTCTGTGTGTGTATTTGTATTTGTACGAACCTTCCTCCTCTTCGCTGCTATCCGATACTGCGGCTTTTAACTTTTTCAGTTTCTTTCGTTCGTGCACATCCAACTCCTCCTCATCCTGCAAGATGTTGAAGAAAAAATAGTAATATATATTTATCAATACATGTATTTGTGTATGCATATACATATATACACACACGCGTACACAGAACGCGTATGCACCGAGGCGAAATTTTACGCTAGTAGCGCGCGTTTTATGCAAACAATACATTACCTCCGATTCGGCGGCCTCGGAGTCCAGGAATTCAGCCATTCTAATAAATTAAATAACTAAATTTAATGCTAAAAATGAATTTAACTAAAATTAATACACAATAATCGTCGCTTGCAGTTTCACAATAAAAAAAACTCGAAAGACGAAGAAGCAGCAAACGTCAAAATTTGTATGTGCGCTAGTGTTGTGAAATGTATATAGAATTCGGCTTTGTCAATGAGGGAAACAGTGCTGCGCACGATAGTTTGCGCACATATCGATATATCGACTATTATCGAGTAATGTAAACAGTAACAGCAGTCAGTAAATAATCGATATGCTAGTTAATATAGAATAAATAAAATATATAAATAAAACCAACGGCTTTTATTCAAAAAAACATTTACCAATAACAAACTGTTACTTTAACTTATTTATTTTATTTTCCGGCGATTGTCAATTACCTATACATGCGTTACAGTAGAATTGAATCCAACGATAACGATCGTATCGTATGTTAACATTATGCGGCATTTAACATTTACTCACTAATCAACATGTGCCATCAAATGGGCAACATTGCTCACAGTGTTGGCAACGCTGTCGAGAGGGGCAGCAGAGAAACAACGAACCATCACACGAGACTCGGCCGATAATAGTAAATAAGCGGTTCGTGTGTGCGCGCGCGATTGCTGTGTATATTGTAAAAAAAAAACACAATACGTCTATTATAATATTATAATTGCTTTTTTTCCTCCTTGGATTAAGTAACTTTTTAGTTAACGTTTCAATTAAAATAAGCTGTTAGCATTTCCATTCTCATCTGCTGGCTGGTCCCATTTCGGCGCGTTTAGTTGTTCTCGCTGTGCGTAGGTGTGTGCTGCTGCCTCTGTGTGTGTGCGTGTATGTGTGTTAGCGTTCTCACAACGCGTGTTTTTTTTTGTTGTTTGCTCCAGAATTGAATTTAAAGCGCACACACAGTAATGTATATGTATAAACATATATAATTGTATTATAAATTGACAAACAACATAAATTAGCCGAAAATATGAGAAACATTTGATTCAAATACCATAAGGATTCAGTCATAGGCAACCAAAAACAACTAGCAGAATAAAGGAGAGAAAAACCAAATTAAATCTAACGAAAGAAATCATCAAATAAAAGCAAAAACCAAAGCAGGCTGCAAATCTGTCATACATTCAATTCAAGAATTAGAATCAATTCCTGTCGCTTGAGAAGAGAAGCTTCACTAAAAGAGAAACTGAAAAAGAATCAAGTAGGAAAAGGAAACGAAACATGGACATAATCAATAAACTCAGTCAGTCATTTTGGAGTACGCAAATTTGGCTTCCACCAAATACAACATGGGCGGATATTGCCCCCGGTTCGCGTCCAGATGTTGTTCATGCCGATTATCGGGATCTTATATGGCCCATTCCTTTGGCCGCAGTGGTTATGCTGGTGCGTTACACATTGGAACGGTAAGTGAAGAATTCCAGTGAGAGAGAGTGTGAGTCTCAAACATAACACATAAATACATACATACGCCCTTTTTTGCCGCAATTCATTAAACTTACGCAGACTATGCCTGTCTGTCTGTGTGCGTGTGTGTCTGTGTGCTAGTTTATTTTACTGTAAATGTTCCCATTGACCGCACCAGCATTGTGTGTGCACACACTGGCACACCTACACGCACACTTACTTTTTTCGTTTGTTTGTATCTGCATTCTATGTGTGCAATGTACAGTAAGCTGACGACGCCGCCGGCGTCACATGCACACACACGCACAGGCACTGGGGCAAAACATACATTTTGCTCTTTAAGCCAAACATAACCTCACGTGGAAACGCCCAACATTAGTCTCTGTATGTATGTACGTGTTAATGTGTGTGTCTGTTTATTGTTGCCCTGCCTTCGTTCACTTTGCAACTCGAATGTTTTCCTTGATCAACTTCTTCAATTTCCTCACACACACATACAGACACACAACAATCGAGAATCTCAATTTCAATTTCCCACAATGTTCCCACCCTGGCTCTTTCCCAATCCCTTCAATTTACAGAGAGAGAAAAAAAACATTGCTATTTGTTTATATTTCTATACATTGGGAAAACATAGACTAAAAAAATAGCATCTGTTTTTTCTCTACACAGTGGGCTGTAAACAATTGAAATGGTGTCAATTGCTTGCAACTGATAAATCGCCCATTTATTGTGTGAAGTTCAGAAAAAAAGCAACAATACAAATATAATACATATAATTTAATAATGTCGAATACAATAATTCTATATATTCGTGTAGCTCGTCGAAAAACAAGTCCCGCTTGCATTATCACTCTCCAGGCAGGCCATAAACCTTTTACCTCATCATTATCTTCCTTTTAATGATCTTAGCAATATTTTTGTAGTATTTTTTTTTATATTATTTTCTTTATTTGAATATAAAGAAAATAAGTAGATTAAGTAAATGCCATTTGCCACACTGTGCCGCTTACCTTTTTAGGCCAAACTTCGCCGCCAAAGGTGTTGCGTGTGTGTGTTGGTGTGGTGAGTTGCGTGCTGCATTTTGCATGTTGTAATTAACATAATTAGAAATGTTCACGTGAATTCTTTTATGTTTTTCTTTTTCGTCTGTTGGCCTTCGCTATTTTCCAGTGTGCGAAAACAATAAAATGTTTGGAGAGGCGCTTCTATTGAACTATAACATCGCTTAATACTTAAGTATTTGTCATGGCTGTCCGGTTTCGAGTTGTTGTTTTTATGAATTGGTTTTTTTTTCCTTTGCTGAATTTTAGTGTTTTCCATAATTCGTTAAAGTTTTTGCTCTTAAACGAGAATTGCCATTCAGGGTCGCCAACAATTTTCGGTCTATATGTGTGTGTGTGTGTGAAGCAAGAACGAAACTTGGCCACAAAACGTAACGCACCTACATATGGATGTCCTCCGCTTCTGTCTCTCTCTCTCTCTCTTGGCCCGCTCCCTCGGCTGAACATTTTCGAGTTTTGATAAGATTTGCGGGCAAGATTTACGTAAAAGTGAAATAAATGTGATAATGCGTTATCGCGCATGAGGAGTGTATTTTGTGCGTGTGTGTATGTGTGTGGGTGGCTAGAGGAGTGTATGTGTGTGAGTCAGTGGTGAGAGTGAGTCAGCTTTTGTTCCGTTACCCCGTTCTTCCAAATTCTTCCACTGGAATGTGTTGCAAACCTAATCAAAGGCAGCAACAAATACATATGCACATACAAACATGCATACATATACATATATGCATGTGCACATACATACATATACATATGCATGTGTATATATTTTTATGCGATTACGTATCAGAGTCGACCCTCACAGCACGCGGGCCGCGCAAGCTGAGCGATAAAAAAAATTTTAAGTTCGTTATTAAAATTGGCCCACACACAGATGCAGACACACATACATAAATACATATGTATATGTATGTATGCATGCATACGCGCACATGTAACACGAGTTTAATAGCTAAATCTAATCAGGGTCTTCGTGCCGGCAACAACAACAACAACATTAACAAGCAGTGCGATTGTTCGCGCCTCCTCTCAATCTATCTCTCTCTATCTCTCAACTGCAGTTTCTCCACAGATATTTGCGCATTGTTTTGTCACTTCAATTTCCAAGAATACTCACACACATACACATGCATACGGCGTTAAGTGCTTTTGTATTGTTGTCGTTAGTCTAATTCCAAACTAGTTTTTATATTTTTTTGCTGCCTTGCTTTGCGTCTCTTTTCATAAATTGCTCAATAAAAGCAGAAAAAGGCCAAAAAGTGCACGTGCTTCACGCACACAGAAGGCTACACACACATACGCACGCACTTTCCAGTCTGGTGTGTAGTGAGTGCAATAAAGTTAAATGTCCAATTAGCATAGACTCTATTTCATTCATTCTTTCCTTCTCTTTCATTTTTTTGGAAGATCAGCTGTTTTGTGCGCGGCCTTTGAACGGCAATCGATAACAAATTTGATTTCTGTAATTTGACCGGTGTGTCCATACGATCAATGTTGCCCGCTGCTAATCGAGTTTGACGCCGTCGTTGTGATGACTCACGTGCAGTACAATCAAATTAAAATGAATAACAAGCTTTAATATGTATATATGTTGCTTGCTTTTTTGCATTATCGCACAATCGCTTGCGTGTTGAATTATCATGAACAACCGAATGAGTCTCCCAGTATAATTCTTTAAAAAATTAGTAGCAACAACAACACTACTCACACGCACACATAGAGAGGCAGTTGGTTGAGTACATATTGTGTGCATGATAAGAGAGCCGGCACAAAAACTCGAAGGGAAGAAAAGGCAAATTGCTTCCAATTTTGATGTACGCACATGCATAACTGTAAATGTTGATATACATGCATGCAAATGTACATACATATGTACGTTTGCTGTGTCAAACGAATTGTTAAATAATTGTCCATTTATCTCTAATTGCTAATCGGGTAATCGCACTCTTAAAAGTGTGCACACCCCCACTGTGTATGTAACAGCCATTACCTGCACGCACGAACACATATACACACATATCGATAGTTACACATACTCGATAAAGCGCATTTTTATTATAAATTTAGGTGTGTTTAAGTGTGTGTACATTAAAGGATTGCCCCTCACACTGCTGCATGGCTACGATACTCCCACTTCAACCAGAGTTGCTGCTGCACATTCGATTGGGGAACAACAACAAGAAGCTCATCCCCATTATCGGTTGGCATCAGCTGATCGCGCAGAAAATTCAAAAATTGCAACTCATTGCCCAAGTAACGCGGTCGTAATAGTTTTGAATCTAAATTATAATAAACACCATCGATGGCACGTAGTGCCACCCAATGTCGGGTGCGCATAATTGGTATTGGTATATTTGCCACACTCATCGCACAGTCCACATTGAGGATGAAACCGATAATTGCATCGAATTGAAGACAATTGGGATCACGTCGTCGATCAAACCAGATTGCTTCACAGCCCTCACATTGCAGAGCATACATCATTACATTAACATCGTAATTACCCCAACCTAGCCACGATCGATGGGGATTAAGCCAGACATTGGGTGTCAGTTGGTTGCAATATTCATCCAGTTGCTGCTTGGTGAACATATTGGGGCGTTGAAATAGATTGTTCAGTGCGTGCAGACCGCACTGCTGCGCCACCTGGCGTTCGTGATAGATTCTGCTGGGGGACATTAACGACGTGTGGGTGTGTGTGTGTAAATTCTGTTTTGTGTATTTCCGGTTGAATGTAATTTTTTTTTAATATTAGTTAACTGACATATTTCGATGGTTACTTACTTTGTTTCTGCTTCCTCTCCGCTCCCTCTGCTAATATTTTTCTTTTTATTGATTGATAAGTGACGCCTGAAAGGAGTCGATGACGGTACTGACGCTTCCCATACGCGGGCATATTACAAATTCCAAACTTGTCCGTCAATGCACAAAAATTATTTATGTACGGTCAATAATAACTATAATAACCCAGTGTGTATGTGTGTGTGTGACTGTGTGCATATTTATGCGGGCGCGATTGTTACAACTTGTAAATACTCTGCAATCGATTGAGTTTAATAATCGATAGACTCAACGAAACTTTGTAGCAGAGGAAAAGTTAACCTAACAGCAAAGGGCCTGCAACAATGGGAGAATGTGATGTACAATACATAGTGCAATATATATTATTTATATGTTACGCTATATTTGTTAGTTACAAAGAGCATCAACAATTCGACTTGGCTTTTTTAAGCTGAACTTGAACTTGACTGCAAAAAGGTCGCACATTGCGTGCACTGTGGCGCTGGTTGAAATCAAATGTAATTCTCAAAATAATTGCTATAATTAGTTGAAGAGAGAAGTGTTTTGTGAGGTCTCGACCCTTGTCGTGAGTGAGTGCGGGCTCCGCTGCGCTTCCCTAATTCTAATTTTGGGTGCGACGATGAGGAAAACAAAACGAACTGATTTCAAATGCCAGACGCGCGCACAATCTTGGCTGCTGTATGCCAGGGGTGGGGCTGTAGTAGGGAAGGGAAGGGAAGGGGTGTGGGGGTAGATCTAGGGCCTGTCTCCATTTTCGATTTCATTAGCGAATTAACTTCCGAAATGCGTCGTCTCGCTGTCGTCGTCGTCGTCGTTATCCACTTGATTACTATGCATGAACGTTACTCGCCTGTCATACGCATCGTCGTCGTCATTGTCCAGTGTTGCCATGCTTCACACGTGCCTTAGAAGCAGCTAAGTTTTTGGTGCTGAATTCCAATGTGCCGCGCCGACGACGGCAACAACAAAAATTTCCGCATTGTCGTGTGGGCCTAAATTGAAATCTCTTTTGCCAGCAGCGAAAATGGTTGCAAATTAGCCAAAGAAAGAAGTTGCGACGTTGCCAAAGTTCATTTTTATGCTGAAAACGTGCATAACTTGTAGCTATGGCTTATTTTTTTGTGTTCTTAAGGGTTTTTCCAAATCTAAAAAATAATCAAATGTGCTGGCAATGTTGCCAAAATTCATTTTCAAACTGAATACATATAAATATTTCTTAGGTTTAATGGTAATTGTTGGCATTTATTATAGAGGGTTTTATCAAAGCTGCAAAAGAAAAAATATCAAAATTTATGGGTTATTTTTTGTATTTCTTTAGGGGGGTTTGGTTGCCAAACTTCATTTTCATGTTGAATACACATGTGAAGTTTGTAGCTATGGTGTATTTTTGGGCACCTATTATAGGGGAACCTTTCTAAGGGTTATGCGGGATTCGCGGTTTCTAATTCAATTTTTGTTTAAAATTGCTTTGAATTAGCTATTTTTATATATATAGCTATATTATTCACCGGAAATATACTTGTGATATAGAATTTTCTTTTAAACCGAGCAATCTAAACATCGATTTCATTGGAAACTTTTCGTTGATCATAAATTGTATTGCCTGATATTAACTCTGTTACTAAAGCACCTTGATAAGGTGAACATAGTAATACTTCACTCACTCAATTACTTGCAATATAAATACCTGTGCCAAACTAAGAGAGTTCTCTTCTTCTCTTTATAGATTTTGGATATCCCCAGTGGGCAAATCGCTGGGCATACGCAGCTCTAGACCTAAGAAAGCGGCAAATGTTCCTGCATTGGAGGCGGCATACGCAAAGTCAACTCGGTTGGATCATGCGAGGGTAAGTGAAGGAGTGGAGGCATCCATATCCTCCTCTATATACGTATATTTTCCCAATTAATATACTAATGTCCAATTTCTTTCTATCTCCTTTAGCTGACACAATTGGCCAAGCAAACGGATCTAAGTGAACGTCAGATCGAGCGTTGGTGGCGTCTGCGTCGCGCTCAGGATAAACCCTCGACTCTGGTCAAATTTTGTGAGAACACCTGGCGATGCGTCTATTATCTGTATAGCTTTATCTTTGGCGTCATAGTGCTGTGGGACAAGCCCTGGTTCTGGGATGTCAAGAGCTGTTGGTATGGCTATCCGCATCAGGTGAGTGACGCCTTCAATTGGTTGCGCCCCAGTGACGTCAAGGGAGAATGTAGGGAAAGGTTAGCTAACTACATAGAGGGTTACACTCAATCAATGATGATATAGATTCCCCTAGTTTGATAGAGAGGAAATGGAGAAGGAAGGGAAAGATTTGTTAACTTCACAAAGAGTTAAATTCAAACAAAGAATTTATAGAACAAGACGAAAGGTTAACTTAACCAAATCAGAGACTGGTGCCAGAGGGTCACCTTTATAGAGGGAAACTTGCATATGTAACTTGCCTTGACGTCACAAGGCGACTCCCACAAACCTATCTAAGTTTATAAACTAATCCAAATAAATGTTCCCTTCTCTTGTCTGCAGTCTGTGAGCAGTGACATCTGGTGGTATTATATGATATCGATGTCCTTCTATTGGTCGCTAACTGCCACGCAATTCTTCGATGTGAAACGCAAAGACTTCTGGCAGATGTTCATCCATCATATGGTCACACTGCTGCTGATGTCCCTGAGTTGGGTTTGCAATCTACATCGTGTCGGCTCTCTGGTTCTGGTCGTACACGATTGTGCGGATATATTCCTTGAGGCAGCCAAGCTGACGAAATATGCCAAATACCAGAAGGTTTGCGATGCCATATTCGCCATATTTACTGTTGTCTGGATTGTTACACGTCTTGGTTTCTATCCACGTATTATCTACAGGTAAGGTTAATCAAACTGGAGAAGGTAGAGCGACATCTACTTACTACTCTTCTCTTCTGTTCTCTTGGCAGCTCCTCTGTAGAGGCACCACGCATTTTGCCCATGTTCCCAGCTTATTATATCTTCAACTCGCTGCTCTTGATGCTGCTCGTGCTGCATGTCATCTGGACCTATATGATTCTCAAGATTGTTGTCGATTCCCTGCAGAAGGGTCTGGTAAGTTGACCAATAGAGAAAGAAAGGAAGTAAAAAGAGACAGAATGAGGTAATGGAAATAGAAGGTACTTTAGAGAAGAAGAATAAGACTGTGTATTGATATGAAGATGGAAGAGAGAGAGAGAGAGAAAGAGACAGACAAGAAAAGAAAAAGGAAACATATTTAAGATCCTTTAGATGATAACAATGATATTGATATATTGATACGAGAGCGAAAAAAGGCATAAGAGAAGATATAGATCGAATATAAAAATTAGAATGCTTTTTAGAGAAGGTTCCTTTTTAAGATAGATTTGATAAATTTGAGCATTATATACAGACAAAAAATAGTTGATATTTTCAAAAATAACAATACTGGCATGATTGTATAGCTATCTCTTTCCATTTCGTAGCTAGAAGAGTTGTAAGGGATGGTTGGAATGAGTAGGAAGACGGAGTTGCTTTGCTTAGGGTATTTTGAATGAGGTATCGCTCTAAATACATTTAATACTGAATAGGAATATATATCTACCATATAATTTTTCTAATATACCTTGATAATCATAATTTCTATCCTCTTTCCTCAGATGTCCGGTGACATACGGTCCAGTGATAGTGAGGATCTCACAGATAGTTCAGAGAACGTGCGCGTGGCCAATGGGACGTCGTCACGTTCAAAGACCAAACCGGGCACGCCTGTGGCCGGTGGTGTCACCCAGCGGAAGGGGGGCAGCAACAGCAGTAGCAGCAGCAACAACAGTCACGCTGCAATTGATGCGACGACAGGAGGTAAAGGAGATGCCGCTAGCAAGTAAAACTGGATGTACAGCAGGAGGAGCAGGAGAACGAAGACGAGGACAAGGAGAAGGAAGAGAGGACTAACAAACCGAGACCAGTACGAAATGAGTGATGAGAATGAGAAGGAGCGAGCAACAACAACAACAATCTACAGTAACAAACAAACAAAAGCAACAACAAGATAAAACAACAACAACAAAAGAAACCAAACCAGTTCAGAACGTTTTTTTATGTTAATTATTATTTTTTATAAATTATAAAACAAAACAAAAAAAATAAAAATATATTATTTTTTTTAATGAAACAAAATTTGAATAAATGCGATTAACTAAGAGCGCAATTCGAAAAGCCGAAATATTCTTTCAGTCATAGGGCAAAGGTCAACAACAATAAGAAACAACAACAATCGAAAAACCCAAAACAGAACTATAAGAAAATAATTTTAAATGCAATTTTAAACTATTCCCAATTTGCTTATAAAACAAAAATTAGAAACAGCAAAGCAAAGGAATCTGGGATCGCAACTTTTAATTTAATCTATGATGAAGGATGTACTACGATTTTGTATTGTTATAATTGTGAGCAAAGAAAAGATTGAGAAACTGGGATTATCCCTTTAAATCTAGAATCTAGCGGAGAGATTAATAATAAATTTGTTGAAGAATAAATTCAAAAATCTTAAAGTTCAAAAACAATCTTAATTGTTAGATCAATTGTTCGCAAAAAATATATAAAAATCATGAAACTATGATGTATTGTAGATTTTATGAGGAATAACGTTGAACGATCCCTGATTCCCTAAATTGTTTAGTGTTTCCCCAATTTAAGATTAGAAACAGAAAAAGGGATCGTAAAAATTAAAGATTGATCCGATAATAATTTAAGTAACCCAAGTTCGAGCGCTTAAAACACAATAACTATTTTCGGATCGAACGCTGAACGAAATATATATAAAAGACATGGAAATGTGATATATATTTTATGAGGAATTTAGTCTACGATCCTTGATTTCGGCTATACCCAATTTGCTTAAAGAGAAATTAAAAACACAAAAGCTAAAAAGAAAAACTCTTAAATCTATTGTAAATACTGTAACTGTACGTTTTTCCCTGACAGGAATATAATATATATATATAAATAAATCGATGTAAATGTAAAATAAGTCGAGAGTTATTTGTGAAATTTGGTTTATTGGATGTGGCCTAAAATTGTATAACTACATACTAGCGTCCTGGGGGAGGGGTGTCGTGTTTGTCTCCTGAGTTACATTAGTTAGTACTGATAGCCATCCGGTTGGTAGGGACGAGAGAAGGGCGCCGGCGCAAAGGGCACGGGGGGAGGACGCCAATTTGTGGGCGGCGGACGTGGTGGCGGCGCTGGCATCCCAGGTGGTGCCCACGCATTTGGAGGCTGGAGCATGCGTGGCGGCGGCGGTATACCCATTGCAGGCGGCAGTGGAGGCTGCCCGGCGGCCATGGGTGGCAGTGGTGGCGGTGGTATTGTCGCTGGGAATGGCGCAGGCTGCGGCACAGGCGGTGGTGGTGCTATCATATTCATGTTGGCAGCTGCCACAGGCATCACCGGAGGAGGAGGTGCCATCATTGGAGGTGGCATCATTTGACCCGGCATGCCCGATGGCATCATATTTTGCACTGGCGCATCGGCGAACAACTGATGCGGACGATCCGCATGTGCTGAGGGATTTTGTGCCGCCAACAAACGTTCTGCCGCCGAACCGTGTCGCTCTCCCTTGTGATCCTTCTTAAAGGCATAAGACACCGAAATGGGTCGATTGCAGAGGTATTGTCCGTTCATGGCATCCATGGCAGCATCACTAGCCTCGAAGCTGGCAAAGTTGATGAAGGCGAAACCCTTCGATTTACCCGTCTCCGGGTCACGCATTATCTTCGGTGTCTGCAGTATGACGCCGAAGGCAGAGAAGGTATCGTAAAGGAGTTTCTCATCGACCTCCACATCCAGATTGCCAATAAAGATATTGGCGCCAACATCCAGATTCTTTTGATGCGCCGATGCCTTATTGACGCGTATCGGTTTCCCGTAGAGCTTTATCATGTTCATTATTTTGATTGCATAGTCGGCGTCCTCCTCGCTCAGGAACTCCACGAAACCGTAGCCCTGATGCATTTGTGTCACGCGATCCTTGGGCATGTGCACATTGACTGCAAGATACATTTTCTTAATATATCTGATATAGATATGGAATCTGACCCCCTTGGACTTACCAACTGGACCAGCTTGCACAAACAATTCCCAGAGCAACGTTTCCGACACCTTGTCGTCCAGGCCGCCGGCATAAATGGTGGCATCTGCGTGAAATGTATTAAAATCATCAGTAAATGGAAGAATTATTTTTGACAGCCATTTGTTTACCTTGATTACGTTCAGCAATAGGACCTGCGGCCATTTTGCTATTTGAATTATTGCCAAAATTTCGAAAAAAATCAAACAATCAAAATCTCCATGCAAGCAGTCAAAAGTCATAAACGCGTTTAGTGTTGTGAAGAACGCATCGCAGTGTTGCACACTTACACGCAGGGCTGTGTGACAATCTATCGATGTTTCAGTGGAGATGTTTTTTTGAATTAACAGCATTGGATAAACAATGTGACACGAGAAAAGAAGACTGTAAACTGTTTCCTAATTGCTAAAAGCAAAGTTATTTATTTGAGACCATTATGATATTCAATAGTTTGTGGATAAATATTGGTTACGATGAATTCTATATTAGTATCGAACATCGTAAACGTTTACTGCTCAGTTTTTATCACTCACTCTTATCGATATCGCAAAACTGAACTGCACATTCGATAGCAAGTGGTTTTCGTGTCCGTTGTTATACACTAAAACTTGTCGATAGCACTAGTCGATAGCGTCCATCACTATTTGGCCTACATTTTTATGTAATGTCACTTCACTTTGTTGTCGTTTTACAAAGAAAAAATCGTGCTAGTAACCAAACCAAAGAACCAAGAATATTACTTTGTGCGCTGTGATGTGATATCCAATATATAACAAATAATGAATTGTCATCAAATACTGAGCGGTGCCTGCAATGCAGGTGACCGGTGCTTCGCAATTGGCTCCGTGGAAGGCATACCTTTTACAGTAAGAACGAAACGAACAGCGAATACGAATACGATTACGATTATTC
Organism: Zaprionus indianus; assembly: GCA_018904595.1. Classification (NCBI taxonomy): domain Eukaryota; kingdom Metazoa; phylum Arthropoda; class Insecta; order Diptera; family Drosophilidae; genus Zaprionus; species Zaprionus indianus. The sequence continues at coordinate 4,457,156 of JAEIHA010000344.1, forward strand.
CTATAGCCAAGTTTTTTTTTTCTGTTTTTTGTGTCGTTTTCGCTTTTATCACGCATCTATCATATTGTACAACCTAAACCAACACACGCACACGCATACACATGTAGAAGTAGCTTGCATGACAGTCATATATGTATATGTATAGATGATTTATGCAGATGTACGTACTTATGAACGTATATATACGTATATAATTTGTATGTAGGTACTTTAGGTACTTAAGGGTACAACAACTATGTATGTATGTACACATTTTCCAACACAGTTGGCAATTTGCAAATTCCAATTGGAGATATCGAATTCTTATTGGCATTTGGGGAGTATTTGATGTTTTTATTTACAAATTCTCGTACTATCGTCTATGTTTATATGTACGCATGCTTCTGTGTGTGTGTGAGCGCATATAAATAAATGTGATGCTTGGGCTGTCACTGTCGCCCGCCGCCCGCCTGTCTGTCGCTATGTGGTCAATTAAATCAAAAGCAAATGGCAAATGATGAGTTTTAAGAATTTTTGTGTAAATTCGATAACAACAACACCAACACTCGCACACACATACGCAAATGAAGCAAGTGTTGTTGCTGTTGTTAACCTACAGCCTGTTGTTGTTGCTTTGTGGTTTTTCTTGAGTTAGGGCCGAGAATTTTCATTGGTGTGTGTGTTCACTCTCTAGTTTTCGATTTGAAATCGAATGTGTATTAACATGTTTTGTGGGCTATTAATTACATTTAAAGGTCAAGTGCCTGCCTGGTAGTAAACAAGCCTCTCACGTTGCCTTTACGCACTTACCAACACATGCAGTGCACACACTGTCACACACACGCACATGCGAACAATATACAAACATACATGCATATAACATTCGATTGGTCAAATGGCCTTTGATGCCCTAAATTCGATAAATATACAGACGTGTATATGCATGGAGTATGTGTGCCAATGTGTGTGACTTGGGGATATTCGCGTGTACGTACTTGCACACGTACGTCACACTCACACACACACATTCAGATTATTTATTGCCTGTTCTTAATTTTTTTTTTTTTTTTTATTGTTTTTGTTGCTTTTTGAGCCTGCTGCAAATCCTAACCAGGCAGAGAGACAAATTTGCCAGACGAACAAACGTCAATAACAAATAAATTATTCACGGGGCATAAAAAAAAATGCTGAAAAATTGTCGTGAGCACGCATTTATAATGTGTGTGTGAGTGTGTGGGGAGCACAACTGTAGCTTTATTTTTTTATGATCATATGCCCGTTTGTATCTGTGTATCTTCTCCATGTACATGTGCATACATGTGCATATCAATTATTAATTACTAACGCGCGACCCTCTCCCCCTTCCCACGCCTTCGCCCGGCAAACTACCACCCCCAGCCACCCACACAGCACACTCTGTTTGCGTTCATGTATTTGTTTACCGCTGTAGCGCCTGAGGTCTGTTTTCTGTGGCATCTCTGCGAGTGTGTGTGTGCGTGTGCATATGTAATTTACCAAAGTCACAAGCATAATTAACTGTTCACATTCTTGCCCTGCCTGGCAAAAATTCATTTAAAACGCCAACAGCTGCCATCTGTATGTGTGTTTGTGTGCCAGTGTGTACATATCTGCATTATATTCTGTAATGAGCCGCCGTTGTTGCTGCTGTTGACATTGCCACCCATTCATTTAATTTCAATTGTTGTATTAGCCGATTCTCTGTCTGTGTGTGTGTGTGTGTATTTGCATATAATATTTATAAACACGTCGCGACGTGTCTGTGTGTGCGTGTGTGGCAAGCAATAGGCGCAGTTGAACTTGAAATTGAACACACACACACAGGCACAGAGTGGCAATCTCATGTATGTGTGTATGTAAATGTGCAAGTGGCGCCATCTGTCCCCGACGCGACGAGTGTCGGCCCAGAGTGGCATAGCATTCAGCCTTGTGGCTTGTGCCTTTTGTGTGCCGCCATTGCAAGAAATGTCCGCATGTCAAGTCAAGTCATATCACCAGCACCTCTCAAGCCTGTTCCTCCACCTCGCCCCGTATACCACACTCCCTTCAGTACCACTTGAGATAATGAACATATCTGCAAGACGGACAGCCCAACAAATAATACGTGCAACCCATTTCACCAGGTTTAACTAAACCGAGTAGAAAAAAACAAAATGTGTGAATCCTTGTCATATGCGACAGGCTTATACCCTATAAATACTTGATTGATGATATTATGAAATTTGCGCCCATTAAAATAATCTGAAAATGTACGCAACTCCTAAGTGAATTTCGTAATACAATTATCTAAATGATTTCGATAATGCTTTATAGACTAGAATCGATTATCGAGTTGCGATTTATGATCATTTTGAGTTATACGAGGTATGCAATCAATTGAAATACCCCAAAGATTCACACACACAATTACTTCGCTATTTTCAAGATAAGGTCGCAATTTCTTGATAGGCTGCGATACGCGATATTCCTCGACGTCGTGGTCGTGGGGAATATAACGAGTTAGCTTTACAATGTGCTAAACCTTTCCTGTGCGATCCGGAATCAATTCAAATTGAACTAAATTAGATTTGGCACGCGTTGAAACACGTAATTGTGCCGCCTACTTAATGCTCTTGCTGTGTATGCACGTCCCGGGGGGTTATGTACTATTTTACATATGTATATTGCATATATTTTATAGTATTGTATATAGTATGTATGTATGTGGATAGGATGATTCAGATACCAGCTTTCTGGTTACGTGGGGTTTTTTCGTTCTCGCTTTGAGGGCTGAGTTTGTAAGTTAACGAAGCTAGACGATTATTTTCGACTTATGCAAATGTTTAATAGCTCAATTTGGGGTTTACTTTCGACTCAAATCGTTTGCACTTTGTAAGCTTTATAGTCGTAATTTGGAATTGTATAGTATTTCTTTATGTTATAGTATCTGGATTCTGAATTTATTTACATAGGGAAGGTCATTGTAATTGTTTATAGTTGGATATATTTATCGATTCCTTTATTATTCACATCTGTATATATAATTTATTTGTGAATCTTAAGAACCCTTTTATAGTAGCCCTATTATGTTTTATTTTCACTTCACAAGAAATTCCTTTTATGATTCCTTTTCACTTTAGATTACCCTTTCTATATAACCAGTATAAGTCATTTCACTCACCACGTTCTTTATTCTCTCTTTCTCTCAACAGGCTTATGCCGCCGGTTGCAATGTGGTCATCCTGGCAAGCACGTTCGAGCGCGTCCAGATCATTCCGGGCGCCAATCATGGCTATGTAAAGATCTCCGCATTGGACTGCAGCACCGATACGGGCAAAATAGCAGCTGCCTATGAGAATAAGATATGCATTTTTGAGCCGACGCCAGTGATTGAGTCCAGCAAGCATAATACACACTTTCTGGACTACAGGTGGGTGCCGAGTGCCTCGAGTGGTAGTAATCTCTCAGAGAAACTAATTTATATTTTCTTTCCTTTAGATGGGTGCAAACTGGCTCCTTTACCAGTCACTCGAACGTGGTGACATTGTCATGGAATCTGGAGGGCACACGTCTGCTCACAGGCGGCACCAATATACAGCTGTGGAAGAGCAAGTCACCCACACACCAGCATGAAGAGGAACACCAGGGTAACTATCACAATAAAACAGAGAGAGGGAGTCCAAAATTAATTCTTCTTTGCCTTTTTTGCAGGTGTTAAGTTCGAGATTGGCGAGAGCAAGGAGACCAAACAGTCAAACAATGCCCAAACGGAGGATGTATCGACGTGGGAGAACATCTGGTCATGCCAGACAGCTATACCCATTTACCATATGGCATTTAGTCCCGATGGCACATTGTTCGCCACATGTGGCCGCAATGATCGTCTAGTCAAGATCTGGTATGAGAATAAGCAGGTGCTATTTCCGGCCAAAGCGAGCAATGCCAGCAATGCGCATCATGATGCTGGAGGCGTTGCAGGTGATTTGAACTTCACCTATGTGTACATAGCACATCCGCGTGCCGTGTCCAACATTGTGTGGCGCAAGACAAGCAAGTATATGCCCAAGGGATCGGTGGCAAATATGTTGGTCACCTCGTGTCTGGACAACATTTGTCGCATCTGGATTGAGACTGTGCTGCCGGATGATGGCATGGTCAATATGACGCAGTTTGATCCGTTGGCATCGCAGAATCCCAAGTTTCGTACGCATCGGCACAAGCATCGTTTCATGCAGCGGCTGAAGCACATGAAGACCTGTTTCCATTTGCGACGCCACATGAAGGCGGGCGCACATACGAATGCAGTGACAGGCTCGGCAGGTGCTGCTGGTGTTGGACATGGAGCAGGAGGTGGCACCGCTGGAGGAGGAGCAGGTGGCACTGGAGGAGGTGCCGGCGGTGGCATTGGTGGCTTGGGCAGCTCGCCCGCCAGTTTCAGCAACTATCAGGGACCGATACCATCGTTACCCTCATCGTGCAGTGTACACGATTTCCATTCTTATGGCTTTCAGGGATCGGGTGTTACACCTGGCATGCATTTCCATTTGGCAGCCTCAATCAATGCCGAGACGGATATACCGCTGGTGCCCTCCATGCAGACGTCAGATCCGGCCAATCAGAATGTTTTCATCTTGCACTGGCTGAACAACAAGGAGATGCATTTCACCCTCCAAGCGGAGGCGATACTACAGGAGTTAACCAAAAAGGTCATTGATGAGGAGAATGGATTGCATCATCAGCAGGGACAACAGCATCATGGAGCTGGCAATCATCATGGTCACTCGGGCCACGATATGCCCGACGAGGCGCACAATAAAAAAACGCAATTCATGAGGAATTCCAAGTCCGTTTCGGTGGATGACAGTGGCGAGGAGTATAGCAAATATTCGCAGCATACAGCGGCAACAGGTGCCACTGGTGGTGGGCTCCACTTGAATTCCATGTCCAATACAACATCACAGAATTCACTGAACAACGATCAACAGAATCCCATAACACAATTGGTGGATTCACTGGACAATAAGATCGAGTGCTTGCTCCGTGACTGGCATCAGAGTCCGGATTTGCTGTTTGCCATACATCCTGTGGATGGTAGCTACCTGATTTGGGTGATCGAGTGGTTGGATGACTATTATCCAGGCTCCTACAGGCAGGCACAAGTGTCCTTCTCGACTCGCATCCCATCGGCCTTTCCGCTGGGCGATGCCATGTCCATGTCCACCACGGTCAGCCTCTTCAATACGGGCACACATCCCTTGGCCTTCCGGGACATTGCCAATAATGTGCGCAGCAAGGATGAGTTCCACAAAGGCGGTGGCTCGGATCAGAATTCATTGCGTAGTGATCAGAATTCTGCACAGCATTTTGATAAGCATGACGAGCAGGATGAGGAGCAACAACAGCAGTCGGGAGCTGGTGGCGATGATGATGAGGACAATGATCAGCAGGAGGATGCTGGTGGAGAACGCAGTGCAGCTGGCAGCGGGTCAGCAGATACTGCAGCTGGTGGAACCCCAGCTAGTCCAGCTGGCGGCGCTGCATTGCCATTGAATGTTTCACCATCCGTTTCCATGGTCACCAAACACTCCAACGGCACCCTCAACTTGTGGCAACTCACGTTCGCCTTCAAGACCAAGTTCACCCAAGTATTAAGCATTGGCCATGTCAGCCGTGCATCGGGACATCGTTTCCGGGTGAATGATATAACATGTCATCCAGTGTTGCCACTGCTGGTCTCTACATCACATCACAATCTTCCCGATACGGAGGCCAAGTCACCAATGTCACCATTTGAACAGCCATTAGCTGGAGGAGGAGCAGCCTCGACACCCGGTGGCGGCACACCTGGCGGTGCAGCTGGCTCCGCTGGTGGCTCATCCAATGGCAGCGATAAGGATGTCTTTACACCAACCGGTTTCTGTTCCGAGTTGATATTGTGGCGTGTAGATTCAGTGGGTCCGCTATGTCACTCCGGTGGTGTTAGTGAGCTGGCGCGGATTAATTCACCAGAGATAAGCGCATTCAGCAACGTGGCCTGGATACCCACGCTACTGCCTAGCACCACCTTGGGCAGCTACAGCAATTCACCCTCGGCTTGTTTTGTCGCTAGTGATGGTGAGAACTTGCGTGTTTATCAGGCTGTCATTGATGCCAGAACATTGCTAGCGGAGATTTCATGCTCGGAGAATCTAAATACGTTGCACAAATCGCATTCATTGTCATCAATGATATCGAATGCCTCATCCACATTGAAGGCGCAACGTTCGGCACTTCACGACAAACTGAAAGTGGTTTCACAGCAATCCACAGCGCGTCCTGGTTGCATTCTCCAATTGGATGCTATATCGGATGCTAAACATGATTGGCAGAACACACAATTCCTGCATGTCTTCCAGGCCCAACTGATCACTGGTGGCCAGAGGTGCCTCACCACAGATATGCACGATCTGGAGGAACCGAAAATGAATGCATTGCTGGAATCGGATATGGATGCAATTGTTGATCTGCAGCGTAATGTAGATTTCGAGGAACCCTTCTATATTGTGAACATTGAGAAGACACTACGTGGCAGCACCATTCACATGTGGCGCATTGTCATTAGCTCCAAGCAACAGAACTCGTTTCTCTCGGAGACAGCAATGTATGTGCCTGATAGTAATCTAACTCAGGAAACAGAGGAGCAGGAACAGCAGCAGCAACAGCAGCAACAACAATCACAGTCGCAGCAACCACGTCGCATGTCCCAGGGTGCTGAGACCTTGACGGGAGCTGAGCACTTTGGTCCACAAGTGGAGGCACCGCACATCTCCATAACCACCAAGAAGGTATGCACACAGGAGTTGCCATTGCCTGAGGGTGTCGATGTTATTCACGCATCCCCAGCAGCGGGCCACTTGTCCAGTTCAAGCATTTATCCAGCGTGTTTTGCACCCTATATCATTGTCACTGCGTGCTCTGATTCCATTTCACGTTTCTGGAAATGTGAACCCGTCGAGGGTGACGCTGATGGTGATGCCTATCATTGGTCCGAATGGAAAATGTTTAGTCGCATACAGGAATCGGCTATTGAGATACCCGGACAACCGTTGAACATCAGTGCCGCCTACTCGGGAAGGATTGCTTGTGCCTATAAATATGGCAAGAGTTTCACGCGTCCCAATCGCGGTGATCCCGATTCGCGTTATGTCAATCTATGTGTCGCCATCTATGAGTGTGAGAGTTCCGGTGGCTCCGAGTGGGTGCTGGAGGATACAATACATCTGAAGAATGTGCACTTGCCACGCATCAATATTGGACATGGCATCGATTTGAGTTACCTACACGATAGTCGCCTCTTGGCCAAGAAGCAGCGACTCAATCAGGTGTTGCATACCTTTGCACACGACGCCGAGAGTCGCAGTCCAAGGAGTGGCGAGACTACACCGGAACTGACAATTGGTGGTGCCAAGCAGCAATCAGCAGCAGTGTCTGGTCTGCTGACTGTGCCCAGCTTCAGCACATTGCAATCGTTGCGCAAGAGCATCGCTGAGAATGGCAACACTTGCCCGTTGACACAGAAGCATTTGGTGCAACTGGATTGGGTGTCCAAGGAGGATGGTTCGCACATCTTGACAGTGGCTGTGGGCAGTAAGATCTTGCTGTATACCCCGGTCAGCTCGGACATTGCACAGGCCAACATCAAGGCTATGAAGGAGTCACGCTCTGTCAATCGTCCCATCTTGCGCAAGGCCAGTTCCCTTGCCCAGCCCAATTTTGTGGATGAAATACGTTGGATGAAGTTGAGGCAAATTGATCTGCAGACCGCTGATGGTTTGCCACCACTGCCCATGCAAATCTCTTGGGTGCGTGATGGCATCTTGGTGGTGGCCATGGACTCGGAGATGCATGTCTACTCGCAATGGAAGCCACACTACGGTGCACACTTTATGGCCCTCAATGGAGGTGGAAATGGTGGTGGCTTGGCTGGTGATGATGTGCCCGATACACGTAACCTACGTGACGAGGACTTGCGTTCCCTTGCCAATGAATCCACGCAGCTGAGGTTGAAGAATGTCGCCTCCATGCCGTTGATAAGCAAAGTGAGCACAGCCAATTTGCAGTTGCTCTCGCACGACAAGAAGCGTCGCCTGGCTGCCAATAGTAGCATGGCTAACATGGCTGGTGGTGGTGGACAACAGGATGCTGGATTTGGCGGTGGCATGGAACCACCTGCAAATGATGATTACATGACCGATTTTGGTCTGTTCCAGGCCTCACGCATTGCCTGCCCCGTGTTGCCGCAGTATCATCCCAAGCAACTGATGGAGTTACTCAATTGTGGCAAGATACGTTGGGTGAAGGCCATACTGGCTCATTTGGTGCGTTGCATGAGTGGCAGCGGTGGCGGTGGTGCAGCAAGCGGATTGCCACACGACGATGATGGCAGCATGGGCGGAGGAGGTGGCGGTGCAGGTGGCAATGCTGGCAATTCTGGTGGAGCACGACAACGTAGCTGGTCCCGTTCGCGCACATTGAGCATCAGCTATACAGCAGATACAAGCAATATACAAGCAGAACATCGTGGCAGCACCACACAAATCCCAGAGGAGCTAATGTTGGACTATGCGGAGATCAATTCGATTCCACCGCTGCCACTGTGGGTGCTCTTGAATGCCGATCGTGAGCAGTTGGGTGGCGGAGGCAAGGCACCTGGTTGTGGTGATGCTGATAAGGATTACGATGAACTCTTCGATATGCACAATTCAGATGATAATCTCGATGATTTACTATCGGACGGGGAACAGAAGCGTCAGGAGCGACGTCTCTCATTGCCGGATAAGCAATCGATTTCACACTTTGGACCCCGGCAGGGTCAACTATTGTCGCGTCTGCTGACGCACACACATCTCCCAGGGCTGTCCTCATTGGATCAAATGCATCTACTGGCTTTGGCTGATACAGTGGCCACTTGTAATACGGATTTCTCCGATAAATTCGCCGCCGATCTGGGCAAGAGTGGGCAGGGCAATAAGGCAGATGTTGGTGGTGCAGGCAGTGGTGCTGGCAAGGAGCAGGCCACAGATTCGCTGGACGATTGTGGTCTACGTTTCTTGCTGGCCATGAAACACTTCACTTACTTGCTACGCTGTCTGCCGCTGCAGCAACGCGCCCAGTTCCAACGACAGGGTGTGGGCACAGCGAACATTGTGTGGGCTTATCACTCGGAGAGCGAGGAGGAGTTGCTGCATTTGATACCCAGCTACACCAAGGGTGATCTACGCTGGGCCACGTTGCGGGATCTTGGCGTTGGTTACTGGCTGAAGAACATCAATACGCTGCGTCGCTGTGTTGAGAAGTTGGCCAAGTGCGCCTATCAGCTGAAGCAGGATCCACTGGACGCGGCCATCTATTATCTAGCCATGAAAAAGAAGTCCCTTGTCTGGGGCCTGTTCCGTTCGAAGAGGGATGAGAAAATGACCACATTCTTTGGAAACAACTTCGCCGAGGATCGTTGGCGTAAGGCGGCATTGAAGAATGCATTCGTGCTGCTGGGCAAGCAGAGATTTGAGCATGCAGTTGCCTTCTTCCTGCTGGCTAACTCACTGAACGATGCCATCGAGGTGTGCATGAATAAGTTGGAGGACTTCCAGCTGGCTCTGATCATAGCACGTCTCTATGAGGGCGACTCCGAGGGTTCCTACTACAATCGTCTGTTGAATGAGCATATTCTGGGCACAGATATTGAGACGGGACGTTGTGACTTGACACGTGCTCATCCCGATCCCTTCTTGCGTTCCATGACCTATTGGAATCTGAAGAAATATCAGGATAGTTTGAATACCTTATTGCTGAATGGTGTCGGCAACTTGCATAGCAGTTACCGGGAGGAGGATCTATTGCGTCCCGAGATGCCGCATGCCACCAATCCGAATGTCTTCAACTTTTACATCTATTTGCGCACTCATCCGCTGTTGATCAGGCAGAACATTGCCATTTCGGCGCAGGAGAAACGTATTGCGCACATTGCGCTCTCCGGGTTCAGTTACGCCGGAGATGCTTCACGTGGTGGAGCCAATGCCAGTGCCAATGCTAGCGATAAGCAACTGCAGCTGGAGGATTCCATCACGGCCATTGAGAGGCAATTGTACTTTACCACTGCACATGGACACTTCAAGTCGGGTTGTCCGGCACTGGCACTGGAGGTGCTCAACAAGTTACCCATGAAGATCAGCGATAGTGATGCCATGATTGGCGCCTCGCCCAGCATGACGGGAAGTCAGGCAATGGACGAGCAGAGCATCAATGGTGGTGGTGTTGCTGCTGCTAGCAGTGGCAAGGAAGACCTTATCAATTCAGGTATAATGGATCAATGGCAGACGACGACAACATCTTCCTCGACGGCCGATCAATTCGATTGGGGTGCCCCGGTCGCTTCTAGCAGCTCCAATGAGGCTAAGTTCGAAATCAAATGGGATGACGACGACGAGGATGAAGAGAAGGACGAGGAGGATGATGCAGACGCCGCTGCCGATGATCCAACGCCACAGCCACCAGCACAGCAGACCACAGGTGGCGGCAAATCCTTTGGCAGCGAGAGTAAAATGGATATTATGGCACAGCAGTTGAAATTCGTTGCTTGCCTCAAGATTCTAATGGAGGAGCTATCCACGCTGGCCACCGGTTTCGAGGTCGATGGCGGTCAGTTGCGTTATCAGCTCTATATGTGGCTGGAACGTGAGGTGGAGGCACTGAAGCAACTCTGCAACTATTGCAGCTCAGAGCAGGCCAATGATGCTGAGACCGGAAATGCCAAGGATAACGATGATATGAATGCAAGCATCTATCCCAGTACGGAACGTCCAACGCTGCACGAGATTCTCATGCAGGACAAACAGGACTTTGAAGCCAAGGTGATGCGTGCGGCTAAGCGCAAGCGCTGGCTCAAAGGTGAGTGAGAGATCAAAACTATGCAGTTGCAGTTGACCACTAAGGCAGGGATTCGAAATTTGCGTCTGTAACATGAGAGTTAATTAAGAAAGTTTTTTAGTGGACAAACATTTATCAATGCAGCAAAGTATGTAACACAAAATGTTCTACACATACTGTATTGTGGAATTGAAATTAGTTTATTTATTTATTTGTTTATTTATTTCTCTCTCTTTAGCCAACGAGACACTCCTCCGCACACTGCTCAGCTACTGCTCGCTGCATGGTGCCAGCGGAGGTGGTCTGGCATCGGTGCGCATGGAACTAGTATTATTGCTGCAGGAGCTGCAGCAAGAAAAGACGCAACAGCAGTTTCTCAGTCCGTTGCCGTTCCCCACAACGCTGCCGTTGCTGAGCGCCTGTGTGGCTGGCAACAAGACAGTCATCGCTGATCCCATCAAGTATTTGCAATCACAGACAGTGGACATGCTGCAGAGCATCATTAAGCTGTTGCCGTTCCCCGGCATTGAGCCCTGTGCACTGAGTGAGATCTTTGTGCTGCGTGATCTCGCTGTGGCACTGTCCTCGTGCATCTATCAATCGCTATGCGACTCGGAGAGTTTTGTGGTGAACAATACGACAACATTCAATGGTTATCCCAGTCCGGGCATGGAGAATATTGCCAAAATCAATTCATCCTTTGAGTGCAGCTACCTTGTGGGTTCGCGCAATGCGTTCAACAGGCGTCGCAAGTATTCCACAGATGAGCCTGCAGGCATATGCACCACACCATCCAAGTGGCCAGGAGTGACTAATTTGCGTGCTCTGCTTGCCCGGGAAAAGGATGAGGATGTGCCCAAGTTAAATGTGCTGCTCTTGGAGTCATTTGTATCCACATACATGGCACTGTTCATCTATTCGTTGTCCACCTGTGACAGCAGGTTGCTGTATCGCCTCAGCGGACAGAACTTTACGAATGACACTTGGTCCACACTCTTCGGTGGCGGCATGAAGAAGTTACTCATCAAGCCCGCTTCGCAGCCGCATGCAGCACAGACGCAAGCACAAGCAGCACTGCAACAAACGCCTGCTGCTGGCCAGGGCGATGATGTTGGCGATGAGAACAGTGTATGGAATACGGTTACGTCCATTACCAAACAACGCATGAAGTTGAACATGAAGATCTTGGGCAGCTTCAGTCAGAACAGCACGTCCAGTAACATGAAGGAGGATAAACCCACCTATAGGGAACAGTTTATGCCGCCAGAGACATCGATGTTATCGTATTTCTTGGCCAAGCCCACGAATACAGGTAAGGGTACCTAAAAAGGAATCTCTTGAGACACTATAAAGATATAAGCCTAAAAAAGCTGTGCTATTCTTGGAATAATCTTATCTACTTTCTCTCTCCCTTGTTCTCTATTGTTGTAGATTGCGATGATTACGATACGGATGATTCACACGAATCGGACGGCGAGGAGGAGGAAGAGGAAGATGATGGTGATGTCAATGTGAGTCGCTCGCAATTGAAATCCAAAGAGAACACTGAGCACACCAATCCCACGTCCTACTCGTGGAGTATTCTCCGCTTGGCGCTGATCAAGAACAGCACACACAAGATACAGGAGTTTGTCAAGGTCGCCGGCATTGAGCTGCAAGGTGAGTCAGGAGTCAGAAGAGTCCTCTTGTTATATACAGGCTAATACTAATTGGATTATATCCCCCACACCCAGATCTGCCCGTGATTAGTCCACTGTCGCATGAGGTGCTGCGCACTCTGAATCGCTGGCAGGAGTTCGCGCTAAATGATTTGATTAGTCGTGGTCCGCCATCGCGTAACTATATACCCGGTTGCTATGCCGAGAGCGGTATCAATGGCTTGGCCATACACAAATATCGTTCACTATTGAACAAGGATAATACACCGTTTATTTCGGGCTCGGCAGCGGGTCCCATACGTCGGCTGTGGAACTATTTGGTGCGACAGGAGCCAACGCAGGAGGTCTTCATCAAGAGCATCTTTGGCAAGAGCAGCGATGCGAGTGCGCGCGGCGGTGGCGGCTCCTCCTCGCATCACAATAACCATCATCATCATCAGCACGACAACGAGACCGATGAAGGTCGGTATTCATTTTTCTTACTTATTTGTTGTTGCAATTGAGCACTACGACCAACCAAACAACCAATCAACACCCCCTCCAGGCAGCAATGCAACAACAACAACAACTAATTCAATTTAGTAGTATTTTTATTATTGTTGGTTATTTCTTTTTTTATTATTGTTATTGTTGTTGTTATTTTTATTTGGTTTTACAAGTTGTTTTTCTTATGCACATTTTTATTGAACACTCACACACACACACACGCGTACACGTACAAGTACACACACACAAGTATTAAGCTGTTAATATTCTTGGAATATTTTGTATGATAATTAGTATAACACGCTTTTTATTAGCACAACACACACACTACATCATTAACATTCATTTAGTATTTTGAGAGGTTAATTCCGTTTTAGCTATTGGTATCGCATATTGCACATTATCTAAATTTTAAAACACAAGCAAACAATACAAAATTCAAATTTAACTTTAAATGGGAACTGCTTTGCACACGCGCGCAATAGCAACTGCTTGGCCGCTGTTAACAGAGATAGGGATAATTGAAATCAAGAAGTTGCATTCGATTTGATTGAAAGCCATATGAAGATTGATTGTCAATTGAAAATTCTATGTAAAGGGTCGTTGGCTTGGATTGAAAGTAAACTGCTTTAACACTATTCAATGAAGTTAAAAGCAACTGTCATGTCGACTGTTCACAGACAGTCACAATAATTTATTGATTGCAAATTAAATGCCGCTGTTCACAAGTAAATGCAGTGTAATTAAAAAGTAGAGCTTATTTGCACTCCGCAATGTTAGACATTGATAATGACAATTGAAATAGAGGCAGTTTCATCAATACATATGCAGTCCATTCACAGTCGTGTGTATTGTGGATTAAGTCGTCAAAAAGAGTGCACCTGCTTTGATTAGTTGTTAACTGCTTTGCTTAATTGACAAGCAACTACCATTAAGCAGTGCTTTAATTATTGTACTATAGGAAGCGAAACTGCTTGCTGTATGAATGTAACTGCTGTCTGCTTATTGCAACTGCTTGGCACTAGTTAACATGAACTGCATTAACAGCATTCGATCACAGTAATTAGCAGTAGTAAGTCAGTCAATCGATAGGTAAGCTCAATTGGAGTTAGTCACATCGTTGTCAATCGATAGCTAAGCCGTGCTCTGTTAACAGGCGCCAGAATGCATTGCCCGCCCCCGCCGTGTGCAAAGTATCAGCGAAACTGTTGCAATTATGTAAATATATATGTACTTAATTAGTGTATATAAATGGAATAATAGCAATGTTTTTGTAAACTGGATGCATGGGGATTGTATTTAGAATTCTTTAGAGTATTCTATAAGCAAGAAACCTTGTCACGCACACACACACACAGTTTATACGAATTAACATAAACAGAACACACACACAGAACATTAACATAGCATAAACAACACTAACACTAGCGTACACAATAAAATAATGTTACGAAAAGTATAAAAAAAGAATAAAGTATTCCAGCCAAACTAATTGTGAATGTATTAATTTTTGGACAAATATGAAATTAGAATTTAACTGTATTTTCATTATGCATGAAATGGAATGAAATAAAAATAAATATGCTAATGCCTGCTCTCCTTTTCTCTCCCCCTCTCTCTCTCTCTTTCTCACATATACACACACTTACACACTTCTTTCTCTGTCTGTTGCGTGCTCTGTCTGTCTGTCTCACACTCTCTCTCTCTCCCTCTCTCTGCCCGTTTTCCTCTCTTTGTCTCTCTTGCTGTATAAATTCGATATTTGATTACAGGTCAATCACATTCGACCAACGAGAACACCGATCACATTCGGATCATTCATAAGGATCACGAATCGATCTTGACCTTCTGCCTGAAGAACAACACCTCGTCGATGATCGCGTTTGCGAATCCCCGTGAGATACAGGAATTCGATATATCGCTGCTATTGGAATCCCCCAATTGGTATGAGGATGAATGCGACTATGATATGATGAATCTGTCCAAGGATGCGGATACCAATAGCTCAGCCTTTCTCATCATACAGTCGCAGGAGCAGTGAGTACCCTATCTACATAGATGAACCCTTCCGCCTCCCCCACCTGCATATAACTATATTTTGTAAATAACTGAATTATGTCTTTCAACTCATTTGCAGATCACAATTCGGCACTGGCTCTGGTGGGTACAGTGAAGCCAGCGTCAGCACACAGAGTGCCTCACAGTCGGGACGCGGCACATCTATGGTAAGCATAATCTTATCTAATCTATATTCCTTCTCATCTCTCGTTCCCTCTTCAGGTGCTGCGCCACAAGGTGGACAATGTGAAGCGCATGAGCGCACATCCTTTGATGCCACTGTATCTGACTGGTGGCCAAGATGGCTCCGTACAGATCTGGGAATGGGGACACCAGCAACCGGTTTGCTGTCCACGCACCTCCGGCACCTATGCCAAGGTCACACGCTGTCGCTTCTCCGAGCAGGGCAACAAGTTTGGCGTAGGCGATGGCGATGGCAAATTGAGTCTGTGGCAGGCGGGCATTGCCTCCCAGAACAATCGACCATTTATTGTGAGTAGTATGAATGAGGAATCTCCAAGAGGAATCTCTATTTACAGCTGTCTCTCTTTTTAGACCTACCAGTGCCACAATAAAGCGCTGTCCGATTTCGTATTCCTGGGCTCGTGCAGTCTGCTAGCAAGCGGTAAGCTTAGTTGATTCTTCAGCATAGATTTACTGCGATTCTTACTTTCATTCTTACTCTTATTTCTCCTCTACAGCTGGTCAAAGTTCCGAGAACAAGAACATCAACATTTGGGATACGCTGTTGCCGCATAAGAAGTCCTGTGTGTCGGGTAAGTGGAGGGTTCTGACTATCTAGGATGTGATCTAGAATAAATATGTATTATAAATCAGGATAGGATTAGTAGTATACAGAGCGAGACAATGAGGAGATTTTTTGTATACCTCGCAGGATATTCCTTCCTCAAACTGATGGAGACGTTATCCAAAAATAGAAAAGACCTAATCCCTTCAGGCTTAAGTTTATAACTCCGACTTCCAATTAGAACCTAGATCTAACTTTGTCTAATGTTGTTTTCCATCTCTCTTGCAGCCTTCACCTGCCACGATCAGGGATCATCGTGTCTGGTCTTTGCACCACAACATCAGGTGCTCATCTCGTGCGGCAAACGCGGCGATGTTTGCGTCTTTGATGTGCGACAACGCACACTGCGGCACCGCTATCAGGTGAGTAAAAAGAGAGAAAGGATGCAGGTGGAGAGTATTATAATTGATATACCTTCCCCTCTACAGGCACACGACAGCACCATTAAGTGCATTGCGCTTGATCCGCACGAGGAGTTCTTTGTCACTGGCTCCATCGAGGGCGACATTAAGGTAGAGGCCCGCTACATTTATCTACTATATGTTATATACTAAATATATACTATATTTGCTTGCAGATCTGGGACATGAACCAGTTCATGCTGATCAACACGTTCCCGCACGAGCACGCCAAGAACGGGTTCTTCAAGCACACTGGCCAAGGGGTCAGTCAGGTGTATGTGGATCCCTTCGGACGTCTCTTCTCGTGCGGCTCCGATGGCTGCATGAAGGTGCGTCTGCTGGTCGAAAAGGATAATATTGTTCAGTCCGTGTATTAATGCAGAGCAAGAGAGAAATATTCAAATAGTTTTTTTTTTCTATTTTATTATTGTAATTTAAAACGAAACGAAACGAAACTAATTATTATATAGTCGTGTCCGTGTCGAGTTGTCTGTCTGTTACTGTCCAATTCTCGAGCTGTGTGTGTGTGTGCGTGTGTGTAAGAGGGTGTTAAGTAAGTGTGTGTGAGTGTTTATTGCTCTGTATTTTGTTTGTTAAACGTTGATTATTATATTTCTTTACTATATGCATAAATATGATACATATTATTATTATTATTATTATTATATTATATTATATTATTATTATTTTGCTGTTTGTCGCTTTGCGTCGCCTTTTCCAACAACAACAACAAACATGAAAAAACTAATTGACGAATTGATTGAGCGATTCGTTTTATTCTATGAGTATTTCCTAAACAGACTATATACTACTTATATGATTACTATACCTATACATATAAAACTACTCTACATATACATGCGAAGTGCACAGAGAGATATAGCTATCCGTGTGTGTGTGTGTGTGTGGGAGAGAATGTGTGTGTGTGTGGCCTATAGATATGTATTGTATATGGAGAATGTGTCTAGAATGCATATATAGCTATATCTCTCTGCACGCATACTACTATATATGCTTTAAATCAATTATTAATTATTATATATATATATTCTATATATATATACAAGACATTCTGCAGTATGATAAATGATATGCTTATGGGAATATATATGTATATGTGTATCTATATATGCTATGTTCGACACACACATGATGTAACTATATCTATTATATTATACTATATGCAAACATATATTGTATTTATGCATACACATGTATGTGCATATGTGCATATGTGTATGTGTATGTGTATTGTGTTACTACTTACTTTGTGCAACCACATTTTGTCTGTTATTAAATCAATCCAAGATCTATGTAATACCTAAATCAATTACCTAAATAAAGTGCAAAAAATAAACAAACAAAAAAAATAAATGCAAAAACAAAACGACAACAAAAAGTATTAAATGAAAATCGTGAGATTTATCGATTATTTTTGGGGGTACGGTGAATGGGATAATTTCTAATGTAACTAAGGTTCTCTTACTAGAATTTGATGTGAAGATCTATTGTACGAGTACCTCATGCTGAGTTTAGAGACATGATGCAGCTTAGTTAATATTAGAAACGCCGTATTTGTATGTGGATTTGTCGATCTGTTCTTGTTCGACGCTTTCCAAGCAATAGAATCTATGCTACTTGTAGTACCATTTTTATTTTGTAAGGGGAACTATATTGGGACCTTTAAGATCTACTGTACCTCTACTGAGTTTGGAGCTTCTTGATTAGTCCAGTTTTTCTAATGAAATGTAAGATTTACCTTTGACTGGTTGACCTTATGTACTCTATACTAGTATCTAAGCTGAAAAGTATATTATATGTATATTTATATGTGGTATATCTTTTCTATCTCATCTTGAAAATATTGTATTACCTTATCTTCATTCATAGTCGAATTGTGTTCTATATGATTTAGTGTTCAATGATGCTCTCTCTAAACTGTAATTATAACCTTACTATCCTGTTACTATTTCCCTTCATCAATGTTCCTTAAAAGAACAAGACATATATAGAATATAAGTTGTATTAATTCTATATCTTCTATACAAACTATTTATATATATTAATCTTCTAATCTATCAACAGGTTTTTAATATGCCCTAATTTTTTTCTCCTCAGAAGTACCCACTTTGTGAGACCCGCCTCATCACACCCCTGTCCAAACCTATTCGATCGAAACACGCAGACAGCTCTTCAGATTATTATATCATATAAGTTTTATCATATGCTATATGATGTCAGGTTTTATTACATGTGGTACAGAGCAAGAGAGAAATAGAGAGAGAAAGTATTTATACAGGTTAGGATCGAAAGAGTTAAAAGACTCGACTGGGCCTACGCGGTTTTCTGAATTAGTTCATTTCCGTTTGCCATTGAAAATTGTTTATGTGTCTGTGTGTGTGTGTTTTTCCTGTCTCTGCTCGTTTTGGGATTTTTAGTTTGTTTTTTTTGTTCGTTTCTTTTTTATTTTATTTATTTTTGCTGTTAGACAATCAAACAAATTAGACGCTAAGCCCATTTATGGACCTTCAATAATAATAAAAACTAGGCAAAAAAAAAAGAACAGACAGAAGAGCAAAAAAAAAGATGTTTGCCAAAAGAGGAATTATTATATTATATAGTATAGTAGACGTTGTTGCTGTTGCTGTCGTTGCTGATGCTGTTGTTGTAGTTGGCAGCGGAAACGTGGCAAATTTGCCTTTTCATTTCATTTTCATCGGGGTTCATCCGTTCGAAATCAAATCAAGAGAGAATGCGATACATCTGCGTTTGTTGGATTTGGGTCTCGTCGCGCTTGAGGACGTTAAGGGGTGTACGGCGGAGAGGGGCGGGGGCGTGGCTGGTTGGATAGGCTTGTTCGTCGGTCGATCGTTTAGGTCGCTTACGCTTACGACCTCGGCGGCTTAATTAGTTTGCTTGTGGGCGGCGGCAGCTTGCAGAAGCCAGCTGCATCGAAAACGGGCAACAATTCCCGCACACGTCCGGGTATCGAGCCATCAAGCATGCTAGACAGAGATGGAGACAGAGAAAGAGAGAGAGGTATATAGAGTGCGGTGGCTAATCTTCTGGGGGCTGCCTACCGTCGCTTGTAGTCGATCTTGGCGCCTTTTAGGGAGATGTTCGCCTCAGTGGGAAAGAATGTCGCATCGTAGAAGTTCAGGCCGTTCTGCAGCAATATGTTATACTCATCCATGGAGGCCAGTGTGATGCGTATCACGGCCGGGGGCAGTTCACGGCGCTCGGGGCGTTCCGATTTCTCGATGGCATCGGCCACAATGCTGCCGAGGACGCTCTTCGTGGTGCTGCTGCTGCCTGCAGGGTTAGAGAAAGAGTAGGAGGAGGAGGTGGTTACCAAGCTATCTATAGTAGTGTAGTTGCTGTACGGTGTGCTTGTGCATGTGTGTGTGGGTTTGACAATTGGGTTTGTACTTTACTTCGTATGGCCGCTCGGCGCAGTGTTGCCATCTGCGACTGGCTCGACGTCAGCTGCTGCTGCTGTTGCTGCTGCTCACCTTCAACGCCCTTGTCCCCGCCCCCAATGCCGCTGCCAGCTCCACCGCTTGCCGAGCCGCCACTGCCGCCCAGACTGGGGCTGGAGTAGATGTGCAATCGCACCACCTCCACCACCGAGTCGAACTTGTACATGGCATGGCGTATGTCCTCGACGGGCAGATCCTCTGGCACATCGAGCACGTACAGCGTGAAGGTCTTTCTCGGCCGACATGGTATGGCAATCTATTTGGGTAATCAGAGCCAATAGATATATGTATGCTTTGTCAGGGATTAGTAGTGATATATATACTCTATATAGTACTGCATCTGATCTCTACGTGTGCTGTGTTAGCTTGATTGATGATGAGTTGCGATTGGGGTGAGTAGGGGGGTAGGGGGTGTGTTCGAGGGGAAGTGGATCTGCCTAACAATTGCCAATATATGAACAGTTAAACATATATACACATTATATATACTCACACTTCGCGAGAAGGTTTGCTGTAAAAATGTTGAGAGATTTCAGTTTTAAGATTTCAACTTGATGATTTTCTTTGATGAGAGTTAAATGACGGGTTAGTCAGGCTACAAACTATATACACATTAAATACGATGTTTTCTAAAAGCTACTACACATTATATATACACGAATATATATATATATATAGACCATGCATTATGTCTCATAAATATTTTTGCTTATGACTTCTAAAGTTTTTTTAAGTTTTACCAATTTTTAAAGCAAATTTCTTTATTTTTTGAATTGGTCACGAATTGTTTTAAGTTTCTATCTCTCATGATTTTATTCAAGTAAAAAAACCTTCTATAGTTTCTAATTTAGGTTATGATATTTTATTATTAACTTACTTTGCGATAGAAACGCGCACCGGTCACTTTGTGGAATCCCTTCTTGAAGACCGCCTGATAGTCATCTGGATGTGAGAATTTAAACAGAATTCCTGTAGCCGTTTTCGTCAAGCTGAAACACCCCTTGAAACTCATTTTTTCACAAATTAGAGCAGCTCGTTCCATGGATAGTTCATAGGAGGGTGTCAGTAGAAATGCGCCTGTAAGTTGCGATGAAGTTATAACTGCCAGTTAGTATAGTGATATGCATGATATGACAAATAGATTATACTATATAGATACTACACTACAAAGAGAACTTAAGGGGAAGTTTTAAAGGATTTTCCCTTTCCAAAGGTATTGATTTACTTCAATTTCAATGTGAAAGCCTTTCATTGAAGAAGAGTTTCCTTTTGGATTCTGTATCTAAAGATACATTCCATTACCATATACAAAAAAGGTTAGACGAAAAGAAATCAGCAAAAGGTTATCTCCAATTTGAATTTAGTAAGTTTACAATTTGAGCATGCAATAATATTATAAAGAAAAAGATAATATGCTTTCCAATTTAAACTAAAAACTGTTTTTTAACCTTCATATCTATCAAACTCTTTCTTAAGTTCTGAGTTAAAATATATGATAAATATTTCCAAAACTATATGTATTTCTAGAGTTTTTAATGGAATCATCCACACAACTCTAACATCCTTAGGTTCCGAGATCACATGGGACAGTTTTGCAACATGTTCTACTTAGAATCGTTTAAGCACATTCACAACAATTTAAAGCCCTTAGAAAGGCTTTAGAAACAAAATAAATAAAAAAAATAATTTCGAAAACTTCTTGCACCTTTAGTTAGGAAATTATCGGGAGATGAAACCTCAGAATCGGAATCATCCTCGCGCTTGTCGGCCCACTTCGGTTCCGACGACAACTTGTGGGCGGCCATTTTGGTAACGATGCCCGTAGGACGCGGCCTTGGGAACTCGTTCTTTTCACACTCCAAATCCGATGCGTTGCCGATATAAGACATAGTTCCTCAACTACTGCGATGCGACGAAATTTCGAAAAGGGGATAGTAAAAAAAAATAAACTTGAAGAGTGCACGAAAATTTGGAAGCAACTGAAACATTGAAGCGCTTTTCCCAGCGCTTTTATATGCTCGACTGAGTTGCGCTTTTGGGTGTGGAGTGGGGAAGGGGTATCTCTCTCTCTTCCTCTCTCTGTGTCAGATCATCAGCTTACGACGATGGCAGTAAACGAAATGAAAGTCGATCGTACACACGCATACACATATACACACGCAGAGCAGACGATCTTGGCGCGGCAAAATGTCGGTTTTGTGGTCCCAAATTGGAAGTTCTAACAATTGGAATTGGACGTAAAACGACGCACTTAAGTATTTTCTTATATAACATATTGATCCTCCAAACGTGGGCGGACGTGGCCATAAGTGTTGTTTTTGTGGTGTGGGAGGTCGATGGGGGCGCTCGAAAGGGGTTCAAATAATGATGCAGGTTGACGCCATCATCGACATCGTCGAACATCGTCAAGATCACGCGTCAAAAGAAGCGCCAAATGTTGCGTAAATTTCAAGAACACGACTTTATAAGGTTCATGATGAGGCTAAAATTTCGGATACACATATAGTACATCTGTCTAACGGCATCTGGAGCGCACAAATGTTATAAAATTAGATTCAATTAAATGGCATATGAATGTATATATTTATCAATTAAAATCATTCTTTAGATTATTAAAAAGTTTTAGTTTCCCGATCATTATAATAAATGTTTATAGGTAACTCTATAAAAAATGATATGCCAAATGAATGCTATAAGATAATTCCCCTTGGAAAATTCTAATTGAGCCCAAGGACTACTTCCATTCCTCCCTCCGTATAATAATAAAAACACAATTCGTTTGGTTTTATGTCATTTCATAATATGTGGTTTATTAATAAATTATTTTATTTAAATTAATATTTCAGTTTTTGAATATTTATAGTATTTTTTATGTGTTTTTTTTTGTTTTTTTTTTTTTTTTTGCTTTTTAAAGATTTTTCCTTTTTGTGTTGCTTGTTTTGTTTCAGATTGAAAACAAAATGTGTACCACTTAATAATATTATAATATAATAGACTACTAAAGTGTTTACATGGCAACTATAATTTCATTTCATTTCATGTCGATTTCATTCTGTTCTGTTCTTTTTTCATCTGTCATTTGCTTTATCTTTCTTTCTTGTTGTATACATTTTTGCAGTATTTTCTTCATTATTTTTAACTATTTTTTTCATTTTTAATAATAACATAATCAATCAAAGAGGAGACAGGAACGGAACGAAACATAATATACTTTCACATATATAATTGTATAATCAAGCATTAACTTTGCAAGTGTGTGTGTAAAGAATCGGAAGGAACTGCAAGATCCAAGGAAATGAGACTAAGTAAAGGTAGGTAGAATAGGGTTAAGGGGGGACATATGGTAGGTATATGTATTGTAAAAGCGTTATGTATGATATATCTATATATATATGTCTGTATATTTTTTAAATATGTTGTATATATAAAACTATATATATATGCATATATACTATATATATATAGTTTATATTTATAAGCTTCTGTGTGTCGGGGTTTATAAGTAAATATAATATTGTTTATGTACGTTTATTTAGAGCGAGGGGGAAGGGAGGGGGGTGGCGCTGAGGCGGAACATTGAGGAAGAATAGACGAAAGGGTACAAATTATATATCACTCTAGCTTTAAATCGGAAAATAAAAAGACTCATGCGCTCCAAATACAACAACAACGAGTCGTCAACACTATCGACCTATTCGATCGATCGATTAATCGATCATAATCGAGTTTCTCTTTGGAGTTAGCACACACATTACACATACCTTACATACAAATACATACACAACAACTACGTAATAACTGATGATACAATGTTAACAATTATGCGGCGGTGGCTCTTTTATCTTCCATATCTTTATATCTTTATCTGTATCATTATTCATCTCATTCTCTAGCTCTTTATCTTTATCGTTTATCGTTAATCATTATCGTTTATAGTTTTTTGGTGTTTTAGTTTTAGGCAATGTGCGAAAAAAGCAGCGACGGTGCGAGGGCCGTGTGGGGCAGGAGGGGCGTGGTGTGACAAGAGAAGCGGGATGGCCAGGCAGGTGGGACATTCATGGAACTTACATATCGTAACGAATATATTTATATATATATGTATATATCGATAAATCGATGCATCGATCGATTGATCAATCAATAAACTATAGAGAGGAAGGACTTGGGTTTTGTTTCCGTTGTTTTATTTTGCATGTTTTTTTCTTCATTTGCATTTTAGTTTTTATCTCTTACTTTCTTTCTGTTTATCATATCATATACTCGTAATAGTCTCGTGAGCCAAGCGAATATCGTTAGATTACGTCATTGTTATGCTTACACATACATATACATATATATGAGTATATCTATATATCTATACTATATAGATCGACTTGCACAAAAGCAGCAAAAACAATTGCAATTGCATTTCGTTAAGGTTTATATATATATATATATATTTTTTTTTTAGTTCTTTAGAAGTTACTTGACTTGTTGGGGCTCTTGATGTTGTTCTTTTTGCTGTTGTTGTTGTTCTGGTTACCCTTTTCTCATACGCCTCATTATAGTTCTATATTTATATTGAATTCCGAATACATATACCTATACAGCATATAGATATACATATATATGTGTGTATATAGTTTCTTGTACATTAACTAGTTTATTCATGATTTTAGATTTAGCTTAAAGAACACAAACAAATTAAACAGAAAATGCAATTTTTTTTTTTTGTAATTTTTCTTTTAATTTCTGTGCATTCTGTTTATAATTATGTTTTTCTTTTTTTTTTTTTTTCGTTTGGATAATACATACAAATACATTCATATATAGCTTAGCCTTAGGATTGTGTGTGGTTTCGTTTTCTTTGTTTGCTGTTGTTGGGCCTGGTAAAAGCATGGCAAAAATAATATGATTGATACTAGTTCATATATACTATATAAGGTGTGTGTGTTTGTGTGTGTGTATTTTGGGTAGGTAACAAAACGATTTGTACGCTTCGAACTGACTAGAAATTCGAAATTGTCTTATCTTAGATTTGATATACATTGGCGTCAAACTGTGTGAGATAAACAATAGATAGTTAATACATATATGATAATCATAAAAATAATTCGATATAAAATATATTTCTAAACATAATATAATAATCGTAATAATAATAATAAAAAAAGTCTTTGCATTGGAATCGATACACATACACATACAGGATGTGAATGAAAGTGTAAATATATGTTTCATCTTTCTATTTGTGTCTGTGTGTGTGAGTGTGTGGTAAATTTGCTAAGTTGTTACAATCAATGCTGATTGATTGATTGATCAATCATCAGCGTCATCATATCGAACAACATCAACGATGGTGACCAAGTTGAGCTACCAAATTGGGCTACCATGTTGAGTCGTCTTCAATCAGACAGTCAGTCGGTCAATCTGATCATTGATCTAAGTCTAAGTATATCTCAAAGTACATCAACTTTTATTTCTGGAGGGAGAGAACAAGCGTTTAGCTCGTGTTAAGCTCTAGGCACATACATATTACATACACATGGTATATGCCAAAATGATTGACGTCCTCTAATGATTGATTGATTGAATATATGGCACTAGCACATAGCACTGGGTTAGGATACTACTACAGATACTGCTTGAGTGTGTGTATGTGTGTGTCTATGCAGGAGAAAACATATACATACATATAGTAAAAGATCAAAACTAGTCTACAGTCTATGATTGAAATGATTGATTCATAACTCTATCTCGTGTGTATGTGAGTATGTGTTGTACATAGATCTAATAGATTGTTAGTAGAATGTGCTCTGTAGTCCAACTTGAATTTTTCACAATTTCAAAGCTCAATAGAGAGATTAACAGAAAGAGTGAGTGAGTGAGAGAGAGGGTGGAAGAGTGAGCGAGAGGGCAACATAATAATAATATTGTATATTGTAATGTTTTCTCTTTTTATTTACAATATGTGCTCTTTTCTTAAGCAGCTGTTGCGATTCCATAGATTTTTAGCTCCCCCAAATTTAACATATTTTTCATCAATTTAGTTTTTAAACAAATACAATATATAGCATTAGTTTCTGAAGTTCTTTTCGCAACAACTGCAATCGATTGACAGAAGAAGCCTCACGTCACGAGCGGGACTACAGAGAGTTCTATAACAACGAGTTTAGCTATTATAAATAAATGATATAGTATGTGTTATATAGTTTATATGGCTGCTTGTTAATGTTGTGTACAAAAAACGTTAATTGCTTTACTTAACTTCTTTTTAGGCGTTGCGCTTATTTTCTTTTAGTTTTTTATGATTTTTGTTTTATGTTTTTTTTTTGTTTTTTCTTCTTTCTTTCATTTTGTTTTTCTTTTGTTTGGACGGAACAATTTACAACATATGATTATGAAACAATGGTACAAAACACAAAAAATGATTACGATTTAACAGAAATTAATACTTGACATTTCTAATGATCAATCTATAAAAACAAATAAAAAAAAAAGAATTGCTATATCTTTATATAGTAGATGAGTGTGAGATAAAAACGAAAACTTTTGCTAATGGAATGAATTAGCTCGGGTTGGTCTGATCGAGGTAAACTAAACACATCAATATATGCGTATATAGATCTGTAGATCTCAGTTGTAAAATTATAATAGGCAATGAAACACAACGGAGCTCTAGTTTTAGCTTGTTTTACAGTTATAACACACACATACATATAAGGATATGCGTATGAGAGAGAGAAGAGAGCGCGAGTGAGTTACACATACATAAGTCAATCTCGTTTATAGTTAACTATATGTATACATATACATATATTTATATATATGGGGTGTATATAGCGAAGTTGTGGCATATTTTGCATCAGCTTATTATTCATTTGTAATTTGCACTTTTTGTTTTTTGTGTTTGTAATTGATTTATGTTTTTTTTTCCTTGTTTTTGGATCAATTTCCGTTTTGATAAAATTTTGTTCAATAATAATCATAATACAATCATAATAATAATAATTATAGTATTAATAATAATAATCAATAATAATAATAAATATGCACGTAGTTTTCTAGAAATATTTTCATATTATATATAAAGCTTAAACGCTCGATAATATCATATAATATTTGGTTACACATTTCCCATACTTTATTTGCTGCTGCATCTCATTATCTTTATCATCTTGTTCATTATGCAAATCGTTCAAATAAAGCTCATAAGCGTCTATATACTTTTCTGATCTCTGTTCTTCTCTTATCTCATCTCATCATCTTGTTTGTTTACGTCTGGGGGATTACAATAATACAATATTATGATTGCGTTGTTAGCCAACTTATACAGTTATAAAGCGATCGATTTATTCGTTTATAGTAGGCGTGTTTCTCATATCGCGTAGCATTATTATTATTATATCATATATATTATATATTTTTATATATGTGTATATTGTAGAAGTTACTCTCGTCCTGCTCTCAGCCCCGTGTGGACACGCGAATGTGGGTCTGTGGATCGTACATATAGTATGTATGGCATATATAGTATATGTGGGGTAGCACAAGTAGGTGTATATATATAGATATACTAATATATGTATGTATATATAAAAAACAAACAAGATACACGAGTCACAATAACAAATACAAATGCAAAAATTCAGCATGAATATAGTTCTAATAAGAGATATGCATAATATATGAGGCCGAGATCTCGTACAAAATATTTTCTTGTGTTCTTCGTTTCTCCCATTTATAATTTTCTTTTGCACACACACACACAAAATCTTCGATTAGTTAAAATATTTTGTTTTTTTTTTGTTTTTCTTTTTTTTATGGGTTGATTGCAGCAAGCGGCGCCTAAGCAAGAGTTTTCGGTTTTCTTTAAGCAATTGGAACAAGCTATGCTTTTTTTCTGGATCTTAAGTCTAATTGGGAGATGTACGAGATGAACGCCCCGCTGTGGGTGTGTGTGTGTGTGTGCCACGCCCAACTTGTGCCAGCAGGGAATGAGAGAGAGAGCGAGAGAAAGACGGTGTGGTAAGGTAAGGTAAGGTTAAGGTAGGGGCGAACAAATGTTATATATATGCACGATATCATATATACTTATATACCATATATGTATATATATGCTTTATATATAAGATCTTACGTTTCTAGGGCAATAAATAAGTTAAGTTTTTCTCTTCGTTTCGCTTTTTGAGTATTTTTTCAATTTTCTTTTTCGCTATTGCTAGAATTGCGTGGTGTTTGTGTGTGTGTTTCTGTGTGTTTAAGTTACCCTTTAGTTGCATATTTTACTGGACATATACTGCTGTTGCTGGCTCTGCTGCTGGCAACACTGTTGCCGCTTCTGCTTCAACTGCTTCAACTCCTTCTCCAGCGACCAACTGATCCAGCATTTCAATCTGCTTGCGCTGGGGCGAGCCCAGGGGCGTAGCAACATTCTGATATCGTTGATGAAATGTTGACAATATATCGCGAATTTTAGCAATAATCTCTTGTACTCAGGCATTTGACTCCTAGACGAGGGAGGAAGAAAGAAGAGAACATCAGTTGAATACAGTCAGTTAGTTAGGAAGAGTCGTTGGTACTTTGCATACAGAACCGTTTAGTTAGTCAGTTAGTTATCTACGTTGTCTACCTTTAGGTTATCGAAATAGTGCATGATCTGCTCATAATCCATATCGAGATCATCGAGTCCCAATCGCTCGCCCGGTGCCAATGTATCATCGACAGTGGCCGAGAACATTGGATTCCCAACAACGGTGGCTCGCTTGACCCGCGATGACTTTGTGGTCGGCTCACTGCTGGCCGTGATCACTGGAGTCGACCCAGTGCCCGGAGGTGTGGGCAACCGTATGATCTCATCTGTGGCATTCGAATTGGCCGCATCGGCAACACTGCTCAATATGCTATGGTTGTGATTCTCTGCTGGGACAAGAAGGAGTATGCCAATTAGTAATTATCCCATATGGTATGAGGCACGCTGCTGCTTACCCTTGATTTGTGTTATAGCCGGCGATGCTGGTACAGCTGTTATTGCCGCTACTGGTGCAGATCCTGTAACGGCAGCAACTGTTGCTCCAGCTCCTCCTTTGGTAACTCTCTTTGGTGTCAGCGAATCAAATTGAAATGCATTCTTTTGATGCGGATTGGTGTACTCCACCAGCTTCTCAGCATTGTGCAACTCCTCGTGTTGTTGCTGCTGCTGTTGTTGTTGCTGCTGCTGTTGTTGCTGCTGTTGTTGTTGCTGCTGCAGTTGCTTGATTTTAATGTGTGCTGAACGCAGCACCGGATCCTGTATAAAGTTGTGGCTATGACTGTGACTGCGCTGATGTTGACGCTCCGATGGCTGATGATGCTGCTGCTGTGGCGGCTGCTGCTGCTGTTGTTGCTGCTGCTGCTGCGTTGCTACATTGTTGTTGTCGTTGTGCAGATGCTCCCGCTTATAGTGCTGGCTGGTTGGCCGCTTGTTTATGATTGCGTCCTTGTCCTGTCAAAAGATAGTAAATATAGTAAATTAATACAAAATATCATTAAAAACTAGTAAAATGCTTTTCGTCCAATTTTGACCGTTAACACTTCTAATTCTCAACAGCAAATCTTGCGTATATGGGCGTGGCATTTGAATTAACTTAATCTGAGTATGGTAAACAGAAACCTTCATGCCAACTTTGATGTCTTTAGCTTTTATAATTGCTGAAATCTGTAAGTTCATACAGACAGACTGACATACGGACATGGCTGGAAGAAGGAAAATATAATGGAGAATAAAGCGCACTACCTTGACTGCAGCTGCAGCTTGTTGTGGCAACTGTGGTGGCAACATGGCGCGTGTGCCGACATTGCGATGTGGCGGCACAGGTGGCTTGTAGTCCAGGGCAGTGTCCTTGCGTTCATTAGCCAGATAACTGGAAAGGCGAAAGGCAGAGAAACTTAGAATAAAGTTTAACTGGAGAAAGGAAGTCAGCGAACTTACTGATCTGCATGCAACTTATTCAGATTGGAGGCGGGCACAATGTGCGTCTGTAGCTTGGGCTGCTGTTGATCGAAGGAGCTGACGCGTCGTCCATTGTCGTAGTTGATAATCGGATTACTGGTGATGCGCATACGAGAATCTGTAAGAGATGACCAAGAGATGAGAAGAGAAATAAGAGGCAAAGCAGGCAGCAACTTACCACGCGCATTGATGTGTTGCTGCTGCTGTTGCTGAGGGGGATTAGCATCGCCAGCTGCCGGCACTGACTGTCTATCGATGGTCGAACGTCCTAGCCAGACCCAGTCGTGTGCATTTGTTGTCGACTCCTTGAGACGGACATCACGAAAACCGCCAGCACCAGAACCACCATTGCCATTGCCTTTGCCTAAGCCCGTCAAGGGATCCAGGCCAGACTCAATCATAGCAGGACGAAATTTGGATGCATAAACCACACACGAGATGACAAACACAATGATGGCAAAGCAAAAGGCTGTCAGGAGCACATACATGCCAAGCTCCATGGATGACATGTTGCCATTGCCGGCGCCACCACTGCCTCCTAGTCCACTGCCCCTGTTGCCATAGTGTGACTTGTGCACAGCCTGAATACTTGCACGATGTTGTCGTGCCTGCACAGTGGGCTCGTATTGCTGACTAGAGTCGCGCAGGGGAATGCCAACTAAGGATGAGAAGAAAAAATTAGAAAAGGTTAAAGAGATTCAAAGTAAAGATTCTCCACCCCAGCTCACCTATAATATCTGCAAGATCACCATTGTTGCGATAGTTTTTACGCTCTCTACCCACTGTGCCATCGTTCTGTATGGACTCCTGTTTGCTGACCATATCCACATTATTAAAATCCACCTCAATGGAGGCCAATGCGCTGGCCAATGGTGATGCATTCGGCTTGTTTTGCTTGGAACTGCCCGAACTGGAACCAGAGTTGCCACCATTACCTGCACCACGTCGCATGCGACACTCCTCGGAGAGCAGTAGCGTGACACGCAGCAGATTGCCATTGCCTTCGCCGACAGCGATGACACGTGGATGATGCGATGCCAGCATGGGTGCAAAGGCCACCACTTCTGTGTCCAAACTCTCCACCAGCAGGAAGTAATCCTCTACAGCAATGTCACTGTAATAATGGCAATATATCAATGAGGATCTGTGTGAAAGGGTAACCCAGAATATCTAGGGCACCTACCGTAAAGGCGTCTTGGAACCATCAGAGAACTCCAAATCGATGTCCAGCAGACCCTCCTGATATTGTGCTGTCAGTTTGTGCGTCACCGATGTCTCGGCCAGATAACCATTCTCGATGGCATTCTCAGGTGTAATGGTCAATTGCAATCCGGATATGACGCGCACAATAAGTTTGGAAAGATTCACCTTATCACTACCCACACGTATCTCCTTGGTGCCAATGACACGTCCCGTGATGGGGGAAAGAACCTGCACATCGGTGCGTCCCATTGATTTGCCTTGGAGTATGCGTCCCTTAAGCGATGCTATCTTGGGATCTGCCACACGCAAAAGTGGCTGCACCAGATCAGTCACCCTTAATCCTGTGCGACGCGAGATGAAGTAACTAATGCGACCAGAGTTCTGCAAGAAAAAGGAGATTAGGTGTCAAGGATATTAGGATATCCAAAGGGAAACTCACCTGATCAATGGCCAAGAACTTGGCGTAGACCTCGACGGGACTCTGCTGATAGCGAGCACGGCAGATGTTCTTGTCACCTCCAACGTTGTTGTAGTAGCTGGTGCCATGTTGACTCCACACATATGAGCGTTTCTTGCGGCGACGCGACTGCTTGTTATGGCTGCAGAAAGGTACGAGGAGCAGAAAGAGAAGAAGACGTAAAGGGAGTAGAGAGAACAGAGGGATTAAAGGTTAATGTAAGTCAGTCTCGCCTGCCTTGGGCTCCCCTTAGGATACTTACAGATAATGATTGTCGTCGGTTACTTTCCAGCCCTTGATCTGGGACAAACGGAAATCGGATATGTAGACTTCTAATGGGAATTCTGGCATCCAGACAATAAACTTGGCCACGCCCACATATGTGCCATACTTAACAATGACGGAGGCATTTGATGAGCCACGTTGCTCAGAGCCATCAACATAGACGGAGCTGCACGAAGAGGAAACCTGCAGGATATGAAAATAGGCACAGATTAATAAGATGACGAATAATAAAGCCTCTTCCTCTCTCTTGCCTTAATAACGCTCTCATCCTCGGCATGACAGGAGCTCTGCAGTGTCACATCGGCCACTTTGCCCGCCTGCGAGACAATAAAGACCTTCATGGCTTGCGCAACTTGACGTCCGGTCAACACAGCCGTGTTCATCACTTCCCAGATCTTGGCCATGGGCAGCACAGCTTGAATGTCATCCTTGTTGATCTCCAGTTTGGCTATCAAACGTTTCTTTGTATCATCTGGTGCAATCAACTCGGAGGAATCCTTATCCTTGGGCGTATCATAGACATGCGTGACAGACCAAACGATCTTGCCACCATCCAATATATCGTTGCTATCATCCGCCACCTCCAGTAGCCAGGAGAACACTTCATATACCTCATTGCTGCTGCTGTTCGTACGACTCTCCATGCTTGATGTGCTGGCAGCCGAGGAGTCAGAGGAATCCTTACGGAAGGCAGTCACCCTGGCCGTGGTATGCTTGGGATTCTCCTTCTCAATGCTTATACTCCACAGATCACTCGATGCGCTTGCTCCCATAATCCTTAGTCCTGCCTTGACGCGAGCACGCACTGTAAAGGCGGCGACACGTTGTTCCTGATCCGCATACTGATGCAGAAAGACCGGGACATGGAGCTTGGACATGGGATATAGTGGATGTTGGGGCAGCAAAAAGGTGACCGAGTCATCCGCACGGAGTTCCTTGAACGGAGTCTTTGCCGCAAGCAGTGGCACCTGCGCGAATGTTGTCAACGGTTGAATTTGTACCTTTGGTTCGCATTGTTCGGGATTCCTCAATGGTGGCTCAAAGACGCTATAGGAGACTTGGGCATAACGTTGCGGTACCTTGGGTTGTGCCAGACGCTCCTGTCCAGTAGAACCGCCTATTCCACCATTGTTGCTGATACTCTCTCGACTGTGTCGTGGCGTTGGCAATGCTGGCCACCAGCTGAGAGGGATCACGACCTCAGCCACACAGACTCCATCCTCACCTTCGGGCATGCAACGTCCCTTCAGTGGTTGCTCATTGGGCATGGCCACATGGAGTAGAACACAGACCTTTTGCCGCTGCAAATGGCCGCCAGGATCGGCTCCGGCATGGAACAATACACGCAGCACGGGCGAATCCTGGGAGACGGTGCCGCGGACAAGATGTGCCGAGATGTCCAGGTGCATGTTGGGCTGCTGTAGCTCCAGCAAAGTGGCCGTGGAGTTCTGGAGAAGAGGAAAAGGAATTAGCGCTGCTTCTGGTGGAGTTGGGATGAAGGTAGAGGATACTTACATTGACATAGTCACCCTGATTGCTACTTCCGTCCATGGAGTCCGGCACAATGTAGCGAGCGGGCACGGTTTGCTTAGTGGAGAAGGGTCCATAGCTGGCGCGTATTGAGACAGGCTGAGTAGTCTCCACGACGGTGAAGCGATCCAGCGACAGCACCGAGTCGTACGAGGTTGCGGAGCGTGACTTGGCGTTGGCGGCAGGTGGCAACGAGGATGAGGTCTGCACATTGGCAATCTCCGGTGTCACAGGTGGTTGACGAGCGTGCTTCAGAAAGAAGCCGCTGTCGGGTGCTTCGAAGTGCACCTCCACCGATGAGATGTGCCCTGTGGAAAAGTGGAAGGAAGGTATATTGGTTATTGAGGGAGCTGCTAAAGGGAGGCGGAGTAGAAAGAGGAGAAGGAAGAGCAGCAAGCGAGGGAACTGGAGCAGGCACAGAAACGGTAACTAGAAGAGGACACACCAGAAGGAGCAACACAAGGATGAGGGACAGAAAGAGGAGGAACAAAAGGAAAAGGGGCCGATGGAGTCGGAAGCGGAACAGGAACAGAAACTGTCACTGTCACTAGGTGAAAAGGGACAAGCACAAAATAGTTAACCCGAACAGGGCACAGAAGAAGGAGCAACACAAGGAGGACGAAGGAGGGAGCAGGGAACTAGAAGCTGCTTCAAGCAGTTGGAATAAAGAGGGAGGAGCTAGAGGAGATTGCATCCAGTTGGAATAATAGAAATATATGTACCACCACAATGGCATAGCCAAGAGCAAAGGAGGAAAAGAAGAGCAGGAGGAGTAGGAGGAGGCAAAGAACTCACCTGCAATCGCCAGCAGCATCAATGGAATCATTATTACGCAGCACTTCATCGTGCCTGGATTGCTTATTCTTCACCTATGCGTGTGTGTGTGTGTCTCTGTGTGAGTGTGTGGTGTGGGTGGTTGTTTTTTTTTTCTCCTGTATTAAAATTTCAAACTTTTATTGAACTTTTCGCTTTTCTCTTAAATTTCGCACACACTTTATGCAGTTTTTCTTTTCCTTTTTTCAGTTTAATTTCGTTTTTTTTTCTTAATTTCGTTTTTGTTATTTTCGCATTCTCATACGCATTTTACAGTTAGCAATTTTGCACGGTTTACCGTTACAATTTTACGCACGATGGGAGAGAAAAATAAAATGCCCCACTGTGTGTGTGTGTGTCCGTTTGCTGCACCTGCTAATTCGTGCAGTTGTTGTTGTTGTTTTTTCTGCTTTTCGTTGCTGCTTCAACTTCTGCCTGCTTCAATTGCAAAAATCCACAGCACATCCTTTATTGATTCTTTCAGTGTGCACGACACACACGCGCACGCACACTCAGGCACTAGCACGGACACGAACACAGGCTCATACTCATACTCTCTGGGAAATACGCATGCACACTTGTACACACATACATGCACCAATACAGAGATAGTATGCTTGCCTACATATACACACACATTTCACATATACACATATTCATTCATTTAGGCCGTAGTATAGACACATCTTCCCGAGAGTCTCTTTTTCTTTTTCTTTGGTACACGAATTTCCGTCGATTAATGTTTCACTGGCCGAGGATTGTGCAATTTAATTTGTTAAGCACTTGCTGAAATGGTTGTTGCCACTCCTTTAGCACTATGAAGCTAATTGTTTAATACATAGTTATTCCGTTTATCTTCAAATTTTTTACGCAAATATCGAACATTTCCAAACACCCCAATACTTCCTTGGACTAGGGATGGTAACGAATATCGATAGAGCTCGCACACTAGCACACTTATATCGTAATTGCACATACTTGACATGCGATATATTGCATCGATAGCTAATTCGTTGCACAAGTTCCAGTTAATCGATAGCTGTTTGTTGAGCTGTAGATGGCGTCATGTGCATATGCACTGCGCATTGGCGCGCATTTCGAAATGACAAGACTAGGCTTGAAACAATTCCGTCCAGCGCTCGACATGTAGATGGCGCCACCGTTATTCGAAATGTAAAACTGCTTTGTTTTGTACTTACAGACAGAGCTCGTTTCCCTAGACATTTAGTCAAGACACAATCCCATTTTTTTTAATGTATTTTTTTACTTACATTCAATACTCCCTTGTCCACCTCATTTTAACATTCATTTTGCTGTTCGAAGACTACATTATTTATTTATAATTATTTATTCTATGCATTGTTATTAATGTTAATTATCTTACTTAAAATATATTCTAATATATTCCTTTCTTGACGAGGAAGAGAGGCAGTCCTGACTGGCCAGGACGGGTTCTTTGGGTGAGTGATGCTCTTCGGACCTCATGCAACATTATCAATAAACCTATCAACTTCGAAAATTGTACAGCTTATTTTGGTTGCAAGCAGCAAAAGATTCAAATAAATTTCATAAACGTGCTTAGCATGTTTTAATTTCGCATTGCAGGTGTCGAATATGCACTTCATTTAACGGTAAATGCAGCAGCGGAGCCAAAAAGAGAGACAGAAATACTTCTTGCATTTTGTTCAATGTCTGCCATTTTGTGCGGGCGCAGGGCAGCATCCCATCTATGTGTGTGTATGTGTGTGTGGAGTTGTTGCATTCTGATTGGACTCTGCGGTGCATTGATTTCCAACTAGAAACTCGTTATGGAAAGGTGGCTGAAGGGGGAGGGGGTAAGGTAGACAGCGCTGCATGGCGTCCTCCATTAACCGTTACCGTTGCTAGGCATGAGACAAGAAAAGACAAGAAAAATCATGCATAACATTAAAAAGAAACTTTTGGCAACTTATTGATTTCTGAATAACTGGCAAACACATGCATTCACGCACCTGTGTGTGTGTGTGCGTGTGTGTACCTGTCTCTATATATTCGTTGAAACTTGTACGCATGAATTAATTAAAAATTCCGTTGGTGCCCGCTACGCGAAAGTGGTCAGCATAAGCAAGCGAAGATGAAGAGAAGAAGAGGAAACGACAAAAGACAACAAGAGGTAACAAGACAACAGCAACAACAACAACAATCATAATAAGCGAGTTAACACGAGTCATCATTAATGAAAGTTCTTAAATTATGTTTTTATCACAACTTTTACTAGGATCCAATGCGAAAATGAAGCGATATATCGGAATTCCAATGATAATAATTTGCCATTGTGATTTAAATAAGCAATTTGAATGTAATCGAACTCGATATAGAGTTTATTTGCATTCTTAATTAGCACATTTCCATCTTTGCTTGGTATTTTGCTGCAGCAGCGTACCAAATTTGCTTATTTGAATGTAATCGATTATCGATATGGCAATAAAATAGAGGATTTGCATTTAGTACCATTCGTGGGCCATCTGGCGTCTTTAACCAGCACTGCACTTTGATCAAAGACAATCGATAGCCCACATAGACAGGACAGAAAAATAAAAAGTAGAAGGGGAGAGTGAGGATGGGAAAGAAAAGTGCGTGAGCTATGCAAATGAGCTAAAAAATTAAGCCGAGATTTGTATGTAAATTGCACTTTGCGCGTGTGTGTATGCGTGTGTGTGTGTTTGTGCGCGCAAGTGCATGTTTAATTCGTTTTGTCTACAACAACAGCAATCAACATAAGCTTTGTTTTTGTCAATGCCTACACAAGGTAAGTGCGCAACTACGTGTGTGTGTGAGTGTGTACACACTGGCCCTTTTTGTCGTGCCTCCTCCTCCCTTCCTCCTCCTCATCCTTCTCTTCCCCTTGTCTGCTACTTACAAACACATTAACAAGATACGATCATAAGAAATTGACGAGAAAAGTTGCTGCTGTTGCCACTGTTGTTGCTGTTGTGGATTGTTGCATGTCTGCACGCGCAACGCACTTGACTGCTGCCTCTGGTGCTGTTGCTGCTGGCGTTGCTGGGGTCTCTCTCTCTCTCTGTTGAATGACGAGCAGAGCGACACCTTCTCCATACCAAATCAACTGGATGGACGCCAATAGAAGCTGCTGCTGTGGTTTCTTATTGTTATTGTTGTTGTTGTTGCTGCTGAAGATGTTTGTAATTTAATGGCCTCTTTATTTCTTCAGACAGAGACAGCGAAAGAAAGAGAGAGGGAGATAGAGAGAGGTAAGGAGGGAGACAGACTGAGAGCGATTATTATTCAAGTGTTGCGCAGCCGCCGCAACATTTCTCTCTGTCCAATTGATCTTTTGTTAAGTTTTCTTGATAAAAATGGGCCCTGTAATCCCCTCCTCAACCCCCCGTACCCTCTTCCTCTATCACTGACAGCTGCCCTCTGCATTGATCTCGCTGCCAACTAGTCACAACTTGGCGCTGGCTTTGGGGATCGTCCACGTCCACTAGGCAAAAGCAAAAGGAAATTTATGATGTTTCATTAGCATGCAAAAAGAGTGGACACACACGGCAAATGGTCGCGATAAAGACGAGGCAGAGGCAGAGGTAAAGCGGGCAAAGGGTCGCAAAGGGGGCAGGGGTAAGGGCAGAGGGAAGCAGGGCACAGCAACAGTGTAAAGGGCCGACGCCTTTTGGTCGTTTAGGTCAGACAGCTTAAGTGAATTTTGCCCCGATTTCTGTAGCTATTTTCAGCTACGATCGGGCTTCACTATAGTGAACAAAAAACTGGAATTATACTCGTAAATATAAATAATAATAATAAGGCATTTCTTTTGTCAGACTATGTTTATCTCTAAATGAAAGAGCAGGAAATATAATATATTGTAATATATCTTAATACCTCATATTAATATCATATCTTCCTATTTTTAACGTTCCTTTGCGTTCGACTCCACTGTATCAATTCACATTTACATATATAAAACCCACGTCTTTTGTTTATATGAGTCAATAATTTTGTTGTTTCTTTTGCTCGTAGAAATCTTTTTTAATAACGAAATTAATTGTTGCTGTCATAGGTCAAATTCGCTTTCCTTCTTTTACCGTTAATCTATGAGTCGAACTATAGAAAGTAGATTAGATCATATGTCTTGATGAGTGTTCAAACTATATAAGGAAAGAGAAGTAGCCAAATTTAGATTTTTAATCCCCGCTAAAACAATTTAAAGTCCTCAACTTTATAAGTTGAACTAATCTCTTTCTCTTCCAATCTTTCATCTTTCTAATCCGAAGCAAATCTCATAATGACCACAACGGGAGGTATATGGTGTATGCTACCTAGCAACAACAACAACAACAACTGATTAACTGATTAATTGTTTCTTAATTGTTTTTGCACAACATTTTGTTGCTTTCAACGCCTTGGGCGCCCAATGTGGGGCGCTAATAATGTTGCGAATTTCATCAGCTTGTTGTTGGATCAGTCAATTAGGCAATTAGACTGAAAAAAATAGATGAGAATTGTTAAAAATTGTGGAAAGTTTGCCTATAAATCAGTGATCCTGTTGATCATTTTGGAAGAAATACGAAATTTCATTTTTAATTCCTGCGAAACTTTCATTTAAATTATTTTCTAGCAAAATGTGCAGATGTGAGGTGAGACAGACAGGCAGAGAGACAAACAGATAGAGGGACAGACGGATAGACAAGCAGACAGACAGGCAGACAGACATACAGAGAGACGTTGAAGCGATCGTAGCCCTTTGACCAAAGAAACTTTCTTCCGCCTTGTTTGGCGAATTGTTTGGACTGGCAGCTGTTGGCTTTTTTGGGGTTATTAATTGACCATTGACCCCAGTAACATTTTTAACGCCGACCGATCGATTGATCGAGCTCGTTTGCACAGTGGGCGTGGAGTGAGAAATATGTAAAAACTGTTTAAAGCAATTTACCCTCAAAATACCTTTCAATAAAGTACGAAATAAAAATAAATAAATTATATCACATTTATTACTTAAAGATTTGTTATATAAAGAATAAAAATTAATATCTTTGAGTAAAATAAGAAAATGTTATAATAAAGAACTTTCATGAGTCATTCAGTTACTATTACTGTTTGATACTGTTCCAATACTTTGGCAAATATATAAAGTTATAGTTAAAAAAGTAATAAAAAGGTTAAAACTACCTAACCTTCGTTCGTTAAAATGTTGACTGTATAAAAATGGAATTGATGCTGCAATAAAATCTAAAATTTATGTTAGAAAACATAAAAAGTAAAAACAATTTGCATAAAAAGTGAAAAACAACATGAGAAAAAAGGAAACAATAACAAAATCAAAGTTTAATTAATGTATTTATGTAAGAAATGGGCAAAGAATATTGTTAACATATTAATTATTTTGCGCAGCACAATTTTGCCTCGATTGCCCACTGTGCGACCGCTGTCGACCGGGTCGAAAGGCTGAAAGTTGGCGAAAACGGGTTCTTGGAATGAAATTATGAATATTTATCCATATATCGATGGATGTGTGTGTGTGTGTGCGTGCGAGTGTGGATTCTTTGTGGATGCGAATAGATCTTCGCCTGATGAATAATTCAGAGCGTCGTCGTCTTCTTATATCGCAATTAGCCCAAGCTGTGGGTCAATAGGTCCGCGGCGAGCTAATATAAGCCGGCTGGGTAGCCAGGTTGGAGCTCAGTTTTCAGACGCGACCCAAGAGGAGAAGAGACATGATGGGGAAACGTTATTGCGTCTACGCGTTAATGGTCACACTGCTCTGGCTGGCGCTGGCTTCGCGTCCAGCCGCAGCAGAGACGAGGATCGAGGTGGACGAGAATGGAGATGAATACGAACTGAAGCGTTTCTTTATCCAGGGACGTCAGCTCAACGGCAGTGGCAGTCAGTCCCAGTGCGTGGTGACGCGTCGCAAGCGCGCCAGTCGCGCTCTTCAAGCACAGCCCCAAGCTGGTCTCACCGTGACCTCACAGACTTTGGGTGTAAGTGCGCCAGAGCATCGCGAAGCCATTGCCGAGCAGCCAAAGCTGCAGCAGTTGCAGAGTGGCAACCGTCGCTATGTGGCACTCACTGCGCTGCATTTGGATGGACAACTCTTGACGCCGGCACAGGAAGATGATGACGATGACGAGGAGGAGGAGGCAGAAGAAGGTGACGACGATGAGGAGGAAGAGGGTGCCGATGAAGACGATGAGGAGGAGGAGGAAGTAGAACAGGAACAGCCACAGACGGTGCAGCTGGTGGATGCCACACAGCAGCAGAAGCAGCTCTCGCAGTCTCCAAGTATTGTGGCTGCCACATTTACTGTGCCCCTCGCACAGGCCACGCCCGTCAACGTAGTGTCCACAGCGGCGCATTTGCCACAAGGTGTCAGTGTGGTGGCCAATGCTGCCACGCATGCCAATGTTGGAGGAGATGCTGGCATTGTGGTGGTGCAATCGGAGCAGCCGCCCAAGGTGAATCCCAGCACGCACGCAGTGTTCGAGCTGAAGCCACTCAGGCAGCAGCAGCAGCAGCAACAGCTGCCGGCGCAAACCTCGCCTGCTTTTGCCTTCTGGCCACAGCAGTTGACTGACGATGACGAACAGGACGAGCAAGATGAGGATGAGGATGAAGATGCGGATGCTGATGACTACTTCTACTATGGTCCAGGTGGAGCACCGGGAAATCGGTATCAGGATCTGGCCGTGTTCGATGAGCACGAGCATATCATTACCGAGGATAGTCCAGTGAGCACCACTGCCATCTGGAGCACATCCCCCGAGGAGGACATACGTCCAGTGAACCAGAAGAAGAAGCAGCAGCAAATCAATCGCAACAAGAAGAAGCAGCAGCAGATCAAGCGCAACAAGAAGAAGCAGCAGCAGGAACAGGAACAGGATCTGGAACAGGAGCAGGAACTCGAACAGGAGCTGGATGTGAAGCCCATCAAGGAGCAGAAGCAGAAGCGCAAGCAGCAGCAGCAGAGCCTCAGCAGCGATGGCGACCGCAAGAAGCCAGCGAAGAAGCCAAGCTCCTCATCCTCTTCATCCTCCTCTAACTCCAACAAGCGCAAGCGACCCTCGAGCAGCAGCAGCAGCACCAGCAACAAGCGCAAGTCCAAGCCCAGCAAGCGCCAAAAGAAGAAGAAGAGCAAGCCCAGCAGCAGCAGCAGCTCGGGCAGCAGCAGCTCCGGCAGCAGCGTTGCCAACAAGCGTCGCCGCAAGCCAAGCAGCGCAGCTAGCAGCAGCAGTTCGTCCGGCAGCAGCTCCTCCCGCCCCATGGGTGGCTACAGACGCCGTCGTCCACAGCAGTCACAGCAGCAGCAGCAGCAGAAACGCCGTCGCCAGCAGCAACAGCAGCAAAAGCGTCGCCGCCAGCAGCAGCAGCAGCGGCGTCGCCGCAACAAGAACCGACAGAATGGCAACAGAGGAGGCAACGGAGGAGGCAACGGAGGAGGCAACGGAGGAGGCAACAGACGCCAGCAATGGGACAACGAGCCCATCATCAACTGCATCTACATCAACAAGGATCCACCAACGACCACACAGCGTCCCTTCTGGAACATACTGGGACGCGATGCTGTGGCAGGACAGCAACCGAAGGATGTTGCTGGAGATGATGCCGTTCAAGTGCCCCAACACGATGTGGAATCGGAGCAGGCAGTGCGTCAGGCCATGCGACGCAGCAGCGGCGACTTTGGACATCGCAAACGCGCGACTCTTCGCTTTGCGGCCTAAGTAGGACAAGGAGGAGAGAATGGGGGGAAACTTTCAGGAGAAACTGGAGAAATAACCAGGAGGAACTTTCAGAAGCAACTTTCAGAAGGAACTTAGGAGGAAGTTCCAGGAAGAATTTTCAAAAGTAACTTCCTGAAGGCACTTCCAGAAGGAGGTTTATAAGAGACCCCCCAAAATTTCCTCTTAACATTAACCTTGTCTAATTAATTATTTATTTATTTATGCGATTTTTTTTTGGTATATTTTAGTATCTTTATTTATTTGTATTTTTTTGGAGAATATAAAAAGGAACGATTTTTTATTTGGTTTTGTTTGTGTGCGTGAGTGATAAGGGAATGCCCATAATGTTTTGTAAAGCTTACTAGATTAGCCACAGTTAAAGTGCTACGCTTGGCTAAGGTGTTAGAGCAGACGGAATACCCTTAATAATCTATGGAATTCACTAAGTTTTTAGCTAAGAGAAAAATATAGCTGATTTCGATAATATTATTGGGAAAGAAATAACCACAAATATTCAAAGATATTTGAAATTATACATTCTGCAATAGGAATACCTCTGATCGGGCACTAATAAGTATTTGTATATTGTATGGAAAAGTGAAGGTTAATTTTGGCTAAGTACACTATAATATAATATTCATAAAGGGACTACCACAAATATTCTGAGGTAAAATTACCCTTAATTACACGCGTTGTAAACAATATTTGCTGCATATTGAATAGGCAAACTTTGAAGGGAATGCCTAAAAATATGCAAGGCAATTGCGCTGCCTACACACACTCGATACTTATCGATAAACTGTTTTCCACTATTATTTCTATTAAATATTTCATTAGTGCTTGAGTCCCCCCTTATGTAGGTGGAAGGGGAGGATACACAAGAGCCTTATTGATTATTTTGGGCAATGCGCTGCGCTTCCTTTGGCGTTGCTTCTTCCTTTCTCTGCCACCCCCCGATCTGTCCCGCCTTCTCTACTGTGCAGGTGTGTGTAATATGAATCTCCCCTTCCCTCTCTCTTTCTCAATCTCTCTCTCTTTTTTTGTCTCTCTTGTTCGCCTCTTGTCCACCCTAAAGGACATTGGAGGCTCGCAAGCTCTGCCGCAGGATACATGCATGAGTGCGCACAAACATTGTAGAGGGAGGAGGTGTGGTGTGAAGGGGAGGGAACGAGATGGCTACACTTGGTTTATGATTTCCGTCGCTAGATGGCGCTGCCGATTGGATTTCAAATGTCATCGGACAGCGACTGCGACCGTGGCTGACGCTGCGGCATTTCCGTTGCGCCGTTGTGGCAACTGTGGGGAAGTGGGGGTAGAGGGGGCCCGCACACATGTGTCTGTATGTGTGTGTGTGTGTGTGTGTGTGTCGGGGGTATGTAAGGTTAGCGTCGATCGATAAACGTGTCCAGCAGCAGCAGCCAGGCAGCTGTACATTTCGTGCTAGTTGCGGTTAGCAAAAGTATCTACAAGATACACGACACACACACACACACTCACACACACACACACACACACACACAAACACACACAAACACACACACACGCGGACACGCACGCACACAGTCACTCACACACATATGTAGTCACTCAAACACACTCACTCACTTGTAACATCTGGAAAAAAAAAGGGATAAATAGCAATTATAATTTTATATTTTTTGGTGTAAAAGTATCGCTGCTATCTTACCATTTTTCTTCTCGAATGATCGATTCTGGTCATTGGTAGTATTGACAGCAGAGTTGTAAGGCTACCAAGGCTGGGTAAAATGGCGACTAGATCGAACTTCTGAATTTCCAATCAGTCGTTTGAAGTCAGCCGAAGCGAAGCCGAATCTAATCGGAAAATCAAATTTGTGTTAGAAAAGCAGTGATTGTGAAATAATAAAATTATAAATAGATACCTGTACCATTGCTGGTGAGTTTTCAGAACAGAAAGAAATAATATGGGGAAAATTTATTAAAACAGTTACTGTTCTAGAGTTGCAACTTTCGTGGACCTGGGAGAAAAGTTTGGGAATTAATAACTCTTCTATCTGCGAGCGGCGATTGCATCTGCAATCGGCTGCAGAAATTTCCCGCTTCCATCTATAACCCCAGCTACGGGATAAAATTTCCCGCTTCCATCTATAACCCCAGCTACGGGATAAAATTTCCCGCTTCCATCTATAACTCCAGCTACGGGATAAAATTTCCCGCTTCCATCTATAAACCCAGCTACAGGATAAAATTTCTCATTTTCATCCGTAACAACAACGGCGGAAAAACTCCAGTTGGCATA
This sequence comes from Zaprionus indianus, assembly GCA_018904595.1. Taxonomy (NCBI): domain Eukaryota; kingdom Metazoa; phylum Arthropoda; class Insecta; order Diptera; family Drosophilidae; genus Zaprionus; species Zaprionus indianus. The sequence continues at coordinate 4,501,178 of JAEIHA010000344.1, forward strand.
GACGATTTAATCCCGCCAAAAATTACAAATCCCGCCTACGGTTTTACCGTAAAAAAAAAAAAAAAAAAAAAATAAAATAAAAGGGGCATTGAAGAAAAAAAATTAAATTTTGCAGCGCTCCAGCACAGCAGCCATATTCTATAATTTAGCGTAATAAAATAGGCAAACGATTTAAATTTTTTTTAATTTTATTTAATTCCTTATATTTTTAAATTCCCTCAGGAAAATTTTATGCATTTAGTTTTAACATTTGTTTCAAATAGGATTTTTAATTGGGGTCTTTGTCTGGTCGTATTTAATTTGAATTCATTTGTCTGTGTCTTGTAATTTATCAGCTGATCGGAGACAAGGGTCAGTGATCCGAGAGAGTGAGTGTTGTTGCAGTGAAAAAAATATAAAGGGTAAAGGTACATATGTACATATAGTTGCCTACGTAACTATGTACATAAGTGCATGAATTCCTTTTTTTAGTTAGGATGGCGGATTAAATTATTGTATATGTATGTAAATTTCTTTCCCTCTAGCACCTCTTCGAAAGCGCTTTCGTCGCGGGATAAATAAATGCTGAGTGAGTAAACAACACATACACACCCACAAACTTTAATTTATATTTATATACATATATTTGATTTTGACCGCACTTAATGCAACATATACACGAAAAAATATAAAAACCTAGAACTATTAAACACTTACCTGAATGATAAAGTTGAAAGAAAATATGCGCACTTTATAATTACATTTTCACAAATTACACTCACGTTAAATGTTGACGCTAATTGGCGATAGACTCTAATTACAACTCCCCTATCTCTCAACCGTTGAGTTATCGGAGATCAGTGTTCCCTTCTCTGATAATCAGCTGATTGGCCAGTCAAATAAATGAACCCAAAATGAATGCAAATAAATATTGTGGGTTTTAAATCACCAAGTTTTATACTATTTTATTTTTTTTGTAAATTTTTTTTATTCAGTGTTAGTACTTATATTCCTATTTATTTTTGTGTATAGTTAGGCAAATTTTGCAAATTTATTGATTCTATTCTATTTAGGTGTGATAACTTGTAAATTATGTTAGGATTTAATTTAAAATTGTTTACATGTTAGGATTATTAATTCAAATTATGAAATAAAGTATTTATATGGTTGAACCCGAGCGGATGTAATCTCTTGAGGGGTCGCCATGCAAATAGGCAGGAATTTTGGCGACCAAAGGTAGGGCGGGCTTAACTGGCCACTTAAGATCTGTGGGCCATCGTTGTACTCCTGTTTGTCTGTTTGTGTTTTATCTGTCCATGGGTTGTTTTTTTTTCTCTCCGGTCGAATATTGTTCGTCGTATCTGCACGTTTTATTTATAAATTATTTTTGTAGGCCGTAAACTGGGCATATTAAGGAATACCACCCCTTAGCCGACGAGAAGTAGCCGGAATTAATACGTGCTGCCCATTTTGCCGATACCACCAGCCTACGGAGGTTGTACTAATAAGGCAACCGTTACATAATAAGTTATTTTGGCGCCCAACAAGTGGAGCCTTACTTAGGTAGGATTCACTAAAGCAACTCAAAACTTTCTGTGATTTTCAATTTTCTGTCTATTGCTTTTGTCACAAGTAGTTGGAAGCATTTATTCTGTAGCAGACAGAAAATGACCACTATTAATGACAAAGTAATGGTCACTCTTCATGATGGCAATTTATACGGCGAATTTGGATTCTCGATACGAAAATTAAGACTTCGTCGAGCCAGTTGGTACGTGTAAAGTTTGCAGTCTTGAATATTATCGCTTCGATTTGTTGTTCAAACCTGGAAAATGGTGTTGGTTGGAGTCAAGCAGCTGATCTATAAGTTAGGGTTTGCCACCAACATCACAATTCAAAGGTGTTTGGATTGCACGAGTGATTTTCATCTTATCTATTTATCTATTATTTTATTAAGCGCAAACGAAGGTAGGAGGAGAAAAATAAAAGAGATTTACTGAAGTGAGGGTTCAATTTAATTAATGAAGTTTTGTATTGAATAATTATTTACAACATTGGTATATTTTGTTTTAATCAATTGATAAATTATTTACATTTTTTTATTTCTGTCTAAATCAATTGATAAATTAATTACAAATTTTGTATAATTTTGTGGTCACGATTGCGGATTATTTTGTTATTTTTTTTATATTATTACAATTGAATTTATGAATGAATTTTTTTTCGAGAGCTTTTATTATAATTTTTGTTCAAATTATCACAGTTGGCTAGTCTGATTGAGAAATTTGATTTTCTCGCAAGTTGTGTTTCGAATATTCAGACAGTGGTAAATTTTGAGCAGTGTTAAAGTAATAAGAAATTGGTAATCATGCCGCTAACACGGTCAACAGAAGATTTAACGACAGTGGGAAATCAGATCGTATGTGGGCTGTGTTCTGCAATAGTGCAAAGCCCAAGTGACGGGCAAAGAACACCCTGCGGTCACGAATTTCACAAGACGTGTTTAAAAACACATCTTAAATCGAGTGGCAATTGTCCAATTTGCAAAAGTAGTTGCGCACCAACTGCCAAACAGGCTGCGATTCCTCCTGCTTACATTACCCGCTCTCAATCAGCCATTGCTTCAAATACAACAGCTAGAACGACAGATGAGGAGGCTTCTACATCAGCATCTGCCAATAGGGTAACATCAGATATGATAAATCGAATGCAAAATCAAATCATGTCTACACTTACCGAGCAGATAAGCAAACTGATTGAAGAGAATGTCGAAGCTTGTGTCAGTCGTCGGGGAACTCCTCAAGGAATCGAAAATGAGTGCACTGAATCGAATGGATTGATAGGATTAGCGGTAGATGTTCCTCCAGCTAATATGCCTCCGGCCAGAACAGCACCACTTTCGCAGGGTAGTTATCAATCCGATCTGCTACAGAGACCCGATAAAGTAGGCCACATCTTAAACGGTTGGAAACTGAAATTTACGGGAGAAGGGCTGTCAATAGACAATTTTATATATCGAGTCGAAGCGTTGACTCACCAAACTTTAGAAGGGAATTTTGGTATCCTCTGTAAAAATGCCAGCTCCTTGTTTGAGGGAAAGGCATCTGAATTTTACTGGCGGCATCATAAAGCGGTAGGTCAAGTTCGTTGGGACCTACTTTGTGAAGCTCTACGCAACCAATTTCGAGACCAACGGGATGATGCGGATGTCGAAGACCTCATCCGGGCACGAAAACAGAAGCCGAATGAATCGTTTGAGGCATTTTATGATGATATAGCCCGGTTGATTGACCAAATGGAGATACCTATAATAAAGAAAAATTTAGTTAGGATATTGAAAGCAAACTTGCGTCCAGAAATACGCCACGAGATCTTACATTTAGAAATAAATTCCGTATCAGAACTTCGGGATGTGTGTAGGAGGCGAGAGGCATTTCTCGAAGATATAAAGCCACAGATGAATAGTGGAAAATTGGTTCCGTTTAGGCGAAATATAGCAGAGTTGGTGGAACATGATAAGGTTGTGGTTCAAGAGGAAACTGAAGAGGAAGTTGGAGCCGTGGCACTGATATGCTGGAATTGCCAGCAAGAAGGCCACAGGTATCAGGGATTGTTTGGCTGAACGCCGAGTTTTTTGTTACGGATGTGGAGCAGCAAAAACGTACAAGCCAAACTGTGCACGGTGTCAAAAAAACTTGAAAGGCGGCACACCGAAGTTTCCACTCAGACAGAGGAATTCGAGTGTGCAGCCCCGAACAGTTCCACAACAAGATTAGGGGATCCGCCCAGAATAAATGAAAATTCATGCTTTGAGCCCATATACAATATCCCTCAATTGCTAATACCATCAATTCCATTATATCCTGGAAGTTGCAAGTCTCATTCTCGCAGCTCTAAGCGCTTTAGAACATTTTGGCAAGGAGTCAAGAAATTAGGGAAAGCCGTAAGAAGATTGTCAGCGCTAGAGTTCAATGCTACAGATCCACGGCCATATGCTAAAGTTCGTTTATTAGATAGGGATATTTTTGGACTGTTAGATTCAGGTGCTACAATGACTTGCATTGGAGGAAATTTAGCAAAGGAACTGCTGGAAAACAAGATAACTTTTAAAAAACTAAAATCAGATGCGAGTACGGCAGATGGAAAAAAACAACAGATAGTAGGACTCTTAAAGGCAGAAATCATTTATAAAAATTTAAAGAAATTAATTAGTATTTATATTATTCCAACCTTACGTTTAGATTTATATTTAGGAATAGATTTCTGGCAGCTTTACGATTTACTGCCAACTGATTTAACTGTGTCAGAAATTAGCAATGACGAAAATATGCATCAACTTTCTAGCCTGCAAAAGCAGCAATTAGAACGAATTATTAAATTATTTCCATCTTTTTCTGAGGAAGGCTTGGGTAAAACAACCATACTATCGCATACGATTGATGTAGGTTCAGCTAAGCCAATAAAACAGAGGCATTATCCAGTGTCACCAGCGATGGAAAAACTGATGTATGCAGAAGTAGATCGGATGTTAGAGCTAGGAGTAATAGAGGAGTCGGAAAGCGCATGGTCCTCGCCTATCGTCATTGTAAATAAGCCAGGGAAGATAAGACTATGCCTTGACAGTCGGAAAATAAATTCAGTAACGGTTAAGGATGCTTTTCCTCTGCCGCATATCGGTGGAATATTAAGTAGATTGCCTAGAGCTGAATTTATTACAAGCCTAGACCTGAAAGACGCTTTTTGGCAGATACCTTTAGACGCAAGTTCTCGAGCTATAACCGCTTTTACGGTCCCCGGACGCCCACTTTATCAGTTTAAGGTAATGCCTTTTGGGCTTTGTAATGCCCCTCAAACAATGTCACGGTTAATGGACAAAGTCATCTCTCCTCAATTACGCAACGAAGTTTTTATCTATCTAGATGATCTGCTGGTTGTTTCAGCGGATTTCGAGCGCCATCTACACGTGCTCCAAGAAGTTGCTAATAATCTCAGACGTGCAAATTTGACGATCAATGTTGGAAAAAGTCATTTTTGCCGTCGAGAGGTTAACTACTTGGGACACATAGTGGGTAATGGAGGAATAAGGACTGACCCAGAAAAGATATCGGCAATAAAGAACTTCCCAGTTCCTAACACGATTAAAGCATTGAGGAGCTTCTTGGGCTTATGTGGCTGGTATCGCAAATTTATCGCAAACTTTGCGGAGGTAACAGCTCCTTTGACAGATCTGCTGTCTACAAAAAGAAAATTTGCCTTTTCGGCCGATGCATTGTCTGCTTTCGAGAATCTAAAGAACAAACTCAGTGAAGCTCCAATTTTACAAAGCCCGGACTTTTCAAAGCCGTTTTTTATCCAATGTGATGCTTGTAAAACCGGTGTAGGTGGGGTACTTGTTCAAGTTTCTGAAGAGAATGATGAAATGCCTATTGCATTCGTGTCAAAAAAATTAAACAAAGCTCAGCAAGCTTACTCGGTAACAGAACAAGAATGTCTTGCTGCTCTTGTCTGTTTAAAAACTTTTCGGCCATATGTTGAAGGGCATGACTTCACTATCATAACCGATCACGCTTCACTAAAATGGCTAATGACCCAAACGGACCTAAGCAGTAGGTTAGCGCGATGGGCTTTAAAGTTGCAAGGCTATAAATTTCACATCGTGCATAGGAAAGGGAAGCTCAATGTGGTTCCTGATACTCTGTCACGCATAACTGACGAAAATATAGCGTCAGTAGACTGTCAGGACGGATTACTGGTGGATTTAAAATCCCCACATTTCTTCTCCGAAGATTATGTAGCATTTAAAGAGCGTATTGAGGCCATGCAAGGGAAGTTCCCAGATTTAAAAGTGGAAGATGGTTAGGTGTATAGGCGAACTGGTCATACAACGGGGGAGGCGTTACACGATGTGTATGTGTGGAAGCTGTGGATTCCGAAAGCAATGACAAGAGAAGTCATAGCCAAAGCACATGACTCGGTACTGTTTGCCCATGGGGGTATCCACAAAACCATTGATAGGCTGAGAAAACATTATTTCTGGCCATGTTTGGTGCAAGATGTGAAGGCATTCATCAATAATTGTGATGTCTGCAAAACATCGAAAGCACCGAACATGGTACTACGTCCACCAATGGGTAAGTTGATTGAGTCGCAAAGGTTCTTCCAACGTCTCTACGTTGACTTCTTAGGCCCTTATCCTCGTTCACGCAGGGGCAACGTAGGTATTTTTATTGTTCTGGATCATTTCTCTAAGTTTGTGTGCCTAAAGCCAGTTAAGAAAATGTCGGCGGACATAATTTTAGATTACATGGAGAAAGAGCTATTTTATACGTTTGGAGTGCCCGAAACTGTGTTTTCAGACAATGGCTCACAGTTCAGATCGGAAAAATTCAAAAAGCTTCTTAATCAATTTCAAATAAAGCACATACTTTCGGCTGTGCATGCACCTCAAGCGAACGCATCGGAACGCGTAAACCGATCCATAATTGCCGCTATAAGATCCTATATAAAACCAGATCAGAAGGAGTGGGATGCGAGTCTGAGCCAGATAGCGTGCGCTTTGAGATCGGCCATACATTCGGCCATTGGCACTACACCATATTATATGGCTTTTGGGCAGCACATGGTGTTGTCTGGCTCCACGTATTCTCTGTTGAGAAGATTGGAGTTGCTGGAGGATAGATCTTTGCCATTAACCCAGAAAGATTCTCTGGAAATTATTCGGAAAAGGGCAGGAGAAGTTATGGAAAGGCAATATAACAAAAACAAACGTCTGTATGACTTACGCTCAACCGCTATCCAATATAAAGAAGGAGACGAAGTTTTCAGACGAAACTTCAGGCAAAGCGACTTCCAAACGGGATATAATGCAAAACTTGGGCCAAAATTTGTCAAATGTAGAATTCGCAGAAAGCTTGGAGAAGCAAATTATGAAGTTGAAGATTTGCAAGGTCATCTCATCGGACACTACCATGCAAAAGATATAAGGCAGTAAAGCAGAAGATACCAGAATTGTCAGACTTGGGAAATGCTTAATCCCCAAGTCTGTTTTTAGCAGGGGGGAATTTGTAACATCTGGAAAAAAAAGGGATAAATAGCAATTATAATTTTATATTTTTTGGTGTAAAAGTATCGCTGCTATCTTACCATTTTTCTTCTCGAATGATCGATTCTGGTCATTGGTAGTATTGACAGCAGAGTTGTAAGGCTACCAAGGCTGGGTAAAATGGCGACTAGATCGAACTTCTGAATTTCCAATCAGTCGTTTGAAGTCAGCCGAAGCGAAGCCGAATCTAATCGGAAAATCAAATTTGTGTTAGAAAAGCAGTGATTGTGAAATAATAAAATTATAAATAGATACCTGTACCATTGCTGGTGAGTTTTCAGAACAGAAAGAAATAATATGGGGAAAATTTATTAAAACAGTTACTGTTCTAGAGTTGCAACTTTCGTGGACCTGGGAGAAAAGTTTGGGAATTAATAACTCTTCTATCTGCGAGCGGCGATTGCATCTGCAATCGGCTGCAGAAATCTCCGCTTCCATCTATAACCCCAGCTACGGGATAAAATTTCCCGCTTCCATCTATAACCCCAGCTACGGGATAAAATTTCCCGCTTCCATCTATAACTCCAGCTACGGGATAAAATTTCCCGCTTCCATCTATAAACCCAGCTACAGGATAAAATTTCTCATTTTCATCCGTAACAACAACGGCGGAAAAACTCCAGTTGGCATAGACGATTTAATCCCGCCAAAAATTACAAATCCCGCCTACGGTTTTACCGTAAAAAAAAAAAAAAAAAAAAAAAGGGGCATTGAAGAAAAAAATTAAATTTTGCAGCGCTCCAGCACAGCAGCCATATTCTATAATTTAGCGTAATAAAATAGGCAAACGATTTAAATTTTTTTTAATTTTATTTAATTCCTTATATTTTTAAATTCCCTCAGGAAAATTTTATGCATTTAGTTTTAACATTTGTTTCAAATAGGATTTTTAATTGGGGTCTTTGTCTGGTCGTATTTAATTTGAATTCATTTGTCTGTGTCTTGTAATTTATCAGCTGATCGGAGACAAGGGTCAGTGATCCGAGAGAGTGAGTGTTGTTGCAGTGAAAAAAATATAAAGGGTAAAGGTACATATGTACATATAGTTGCCTACGTAACTATGTACATAAGTGCATGAATTCCTTTTTTTTTAGTTAGGATGGCGGATTAAATTATTGTATATGTATGTAAATTTCTTTCCCTCTAGCACCTCTTCGAAAGCGCTTTCGTCGCGGGATAAATAAATGCTGAGTGAGTAAACAACATATACACACCCACAAACTTTAATTTATATTTATATACATATATTTGATTTTGACCGCACTTAATGCAACATATACACGAAAAAATATAAAAACCTAGAACTATTAAACACTTACCTGAATGATAAAGTTGAAAGAAAATATGCGCACTTTATAATTACATTTTCACAAATTACACTCACGTTAAATGTTGACGCTAATTGGCGATAGACTCTAATTACAACTCCCCTATCTCTCAACCGTTGAGTTATCGGAGATCAGTGTTCCCTTCTCTGATAATCAGCTGATTGGCCAGTCAAATAAATGAACCCAAAATGAATGCAAATAAATATTGTGGGTTTTAAATCACCAAGTTTTATACTATTTTATTTTTTTTGTAAATTTTTTTATTCAGTGTTAGTACTTATATTCCTATTTATTTTTGTGTATAGTTAGGCAAATTTTGCAAATTTATTGATTCTATTCTATTTAGGTGTGATAACTTGTAAATTATGTTAGGATTTAATTTAAAATTGTTTACATGTTAGGATTATTAATTCAAATTATGAAATAAAGTATTTATATGGTTGAACCCGAGCGGATGTAATCTCTTGAGGGGTCGCCATGCAAATAGGCAGGAATTTTGGCGACCAAAGGTAGGGCGGGCTTAACTGGCCACTTAAGATCTGTGGGCCATCGTTGTACTCCTGTTTGTCTGTTTGTGTTTTATCTGTCCATGGGTTGTTTTTTTTCTCTCCGGTCGAATATTGTTCGTCGTATCTGCACGTTTTATTTATAAATTATTTTTGTAGGCCGTAAACTGGGCATATTAAGGAATACCACCCCTTAGCCGACGAGAAGTAGCCGGAATTAATACGTGCTGCCCATTTTGCCGATACCACCAGCCTACGGAGGTTGTACTAATAAGGCAACCGTTACACACTCTGCCACATTCACCCATCGGACAATTTTCAGTTCATGTTTTTCTTGCTTCCTTTTTTTGAGGACGCAAAAGAGCAGAAAAAGTGGGCGGCCGGGGTGGGTAGGCGTGGCAGTGCAGTAGAGCTACTCAAATATGCGCACTATGGGGGAGCATTGGGAAAGGGTTTTGGCGACCAAATTGAGTTCTTGGCAAGGTACTTGGCCAATTCACAGTTGCACAATATAGTGTGCCATGGAGGGGGGTTTGAAAAGGATGTATGTATGTATTGTATTTAACTGAAATGTCAGCTAGAGAACTGAAGCTCTTAAAGGTTGCCATTTTGATGATGTCTATCTATATAATATAGTATAAAATATAGTGAAAGTATAGTGATTACATTAATATCTACAAATACAATAAAGTATAAAAGTTCATCTTTCATTTCTTCAAACTGATTTTTCTCATTAAGGTCTTCTAACTAAAGCATATTATGCCTTTTACTAATAAGCACCCTCTTTGTTTTCAGTACTTCGTAAGGATCTTTTAATTCCTTAAGATATTCTCCATGATATTGTTAAGATATTTCCCAACAAGACTGGTAAGTACGTAATCCTAAATGATTTTACAGAATACTGGACAAGGATATTATAATCAAACATAATAAAAGATATAGACATAGAACATAGAAAATGATATATAATAAGTGAGTCCTCTTTCGTAAACTTTTCATGACGAATATAAAGATATTCCTGGCTAAGCTAGAATGAATAGATGTGAATAATGGATAATAAACAAATATTAACTTGAGTCCACCCTTTTTCTCTAATAAGTTTTTATTGATCTTATTGTGGTTCTATTTTGGAACCAATTTCCGTATTAAATATTATAAAATGCTCTCTATATTCCCATCTATTACTCTGCTCATGGGTTATTCAATGCTTACTTTTTGAGTTAGCTTTGTCTTTCTCACGCTGTGGGGTAGTTCGACTTTTTTCTCTTTTTAAGGGGGGGTTGAGTCATTGATATCGTGCGATGATTGTTACATTTGATATTGGCGCGCGTTTCAGTTTTTTATGGCGTGTGCTTTATTTGTTGTTTTTCCTTGTAAATATTTGCAGGACAGAGAAGAACAGCAAAAGAGAGGGAGGGGGAGGGCAGTACCAGCAGTACGAGGGGGTTCTCCCTTAATGGGTCCAGTTGCTTGTTGGTTTATGGGTTTGTTTGAGCTTTGACTCGGCGTGCTACTCTATGTAATTAATAACTGAGAAAGAGGTCCTTGCACTGCAACAAACTGGCAAAAGGTAGCGGTAGAGTCGGTACGTATTGCAAGGAATAAGGGACTGGCAGGGGGGAACGATTGAAGGCGGATCGCAGCTGCGAGGATGATGCCAAAGCAGGTCATTGGCATGCCGCAAGAAACTGGTCTTAATTTGTTTTTGCGGTCGCACCAAGAAAATACAACAAAAAAGTGCCCCAGTTCGTGAAACAGGGCACGAGCCAAAGCGAAGAAGGAAGCAGAAAAAGAAAAAGAAAAGGGATGGAGAACGAAAAGAATAAGGCAGCAGACGCTCCTTCACTTCGATTCAGTCAGTTAGCCCCTACTGATTTATGGCAGGGTATTGATTAAGCCGCGACTTGGTTCTTTCTCTCTCTACTCTGACTCCCTCCCTTCCTCTCTTTTCTGTTCTACAAGGTGTTAGCGCAACCCTCGCAATGCGATGTGTTTTACGCCAGTTGTCAGTTGCATCGACAGATTGCCACGAGGGTACCTGAAGGGTCCTCGAGCCTGCCTGCCTCGAGCTGCCTGGAGCTGTGGCTGAGCTTCAGTTGTGGCAGATGTTTCCAGGGCTGCGCCTAGTTACGCAATGATTTGTACGTCTCGGGGGCGTGAAACTTCAACTGGACGTGGGCATAAAAAAGGTGCGTCTATTTAGTCATAATTGGATGCGTAATTGGGTGATTTTCAGGTGTGCGTGATGAAGCAGTTGTTGATCAGACTGATCAGGCAGATCAACTGTTTAATGATCTCCCGACGAGAGGTGTGAAGAATTGAGAATTTAATGGGGGCCCTAACGATTATGACTACGTATTTGATGCGGTCAGATTGATCAAACTGAAGCAAACCGATCGTGATGATCTACTGAACTCAACTAATGTGAAGAGAGATCAGAAGAGACCTATCGGTAAATTGATTAGCACCCAGACCAACTGATCTCTAATCAAAGATCTTATTGGAATGTTTTTTTGCGATCATTGATCACTAAATTCTAAAATGATGAAGCATAATGAATAAGGAGATCGTTGCCCTATAGATCAGTTGCTAGATCAGTTTAGCTAATTAATTGATCAGCTGACAGTTGTTTTCCGAGTATTATTTTTGATCATCATAAAGGCTTCAGCTTGAGTTATCGTTGATCAACAACTCTGGCCTTGACTTAGACCCCTGGAACAGCTGCAACTGCTGCCGCTGCTGGATGCTGCATCAGCAGGAGACGCAGAAGAGTGGAAGTTCACTAAGAAGAAGGACAAACCGATCGTCAAGTTAATTATAAAGCGGCGGCAAGCGACTCAACTCAGCTGGCTGTCCTTGCCACACGCTAAACGCGATCCCCAACGCGATCGCGAGACTTATCGTTGGGGAAAAAGAATTGGAACGTACAAGAGAGGCAGATGAAGAGGGAGAGAAAGAAAGAGAGATAAAGTAGCAAGAACAGATCGAGGGGACGATCACCAGCACGAGCCAAAATGCAGCTTGCAGCGGGCTGAGGATGAGACAACAGGTAGGGAGAGAATGATGCCTGCAACATGATGTTGCAACTGCCACGAAGATGTTGTTACTGCTGCGGCTGCTGCTGTTGCTGATGATGGGGTAGCAGATCGAAGACTAGCTAGGGGTAGGGGCAGAGTCCGCAGCAGATGAACAGCAGCGACGGGGCACGTGCCCACTGTCTCTCTCTCTTTCTGGCTCGGCTTATTTACGATGCGCTGCAAGGATGCCAAAGGACCTGCAGACTGCAGCAACATCCGCATGAGGGTCGCACTCGCAGTGCCTGCAATGCACCTGTTGTTGGCCCTATTAAGTAGTGCCAAGAGACCCAATCGACAATGCATTGTGACGGTTCATTGCACTGTCCTGTCCCACTGGGCATCATCTGAGACATCTTCGCGGATCTTTTCACCTGCACGAGAAGCTGGAATTAGTTTTATTGTTATTGTTATTGTTTGTTGGAGTGTGCTGCTTAAGAATATCTGATAATATCTATAATCAGAACAGAATCAAATAACTTTGGGATAGAGACTTGAAAGCACCTTAATGATTTCTTGGGAATTATGAATGTCTTGCTTGTGGTCTATTTGGCTACCGTTTTGACTGTAAGGTGGCTTCAGGACGAACTTAAGACGCTAGTCGATAAATGATAACTTTGTTTGAACTTAGGAATTAAAATTTCTAGCTAGATTAATCAAGAGAAGAAACTAAACACGCATTGTATTATATTCAAGAAGGTCTTGGCTGTTCTAATACTTTATAGAGCATTCAGTTACTCAACAGGAGGTTATAGTGTGGGAGATATATGGTATATTAATTATGGAGTATATAAATATATCTTTAATGTCCACAAAGTCTTTATATTCACTTAAGTGTTCATTGAAATCGACAGTACGTTTCAATACTAACATTTTTCTACTACCATCAAAGGGTTTCTGTGCTTCTGCCGCTCTCCATCTATAGATCTAGACCGATCTGTTGTTTCAATCTGTTGTCATTGGAAACAGCTTGATCAACACTTTTCGTACCAGATGGTCATAACACGAGGCAGTTTTAGATTAGCAGAGCAATACCAATACCTTCTTGGCCTGCTGTTGTCAAAAGTGTCCCCATTGCGGGTTGAAGACGAAGACGGAGCTGGGGAAGGAGACATGTGCATGACTTCTTAATCTAATTTAGCAGCGGGCGCGTGTTTTTAATAGGAAAATAAAAAGAGCGGGAAACCGGGAAAATGAGGGAAAACCTGCGGAACAGGACAAGGTATGCGAGGTGTGTTGCGTGTGTTTTTGAAAGTGTGTGTGTGTGTGTGTGTGTAAGGAGTGTAGCGCAATTAAGGAAAACAAAGTCAAGAGCAACAATAGAAGAAGAAAATGTTGATGACGATGACCAAGTCGGGGAAGGGGTAGGAGTAGAGACAACTGTAGTGCCGGAAGTGCAGGTTATGCAGCAAAGAAGGGAGTGGAAGAGGGAGAGAAAGAAAGACAGAGAGAGGTAGATATATTGTATGAAGGTATCCAGAGGGAGTTGTTACTAAGAAGAGACTTACACTGAGCGAAAAACGAAGTTAGAGAGACGTAAAAGGAAGACAATAAGGAACAAAGAAGGTAGTAGGGGAGGGAGGTAGCGGGAGTAGTTAAGGGGTTAGGATATGACTAGCTACGAGTAAGATTGGATCAGGTTATTTTAGGTTCGATGGGGTTAGGTTAGGTTAGCTAAGGTTAAGTTAGGTTAGGAAAAGGTAAGGTTAGATTAGATAAGGTTAGGTTAGGTTAGGTAAGGTTAAGATTAAATTAGGTAGGGTTAAGTGGGGTTAAGTTAGGCTAGGCTAGGTAAGGGTAAGATAAAATTAGGTTAGGTTAGGTAATAGTAAGATTAGATTAGATTAGGTAAGGTAAGGTTAAGATAGGTTAGGTTAAGATTGATTAGGATAGGTTAAGTAAGGTTTGGTTGGGTTAGGTTAGGTTGGAAAACAAAACACAGTAAAGACAACTGCTTAGGCTGTGAAGAGCAAACTTGAAAATAGCTTCTTACACATTCATTTCTCACTGTGCACGAAATGGTACAGCAGGTCGGAGCCGCTCATCGGTTGCTCAACACGACCGAGTCGGGAGCACGTCGGGGTCGCATCTTCGTGCGGCTGCATTTCGCGCTTGAGAGGGCACGTGCCCCGCTGCCCCTTCCCCTGTCCCTTCTTCGGTGCACAGTGTTGCATTCCCCCGAACCCACATGACAATTCGTTGTTGACTTCTGGTTCTACCCCGCGTCTTGCGAACTGCCACACAGATGTTGTGGCAAGTATGTGTCTTCAGTCTTTGTGCGGGTCAAGCAGCAGCACAAAGGAAGATGAGGAAGGAGAGAGAGGGGGGAAAGTGAAGTTGCATATCATGTAATCTGCCATCTATCAGTTGATCGAGCAAGCACACGCAGGTGGGGGAGGGAGGCCTCTTCTTCGTGACGCACTTAAGCAGCTTAGACTTTCAACTTCTTGTGCCTCTCTCACTGTCGCTGTCTCTTTCACTCTCCCTCGCCAACCCACATTGCCGGCGACATTATCAAGATGACTATGTTGCCTTGCCTTACCAGAAATGGGAAATGGGAGAGTCGCAAGTGCCGCAAGTGGCAAGTCGCGCGAGCCTTGCAGCTGGTCAACGATTGAGTGAGGGGGTAATTTGTGGTGCTTCTTCACTTCACAGGGGGAACGCTTGACTGATCCAGTTGATGTGACGAACTACTCGCTGTCCTAATCTGGCATGGAACGCGCCAATGTCGGCAGTGGCAGCGGCAGCGTCAGCGTCAGCTGGAAGAAGAGTTAGACGACGTCGCGACGAGTCCTGCGATCCATTTAATAAGCCACAGGCCCGTGGCGGGGCAGCCGTTACATCAGCCATGGCCAGCAGGCCATGTCAGAGGTCTTATCAACACTCGAAGACGGGAGTGAGGAGAGGCAAGGAGAGGGAGAGAGCGCGCACAACTGTCTTGGCGGGTGTCTTCGCTTCGCTGCGCAAGTGGCGGGAAAAATCCACGCAGCACCTTTTGGAAGACTAGAGTGGGAGAGAGGGACATACAGAGGAACAGACAGACAGATAGATAACAGCGAGAGAGTCAAAGAATCAAACAGAAAGAAAGACATATAGAAAAACAGAGAGACAGACAGCCAGACGGGGAGACAGTTAGACAGAGAGATAGACAGACAGACAGACAGGGAGACAGCCAGTCAGAGAGACATACAGACAGGGAGACAGGCAGATAGAGAGACAGACTGATAGAGAGAAAGACAGACAGGGAGACAGACAGACAACAGGGAATAAGAGGCAGACAGACAGGGAGACAAACAGACATACAGAGAGACAGACAGACAACAGCGAATGTCAGACAGACAAACAGAGAGACAGACAGAAAAAGAAACAGAGAGACAAAAAGAGACACATAGGCAGACAGACATAGAATGAAAGAAGCACAGACATACATTGAGAGATAGACAAACAAACACGACAGTCAAAGAGGCAGACGGCAAGACAGTCTTGAAGCACCTTTAGGAGCCGTCGCTTTCTTATCATTTGATGAGTTGCGCGCTCGACTCAACACTCATCATTCGCCGTACTCATTCGTTATTCACTACTCACTACTGAGTTCTCTATGCGGGTGCGCAAAGCTCCACAGATAAGTCTCAGCTGGGGGGAACTGAGGGTACTGAGCTCAAGATAAACTTTGCGTGGGAAAATCAGTCGTGGAATTGTGGGAAATTTCTTATCTCTGTTTGTAGCTAAGAAGTTCGACAGATTTGTTAATCTTCGAGTGTGCTAAGATCTTCTTAATTCCACATAAACAACAACTTAATGTAAATATTTAGCTAACTCCCAAAGATGTAGGAAATCCAAACACACTCTCTTTCATTTTCTCTAAAAGATCTCAAGACAGCACAGATTAATTTTGACTTAATTCTCCTTCCTTACAATTAAAAATCCGACTTCAATTTCAATTTCCATTTCTGTTTCAGTTTCGGTTTCAATAAGTTGAGCAAACGATCAAAAATGATTGTTGTATTTGGTTAGGTAACACTTTGCTCATTATACATTTGCAGCTTACTTTTCCTTTTCATTTACCAATTCTGTTGGTGCACCTCCCCTCTTCCACCGATCTGTGGCTGCATCTGCTCAGCTCGTAGCTCCTCTTTGGGCTCCAGTTTCATTGCCTGCACGTGATAATTGCCCGCCCGCTTTGCAATTTTCGTTATTGTTTCACTCGCTTTGCGCTGCGTTTTTATCTCGTTTTCATTTTCATTATATATGTAGATATACCAGTTGTCTGGCCATTATTATATATACTGCAGCTATACTATATATCAAAATGCTTTGTAGCGTAAAAAAAGAGCTGCAAAAATGCGAAGAGGAAGCCGCGGTGTAGTGCAAAGCGCGGTTCCTGGTCGAGTTGTGGGTTTATCGGCTGAGCGGAAGATGCCAACTTCCCCAATGTTGCAACAGCTAATGCTGTTGTTGTTGTTGTGGTGTATTGCTGCAACTGCTGCATGCCCCAAAATGCCAGTCGCTGTCTGGCACTAAAAAGGCCAAAGAACACACGACACTCGTAGGATGCGTCGAGTCATGAGGAGCACTAGCAGCTTGTGCCGTGCTAAATGCAATTACGAGAGAAGTCTGCATGGAAATGCCAGGCCCACTGGGATTACCGAGTGAGACAGACAGACAGTCAGACCCAGAGACAGACGGCCAGTTAGACAGACAAGTCTGGGTAGACTCAGGCACAGTGGGGGCAAGTAAGGTGGAAAATGGGAAAGAAGTGGCACAATTGCAAGAGACATGGGAAGTGAAAGGCAATGTTCATTATTATATATTCTTGTTCCGCATATAAATGTGTTTGATAACCTTTATGTCAATTGAAAGTCCTTATGTCAGAGAGTATATATGTTCTTGTTCCGCATAAAAAGATGTTAAATAATTTTCATCTAAAAACATATTCAATATTCCAACACTTTCGTACCACTGTTCACAAAACACTTCCAAAGCGAAACCCAACCCAGCACAGACATTGTTTCTGGTGCTTCTTCCCCCACTTCCTTTCTCCATCTCTGTCTCTCTGACAGTCTGCAGTTAAGTAGTTAGTCAGTTGGCTGAACTGCAGATGCTTAGGTGCCACACCCTGGTCCGGGGTCTGCTGTCCGCCCCCTGATGCCCCTTTGCTATGGTCACCCTAATGCCAGACACCCCTTGGCGCGGCGTTAAAAGTCACGATTAACCGTAAACATTTGCAACACGTCGTAGCACCCTCTACGTGCTGCCTGCCCTGCTCTGTTTATTGTACCATACACCACACCCCCACACCCCTCGCCAGCCTGCTCGCCCTTTGCAATGCTGCACATCCCACAAGCTTCTTGTGCCAGACAAATTTCAGTTTGCTTTTTGCCTCTACCTCTTCTTGTTGACCTTTGCTCTGTCTCTCTCCTGTAGCTGCTGTAATCCATTGGGGGATGTTTCCCAGTTTTTTGGGCTTGGCTTTCGGCACATAAACTGCGTGAAATTAAGTAATTAAATGTGTGTGTCTGTGTAAAGTTCAGGTCAACCCATCAGCGACCTCATCATTTCACTCATCATTCCTATCGCATTTGTCCTCAGATCTCGTGCTCATCCCTGAATTGATAAATGTTCAGAGATTCATCAAAAATAATGACGAATATTTTCGAGTTTTTTTTACCCTTAAATAGAGAATATTGTGCGCTCTTTATAAATTAGATAAGTTAATGTGCAATTAGATAAGTTAATTTGCAGTTGATATAAGATTTTGCATGTAATTAAAGTGAATATTAACTTGGAACTAAGAAATATGAAATTTAATAGATGTATGGTCATCTTTTTAAAGTATTTGCTTAAAAATTAAAATTTTTTTTTATTAATGAAACATGAAAGAGTAAATTCAATGCTTGGTCATCATTTTTTCAGATATAAGCTGTAACATGTAGGATATAACCTACGCCAAGGTTACTTAATCAAAGAGTACCATATTTTTGTATGGTCACCCTTTTTTGGATATAAGTTGTACCTTATAAGATATAACCTACTTAGTCAATGAGTTACATTTTTTCGTTGCATTGTCATCGTTTTTGTAAAACAACCTGTGAATACCTATGCAAAGCTTACTGAATCAAATACTTTATTCCATGCATGGTCACCTTTTTTGTAAATTAACTAAGTCTATTAAAATCTATGAGTTTTTTCTTGGTTTTCTTAAGCCTTTCCCAATATAATTATAAATTATATTCAAAAGTAACTATTTCTAAGGACTTTCACGCACTTTTCTGTCGAGAACTGGGTCATGACGTGGCAAAAGGACTGTTTCCTTGGTCTGATTAGTGGCTTTTTCGCAAGTTCCAATCGTACATATATTTAAAACTAACTTTTTCTAACAATATTCACGCACTTTCTTGTCGAGAACTGGGTCATGACGTGGCAAAAGAACTATTTCCTTGGTCTGATTAGTTGCTTTTTCGCAAGTTCCGCCCACTATAAAATCGACTTCAAACTAATCTCTAAATAACACGTTTTCACTTCGTTCGATTTTAATTACGCTGCCATAAGTGCAATTATTTAATCAATATCGATGGAAAGTGTCGTTAGGCCGTTCAGTTTAATCGTTTCTCGGAATTATGCATAATCCTTGTGTCAGTTTGGCGCCAAAATCCAATCACGGCGTTTAATTACAGGGCAACGTGGTAGGTGACAAGGTAAATGCGACCTGAAATGGAAATTGAAATGGGACTGTGCTCTAGGATTGCCACTAGGACTGGGACTGTGGGGAGGGGAAGGGAGGACTTGGAAGGGAGGGACTTGGACTGCAGCTGGGCCTGTGCTGATTGCCGCGAAATATGTCTTACTTGGGCGGCACAAAACAAGTTCTTTCTATCTCTTTCACTGTCTTGCACTCTCTCTCTCTCTTTCTCTTGGTACATTTCGCGACCGAGTTCGGGATCGAGTTCGGTTGCCAGTTCGAGTCCTAGTACGAGTCGAGTCCTTGTACTAGGGGGCTCTTCAGTGCGCTGTCCGACATGACATAAGAAAACAAAAGGCGGCGCTCGGACAATGACAATGGGCACACACACACACACGCACACACACACACAGATATGCATAGGTGGACTATGTCGTTGTATGTATCTCACACTGAATGACCAACGGTCTCGACTCAAACAGTTCCCATCGACCATAAATAAATAAATAGAACGAAGGCGCCAAATGCAAATGAGGACGAGGCCACAGCCGGAGCACACACACACTCACACACACACACGCACACACTCACCTGAATCTAAAGACGAAGTCCGCTGCCAAAATGCCAAGTTACTGCGTGTCTCTTGGAGGGTTACTCGCTGCGCTGACCACTGTCCACTACTTACTTTGCAAAGGGTTGCTGCGCGTTGCAGGGTCAATGCAATTTCCTCTGCCCCGCGTCTTTGCTTATCCCTCATCCTCAGCCTCAAGACCCCGCGCTGGTTGCTCCCATTGTAATGAGTTGCGCTCGTTTCACCCTTTGCGCATTGCCTGATCCCGTTCTCGATCTCGATCCCGATCCTGATCCCATCGCAGTTGCATTCCGCTGCTGGTCAGTTGGCTGTTAATTTACGGCCCCTGCCCCTGCCCCTGCCCTGTGTCCCGTGTCCCTTGCCCCTGCCCCTACCCCTCTGGCCTTGCCACTGACCCGGTCCGGAACTGATCCGGTCGACCTCATTTGAATATTAGTTGGGCTGGTCAATGATCCTCGATTTGCTGCTGTGAAATTGCCGCGACGTCTTCCTCTTCGTCTTCGTCTTGGGCGCATTCTCACATCCTTTGGCATTACACGCTTGACCAAGCCCTGCCCCTTGGACCGTCCCTATGCACCTTTGGACCTGAACTCATATTTCATGCAAAGAGGTCCAGTTCGCCGGCCAGCGCTGCCCCAGCGAGGACATGCGTATTACAATTTGATCCTCGATCCTCTTCTTGCAGTCGATTCAAATTTGTTTTATGACTGCGTAATTTCTCGCCCATCTCCCTGTGTGTGTGTGTGTGTGCGAGTGTGTGTGTGTGCGAGTGTGTGTGTGGCCGTTAAAATTATAATTTATGGATCGGTCAGCCTCTGCCTTTGCCTTTGTTTTTGTTTTTCCTTCCGTCTTCCTTCGGGTTAATGAGACTTTGAACCTTGGCCGCGTTTTATCTCTGGTTTATCGCCTCAATTCCGCTTCATTAGCCTTAGCCTAAATGGGGTTGGGCAATTGGAATATTGCGAAACTATTTAGCTTATAAATTGCCTGCTAATTTAGTACAAGAGTGATCAAGTAGTCCTAGTTAGTGTGAGAATCTTAAGATAAGCTAAGGAAGAGTCTTAAATACATCTTGCAGGGTTTAGTGACTGGACTTTCTCGAACAAAGCGAAGAACTTAGAAATAATTACATAGTAAGTCAATAATATCTCTCAGAGTCTCTTTTTCTTGTTGTATCCTAATAGAATTATTTGCACCTTAACCTTAGAATAGAATTTAGAATTTTATATTAACAATATAAAGTTAAAGGCCAAACTTAATTACAGACTTAATCTTAAACTAAAACTTGCAGATTTTCCTTCTCTCAGTAATCAAATTTATAGGAAATTTATATATATCATATTTAATCTCTTTCTGAAGTATCTTTCTGATTCTTAAGAACTAAAACTTTATTTTTAAAGATAATTACAAAGACACTGCTAATCAATTAAGTCAAACCCTGCCACTACCTTGTCCGTATCCCTGTCTCTCTTTTCCTTTCGCTCTGTGCTTCTCTTTCCCTGAAGTTGTTTCAACATTGAGGAAACTCAGTGAGGGACGAACCCGATCGAAATGAGGTCAGTGACTGACTCAAGAAGAGTAAGAAGCAGAAGAAGAGTAGAGCGAGGCATAGCATAGGACAGGATAGTCGAGCAAGGGCAGTTCCCTGGGGCATTGTCTTGTGATGAAGTAACGGTTTCTCATAGTCCGAAACGGGACGTGTCCAATGAAAAGAATGAAAATTAGATCAAGGTGCAGGATAGACAAGTTTCCCTGAGATTAACAACGAAAACGGAAAAAAGTTCTAACGGTCAGCAGAAGCATATAATAAAGGAATAATAGAATGACCAAAGAGAAAGAGAAGGAGAGTGCACGGAATTAGAAGCATAAGGACGGTTTTCAAGAGTTGCCTAAGGATAGAAAAGGGAGATTTTAAAGCATATGCAACATTGAGCGATCTCAAGACTTTCTTTTTATATGAAGTCAAGTTTCATCTGAGGTCGTCGCCATTTTCTGCACTCGCTAATCTGGTTGGTCCAGGGAGACTCTCTGAGAGCTATCATGGCATAATAAAAGTAAAAACTGACATTTTCTAACCCAAAAATGCCATGTTTAATTATTTGATTTGCAACCCTCGTAGAGAGGGAGGTCAGCCAAGCCTCGGCCGGGGGTTGAGGACATCTTTAATGAACGAACATCCGGTTGGTGATCTGAGTTCAAGATCAAGATTCAGAGATCAGAGATCTAAGAGTTCAAAAGTAGCAGCAGCAACTATTCAATTAATTTTTCAGCTAAAAAGTTCATCATTTGGGTTACGTTGTCGGACATTGGTCAGTGCCGGGGATCATCTTGGCGTGACGAAAACCCGAAGGGTAGTGAGTAGGAGCAGGGGTAGAACAGGGGCCGGAGGAAAGACTTGAGCAACCCTTAAGAGGAAGACCGAAAGGTCGCTTAAGTCGGTAAACTGGTTTCTTGTCGGGTTGCTCCCCTTGTTGATTTATAGGTTCGCAACCCTTTGACGTCAGAGGACCCTCGACGAGGCGTTGGCCTGCGGCGAAAGTAGATCGCACAGCATCCGTTCAAGCTGATCACGATGATGTTGATGATGATGATAAAGATGAAGATCTATTCCCTCCGCTGTCCCGTTGACTGCCCGGCTGGCCACAAGATCTGCGTGTTATAAAGCCTTGTTTGGGTTGACGGCTTAGCGGGATTGCCCTGCGATTAATTGGGTTACTTTTCAGGTCAGTCTTGGGCCGTAACCTCATCTTCCTTATGTCTCGCTGCAGTGCAACAAAGTTTTTCAGCTGTCGCCTAATTAGTCAAGAAAATTTCTTTGAGAAACTCATTGTCGAAAGCGGCTCAAAAACTCATTTGGGAAACTGTGAAACAAGAAACGTAACGCCTAGTCTCAGCTCCCCCGTAACCTTTCGTTGACGGAACGAAACAAGTTTTCGGGGTTTAGCACAATTTCAGCATCATTTTCATCATTTGTCGGACACAAAATCGTTGGGGCTCTTTCTGCGTCTGCGTCTTTCTGGTTCTTTCTCAGCACCTTTTGACCCGTGTCGTTGGGTTTTTAACTGCGCCCCAGACTGACAAATGAAGCGACAAAACTCCACATGTTTTATAGCCATAAAAGATACACTCGCACTCCCTACACACTCACACACACACACCTTACACACTTTAGATGAAAGCTAGCCGAGCTGCCCTGCAACTGTTTCCAACCGTTTTAAGGTACACTCGAAATAAAAAGGAACTTTATATTGAGAAAAACAATAAAAGAACAGATTTTCTTTATAGAATATGAATGCAATACATATGGTAGATATGTTACTTATATATACATATAGCAGATTGTTCCACTTTTTTTTCACCAGTATTTTCTCGCAGTGTACCAATTGTCAACTACCAATTGTCAACTAGTACCGACTACCAACTGGGCGGTCGCGGCGCTCGCTCGGTCAACAGTTTCCGTTAGCCCTCTTCAACTTGTTCGGCTTGTTGTAGTTGATGTTGTTGTAGCTGTAGCTCTCGTCTCGTTGGTCATAACTCAAGCAACAAGAGGAAAAAGCAGAGGAACAAGAAGAAGCAGAAGAAGAAGCGACCCAACACACATTTTTGACAAAATCACAATGAAACTTAATTATGTCTCTTTAACAAGTCTCTTCGTCTTTCTATCTGCGGTTTCCAAGTGCGCCCAAGTTTGGGAATATGACAGAGATCAAATCTCGCTCTCTCTTTCTCTGTCTGTCACTATTCCACTCTGTTTCTTAAGTACAATATCGATCTGAACTGTTTAATATAAGAGATAATACCTTTCACTTAGTATAAAGTCGGAAAAGATCTAAAGACCTTTGCGATCCTTGAACATTGTAGACAGAACGAGTATAACTGAGACAAATTCGCTTACTATATCTTTATCTTAATTATATTTATAATTCTATCCCTAACTCGATCTCTAACACTATCTTTAACTCTATCTCCATCAATCCAAAGCCAAAACTATGATTAAACGATATACAGACCTTTAATATTGCTGAAGTTAGTGATTAAGTTATTTTGCGTTCTGTTCAATAAAACTTCATGGTAAAATATCTTAAAGAACAAACTAATTATTGTCATAGAAGTTTAAATTAATATATAAAACAACTGCTATATGATAACTTAGTAATGTTATCTATAAATTCTTTAAATTTCAAGGCATTTGTGTGCATAGTAAGTCCACAATCGTAGAACCAAAAATCGTTAATGAAAAGCGCAAGAAGAATGAGAGTTAAGGAGAATTACTTTATAGTTAGCTAGATTGAGAGTGAGATGCAGCTAATTGACTTGATTATTGGCCAGCTGAAAGTCGTGTGTGGCATGTGGCATGTGTGGCACAAACACTCCACTCTGCTGGACCGGTAGACTTTCAATAGTTAAAGCACTGCGAGAGAGGGAGGAGGGAGCAGACTATCCGCATAGCTTGCCCAGTTTCGTATACTTCCTCTTAGGCTGCATTTCTGTTTAATTACAATTGCAGCAACAACAACAGCAGCAGCAACAAGATGCCGCTTGCATTAACTAAAATCAAACATGCAACACGGATAGACTGGCAGACGGATGGATGGATGGATGGCTAAGTGACGGAGGAGTTAGGCCCAAAAGAGCAGCCAAATAGTTGCGCCATTTTCAATTATGAAATTGTTTTTTTTTTGTTTGGTTGCCTCTCCCCCTCCTGCTGCTGCTTCTTCTTCATTTTATTGTTATTATTTTTGTTGCACTTGTTTTGTTTTTCGAACATTTTGCGATGGTGTTTGCCAGAAGAGAAGGGGGGTACAGCGTCCATGTGTGTGTGTTTGTGTGATTGCGGATTATATAAAGCGCAATGAGTGTAAATCATAAAAGCAAAGACTTTCCATGATGCAGGACTGACTTGTAGATGCCCTGTACTATAGAGAGTTGTCAGCTTTGATTTGCTTGGTAGTTAGATAGAGGCTTGATGGAATGATTAATGAAGTCTGCGGCTCAAATGAAGTGATTGTGAGGACTTTTAATATACAAAGAACTTTTATTTTATAATTTGTTAAAGCAGATTGAAACATTATTTAAGAGTAATAAACAAGAAAAATACTTTTGAAATATATAATAATAAAAATATAATATATTTAATTTTATTATGGAATTAAAAATATATTTTTGCTATATTGTATATTCTAAATTAATTGTGGCTTCAATATAAGTTGATACCATAAAATAATCTTAAATATACCTTAAACAAACTATAGATACATCTTTAACTAACCGTCAAGTTTCCGTCAAGCACCCTCCAGACTTCAAACTACCCCACTGCCGCTGCCTTATAGCGAGGGCATCGACAAACACCAAAAGCTGCGTTTGTATCTTGTAGATACAAAAATTGCATCGCAGCGCAGTTCAGCGCGTGCCGGCGCCATGCGCGCCAAACGGCAGTTAAAAAAAATTATAGAAAACAAAAAAATCAACAGCAACAACAACAACAGCAGCAAAAACAAAAAGAAAATGAAAATTGTTAGCTCATCGCGTCAGGCGGCTGCGAAGGCGGCAACAATGTGTGGCTTAAAGAGGCGGCCAGGGGGCGGGGCTGTGTACTGCCTGTTGTTTTTATTAATTACACACGGCAACAGTATGAAGGCATGCAGCGCGGTAGAGGGGCAGCAGTGCGAGGGGAGGAGGGTTAGAGGAGAGTCGCTTGGAGGCAGCTTCGTTTTGGAGTCGCTTCTGTTGGTTGCGCATGCGCCACAAATTTGTTGCATTTACGCGAGATTTTTATTATGATTTCATTTTCAGTTTTTTTTTGAGTTTTTTTTCTCTTTGTTACAACAACAAATTGCAGTTGCAAAGATTGCAATACGATTTGCAGACGTTTCCGAGTGATCAGTGTGAATTAACCGAACTTGGTTAAGATCTTTAAGTTTTGTAATATTTACACACATGGAGAGGGTATATTTTTAATCAGTATCAGCATGTCCATGTGTCCGTCTATTGCAACGCAAAGGAATCTCTCTTAATCTATCTTCAGTTAGTTGAAATATTTCGCCTAAATTCTGAAGAACTTCATCTTGAGTGTGTTTCTAAAGTCAATTGATATGATATCGATATCTAACTAGCATAAAGGTTACTTTATAAATTGTATTCACAATAGATCTCACTCTCGATCTCGATTTTCCAGCGAGCAAAACTTTTTACCTTGACAACTTCCTTTGCCAGGTACTTCCTTAAATATGCTGACACTGCGGTTTCAAGTGCCTCTCGCACACACGAAAGAATCGTATAACCACACACGCTCCAGCCTGGGGTTAGCCTGGGTATTTGGTCGGTAAGACGATGCTTCCCCCTTATATAAGGAAGCTGCATATTAGTTTACCATATGCAATTCGGAACTGGCGCACGTCTCGGAGTCATTTCAATATGTCTGGTCGAGAAGATAAGCAGAATGGAAACGGAAATGTGTTAGGTATTTTACATACCTTACTATGTTGTTCACTGACTGTAAGAACTGGGAAGGTAGCTGAGATTCAGAAAGAAAATATAAATATATATATTGTAATAACTACAAAACTAAAAAAAGCTAAATTGCCATAAAGTTTGAAAGAGTAACTGAGAGAACAAGGAATCAAACATGATATGATGATCATCATTTGTTAGTCGAGCAGACTCAGTTCTATTACTTATATGGGGTATACCCTTAAAAATACCTTAGGATTAGTTTGCCATATTTAACAGTTCTGCTGAGCTTAGCGGTTCTTTTGAGGGAGAGAGAGAGAAAAAGAGAGAAAGGAAGTGCAGTGCAAACGAGTCGCACGATTTACAGTTTCAGTTATCACGATGACCACCATCTCTCTCTGTCTCTCCCGATCTCTCTCTCTTTCTTTACGAATCGGTTAGTAGATTCGTATTTGATTAGATGTTGCTGTAGTGGGTGAGGATTTCCTGCACTCAAAATTAAAAATCGCCTGGCGTTTTCAAAACAACAACAACAACAAAAACAACTCTTAGAGCGTCTCTTCAGTCTGGCCTCGGGTCGCCTTTGTTGTTGTTGTTGTAGTTGTTGTCTTTGGTTTTCGTGTGCGTTGACGACTGTCACGTTCCCTACATAAATATCCATAAAAAGTAATGCTCACATCCGTCCGGATGAAATGCGTTCGTGTTGGGATCTCCAGCAAGATTAACAAGCCGCCAGAGAAAGAGGTAGATACAGAATGAAAGAGAGATAGGGAGAGAGGGAGTGAGATATTGAAAGATTCTTCAACACTTTCGGTCAGAGTTCTCTCTCGTTGCGTCTGTTGCCTGAAAGGCATTGCGCAGTGTCATAAATACAAGTAATAACGATAAGATAACGGATCATAAAACAGAAGAGGACAGAAAATAAAGAGAGAGAAAACACAATTTGGTCTTACCTCATTCACACGATCTGAGCGAAATCAAATAAAGATACGTCTGCTGTGTTATATATCCATACTTACCTGGGATGCCGATGTCGATGCCGATGCCCTGCAGCATAGATAATTACAAAGGGAGAGAGAGAGAGAGAGAGAGAGAGAGAGAGAGAGAGAGTGAGGGAGAGTGAGCTCGTGCAAGATCGTCGAGAGTTATCTCAGTCTTCAGCTCGATTTTCGAGTTAAGTCAAACAAATTCGATTGACTTTTGTGCCTGATAAGAGAGCGAGAGACGACGATACGACGATACGATGCAGGTGTCCGTCAACCATCTGGAATATGGAACCCCGAGAAATGTGCGGAGAACAGACCCCAGTTTAGTGCGACTCAGTTGATTCAATATTTGGCCAGCTTATCGAGCACCCACACAGAACCCAACTCTGTCAATAAACCAACCCGATTCCTATCATAGATCAACATTTTCTATGTGCCACACATAGGTGTGGCGACTGTCTTAATGGGGCTAGGGATGGTGAGCGGTGGGAGGGGGAGAGGAATTGGTGGAGAGGGAGTTACGTTAAGCCTTTTACTGGATGCAATTGAACAGATGTATTACTTGGTCAGCTGAACAGATTGACGCCACTGGAGTCGTATAACTGCGAAAAAAGAAACCAGATCGGTGCTTAACGTAGGTCTAAGTCTCCACTCCGACTGAGTTCTAATATTTTGAAGGTCAACAGACATACTATATATATTTATATGGAATCTTGTTCGATTGGTTCGAGCAATTAGTCGATGCGAAGGTTCTCGTTGCTGATTCTCAAATAATTCCTTGAACGCGTTTCGAAGTCGTATTCGTTGTCGTTCACCGCATGCAATGCCAATCGTGAAGTCAAGTTAAGTCTGAACTATGAGTACATCCGCCCACCCAATCGCCCACTCAAGACCCGAGAGCCGAGACGAGAACGGGTCTCCAGCTGCCCGAAGTGATTCATTGGCGACGCCTTGAGAAATCAGCGAAGCAATCGATCGGCTGCGACTCCGACTTCGACTGCGAGTCGCTTCTCGAGCTCAAGTCAAGGCCCCGCCACATCCTCCTCGAATGGGCAATTATATGTACATATATATGTTCGTATACTGTTATTGGATTCTTCGACTTTATATTAATTCAATTAAAATCATATGCGATAGAATCAATGTTAAAGTTATTAGAGCGCTGAGAGCGCTGCGTGGAAGTGTCTAAGTGTTGGAAAACGAAGTCATTGCTAAAGCTGGCAGCGTCGAAAAGACACTTCAATTAATACAACAAATATATATAAAATACATATATACATACGATCCACAGTGGAACCACACTTGAGGGAAACCTTTCGCTATAGAAGTGATATATCTTATGGGGGGAACACGATAAAGTAAGCTTCGTCATAAGGGTTTGTGGTTGATTTTATCTAACCCTCGTCAGGTTTTATTTGCCAGCTCTGTGGGGTTACCCTGAATCGGAACATAGGTTGCCTGACAGCACAATTAAAAATAAATGTCGTCTGATTAGATAAATTAATTAATCGTTTGTTAAACTTCGCTTTCGAACTTTCTTAAAGTGATATTATTTAGTTAGCTGTCTAGGTATTATAAACCTGATGTTCTCCAAATGAATTACGGCCTATAGATCTTTATAAATCTTTGCATATGTATCTCCAATGTTATCTTTGCATTCCATATGCCAGAGCAGAATAAGTTTTTCTTTCTCACCGATAAGTTGACGTCGTGAAACCCTCGTCATGCACTTTAGAGCACCTTTACTGTACATAGCCATAGTCTGTTATTAGGTACATCATATGTGTGTCTATTGCTCGGAGGGGGCCAACAAACCCATTTAACCTACAAGTGGCCAATGTCTTGAGCTGCGTCCGTTTAATTATGGAAAATGATCGCGGCAAAGAGCATTTCCTGTCGCATTGTCATTGCCTCGCTATATCTCTCTCTTTCTCGTTCTCTTGCTGTCTTTCTCGTTCTCTCTGTTGTTGCGCACACACAAAGTCCATTTTAAGAGGTAGCCAGTGGGTAAGCACAGTGGGCACTCTCGCCATACCCCACCCATATGGCACGCCGTGTGTGCTTATCTTTTGTCTTTCTTCATTTGGCCTGTCTTCGGCTCCGTCTTTCACTTTGATAATTTCTCCGCACTTTGGCGGCAAGCCATTGCCCATTGGTGCTCGGTACTCGCTGCTGTGCCCCATGCCCAGTCTGGGTCTCTGATTTGCTCTTAGAATTTTAAATAGGCTGCTCAGATGCGGCACACAGCGTTGGGTCTATTGAACAAATCTGGCTCCATGCCCAATCGAGTCCAAATTTAAGGCCTAACCCACGAGGAACTTGCACAAGATCAATTGTGTGCCCATTAGGGTAAAGCATAGCCATGTTGAATAGTTAGGTGCCGAAAAGCAGAGACCATATATAGATTATTGAATAGGTACTGGCAGCTAATCCATTGATAAACTGTAGACTTGCAAGAGAACTTATCGAGGAAACACTTAACATGCGACCTTCATTCAACACTGCACTACGCTTTAGTTAATTTTCGGCAATAAAATCGTGGACTTCATCAAAAAAGTATAAAATAAATTGAAGATCGTACAGAAGGTACCATTTTGAAGACTGCATTCCGAGTAGATCGATAAACATAGCCGTAGACAAAGGACACGGCTCGCTTTACGACGCTGCAAATCTTATGGGAAGCATAAAATGCACTAGCTATAACAATAATAATAAGAAGAAGGAGCAGCAGGAGAAGGAATAAGCAGAAGCAGAAGAATATTAGAGCCAGAAGATACTTAAAGCGAACGAAACGTCAAACGTGTCAAACATAAAAACAGAAGAGTCAACTGGCTTAGAGATCCAGTACCAGATGACAGTACCGACGAGGTGTAGGCGTGAGGCAGATGCAGAGAGAGGGAGAGAGAGAGACTGGGAGTGGGAGGGAGCATCAAATGATCCTCTGGCAGACACGGCGAGAGTCATTTCCTTTCGG
Organism: Zaprionus indianus; assembly: GCA_018904595.1. NCBI lineage: Eukaryota > Metazoa > Arthropoda > Insecta > Diptera > Drosophilidae > Zaprionus > Zaprionus indianus. The sequence goes on from JAEIHA010000344.1 coordinate 4,530,848, forward strand.
GCCACTTGACAGAATGGCGCTGCTTGTGGCATACTAATTGGACTTGGGCTACCTCGGCTACGATCGGCATCGGGATTGGGGCGGAGACTGCAGAACCCCGTGCGGGGGAGGGCGCAGGGCAAATTGTGGAGACAGACATGAGTCTGTGCCCATTAAATTGGTACTTGATGAGAGGCACGAGAGGATAATCATCGTTGTGTGAATGATCTTCATCATCTTCATCATCATGATCATTGTGAGCATGTTTGTCGTTGCCATTTTTGAGGTCGCTGCTGCTGCTGCTGCTGCGTCGCTCTCCGCACAATTTAATGGCCCCGCGAGGCATTGCCCGTGCCGCATACTAATTACTACCATGTTGCGGATGATCTGTGCATCTGATGCCGAACCAAACCGAACCGATCTGATGTGATGCCATGCGCTGCGATGCGTTAGGTTAGGCAAGCCCTGTGAGAGGCCCGTGAGAGGCCTGTGAGAGGCTTGTGAGACTGGCAACTCCAGTTGAGATCTTTACGCGACGTCCGCCTACACTCGCAACACTCGCAGTAGCTGCGTGGGAATCGCTTAAGCAGGCACAACAGCTACCAAAAAAAACAACAAAAATAACCAAAGTAAATTTCGGTCGAAAATGTATTTTATGTGGAAAACGTGAGGATGCCTTCAAGTTCGCTCTCCTTCTCTCTCTCTCGCTCACACTGTCTCTCTCTCTTTTTGGGCTTATTTATATGCTAGCCGAATCATCATCAATGACCCTCATAATACGCATGCCAACTAACATTCACTGTCCGATTCCGATTCAGATTCCAATTCCCATTCCCATTCCGATTCGGAATCCGTTTTCAATTCCGATTTGGTTTCGGATTTGGTATCAGATTCGGATAATGATTTGCCTTTCGGAGTAGCTTTTGGCATTGCCCGAGGTGACATAATCAAAACAAACAATCGAGAGTGTTGCTAGAAAAGGGCGGGTGTACTTGCCTAGCAGATACTGTGCAAGCTCTAGAATTTGTTTGTTTATCGATTGAGGATTATGAATAGAGTTGGCATATTTAATAACTGTGAGTGTCTTTAGCTTTATCAATCTTCGGATTCAATGAGATAGTGTTCATTTAATTATTATATTAACCTCTCTTTTTCTATCTTTTAACCCTTTTCCAGTTTTAAAAGCTGGAAGATGATATGTGAAATTTATGATAGGTTTAACATTGTGACCTAAGCATCAATTAAGATTCTATCATTCTACTTATAGTTTATCTCAAAGATGTGATTAGTTCCACATTATCATATACAACATTTGTATCTTATTCGGAGATTTATATCCGCTCTACAAGCTAAGTTCCCTAAGGTTAGCATAAGACATACTTAGTAAGTAGGTCACATTGCAAACCCCGTCACTGTGTCTACAGGGTATACATTCCCCCTACTGAGTTCACTCAGATACGCACTTGAACCTTAGCGAGTACCGTTGCTACTGCTGCTGCTGCTGCAACAACAACAACAACATGGGCAACAACAACATCCTGGAAAGAGGTCAAGTGATTGGGCAATCGGCTGCTCTGCTCTGGCTGCGACAAAGTCTGCCTTGGTCTCTTGTGCGAAGTATCTCATTGTGTTTTCTCATCAGGTGCGCCTCGTCGTCGTTGAAATATGATCCACATTGTGTATGCATGATCGTATGATCGTCCAATGTCCCACTGTCCCAATGTCCCACTGTCCCTTATCCGTCGTCCGTTGTCCCATTGTCATCAGGCAGCTTGTTGACGACACTGACACAACACCGTTTCGGCTCGGATCGGATCGCATCGCATCGCATCGTAACTGATCAACACCAGCAACAGCAACACTTGAATCCGAACATCATCCCCCAACTCCATCAACCCCAACCCTAACCCAATCGCAGCCTGAGAGACAGTGCCGAGACGTGCTCAGTTTCATTGCGCATGCTGATGTTGATGGGGCATCCTGAGGAAGTCAGGTGCCTAATTGTTTCCGTTTATTGCAGCCAGTTCACAGTTTTTTCTCCCTCTCTCTCCCACTGCTTCTTCTTCTTTCCTCTTTTTTCGCTGCTGTTTTTTTTTTTGTTTTGTCTTATTGATTTCTGTGACGCTTTGTGTGGTTTGTTAGCGACACCTGATCTCAATTGATAAGCCTCACACGGCCAGGATTCTCTGCTGCTTCCCATCTTCTTCTTCGGAGTCTTCTTCTTCTTCTGCACGATCTTCTCTACACTCACTCTTCTGCTCTCTGTTCGTAGTGAGCTATAACCTTTTGACATGCTGCAAGCAGTAGGGTTTCCTTTCAGTAGCTCAAGGGTTCGCAAAGGTCACGAATTTCTAGGGAGTTCCATAGAATTTTTTCTTCTAGATTTTCTTCTAGGGTTTCTGTGAGTGCTAGAATTATGATGTATTCTTCAATGAAATTTCATCATTACATTCATGGTAATGATTGATTATATTATAAATTTACCTTCTTGAAACCTCGTTACAAATTGTACGCAGATAGTTGGCCAGAGATTAGAAGAGTACTTGGAAAAAAGGTTGTCAAGCAGTTTCCACTTGATATGCCGCATTGTCTTATTCAAATTAATACGCTAAGTGCTGCTAAAGTACGAGGAATATCTATTAGGAATTGGAGCAAAACCGAGTGACAAGCATGGTGAGCAGCGATAAGACCTCCCCCCTTCTAACCCATTGGCAATCCCTACCAAAGAGACCCAGTTACCACAGCACCTTATTACCAATACCAGAGAGGGCGAAGAAGGAGGAGTAGAAGTGGCAGTGGGAGAGGGACACACATACTTATGCGCACAGGCGAAGACACGATTGACACGCTGCATGCTAATCGGAAAATGGAGGCGCGTTTCCATTTAATGAACCTAACCCAAACCCCCAAACCCAAAGCTAACCGAACTCAACTCGAGTGAATTCAAGTGCTGTAAACGTTGAGCGCTTTGTCTAATTAACATAAAATTAACTTATAATCATTGTGCCAATTGTCGCCGTCGTCTTGAAGAGTCGAGAAACTTAAAACCCACCAAAAACCAAGACAGAAAAAGGCTAAACAAAATGAAGACGAAAAACAACTGGAAAACTGGAGCAAAATGGGCTGCGTGGCGACCGTGGGAAACGGCGAGATTAATTTTATTTTAATTATTTTATCAAAACGTTTGCGACGCTGACAATGACTGCGACTTTTGTATACCCTACAAAAGAGTATGGGGTATGGTTTGAACAAAGAAGAGTAATAAGGTATTTAAACTTAAACTTAGAGAAGTAAAGTTGTTGAACAATAATTAGCGCGACTATTCATGCCATAACCCAAGATCACTTGGATATTTCTTGCTTAAATTTTATATACCGACTACTCATATATTTAGTGATGAGGAAAGTGTATAAGCGACTGCGGTTTGCTAGAGTATTCAGTTAACTTTCATGTTTTTCTTGTGGCATTTTATTACATGAGTTATTTGCCTGGCGGCGTATTATCAACCGACTCAGCTGTGCCAACGATGGGCAAAGGAGGATGGCAACGGGGGGTAGAGGTAGAAGAGGTTGAGGTTGGGGGAGCTGGGGCGGGTTTGCTCTGCTTTTTGTCACATAATGTGGCGCAGCAATTAAACGAGACGGCTTCGAATTAAGCCAAGTAGCTGTGACAGACAGCGTACTTTGCATACCAATTTTCTGCGATTTGCCAGAGAAATGAAATGAGGGCGAAATCGAAAACGAGAGTGGAGAGGGACAGCAAGAGAGAGAGAGAGGGAGAGAGACAGAGATGAAGATAGAGGCAGATACAGTGAGAAGTTGTAGGAACTGGAGCTGGCCAAGGACCACCAAAGTGGCTCTCATACCCATTAAAAAATTGTAAAGTGTCACACAGACTCGGAGTGTGTAACAAGTTCCCGAAAAAAAAAATGGTAACATAAAAAACCATAAAGGATGACCGGTAGCAGGTCTCTCATAACTTTTATGAAGATGATTAGCTCATAAAAAACAAAGAAGCAGCAGAAAGAGTAGGAGAAGAAGGCCCCGAGAAGAAGAGAAGAAGAATTGTGCAGCGGCGTCTTAAACTGTTGCAGTAGCCCGCGGTCAGGTGACGATCTTGAGCCTAAGGCCGAGACGGGTGGCCCAAAATCAGATATGTTACTTATACAGATACATAGATATAGCTGACAAAGATCACAGAGACAACCTTGTGTCGGCCGCTTTGGTCTCTGATCGTGGAGAAGTGGGAACAACTCTTGCTCTGGTTATCACATCTTCTGGGCAAATATTAAACATCTTCAGCTTTACCGCTCTCTCTCTCTCTCGCGTTCTCTTTCTCTCTGGCCTCTCTGTTTGCCTTTTGGCGGCATTTTGATCTTTGTTGTGCTTTATCTGCGCTCTGTGTGCACTGTGTGATGCTCCACATATTCACAATAATGATCGTAAAGATGTTGCGCTTCATGTTGATCATCATTATGGCCGGAACTTGTCACATGCCAAGCCGATTGCGTGGTCTGACGTCTTTTATGGCCTGTTGGTTCCTGTTTGACACACACAAATATGGAGATCAAATGGCACTGGCAATGCGAAGATCGCTAAGGTCTGAACGAAGCACAGACAGCACAGTTTGAGGTTTGGCAACAGGAAGATCTCTTCGAGGTTTGGCCAAAATGAGATCATGCGAGATAAAGAAAGCTGTGAAGATCAGTTTGGATAAGAGGCTGAAGATCAGTTTTGACAAAACAAATACGAGTAAAGATTAAACCAGATCACTAGATCTAAATATAAACAAGATCAATTGTTGATTTACTAACAAAGACCACCTGATCAAAGGTCAGTTTCAAATATAAGATCGATTGATCAGTAATATAAATAACTTGAAGATCAGTTGAAGAAAGAAGATTCATTAGCAATGCTTATAATAAAAAGATCAGTTGGCAGTGGACTGTAGGGCAATAGCTTAACTTGAGTTATTCTGTGAAGATCAGTTTAGATAGGAGGCTGAAGATCAGTTTTGACTAATGAAAAACAGTAAAGATCCACCTAGAAGATCAATTGCTTCTTTATTCACAAAGATCACCTGATTGAGGGAAATATCAGATATATTAAGGTATATTCTGATATTGATCAGCAACACGAATAACTTGAAGATCAGTTGAAGAAAGAAGACCCATAAGCAATGCTGATAAAACAAAGATCAGTTGGCACTACAGATACAAAGATCGCTTGACTCAGTGCAATGATCATTTGAGACTGTAGGACAATAGATAAACTTGAGTTTGTGTTGTGATTCACAATAAGCAAGATTTTCCCCACAGGTAACTCAAGGCTTTATGCGATCGCATGGCGTGTGTCGATCAGCAGCAGCAACAACAACAGCAACAAGAAAAGCGACAGAGAGCAGGCGATAAGCAGTTTAGCTGACGCATTACGTTGCGTATTAATGGGCTCGCAACTTGCTGGGGTTCAATTGGGTCAAAATCAGCATAAAAATCCGTATGTGATGGGCTGGTGATTTCAACGGATCGCATTGGATCGAGTCGAGTCGAATCGGATCGGATTCGATTGGAACTGTCAGGCCAGCAAATGTGGAAGCTTATTGCAATTGTAATGCGTTGAATATTGATGAGAGTGACAGATAGACGAAAAGGTTGCGAAGTCGTCGCACTGAGAGCGATGCGTGTGCGAGAGAAACAAAAAGAGAGCGAGAGAGACTAAGTATCAATTTTTGTTTACGACTAAAGTGCGATTACCCTGTGGATGTATCTATCTGCATATACGATATATTCGGAATCACCTTGAAGTAGCATGTAAAACTGTGACGCGATAGTGCTTTTGCCCCTCCCTTCGCCTTCTCCTGCCCATCATTATAAAAATCGAAATGAAAAGTGAAATGACTTTGCGAATTTCGAAATTCCAGTACAATATTCCAAGTTGTCTAGTAGGAAGTTGGCAAAGAGAGGGTAGTTCGTGAGGGAAGAGATGTGAGCGTGAGTGTTAGTTCCTTTAGGTCTATATATTGATATAGAATAGATTAGAATAGATTTATCCAAGTTTCAATCAAGACCTTGAATAAATCTGTTCGTCTTCTTATCTAACTTTATAACTTTCTATATTTGTATTAATCCTTCCATATGTTTATTTGTTTAAACTATCCGTCATATTATATATCCCTATGTTTATCAATCTCCCTTTATATATTTGTATCTACGTATCTCTCCAATTATTTAACTTAGATCTAAATAATCCTAATCCTAAACTAAATCCAATGTAATATTTTTTTGGCTTTTGTTTGTTTTATATTTGGAAGCGAAGAATCCATACAATGCAAAACGTATCATAACAGCGCAATTAATAGTAAATATAAAAAACCAATGTAATATGATTTTAATATATATATAATCAATTTCTACATTATCTCTTCTATAATTTTCAAAGTGCTTCCCATTTTCATCGCGCCTCACGCACACCTCTAGTTACTCTTGCCTTATCCACCTCCCCTTGCGCTGCCCTTTTCCACGCTTGCCCGTTGGCTACCCCCTTATGAGCGAAGGTTTCGCGTGTTGCCTGCCGACTGATCTATGCAAATGAGGCGCGACGTCGTCTACGTCGTCGTCGACTCTGGCGACACTTTGCCCTATGGAGATACGCGCACTGCCACTGCGCTGCTTTCCCGCTGCTGTTTTGTGCGTTCTCAGCCCCTTTTCTCTATCGAAATCTACGTACGAAGGCATGTACACTTAAAATATGCAGAACAACAACAGCAAAATCAGAAGAAGAGGAACCAAACAAACCCAAAACGTACCCGAACTCGAACAAAAACGCGAAACCGTGTACCCAAATGACAATCACGAAAGAGGAAGAAGAGGAAGAATAAAAATTATAGAATTGCCAATCTTGTTTGAGGCTAATCGAATTTCCGTTCTGTTTTATCTCTCTGGATGTTTATGTCGCAGTCTTAAGTGCTTCTGCTTCGGCTTCTGCAGTTGCTCTCCAGAGAGGCGAGCGAGAGAGAGGGAGGAAGAGGGTAGCCCATCCACGATCGGGAAGTACTTCCTGTTGTCAATTGTGAAAATGTAAAATGCCTGGCCGTGTCTCGAGCCTGACCTTCGATAAAGATGTCAACCGCAACTGGCAACAGGATCGGCAGTACAGGATGGTCAGGGTCAGCCCGGTCAGTCCTCCAGGTAGGTACTCTGTAGTATATGGTTAAGGTAGCCAGCCCCCTCTCTCTCGCGCGCTCTCATTAGGCAATCTTTGTCGAGGTAATTTCCGTTTTATGTTGTGATAGTTTCTATCTTTATGCATGGTATTATGTCCAGTTGCTGACTCAACAGTTCCTATCTTCCGGCTACTACAGATGGGAAATTGAGTAACCCGCGTGATAAGCACCTTCATTCGAACATTCTCTTCTTTGCCTAAGTTGCTTTAGCCTCATGAAACTTGAAGAATTTGCAGCTTTTATACGATAGTATGTTATTGATATTTAACAGTCCTATGAAATTTACTGATTAATATACTCAAAAACTTTCAAAAACAGCTGAAGATGCTTGAATCATGTTTTGTATTGTAAACATTTAAATTTTATTTTTAATTTGTTCTATATGCCGATAGTATTAGGTAACTATCGTTAGGTTTATTGCTTTGCCGTAGATATCTACTAGCGCACTATTTGCAGTTGAATAACAATTGTGTATTTCACTTCAAAAACACGATATTATTACACTACTATCGGTATTAACTATCACAACAAACTAAGAATGCATTACTATCAATAGCCTAAGTATTAATTGATATATATTTTAAGTTTACTTAGCATAACTTCAAACTTGCGAAACCCCAACTTTACTAACTTCACGTAAACTAATACTATCGAACCTATCGCATCTCTCTCTCTCTAGGCTTTCGTGTCACGCCTTGCGACTAACCCCAAAGCCTAAGCGACAACATTATTTATTCAGTGCGTCAGTTAGGTAATGCGCATCTACAACAACCTGAAGATTTCCAAGACGGCAACAACACGACGGCCAAGAAGAAGAAGAAGACGATACAGAAGAAGACAAAGAAGAAGAAGACGACGAAGAAGAAGTCTGCCGCAGCTGCTGCTTCTTCTGCTGCTGCTGCTGAGGCATGGCGCAGCATTTTAATATAGAAATTTTCTTATTATTTTAGGCCAACGGCCTACAACGGCCCCGAGGCCTCCGACTCGGACTCGGACTCAGACTCGGCGACGAGTGCCAACATCAACAACAGCCACAACAACAACAACAACAAAGCAGCAGCAGCAACATCCAATACCAAATTCCAATTGGAAACGCCAAAGCCAAAGCCAATCAGACGACGCTCTGCAGAGCTCTGCGCCGCAGCCATTGAGCAGGCATCGTCGCGGCCATCAACCATCGACATTGTCTCTATATCTGTACATGTGTCTGTATGTGTGTGTCTGTCTCTTTGTCTGTCCCCCCACCCATACCCCTTCCACTCCAGCTCTTTGCCAGCTCCCGTCGCGCTCCCAATGGCAGTCGCAGTCCATAGAAGGGCTGCCCCCTTGCATGAACATATTGCTGCTGCTGTTGTAGTTGCTGCTGCTGTTGTTGTTGGATCTTGACAGCAGCGACAATTTGGTCAAAAAGAAAGTCGTTGTCGTTATGCTGTCGTTATCGTTGGCGCTGCTGTGCGTGCATACCCTGTAGACAATGTGCTGCATAAGTGGGGTAGTCTGAAGCAGCTGTAGGTAGAGAGGGAGGCACTGCGAGGTAGTGTAATAAAGATACGTTTTGATACGAACTAATGCCAAACGCACTGAACAACATCTGAAGTAAAATAAGAAAAAGAACCAGAAAGTAACTTTAAAATAAAAATACCATATTCGAGATAAAAAAGTAACTTAAAGGTAAAACAAGCATCTATGAAATGCAATAAGTATATTTTTAATACTAAAAGTATTGGTGAAATAACAAAAGTATTATTGAAATATGAAATTATCTTTTAGAAAGGAAAGTATCTTTTAGATATAAAAGATCTTTATGATACAAAATTATTCTTTTATTATAAACAGTATTAACTATCGCAACAAAATAGAAAAATTATCAAAATCAAACAAAAAATTTCTTTGACACACAAAGTGTATGTATCTAGCAGTATAAATGGTATCTTTCAGATAGCAAAAGTATATTCGAGCTAGTATAGCTATATTGGAAGCTCAGTTAGACAACACATCCCAATACAATTTATAAAGTATAGTATTAACCATCTGAAAACTTTAAAAAATTTCAAAATGATTTGTATATCTACAGGGTATCCTATAGTCCCGTTGTCCACCACTTATACTTTGCTTTTGGCTTCGCTTAGCCCATCACTCATTGAAGATTGGCGTCGCAGCAGCAGCAGCAGCCGCTACCGCCGCAGTCGACGTCAACAGCGACGCCGACATCGCCATCGACACGATGAGGTTTATGCAGTTGGGCAGTCGGAGCTGGTTAATGGCTAATGGGGCTCGCCATCGCCATCGGGTTGGGGCCATCATTGTTTTGGCCCAACATCGTTTGGGCCATCGCCGGCTGGGCCCATCGGCCGGGGCTGGGACTGGAGCAGGGGCTGGGGCTGGTTGTCATGGCGTACCTCGTTTGCCTCAAAGAAAACACACATCATGAATCTTTAATGAAGAATCACCAAGTTTGGGTCCGCGGGGCACGACCAAATGCGCGTTGCCGCCACATTTTCTTTTATTGAGCCGTAAGATTCAAATAGTTGTTGCTGTTGCTGCTGTTGTAATTGCCGCACTTGGATAGGCTCTCGGTATACCCTGTAAGCATGAGAAGATGAAGACGGTTTTGTTTCAGTTCCAGGTACAGGAATTCACCTACAGAAACTCGGCACAAAGAATATATAGAGTGCGAATATTTAGTACATGTCTTTCTTTACAGCCTGTAAAACGAAATATTTAAGAAAGGTTAAGAGTTTCTGCTCGTATTTTATAATCTAATCTAATAAATGTAAAGTTCTTCAACACATTGAAATTGCTTATCACTTCAATCAGTACAGGGTATCTGCTCGTCGTTGTTATTACACTTTTACATGCGTTTTTTGGATGTGATTTCGTATTTGGCGCGGCGTTTGAAGACCGGCAGCAGCCATAGCCAGTGTCGATCGTGAATTGAGACGCTCACAGACCTCCGATCGAAGACCGGAGACCGAAGACCTCAGACGCACCGCACTGGCCGCACAGAGTGGGAGACCCGCCCCGCCCCTTGATCATGCACCCATCGCAATTTTAATGTATTTGGAAATCGTGCTCAGCCAGAAAATCAGAATGGAAAGCGTGCAGTCTGAACTGAACGAATGCTGAATGCTCTGTTAAAGATAGTTATCGATAAATATCGATTAGCTTGCAAAACGACTCTAAAAGCATTTGATAGCGAAGAAAAAGACGAATTGAATATTAGAAAATTGCGATTCCAAATGTAATAGTTGGATTTTAAAAGATATCGGTAATGATATCGATAATAAATAAAAATGAAATATTAATTATATTATTTTAATGGAATCTATCTCTCACTCTCTCTCTGTTTCTCTCCCTCTCTCCTTTTTCTGCCCTCTTTAATGCCTCTAATTAGCTTATTCCTTAATTTCGACCGATGATCGATATTTCGATAAAAAATATATCTATCGCCTTTATGATGATCGCACTTACCAAACTATCCATGCAGATCTTAGTCTTAGTTCGTTGATCGACTCCGCAGATGCCCTATAAAGAGTCAACGCGCCAAAGTCAACTCTTCAGCAAAGAGGGAGGGAGAGAGAGAGAAGATCACGCGATCATAAAAGAAATTTATTGACAAACTATGCATTATTAAAAAATGACATGTACATGTGGAGTGTGCGAGTGTCTGTGTGTGCGTGTGTCTGTGCGTGTGTGTGTGGTGCGTTTGAGATTTGTTTAATAATAAATTCATTATGCGAGACGAAGGCGGAGAAATTAAGCATGCATAGATATGTTTGCAGCGACTGGGTGGGTGTGGGGTATGTGGCATGGGGAATGGGGCATACAAGCATGTATGGACATGAGAGTATGGGCCATGGATATTGATATCGATATTGAGCTACGCCATGAAGACTATGGTCAACGAACTGGTGGACCGTGAAAGTTGTCTGCACACGATTCTGACCCAAAAAAAAAAAAAGAAAAAGAAAAATGAGCAATTCATGTGGTTTCATTATGATAATTGTAGAAATTAGCTCAATGATCGATGGCCATTAGTGGAGGCGTTCGAAGAACTTATCTGTAACTTGCACCTTGACTCGATAAATAGTTGCAGCTATAGGAAAGTACAATTACTAAGAGTGGGTCACATATCGAAACAGGTGAAGAATGTCAGAGCTGCTGACTATTGGTGAATGCGAATGGTATATGATATGAATATATTAGAGGGAGAAGATTAGGAAGATTTCAATGGAAAGCCTTTGGATCCACAAAATCGATAACTTGTTGGATTTTACATTTTATTTTTTAATCCAATTGAAATGTAAATACATCAAAGTTACATTTAAAATCCGCCTAAACTCAATGACAAAGAGAGTTACAGAGGAAGAGAGTGAGAGAGAGGGTGGATAGAAAGTGTCTACAGAGAGAATGAGGGATGTGGGATGAGGAAGGACAGAGGCAGCCTCAGCTGGTGTATGACATGGGATATGCACCTTGTAAAGCTTCTCTGTTGCCCTTCTCGAACGTAGAAGAGGAAGCAGCAGCAGAAAAAGAAGAAGAAGAAGAGGAGGGGGATGGCAGGGAGGAAGCAGGGCGAATGTGGCATCCAAGTGCAAAGTGCAAGACCAATCAAGCATTACAACGCGACGTTTCCGACTTCCGATGCGAGTTTCATGTTGCTGAAATGTGAGCAATGTCAAAGGGGCGAACGCCAGAGAGACAGCGAGAAAGAGAGAAGGGGGGAGCGGGGCAACAACTGTGCTGCAATTGCAGCCTGGGCTACTCACCTTCTCTCTCTCTCTCTCTCTCTCGCAAGTTTAACTGCCTCCTTGCACTTGATTAAACAAGTTGAGCGACCCTCGTCGTCGTCCTGCCAGGACACACGGCACTCGCACTCCCGCTAAGTCTACCACTATCGCTCTCTCTTTCTCTCTCTCTCTCTCATTCCCCTCCCTCTCTCTCTCTCTCTCGTTCGTACTGTGTAATTTGATGCCAGACAATGATCCGTTGCGGCCTGATCTTGGCCAACAGTCGGCTGGAAAAACGGTTACCGCAATGACAGGTGCAGCGCCAGGATGATGATGATGCCACAGTCCGGCGAGGCAAGACGAGGTGAGGCAAGGCGAGGCAAGGCACGGATGATGCAAGGATGCACCTTTCTACAACTGCAGCCGCCACTTGCCACTTGCTACGAGTGCGACTCCTGCTCGCTCGAGTGCAATGCAAAACGTGTGGCCAAAAAGGGAAACACACACAGAGAGAGAGAAAGAAAGGGAGAGAGAGGGAGAGCAACACAGGAACAGGTATCAAGCAGCAGGCGGCGGTGGCAGCAGCAGGAAGAGGCTGCTGCTGCCGCTGCTGCTGCTACTGCTGGCTGGTTCATTCAACTGCTAACAGGAGGACACAGTCTGTTCGTCCACCTGTCCCACTGTCCACTCGGCTAGGCCAGGATCAATGCTCGCTGCTCACAGTTTATTGAACTATAAATTGTGCAGTTGTGCAGCCCCGACGCAACCACGATATAATATGAATTGCTCCTTCGAGGACCTTCAGCAAATGACAAAACGTTACGATTAAAAGTGCACTCACATTGCAGACGGGTCAGCGGGTATGCTAGACTAGAGGGAGTAGTAGTGGAAGTGGTTGTGTTAGTAAAAGTATTAAATATTGGTAGTAGAAGTAGAGGTTATAATAATATCAGTAATGGTAGTAAAAACAGCATTAGTAGTAGCAAAAGTAGTTGTTGTAGGAGTAATAGTAGTAGAATTAGTAGTAGTAGTTGTAGTAGTAGAAGTAGTAGTAGCAGTAGTAGTAGTAGTAGCAGTAGTAGTAGTAGAAAAAGGATTAGTAGTAAATAGAGTAGTAGTAGTAGAAAAAGTAGTAGTAGTAAATAAAGTAGTTGTAATAGCAGTAGTAAAGAAAAAAAGTAATTTATATAATTTCTCTCCCAACACGGTGTTCACTTTCGTATATTGAATTCTCCTAAGTCTTCTACAAATTATAAATTGTTGTATTCCTCTAATTCTCTTCTTCATAAATCCAACCCTAAAATATTTCCATGAGTTTGTCTTTTTCCACTCGAAATTATTCAGAATTTTGTGCAATTTTATTTCGCTGCTATCAAAGTGGAAACTTTTCTAGAACAGCGGAAAGTGTTGTAACCTGAACAAGAATTATAATAAACTTTATTGGTTTATTTATTGAGTTATCTTGCAACACACACACACAGACGCAGAGACACACTATCTGCGAGATGTGTTCGAGCAGATTTTTGGGCCTAACCGAAAAAAAACACAAAAAATACCAAAAAAACAGATGATAACTCATCTCTGCGGGCAAACAGAGGTGCGTCAGCGTCGTGTATTGATTACCTACAACAACAACACACCGGAGCAGAGCAGAAGGTGTGTGTATGTGTCTGTGTGTGTGTGTGTGTCGTCAATCGACGCGCGCTGTGTCAATAATTTAATCAGTTCAAATACGAGATACAAGATACAAGATATAAAAACAAACCTGGCACTCTCTCTATGAATCGCGAGTTTCGGTTACGATTTGAATATACTTCTTAATATGTATGCAGCCGGCAGCAGCCACTGTCATTTTCATACACTGCGAAAAAAACATAAATATATTTGTTCAACTCTTTACAGTTGGAAAAGGAACTGGAAATGCTGAGCAACATTTATTAAACCTTTTGGAATTTCTCATTAAAATGTATTTCTTTATTTATTGATAATATTTTTTTTATTTCAGTGTAATTTATAAAAATTATTGATCTTTCAAAATGTTATTAATATTTTAAAATTATTTCTTAATTTTTTTCAATGTATTAAGATATACAAAATTTATGTATTAATTTTTTGTGCATTTTTTATTTTTCAAAAATAACGAGAAAATTTTATAAATGATTTAAATTGTAAAAAATTAAGAGAAACACGTTTGTCTGTAAATGCTCTACAATCCTTCAACTACATTTCTCGCAGTGTATTTGCAGCGCCGGCTGCATTGTCTCTCTTCCTGCAACACTTCCACTACTTCCTCCCACGGCTTGGGAACTGCGATTGGGATTCGGGCTCAGCTCTCTTTCTCTCTCTCGCTGTGTAAATATTATAGTTGTCTGATAAAAAAGGAGTCGAGCTAGAAGAGGAGAACATGAGGAGTTCGGGGTGGCGACGTGTGGCATGCGCGGCATGTGGCATGTGTCGCATGCGAGCAGGAGGTGGAGGTGCAGGACGGGTAAAAAGCGCACGCAGATGCATTTGCAGCTCATGTTTGCGCTGCGCTGATGTTGTCCCTATTGCGTGGGACATACACACACAGACACACACACATACACTCGCACACACTGCTGTAGATACAGCTACAACTGCAGATACATTTAGGGATACATGGAAAAAGATAGTTGCCATGACTATGAGTCGAGCAAACACATGAATATTCAATCAGTTGCAAAGTTCCCTATAGCGAGGGTAGTTCAAAACGTGGGTGGAGAGAGGGATGAAGCGGGGGAAGTCACAGGCTGCTTGCAATGGGGCGCAAAATTGAATTGAGTTAAGTAAATGAAACTGAATAAACGGTAAAAAAAACTCTGGCAAAAGGGAGGAAAAAGGCAAAGGGAGTGAGAAAGGGAAAAGAAAGGGAGAAGAAAGAGTTGTCCAGTGATAGAAAAAGGCAGAATATATAGTAATATAGCAAATATATATTCGTGTACAGTAGGAAGATCAAAAAGGTCAAGACAGGAGAAAGAAAAGCGCAGGGAAAGAACAGAAGGTGGGAAAGAAATGAAAGAGATATAGAAAAGATGTAGATAACTTGGTAAAAGTTATAAAAATATAGTGAATATATATTCATAAACAAATCAAAGATCGCAAGAAAGAAGAAATGAAGCCAAGCTAAGAAAATAAGTTTGGAATGCAGTTAAGCGAATATGATCTAATATGTATCATGTTAACCAGAATATACATATATCACATATACGTACAGATCACATACACACATATGTATATCTAATATATAGAAGCATCCACCCGCACTTAGCAACAGTAGGACTTTAGAAAGAGATGCAGGCAGGAAGGCACTTTTATCTCACGACCTTGTTGCGCCCTTACGAAATTCAATTGACGCGATCCATTATTATCGCTCTTCGTAGCCCCTACTCCCCCCGCGTATCGATCCCCATCCCACGTTGCTATGTTGATCCATCAGCCTCGACTTGACTTGACTCGCCTTACTTCGCACCGTCTCACATCACCTCACCTTACCTCACCTCGCTGCTTGCTCACCTGTCCAAACGGATTGCAATACGAACGGGCCCCAAAGTCAAATCGTATCGAACACATCAGGCAATAAGCCAAAGTCGAAGCGTGTGTGTGTACAAGTATCTATACGTGAGTGTGTGTATATAGATTGATATTTTATATATAAAAAATACACATTTCTGTGTAAGTAGGTAAAACACTATCAAGCGAAAATAGATAACGCGTGAGTAAACGTCTCTAGTTGTAGCCTCGATTCAGTTTCGATTCTTAAAGACACACGCAAAGTGCCCGAAAGTCGAGTGTGCTCTACTTGCAGATGCCCTGTAAATGTTCGTAAATGTTATAAATACATATTATATACTATAGGTATATGTATATACTGTACCATATACTATGCATACTTTATGCTATATACTATAACTAGTTTAGACTATACGTAGTTTTCGCTGATCTAGAAAATTTCACGATACATGTATCTGAGGGAAATTTGAAGTCCAAACAATTTTTCCGATTATAAAGTTAAAGCAAGTCTAGTATAGATGATTTTATCTAATGTAATTTATCTTATACTCGCAAATATCTAGAAAATCAATTCATATAATAAATTCATATATAAAATCGTAAAAATCGAGGGTATCTTTAATATTACCATATATTTTCTTGAGAAACAAAATAAAGATTCAAATCTGTATTGTATATTAATAAATATTATTATATTGAACTTACATATGTTCGTAAACCAAAAGAAACCCAAGAAAACCCTTAAAAGAGACCAATTCAACCAAAATAAACTGATCGGGCTTCTGATCTTCTAGCGATCCACGTAAAACATTTGCAGAACCCTCAGCCAAAACGGAAAACCCATTGGGGACGATGACAACAAGAGGCCCTGATAGCGATGGCTTAAATCTCAAGAGCGTACACACACACACACGCACACATGCAGGAAATCTAGCCCCTCAACCCTGGGGTACCTTATCGCCTGGCAAAATCATCGATCATCTCAAATTCACGATCCATCATCATTAGCGATAAGACTCCCAAAATATGCTTGAAGTTTCACGCCTTGCCGCAGTGCAGATCTCCGAAAGTCGAAAATAAACTATATATATACAAAGATTACTATATACATACACAGGCAAAGGTGCTCTGTACGTAGAGACACCTTTCCGGTTGTGATGATCTATTGTGCTCGATTGGAACCGGGAATGGGGCGACTGGGGACTGGTGACTGGCGACTGGGGCTGACTATCTTTAGACTCTGGCCAGAGAGCTCGAAGTTATCTCGCACATTGCACTGGCCGTAATGGGGGAACGGACATTCCAAACAATTCTCCGTAACGCGGTATCGCGCCTCTATTGATGGGGAGTAAAGCCCGTAGCCGTCGAGCCGGATTCGTTTCCATTTCGATTCGATTCGATTTGTGTTGCGCCGATTCGCCTTGGGTTCTTTGTTTATCTTTATTGTGGGGGCCCTCATTGCCTCAATTCTCTGACGGGGCTGCGAAGAAGCAGCAGCTGAGAGAAAGAGGAAGCAGCAGCAGCAGCACTGGAAGCACAGAAGACGCTCGAGTTCCAATTGATTGGGTACCGCCGACGCCGTCGCCATCGTCGTCGCCGTCGCCGTCATCGTTGTCGGACTAAATCATGTCACGTGCCCCCGAGCGATTATATAGCCAAGATATATGAACGCTCTATAAATAATCGTTTCACATGCACCTCCAAGTGCGTCTTCTCGCAAGTCTCCCCCTCCTCCTGGCTCTTTCTTTCTCTCCTGCTCTGCTTTGCCAATTTTTATGATGGCCTCAAGTATTTTCCAACATTTTATAGTGTTTTTTATGGAACTTATTTACACTGTCGAAATGAAACTGTAGATTTCATCAGGCCTCAACTGACTGACTTTCGGACTCTGGGTAATTTCATTGGGCTTACAGACATGCTGTATATAGTTGTGTACCAATATCTCTGATACTTCATGTTAATTCTACAATCTACAGGAAGAAGACTCTTCACAACTTTGTCACTCATTCTGTGGAAAATTCGGCAAGATCATTGTAAAAGATAACAAATATAGTATATATGTATAGGAAATCATTATTATACAAGATTGATATATATGTAGATTGATATATATGCCGTTTATAATTGCCTGATACCTCATGTTAATTCTACAATCTACAGGAAGAAGACTCTTCACAGCTTTTTCATTCATTCTGCGGGAAATTTGACAAGATCATTATAGCAGATAATACAAATAGTAATATATATAGTAAATTATAAAACTAGATTCCTTCCCGACTTTTTGCAGTGTATCAGCGCACTATATAGCTACGATTATCTGCATTATGCAGCTGTTTGTTGTCAGATTCCATTGCCAATAAAGCAGGCGCACACACACGATCGATAGATCTATCGATAAGAGATAGGAACTTACAACTTGTCTAGAAGGGGGCAGAGAGGGGGAGGGGCAGTAAAGAGGGACACGAGTCTGTCGCCAATCGTTGAGCCCCCCTCAGACAAAGTCGCCTCACTTCCCTCTGGCCAGCTCCGTATCGTTCTCTTTCTATTCTCCTCACTTCTCCCCTCTCTCTATCTCGCTCCCACTCTTCCGCTCTTGGCGGGTTTTAGCGCTAAAGACGCTGTAAGCGATTTTTAAGCCCCCGTCGCCCTCGGCTCGGCGCGTGATAAAATGGAAAAAAAAAAACAGTTAAGACTCTCAACTTTGGTTCGACTTTGGTTACGATGTTGTCTTTGTCAATAGATTGCATCAGTGATCGCATTTTCACGGGGGGATCACACTTCCTGTTGCCCCTAATACCCCCCTCTCCCTTCCTTTACTCCGCCTCTGTCCAGTGCTGAATCAGCACCCAGAGCTGCCATGAATCATGCGCTCGGGGGCTTTACGTACCCAAGTTCGCTCATATCAGTGCCAAAAACTAATCGCACCTCGCAGCATTTTTAGCTTTAATTTGTCTGCTCAATTGGCCAATGACGATATCGATAGCAGGTCTCTATATCGGTAGATGTGTGTGTATGTGTGAAGGTGTGTGTGTGCGTGCGTGTGACCAACATTTTGTGGTTGTAAATCGTTTCCAGTTAAAACTCATTATGTAATTGACCAGTCAATGTTCTTACTCCTTCTCCTCCTCTCCCCCTTCCTCCTCTTGCTTCAGTTCCTTCTCCACTTCATACATAATTCTTGGCGTTTTTCTCTCGCTATTTTGTGTGTGGTTCCGTTGCTTTCTTGGCCCATTTACTATCCCCATGCGATATCCTAGCTGTCGCCGGGAAATCAATAAAAAGTTAACGCATAATTTATGGCCACAAAACTTGGGACAGCGAAAAAGAGTGAACATGAGAAAGAGAGGAGAAGAGATATAGAGGGAGATAGAGCAAGCGAAAGAGTGAAATCAATTTGCTTGGAGCAGGTAACCGCTTTTTTTGCCATCTGTCCATCATTTATGTATTGTCAGTCTATTGATTCTACACTGTGCGAATTTGGGTGGCAGATTGAACTGACAACAATATCTAACAAAACTTATCTATTTATTTATTTACTATAAAAGATACATCATTATCTATGCATACTTGAAACAATCTAATTATATCTTAAAATATATAAATAAATACCTTACCATAACCAAAACCATTTATTTATCTTTTAAAATAGATGCATTATTATCTACATAATTGTCTTTTATTATATTTTCAAATATTTATCTATTAAATTAGCTTAATACTTACCTTTGCATAACTGAAACCATTTTTTTTTAAATATATGCATAATTATCTATTTATATTTTATTATATCCACAATTATCTATTAATAAATTTATCTACCAAAATAGATAAATATTTATCTATCCATAACTGAACTTACACTCAATATTATCTTGATTAGTTCCTCCACTTGGCATCACTTATTTATCTCAGTGTATCGACCCCACTTCCATCTCTCTCCCCACCCCCGCCCATCTCCTACCAAGCCCACATACACAGCCTGACAGTCTGACCAACTGAAGAAGAGGCGGCAACAAAAAATAGAATGGGGAACAACATCGCATTTTCGTCTGGGGGTTGTTGAGCACCGTCACTCGCATTCCCCTCCCCGACTCCTCTCCCTCCCCCTTCTCCTCTTCCTCCTCTTGTCTCCCTACGCCTGAATGTGTGTGTGTATCTTGCAGATACAGATACACAAGTGTTGCCAGGTAACCGAAACCCATAAGAATTGTACATAACAAACCAAAACACAGTCGCGGCTCTGCGTGCGGCAGAGCACCCACCCCCCTCTGCCACTGACCCTGTCTCTGGCCCCCTCTTTATAGCGTATTTTTGTATATAGGGGTGGATCAGGCCCAGGTCTGCCCTCCCCAACACAGCTCACCTCACCTCCCCCCACTCATCTCACCTCAGCTCTTCTCACTCCACAGCAGACCACGCCATCTCTCACCTTCACCCCACTGTGCTGCGGGTGCGCTGCCTTCCCCCTCTTCCCCCCTCTCTCTTTCCACATCTTTCTGTTGCTGCTGATGTTGTCATTGGTCGCTACTGCCGCCCGCATGATTTCATCTGGCAACAACAAGCAAGCTGCTGGATGCAGCTACAATAACAACAACAACAACAGCAAAAACAACAACGATGTCTGGGCCAAAATCGATAAAAATGTATCTGCAGCTGCGACGCGGACGCTGACGTCGACGGTGGCTGTGGCTGTGTCTGCTTTGTGGTTCGTTGACTAAATGCGGGCGTGTGCGTATATACGAATAACAAACACACAGACAGACACACAGATACATATACATAAGTAAATTCAACATATGTATATGTGCATTATTCTGTGTCTGAAAAATCAATGCGCAGCGCCCAAAGCAGAGCAGCTGCAGAGGCAGAGAAGGAGGCAGAAGCGAAGGCGGAGGCAGCGCGCAGAGCAAACGAATCACAAAAACGCAAGTCACGCGGCCCATGCAGAGATGTATATAACAGACCCACACACACGCACACAAACACACGCTGTAAATGCTTGTCGGTCCTGCGCAGCAGCAGAAGCTGAGACAGAGATAGCAGCAGCCGAGCCGTGAGGCTGCTGTGGTTGGCTCACACACGCAAGCAGCCACACACACACACGCACAGAGACCTCACACACACACAGCAAGAGAGACGACGCTGCCGCTGCCTCTGCTGACTCCTGCGCGCAGCATAAAGCAGAACAAATCTCTCTCAAAGGAAACGAGAAGGAAATAACAAACGCAACGCAAAAGCTGTGTGCAGTCGCTGTCGATGCCAGCGTCGCTGCCGCCGTCGCTGCTTGCTCGTCTGCCCAATTGCCAGGCAGCAATTTATCAGCGCGCGTTCCTTGCTGTCAAGTGATGCGACGTCGGCAGCGACGCAACGTCTGCTGCTGCTGCGCTCTCTTGCTCTCTTGCGCCCTCGTGCAGTTGCGAGAGCGAGCTTAGTCGAGGGAGAGCGTAGGCAGGAGAGCGCGCTGCGTCGTCGTTGCTCTCTCAGTGTATGTTTGCATGTGTGTGTCTGTTCGGGCTCTGCCTGTCTGTGCTGCGCTCTCTCACAACACCAACGTCGCGTGCTCTCTCTCTCCCTCTCTCTGCTGCTGCTGCTGAGCGCTTTGATTACACCTGAGAGAGTTGTTGTTGCTCGTGTTGTTGTTGCAGTTCGTGTTGTTGTTCCTGTTCATTTTGTTGTTATTGCTGCTGCTGTTTGGTTTTTCTTCTTCGGCTTCGGCAATGTCGTTGAACGCGCGCCCGCGCTTCGTGTCGCGCCGTCGACGTCGCTGTTGCCGTCGTCGTCGCTGTCGCTGTCGCTACTTCAATTGAATTGTAATGAGCATGTGGCGGCAACGCAACCGCCGCTGCCGCTGCTGCTGCTGCCGCTGCTGCTGGAGTCGTTTGACTTTTATTTTGTTTTTGGGTTTTTTGGAAAATTTGTTAAATTTTCGTCGCCAACTTTACGCTGGCTGCCGCTGTCGCTGCCTGCTGCTGCTCTCTCACTCTCCTTCTTTCTCTGTCTCTCTCGTTTCACCTTTACTTCTAGCCTCAACTCTAATTTGTTTAAATTGTTTTTTAATTAACTATCAACGACATTTTCTTTTCATTGTTTGTCAAGCAATTTTCTTTTTCTTCTTTACTTCTTTTCTTTCTTCAGTTTTTTGGCGACTCTATTCTTTATGAGAGGCTGATAATGTTGATGTTGGGGTTTGTAATGAAACTGTAGCGAAAGTTAATAACGGTCGAAGCGGAGCTATAATAGAGTCATACGAGGTTGCACCTGCCCCATCTTGCCCTATCTTTGAGATGTTTCACGTTTCCAGATCTTTTAGTTACAAGTGAGAGAGAAGGGGCAGGGAGTGTGCAAAAGAGGGGGTCAAAGATGGAAAGAGAGAGAGAGAGAGAGAAAGAGCCAGAGAAAGAGAGAAAGAAAAAAGATATAGAAAGTTCTTTACTAATATTCAAATATATAAATACAATTCAGACAGATCTATAAGAATTGACAATTATCTGATTGATCTACCAAAAATGGATTAAGATTATTTAACTTCTTCTTAAGTTTGGATATAGTTTATAATAATATATTTATATATAAAAGCATATATTCCGATATTTGATTGGCATATTTAAATAATTTTTATATTTCAACTTTAACTTTTATTCATAAACTTTTCTTTTGACTTCTCTTTCATTAATGACTCTGCAAAAGAGAAATAAAATAATAATTAAGAATTTATTATATCCAAACATCGTACATATCATATTGTATACATATACAATAATTTTTACAATCCCAAGGCAATAATTTTCACAATATTAACCCCTTGACGACCCTTCAAATTATTGTGTATTTCCAAATCAGGAATGCACTGGAATAGTCTGCATTGCCTCTATCCCCACTCTCCTTACTCTTCCTTTACCTCTCTCTCTCTCTACCTCTCTCTATCTCTCCCCCTCCCCTCTCACTCTAACTCCCTTTCTGCCTGTTGTCCTTGACCCTGGGGCACTTGACTAATTACCCGCTACAAATTTTCCAATTTCCCAGTCACTTTTCATAGACGTCACCCATAGTCAGCGGCGTCGCAGTCAGCGTCGCTGCTGCTGTTGTTGTAGTTGTTATTGCTGGCGTCGCTTGCTGTGTTTGGTCTATTTTAAAAATAAAGCACGCTAACGACGCGTAATAACCATAAATAGTTAAAAATATTTTACTGTGTGTGTGTGAGAGTGTGCGAGGTATGTGTGTGCGTGTGTGAATCTGCAAATTTGCTACTCTTTTGACTGCAATTCATGCTTCATTTGCTCTTTCATTGCTAAAAACGAATCTTTTGGTCGCCCTCCTCTTTCTCCGCCATCCACTCACTTCTCTCTCGTCTTTCTCCATTCACTGTGCTGGTCAGCTTATCTGGCAGCGGCTGCTGCTGCTCCTACTACTCTACCTCTCTCTCTCTCTCCCATCTCTCTATCTTCCTCCCCCTGCCATTCTTGTTGCGACTTTGATGTGCTGCTTATCTAATCAAAGAGTCACCGACGCCGACGCAGTTCCAGTTTTTCCCAAAAAAATTGACTACCCCCCTCCGCCTAGCGTCCCCTGCTGCCGCCTGCTAGCAGTCACAAGATTAACGAAGCTGCGCAGTAGTGCAAGAGACAGCGGGCGGGGCAGGGGGAGGGAGGGGGAAGGGAGGTGGCTAAGTGGAGTCATGTTGTACGGCATGTTCGATCAGAGCTTCTGGTATTCTGGTATTTTTTGTAGTATTTCTATATGACACCTTATCAGAGCGCAAACAATATGCACGACTATGGAATTACCCTGTACAGAAATGAAGAATAACCTTAGAACGCTTTCATTAGAAAGAAGAGGAGATGGTGTTTTAAAACAATAAGTTCAATGGGGTGTGCACGACCAGTGGATACCCTATAGTTGTCCTAAGGTATAGGGTATGTTGTTGACTTGGCTCAAACTGTGGAAGTGCAAGGCAAGAGAAAGCTTACACAATTACAACTAGAGCGTGCACGACGCGTAAATACCCTGTAATGATAAAATAAATATCATATATTCGCATTGTTGATTGAATTTGTAAAAAACTGTTGCTCTATTGAACTGTTTTTATTTGTAAATTATTACAGGATATCTACAGTTGGTACTCTTAGGCATATTTAATCTAAATTTACTATATGCATATGCTACATTCCATTTTAACTTCAGAAAGTGATATTTAGGCACATAATACCCTACTCAGCTACATTTACAGGGTACCTAACTGCTAGTACATGTGTATAAAACGATTTCACATTGTTTCCCTTTTCTTGCAGTTGCAGCTTCAGTTCCACTGGGGAAGGGAGCATTAGGGCACGAGGGGGAGGAAGGAACGAGGGGGAAGGGGGATGTAAAAAAGAGTGCGCAATATCGACTATGACACTTAGGGGACAATGTACTTAGTTTCTCCCAACCGGACGCAAGATCTCTTGCCTAAGATTTGATCACCAAGCATGAGAGTGCGCATTTGTGTGTGCGAGTGTATGTGACTGCAGGTGTGTGTGTGTGCGTGTGTGCGTAATCAATGAAACTGTCGCGCTGATAGCGTTCTTACCACTAAACTCCATTGAGCTTAGTCGATTAGCATATAACGCGTTGATGTTTTACTTTCAGCAGGTGTGTGTGTGTGTGGGAGTGTGCCTATGTGTGTCTGAGTGTGTATGCGAGCGTGAACTATATTTAAAGAGTCAAGGTAAATGTTTATCTGGCTGAGGGGAAATGCCGGCGAATTGAATTTCGATTGCGTTTCGATTCTTCATGTCCAATGCGAATAGATACACTGAGCGAAAGGGGGAGTGAAGGGAGTCGGGGATAATAAACATACAAAAAAATAAAATAAATAATTAAATTAAAATAAGAATTATGAATAAACCTTATGCACTTTTAATTTGTAGATATAATTTACTTAAAACTGCGCCAACAATTTCTTTCAGTGGAATAAAAAAATTTAGTTTAGAATTTTTTTAATATTCATATTGTAAGTCACTCGTAAAATGCTCTATAATGACTGATCAGCACAAAAACTAAATTTAAATATTACTAAAATTTCTCTCAGTGTAATTAAGGCACTATTTTTTTGAACCATAGTTTATCAACTCAACTATTCAAACATCCTTTGTGCCTGTGCTTCTTCAATATGCAACATTCTGCATGCACATTTTCTCTCAGTGCATTATGCACTGTGAAATTATGCTTGGTATCTGGCAGCGCGCACCAAGGCACGTCAAGTTTCCACTGGTTTTTTATGGCTTTATGTAATTGGGTGCATCGAGAAACAGGAAGACGTGTTCAAAGTCGCTTTTCAATGAAATGCGCTAACTCAAGACATTTCGTGCTGCGTTCCTACCTATACACACCACCCCACCCCTCCTCACTGTTCCTATAGCCTCCCCCCCTACCCCTGTTATACCCCTGTCTCTCACCTGTCCAGGCAGCTCACGTAAGGCGGATACTTCCCTTGGACACACTCGTCGAGAAGGCATGCTGCAGTCTTCTCTTATCATTGTTAGCAAAGCGAGGGCAGTTTGTGCAGTTGCTGAGACATGATTCCTGTCCTTCTATCTATTTTTATATCTGTCTATCCATATTAATGTCTATCTATCTATTTTTATCTACATCTAACTATATCCATAAATATTTCTACAATTATTTCAACATCTATCGATTTCTATCTTCATACGACCTACACCTATCTTTATTTATTTATATTTATCTACACCTTAATATATACATATATCTGCCTTCATCATCTGTATCTATATAAATTTACCTTTACATGAATTTTTATCTTCAACAATACATATCTATCTTTACTATTTTCATCCATCTCTATATCATTCTATATATCAGTCAATCTTCCAATCTATTCATCTATCTTTACATCTCTCTAACTACTTATCTATATATAATATGTAGTTGAATGTACATAACACATGCAAACACCTGACTACTCTCGTAGCATTCTCCCGTTGCCTCATCCCATGACTGGTATGGAGACCTTGGTTCTATTGCTTCTATATTTAGCGGGTATCTCAAGTCGGTAATCCCTGGCGGTGCCTGACGCTGTCTGAGTGCGAGTGCGCGCGCCGATAAGCGATCGATTGCTTTCCGTGTAGACACACACACACATAAAGAGTGAGAGAGGGAGAGAGAGAGGGAGGAAGGGGGTACGTATGAACACCTCATCATGTATATAGAAACTGAAACTCATCAAAGTCGGAAAGTCATAGAATGTAATCAGGCCATTAAATGTATCTCATGACATGCTCGCTTTGGCTTACGAGACTACGAAACGTGCGCGAAAAGTATTTGTTGTGCTTTTTTGTTGCGCCCTCTCTCCCCACTCCCCACTCCCCCTCCCCTTCTCCAATTCCCCTCTCGAAATCTGCACCCACCTGCCTGCTGGCCTGCTTGGTCATTGTATACCCTGTTCCATGCTGACGAGAGAATCATTTCGTCTGCAACTTTTTTCCCGTCTTCGTCTCCGATTTCGATTGCAGCAGCCTCGTGGCGCCACTGGGGCAACGCGTCAGTCAGTCAGTCAGACACGTAATTAGAACGCCTCGATCAACAGCCAATTGCAATTGGTCAGCGTTTCTCAGTTCTCCATACTCGCTTCGATTCGCAAAACGGTTACCCAATTCTCGGTCTGCCCTATCTGAGGCTACGTGCCACATCCAAGTTGCCACGACGACGCGCGTCTCGAGAATGCACGAGTACAAGAACATTTTCTCAGCTAGAACCTCCTACGTAAGCTCCACTTGTCTGCCTCCCCTTCTTCCTCTTCCCACTTCCCTCTGCCTCTCATTGTAGAATGTTCTCTGGCGTGTGCAGCTTGCATAATGCTCTAGGCATCGGAGGCAGTGGGGGCAGAGGCAGCTGTAGGTGTGAATACTACAAGAGAGTAAACAGCTCTGACTGCTGCTCTTGTTGGAGCATGTTCAAGTGGCTCATACCCTGTAGGTGCAGTTCTCAAGTGTGCGTAATCCCAACTATACATTGTTTCCCCCCAGATAATGCTGAGCCTGTTAAGATGAAGAAAAATAGAAATCTTGAACGGGTGTGATAGTAACATGGGAGTATAATGCCATATATGATGGAAAGAAACTAGAAATAGAGTACTTACAGAGGGACCGAACTAATTCTATAGGTATTCTATATTGATCCTAATCAAGAATATATATACCTAATCGATAGATTTTTATACTGAGCAGGAAAATATTTACTTTATCAACATTTATATTGGTTAGGAATATGTATACATTATAGAAAGATATTCAAACTGAGTAAGAATATATATGTACTTTATCGATAGATATTGATACTTATCAGGAATATATATAAAGTCTAAGCAGACCATGACATTCCTTATGCATGTTCATTTTTCTATTTACATACTATGTTTTCTTTTACATCCTTCTTTCTCCGATTCTCTATCTCCAATATAGCTTTCCATCTCCCTCTCTCTCGCTCTGTTTGTCTCTCTGTTCAACCACAAAGCTTTATTCTAAATCCCTTCACTGACAATCTCAAATCGCGCGCTTCACTTTCGCTTCTTCCAACACCTTCTCAGTTCTAATTATTTGTTCTTCGCAAAATGTCGTTAGAAACCGTTTAGAGAGCGCTTCTTCTGCCTCTTCTTCTTCTTCTTGCGACGTCGCGACATTGCGTTATTCTTTTCATTTTCATTTGCAACAGACTTGAGTTTTCAGTTTTATTTTCATTTTCCTTTGCCCAATTTCCATTAAGAAGTAATTACGTTGCTGCTCATTAATTTCGTGATCGCATGCCATGTTAAATGCACGTGAGGAGATCAAGACGAGCAGGGAACCACTCAGGGAGAGAGAGGGAGATGGAGTGGGAGCGAGGTAGTCAAAGACGTAGCAAGTATTATAACAAATATGAGCACGAGTCGTGCAGGGGAAGTCATAGGAGAGCGGGGAAGGGGGAAAGGAGAACGGGAATGGGAATGGGAACGGGACAGGGGCCTGGCAACACTGGCAGACATTGGCAACACCTGCCACAGCAGAGCCGCACAACGTTGCGGGCTAACCGATGCAGGCAGCTGCATTCGTCGGCAACGGCGTCAGCGTCAGCGTCGTGCAGCATTTGCCGCTCACCGTCGATTGCGCATACGCCACGTGTAACGCGTGCAATCTAGTTCAGTTAGCAGAGCCACGCCTCCAACTCAACTCTAAACACGCCCATGTCAATGCGCCCACGTCCAAGCAAGGCTGAGCGCTAATCAATCAGGCCACACACACACACACACACACACACACACACACACACACACACACACACACACACACAGACAACATGCGTCGCAAAATGGCAATTGGAATCGAAGCTAAATCAACGTTTAACACACTTTGACACGCTTCAGCAAGGGGCCACTTTCCCAATGCGAAAGAAAGTTGCGTACGGCAACTGAAGATGCCCGAACGTTAGAAGGTGCTTCTAACGGTGCCCAGACAGTCGCCTAACTCAATGATACCCTGTAGCTGCAAAGTTCTTGGCAAATACACACATAACCTCACATAACTAAAGTATTTAGCAAGTGATTATCATGAAGGTTGGTAGATTCAAAGGCAACAGCAGCACCTTTGTGTCTTTCAAAAATCAATAAGGTAGCTGGCAGTATACGTGAGTTATACACTTTTTATCATCGAGAAAATAAAGAAAATATCATTTAACTTAGCCAAAAAATCAATGACGAAAATTGCATTACTTGAACTTCGCTACATGCCGAGTTACCACAGATAGTTATAGTAAAACAGAAGATATATCAATGTATGTACAACCAGTTAAGACACCCTCTCTTTATCCGGTGAACAGGGCATCAAATTGCTGTAATACCAGAGAATTAACTGCCATACCAGACGCTGTCTCGAGAGAAGTCCATAAACATACATTCAAGAAGAAAAGCCTTCCAGTAAACACAATGTAGGGTCTAAAACAAAAGCCAAGAGCAGCCAGCAGAAGTAGATGAAGAAGAAGAGGAGGAGGAATAAGAAGAAGTGGAAGAAAGAACACACACTCCGGAGCAGACCTTGAAACAGTTCAAAAACGTAAACGGTTCAGTGATCATTGGATGGAGAAAAAAAACAGTGAAAAAGCAGAGTCAGAAATGGGAGAAACTGAAAAGAAGAGGAAGAAACACACACAGAAACAGAGACAAAGCAGAAGCTGGAAGATAATGACAGACAGGGAGCGAGAGAGAGGGAGAGAGAGAGGGAGAGAAGGAAGGGGGAGTAGGAGGCGAATTGGCCGCACAACATCCGTCATCTTGGCTGTGGATGAGCTTGCCATGGCATGCCATGATATAGGGGTCTTTCGTCTGACTTGTCTTCTGGTCCCTGGTGCCCCGAACTCTTCAGTCTGCAGTCTTTGGTCTTCACTCCGGTCGCGGGTCTCTGGCGTGCGCGCTGATCTGCCTGACTGCGTCACAGCCGCCCCGGCAAGAGGTCGTCGTCGATGTTCGAGCTCTGCTCTGCTCTGGTCAAAAATCGTTGAGCCGTTGAGAGGTAGCAGCAGCAGCAGCAGCAGCAGAAACAGCAGCGACAGCAGCAGCAGCCATTACCCATTATCAGTGTTGGTCAACGTCAGTCAGCTGTGCAGCTTTGCTTAGCTGCAGTTGCCATTGTCAGTTTTGGGATGCGCAACAGAAAAATGCAAGCAAAGGGTTGCACGTAAAGCGACTTGTAAATACCCTGTAGACAAGTACTTTATACAATTCTCTAGTTTAGTTTAATCTACTGTTGTATACCAAATTTGATGAAGGTAGCACTGTGTGTTCCTGAGTTCCTTGAGGTAAATACTATCTATAAATCTAAGCTGCTCAATTTCTTGTCTTACATTATCTATAAAACATAGGCCGAGCTTATAGCGTGGTAAGCAAACACAATATACATTGATATCCCTGTTATATTCTTTGAATTTGTAGTATTAACTTGACTTGTAAACACCCTATTGGCAAGTTGTCTATGAAATACTGGAGTTAAGCTTAGAGTTAAGTTTTATACCAAATTTGATGTAGCTAGCACTGCTAGTTCCTGAGTTCCTTGGGGTATATACTATCGCGAAGCCACAGTTGAATAATTTCTTCAGCGTAAATCATCCGATAAGAGGATTGTGAGCCTATAGTATGGTAGTCCCTGTGTAGAGTAACTCTCATATTATGTTTTATCATCGTATTTCCGATATATCACGAATTATCACGATAACTATTGAATTCCACACATTCTTTTTCGGAAATATCTCCAACTTCTGTACACCTGCACCTTCCAAATTTGCCAACTGCAGTTCGCATAGTTAGCGAATTACAGTCAGTCTTACAGTGTATGCTAAGGGGAAACAGCGTCTAGGTCTTGACTGAGTCTGTGCCCCTGTCTGGCTTTGAGTCTTGGTCTGCAGCCGGGTTCGGGCTCGGAGACTCTCTGTGAGAGACGAGTCTTTTAAGTGCCCCTGGCAATGCTGGCTGACGACGCCCCGTTGTCGTTGTTGTTGTTGTTGTCGTTGTAGTTGTCGTCTTCATTGTTGATGTTGTTGCTGCCGGTAATGATCTTTAACCAAGCGTAACGTTTGCTTTCAGTGCGTCCACATCTGCGTCGTCATCGCCATCAGCACCATCTCCACCAGCAGCAGCACCACCGCCATCACCATAACCATCATCATCATCATGATCATTGTGGTGGTCATCATCATCGTCATCTTGTAGCCAGACATTAACTTGGTCTGCTCCTCCTCTCTTTCTGTATTTCAATGGCGTCGACAGCGACGGACGACGCCAAGCTTCCCGCTCAGATGAAAGATACAGCCACAGATAAAGATACATACACAGATACATACCTATATATAGAAATGTACCTATATATACATATGTTATGTATATTTATTCAGGCACTCGTTAATGATCAGCCAGGCAATGATTTCGCCCCCTTCCCCTTCCAACGAC
This sequence comes from Zaprionus indianus, assembly GCA_018904595.1. Lineage (NCBI taxonomy): Eukaryota > Metazoa > Arthropoda > Insecta > Diptera > Drosophilidae > Zaprionus > Zaprionus indianus. The sequence continues at coordinate 4,561,277 of JAEIHA010000344.1, forward strand.
GCCTTTTTCCGGTTCTGGGCAGCTGACCCCGCCGAATCGTGATATAGGTATATAGCAAATATATAGTGCACACATGTGTCTATAAAATGCAAAATGGGGCGTCTATAGCCATTATCATCATCAAGTTGAGCCATAAAGCCGATTTCAATGGAATTTTATGTGAAGTTTTTTCGGGTGAAAAAGAATCTTATCTGATCCAAAGATCTCAAGAAGAAGTTATAAACAAATGTTTACATAAATTATAGAATATAGATACATATGTAAATACAAATCAAAGAATATAGATATATATATAAACCAGAACATAAATAGATAAGTATCTATATAAAGCTCTTTCGTGTTGCCAAGATCAAGAAGACTGCGCAGATACTTTGATTTATTGCATCTTCCTTGAGGTTTTTCTCACAGTGTAGCTTAAAATAATGCGGAATTTTCGCAGAACTTTGCTGAGACGAGACAATGGCAAATTAAGAGCGCCAATACCAGTGCAGATGCAGATACAAGTGGCAGATACAAGTTCTCAGATACAAATTAAGCCGGCGAGAGATGCAGCTGTAGAAGAAGAAGACGAAGAAGAAGGAGGCAAAGAAATGCAAATGCGAATCGCAGCCAATGCCAAATGACCCTCAACTTGAAACTGGACAAAGCGCAGAGCGGAAGCAACGAAGCAAGTGCACAGAGTGGGGGAGGGGGGGAGGAGGAGGAGAAGAAGCGTGCGAAAAATAGATGTGCGAGAGATGTGGTTGCTCATCTGCATGGCTGAAAGATACTTTTGTATCTATATTCGGGTGCCATCAGTTGCCACAAGCGAGAGGGAGAGAAATATAGCACGCGGGAAAGAGTAAGGAGAAGAAAGAGAGGGAGAGAGAGCAAGAAAGTGAGAAAGAGAGGGCAACAAGAAGATTACTATAAATAGCTCTGCGAGACATGTCTGGATCTTCGCAGCATGTTCACTTGTATCTGCAGCCATTGCTACTGAGCAGCAGCTAAAGATACACACACACTCGCACACACACACATGCACACACTCACCATGCTCGGTGAGGGCGTCGAAATCTCGGCAGCAAATAAACAAGCTGCTGATGATGATGAACACGATCAGCGCCCCCGAGCAAAACGCACAGCCACCAGATACAGATACAGCCAGCAGATACAGATACACAGACAGCTACAAATACATTGAACGAACCACAGAGCACTGTAGCTTCGCCTGTATCTCTCTCTCGCTCTCTCTGTATCTGTATCTGCTGCTGCTGCTGCTGTAAATGTATCTGTATCTGTGGCTGTGTCTGAGTGCGCGAGCGCGTCTCGTTCACCCATAAGTGCTTCATTAATCTCTGTCAGCGCCCGGCAGCCGGTTCCCCTCCTCCCCCTCCCCCTTGGTGCTCTCCTCCCCCTCTCTGAATGTTTTTCGAATCGTTTTCTTTCGTTGCTCTTGCGCTGTGAATGTATCTGTATCTTTTGCTGTGTATCTTTGCCTTTGCTTCGCTTTGATTTTATGCTGAGCTGCCAAGGGGCAGCTCCCCATTGACTTCATCTTGCTGGGAGTAAACATGGCCAGAGGGAGGAGGGGAGATGGAGAAGAGGCGCACAGTCTGTTGTCTCTTTCATTCGATTGGCTGCTTCATTAGCTCTCGCGGCCACAACGTGATTTGATCATCGTGACTGAAGGCATCCAGTGGGGCGTCACATTGGAGATTCATATTTGAGAACGAGAAATGAAGAAGTGGAAATGAGGAGTGAGTCAGACAGAGAGAGAGAGAGAGACAAAGAGAGGGAAGTAGTTGGAGCTACATTCATCGATTGATTCTGAGTATTTGGGAGTCGTTTCCCTGGGCAAATACTCTCAAAATGAGCTCAGCTTAGCGTCACATCTCTCAGTCTCCCTCTCTCTATATCCCTCTCTCTATCTTCCTCACTCTCCCCCTCCTCTGCTGACCAGACCACGTTACGTTTGAGTGCGCAGCAATGTCCAAGAAAACAGGAAGAGAAGGAAGAACAAGAGCAAAGAAATGCTGAGCAAAGCTGAGGCAAAGAGATAAGACAGGAGAAGTCAAAAGAGGCAGGAAGCAAAGGGCAGCGGCGTAGAGCGAGGGGTAAGGGTGAGTGGGAGGGGGAGAGGGATACCTGGTGCGTGCGTTGGCTGTGATCGCGTGCGCCAAACGCGGCGCGCAATGAAAATCAATAGCCAAAAATAAGTGAGCACAACTTGGCCCCTGGGGGCAGATGCTGCCCCGCGGGGGTTGCATGCCACACCCATCCGTCCAGCCGTTCCTCCGTTCGTCCGTTTGTTGCTGCCTCCCCTTCTACGCTGCCGTCCATGCCATGGCCAGTGTCAATGACACACCTTGGGCAAACCAACAAAGGAAGCAACTTCCCAACTTTCCAACTTCGCAGCTTACCACGCGGAACGACGCTGAAGCCATGAATAATCCTCGAAAATAAAAGTGAACAGGAACAGTTGGGGTAAGGTAGAAGTGTATATACTCTGTCAGATTGAAGAAATGATAAACGAGTATATAAAGATATAGATATATTTGAATTAAAAGACATTGAAAGTGTTTTGAATTGGAAAAAGAATTAAATTCGCCTAGTAAGTTTAACTTAACCTAGGAAATACTTGGTAAATGGGAATGTATAAAGAATATATATATAAAGAATGCTGGCCATATATAAAGCTGACATATACAAGCAACATATATAGCAAATATAAGGAATATATATATAAAATCATTACAAGGAATAATGAAAAAGTTAAAAGTTTCTTAAGATACTTTCAAGGCAGGAGGAAGACAATCATTAACATTCTTAGTCTCGGATGATCTTAATGTATATATGTATTGTATATATACATATTCTGCTATATATACTCCCAAGATATTTTCAATTTATTCAATGAAACAAGCAGAGACTCTGTCCAGTTTGCCTGCAGAGATTCCCCACTCGGCATAGAGTCAAGATGCCATGTGAAAGACGTCTTTATTAGTTTACTGCACCCTGTAAAAGGCATAAAACAAGCAGCACGCACAGTGGTACAAAGTCCAAGTTGAAGTTGAAGCCGCAATTGGAGTCACACTTATACACACACATACAGTTGATTGTCCCTGAGCGCCATAAACTCACGCACAGGTCTACACTACATGCCTTCTGCCACCTTTCCGGCTTCCTCCTTTCCTGCTGCCTCCACTCTTCTCTCACTCCTTGCAGCCTTGTCGCCTCTGCAGCGTCATCGCTAATGGCAGCTCGGGGCAGGTATCTTACATAGTATACCCTGTTTAGTATATAGCAAACACATATAAGTATATATGTATATCTGCCGCAGCTAATGAGGGCCGACTACAGCAGCAGCAGCAGCCTTGTCGCCCTCGTGTGCTTTATGTGTGTGTGTGTGTGTGTGTGTGTGTGCGTTGCCGCTGATTATCAGGACATGCACATGTAGAAGCTCATTAGGCGAATCCTTGGAGAGTGCTACCCTCTACACACACACACACACACACAACTGATGGGGGCTTTGGGGGCCAGGTGAGTAATGATGATGATGATGATTGTCGCTGGGGGAGTACGACACCTTTTTTGAGGGGCATGTGGCGATGGCGACAGCTTGGCATGCCATTCAAGGACCCAGAACCCCTAGACTGCTCAAGAAATGCGACAAGCCGAGAGAAGAGAGAGAATGTATTAGGAGGTTACAGGAAGAAATGAACAGGCACTCTAGAGAAGGAGGGAAGGAGAAAGGCAAGGACTCAGTGTCTTTCTTTATCTTGCTCCCTCTCTCTGTCTGCCTCTCGGATATCTAAGAAGAAAAACGTATAGAACATTAAAAATAGAAAATATACTGATGATGTAGAAGAGAGCAATGGCAGAATGAGACATTGGAAACGAACCTAAACAACACACTAAGGTGGAGAAGGCAATGGGGGACTGACTGATGTTTTTTGTTATGACGGAAAGGAACGTAAACGAGACACTAAGCGAGCCTTCTACAGAGAGAATGAGGCATTGGAAACGAACCAAGCAATCCCTCAACAGCTAGAAACCCTTCAAAAAAAGATCGAAGATCCACCAGGGCTTACTCAGAGCTAAAGCAAAGAATCAATTGATAATCTCCAAAGCCAAAAACCTTTCGTAGCTATTTTCAATTGGCCAATCCTTTTATAATCTTCCCCCTTCAATGATTGCACTCGCCTTCAATTCATACGCCATTTTCTCTGCCCGCAGATCACGATAAAGTGCCGTGATTTGCCCAACCCACGCACAGGGGATGGAAATCCGAGCAGATTGAAAGGATTTCACAATTTGGCCAACCAACTGCGAAGCCAATTCGCCAAAGTAAGCGAAGGCAATAAGCATTAATTACATAGAGACAGAGGGGGAGAGAGAGAGAGGCAAGGGTTGGGGGTGCAACCCTTGCGGGGATTTACGAGTCATGCGACACGCAAAAAGGGCTGCGCCCGCTGCTGCTGCTGTTGCCTTTTTTGGATGCAGACAAATGCGACACAAAGCGGATGATGGGCAAGCGGGGGAAGGGGGAGGTAAGGTGGAGGTGGCATGTGGCTTGCAACCCTGCAAGAGAGAGAGAGAGAGGAATAGAGGCAGCATTACGTACACGTGTGCTTTGCTTTTGCGTCCGTTTCCCCCTCTTCTCTCATTGTCCTCGTCAGCGTCAACGTCGTCCGTCGTTGGTGGCCCCGCGGCAAATGTATCTGCAAAATACGAAACGGAAAAATCTATTAAATCAACGTTGCTGCGGCAACCAATTGCGGGCAAACTTAACGAAACCACCGAAAAAGCGCGCACACACACACAGAGGGATGGTGCTGGTGGTGGAGGGGGCGGGGGATGAGGGTGGCCAGCCACAGGCAGGGGTTGAACGAGCCACCCCCGGCACGGCATTGGGTGTATCTAAGTAGCGCACAGATACAATTTACAGCTCGCATTTCGTATGCAAAAAGCTGCCCAGCAACAAAAACAACAACAGCAGCAACAGCAGCAGAGGCAGCAGCAGCAGCAGCGACGGCAACAACATTGAAACTTTTTTGCCGCACGCCAACCGCAGGTTGAGGCAGAGGGAGGAAGGAAAGGGAGGAAGGGAGGAGGAGAGCAATCGTCAGATACTTTTGGCTCGAATTTATCGCTGCTGTAACGCGGCTTCTCAATTTGTGTGCTCTGTGTACTGTGTGTGTGTGTGCTGTGTGTATATGTGTGTGTGCTGTGTATGTATGTGTGTGTGATGTGTGTGTGTGCTGTACACAAACTTTGCCAGCAGGAAATTGTCGCATAGAAACACCTCCTGCCCTGACCACTATCTGTCTCTCTCAGTCTCTTTCTCTCTTAGTCTCTCTCTCTCTCTCCCTCTCTCTCTCCCTCACTCCCACTGCCACCCCCTCTCCCTGATTGCCTGTACACATCCTTTGCAGAGTGTCTACCCAGACAGCAACAAAATGGTAGATGTAAAGCCAGCTAAACTTGGTACAGACATCTCTGATAGGCTGTTCGCATAGTTGAGCTGAGGTTTTTGCTGAAGAGATTCCGCAGTGGAGAAGCCCTGAAAAGGCAACAAGAACTTAGAGAAAAGAAGGTACTGCCTGGAGTAGAAGACTGCCAAATACCCTGTAATTGAGTCTAATGAAATAGTTGTTTAATGTAAGGGTAGCTATAAACAGGGTACCTATGAACAAGGTACCATGAACAAAGTACCTATGAACAAGGTACCTATGAACAAGGTCTCTTTAAACAAGGTACCTGTGAACAAGGTACCTATGAACAAGGTATCTATGAACAAGGTATCTATAAACAAAGTATCTATTCAAATCAGAATAGCTATTTACAATAAGTTCCGAGCACAACCTCAGCTACTTGCAGTGTACCGCAGCATATCGCAAGGTACCACAGCCGCAACGCTGTACAGGATCTGGCTGTCTCGTTTGCATTGCTATGCAAATTTTGTTGGCTGCAGACGAAGGGAACAACGAGGGACGAGTGGAGGCACACACATTGAACGCGAGGCGAGGTAAGATTTATGTGGCACTTGCTGCGAGAGTGTAGGGTAGCGCATAGGGTCGCACTTTTGCAGATGGAAAAGGAGTAGCAGAGAAGTGAAGTAGAGAGAGAGAGTGGTGGCGAAGGGGCAGGGCAGGGGGAAACTGGTGTCACATTTTGGGGTCATGTTTTGTTGACATCGTCAGCAGAATGCAGCTTGGCATTCGCAAGCAGCGCCACGCGTAAATCATGTCGCGCATTTAGCGCTTTTCTGGCCATATCCCGATAAGGTTTTTACACGCTGCCGCAGGTATTGCGGTTATTATTTCAATGGCCTTGATGGGGCGCCGTTTGGTTTTATGTGACGACGGATGAAGAATTTCCAAGAGGAACTCTGAAGAAAGAAATTCTTTTCATGTCTACTTGATTTGTTTCTTCAACGCGAAGAAAATCTTGTGAAGTATTTCGCATTAGAAACATATTTCATCTAAGATTTACACACAGAAATCGGTCTAGCACAGATTTTCTCTATATCCCATTTCTATTTTGTTCTTAGTTTCCCATTCCCCCTTCGTTGACTTCCCTTGACTCACACAACGTATCTATCTACGCAGTTGTGACTTTATCTGGCCTCCTAATGGATCTGCTCGTTGCCTTTTTTGCTGATGACTAACCTCAATGTGGGTTGGGGGGTGGAGCCCAGTAGGATTTCATCCACCTGCCATCGCACGCAATGCAGCAAATCAATGCGCAATAACCCAAAAAAAAAACAAGGAAGAGAGGAAAGAACTCAGAAGAAGAAAAAAAAGAAAAGAAAAAAGAAGAAAAATAAAACCGTGTCCTGCCATTCGGAATAGCCACCCCCATCTCATCCAATTTCCAATTCCTCAACCCACAAAAATGCTGCTACCCCCAACTCGCAGGTAAAAATAACAACAACAACAGCAACGACAACGGCGAAGAGAATCGAGTCAGCAGAGCCCAAAGCCCACTTCATCAGCGGCCTCATGTCAGGCGCTTGTCATTCGAGTTTCGAGAAGGCAAAAAGCCAAGAAATTTCAGATTCATGGCATACACCCTGCTTCCCCGTACACCCTGTAATTGCAGGTTGCATCGATGGTGCATCATTGATTGAACTAACCTCAATACGTTATAGATGAGGGTAAATTAACCTCAACTGGTCTGTGTGAACTCAGTAGCCAGACAAGTTGCAGCTCTAAAAATTACTAAGTAGCGGCTTTAGTTGATATCAGTTCGATATAAGTGATAAAGCTTCGAATAACATCTTTATTTTTTATATCTCTTACATTATAAAACTGTACTATCCCTCTTATTTAACATGCTATAAGTTCCATCTTTGGCGTGTGGCTTTGTTTTGTTGTTCAGACCACATCCTACAAATTTCATGGGAAACCCTACACAGGGTATTGCTAAGTCGCGCATATTCGCAACTGGCGCAGTTTGTATTTCTGTTTGCTCATTTCCGTTGGTCACACACACACATACATGTACACACACGAAACTGCGACGCGCCATCATTTAACGTCTGGCTGCGTCTGGCGTCGACGCCGACTGCGACGCCAACAGCGTGCTCCCCTCCCCTTTCTCTTCACCTTCACTCAACTAACCAACGTAGCTCACCCTGTATGCAGCCACCCTCGCCTTGTCATTAATTTACCTGCCAGCCGTAAATCCCCCTCACGTCTCTCTCCCTCCCCCCTCTCCTTTCTCTCTCCCACTCCCTCCCACGTTGCCTCCCTCTCTCCACCGCTCCACCCACCCGCTGCTCTTATCCTCCGCACGCAGCGGAGCCTTCAGTCAGTTTCAGTTTTAGTTGCCTTGTCAGCTCGTCAGTTTCAGTTCCATCCCCCTCGTGCTATCTCACTCTCAAGCTCTCGCTCTGTCTCCCTCTCGCTCTATCTGCCAGCTGTGCATGTGTGTGTGTGTGAGTGTGTGTGGGTGGCCTGACAGGTGAATTATTTCCCTCTGTGCGCATTTCTAATTGGATTTTCTCCGAGCAGTTCTAAGAAAAAATCTATGAAATTTTTTCTCTGCTGTCGGCGACCTTCTCTGTGCTGCGGCTGTTCGGCTCTCACTTCGGCCACTTCGTGCACCGTCTCGTGTCGTGTCTTGTTACACAGGTTTCTCGGCTCCAGACCCAGGCCCAGACCCAGGTAACTACCCCACGAAACGAAACCACCCCCAGCAGCAGCAGCAGCAACACCAGCAGCAGCGGCAGCTGTCCGCAGCAGCTCAGCTCAGCTACCCTCTGTATGACCTCTACCCACCAGCCACCTGACAAAGAGCAGAGAACACCTCACAGCCCCCTCCTCCTCCTTCCCCAACAACCCCGTGAACATCCCCTGGCCAGGTATTAACATCATGTACGACGATGACGTCGTCGTTTTTCACTCGTCTCTTTCGCTTCTCTCTGCTCTGCTCTGCTCTGCTCTGCTTTGCTTGTTGTTGCCACACAGTTGCCTTGGCCGATTCTTAGTACACGTACACATACAATACATATATACCCTATATAGACACAGACACACACACGTGTAGCATGTACATATCATGGCCAGCGACAGGGGCAGGTCTCTCGTTTGCCACATCGCAGGTTCTTCTGAATTTTCAGATGTTATTCTGATAAATTCTCGCTCTCTGCAGCTATATACATACTATACCAATACATATACATATATATTTGTGTGTGTATGTGTGTGCTTGTGTGTGTTTGCTCTGCCATTGGGAGTTTAGTTACCGCTGCCCACTTCCACCTCGCTGCAGCATTTTTCCAGCTTTCTTCTCTCTGTATAGCGAAAAAATCAATACGGATGAACAGAGAATACATATACATATGTATGTATATGTAACAATTGTATATGATGTGAGTGTGTATGTGTGTGTGTGTGTAGTTAGGATGCAGGCGCCGACAAAAACAGAGCAGAAAACATTGGCCAATGCGAGGTTAGATTCGAGGCAAGATAAGGTCGAAAATGAGGTTAGGTTAGACAGGGGAAACACGAATGAAACAACTAAGGGCTGATAAATGTGGAAAATCCAGCACAGATATACGCTATAATGTAACATATATATGATAAATGTATATATTATACAGCAAGTAAGCCGAACATGTTTTCAACCGATTTCCCGATACATTTTCAAGTTCAATTGAGTTCAGACTTCAGATCGTACAGTTAATCACACATATACACAATATATATACTCACATTCGCAAGACATACTCTCGATTTAGCTCGATTTGCACAGAATCAGCGATTTTCGCTGAGCTGAGTATCACAAAAGAAAAAAACCCCTAAAAACCAAGTGGAAAAACCTAAAGCTCATCCAGCGTTGTCTGTAATATGATATGGATCCGTCAGGTATATATACTCGTATACACCTCGTCGTATATCTCGTCTGCGCAACGCAAGGCGGTAAAAAATTGCACTCTCAAGATAAAATTCAGGCCAAAAACAAAACGGAAAAGCTTCGGAAAAAAACAGATTACAACAAAAAAATAAAGCCAAAAATTATATATTATATATAGTTTGTATGAACGCTTCGAATGCACAACATCTTTGGGTCTCTGTTCAATGACATCAGACATCATTATGTTGCAACATGCACAAAATATTATATATACGTATGAAATCGGAGCATGTGCGATCGCTGATTAATCGACAGTGTTGCTGTGGATAGTTATGTGCGATACGAATGCTTATAGGGCAGATACTTCAGTTGCATGTGCGCATGATACTATCCCATATGATCAGCCGCATGATCACTATGCAATAGTGAGTGAGAGAGTCGGAGGGAGTAAAAGAAAGAGAGAGAGAGAAGGTAAGCAGACACCTTGTGTACCACATACGAAACACGTGCTGTACCGAAGCTTCACAGTACCAGACAGACGCTCGATATATCGAGAGAGAGAGATAGACAGAGACAGAGAGATAGTTAGTCATACGGTCATTCAGTCTGCTGATGATATGTTTACTTATTGTTTACCCTCTGCTCAGGTGAATGACACCTTGCACTGGGAGAAAAGCGCCGTGCAACGCAAACGATTCTAGCTGAGGGTAGCCAAGAGATAAATTACAATATTTGTTATATGTATACAATATATAGCTATATATACTTGTACTCCCTAACTTTGTTTCCTGGACTAATGCAGTGCTAATTTCCCTCGGTGTGGTGCAACTATCATTATCTGCTTTCCCACTCTACTCTCTCAGACACCCTCCCCATAAGACGCCATCTCACGACATTCCATGTCCAGCAAAAGGTTCCTCACCCTTCCATTTATATTAAACTCGATCGGATTACGCCTTTAGTGCCAGGTAGAATCGCACAGATATCGCTGCCCGTTTGCGATTTCGCTGATGTTTCGCATTTCTTCTATATAGATCAATGCACGCTGATCCGGCACCGGCACCGGTACCGGCATCGACTTCGACTTTGGCTTCGACTCGGCCATACAATCCGTATATGATTTGATTTTCATATATCATACAATGTAGTTATATTTTTGCCAACTCTTAACAATTTGCTGAAACTTATTCAACTGCGCTGGCAGTTTTGTTTTTTCTTTTTTTTTTTTTTTGGTTTTCTTTCTCGTTTTAATGCAACATAATTCTCGGAAATAATTCTGTCTTTGTTGTCATCATAATCGCAATCCCAAATTATCATCGTAATTGCTTTGAAAAGTTAGTTCCCATGGGAGACAGAGAGTGAGAGAGAGGCCTGGAATGCTAACAAGATGACCGCAAATTTTTGGTTTTCTTATCTGGATAATTTGGTGCAACACGAAAAACACAAAATAATCATAATGTTATTGTTTGTTTTCTCTCCTCTCTCTGTCTATCCAGACATGTCATGCAAATCTTGAGGCAACCGCAAAGCCCAAGTGACACTTCATAAATAGGTTTTACTTCAACAAGGTTACTCTGATACCCTATAAAGGGTGTCTATGCTATTCTTTATAGTTAAACTTGCTATATAAAGGGGCTATACAATATTCTACAATAAATAACTGAAATAGGCAACTCTCATGCAATGAAATCCTTACTCAACCTATGTGAACTCAGCCTACGATTATGCTATCTCCATCAAATTTGTTACAGACATTCTTAGGCTATATAAATACAATTTCACTCGATATATGTTTGACTATCGCAAGTATTCTTTCTAAAATTCAGTAATATTTCATTATTCCGCACTCGAACAACTCGCAGTATACTCTGCAGCGGCATGCAGTCAGTGTTTTTATCAGCCCCAGAGCGCCATGTGTTCCTCCGTGTGCTATCAGCAGTAGGCTCGGCCACAACCGCAAGTCCGAGTGCCTAAGTGTAGCATTACGAGAGTTCTCGGTAGCTCACATGTGGTTAGAGAATTCAATTTGCAGCTGGAAGAGAAGAATGATATGATAATGCTGTCTTATTAGTCCCCACAGCACAGCGCAGCTTCTGGCGACAGATGTGTGATTGGAAATGGACAGTTGCCACAGAAGAAGATCAGAGCTTGGCAGCTTTAGCTTTGTAGAATCTACAGCTATGGCAAGTCTTGAAGAAACGCAACTATAACCTATTTGGAGTTCCCCGAGGCGACCTTCGGCGGCGCCTTCTCAATTTACGTCTGTTTACATAAACTCGGGGAAAAAACGCTTCCTTATAGCGGCCATAATCTATCTGCACACTCTCGATACTAGGTAGAACCGATTGCAACCAATTGCCAATTGGCTTTGGGCGCTGCCAATGGCACTGCAAATGCCCTGAAGCAACAGTGTGAGAGGGTATGACTGACTGAGAAGATAAGACAAGAGTGCAGGCTGATTCACTTACTACAGGGTATCTTTCTAGTCGTTGCAGGTTAATTTTTTAATTCATCATTCATCATTTCATCTGTAGCTAATCTTGCATTGTCTGACTGGCTAATTGAGCTATGATATGCAGCTTTCTACTCATCTGCTGCCTCTAGGGTATATCTCTAGTCGTTCATTGCCTTCTTTTTTAGCTGTTGCGTGTCACTTAAATCTTTGCTCAAATATTTTACAACCGTCGTCGCCGTCGAAATGCAATTAGCTGCAGATTGCAGCGTCGCTATCGCTCAACCTCTGCTCCTCTACCTCCCGCTCTTCTCACTCTCTCTCTCTCTCTCTCTCTCTCTGACTGAAGCTCCTCCTCCTCATCGATGTTGCCAATCAGTCGGATGAGCTTAGCAGCTGCGTTTGTATTGTATTTTCTGTTCCAGTTTCATTCTCAATCTCATTTTCAGTTTCGGTTTTTTTTTCTTTGACTGCAGAATCAAAGTTAATTATATATAGTATAAAATACATAATAAAGTATAGTATATAGTATATATTATAGCATAGTATATTGCATATATTAAAGTATAGTATAGTATATAATAGATATAGCCACGGCACAGTAATTGATCATCCATTTCATTTCATTCTCATGCTAAACTCCAACGCGTCATCCTCAATAAAATGAGTTCATTTTTGACAGATCTTCTCTATAGATAATACTTAGTATAGGCAGCAGATCCATCTGTTTCCGATATATATATTTATTTGTTCTGTTTTTAGCTCAAAAGCAACAGCTTTATCAAGTTTCAAGACAAGTTCAGATAGTCGAAATGAATCAAGAATATAATGAAATTTGTTTTTGTTTTTTTTCAATATTTTGACCCATTTTTGCGTCATCAGGAATATATAATCTATAGTGTACGCTATGTAGTGTGACGCTATGAGTTTTTCCCCCACTCACACCCCCCTAGAGTTTACTACACTGTCTGCCATTCAATATATACTTGACTATACTCATCGATACCCAGTTAAAACGATGTGTCTGTGTGTGTGTGTACGAGCCTGCCTATAGATAGATCAATTGTGATCGGTTCTGGGGTCTCTGGAGAGGGGGACCTGAGGAGGTGGAGAGGTGGGGGGTGGGACCACGCTGCTAGCTGCGGGCCTTGCTTAACAGATGTTGCGCTTATCGAGGGCTGTTGTAGCTGATACGACAGCATTTTCAATGTATTTCGTTGTACTCTTTTCTTTATATTGTATATACACATCTACTATACTATATATGTATTTTATATTTCTTTATAGATTCCTTTACCCAACGACGACAGCAGTTAAATAAAAACCTATCTGCAATCATTGAAACTGACTCATGGATTCGTCTTAATAATCATGGTTCGTAGAATGAACTGAGTTCTTAATGGATTATAATCTTTGATTAAGTTCCTATCAAGTTTCTACATTGTGTGCGCTGTTTCAGGTGAAGAACAGAGCGCTCTGAGGTATGAGTTATACCAAAGGGTATTCCAAGGTGTTCAGAGATTGTAGAGAAACATACGTATCATAGATCAGGCGAACATGGAGGAACCTGTTCATTTAGTAATGCATTGCAAGACATCATAATATCATTCTGCCAAGTTTAGGAATGTCTATAAGATAATTGCATACCTGAAAGATTCCCTGCTTTATTTGGATTCTTTGAAAGCTGTAAAAGATATTGTGCAAATAGTGAGCTCCTCCCGATTTTTGTGTTTTATTCATGCGCCCAGTCGGGGCTGACACGGCGCCTAGCAACCTACCTGGTAAGCTGCGCACCTTGAACGCTGAACGTCCAATAATAATGAGCCACTTGAGCTTGCCGGGGACGGAAGACCGACGAACGAAGACGACAACAACGTCGCGACGCCTCAATGAAAGCGATTGTTAGACACAACCAAAGAGAGAGAGAGCGACAGAGGGGGAGAGAGTGAGAGCGGAGGAGAGAGTGGTAAAGGGAGAGGAGCATACTGAAAACAAACACGGCCCACATCGCTGGCCATTTTCTTATTTATTTTATCAAAGGCGACGCCAGATTTTCTACATTTGATAAATGGGGGCGCACATTATGGATTTTGTTGGAAGTAAACACGAAAACGAACCTGGGAGAGAAGCAGAGAAGAGACACTCAGAGAGGTTGAAGTGAGAAGAGAGAGATGCTTGTGGAACTTTCGAACATATTTCTTTAGTATGAGTAACATTTATAAAAATCCTTTTTTGAAACGAGTTAAGAACTTTGCGAAATATTTCATAGTTCTTTATTGTTCTACATTGTATATACAATTTCAGCTGAAACCTAAAAAGAATATAGCCAGTTATCTCTCCTAACTAACATTGTATCCCATCGATTCCTGCAACGATCTTCCTAGTCCCTGGCACTCTTTTTTGCAACAAATATTTAACCCAATTGCTCTAGGTTCATTTTCTCAACTCGCTCAAACTGATAGCTTGCACTCTCAATAGCTTTACCGTTATTGTGCTGTTGCTGTTGTTGTTCATTGCTGTACTTTCTGTTTTCGGAGACGTAGGCCTTGTTGTCGCTAACCAAGTTACGCGCGACGCGCCCGCACAACGGGGAGATACGAGGGTCGTTTGATAAGTCCGTGACTTTTTGTATTTGCCGCGCACCTGCTCTAAATACAACACTGCTCCTGTCAGCAGTTATCGATTAACAGCTGACTGTAAAATTTTGAGAAAGCTGCGTTTTTTGGTTTGCGTTTTATAGGCATTGAAAGCAGACGATCTCGTGAATTTTAACGAAAATGGAAAAAAGTGAATTTCGTGTCAGCATGGCAAAATTTCATAAATTGGGCTACGAACTGCTACCCCATCCAGCATATTCTCCAGATTTAGCCCCCTGTGACTATTTTTTGTTTCCAAACATGAAGAAATGGCTCGGCGGTAAGAGATTCGGGTCATCACAGAAACAAACGACTATTTTGAGGGCCTTGAGAAAACCTATTATTTGGAAGGAATAAAAAAATTGGAAAAACGCTGGACTAAATGTATAGAGCTAAAAGAAGATTATGTTGAGAAATAAAACGCTTCTTTGACGAAAAAAATATATTTTATTCAAAAAGTCACGGACTTATCAAACGACCCTCGTATTATCTAATGCCGCGACAAATCCCCCATGCTTACGAGGCATGCTCGCTGGGTGGCTAGAAGGGGGGCATAGATAGGGGTAGCGTGTGTAGTATGTGGATGGTCTATGTGTTCAGGGTTCACAGTAAGGAAGGGCAAGAGAGGGCCAAGGGGGGAGAGAGAGGGGGACCCACTGTAGACATATGACAACAGCACATCATCATTCAAAATATCTTATCAGACAACGTATGAGAGGGAGAGAGAGAGCGAGAGAAGGAGAGAGGGATGGGGGACGGAATGTGGGGGGCAGAGTTACGAAAGAATCGAAACGTATTGGAGCAAAGTGCAGGGGAAAAATCATGGCGAAAATCGTGTCTAAAGGCGCGTAGCTTAGCACACAGATAGAACGATGTGTCTATGAGTAACGCTGGGAGTGTGTGCTCATGTGTGTGTGCTTATGTGTGTGTGTGTGTACGAGTGTGTGTATACGAGTGTACAGATGTGTGCTTTGAGTATGCAGCGAGGTGTGTGTATCTCTTGCTAGACACGTAATGGAAAAGTATCTTGGCTTTACATGAAAAGGGAAAACAAAATATTTGTTGTACAGTTCTCTTAGTCCTAGTGAAACTGCAGTACCTTTGGCAAGGAAACAGTCAGCTATTTTAAGAAATTTTAATATGAGAAATCTATTTTGAAGTTATAGAACAAATCTTTAAACATAAAGCATAAAGCTATAGAACAAATCTTTAAACATAAAGCCGTGTTTACATGGCATGATTTATCCAAACTCCAACATAAAATCTGCCCAGTTTTCTTCTTCTTCTGCAGTCCCACTGAGAACTATTTTTGCTGGAATAACATACTATACTATACTATACTATACTACATATATATTATGTTTGGTAATAACTTACAAGATACATAATATATATATATAAAGACCCCACTATAATATCTAATGCGCTTTGCTCCATATCCCTGCCTTCAATTCTTCTTATTGCTTTGTCGTAAACCTCAGTCGGCTTCGGTCTTAGAAGTTCAGAATTTGAAGAAGAGGAGTGGAAGTAGGAGGAACGGAAGAACGATCGAGCAAACTAACGATGAGCAAAACTTTTTAGCCGACAAGTCACCGAGTAAATATCGAGAGCTGTAAAATTAGGGGGAAGATTTTAGCCCCCGCCCTATCGCAGAGACGTTTAAAGTCAATGGATTTTCCATGAAAGCCACGAGGCGCCAGTCGAACTGATAATACTACTATGCATATGTGTATATATGTACATATATGTTCCTACTACAGTCATCATCTTTGAGTATATAACGAACTAAAACAGAGAAAACAGTGAACACTCTCTCTGTTCCCCAAGTGATAACTGAAAGGAAATAATGTTAAAACTTTAAAGTTGAGAATTTTAACAGGTTATATGTTTTAGGTATCATCTTGACTAGAACATAAATATATATGTGCGTATAAATAAACCACTTCCGTTCACACAGACTGATACTATGAATAGCAATGATTGACCCAAATTCACGCTATATAAAGCAATAGATAATACTACTATAGTGATATATCCGGACAGAGAACTGCTTGAGGCCCACAAAGGTTTTATCTTTTGCACCCGAATACGGATTACGGATGTCGCTTATCGATGCCCACCGCGCACAGCAGCTCCAAACCTGATGTCGATATCTGTTATCGATGCCCAGTTATCGGTTGAGCTGGTTGCGCCGCGTTGTCCGCTTGCGCCACTTGATAATTATTTTCTACGCATTCCGATCCGGTTGAAGGTTCTATTTATAGGAATCTTTCAATTGTATACCTTAGGAGGAGGGGTATATTGGTTTAATGCAATGTCTTGAAACAAGTGTATATCTTAGAGGTTGGCAGAACAATTGACTTTTAAAGTTAACTTTAATTTAACTTATACTTTATAATTTAAATACACGTCAGGAAATCAAAAGAAATATTGAACAAGATAAAAGTAAACTGTATCTTGCATATTTCATGTTTTAATAAACTCCCTAGGGTATCTCCTAGTCAGTAGCCCAATAAGTTGTTCTGCCTTTTTTCGGCCTTTTGCGCTTTTGAAATCTGTAGCACCTTCGAGTTGTGAGTGAGCGCTGACTCTATCTCGAAGAGGGGCCCATTCGCCCAGAACGTGCCTGACAGAGAGTATGTTATGTGTGTGCGTGTGTTCTGTAAGTGTATGCGTAAAGTCCATCATTGGCCAGTTTGATTGATATAGACATAAATAAGTAAAAGTTCGTGTCATTTCCCAATCGCAGGCTGCCAAAATAAAGTTAAATGTTAAGTTAAATGGGAGAGAGAAAGAGAGCGAGAAAGAGTGTAACATAGGAGCCAGGAAGAGGGGGAGGAGCAGTTAGCTACACATACAGACTGTGTGTAGGAGTAGCTTTATCTGCTAATGAGTTACGATGTTACGATGGATGACACACGATCTGCTACAGCGGCGGCCAACACCCACCAAAGTTGTGAAAAAGATACGTGGAGAGTGTGGCGAGCAAATACTTTGGGGGTACTTACCCCACATATATCCACAAATACATACAGATACAGGCACAGATACAGATACAGATACATATATTTGAGGTATCTACATCCATTATCATTATCGGGCGGCCTCTTTTGATGTTTTACATGGTGGGTAACCCGAAAGAGAAACTCGAAACTCAATCAAAGATTGCGTAACAAGGGCGCACATAGCATAAAGCCTCTTTCTATATACCATATGAATATGTAAATATATATATATACAATATATGAGCCCTTAAATATGCTAAACTATAGAAAGGTGCTGCAAATAATAAAAAAGTAACAGTGAATTATTAAATCAAATTCTGTACAACCTTTTTTTATATATGTATTCTACAAATTTCAAGATATCATTGGAATATAAAATAAGAAATATTATATTATTTGTAGAGTGAGAAGTCTCTACTCTCCAACTCTCTTACGTGCTCTTTATATTTACCTATATCTCTTCAGATCTATGGCAAGTTAGGTAAGGTTTGTCTTCCCACAACTTTTTATCTGCAATTCCCATTAGGATGTTCCTTTCGTATCAGCAATGATCTAAGCTGTTTGCCATGAACCAAATGAAATCATATTCATGTTGCGCATGTTCCAACTCAGTGTGTGTGTGTGTGTGTGTGCAATGTAGTGTATGCTGAGCAGATGAGTGGGTAAACATCGATGCATCGAGAGGCAACGCAATGAGGACCGAACTGAGACAAATATTGTTTGCCATGCTTATTAGCAAATATTCTTATCACATCGTCAGTCCCTCCGTCGTCGTCGTCTCAATGCATACATCGGTCTGTCTGTCCATCTGTCTGCCTGTCTGTCAATCCGTCAGTCTGTTAGTCCGCCATTCCGTCTGCCAGTCTGTCAATTGCTCAGGTCTTCCGAGTCTGTGTTGGCGCTGAGAAAACAAAGTGCAAGAAACAAAACATGCACTACACAATCCTGATTTGTTACAAGCAATATGCAGCCCAGAGATACCCTAGAAAAATTAAATCAAGGCAGTAAAAATTATAATTAAATACCAGCTAGTAATGAAAATATAATATATAAATATCATAATACAGAAATAAAATATATAATTATAAATATAAATAATCAAAAACTTTTTTTTAGGCCACCAAATAAATTATTGATAACTCAGTCACAATAAAACTTAAAAAAAATTTGAATACATAAAGCTAGTATGCTTAGCTACTGTAATACAAAATATATCAGTTCCAACTGTATAACTTCTTGGGATACGAACTGATAAACCCATTAACCCAACGTTAATATAATGTAAAGAAACCACAGCTTAATCTCAACTAATAATAAATACAACCCCAATCTTATAGGGTATCACAAAACTAAAGAGCAATACTTTTTTTTACAACATTGTTGTTGCTGTTGTTGTAAGTGTGGCAAAAGATGCAATAATCGATAATAAGAAAGGGAACACTGGCGCGCACACACAGAAAGCAAAACGAAAACAAAAAAAAAAATAATAAAAAAAGAAAAACAAAGACAAAGAGAAATTCAACGCGTCTAAAGAAAACAATATATCCATCCGAAAGATACGGGGATACAGACGCAGATACAGACGCAGCAATGTCTGGCAGATATAGCTATACGACTATAGCTACAGATGCAGATACAGACGCGCAGATACAGATGCAGATACAGATACAGATACAGATATAGAAACTGACGCAGACAACATGTGAAGCTAAATGCGATTATTTGCTTAAGTGTAGCCCGGTGAGCTGGCTCAAAATTGAAATTGAAGTTGAAACCGAAATTGAAATTGAAAACTTAGCCAAGGTAGATACGAATATCATCATCATCGTAGATTCACGGAGAGGAGCGGCACGATCTGTTGGATGGCGAACGATCAGTTGACAATCAACGTTCAAACATGACCGACGAAAATACACTATGTTTGCTTCCCCCTCTCTCCCTGTCTCTCTTTGTCACTCCCCCTCTCTCCCTCTTGCTCTCTGCCTCTCTCACTGGAGATAAAAGATACACAGAGCGCAAGGTAGATACAGAGATACGCGGCTCAAGATACTGTGCAAAATGTTGCAAGTGCGCTGCGACATGTCAGTGAAAAGTCTTAAGCATGTGTCGCAGGTGGGGAAGAGAGAGGGGTGGAGGGGGAGTGGTTGGTAGTGGGCTGAACTCGTATCCGAATCCGGAGGCCATTGAAATCGCAACGCATTAACGCACATACTCGCACATGGATCGAATAATGACACACAGACTGAGAGACAGACGCAGTAGCGCACGTAGAGCTCGTTGTTTTTTTGGGCATATGAAGCTGTCGGTTCATTATTTGTGAAATACCCTGTAAAGTTCAGCGGACAGGTGGGGTGTGCTGTGGCACAGGCTACCTACATATGCAAAGATAGGGTAACTAGTAGAGTAATACAAAAAGTGCAGCAATCTACAACGTCGAAGGAAACTCTGGAGGAACTGAATTCGAATATTTTTTAAAAAACTCTTAGCAACTACAATTGTAAAGCTAAGCAGCTGATCTCAGGAATATATAAAGCTAACTACCTCTACTTTATATACTAAAAACTTCAGCATCATAACTAGATAATCCTCGCAGCTAAACCCGTATCAAAAGCAGTACAAGATAACTATTGGTAAACAGAGCAGTTTCAAAGGAAACATGTGCTCATTCCAGGGTATCTACGCGTCGCATCCACTGCTTTGGCACTGGCGCTGTTGCTGTTGCTGCCGATGATCAAGTCTCACGCTCAGAGCTGCAAACAGCCATCAGTGCGGGGCACAATCATTACGAGCATCTGTGTTGTCGCATTTACAATTTGCAATTACACTTGAGTAAATATCAACAACAACGACAACACACAGCAACAACAACACCAACAACAACAACAAGAGCAACATAGACCGAATGACAACGGAGATGGCGTGAAGATGGAGAAGACTGGAAAACCGAAACTGAGTCGAGACTCTCAAGTCGCCGTCGTCGACAACCCAAAACCCTAATGAGCAATGTTTCTTTTTTTTGGCACAGCCTCAGGTAGAGCAAGAGGGTAGCAAAGGGGGGTGGTGGGCTGCAGTTGGTACGGCATTCCCAGACAGACGCCACAGTCTCCAGCAGAGTCTCTCTCTCCAGACGAAAGTCTCCAATCTCCCCCAGTTGCGTCTCCGATTCGGATGCCATACGATCGCTTAGCGCTCTTCGTTCATCATCGCGTTCCATGATGCGATGTGATGTGATAAATCTGGCAAATTGACAAAGCGAATAGGTTTACGAGCATTTACGGACTGATAATGAGATATGATATAGGAGTCTAAAAATACAAGCTAACACATCTACATGGACGATCTGCATTTGAAGCTGTGGGAAAGTCTAAAGCAGATCGCAGAACGTCATGTCTGGGGCTCATCTAGAGAACGCCCTGTGAAGTAGAGCCATGAAGATCTGTGTTCGTTTCCCAAGGCAGCATAGATCAGCGATCACTTATGAATTCTTCTATTGGTCATTTTTGTTTATCTTATAGGTAGATCTACCAACTTGTTATTTTCCTCCACTAAGGAATCATCTATCAAATATATGTATATTTAAAAAGTAATAAAGGTGTTATAACAGCGGTCTCTCATGAAATAGATCAAAGATCTCTACGCAACTCGATCGTTGATTGACTTGTACCCGATAACTATGTGTGGGTATAGGTACGAGGGTCGTTTGATAAGTCCGTGACTTTTTGTATTTGCCGCGCACCTGCTCTAAATACAACACTGCTCCTGTCAGCAGTTATCGATTAACAGCTGACTGTAAAATTTTGAGAAAGCTGCGTTTTTTGGTTTGCGTTTTATAGGCATTGAAAGCAGACGATCTCGTGAATTTTAACGAAAATGGAAAAAAGTGAATTTCGTGTCAGCATGGCAAAATTTCATAAATTGGGCTACGAACTGCTACCCCATCCAGCATATTCTCCAGATTTAGCCCCCTGTGACTATTTTTTGTTTCCAAACATGAAGAAATGGCTCGGCGGTAAGAGATTCGGGTCATCACAGAAACAAACGACTATTTTGAGGGCCTTGAGAAAACCTATTATTTGGAAGGAATAAAAAAATTGGAAAAACGCTGGACTAAATGTATAGAGCTAAAAGGAGATTATGTTGAGAAATAAAACGCTTCTTTGACGAAAAAAATATATTTTATTCAAAAAGTCACGGACTTATCAAACGACCCTCGTATAATCAGTTCCATCTGATCTGTAAGCTATATGCAATATATTTCATCGACGCGATCATTGATCTTGTTCTGTTTCTGGCTTATCAGTAGGCAAATACTATATAAAGATAGATATTGATCTTGATGATTACTTTGGCATTGACTTGATTTCGTAAACAACGCAATAGGGGGTGGATTGGGGGTTGTGCTAGACCCATAGCAAGCTGTGCTATGGATTTCACAAATTTAAAAGATTCAAGATAATGCGTAAAGTACAAGCAAGTTAACAGAGAAACTGCTTGTAAAATGAGCCAAACGATGATTTCTAGCGAAACCGAAGCCAGTAAACGCCACTCCATGGACTACTATCAGGCAGCGCACACACACAAACTAACACACACGAACACACACACAGGTAACAGCTGCTTATCGTTTACGAGCTTGGGTGCGGTGGGGCGCTCGATATTCAATGAACATTACTGATGATGATGACGAGGGCTGTCGTTTGGCGAAACAAGGTGAACAAGGGGAAGGAGGAGGGGAGAGTGAGAGGAAGGTAGGGTGTAGGGTGCTACAAAAGACCCCACACACAAGTGCGGGTACTTGTCGTCTGAATCATGCGAGAGAGAGACAAACACTCACACACAGACAGACGACGCAGGCACAGTGACCAAAACTCATTGACCATGATGATGATGCATATAATATCAGATCGAACAACATGATGTACGTGGTATATTGGGCCCCAGTGCGTTGATCAATTGACGAACTTGTCGCCACGCCACGACATTCCTTTTGCGAATCGTTGACGGGAATTGGGAAAACCCTCTCTCTCTCTTTCTCTCCCCGAAATAGAAACCATACGTTCTTTAAAGATATAGTGAGTTTAAGTTGTGGTTTACATACACCCCGTCGTCGACGTCGACATGGTTGCTTATCGGACACCAAGAAACACACGAATCATGGGGCTTAGCTGGAAATAGCAAATGCTTTGCCATTATCGGAGTCATTTGGCGGTTGTAACCTCATTTCCGGATGCCAATTTCGAGGATATGCAAAGCGAAGGCTTATCAAGTCAAAAGAAATCCCACCACAAGTTTCCAGATAATATTCGTATGAGAAAATCCCAATCAAAACTTATCACTTTCCATTTTTGGGGTTATGTGCGCAAGATCAGTGGGATCAGTGACGCAGGCAATCGTTTAACTTTGACTTACGAGGCAATTATATAACTACCAGTGCCGTCGAGCCGTCGTTTAACCTCAAAATTGCATCGCATTCAGCAGACACGGCCATAAAACGGAGTCTACCTGCTCGTCCCGACACGACTGTGCCACGAGTCGAGGCGTCTTAATCGTACACACAATGCACACACAAATGATGTTGGCCAGACTCAGTGTCCAGACCGCGCATCACATAACCTCAATCCGGTCGGTCGGACAGTCTGCCGGACAGTCCGAGACAGCGGATAGCGGACAGCGTGTCGTTTATCCGGCAAAGTCAATTGGTTTCTAATGAGCTTAGCTACCGTTATCTCACTGAACAGAGGAACTGAGGATCCTTTGTGCGACAGATATTGTA
Organism: Zaprionus indianus; assembly: GCA_018904595.1. Taxonomy (NCBI): domain Eukaryota; kingdom Metazoa; phylum Arthropoda; class Insecta; order Diptera; family Drosophilidae; genus Zaprionus; species Zaprionus indianus. The sequence goes on from JAEIHA010000344.1 coordinate 4,584,488, forward strand.
TGGGAAATGCGATATGTATATGTATTTCACAAATACACTGATAAACACGCTCACTTAGTCATGTCTGGGCTCCTAACTGACATATCATTATCTCTCCATCTGATATTTATTTATACTTAAATATTGATTTCTTCTAAGGTATTCAAAAGTTTTTGTGAACAAGTGAGTCAAAGCCAACAGAAAAGATATAACGCAAATGTACTTGAACGAATACAATCGATAGAACTCGATTTGGTGTGTTATCTATGAAGATTTCTAAAATGGGATCTGGAAATTCCAAATACTTGGAAGAAAAAAAAATGAACAAGGTGACCTTGTTTTATAAATCAAAATCAAATTTAATCTGTGGCAAATTCAATCGATTGCAGGAATTTTAATCTTTAATCCTAAGTGAAACTCACGCGAATTTCAAGAACTAGTTGAACTCTTTCAAAGACCTTCGCGTCGGTACTGTTGCTCCACTTGTTGAGTGTGTGCGCGTGTGAGTGTATGTGTTCTATTTGCGCTATAACACTATTTCGACTGGGGGGTACCCCCTTACCGTTTAGGGATTTCGCCGAAAACTGTAAAGCGTGAATCATTCGCATACTAACGGCACTCGCCGCGTCGTCGCCTGTTTCAGGTGTTAAACATTACGTTTGTTGCCGTTGCCGTTGCTGCTGTTGTTGTTGTTATTGTAGGTGGTGCAAAGTTTAAACAAAATAAAAACAAAAGCAAAAACAATAACAGAAACTGAAAAGAGGCGCGCGCACACTTTTTTCAATTGTTTTACGATACTACACACAAAATAATTGTTGTTTATCAGCAACAATGACGGACAAATGTTATGCTGTTGTTGTTGTTGTTGGCGTAGCTGCCGCTGTTAACGTTGTGAGTGTGCATGATTTGCACAGTGTGAAAATTTCGAGTGTGCGTTTGCCGCGTGCGTGCGCGTGTGTTTGTGTGTGTGTGTGCACCCACTCACCTTGACATGTCAACGCAGCAAGCTTATTAAATCCATTAACAATAATAACAATAACAATAATAGTTTTAATGCACGCAAATTATAACAATTAATTGGGCGAGAGCGAGAGGGCAACATAACAAACATAAATGTCAAGAATTTCAAATCGAAAGTGAATTTTTTGCACTGGCAATGCTGCAAAAAAGGGCAACACACAATGATGCGTGCGAGCGAACGAGATAGAGCAAGGTGACTCTGTTAATGCTCATGTTAATTAACATAACATGTTATAGAGTAGGAGGCGTAGAGGAGAAGAAAGAAGTGAGCGGCACAGCATACTTTGTGTTTGTGAGAGCGAGAGCAACACTGTCCATTGTTGTTGCTGTTGTTGATGTTGCTGCTGCCATTTGTTTTATGCAAAGTTAAATGCTGACTAAATGCGCGCAATTAAATGTTAATGTCGCGCGCTCTTGTTATTGTTATTGTTGTTTCTGTGTTGCTGCAGCGTTAATTATGTTATGTTGTTTGGCTGTTACCGTTGTTGTTGTTGTTGTTGTTGTTGTTGTTGCCATGCTCATTATCACTTTCGGTCTCATTGAATGGCAACAATTGAAAAGCGAAACCGAAACCGTTTCTCAGCTGTTTGCAAAGCACGAAAAAAAATACAAATAAAAAAAAACGGCAAGAAAAAGCAACAACAACAAAAGAAAAATTGCAATGTGCTGCCGCCATTAATGTTTATTTAACACGCATTGCCACACGCGCTGTTACCGTTACTATTGTTGTTGTTGTTGCCGCTGTTGCTTAGCGCCGTGCGTGGGCGAAAAGGAATGAAAAATAAGTTTGGCGCTGCATTTGATGCGTTTTGCACCACAGTGCACACTGTGCTGCTTGCTACTTTATTTCAAGTTCATTATAAATAAAACGTAAATATTATTAAATTTATACAAACAGCGCACACACGTGTATGAAGCGCGCGTGTTGCATGCGTATGGGTGCGTACTGTCTCTATGTGCATGTGTGCGTGGCTGTGTGTGTGTGGGTGAGTGTATTGAACTCTTGCTGCAATTTTTGCACAATATCTTTTTGCACATTTATGTTTGTTTGTATGTTTCATTTCATTTACTCGTATATGCTCGATTTTTGTTTTGTTTCTTTTTTCTTATTTATTTACTTCTTTTATTTCTTTTGTTATTGCAATTGTTTTGCGCTGTCTTTGTGCTTTTAATTTATTATTGGCAATCATTCATCGCTGTTGCGGCTGCTGCTGCTGCTGCAGTTTATCGGTCATCGGTGCAATCGATTGATTGCGATGCTCTTAACAGCGCGTGTTATCGGGCATTATGTTAAGTGCAATGCTTCGCAAGTGTGTGCGTGACAAATTGATCTAAGAGAGAGAGAGAGACGAATAGGACAAACAGCCTCACGCCTAATTTGCATATTTCGGCAGCTGAAACTGATCACATTAACATGTGTGTGTGCGTGTGTGTAGTGTGCGAGTAGCTTACACACCTTTTTGAGGCGGTCAACTGTGACCAACAACAACAACAACACTGAGTAGGAAAGGGGAAGAAAAGACGTTAACAGCGTCTTCTGCTTCCGTTTTCAATGAGTTCGAGGTGAAGGCTGAGTCAAAGAGAAGAGAAGAGCAGGAGGAGGAGGAGAGAAGAAGAGCGCATTGCATCTAGTGGGGTTTAAAAGTGCACATTAATGATCGATCGTTGCAAGCCTACACACACACACACGAGTGCGTGTTCATTTATCACTTCATTTATCTGAAATGAAATCAAACAAACAACACACACAAGCACACATGCTATGTACATACGCAGACACACACACACGCCGGTAGCCAATAGCAACGAGATTTAACGAAAGAAAAATGCACCCACAAGAGCAACGAAAGAGAAAGAGAGCATGTACCAAAGGCAGAAAGAGCAGAGAGACATGTACCATGTACCAGAGGCATATACCAAAAGGCTAGAACAACAGAGAGAGCGCACAGGCTAGAGGAGCAAAGGGAGATGTTCCATGTACCAAAGTCATGTACCAAAAGCTAGAATATGCTAAATCTCTGGTACATAAGCCTGTGTGTGTGTGAGTACGTGCAAGCAGAGCAACTCCAATGTGAGAGCGAGAGCGCGCGACTTCACATTCCTGGTGGCTGGGGAGCACACATAATATAGTGCGCTCTCGTTCTCGCACACACAACGCACGCAAACGACATGCGTGCACACACACACATGCAGTCGTAATCCTATTTGCGTCCAAAAATAAAACGGAATGAAAGAAAAATCCAACGAAAGAAGCGACCAAAGCTGCTGCTGCTGCTACTGCGACTGCGACAGCGGCGGCTGCTTCCTTTGCGCCAAAGATTTTACGAGCAGCGGTAAACGGCAAACAAACGACGACGAAGACGACGACGCCGCTGTCGACGTTGACGTCAACGTAGCTTCGGCAGTCGTCTCTGCTGCTCTGCAGGTTTATCTAACCAATACCAATGCAGACACACACTCACAGCGCGCAGAGTCCACCACCAACAGCAGCCGCAGCCGCAGCGGCAGCAGACAGAGCGCGCTCACGAGCTCACGTACACACACACACACACACACACACGCACAGACGAGTGAGAGCCAGAGCCAGAGGCAGAGGCAGCCATTGCGTTCTCTCTCTCTGGTTTGCGCTCAGATGTGTCGCGTCAGCTGCTGCGTCGCTGCCTCTGCTGCTGCTGCTGCCTGTGCTGCTTCTCTGTCTGCTGCTGCTGCTGCCTCCAAGCTAAGTACGCTTTATAGATGCGTTCAAATACAATTCAGAAGTCGAACCGAAAAGACGTTCCTGAATTTGTTACTTTTTTTTTTACACACATTTCTCATTTCGTCTCTTCTTCGGCGGCACCAATAACAACAACAACAGCAGCAGCAACCCGACTCTGTCTGCAGAGCAGAGCAGAGGCAGCGCTGCACAAATTAGATAAACGTCGAGACTGTGAGCAACGGTTTGCGCTGCGGCTGCGCTCAGAACTCGTGTGCGCGTCAACGTGAAAGCATCTGCGGCGCGCTGCGAAAGAAAACCGAATTAAAGAAGAAATAAAATAAAGAATTCAATATAAAAAGAGAGACAAGTCAAAAGTTGTGTGAAGGAAACTCTTGGAATACTGAAGATAATTTATTTTATTTGTATTTTTTTTTTTATTGAAACCAAAGAAACGTGAAACAAAATAATTATTTAATAATTACGTGAAGTTTAAACTAAATACACAAAATATAATAATAATCATATATAATATTGGAATATTTGGAATACAATCACCAAGTGACTGAAGTGAAATACCAAGTGAAAAACTCAAAAACCAAAATCAACAACAGCAACTATAAAAGCAACAACAATTACAAAAGGCTAACCAAAATTTCGAATGCCGCCGCCAAATTGTCAAATTAAACAAAACAAAACAAAGGTAAAGCTTAAGTTCCGTTATTTTAAAATGTTCTGTTAATTTTTTTTCATGTGTTTGTGAAAAAAGTGTTAAGCTAAAAATGATATTGCAAATATGGCGATACGATCTGCAGCTATGCCCATTTTTTATGGATTATTCTTGGAAAATATCATTTGTTTTTTTTTTCTGCGAAGTTTTTAAGCTTTCCAGTTTTACAATGAAGGAACTTTCAGTTCACAATTTTCCATTAGTTTCTACAGATTTTCCAATTAAGATTTTGTGTGTTTTTAACTCTCGACTCCGTCAACAGAATCTTGACAGTTTCAACATCATTTAATAAGGGTTTCTCTAATTCAATTGACCCTGAAACGGTCATGGATCAAAACCCCCGAGACAAACGTCCGCACACAATTTGGACTATCCCTTTTGAACTCTGAACTTTGACAGGAAAAAGGGTTGCTTTTGCCCCGAATTATCACGGCAATTATAGTCAAATTGAGGAGGAAGATATTAGATAGAAAATTGTGTATTATACCTAGGGATATATTGACTATATGAACTTGGACTAATTGGAATTTGAAGAGTTTCAGTAAATGAAAGAGAAGAGTTTTCAAGAATAGGAATTATTATAATCATTATAAGACCTTAAAGACCCTGTATCATTATAATTATGATGATCATAATTGTTCAATAAGTTTCCAAAGTAATTCTAGTGGAGATCTCTCAAATAACCCTATGTCATTTCAAAGTTTCGATTCTTATTGCGTTGATCTTCTTTAGTTCGATGTGATTTTGTATAGGTGGGCAAGGTACAGTGGGCGTGGCTTTATCTCGAATGATTTTTCATGTGTTGTGGATGAGTCACGGACGAAATTGAAATCAGCCAACCAAAATGAGAGGCCGAAAACAACAATAACAACAACAATGACGACAACAACTGAAAAAATATATAATACGCACACACGCACATACACCGGCATTAGCAGTCAGCGTGTTATCGCTAAATTTTATTTTTGAAAATGTCAAGTTTGTTGTTGTTGTTGCTGTTGGGAATCCTAAGCGCCAATTGATAACGGTAAATGTTAATGAGAAATGTGGAAATGCAACAACTAAGCATACACACACACAGTCACACACACATAGAGACAATCATCGATAACAAATCAATACGCACAACATGTGCGAGAGAGATAGCTAGACAGAGAGCAGAGCGAGAGAGCGGCAGCACCTTTGTGCTCTCTCTCTTTCTCCTTCTTTCCCTCTCACTCCCTTTTCTTATTGGAATTTCGTGCCAATTGCATCCGCTTGCAATTTTCCAGCTAAAAATGATGAAAAACCGCTAAAGAAATGTTCAAATAATTTACAATTATTTTTTTCTTTAGCTTCTTTTTTATTTGTTCGTCTCATTTGTGTGTCGATTTACCCGCGATCAGCTGTTTATGTCGAATCCTCAAGCATTTCCAGTTGTTTCAACAGAAACTGAGAAAGATCCGCGCTAAATAAACCTGAGAGATTTCGATATAAAAGTATCTGATAACCTGATTGCGCATCGATTGTTCTCATCGCTTTATTTACACAGTTTTCTTTTTCTCTCTCCTTCTCGCTCTTCCTCTTCTCCTCTCTGTCTGTTGTGCAGCTTCGCTTTAATAAAAGATTCCGCACAATGCGACAATTCTTCATAATGTGTTTGTTTTTGTCTCGCTAGCTATCGAATTTGTTTAGCGGGAAATGTTGACAGTTTTTATTATAACTAGAGTGGGGTATGATGGAATAGAGAATTTAAGATGCCTAAAAAGAAGGTTGACATGGAAAGATTCTCTGATCATGTGGAATACACTTCCCCTTCGTTAGATCAAGATAATTTAACAAACTTTAAGCTAATCATTAGCTATAAAATGCAATATTTAACATATTAACAGTTTTATTATTCTTTTAATTTGGTATATCCTAAATATAGCATTTGAAACTTCACTTTTATTGATTATAGTCTTATTCGATAACTAATTTCCCCTTATAGTATTGATGATCTTATGTGTAACAGGCAGAAGAAGACAACTCTGATGCCACAAAGAGACATAAAAGTCATTTCTGTTTTTGTTTGTCTGTATGCACACCTAGAGCTCTGGAACTATAAGAGCTAATGTTATCACATTTTGAGACAACATATATACTTACTGCACGCAGCGAAAGTTTGTTTTAAAACTGACCACGCGCCTTTCCTCCTCTGTATGTCGAAAACAACTCAATGTAAGCGAAATTTTAAAGCTAAGGGGTGACAAGTTAACTTCTCTTATGCTCTCCCTTTCTTTCTCACTCAACTGTAGCTTCTTACTTGCCTTATATACAAGTTTAACCCCTTCAAGCCCTGTAATTCTAAGCCTAACCCCTTGATAGCCCCTTATAAATAGCTTTCTCACTCTTTACCTTTCTCCCTCCCTCTCACAGCTAACAACTGATAAGTAGCAGATCTCAAAAAGCCAACTACAGCAACAACAATAACAACAGCAACAATGCTAGCCACACAACAGCAACAACAACAACACACAACACCAGCAGCAGCAGCGTCATCAGCAGCAGAGATGGAACTGCGCCAGCGTCGTGAGTCCACCACATCAGAGTCCTCGTTGGAGCATCTCGACTTGGGTCGCACACCAAAGAAGCTCAGCAGCAGCAGCGGTGCACCGCAGCCGACGTCGACGCCGCACAATGAGACAGCGACAGCAACATCCCGTAAGCGTAAACTGCGACAGCAACAACATCAGCAGCAGCAGCAGCAACATCTGCTCTCCGACGATGAGGAGGAACTGCAGCAGCAGCAACTGTCGACGACGGCAGCCGGAGCATCTCAGCAACAGCGACCGCGTCACAAGCAGCGACGCAGTGCTGCCGGCGCCGCAGCCAGCGCCAGCATCGTTGTCGATTATAGCGCCAGTGGCGATGCGAGTTCGCTGCGCAAGAAGTTCCGCCTGAATCGCAGCAATGTCGCTGGCGAATTATCCGAATCGGGCTTTGTCGATGGCAGCGCCAACAGCGGCTTTCTGCTCGGCAACAGCAGCGCTGCAGTCGCTGCGCAGTCGGCGTCAGCATCGGCCTCGTCAGCACTGCTGCAGGCATCGTCGAGCAGCTCTGGCGGCTCATCGCCGCAACAGGGCGCCGGCCTGTGCCTGTCGAGCGCCGAGTCTGGCATCGGAGCTGGGGAGGAACACATGAAGTATCTGTGCCCCATCTGCGAGGTCGTCTCGGCTACCCCACACGAGTTCACCAATCACATAAGGTGCCACAACTATGCGAACGGCGATACCGAGAACTTCACCTGCCGCATCTGCTCGAAGGTAAGATACCCTGCAATAGAGATAAACAACAGTTGTGGGTAGTAGACTATGTTAGTACATAGAAAGGTTGTTCTGTAGTCTTTCATTAGTTATGGGAGGGAGGTAGAGTTCATTAACGGGGAATTATATAGTCTTGCATTAGTTATGTGCAGAAGAATATAGCTAGCCAGGCTTTATTTTAAGTAATTATGCACTTACAGGGTATAAGCAAGTCGACTACATAAAAAAATTCAGCTAGCTAAAAATATTAATCAACGAATTTACTTAAAAAAGCAAGTCTAGCTAATTTCAAGGGTATAAAACAAGATATTTTGTATTTACAGGGTATTTTTTAGTCGGATATACACAAAGATAAGGTTAGCTAGAGCTATTAATTGATAAATTTACTTTATACATGACAAAGAGCAAGGTTAGTCGTATTACAAGAGTTAATCGCAACTACAGGGTATACACCTAGTCGACTACCCGCAGTTTTTAATTATATATCATATCATTCTCGAAATAACTAATCTCTAAACACGCTCTCTTCACTTCTGTCTTCCTCCCACTCTCTCCCTTTCTCCTTCACTCTCTCTCTCCCTCTATCTATAGGTTCTCTCATCAGCCTCATCGCTGGACAGACACGTGCTCGTCCACACGGGGGAGCGACCCTTCAACTGTCGCTACTGCCACTTGACCTTCACCACCAACGGCAACATGCATCGCCACATGCGAACGCACAAGCAGCATCAACAACAGTCGCAATCGCAGTCGCAGCAGCAGCAACACTCACAGCAGCAACACTCGCAGTCGCAGCAGCAGCGACGCCAGCAGCAACAGCAGCAAGCGACAGCAGCAACAGCATCCGCAGTAGCAACATCAGCGTCGGCAGCAGCAGCAGCTGCAGCAGGTCGCACCGAGAGTTATGAGAGCGATGCAAGTTGCTCCACCGATGTGTCCAGTGCGCACAGCAGCAGCAACGCCAGCAATGCCAGCAGCAACACTAGCAACCATAACAACAACAACAACAACAACAACAATTGCCACAAAACGAACAACAACAACAACAGCAAGACGATCAACAACAACAATGTGATCATGGCAGAGCAGGAGGAGGAGGAGAGGCAGAGGCAGGAGAGGGAGGGTGAGGAGGATGAGCACATCACCAGCACACCCGATGTGGCAACGCTGCTTGCCTCGGGCAACACGACACCCGAGCACGAGCACGACGATCACGACGATGATCACGCCCACTCCGCCTCACACTCACTGGCCTCGACACCCTCGCCCACACCTCCGCCCCCTGCTGTCGCCTGCCTGACCTGTCCTGCCTGCCCCGCCCACCTGGCAGAGCCCTTCGAGACGTTGCCAGCACTGTGGCAGCATCTGGATGCAGAGCACGCCGATATACCCGCCAAGTGCCGCGACTGCGAGGTGATCTTCGCCAGCCATCGCCAGCTGCAGGTGCACAACTGTCACCAGCAACTGCGCCGTCGCCACCTGCTGCCTCCGCTGCTGGGCAACAGTTCCTCGCCCAAGCAGTTGCGGCAGGAGGAGGACGACGACGATGAGGATGCGGAGTACGATGAGGAGGAGGACGAGGATGCACAGCAGCAACGAGTCAAGCAGGAGGAGGATGAGGAGGACGTGGAGCAGCAGCAGGCTGATGACTTCTTTCAGCAATTTCAATATCTCAAGGGCAAAGCAGCGCAACATGCTGCCGCTGCCACCGCCGCTGCTGCTGCACATGCTCATGCCGCGGCCGCTGCACACGCTGCAGCTGTGGCTGCCTCCCAGCTACCGTCGCCCATCAAGCACGAGCCCATGGAGCGAGGCGAGCCTTCGCGGGATCTTGCCGACATACAGAGCATCCTCAATATGACCAGCTCCAGCTGCACATCGAGTTTCCTGCGCAACTTTGAGCAATCGGTGAACACGCCCTGCTCCAGCCGCGATGGGGACGGGGAGGAGGCACAGGATGCTTTCACCAGTGAGTTCCGTCGCATGAAGCTGCGTGGCGAGTTCCCCTGCAAGCTCTGCTCGGCAGTGTTTCCCAATCTGCGTGCCCTCAAGGGACACAATCGGGTGCATCTGGCCGCAGTGGGTGCAGCGGGTCCGTTCCGCTGCAACATGTGTCCCTATGCGGTGTGCGACAAGGCGGCGCTGGTGCGGCACATGCGCACCCACAACGGCGATCGGCCCTACGAGTGCGCCGTCTGCAACTATGCTTTCACCACCAAGGCCAACTGTGAGCGCCATCTGCGCAATCGTCACGGCAAGACCAGCAGGGACGAGGTGAAGCGGGCGATCATCTACCATCCGGCTGAGGATGCCTCCTCGCAGGAGCAGGAGCAGCACAAGGCGGGCACAGATCTGGATCTGAGCTATCGCTCGCTTACTCCTCCCGTGGAGGCACCTCCTGCCTCGCAGCTCAAGCACATGTTGCTGGCGGAGACAACAGCGGCAGGCACAACAACAACAGTTGCTGCTGCTGCTGCAGTGCCCTCTGCTGCGCCGCCACTGAAGATACAAGTCAAGAGTCTCGATCAGCTGGTGGAGAAGCCCACGCCAGCAGCAGCAGCGGGAGCAGCAGCAACACCCGCGCCTGCAACAGCCGCTGCAGCAGCAACATCTGCAGCAGCCGCAGCAGCAGTGGACTTCAGCATGGATGTGCTTGATCTGAGCAAGAAGCCACAACGCGAGCACGAACTGCAGCAGCTGCAACACGCTCAGCAGCAGCAGCAGCAACACTCGCAGCAGCAGCACTCCCAGCAGCAACAGCCGCCACAAGCACCGCAGCAACTGTTTGGCGCTGGCGATGCTGCCACGCAGTACATGCAACAGCTGTTCAGGAATCTCATGTTCCAGCAGACGCCCGGCTTCGGCTTCTTCGGCTTCATGCCGCCACCACCAACAGCAGCAGCAGCCGCCGCCGCCGCAGCAGCAGCAGCAGCGGGCGGAGCAAGTGTTGCAGACAAGCCTGCAACTGTTGCGCCTGCTGGCAACTCACTGCCCTTGTCGCTGGGCGTGCCCATGCCTGCGGCTGCCCCCGCCGGTCCAGTCAAGATGGTCATCAAGAATGGCGTGCTGATGCCCAAGCAGAAGCAGCGTCGCTACCGCACCGAGCGTCCCTTTGCCTGCGAGCATTGCTCGGCGCGCTTCACGCTGCGCAGCAACATGGAGCGACATGTGAAGCAGCAACATCCGCAGTTCTATGCGCAGCGACAGCGCAGCGGTCATCATGCCATGCGTGGACGTGGTGCCTCAGCAGCAGCGGCGGCAGCAGCAGCAGCGGCAGCAGCAGCCGCAGCCATGAGCAATCTCTCGCAGCAGCAGCAGCAGCAACACTCCTCCCAGCAGCAGCAGCAGCACGCGTCGCCTCATCTGGCGCCCATTTCGGAGCAGGTGAAGTACGCCATATTGGCGCAGCAGTTGAAGGCGCGCAAGGATACGGATCTGCTGCAGCAGGCGCTCTCGCACGGCAGCAGCAGCATTGCCGGCCATCACTCGCTGCTGCACTATGGCAGCTACAACAACAATAACAACAACAACAACAAGGCGCACAGCAATGCCAACGGCAGCAACATGTCCGCCAGCAATGGCCACGCGCCGCATGCACAGCTGGACGATGATGAGCCACCCAAGCTGATCATAGACGAGGACGATGAGGATGATGAGTTCGAGGAGCTGGACGAGGAGGATGAGGAGGAGGAGATGGAGCGCGAGTTGGAGGAGGAGCAACAACAGCAGCAGCAGCAGGAGGATGACGAGGAAGAGGAGCAGCAGGAGCGAGAGCGTGAGCAAGAGCAGCCAAGAGAGCCACTGCCACGCAGCTCCACGCCCATTAAGCTGGCCAAGCAAGTGGCTGACAACATCCTCGAACAAGCCATCAAGGCAGGCGCAGCTCCAGCAGAGTCCAGTTCCCCCTCCTCGGCCTCCGCAGCCCCCACAGCCATGAAGTCAATGATAGCACAAGCAGATGCTGTGGCTAAGTCCCTCAAGGATGTGGCCAGTTCACCCTTCAAGGATGACTCGCAGGATCTGGTGCCGGTGGCCAAGCTGGTGGACAATGCCACCAGCAATCAGTCGATGTCCTCGTTCAACAACTACTTTCGTCCCAGCGATGTGGTCAACCACATGGAGCAGAGCGACGAGGAGGGACTAGTCGCCTCGGGCAGTGCCAGCGAGAGCAACAACTCGGGCACCGAGGACGTGGCTGCCTCTGCCACGGCCAACGGGGGCTCCTCCTCGAGTGACACCAAGAAGAAGTCCGCTTACAGTCTGGCACCCAATCGGGTCAGTTGTCCCTACTGCCAGCGCATGTTCCCCTGGAGCAGCTCGCTGCGTCGCCACATACTCACCCACACCGGACAGAAGCCCTTCAAGTGCTCGCACTGTCCACTGCTCTTCACCACCAAGTCCAATTGCGATCGTCATCTGCTGCGCAAGCACGGCAACGTCGAGTCCGCCATGTCGGTCTATGTGCCCGCAGAGGATGTGCGTGAGCCCATTCCGGTGCCCAAGTCTGTGGAGGAGATCGAGCTGGAGGAGCAGCGTCGGCGACGTCGTGCCCTCGAGGAGGAACGTGAGCGGGAGAGGGAACGCGAGCGGGAGCTAAAGCGTGAGCGTGAACTAGAATTGGAGCGCGAGCGTGAGCTGGAACTGGAGCGGGAGAGGGAGCGAGAGCAGCTCATACAGCAGTTTGCAGCAGCGGCCCAGCAAGTGGCAGCGGCGGCAGCAGCAGCCGCAGCAGCACAAGCCGGAGCTGCAGGCGGTGCATCCTCTCCAGCACCGGGGGGTGCAGTCGATGCCCAGCTGGGCTCGGATCTGCCCTACAAGTGTCATCTGTGCGAGTTCTCCTTTGGCGAGCGGATGCAGTGCCTCGAGCACATCAAGCAACAGCACGCACAGGAGTTTGCCCTGCTGCTGGCCAAGGGTGCCATCGAAACGGAGCCAGCTACGCAGGCCGCTGCTGCTGCAGCACCTCCCTCTTCGGCTGCCCACTCGGATGAGGAGGGTGGCAAAGGGGGCAAGTACCCCGCGTACAGCAACCGCAAGGTGATCTGCGCCTTCTGCGTGCGTCGCTTCTGGTCCACTGAGGATCTGCGGCGTCACATGCGCACGCACTCGGGGGAGAGACCCTTCCAGTGCGAGATCTGCCTGCGCAAGTTCACCCTGAAGCATTCCATGCTGCGCCACATGAAGAAGCACAGCGGCGGAGGGCGTGGCAGTGGAGGCAGTCACAATGGCGATGCGGGTTGCCAATCCGATTGCTCAGATGATGAACACTTGGGTGCCACACCCCCGACCACGCCTACACCAACGCCCACACCGTCGCTGGTGTTGCCCGTGCAGAACAGCAACAGCAATAACAACAACAACAACACTTGCCAGAACAACAATAATAACAACAACAATAGCAACAGCAACGTGAAGCAGCAACTGTGTCTGCCCAAGCTGCACGAGCTGCTGGACAAGGCACAGGAGTGGCGCGTGAGTCGCCTTGGTGAGCACAAGGAGAACATTGCAGCAGATACAACAACAGCAACACCAGCAGCAGCAGCGGCAGCAACGGCAACAGCAACAGCAGTTGCTGCTGCAGGCGGTGGCGATCTGATTGGTAACTTGCTTGGCATAAGCGATCAGGGCATACTGAACAAGCTGCTCTCCTCGGCGGATGAGGCAGCCAAGCTGCTCGGCGTGGATAAGTAAAGTAGGGAAGATAAGGAAGTAGAGAGGGGAGAGTAATAGATGAAGAAAGAAGGAAAGCGAAGTGGTAGCAGCAGGGGGAACTAAGAGGAGCCTTCTACTTTGAGTATGTAGAGAAGGAGTAGGAAGAACTTAAAGGAGGAAGTAAAACAAGAGAAGGTACTCAGGGAAGGAGTTGAAGGAAGGTACTAAGACAAGAAGGAGAAGGAGAAGCAACTCAGAGTATGAGTAGGTGGAGGAGCTAGTCAGACAAGATAGAAAAAGAAACACAAAGGCAGTTTCAATTGCATACTAACTATAACTTTCGTAAGGCCTTGCAGAGGTGAGTACTCTTTAGGCAGCAGTATCCAGTACAGAGTAGTGTCCTATACGGTGTAGTACCTCGGACATTGCAGTACCCTGTGCACTGTAGTTCCCCTACCCCGTGAAGTACTCCCAGAACACGCAGGGTACTGCAGCAACCTATTCCCAAATTCCTCACAAAATAAAGAAACCTCTCACTCTGCAAGGTTAGACGAGACAAAGACCAAGACATCAGCATTCAGTTGCTGTAGAAGATGAACTAGAGCGAAAGAGAGAGGTAGCTCTAGGGAATAACTGAACTTTGAACTGTATGCGAGGACACACACGATCTCTGGCTCAGGTTCAAGATCGTTGCCTCTTTTCGCGCATTACATATACCAAAGCTTGAATAGTTTTTTTTTTAAACATATTTCTTTTTTTTTTCTGTTTGCCTAGAAGAATTAAGCTAGCAAGAAGAAGAAGCGGTACAACCGAAAAATGAAATTTCGCAAAACTGCATGAGACAAATTTCGAAACTTTAATCAAAAAGTGCATTAGAAAAACGCATTATCTTTTAAGACCAAGAAATTCTTTTTTTTTCATAGTTTAATTACAATAAGATAAAGAAAAAACAAAATAAAAAAATGGAAAACAACAACGAAACAAAGAAAAAAATACGAAAACAAGACTTAAGTTTAAAGGAGAAAGTGAGAGAGAAATGTTTGCCTTCGTAGTGCTCTATGTGTGTTTACTTAAAATATTTAAAAATTATATACGTATATACTAGACCTATGTAGTCCTCTTGTGTACATTTCGAGGCCTTGAACCGCAGCGTGGCTTATAAAACAATGGATACAAATGCGAAATGCATTCCATATTAGTTTATAGTGTTGTAAGTGGCTTTTTTTTTGTACTTAACTATATACAACATACTATATGTACTTACTATGATTATACTTATACTATTAATATATATGTCATTATTGAAAATGCGAAAACTTATTGCTGTAGCTTTTAAAAGAAAACAAAACGAACACTAAATTAAATTAAAATACTTATCATACCATATTATATATAGATATATATACTATATAACGTGTAAAGCGAGCAAAATCATATGAAAAGTAGTCGACATTTTACAGCAATAACCAAAGCATTTTACAAATTTAACGAGTTTTATCATCAAAACAACAAAATTATTGAACAAATTAAATTATGTACTTAGCGTTTATGTACTTAAATAAACAAATACTATATAAAATAATTAATTATTTACGACAATTTTATTAATATATGACAATGGAAAATAAATTACAAGTTGCGATCAAAAATAACTCCTAATGCGT
Source organism: Zaprionus indianus (assembly GCA_018904595.1). Classification (NCBI taxonomy): domain Eukaryota; kingdom Metazoa; phylum Arthropoda; class Insecta; order Diptera; family Drosophilidae; genus Zaprionus; species Zaprionus indianus. Next base: position 4,599,512 of record JAEIHA010000344.1, read on the forward strand.
TCTATATGGGGGTGGGAATTTTTTTAATTTAAACAAATAAAAAAAAAACATTACAAATCCCGAGACACATATGGCACACAAATAGGATCGTGTCTGGACTGATTGCACTGAAATGCAAGCAGATCAAGCAGTCTGCCGTTCACCCAATGCTGTCATTCGAGACACCAAAGGGATCGTGTCTTGGGAAATGGGCTCGTTGGCTACAGTGTTGCATAATAAAGAAAAGTAAAAAGGCACTAAATGCAAAGCGGGCAAACAATTTAAAAAAAGTACCAAAATAGTTAATCGTTAACTAAAATAATATTAATAACTTATTTATTTATTGATAATAGATTATTAAAATGCATTTTATAAATTTATGTGCAAATGAAATGCAAAAAATACCAAAAGTTGGGTTAGCTGCCTTGCACAACAAAGTATACTGAATAAAAGGAGTGACATAAAATTGAAAATAATGAACTTCATTTAAAAATGTTTGTTTGCTACACGAGTTTTGCGTACTTTCCCAGATATGACGAAATTGATGGAGCTTCCCGAAGTATTTCACCAGAAATGCAGAATGCAGGGCAATATTAAGAAAGTAAGAAAACCGGTACTTGGAGTGGGCAACACTGGTAGTCGACGGGGCAATACCCTGGTTGGTCAAATTGCAGCTAATAATATTGTGTAATGTATTGTATATTAATCAAAAAATAAATTTTTAAAATTCCGCACTGAATTGTTGAAACTAAAATGAACTAGTTGGTTCTATGCCTTGCCTATTTTTCCTCCCGCGCGCTGGTCACACCGTACCGCGGGTGCATTGTGAAATAGTGTAACCCCCTCCACGAATGTACTTAACAAAGAGAGGCGAGAACGTAAATAAGTTAAAATGCCGCACGCAAGTGGATATCGCGTTAAACATATTTGTGAAATTGAAGCGCACACACAATGTCCACATTTGGCGAAGAAGTCGATGCAATTTGGCCACCATTGGATGGGGAATCAATGCTCGGGTTGAGTGAATTTGGCAAGAAACTGCTGAAACAATGTAAAACAATAAAGAAACCCGATGCGGAGGCAACTGTGGATGTAAAGCGCTTCATGCGCCAGTCCAGTGACTTTCCACTTGAGGTAGGAGCAGTCTCCAAGTTATCCTCATCCATATCCAATCTGCAATGTCTCTCTCCCTTTCACAGTTTGGTGTGCAGAGCTGCCGAGTGCTGAGCCAGCAGGCGGAGCGGCATGAAGCCATTGGGCAGCAGATTGCCTCCACATATCCCTTGATACACGAGCGCACGCTGGGACTATATCTGCAGTTTCTGGAGCACAAGTGTCAGTGGGGTAAGTGCAAGTGTCATACTGAGCTGCTGTCTTTGCTGAACTGCATCCACTTTCAGGCAATGCCGTGGAGCTGCCCGTCTATGAAGGCCTTTCGCTGTGCGAATTTGTGCAGCGTCTGCTGACCAAGCGCTGCGCCAGCTTCTTTGCCCGCAACGACAAGTTCCTGCTGCTGTCCGGAGAGCGAGGTGCAAGTGGCTTCGAGCCCATTGGAAGCCTGGAAGAGGAGCCACCGCTGCAGCTGGCACAAGTGCTCAGCTACAATGAGGTGAAGCTCTCTGCGCTGCTCTCCGTCAGCTCTCACACGGAGTTCATCAATGAGGGAGAACGTACGAATTGTGGACGCGTGATACGCAATCGCAACAGCTTCGAGGCGGAGGGCGTGATTGTGGGTTTGATAGGAGCGCGTCTGTCGCGTCGTAACCTCATGGAGTTCCAGGACATTGTCGTCGCACGTAGTCAGAACACCAAGGAGCAGGGATATGGGCTCGCACTGCAGGCACAGGCACACACACGCAACGAGGACTATCGCCGCATCTGGCGCAGCTTCTACGAGTCACGGGATCATCTGCACGGCACCGTCAGCATTGATGGCAAACGCTTTGGAGTCTCTGGCAACAAGCAGGATGTCTTCGATAATCTGGTGATGAAGCGTCGCTATGCCATCAGCTTTGACATGCTCCTTCTGGAGGCACAGGCACGTGCGAAGCATGCAGGGAAACCAGCCTACATACATGTCGTTGGCTTCGGCCTGGGCGTGTGGAAGGTGGCACCGCAGCAGGAGCAGATCTTCCTAGAGACTTTTGAGCAGCGTCTGCGTGTGCTGCGCAAGCAACTCACCCACATTGGCGTCGTGCACTTCTCGTGGTTTAAGCTCACTCGTTGCGGTGGCCTACACGATGGCGCTGTCTTGAAGGATGCCCATCATCCGCAGGGTGGCATCCGTGTGCATCTCTCCAAACGGAATCCGGCACAAAAACTCAACCGACCCGAGCACGAGAATATGTTGCTTGTCGTCTCGTACGCCTGGGATGGCAATGCGCTGCCTGGCAACGAGTTTTGGATGGTGAGTTCAGGTTTCCACTTTCATTAGCACTATTTAATCGAATCTCTTGCTCAGAAAATGCTCAAGTCCACGGGGGATTCATCCACGGCCTGCTCCACGCTGATCACCGAGTTGCACAACCCGCACATCAACACGGAATACTGCAATGGACGTAACCTTCACATCGCCTCTTTGAAGTACGGCATAATACATATATCCGACTATGCTAGGCGAGTGCTAAAAAGGAATTCCGATTCCAATTGAATGCGAGCTATAGTTCAAATGATACTTGTACTTAATGTGTATTATATATGTTCTTGTTCGTGCTGAAGCGATGCGCTGCCTAACTGTCAGATTCTTGTCATTATTCCTGTTCTTAAAATAGTAAAATTATCAATTTGGTTCGACGAAGTTGATAAAGCACTTATATATATCATTTATAGAACTTTAAAACTGTTTGTAAAACATATACCAATTATAAAAGTGCCTGACTGTAAATAAAATGTAAATAAATTCGGATTTGATATCAGCGCCCCCTATACAAAACTTTCTTGAATAACATCTGTGTTTATTGTCGGCCTTTTAAATTGGTGTCTCGTGGTTTACAGAATATTTATATAGGCTCTACGCAGTAAACAGCCGCCAGAGTCCGGAGCTTCAACTTATTTCCCGACAGGTGGGGCTTTTCAAAGTTAAACTTGGGTGATTTTGCTATTCGAACAGTGCTGCGAACTTAATGAGAGAAAAAAAGTAGCTTCGGCGGGGAAAAAGCTAAAAAAAAGCAGTCGCAACGCTGTTGGTAATGCAGTCTCTTTGAACATACTCATCCTGGACACAAATGGGTTTGTGTCTTGTGAAACGAAATACTGGTAGAGTAGTCGTCATGGTGGCGAGAAACTTTTTTATGGCAGCAAATTCGAAGAGTTTCATTACATTTTGCCATAAATAATAACCTGGTTTTGGTCTTGACTGAGCGCAGCCAACTTCACGTTGTGCTAAAAAATAAAGGGTCCTGGCACAATGCGCGAATTCGCCGTGCTTGTGTCCTGGCTAGGTCCCAGTTATAGCAATGATTATGGTAATAGAAAATATGGCATCTTGTTTTATGGTACATTTCGAATTTGAATGTGGCCAGCACTTCATTTCGTTAGGGGAGCTCCTTGATGTTTAGCCGTAAACCAGCCAGATTTAGAAATGATGTAAAACAATGAATAGACAATACATCCACAAATAAAAGACATTAATTCAAAAATATACATACAAATGCACATAATTTCTGAATAGTTTATGATTAAAAACATTTCTCTAACTGAGATTAAAAATTAAATTCACTAAATTACCAAAACGAGTCAAGAGAAAAGTGCAAAGAGCTTATGGAAACAATTACTAATCAAATCCGTGTAATCCGTCATGCTGGGCCAGGGATTAGCTAGCTAGCTTTCTGGCTGCAGCTGCTCGAGTGACCCTAATCCTACCAGAGACCTACCAGGTAGCCTCCTTTCCCTCCTCCCACATTTACAGCGCCCTCTAAGTGCCCCCAGCAGGTGTGTGCGTTCAGTTTAATAGTAAAGCAAATAAATTGCACAAAAATAAACGAGTGTTTATTTGTTTACCAACACAATCAAGTGCACACGCACACACAAACACACTCACGCACACAAACACACTCACTATGGCAATGACAAAAATAAACAAGAAACTATTGTGAGGGAGAAAAAGAGAGAGAGAGGCCTCTAAAATGCGAAATCCATTACAAATGCGAATACATATGTGAATAAGCATATGAATACACAATACGCACATGAATACGCATGTGAATACGAATATGATTAGGAATTCAAAACAACTTTGTTCGGTTGACCGACCAAATTGTGCGTGCGACGTGCGGGCTAAAAGCTTTTCTGCAGCAGCAGCAGCAGCAGCATATGAACAAATGCAATTAAATTGTAAAGCCGGCACCCCTTTCTCCCCCTTCCCCCCACTGCCCGGCTACCCTACCACACTCGCCACATATAGTACAGCTTTGCCACTCGTAACTGTTGAATCACCTGCGCATCAAGTGAGACCCTCTTCGGTTCCTCTTTCTCTGGGCCTTTCTTGTTTGTTTTTCTTGTGCTTCACCTTCGTCTACTTCAGTGTTGCGTGTTTATAAATTTTAATTGATTGCATTCAAAACCGAATTTCAATTTACAAATTTCATTTTCAGTTTTCCATTGACGAAAAAAGAGAGAAACAAAGAACTGTTTGGCATTGCCAGACCTTCCCTCGGGCTCTATTCGACAGTTTTGGTAAACCACCAGGCAACCGCAATGTGACCAACAAAGCACCCTTGCTCACTTGGTTACGCCTGCAAAGGCAATTTAAAGGATATTTCCTGTTGCCACATGGAATGTATTACAATGTTCTTTCACTGTTTTTGGCATTTTCACATGAATTTGAGGTTCTAAAAGTTCTTTAAATTTGACTTCATGAATGAGAGTTAAACTCAATTGATAGTTGCATACTCACACATAACCTCAATATCCTAACTAACAATCGTATATTTTGCTATTAGAAAGTTCATATTAATGCATTTACGTTTAATTTATGTGGCATATAAAGTTTCTTCTCTGTTTTCGATATTTTCACGCGCATTTGATGTTTCTTTTGTGAGAACTAAAAGTTCTTTAAATTTGACTTCGTAAATGAGCATAAACCTTGAGTTAGCCTTAAGTAATAGTTAGCCTTAAGTAATAGCATAATCGAATATATTACTATTAAAAAGACCATATTTATGCATTAATGCTTAATTTATAATATTCTTTTTGGTTTATTTTGCCTAGTTCTTACTTATTTTTGCACACATTGAAAGCAAACTTAGTAATTAGTGACTTGAATATATTATTAATTATTATTTATTTATTTTTGAAGTCAACTATGGTCAGTCTACTGTTTAAAGTAAAACAATTAATTACATATATAAAAAATAAGAATACATTAATGATTAAAACTTTAATAGGAAGAAAAGAATTTAATTAGGATTCCTCACATATTCAGAATGAGTATGGCAAAGTTCCTTCATAAAAATGAAAGAATAATATTGTTTCCTGATCTCTCTTATACGTATTTCCGAGCTACAGAACTTAGTTTAACTAAATAACTTATATTCACTATATATAAAAAAAAATTTTATAATGCATATATTATAGGGTTTTGGCGACCTTTGCTTTTGCTTCTATTCTTGAGCTCGGGCAAGCTACCATGAGAATATAATGCATATAGAAATATATTCGATGTGTTAATCTCTCTCTCTCTCTTCACATACACATATTCGCTTTATACTCCACATACAAATATACCCTATATAATAATTTACGCTCTGTGGAGTATATAATCATCTAATTTAACTGACGACATGTTCATTTGTGATAAGCTTCTAAATGCATTCAATTATTGATGAACTGCGATTTATACACATGTGTGCGACAATCGTTAAAGTTAATTGCATGGAACTAATATGCTGTCGCTGTAGTGAGCGTCCAGGCATCCCTCCCCGCCCTGCTTCCCCTTCTACTACCTCCTCCTATGGCACCTTCTGCGTAGTGTCCCTTGATACAGCAGAGGGCAGCAGGTTGCGAACATTGTGTGTATCGGGCTCATTAAATTCAATGTTTTAATCACGTCAGATAAATACAAACGACAGACAGAGACAGAGACAGAAAGAGAGAGAGAGGGAATGCTATGAAGGCCACGGCATGGCAGAAAATTTTGATGGAACCGAATTCAATCAGCCGTCACTGGGCATATTCATCAAGTGGCACGTAGCATTTGAATTTTCATGGCATTTTCGTTCTCAGCATTTTTCGCTTTTCAAGTGAGTGAGTGTTGGAAAAACAAACCGAGCGCCTTTGAATGGTCAAAACACACACACAGACACACACATAGCCACACACACACTCAACCTTGACCCGCCTTGCAATCAGTCGAGGAATCAAGTGAAAATAATTACAAGTTGTGTGAAAAGCGGAAAACTCGCGAGGGAATGTTGAAAACAACCTACTGCATATAGCCGGAAAATACCCTGAGGTCATAATCTTGAAAAGGTGTATATATCTTGAATAAGCATAGACATACATATATAGTTAGATATTCAAGTTTAAGGACAACTACAGACAACTGAGAAACATATGAAAATATTTATAAACAAAATACAAGATAATTTTAAGAAACCTATACAAGTTGTAAACAATATTCTATCAAACACTCTTCTCCACTACATAGGGTATAGACTCATCGACTTCTTTATAGATCCCCTAGAACGTATCGCAATCATTTACCTAATGGAGAAATACTTCAGCAAATAAGTAAAGAATTTACATTTGTTTTCACTCACAAACAAATCAATCGACTAGCAACAACAGCAACAGCAACATTGGATATGCACTGTATATATACATATACATATACATATATAAGTGTGCAGTGTTGAACAAGAAACAGGAAAAGAAAGATATACGTAGCAGAGACAGGCAATCTTAAATATACCCTGTAATCATAGAGTGCTTGGAGCCAAGGTATAATGAGCTCTTCAAAATATGCAACAGTTTACTAACTTAAATCCATGAAGGCAGAGCTACTGTTAAATCGCAATAGCATCAATTGAGTAAAGTCCTCTGCTTAAGTACTCTATATTTTCGATGCTTAAAGAGATAAAAGTGCCTTGCAACACTTTAAGTGAGGTTAGTTAAGATTGCTGCTGCAATTTAGATTTATAGATACGATTTGCATGCTAATTTTGTTGGTTTTTATCGATTATGAACAGAAAATTAATATTTGCCTGAAATAAATGTTAAAATTATGAATGTTGAAAGTACATATGTTCATGTATGGTTACATATAAATTAAGAAAAGTGCAGTAAGAATAAATAAAGAAAATATTGCACCAGTTTTCGATTTTTTATTATTTATCTTAAGTTTTCAGCTACTTAACTGATTTGAAAATTCAATAAATCATTTAAAAATCTGCACACATAAGATTTAAAAGGTTTCTGATATAATTCCTGATAAATGTCGAATGATTTTTAATAGAGCCATTAAGGAATAAGCAGTTAACATGCATAAAAATGTCATCATGTGTGAATGTGTATGTAAGGATAATTGGCTCTGATTGAAGGTTAATCCAATAGGAAGTATCGAGATAAGCTAAACCACACACATACGTTTGTTTATTTACTTTATGCCGATATACACATAAAATACAATCATATTAATGCTACGGCTCACTACACTCACCCCCCCTCCCCTATTTTAACCATCCTTGCCTTGGCAACTGCCTGCCGCCTTCCAGTCGCAAGGAAGAGTAAAATTCCCCGTCAACAAACAAACAATGCATGCGCGCCTTCCAGCGGAGCATGTTCCAATCTCTCTTAAAAAAGGGAAATTTCAAGTGAAAATTTCCCTTAAGTTGGCGCCGGCTATAAAAGCGCGCTGGCAACGCCGCGACGGCCCACTAGGCGACGGTGTACGCAGCGTGGCGCATGCAAGCGGAGCAGAAGCAGCAGCAGCAGCGCAAGCAGCAGAAGCACAGTGAAAGCAGAGTGTGAAGTGAGAATTCAAAAAGGCGAACGCGAAGTTGAAAGTAACGGTTCAGCGACGACGCTGCCGCATGCAACAAGATCCTTAAAGCGGTTCAAATTCAAATTGTGTGTGCGTATTTTTCATCCTGTTGTTGTTGTACTCTCGTGTTGTTGTTTTTTTTTTGTTACTGTTTGTTGTTGTTGTATTGTACTGTGTTGTTGCTGTTGTTGTGCACAGCAATAAAAGCGCTAAATAATGCGGCACATGTGAAGTGTGAGCGCGAGTGTGCGTGTGTGTGTGTGTGTGAGTGTGGGGGGAGGCAGCGAAGCGCGCCTACCCAGGGGGTACCGCCTCCCCAGCACCTGCCCCTGCCCCATCACATTCTCCAATTTCTCCATTATTCGCTTCTTTCCGTCTCACACTATCAGAGGGAGCAACATTAGCAGGAGAAGGAGAAGAAGTGGAGGAGGAGCAGGGGAAGCAGTAGGAGAAGCAATGAATACAGGAGCAGGAGGAGGAGGAGCAGCAAAGGGAACAATGACGAACAGGGCAGGGGGAGAGCCAGAGGAGCCTTGCTCCGTGCCCGGTCATTTAATTGTGTCCCGCGGCGTGTGGCCGCAGAGAGAAGGCGCGGGAGAGGGGAGGGAGGGGGGGTGGTGACGAGGGTGCTGCCGGACAGCGTTTTCTTTCATTATGCGGATTTCCATTTCCATTTCGATTGGATTCGTTTTGGTTTCGTGCTCGTTTCGATTGAATTCAATTCGATTGCTGGTAATGAAGCTAGTTCCTATCCCCCCTGCCTTCCCTCCCTCTCTCTGTCTCCCTCGCACACAATAGTTAACATATTTTTATGGCGCTGTTGTCGTCGCTAAAGTGTCCTCCAGTTTTGGGCAACAACTTCAGCTTCATCGAGTGCGCCACTTGCTCCTCTCCCGTTCTCCCTTCCTTTCTGTCATTCTCTCTTTGGATTGCTCGCTTCATTGGCCAGTCAAGTGGCAGCTGAAGAGGTTGTATAGTAGAAGAGGGGGAAGGGAGGGGGGTGTCCTAACCCCTGCTGAGTATGCCCACTTGAGTGTTCCGGTTTGAATATTTGCGATATTGTGCGTGCGTGTCCGGAATGAAGGCAGATGAAGGCGATTAAGCATCGAATCCAACTAAGGCAACTAAGTCAATAATTGCCCAAGTCTAAGCTGGTCACTGGTCACTGCTCATGTATTTCCATAGCCTTTAACCTCTGAAGTGAAGGGGTAAACAGTGACAGCAATGAACAACTATATCACGGAGGCTAATAATAGATATAGCAAGCTAATTTGGTTAAAATAGTTAAGTCTAGTTATTGCACGCAGATAAACATTGCCTTAGAATATAGACACGTCTCCTTTTAGCTTCATACCGTGAACAAAAAGTAAGGTAAATCGGATAAAACTATATGGAAGTATACTCTTAAACTTTAATGTGTATCAATGATGAACAGATAAAATCAAGTGCACTCCCCTGTAGCTCTCTCGTTTGTTTGTATATTGGTAAAAAGCATCATTATAATAATTAAATATTATAAACAATTTATATGTTTATATTTTCCTCAAATAATTTATAGTCTAGAAAGTTTGAAAAGAACCAATCTTTTTATCTGGTCTGCAGTAGATAAGAAATTTAATGCCAAAGGATTATTTTTACATGACACTTCTTTGCATCAAATACTCACTTATAGTTCTCCTTCTTAGCACATATGCATAATTCTGCTTACTTGCTGGTTATTTAAACTCATCGCAGAGCTATCAAAGGGATATAAGTGAAACAAAAAAGAACTATAAAGGAGTATTATTTTATATATAATAAACAGCATATTGTAAAACTGACAAAAATAATTTTCATTAAATTGAAAGAGAAAATTAAATTATGAATGAATGTGAAAATGAGCTGGTATTGAAAATGCTGCTATAAATACAATTATAAGAATGTTAATGAGGTCTGAACTGAGTGCATAATGAAGTTTTAAGCTTAACATTGGTACAATAGGTCTTATAGGTCGGTAGAATAGGTCTATAAACTCCTTTTACGAGCTAAAAAAAAAAATACTTTGGTTTACAAAGGTCAACAACTTAGTATTTCTATACAATATTTGCAGAGAAAATATCTCCAGGCAAAGTGAAGAGAACATACCTTAATATGCAGATAGTCATGCCTACAGATATATATAAATACTATATATTTATATTTATTCTATATATGTATTAATTATAAATATATTCTCCCTAAATCTGTGCAATTCATTTATTTTCACTTGACTGCATTCGTTCTTTAGTCAATTAAAGTCTTCAAAGATGAAAAGAGATTAGGATTAGCCCCAGGACACCACTCAGTTTTATTTAATTTCCCCAAATGCAAATCAAGCATTTAACTGGCAGTTTGCTAAGCCTGATCTATGGTTAGTTAAACGGTGGTTGGTGGAAAGAGAAGAGGGCGGGTAATCCAGCAAATCTGGGTAATCCAGCAAAATGATTCATTAAAGCAATTAGCAAAGCATCATGAAAAGCGGCCACAATTTTACTCATTTCTCTTGCAGGCGAACTTAACAGAAGGAGGAGAGGAAGCAGGAGGAGGAACAGAAGGAAAGCAGAACAGAAAGCAGGAGCAGGAGCAGAAGCGACGACGTCAACGTCGTGCTGGGCGTCCAAATGCTCATTGAAATTTACGATTATGCTGTGAAATTATTAAACAATATGACCGCAACGACGGCAACAATCATTAATAATCTGGCCAGCGGCATGACAACAACAAAAACAACAGCAGCAACAACAGCAGCAGCAACAGCAGCAACCACAGCGGCAGCAGCAGCAACTCCAACTCGAACTGGGAGTTCAACTCGCACACAAAGCGAGAAGGAGGCAAATCCCCGATCGGCCACAAATCTAACAACGAAGCTGGTGCAGGCAACCACAGGAAATATGAGGACATTGCTCAACCGGACGCTGGCCACAATGGGCGTGCCACATGCCGCACTGCTGCTGCTGCACGGCAGTCTCGCTCACGGCCAGCGCATTAGACATGCTGACCAGGCGCACACGGGCAGCAGCATGAGCAGCAGCATCGCCCCCCTCCCCATCACCACTACCAGCAGCAGCCCCACTACAACAGGAGTGGGAGTGGGAGTAGGAGGAGGAGTAGCAGCAGCAGCAGCAGCTGGTGGGGCACAGGTCGCAGTGGGTAACATCAGCAGCAGCAGCATCGCTGGCGATGCTCATGATTTGTACAATGCATTTGGGGCAGCACTGCCAACTGGCAATCTTAGCGGTTTCATCGATTCATCCACCACAGCGGCCAGCGTCGTGCTGGGCAACATCAGCAGCAACATTAGCAACAGCAGCAGCAATAGCAGCAGCAACATTGTCAGCAGCATCAGCAGCAGCACCAGCACGGCTGCCAGCATTGCTGTGGGCGTACCGAGCAGCACCTTCCCATCGCAGACAATGGCCACCTTCATTGCGGCGGGCAACAAGAATCGAGCTACCACCATACTGGTCTATCCAACGGGTGAGTAGAGGGGATGGGGAGGGGAGTGGGTACGGGGGGGCACTCAGTGAGTCCATTCACAGGGCTAAATTGAATGTGAACGTGCAGCGATGCGCATCGAGTCGATGTTCATGCGAATGGCTTGCTGTATGAGCTATGACCTGCTGCAGTAGATACATCTGTGTACACGTATGTTCTTTATGCATATATGTTCTTGATCTGCATGAGGAATTAAACGATTCAAGAGGTTGCAAGTGCTAGCCAAATATGCTGTATGGCATAGGTCATTAGTACTGTTGTGGATGCATCATTGTACGTACTATATGTACTGTACGATTTAAGACATATAAGGCATTTAAATGAATACATATATATAACGAATAAATAATTAATAAAAGTGTTTATATATCAACATATATCTGTTTTAGTCTTTGGATAGTTCCTGAATATATAGATACCTAATACACTTGAATATAAAGTAGATATGCAGAATCGACTGAAATTGAAAGGATTTTAAATCTTAACCTTAAAAAGTCTATTTAGAATACTCACTTAAAGATACATATATCATATATGCATATGGCACATACATATGTGGATGTATGTTTAATATAATTGAACAGTAATTTACTATATCATATACATACATACACATAAATATTATATAATTGATAAGTATCTATCAAGTTTCTCAACACATCTGAACTTAAGTTGTTGAATTAGCAAAGCGCAAAATATCTTATTGTTTCCAGTTGTACCGCGATAGTTGCCGTAAATACTATCGATATGCAAGCAACAAAATACTATCGTTAGTGACAAGTAATTGTTATCGTATGCAACGGTTGCAGTTGATAGTAATATAACATTCTCTTCGATAGTTAGTTATATGTTAAGCGATATATATTGTACTACCTGTTCTTCTGATCTGCCTATCTTAATTAAACGACACCCTCTCTCACTCTTCCCCCTTATGTGGTCACAAGCAACTCATCGCCTCATGTGATAGTCAACCATCGGCAAGGCTGTAAGGCAGTCAAGCCTACCTCCTGCTTACTGTCAGTCAGTTGGGGTCACTCAGTAGAGCTGTCAGCTTATTATAATCAATAATGACTTAAGCCGAACCCGTCACCCGCAACCCAATGCCACGCCCACGCCCATTCGCCCACTGTCAGTGCCATTCGAATCGGAGGATTTAATTCCCAGGCCGGAGGGACAATGCGATAATTTGGTCAGTTAATTAGACTGATTAGCACGCGCGTCACTCGTCGTTACCCATCAATGTCAGTTGCCGTTGCTGGCGAGTTGTACTCGGCTAAGCTGCTGTCCACGCCTCCCCACTCCTCAATCCCCATCCCGCCCACTGTCAATAATCAAATCAGTCACAGCTGCCAGACGCAGCTCAGTCGCTGAGGTCGCGTGCCGCCTTCAATTAGGGAGCTAATTTGCATGATGCCTTCCGTTCGGCTCATTATCTGCAATGGCTCCGATTGCTAAACACCCTGAACACTGAACTAGCAACCAGCCACGCCCCCCATGCCTCTGGCTAAGTGTTACTGTCTTCACTTTGTGCAGTTACGCGTTTTGTAGCACTGAAAAGAGCGAGGCAAGTGAGGAAGTTAGAGAGACAGAAAGAAGTGCGAGGAAGAGAGGAGAGTGGAAGGAGGAAAGCTTATTAGAGCTGAGCTTCAGTGAGGCCTCGTGTCACTAGGCATATGCTGTGTGAGTGTAGAGCGAGACAGCTAATTTGTCAACTGTTGCCTGCACTTACGCGCACATCTCTAAGTGGCTAGGAGCATCGTGAGAAAGGAATATGATAAGAAGAGGCTTCTTTGCCAGGCTACTGCTATCGCCAACTGACTAGGCAAATCAACTTAGAGGAAGTAGAACAAGGTAGACGAAGCATGTAAGAGCGGGATGTCAGCATCAACTCGTGACACGTTTAAATAGAGATGTGTGAAAGTCCTTCTCTGCAGAATAGGGAGAGTGTGGAAGAAGGGAGTAAACTTAGCTCTAGTTTGCGACAGGCAGTTCCTTAACCTTCTTCTACTCATCTGCCTTCCCCAACTCCCATCCCTTTGCTGACGCTGCCATCTCTAGCTGGCCGGGCACAGTCAATGAGCCTTGGGCTTTGTGCAGCAATTAGGCAAGTTGAAGTCGCATTAATTGCAGAGATTGTTGGACGTCGACTTGGCGCTGATTGTTTTCAAGCAACTTGGCACTGCCAGGCGCCACTTTTCGCTGTAATCCCCACCCTCCTCCCTCCCCCTTCTTATGCTCCTCTATCACTCTGGCTGTGCTGCCATCAGCGGCCTATTCAATTTCGATGTCAACGCTGATAGCTCGCACGCCGCCTTATCGCATTGACAAGAGGCGACGACTACGACAACGACAACGACGATGTCAGTGTCAGCGCTTTCAATGGCCTGCGGCTCTTGCCTGTGTGTGTGCGAGTGTGCGAGTGTGTGTGTGTGCGAGTGTGAGTGCCAGTGCGTGAGTGTATCCTGCTTATAGTTCTGTCAACTCGGGCACGACTAAAGAGCGTGGAGTGAGGGAGAAAGAGGGAGTAGTGCGACATAAAAATACTTTTCAGTGCGCTGTCAAAAGCTACAACAGAGTCATAAATCGACTGACAGCTACCCTGGAAAGAAAGTAGAAAACACTGATTACAACTTGAGTTGACAGTGAAGAAGAAATATGAATGAAGGTGTAGATGGGGAGATAAAACACAGACAAAGACAGACAGACAGACAGAAGGTGAGCTAAGGAATGGAAGGAAAAGGAGGTAAGGAAGAGGAAATTGAAAAGAGCAGAGAAGAGAAATAGTGAGCGGGTTGAGACTGGGAGAAGAGGGAGGAAGAAGAGAGGGGTAAGGAAGTTCTTTCCCTTTTTTACTCTTCCCACTATCTCTGTGTCTTCTTCCTGTCTACGCATCAAAATCATCAAAAATAAACATTCTAGCTTCAAAACTAAACTTGTACTTCAATATTTATTGCTTCGCGAGGGCGGCAGGGGGCGTGGCTAAACTACCAAGCCAACATTCGCAAGGAACAATAGCTAGACATATTGCCAGCAAATTTGAAAGCCCTAGCTCTTATACTCCCTGAGTTATAAATTTTCACACGAACAAACAGATGTACCCAGGAAGATATACGACATACCCTGCTACTCATTCGTGCGTAATGGGTATAAAAAACATTGTCGAACTGTCGCTTAATGCGCGCTTAAAGCACGCACGACAAAGCTCTCTGTGTGATTTTTACTGTTTTATTTCAATTCTTTTGCTCTTGAAATTCGTTCTGAATTTTACGAACCGAAAATAGTTGACAGCATACTTCGCTCGACAGCTACGTATTCAGCTTCTTCTTCTGCTTCTTCCTCTGCTTCTGCCTCTGCTGCTGCTACTGCTGCTGCTGCCTCTACTTCTGCCACTGCTGCTGGTGCTGCATACTCGGCGCCGCCAACATCTAATAAAATAGTTCAACGCATGCCTCTCTGGAAGTGCCCCGTGCGGCATGCGGCGTGCTTACCTTCTCAGGCATGCCAAGTGTCCAGACTTGTGCGAAAATACTGCAGCTAGGCAACACTGGCTGGAGGAGAAGAAGAATTGAGCAGGAGAAGAACTGGACAGAAAAAGAAATGAGCAGAAGAAGGGCTGGGCAGGGCGAAAGTTGCTAGGTGGCTTGGTTCATTTAGCTGAGATTGCAGCACATTGAAAGATCAATGGGAGTGCAATTAAAGTGTGCAAATGTAGTGCCAGTACCAGTGTTGGTAAACACAGCAACGTTTACTTTCTATAATGAACAATTACACAACTGTTCATGTAAAACAACGCCAGTTTAGCATAGTTTTCCGCTTTTTGTAGTGTTGATCAGTAAATTTCAGTGTTGATTAACTACGTCAAAATTTAGACTTCAATTTTTAAGCATTGTTATAACTTTAAATCGTACTCAGCTAAGTTTTCTCTAGTCTAAAATCTATTTAGCCACTTTACAGTGTTAAAAAGTTTATCCTTAGTGTTGGCTAACATACTTTTACTTTAAACTTTCGTTGAAATCACTCAATGAACTCGTTTACTCTCTTAAGCAGGTTTATGAAAGTGTTTGCTAACAAAGTAAAAGCACGCAACAGTTTCAAATCCATTACAAACCAGTTTGGCACTTTTGCAACACTGAATGAAGCCATCAAGCGAGCGTGCAAGTCACGTTTTCAGCTCCATTACGCAAAGTTCGCAAACATTGATAGTTTATTGACATTACTTAGACACTTTCCAACACTCATTCAGCCAGTTGCACGCGCTCCCCCTCCCTCTCCTCTCTCTCTCTCTCTCTCTCTCTGTTTCTTTCTACGTCTTGTTGCTTCTTCTTTCTTTGGCAAATATTGTCTGCCTTCCGGCAGTAAATGAAACTATTTCACTTGAACCGAAATTCGAACGTCAAACTACTCGACGCGCGGCCCCCTCTACTGACTTCTTCTTAACCCCTTGCCAGACAATTGCAGCCACGCCCATTGTCAACATTACTACGCCCTCCGCGTCCCCACCCAACAGTTCGTCCTCGTTGACTTTGACGCTGATGAGAGTGTTCGGAATTGAATTGCGAGCAACACTTTATGCTGCAAGGCAGCGGAAGAGTATTTCAGTTGGAATACAAAGTGGCAATACTCTGACAATTGCATAGGGTGCCTCTCTATATGCAGGCCAGTTATTTTCTATATAGTTAAAGTATTCGTTCTGAAGCAAAAGAAGGAATGAAGTTCTAGAGACAATGGGTAGGAGAAAGGAAATAGAAAAGTAGGCAGAAAAGGAGGAACAACTATAGTTTAACATTTTATTCGAGCTGCATTGAGTTTTATATGTAGAAACCTATTTAAATCGTAGAACCAAGCTTCTTAAATGATATATTGTATATTCATATATTGTATATAAATTCATAGACATATGTAAGCTATTTATTATTCATAGTCCAGTTCTGTTTTAAGGAGAAAAATGTTGTTTTAAATTTATCAATTAATTCTTTCTAACTTGGGGACAGGAAATTCAGCTTTATTTCAATACATAGAAGTAAGTAGAGTTGCCATATTTCTGAGAGTATGCATAGGTAGTCATGCGTACATATATATATTATAGTTATATTATATATATTTTTAAAATACATATTTTATTTTTTAAACCTAAAGAAGTTATCAAGATAAGACTTTTTCTCTTTTCTTACTTTAAGCAGTTGATCTCTGTTGAACTAACTTCATTCCGAGTTCTGCTGTCTATATAAGAACTACAAAATCACAGTACATTTACATTTACATTTATATATAATATAATGAGGTGTCA
Organism: Zaprionus indianus; assembly: GCA_018904595.1. Classification (NCBI taxonomy): domain Eukaryota; kingdom Metazoa; phylum Arthropoda; class Insecta; order Diptera; family Drosophilidae; genus Zaprionus; species Zaprionus indianus. The sequence goes on from JAEIHA010000344.1 coordinate 4,616,272, forward strand.
GATCATAAAACTCTACAGGGTATCAGCACAACGACTTGAATTGCAAGCTTAACTTCATTTCTTTTATTATTTTCTTTCTCATTTTTTTCACTTCTTCCTTCACTTTGCTTTCATTTGTAGTTCGCGTTGCCTTTGTTGTTGTGGCGCATTCCGGAGTTGACTTCAAATATGCAAACATTCAATTTCCATTAAAGGACAGTGGCGGCACTGAAAGGGGAGGGAGGAAGGGCGCCCGCGGAGTGAGAGAGGGAGTTGCGCAGGCGGCACATTATTTTTATTGTATTTATTGAATATTTGGAGCATCAAACGCCACTGATGACTCAGCGCGGCTTACAGACAGTGCTGGAGTCAAGCAAGGGTGCCGAGGGGGAGGGGGGAGATACGAAGGGGATGTAAGAGGCAGCAGAAGAAGGAGAAGGGAAGGGGGAAGGCAAAGATGTTCTTGGGCGATTACAAGTTCGCAAGACGACAAGCAGCTGCTGTGCCTGCTGCTGCTCCTTCAGCTGCTGCTTCTGCTTGTTCAAGTGTAGCTGTTATCCTCTCTTCTTCCTCCCACCTCTCCCCCTTTCTCCGCACGCCCCTGCCCCAGTGAGGCATCAATTTGTGTAAATTTGAACTGTCACTTTGAAGGCGTTAATTGGATTCAATAATGTCAAGCGGCGTCAACAGTTGAAGCAAGTGCAGCATCGGCAACGGCAACAGCAGCACCCTGTGCGCTGTCCGCATACCCATCTCCTCCCCCCTTGCTGCCCCCTAACCTCTTCTGCTTGAACCCCCTTCCCTGCTTTTGCTGTCGCTGTCCTTGTATTTTCTGCCCTGTTAGCGTTCACAAATCCGGTTTAGTTCGCTCCAACACCAGCCCCCTCTCGCGCACTCCTCTGCCTCCCTCCCTCCCTCTGCCCCTCACTGTCCCCTATTCATCTTAGTGTGTTTGCCAAGCTATATTTAGGACACGACAACAAAAACAACAACAATGGGGAGCGACATTTTGGGCCCATGGATTTTTGTGGCTTAGATTAAGGGGCGTGGCACGGCGCCTACTTGAGTAGAGCACAGCGGAGTGAAAGGAAGGGAGGGGAATATAATTGTATTGTGCAAGGAAGATGAGAGAGGGGAGAGTGGCAGTCAAACAGCAGCAGTGGCTCTTGACGCGCGTACACTGTGCGAAAGAAGTTGGAAAACATGTTCTGCAGGTGGCGAATAAAGCTAACTAACTTTTTAATGAATTTCCTTGTCACAAGGAATCATAAAATCTAAACGACTTTGATTGGGATTAGGAATCTATATCATACAACAAACAAAATACTCGAAATGTTTTTGAAATACAAAACAAATTTGATTTCCTTCGCGTAAAGCATTGAAAAATTAAAATAATTTTAACTGAGATAAGGAATATATAAAAACTAACCTACAACTTAACCTGAATGTTATTTATAATACCAAATTAATGAGTTTGCTTCACACAAAACATTATAAAATCAAATTGACTTTGATAAGAACCAAGAATATATATACCATAACCTCAAAATCACGCTAAATTTCTTTAAAATGCTAATTCAAGGTAACTTTCGTTCAGTGCAGGCCTGCACGCGGTCTGCCGTAGATAATACACTGCCTGCTATATGTACTTAGACACCCCGCCCCCTCCTCCGCGCCTCGCGGGTTCTCTGCTGCTTTTTGTGCCTTATCAGCCTAAAGACCTTAATAAAAATGTTCGGACGACAGGATCGCAACAAATTGCTGGCTCCGCTGGCTCTGTGGCCACTGGCCGGAGAGATAAACAAAGGGGACACAAATTGAAACACGCGTCGCGATAAGCATCGACGAGTTGAGGCGCCTCAAGTGGCTCTAGTCGCGGTCGCATAAGCATTCAAAACGAGTTGAAAGCAGGTTGAAAACGGATAAAAATTAAATTAAAAAAGCAAATAAAAGTTAGAGGGAGAAAGGTAGGGAGGGGAAGAGGGGCAGAGCGCAGAAAGAGAATGCGAACCGCAGGAAATGCAAATGATGCCAACGCTCGGAATTTTGGTCAAAATGACTTTTGGCCCAGATAAACAGGGCTGGCAGGGAGACAGAAAGGAGGCAGGGCCAGTGTTGGGTAGCACTCAGTACGGCTGGGATCTGTCTTTGTGCTGTGTGCCACGCCCATTTACATGTAGGCGTGCCTGGTCTGATGCAAAGCAAGCAACCGAAAAAAAGAAAGACAATCAATTTCTGTTGCCTACTTTGCAGCGCACTGACAGAGTGTGTTGGGGAGGTGTATGTAGGAGTGTGTATGGGGTGTGTAGGGGTGTATGTAGGGGTGTGTGTATGGGGTATCTGTTTGTGCGTGTGTGTGTGAATGAATAAATAATTTGCAGCTTATTTTCAGACAGCAACAAAGCTAAAATCGTTGCCTTTTGCCAGCTGACCGCAGCAATTAGGCAAAAAATGGGGGAAGCAAGCAGTTACAGCGGGAGGGAGGGAGGTGCAAAAGGAGGAGTAACAGAAAAGACAGCAACACATGCAGCAGCCTCCGCGTATAACGTAGGCAATAACAATTTATGGCGCACTCTGTTTAAAAATACATGAGAAAACCGCGTGTTGTAAAAGCGAAAAAGGGTAAAATACTTTGCATATTGAGAGAGTGTTTTATAGATAGCAGCAGCACAGGCTGCATATGTATGTGGATATGATATAGGGAGGAACATATTTTTTGGCCGCACTGTAATCTTCGCATATGAACGACGCTGAATAAGCTGCCTCACATGATGAAGGGAAGAGCCGAGTAAATGAATATAAATATAAAGTTATTACGGTGCTAAACAAGCCATATAGATATAAGAATTTGTATGTATAAATGAATATATACGAGAACATATATCTGTTGAGGATTATGTATATATATATTTATATATATATATTTAGAGAGATATATGAAGAGAGGGATTTAGAACGAACTTTATCTCAACTTAAACATTTTATAATGTGATTTGCTTACTAATAATTGTTTAATTTCTTTCTCTCTCTTCCTCTCTCTTTCACCCTCTCTCTCCCTAACTCTCCCCCTCTCTTTGTCTTACCTCCTCTCTCCTTATTTTTCTCTCCCTCTCTATCTCTCTCTTGCAGTTTCACCCGAATCGATTGTCATACCGATCGTTTCGTGCATCTTCGGATTCCCCATACTGGCCCTGATTGTCATCTGCTGCCTGCGACGGCGGGCCAAGCTGGCGCGCGAGCGAGACAGACGACGCAACTATGATATGCAGGACCATGCTGTCAGCCTGGTCAGATTTAGTCCAATTCATAGGCTTAGTGAGTTTGAATGTTGTGACGTGTGTACGATCAAAGTTTTTCTCTTTCAGTAACTTATCTCGTTATTTCGATTTTATACACAAAATATATCTATCTCTCTTTTAGCTTCTCTAGCCAGTCACATAACTCTGCCACTTCTCCCTTTGACTCTTTCACTCTCTCACTCCTTATCTTTCTCCCTTTCACTCCTTTTTTGTCACATTGCTGCATGACATTTAGTCGAAATATTTCTAACACTTTCACAATTCACTTTGACATTTTCCCTCTTTCGCGCCCTTCCTTTCTCATTGTCTCTCTGCTATCTTCTACTATCTTCTCTTCTCTCTCCTTTTTTCTCCCTCTCTCCCCCACTACTGTTTTCTCCCTCCACAGCTCTATCCCTTTTTCTCTCTCTCCGTCACTGCTCTGCACCCTTTATAGTTTTCTCTCAATGTCGTCGCATGTTTTTGTTTGCTCACTGCGCCCCCCACTCCATCTTCCTCTACCTTCTTCACTCCTTTTCTCTGCTCACCTCCCCCTTCCCTTCCTTTCTGCCCCTCTCTTGCCGCCTTCGTCCTTTGTTTATCGCGTGAAAAAATGTTTCAATTTTCACGCTTTGTTTTTCATGCTTTAATTGCATTTCAAACACAAATATGAGCTCACTATATGCCACGCCCCTTGGCCAGCGCCCTCCCCCGCACTGCGCCATACGCAAACACACCTGTCGCAACGTTATTGCATTCCACATGCCACACCCCCATGCCGCCACTCAAATCGTATTGCCAGCTAACCAAATTCCAAAGGCAACATCAAAAATCACAAACTACGTGTGTGTTGTGCGGCTTCTAAGCGTGTGTGTGTGTGTGTGTGTGTGGCACCACAATGTGGGGCATCTTAGTGTGTGTGTATCATTTCAATATATGTATGTGTGTGTGTGCATACAATTTAGAGGCTGCGCTGGTAACTTTTTCCACTTCAATTTTCGCAATTTTCCCCTCGATCTGTTCAAAAGTTTTCAACTTCATTTTGATTTTGAAAATAATCTCAGAAATTTGAAAACATTTTGCAGCACTCAAGTAGAACAAGTTCAAGTCGACAATGAATACCAGCACGACCAGCAGATACCCCGTAATGAGAACAATTTAAGCAAGAGAAACTTTAAAAATTGCCAGAAAAAAAGGCAAAGTTGCTCTTAAAGTTTCTTTAACTTCCGCAGGCGAGAGTGTGAGAGAGAGAGGGAGTGAGAGAGCAATAAAATCTGTGTTTATTATACACGTACAGTACAGTTGGCTGTGCTTACGGCGCACAATTTATGGCGAAAAGCATAAAAAATATTATGAGCGCACTCCGCACAAAATCAGGAAAAATCAGCGAAAAAGCGCGGAAAACGTTTAAAGAAAAGGCCACAAAAGAAAACACAAAGAACAACAATAAACAAAAGCAAAGCAATAAAAATTGTGTGTGCAAATCAGGGGCATGTCCATAAACATCTAGGGGCAACTGTTGCGCCAAGAGGGGTTAACAAATAATTAAAGCATAGTTTCAGGCAGCGCAGAGAAGCTGAAAAAGACAGGAATGGGGCAGCGAGTATAAATTAGGCTTAGTTCCAGTATTTTTATGTGTATTTCTGTTTTTATAGTGATAATAATTTAATGCCACGTAAACTTTGTAGTCAGATAAATCTCATAAACAATAATTTGTTATTTTTAACTGTTTTGTTTTTTTATTATTAAACTCATTTCATATTGATTAATTTTTGTTTTAATTTTGATTCTTTGTTTAGTTTTTTACCAATTTATTTTTGTTTTGTTTTAATTCTTAACTCAGCTCAACTGTCAGTGCAGACAAATTTATTAAGCCTCGTTCTTTTTGAGAGTATTATTATTATTTATTATTCTATAATCACAAGGAATCGTTCAGTTCCATCTGAACTTAACCTAATGCTTAGCTTAAAAGATAAAATTATGGTTAAAGTTCCTTAATTATATATATACAAGAGTACACTAGAGGTATTATGCTATCTTACGACTAAGGAGCTCATGTGGATGAATCCTCTTCAAACGTCGGAGGGAAATGGGGTCGACGAGATCATTCGCCAACGTGTTCGGGTGGGCGGTGAGTCTGTCGGCATATCGGCTGCTGTGGAAATTTATTTGATCTCCCAAAGGGACAATCTTTAAGTCTCTTTCGATGACCCGGTTGCTCACGTACCAGGGTAGTCCAGATGCATGTCGTGCCGCTCGCGATTGAATAACTCTAAGCCTATTAAGCTGCGTCTTGGAGGCAGTACCCCACACTTGAATAGCGTAGGTCAGAGTTGGACGTAATATGGCTTTTATCAAGAGAGCCTTAGTTGCCATTTGGAGTTTGCTAGAGTGGAAGAGCCAATCCAGCTTTTTGAGTTTCCATGAGGACTTGGCTCTAACTGCAGTGATATGGGCTTTCCAACTCAGCGTCCGGTCGAGGTGAACTCCGAGGTAGCAGTGGGATGAGACGTAGTTTATGATGTCTCCGTTAAAGAAAAGACCTAAGCAGGTTTGTGGTCGCAGAGTGAATGTAACACAGGCCGACTTCGTGCAATTAATGGCTATGTTCCATTTGGCCGTCCAATCCTCAATTGCATGCAGCCAATCCTGAACTGCGTTGGAGGCGACTTGCAATGATGAGTGCGACGCAAGCATGGCGGTGTCATCAGCGTAAGTGGCCAGGAGCTGAGCAGGGGAGACTTCATCGGAGTTGTTGATGGGAGTTGGCATGTCAGCAGTGTACAGGGTATACAGGAAGGGTCCAAGTACACTTCCCTGTGGAACCCCTGCGTGGATGTGTTCCAGGCTAGACTGAGAGTCTCGTACTGCAACATCGAAGGTCCGGTCAGCAATGAAGGATCTCAGGATGGCATAATGGGGTGCTGGGAGGAGGTCTTTCATTTTGTACAACAGCCCTTCGTGCCACACCTTGTCAAATGCTTGCTTTACGTCCAAGAATACGCCGACTGTGTAAAGCTTATGCTCAAAACCGTGGGTAATGTGCTTTACTAGGCGATGGACTTGTTCGGGGCAACCATGAGACTTTCTAAAGCCGAACTGATGTTGTGGGATGTGTTCAGTTACTTGCGGCAGTTCCATCAAACGAGTAAGCAAAATTCTCTCAAACACTTTGGAGAAGGTTGGTAGCAGGCTTATCGGACGGTATGAGTCAATTTGTGTTGGCGACTTTCCAGCTTTGGGGATCATAACGATGCGCGCTCGCTTCCATTGCCTGGGGAAATGACCTAGTCTAAGCATTGCATTAAAGACTTTTACGAGAGCAAGCACTCCTTTGCGTGGTAGGAGTCTCGCAGTTCGGTTATCTATGCCATCATAACCAGGGGTCTTTTTTGGTTGCAGGGCCTTTAGTTAGATCATGACTTCCTGCGGTGAAATTTGCGATGGCTTCACGATTGTTGTCATCCGTTAGGTTGAAGGGCATAAAGGTGGAAGAGAGGTGCGAAGCAAAAGCACTTGCTTTCTCATCATCCGTCTTAAGCCAGATGCCACTTCGATCCTGGACTGGGAATTGAAACAAGGGCTGTCTCTTGATGCCTCTCGTAAGCTTCCAAATTGAGAATCCACTGTTATTATCTGGACCAGCACTCTCCAGCAAGGTATCAAAGTTTGCTTTACGGTTATTCACTAGCAAACGGCGCAGTCGATTAGTAGTGCTAGAATATTGCTGGTAAATGCTAGGATCTCCTGTCGCGATGTATTCTCTTCTGAGACGTCTTTTGTGGCTGAGCAGATCCCTAGCCTCCAAGCTCAAAATGGGAGACCTCCTTATGGCCGTGAAACCAACTTGGCGAGGGGTTGGTGTAGCCTGCCTTGCAGCTTCAACGATCGTAGACGTGAAGAAGTCAACATACGCTTCCAGTCTACTGCAAGTTTCGATGGGGATGTTGAGTTCTACAGTGGCCTCGATGTGTTCTTGAAAGACACGAATGTTTGCTTGCGGGGACAGCAGTTTTGTAACACCTCTGAACGATTGGGCGTCTTCATCTAGCTCAAAGAGCAAGGGCAGATGGTCAGATGACAGCTCTGTCAGCACCTTCACCCTTATTTGTTGCTGTCTAAAGCCTTTGGAGATCCCAAAATCGATAGCACTTGGAGAGGCAGTTGCACGATAGGGGGTAGCATGTGGCTTCTCCAGTTGCAACGATGTCGATACGTTCTTCCGCCAGTGCAGAGTACAGCACCCTACCTCTGGTACACATCCTGTAGTTTCCCCACCATCTGTGTTTTGCGTTCCAATCACCTGCCGCAAGAAACTTTGTGCCAAATTGAGTGATGAACTGACCAACAATTGCATCTGTCCATCTAGGAGTCGGAGGGCAGTATACTGAGGCAACATTGAAGTTTCCTCTGCTTGCAGCCAACTGAATAACTACTGCCTGGATATGACTTTCCGAGAGAGTGGCGAATGGTTGATGAGAGATTGTTGATCTAACTAGGATCGCTGCACCTCCGTGTTGGCTGTCATCCGGATGGTTGGCAGTATGTATGGTGAAGCCATAGACCCTGAAGGTGGACCGGGAGGTGAAGTGGGTCTCTGACAGCAGGAGGATGTCTATATCGTGAAGCTCAATAAAAGCGAGGATTTCATTGGTCTTCGAGGAGGCCCCATTGGAATTCCAAGCTGCTATCTTAAGAGGACCCATTTTTAACAGCAGAGGGTGAAGTGCGGGTCTGCAGAAGTAATTGCATCAGTGTTTCTACTAACGACATCATTCTGTCAAGTCTAGAGAATAGCTGTTCCAGCTTGGAGTCGAGGTTGGTACTTGCATTAGAGGCAGTAGCGCCAGGCGGATGTATTGACCGAACAGGAGGCTGATTGCTTCTGACGATGGTTGCGAAAGATGGCTTTCCAACGCTGAAGCCTCGTTCTAAGGACAATTTATAAAAGCGCTTAAGAGTAGGCAACGCTTCTTGAACAAAGCGGAATTCGTGAGCTGTTTGCATGGGGCAACAACTTAAAGATACACATATAAAAGCTCGTGCACACACACACACCCGTACACACACACACACTCATACATATTCACTCAAAAGTCCCTGCAGTCGCTGCTGCTGCTGCCTGCAAAGTATTCCGCATAATTGAAAGACGACACACACGACGCGCTCTCGTCTCGTGCCTCGACTCACTCGCTGGCAAACTTGACCCACTTGCATATTTGAGTCCAATATGCCCCTTTCAGTCATGCAACAGCGCACAGGATATGCGCGAGTCCGAATTGAAGTTGCAGCTGTGTAGCTGTGCAGCTGAAGCTGTGGACGAGGCTGTGCGCCTCCTGAAGTTGCCGCCGAATGTCGCATGCAGTGGCAGCCACTCAATGAAAGTGCCCGCATACAGTGAGTGTAGGTGAGAGGGAGGTGGAGAGGGGGAGGGTAGTCAGATATTTATGCTATTTTGCATGTGTCAAGCGACTGCTGCCTGCTGTTCTCAGTCTGCGTTCGCATTTGCATTGCATACCTTGGGGCGCCCTCGTTTGCATAGAGCACCCCTCACAACATAAGGCATCTTCATGCATGCACGCACACGTGCCCACACACACACACACACACACCGTGACAGTTTTATAACTGTAAATTTCATATTCAGTGTTCGCTTGTGCCACATGCGGGTGCAGACAGGCAGATAGAGAGAGAGAGAGAGAGAGAGGGAGACGGAGACGAAGAAACAGACAGACCTCACTTTATGCAACCGTTGATAATTTTGATTATCTTTCGGTTCGCTCTGCTGCTACTGCTGCTGCTGCTGACGCGTTAACGACATTTGTTTACCTTGTTATTTCTCGTTATATTTGATAAACAATTACGCCATCGCCGCGAGCAAAAACCGCAGAAATTCAACACACCCGCCCGCCTGCACTCCCCTCCCCAGCTAGCAGCAGGAGACACAATAGATAGTCACACACAGTGGGCATGCACAGTGGGCACAATCTGCTAAACTGTTGCCTGCTTTGCAGTGCTTGCTGTTATGCAGCTGTTAAGCTGCTTTCTGTTGCCTACTTTTGAGCATTAAGCAGTGAAAGTTATGCAACTTTGCACCACTGTGCACTGTATCTTGACGGCTGTTGCACAGCGGATTCTGTGGCTTAACCCGCATGTGGAATGCTATTCAACTGTCAGCTAATTGGTATGTTATGTCCACTGTGCGTGCATGACTTGCATGCTGTTGGCATGTCCTTCAATCAGTGCATGTTGTGCACACAACAACTTTTTGCGTGTGTGTGTGATGCGAGTGCAATCAGCGTGTTATTTAAAAAACTGTTGCCTACTTTCCAGCTTAAGCTTATAAATAACAGCGTTGTGGCTTAACAGCAGTTGGCAATGTTAACGCGGTGCTGTTAAGGCTAGAAAATGTCAAAATTTAAAAACTATGACCATCAAAAATTGAAATTGGAAAAAACCAAATACTGTTAAATAATAAAAAATGAATGGCAAATAAGCTCAGTTGGCAACACTGCGGCTAAGAAATTTGTTATAGTCTACTTATTTGCATATTGTTGCCACTGTGCTGGATAGGAAGACGGCCAGTGGAGTAAAGGGGTGGGGGTGGTTGAGGAAAACCGTCGTTGTCATTGTCACGTTTAAGCATTTTCCATCAAATTTCCACTCTCACTCTTTGTTGTTGCACGTTTTCAATTTCGGTTCTCTCGCCACTTTCTCTTGCTCCTCTTCCATTATCATTTTTCACGCCCCAAGCAAAAATGGCGCTAATTAAATTTCTTGTTTGTTTTTCTCTTCCTCGTTTCTCTTTCTCTCTCTTCCTCTTGTTGTTGTTGCTGTATAGATTACCGATCGTCGCGAGCTATCAGTCTACGTCCTGAACGAAGCCTAAGCCAGGGCTTCACCTCCCTGGAACTGGACACGGTGCTGGAGGAGCGCTGCAGCGACATCGAGCAGACCCAGACCGAAATCTTGAATCCCGAGTCGCCCATGGACACCAACTCCTCCTACAAAATGTCCTTCTCATCGAGCTAACAGTTAGCAGCGCAGCAACAGCAGCCAAAGCAGCAAACGCCGCAGTCGCCGTCGCCGTTGCAGCAGCAGCAGCAGCAACAAACGCCGTCACCGTCGCCGCCAACGCCAACAGCGGCACAACAGACTTCATCATCGTCGCTGTCAGCGTCGCAGCTGCTGTTGCCGCCGCGCACAACACTTACACCGCCGCTGCGCAAGGCGGGCAGCGTGCGTGAATCATCGCACGATCCGGCAGCACTGGCCAAGCGTCGCAGTCGACTGCACGAGCTGCGCGCTGCCAGCAGCAGCAGCAGCGGCGGCGGCGGCCAAGCCAGCGAAGCTGCCATCGCATTCGGCGTCGGCAGCAAACGTGAATCGAAACGTGAGCGTCGTCATGGCGCCGGCGGCAGCACCGGCAGCGGATCAGCATCGTCGTCAGCCATGCGCAAATCACAGTCGCTAGACGCCGCCGCCGAGAGCTACTCACTGGCCAGCATACAGTCGCCACTGTGGGTGACACTCACCAACGCACGCACGATCGAAGAGCTGGCGCAACAGAAGCTGTAGCTGCACTGCCAGCGACAACAGAGGCTGCAACAGAGCAACTGCACCTGCAGCTGTTAACTGCGCGCCCATCCAACGCAACTTGAAATCAAATGGTTTTTCTCTATAGTCTAAATCTAGCTGAATTAAAGCGATTAATGAGTATTAAATAATTTACAGCCCTAGCCGAAATGTCAAACAATTCAACTAATGACCAAAACTTAGTCCACAATGAGCATAAATAAATGTAATTCATGAAAATATCCCATCAAAAACAAAGCATTTTCAATCAACCATGCGCAATGTTAAGCGCACGATTACCAGAAAGAGAGCGAACACACACTGTTAAGCCTATTTTAGAGCAGTTGCGTGTTCTCCACTGTTAAACAGCCAAGTTAACATGAAGAGAGTGAACACGCAGTGTTAAGCCAGCCAAGTTAACATGAAGAGAGTGAGCACGCACTGTTAAGTTTAACAAGAGAATAGGTGCCTGCTCTGCACACTTAAGCTTGTTAGGTTAACAGTGAGAAAGCGAACTTGGCCGCACATCAAATGAGTAAAATCCGCTGTTTGAGTACTCTATGTGTTCGATGCTTAGTAAAGCTACTTATGTAAGTTAATAGAACACAGTGGCACAAACAGCGCCATACAGTTGCAATGAAGAATCACACAACTTGTTGTTTTATGTGGTTTGTTTTTATTTAAATTATCTTGTATATGTAATAAGAGCTTAAAATACACAAATTGAATTTCATTATCAAAATACATTGTTATACAATTTCCTTAGTTGTTTTTTTTTGTTTCTTACGCGTTGCTACAGATCTTTAGTTTCTTGATTTCGTTTATTTTTTTAAATCAAGTTCCTTTTTTTTTTTTTTTTTTTTTCTTTTATTTAGTTTAGTTAATTATTTTGTTGTTTCTCGTTCACGTTTAGCTTATTTAAATATATGTATTTTGTTTATCTGTTCATACATACTTGCACACCGTATATTTTGTTTTTATTTTCATACATTTATAATATTAATTAATAGAAAAAAATTCTAACAAAAAGAAGAGGTCGTCTTGGATATATCCATTCTGAATATATGTATGTATGTATATAATTATATGTATTCATTGGAGTGCTGCATACACACAACCGTATATACAGTTAGTATAATAGTACAAACGAATGGAAAGACAGAAGAATCAATTTAAACATCAGAATTTTTACGACTTTACCAAACAGAATCTCAAAAGAAAAACAAAAAAAAAATAAAAAGGGGTAAACGGGATTATGTTTAAAATAATAAAATGTTTCTTTCATTCTTTTTACAATTAAACTATAGACTTCCAAGCACTGTGCCCTGGTTGTGTGGGAGTGTGAGTGTCTGTGTGTGTCTGTGTGTGTGTGGGGATGGTCGGGTAGATTCCCATCTGAACTATTTATGAGATTGCCAAATAAGCGATAATACCAAAACAGATTGATGTTATTAATAATATTTATACTATCTAGGAAGAACATGAATACGAACACATTTGGTTGTTGCTCTTCTTTTCATTTCTTTTCCTTTTCTTTTTGTCATTGATTCTTGAAATTTTGGTTTAGTCAGAGAGAGAGAGAGGAGGAGATAAGAAGGGAAGGAGGGGGAGTTAAAAGAAACAACGACTTTTCGCTCATCATACTGTGCCGACATTGCGTTTAACAGCTGTTACGCTTAACAGCTGCAGCTGCAAGAGCTTCTCTCTCACTGTTATAATGCTGATTCAGATTCTGTTGTTGTTGTTGTTATCAGTTTGTTGTTTTGTTTTACAATAAAAATAAATGCATTTCACTTCTTGATCTTGTCATTATCCTGCATTGCTTTTCTGATATCGTGGTACACTCTGAGCACAAGCATGTTGAAAGGGTTGCCTGGTGTGTGTGTGTGTTTGTGTAGTGTGTGGGTGTGTGTGTAAGCATCTCTGTTACTTCTGTTGTTTTTGTTGTTGCTGTTGTAACAGTTGCAAATCTATCGCTCTTCGCTTCTTTAGTTTTCTACTACATGTGTATCGTGGCCGCTGTGTAGCGCGCCTCACCACGGCGCCATGCCCATTGGCTGGGACGGAACTGTTACGAAAGAGAGAGAGAGGAGACGATTATTAGCAGTGTTATTAACAGAGACGCGTCGTGCTGTGCATGCGAGAGAGAGATAGAGACACAAAGAAACCAACCTGATGTAAATGCTTGGACTGCATGTGGAGAAATATAAATATAACAAATAGTTCTCAAGTTATTGAACTTATCGCTTTATAAGAGTGTATATATAAACTTAATATGTATGTATATGTATTATTAAGATGTGTATTATCAACAGTTATACAGCTTAAATCTTGAAACAAACCTATCACACTTGCTTCGTTAGAGAACGTTGATCGGACATCCCCATAACTGACTGCCAAAGAAACTATTGCAACTCTTTTGCAAACTCTTTACCATGATCTTCACCACATCTGCTAGTCGCTATTGCATATAATTCAAAATCGGACGGAAATAAAGGTATTCATATAACTCGCATTCCTAAACAAGTTTAGCGCAGCTAATCTAATCCAATTTAAGGATTCTACTGTTCTTTATCTAGTGTTCAAATTTTATAAACATTGTAGAACTTTATCTTATTTTCTTTTAGTTTTAGTTCTTAGTGGGAACTTAATAGATCCTAAGTTCAATTTAGACTATTATTTGAATACATCATTAGTATATGATTCTTACTCAATATTTAATATTGTTGTTATTATATTACTTGGTTACACTAGTTTGCTAATATAACTAATATATTACTATTATGCTCTAAAATGGACTCTTTTGGTTCTTGCACCCTTTGAACATTGGAAATGTTTCAAGTGTGGTTTTCCAATTAAGTTTAATTAAGTTATCTTTCTTTTTCATTATTGCTCTCACCTGTATGAGGAGCTGTCCGCTCCGTGTGTGTGGATTGCGGTACGCATAGAACAGCCATAGCGTGACCGCAAAGACGAGGCAAATAGGCACCATAAAACCGAATGCCACGCCCACATTCTTATTGTCGGCCGTGTGGACGGCATCGAGATGTTCGCTCTTCTCGATGTTGTGATGATCACTAGAGACTGCAGCCGATGTTGGTGACTGCGTGCTGCTTAGCGTTGATTCGGTGACGCCACCGGCTGCCTTGTCAGCAGCGCTGTTTGTGGCAGGCATTGGACTTGTCGTGCCACCGGCATTATCGGCATTAGCTTTGTTGTTGTTGCTGGCGCCGTTGTTATCCTGGCTGGCGGCATTGTTGCCCTTGTTGCCAAGCGCTGGACAGCGATCGCTGGTGGAGACAAAGGTGCGTTCGCAGCCTGTAACAGAAAGAGAAAGTGTGTGTAAGAGAGAGGGAGAGCAAGTTTGAGGTCTAGGATTTACCCTTCTGCATCCAATCCTGCTTGCGACGATCGTTGCCCGTGTGTGTAGAGCAGCGATTTAGCGCAGGGCACCAGGCGCACTGAAATCCAAATCAAACAATCAATTAATCGATAGTCAATCTAGCAAAATAAAACGAATCTAACCTCAAATGTTGTATTGTGATTAATGCACGCCTGACAGTCATTGTAGCCCAGGCAGGTGGGAAGAGCAGTGAGTCTAATGATCGTCGAGTTGCTTATCTCCTGTTGGCCGAAGGTAACTCGATGGTACTCGTAAATGGTCTTGCGATGAGCAACTGCAACGATAAGCGATAAGCGATTAACGAGTTAGTGATGACAAATATTGCAATGATGATTCATTTTATATATGCTACTCACAGTAAAGCATCTTATCAACGATGTAAGCATCCGAAAGTCCGACCTTGACCGGATGCTGACTGTCCTGGATGTTGTTGATAAGCGTGGGCAGTTGATAGTACACGAAGACGATGTCGCCGTTCTGATGCAGTGTCACACTGAACGTGAACTTGCCATAATCGGGTTTATCCTGCAGCGTCACATTCTCCCAGACGACTGTGAAAGCGGTGCCTGAGAACAAGTGATAAAGAGAGAGATGGAGAGTGAGTAAGAGTCCGAAATTGATATATGAGAAATATGTTCAATATGAAATTAATTGCGAGCAACCTCGTTTGAGATCGTTCTAAGCACACCACAGTTCAAGGTACGTCCGAACGATATTTGCAATTGATCAGATTGAACATTAATTGTTGTTGTCAATAGAGCGTGACGTAGAAGCTTTCCAGGTCGTTTTTAATTATCGTTTTGCAAACTTTTCTGTAAACACATTGATAAAACTCTCTCTTCTAGATCTTTCGAATTTACACTATGGATATCAATAGATTCATACTTCTTGTGCTATTACCTCTAAGGTATTTTCTCTTGATCTCTAATAATGCTTTGCCCACTCACCATTATCCTGGAGACGCACAAACGAATCGCTGGACATGCTCGTATCGAAGTTGGCCATAAGGGGAGCAATATACTGTGTAGCTGCCAGCCAGGAGTGCACGTACTCTCCAGTGTAAAGGAATCCTCCGGTGGCCACCGTCACATTGCGCACATAATGACCGTAGAAGGGGAAATCAAACTTCAGTTCGACCGTCATGGCGCGACGATGCGATGAGGAGAGCATATTATTCTCGGGAATCTGACGCAGCTGTGCCCATTTCTCGGCAGTTTCATCCTTGCTCACATAGAACAGACTGCGATAGTAATCGAAATGATCCTCGCGACGTGTCAGAGATTGATTTGCTGCCTCTTTAGTGATCACCTCGTCGGATACATCCACATCGTCGATCAGTGGACGCTCTGTTGTTGTTGGGCCTGCTGCTGCACCTGACGCTGCCGGCACTGGCACCACACCAAATGAACTGGGTGCGACCTTTTTGGGATACTGCGTTGGCTGCTGCTGTGATGACATCAATTTGTCAATCAATGTTTTCTTTGGCGGCACAGTCGCTGAACCGCCCACAGCCACGTTAATGCTGGTGTTGCCACTGCCACTGCCACTGCCGGTGGCGTTGTAATCCTTGCGCTGACCAGCACCATCGACGCCCACGTTATGCACATTGTAAGTGCCGGACGCTTTGCTGTCCACCTTGACAGCGCCTGCATCGACACCTGGGGCCGGTGTTCCCGCCGCCGCTGCAGCGACTCCCGTTCCAGTTGCATTCACGCTCTGATATTGATTCTTAAGATCTAATGCAGTCTCGACTACAGCCGCTCCTGCTGCCGGCGTCGCATCTGCCGGTACAGCGGCACGACGCTGACGTTGCAGCAACTGCTCCGACGGAGGAGACAGTGGCACAACACCCACAGCATCTATGTAGGGAAGATATGTATCCAAAGTCTCGTAGACATCGTGAGCTGAAATAGGAAGAGACAAAAACATGATCAATAAAATATTAAGAACATAAAGAAAACTACAGTCGAGTACAGTTCGATTTCGTTTGATTTAAGGGCGCAGCTGGAGGCGTGGTCAAGTTCTAAAAGAAACTTTTTTTGCAAGAAATATTTAGAAACATTATCATCGAATTTGCTCTTATAGTCCTAGAGATCCAGAAGCTAAAGGTAAATAAAATTTCGGAAGAACTTTAAATTAATGGAATGACATTATGCCTTCGCATTTTGTCGACACTCATATAACAAATTCCCAGCTTTATCACGGATTCATTAAAAGTCGTTCTACTACGACAAACTTGCTTGAGCTGACATCCTTCGTGGTAAAAGGATTTCAGGAAAATCTTCAAACTGATGTCATTTATACTGATTTCAGTAAAGCTTTTGACTCAGTGAATCATTCCCTTCTGGCACATAAACTTGACCTTCTAGGTTTTTCACCAAAACTACTTAGTTGGATTGTAAGCTATCTGGCTGACAGAACTCAAAGAGTCCTCTTTAAAACCACCCTTTCAAACCCAATTCATGCCACATCTGGTGTTCCTCAAGGGAGTCATCTTGGTCCCCTACTTTTTACGCTTTTCATTAATGACCTTCCCTTGGTCATATGTAACTCCCGTACTCTTATGTATGCGGATGATGTAAAGCTTTGCTACCAATTTAAAGACGACCACTGTCACTCAAACCTACAAAACGACCTAAATAGTTTTAATTCTTGGTGTTGTGCCAATTTTTTAAACCTGAACAGCTCTAAATGCAAGCTGATGACATTCTCTCGAGCCAGTCCGAAGTTTGCTTCTTATACTCTTTGTGGTTGTGCCTTGGAAAGAATCACCCTAGTTGATGATCTGGGGGTCCGTCTGGACCGAAAACTAAAGTTTTCCAATCATATAACTAATATGGTCAATAAAGCCATGGGTGTCCTAGGCTTTATCAAAAGATGGTCTAAGGAATTCGACGATCCTTATATTACAAAGACCCTTTACGTTGCACTTGTTCGTCCCATTCTCGAATACGGTTCATGCGTATGGTGCCCCCAGTACACTATTCATAAGGAACGCATCGAATCTGTACAGAAAAATTTCTTACTTTTTGCTTTACGCGGCCTTAACTGGGATGAAAATTTGAGACTGCCTTCCTATAATAGTAGACTTCTGTTACTAAATCTGCCTTCCCTAACTAACCGCAGAACCATGCTAGGGGTCTTATTTATTAACAACCTTATGCAAGGTGACATCGACAGTGAGGCCTTGTTAAGGCAGCTACACTTCTCTGTTCCTTGCAGAAGAACTCGCTATTTCCTTCCACTAACACTCCCTTATTGTAGATCGAACTATGCACTGCATGATCCTTTCAGGGCATTATGTTCGGACTACAATAAGCTCCAACACATCATAGCTAGCACTAACACTATCGCTGCTATGAAGTCCTTACTTCTTGCCTATCTAGTACGTAATTAGTAATTAGTATTTGAATCTTCCTCAATTTTCTATTCTATGTTTTTTCTTTATTTCCCCTACTTGCATGCCGCGTTCTATCGCCTCGTCTTTTTATTTTATTTCTTGTTTTCTCCACATCGCGTTAATTTTTTACTCGCGTTTCTATTCGCTTTTCTACCGCGTTTCCGTGTCGTCCGTTATGCGACGGTGCCTCTCGGTCGGTCAGGCGGGAGGTGGACTTCGTTTG
This sequence comes from Zaprionus indianus, assembly GCA_018904595.1. Taxonomy (NCBI): domain Eukaryota; kingdom Metazoa; phylum Arthropoda; class Insecta; order Diptera; family Drosophilidae; genus Zaprionus; species Zaprionus indianus. The sequence goes on from JAEIHA010000344.1 coordinate 4,634,130, forward strand.
GGTTCCGCGCGCAACAAGCATCGGCTTGGTGTCGTTGGACCACTTGCTAATACAGTCATTGTATTCAACGTCCAATAATAATCACTATGCGCTTGAAATTATTATTCAGAAATGAAATTATTCAGTTGGTATTTCCCTGAATTGTCCATTGTAGCATATGTAGTACATATATGGATATATTTAAAAATCATTTCATATGTACAAAGTATTCAAAATTCCCCAAATTTCAAGTGAGTCAGAGGCCACAGAGAAATAATATAATTTATACACTTATATATACAAAACAAAAACCTGATAAGTCTGATAATTGAATATTGTGAATGATTTGCGACAGATGAAGAGAAGAGATACGAGAAGTGAGAAGATTCCTTTTAAAAGGAATTAGATGAATGCACAAGAGGTTGAAATTGGCATATATTTTAAACCTGTCGAGAGTTCTTTGAAAATTAAACGTATTTGGGCATTAAGCTCAGTCGTATATTTCTAATTTTGTATAGGTACAAAAATATACCCCCTCTATTTAATATGATGATGTATTGCGCACATCTATTTCCATATATAACAGCCTGGCAACACACACAATGACATTTGCATAAATTATGAAGCAATTTGGCGTTTGCCATTTGCTATTTCCCTCCCCCACTTTCATCTCCCCCTCTCTGTCCGCATTGTAACCGCATTTTGAGCCTATTTTCGTGCTGTAATTGTTTCTAACTGTTACTTGATGCCGCACACAAATATCGATTTTCTATTTTCTATTTTCTTTGCTAGACCTAACGACCCGCCCCCTCCTCCCCCCATCCCCTCTAAGACGACGCTAACTAGCTTTTCCGCAGACACACGCACAGACAGCGGGAGAGAGAGAGAGAGAACCGTGTAAGTGTATGTGCGTGTGTGTATCAAAGGGCACTGCGCCATTAATCGCACTTTGTCGTTGCTGTTATTGTTGTTTCTGCTGTGTAACTCAATTATAACATGTGGTCAACGACACACACACGCACACCCACACAATTAAGTCGCCACAGCGCCCATATTGATTACAGTAAAGTTTATAAATGCCAAAAAAATGAAGAATAAAATGCTTCATTTGCAATGTGGAGCAAGGTGCGGGTCCACGGGTACACACCACAACACCAAACACTACAGACCACACCACAATCAATGTGGTGAGTTTCACATTTCGTGTGATAACAAACAATAAAAAGCCTTGCGTGCATTTTACCTCACTCACTCCCTCTCCCAACCACCTCACCTACTAATGCCGCTGATCTTTTGCACTGTCAGCACAAATTGGCAACGCCGTCAAGGGGGTGAGGGGGGCATTATTCTGTAATCTGGCTACGCCTGCTGGGGAGATCCCGTTGCAAATATTTGCAAACGTTGTGTTGATTGTGCTTACTTTAATTTATTATTTGTGCAATTTGAATTCCACGAACGAGAAAACACAAATTATTTTGCACGCCAATAAAATGACGCAAAACTTAAGTTGAATCGAATACAGTGCACAAGTGCGACTGCAAGTGATAGGCGGGCAGAGAGAGAGAGAGTGAGTGAGAGAGAGAAAGAGACGTAGTACAGCATCAAACGTCATCGGTTTTGTGTTTGTCTATTTCCCCATTGCCCCTTGCATAATTATTGGCTGCGGTCACACTGAGTCACACACCTGCAGTCGCCGCTGCAGTCTTTCCCTCTCTTCCTCTCACTCTCTCTTTCTCGCTCTCTCAGTGCCGCTCTCTTGCAGCACTTGCGGTTTTTTTTCCTGTTTGCTTTTGCGCGTTTTGATTCAATTGAACCCGGTGTTAATTGTTGACTTAATGGCTGCCAACACTGCTGCCGACATCGCTGCTATTGTTATTGTTATTATTGCTAGTTGTCTCGCTTTTTTCTCATTCAATTTATTGGCGCAAATTTATAAATTTATGCAGCCTCTGATTGAAAACTGAAAGTAATTCTTCCCCTCTGTAAGTTAACGACCTTACACACACTCAATTTGCATGTTCGTGTGACCCAATTTAGTTTCTTTTTGTGCACCTCAAAGAAATGCGAATGAAAAAATAGGAAAGAACAAAAAGTACCAGAACCTTTGTTTTGTTATCGTTTATCGTTATTGATAAACCTTTTTCTAATTAGTATTTTTACTTTGCAGCTCTTTGCTTGATTTGTGCTTCATTTTCTTGCTGTGTTTCCTTCTTCTCCGTCTTGTCGCTTTGCTTGTCAGCACAAGCTCGAGAGGAAGATAAAGAGCAATATATGCAGCGAAGTTTCGCGACGAAATTGAGTGACTGTTGATAATTTGATAGCCATTTTGCGTCGTTAGATACGCCATGAGGTGCTACAAAATACGTGGTGTATGCACGACCAGGGGAGACGGGCAGTTGCGTGTGTGTGTGTGTGTGATACAAATTGCAATTGTGTGCAAGTACACAAACAGACAACAGATAATGCAGTATTTAAATATCGTTTATTTACTTTTGTTTTCGATAGCACTTCGATTGGTAATCGAACACAGCAGACGGCATATGCATGTCGGAGCGCGTCTCCTGGAATTTTGGGAATCGTTTCCATGATTTCACAATCTAATAAACTTGTAGCATTGTGGTGAAATTCTGACAAGCACTGCCTCTGCAGCTGAGTGAGGTCCGATCTGGTTGTCATAAATAGTGTGTTAGAGAGCGATGACAATACAGTGAACGCCAGTGTTGTGTATAGACCGAATAGAATATGAGGTAGATTGGTAAAAGGAGAAAATCAAATCAGTGAAGTTCGACTGGTGGAATAGATCGGAACTTGCTGTGCTGCTGCACCAAAATTATAAAACTTACAAATAAAATGGATAAGACTCTCCTATTGCCGACATGTACATATGTTGGGGTATTTTAGTCATACCTGTTTTCCCAATTGATTCGATGGCTAATTGAACCGGTACACACTACAGGGCAACAGCAGTGCGACTACTTAACATGTATTGACAAAAACTTTTTCGACTATAAACAAATAACGGGTTGTTTGTACATCAATTCTTTTCACCTTTTTCGTTTTTTTTTTACTTTTTGTTTTACCATTTGTGTTTTTGTTGACATTTTGCAGTCTGCAGTCAAGACAATAATAACTGTAATTGTACAGTTGACGTGGCCGGCCGGTGTATATGTTTACACAAAAGTGGAGAGGGAGGGGTAAGGTGTGCTTTTAACTCTTTCTAACGCCGTTAGCCGCGATTGCCGGACATAAAGATAACGAACACGGCAAAAGCGACAAAGACTTGCCAGATAGGCCCAAATGCATTACCATTACGCAAGAGAGAGAGAGAGAGGAGGTTGTGGTGTTAAAGAGAGGCAAAGGTGGTGGAGTTGAAGAGAGGCAGCTTTGTTTGATATTGATGATGTGCTAACATTGACGGCGCTGCTTCCTGTTGTCACCATGGACACACACACACGCACTCAAACAAATACACACACACACACATGCAAGGGAGTTGCAGCAACAACTTGCAAGACGCTGCACTGCACAGTTGTGCGCTGTGTGGGCGCCAATGCATACAATGGGCACAGCTATTTTGGTCAACTCAAGCAGAAAGCAGAAGAGAGGGAGAGAGAGAGAGAGAGGTGTTCGACAAGTCAATGTCCAATAGGAGATCATCGTGGGCAGTGCAGTGGCAGAGTACAATTGGAATCTCTCTCTGCGGTCTGCGTGCTTGCACTTTACTCTGATTTTCTGCTTGCACGGCAGCGAAAGTAACGGAACCCAACGTATGTATGTATGCAAAAGAAACTTAAAAATGCATAAATAAATCACGACATAACAAAAAGAGACAGACAGACCGACAGCTTAATGACTCATCTTGAAAATGGCGGCTGATTGCTGCATTTTACGATACTTTGTGGTGTATTTGCATATCGGTTAGTGTATATCGTGCATAACTTTGTACCACGAGACCATCTCTAATACCGATGCGATCAATCGATTAACGATCTTTGCAGTATATCATGTTCATCCGAGATCTGAGCATGTCTATCTCACTCTCTTTCTCTCACTCAGCAATTTGCATGCAGTAGCAAAGCTAACTGTTTATCGCTGAAGCAAAACAACAACAAAAACAAGAACAGTGGCATAAACAGTGGCAGCATCAGTTGCAGCGCAGCGGCGCCCTTGATAAGCGCGCTCTGTGCCAGTCCGCGACAAGTCCCGGTGGAGAAACACAGAGAGAGGGAGAGAGAAGGGGGACAAAAGTCCACTGGGAAATGAACGATCGATCGATTAGCTTGGGCCACTGGAAACGTGAAGAGGAAGGGGTGGGGGACTAGAAGCTTAATTGATTTCTAGCAAATGAACACACATACACATGCATGCAGTGGTAGAGATAAAGCAAGTGCAAGAAAGTGATAAACAAGACAGCAACAAAATACACAAACATGCACAATGTATGTGTGTGTGGGTGTGTGCAGTTGGCTGAAACAAGTAAATGAACTGCGACGGCCAGTTAATCTATCTATGCATATGTGAGTGTGTGTGTGTTTGTAAATGCATTGGGTATTGGCTAATTATACAACACTGAACATGGGAGCCCCCACCAATGGGCAAGAGAGCGGCAGAGTGCGTGCGAGAGCTAACGGCACTTTGGGTCAACAGCAGCTGCTGCTGACAAGGTTGCCACCTGTTTTATTCTTTGATCCATTTCAATTTTCAACGTAAATTGCGACACAGCAACAACAACAGCAAGAAGACAGAGACAATAAGCATCGCATTCACCTTTTCTTTGCGCTTAATAAAAATGCGCCACAAATTTCAATTGAAATATGCAACGGCAGCGCAGCAACAGCAGTGGCGGCGGCGGCAGCGAGATGTCGCTCTACAATTGCGCGCTGCTGCCGACGTCGCTGCCGGGAGGTGTGCAGAGCTAGGGCTTTGAAAATTGTTGCACGTTAAGTGGAGCATGGAGCAAATGAGCGTAGCGTAAAAAACACACACACACACACAGAGAAAAAGTTAAAAATAAAGCAAACGTGGGCAGAGCAGCGTATTAGAGACAGAGATAGAACAAGGGGAAAGGGGGGCAAGCGCAGGCAGGCGACAGGACGTTTCGTTTCTATGTATTAGTACCTATTTTCACACTCCGCTGCGCCATACATACACACAAACACACACAGTCACAGCCACGATACACTTGATATTTTGTTGTTGTCAATTAACGCATTTACTGCCAGCAACAAAAATACAAATTCATTTTAACAACAACAACAGCAGCAACAGAGACACAAACGAAAGAAAACAGAGAAAAAAAACATGGCAGCAAAATTTCACCATACACAAAAAGTTATTAAAAAAAATAAAAGAAACAACGTAAAAAAAAAGTACCAACTGACAACGGTGCGCGCTTTGGGGTCCCCATTCTCCCCTCTCCCCATACCCCCTTAACGACAAGCCAATCCACAAAGTGGGCTCTATGACGACTAATCTTCGCATTTTGTCTTCTTCGACATCGTCGTCATCATCATCATTGTTTTCTTCAATGATGATCTGTCTTGCCATTCGTGCACCCATATGCGATATGGACCATTTACGTCTTTGAATTTCGTACACTTACATATCGGTTTAGCACACTGTATTGATCCGAATATAGTTATTAGAATTGCTATTTGCGCGCACGCACGACCAACAGTTTTCGCCATTATTTTTCTTGTCAAACCCGCACGACTAACGACTAACACGTCCGCAGCCACTGAAAAATAAAATATTAGTGACAAACAAAAAAGACTTGGTTTCTTGATTGCTTTCGTATTAATACGACTGCCATATCTGGTCACACTGTTGTCGTTGCATTCCCTCGTTATAAATAAGGGATTATTTAGTGAATAGTTAGAAAAATACCGAACCAGTGACAGTTATTCAAAATACAAATTGATTCCAACTTGTGCTTTGATACCTGCGAGCATTTATTAATTGAATTACATATATTTCATTTATTATTTATTATAGGTTTTTTTTAAAGATTTTATATCATATAAAAAGCGGTTTGTTACAAAAAACAATGTTAATACTACAAACTTGTTCATAAGAGCCGCGCGAAAAGTACAAAAATGGCTGGTCACACAAACGAAAACGTATTTATCGGATTTGTAGTAGTAACGAATTTGAAGCCAGCTTGTTGGATAACAATAGTTAAAGTTTTTCTAATTCAATTGTTACGTTTTAACGCAATTGATAAATATAAACTGGTATTCTGTGTTATCTACACATTATTATATTTTTTTTAATTTGTAATCGATAATAAACAGATGATCCCTGTATTTAAAGTAACAAAAAATTTCGGTATTAACAAATAAATTGAATTAACCTATTTTTTTATGTAAGAAATACTTATTTTCTGGAAGAAATATTTATATTTTTCAAATTCTCGTACTCGCCAATAAGAATTTTCATGCACTAGATAAATTCAGAAATATATATCGCACATATCGATAAGCCGATAATGTATGTTGAAAAGTGGACAGCCGTTTGTGAACATAACAGCCCCATAACATCTTACAGCTGCCACTCTGCTGTTATTGTTCAATCTAACTGGGTCAGTTTAAAAGTCGCTGCTGTTTGCATTTCCATATACATGTGTATTATTTTTTCACTTAAATTTTTTTTATTGTTTTCTTAATAACAAAGAAAGTGTCACATTTGGCGCGTTCTGTTACTGTTGTGTCATTGTGAAATGTCTGTGAATTGAATGTGTCGAGATGACAACACAAAATGCAAGTTTTTTTCATATGTTTGCCGCTGCTGACGCCGTTGCCGGCAAATGCAGGCAGAGACAGTCAACAACAACAAGAGACGAGCGCGAGCATGTGTGTGTCTGTGTATGTGTTGTATTTTTGTGTGTGTTGTGTTACAGTGTGCGCAAGATTAGATCACTTTTGTTGATTCTGTTCTCAGTCACAACATCTGCGAATGAGTGGAGAAGTAGGAGGGAGATTATTCGATTGGCGATTCTTGCAATTGCATAATCAATGTGTGCGTGTGCGTGCGAGAAATGCGTCTCCGTCGACGTCTCTGTCTGCAGCTGCGACGGCTGCTGCTGACTGCGCGCGCGTCATTTATATGTGTGGGTGTATAGATGAGCAAATGTGCGACTCTCTCTGTGTGTGGGTGTGTGTAGGGGGTATGCGTAGGCGTGTTTTAAGTAAATGAAAGTGACATAAATACTTATAAATAAGTACTTAATGTCTTATTGATTGCCTCATATCGCAGTCGACGTCGATCAGCTGCTGCGTTTTTTTGTTGTTGTTGCTGACGCTGTTGTACTGCTGTTATGCGTTGTTGTTGTTGTTGTGCGCGCGCGCAACTCTTGCGCTTTTTTTCAAATTGACCAAAACAAAATGTTGCCTAATGCAATTCGCTGCAGTGGGAGCGAGCGCGCAAGCGCATATGATTGTGTGTGTGTGTATCAATTGTATATTTGGGCAATGCAACGTGCTTGACCTACATATTTATGCTTTATGTATCACAATATTCTTGCGCGAACGAGAGCGTGCTACTTTTGTTTGCATTGCCCACTCACTCGCTCACATATTGCACTCATATGCACATACGTGTGTGTATGTGTGTTTGTTTAATTTGCATACAAAGCGAATTTCAATTAACATTTGAATTTTGTACTTTCTGTAATGCCTATGTAATGTTAACAGCAGCTGAGAGAACACTTTCGATAACAATGCGCGCGCTCTCATTCCTCTCTCTCTCGCTCTGTATCGTCGTGCAGTGCCGATAAAATGTCATGCATGTGATAAACTGATAAATCCCGAGAAACGAGCTAGAGAGCTCAGACCAACTGGCAATAGAATAATAAATTTAAATGCCTGATTAGATTGCGCGCACAGACAAGCAAAAAAGGCAATCGCAAAGCAAGTACAATTGTATATTCCACTCGTAACAAACTAATAATGACTTAACAACAAAGTCCAAAAACACTACACATATTTTCCAAGTGTAAATTAAATATGACAACAATAACAATAATAACTAGAACAACAACAAAGACTACTAAGAGCGTCGCGAGTCGCGACTGATAATGATAATTGGGCGATAATGAGGCTCTACAACAAATTCAGTTCCGCTTCGATACCCGATAAGCGCCTATATACAAACTGTCTGCTGCGACAGCCAACAACCGTTACAAATTACATGTGTGTGTGTGTGTGTGTGTGTGTGTGTGTGTGAGAGTGTGGGTTATGTACATGCAACAGGGTCGACCTACATAGGGAGAGAAACCTCTATAAAGATAGTACAAATACAACATTCAGCAACTTTTTCAAATAAGAAAAGTTTTTCAAACATCTCAAAGTGTTTCCAGATATTATTTTCGAATACGACAATATTATTTTTGAAATGAATCAGTGTTTGATTTATGAAAGAAGTGTTTGATTTAAAGAAAATATAATAAATATTTTGAATTAAGAATTTCGAAACGAAGTGAAGAACTTCTTAGTGTATTTCTGATTGGAATTGAGCAGTATACTCGTAGATTACATTTGTCCTATATAACTGAAATGTGTTAAAGGTTATATGAAATCTTTTAATATTTCCCATTGAATTCTATTTAGAAACTCTCTGGATTTGTAATTTTTAGAGCCGCAGGGAATCTGTATATATTTACATGCATGTATTGTACCGCCTTCTGACCCTGGAGCTCTCTTCCAGTTCAGTATTTCTTATCTAAATTGGAAACATGATGCTCACTTGCACTCTCTCTCTCTCTCCCTCCCACTCTATCTCTCTCATTCTCTGTCTTCCTCCGCACTGCAGCTGCAAAAATGAAACGTTCTGAAGTCTAAGAAGGTCAAAGGACAACGAGACGCATCAAGACGACGACGACGACAGCCCACGTTCAGCCAACCGTCCAGGCATAAGGCAACAGGTTGTGAACCCAACAACAACAACAGCAACAATACAAGACATCACAAGCAACAAGAAGAACAACTCGAGAAGGATTTGAAGATGCATCATCGACGGAACGGCGAATGCCTTGTAGCAAATGGAGCAGCAGCAGCGTCTGCAACAACTCCTGTTGCAACTGCAACTCCCAAGGCAACTGCTGCTGCAACAACAGCAACAACAACAACTGCAGCTGGTGCAACGGCAGCACGTTGCGGCTGCTACTTCTCGCTTGCCTGTTCCATTGGTTCAATGGGTTTGGCATGCGGCAGTTTGTGGCAAATACCCAATACCACCGATCGCATAACGTTGCAACGTGGATTGTTCCTCACCTCGCTGGGCTTCATCTACTTTGTCTCGCTGACAGACTTCTGCAACAAGTATCTGCTGGAGACGAAGCGGGGTCAGAGATTTAGGCAAAAGTATCGGCTCATGATCTCCGATGTGCTGGAAATAACCAATAAGTGAGTACACAAATTCTCTCAGTGTATGGAAATACACATACATACATATATACATTAGTTTTACTCGCCCCTGACCTCTATCTCTCGCTCTTTCTCTCCTTGACTCGACTTTGTTTTCTGATTGAGGATGCGCATTCACTTATTCATTCATTCATTCACTCGGCTTCGGCTCCGCCACAGCGGGTCAAGGTCAAGAGCGACAAGTGACAAGTGCCAACGAAAAAATAAACACAGTGCGAGAAGGAGATAGCAACAGTCCAAAAGTAATTGCCACGAAAAATCACTTGACAGTCGCGACTCGAATTAAGTTCACTTTAAACTCTAGAAACCCCTTGAGTTCCAATTGACTAGTGATATATGTACATTATATGTACATATATGTACTATACATGTATATAGCATATATTCTGCTGAATGTTGCAACTTTTTTGGGTGGGGTCTTTGGGGCCTAACTAAAAGCTTGTGCGACCCGAAATTCTGTTTTCAATGGAACTTATTGTAGGTCAGCTATGGCTGAATATACTGTTACAATTCTCGGAACTGATTATAAAATCAGGAAATGGAAGGTCTTATATTTAATACGAATATAACGTATAGATATGTACAAAACGACTTACACTACATAAAGAATATTATTATTGTATGCTAAGAGGGTCTGTACCGCGACCTATATTGTTTATTGTGACCTTGTTAAACCTAGAGCTCCATTATCAATACAGTTTTTATACTTCTATATAGAAGTTATAATATTAGAACCAGATCTTGATCCTTGTTTTGTTTGAACTAGAAAGAACTTATTCAGCAACTCAATTACAAGATCAGTTTAAGTTTTTAGATTACAAATCTTCATAATTTCATACTATATGTGTATGGGAATATTTCCAATAACAGTTCAGTTACAGACCCGTAAATAGAACCGACTACTGATTCTCTCGGACTTTCAATGAACTCTCCACTTCGAAAAAAGGCAAATCAACATTTTTTAAGCAAAAACCAAAACAAACAAAAATAATCCCATTGAATTTGGTTTTGCAATTGTATTAGTCCCCATTGAAACTGGTAAGGCACCTAGCCCCTCTGCCACAAACTACCTTCCCCTGGCCCATGTACTCCCCTTCCATTGCTGGGTGTTAATTAAATGGTGTGTAGTATTGCTTAGCACACACACACACACATAGACACACTGTGAATGGGCTCAGTAGTGTGTAGTGTATAATTGAAGGGCACAGGAGGTGGGGCACTTAAAATGCGTTATACAATTGTTATACAGCTGGCTGATCATGTGATTGTAATGTACAAGTATGTATGAGAGCTGCTACATTTTGCTGATTATCTCGTTTCATATGAATTTGATGACTTGACAAACTGTTATACTGGACTGAAAAATTCTCAAAATTCTGTTATACAAAGCACTGTCATACAAAGTACTGTTATACTGCATAATTGAGTCAGAAGTTAAGCTTACTCTGCGATAGAACTGTTATATCTGTATTATTATTCATATACATGAATCGATGCGACACAAAATTTTTTGCATAGTATAGTTCCAGTGACGCACGAAGTAAAATCACTTCAAATGATAATCAACCCTTTTTTGCGCCTTTCTCTTCTGTGCACCCGCCCAAGGGTGCAACTAACTGTTTGTGGGGCGTAGAGAGAGGGGGCGTGTGTGCTTGTGTCTGTAGATAAGCAGCAAATTGTGCTTGATGGATAAGACAATTGTGTGGGCACGTTCAAAAAAAAAAAAAATATGTATTGGTATAGTAAATATAGAAGATACCCCGTAGAATAATGAATATGGTAATGAATATGCTAGAGGTTATTATAAGAAGAAATAAAAATAGATAGATAATAGATACCAAACAAAAATTAAAATTAAAATACCTCAAACTTACCTATATTACCTTCCTTCCCAAGTAGATCACTCCCATTGTAAAATTATACCCACAATGTGTACAGGGTATAAACGACGAAAACACTGAGTGTCCATTGTGGTCGTAGCCGTTGACTAAGTGGATAGCTAGGAAGAGGAACAAGAGAGAGAGAGACAAGGTAACTGGCACTGGGGTTGGGGTTGTGGACGATGGATGTTTAGTTCTATTGACTAACGCGACTAGAAGAGAATGTGGGCAATTTGTTTGACCAGCCTTGACTTTGATTATAAATCTTAATTAGACACAGTTGTGGCATTTTATTATTACTATTATTATTATTATTATTTGCTGTTGTAGGATGACAGACATATGCATATTTCGACCCACTAACCGATATCAATATTTAGCACAATTGCCTCTGATTGTGAAAAATGCAAATACAGCGAGACAGAGAATGAAAGAGAGGGATGGAGAGTAAATAGTGATAGAGATAGAGCGAGGAAGATAAACATACATAGAAAGAGACAGTTATATGTACACATTGACACCTGCGGGCATTTTATTAGACCATCCACCACAGCTATACACAATGGTCAATCTTAATTGAAAACTAATGCGTCCTATATACGAAACTATACTATATATACTTAATTTATCGAAACATCACGCGTCAAGGCTGAATGAGCACTTGACACGACATGCTCGACGCTCTAACGGTAATTTGACAGGGAGTGCCTGAGATAATGATAGAGCTAGAGGCCGAGTCAGAGCCAGAATAGCGATAATGACGCCTGATGAAAGTGAGAATCGTCGAGAATCGTCAGCAAACTGGGCTAAAACACAATTTGTATTAAGTTAATTGGAAAATTTGCCGTTGATTGTGAAATTATTTTACGCACGTAAAAAATGAACGGTTAACCGAGCGTTAAAATTCGCAGTATTATAATGGTACCTTGGACAAACTGTTATATACGTTATAGATGTATAGATTTAACTCAGATACATAAATAGTTACCTTACTTAGTACTTGCTTTAATTATTGGTTATTATTGCAATTTGTCAGTAAACTATGCAAAACCAAAAATAATTTACTGCTATAAATAAAAGTAAACTGTTATAACTGGCATATCCTGTAATCTTAACTCTGCTTCCTGCACATATTTCGATGGGCAACACTTAAAGTTATGACATAATGGCCAATACAATCGCACCCAGGACCCGCGTCAGGGCACTCTAACCTCTTCATTCCACTCCCTGTAAGGCCCCAGCGTGGTATATGGTTTCTTTTATTGTTGCTAGCTGACCATGAACTTGTGGCCCACTGCGAAATGAAGTCATCAAGCTCATTTAAATTAGTTTGAGCACTGTGAGGACCTTATGCAATTAGTAGACCCCCTTAAATGCGATATATACAATATAAACTTGGAGAATTTTTGTAATTGTAATGAATCAATACCGAAAATGTTTTGTAAAAGAAAAATTGGCACGGTATATGTACATAATATATGTACATATATATTATATATATATATATATATATATAGATATATATAGAAATACGCATAGACGCACTTGATATAAATGTGTGAAAAGAATATTGCCACGCCTTGCATGAAGTCAGCGGTTCAGGGTAGTCAATGCCATCGGAGGAGGGATTCAAGTGAGTTACTGGTAAGATGACTTCTAAATAAGAGGTTCATTCAATTTTCTTTCATCGATCGATTTATTCATTTGTGACTTCTCTTCTTGCCACGCGTATGTTTGTTTTTCTTCTTCCGTCTCAACTCCTCCTCCTCCTGCAGCAACTTGGGCAACTTCTGTTGTGGTTTACCCTTTGATAGTTCTTCATTGCCATCCCCAGCTGACTGTAGGCTTGCTCGACGAAAGCTGTTGTTGCTGCTGTTGCTCTTGTTGTTGTTGCTGCTTGTGTTGCTCGTGTTCTTTTTGGTGTTGCTGGTGTTCTTGTTGGTGTCGCTGTTGTTGTTGTTGTTCGTGCTGTTGCTTGTATGCTTATTCTTATCCAATTTGAAACTGACACACTTGTTGCAGGTGCAGTTTGCCTCAGTTGCTGTTGCTTTTGGTGTTGGTGTTGCTGATGCGGCAGCTGTTGTTCCTTCTGTTGCTGCTGCTTTTGTCGCCTTTGCATCAGTTGCTGCCACTTTTCCAGTGATTTGTTCACCTCCAGCTCCCATCCGAATGGGCGCATGAAAGCTAATGTTGACGCCATCAGCCGTATCCAGTCGAGTAGATTTCGTCTGGTAATCAATTAGCGTGGGTCGCTTTTGCTGTGCCTCACGCTGCTTCTGCTGCTGTTGCTGCAGCAGTTGTAGTTGCCTGTTTGCCAACAATTGCTGCTGTTGCACCTGATTCAGTTGCTGTTTACGCTGCAATTGCTCCTGCAAAAACTGTAGTTGCTCCTGCTCATGTTGCAGTCTCTTTAGCTGCTCCTGCTGCTGTTGTTGCTGGAATTCCAGCTCGGCATGTTGCAGCTGCTGCAGCTTGGTTAGTTGTTGGTGCTGGGATTGCGGTTGCTGCTGCTGGGAGTGCTGATGCATCAGCTGCTCGTGCTGTTCCTGTTGTTGTAGCTGCTGCCTATTAAGCTTCTCGAAGAGCGGTAGAAACTTCGCATCAAACTCACTCGTTTGCGGCTCTGTGCTTGGGTTACCCTGTGCCAGTTGCCGCAAGTATTCCAGTTGCTGCTGTCGCAATTGTCGTTGTTTCTGCAGTTGCTGCTGCAACGGTAGCGAAGTCATTGGGCGTGGCTGCTCCTTCGGCATTGGATGTCGATTGAGTAGCTTGAGAAGTGGCGAATACTTTTGGGGCAAAACAATTGGAGGTGGCGCATACATTGCGAACTGTTGCCGCTTCAATTGCTCCATCAACAGTTGCTGCTCTATTATTGCCTGCTCTTCCGGATCGGTGTACACTTCACTCGACTCCACCGACTTTTCCTTATCCACAGCTACTTGTTCCGCCACATCTTCTGCCTCCTGCTCTTCAGCATTACCCTGCTCCGACACATCTTCCGCTTCCTGCTCTGCAGCATTATCCTGCTCCGTTAGCGTCTCAGTCCCCGCACGCTCTCCATCTACATCCCCTTTGTTGTCATTGTCATCACCGCCGTCGATCCTCTTTTGTGCTTCGTCCTCCTGGCTATCATTCAATTCAATCTGATCGTTCAAATCCATCTGATCTGTGGTGGCCTCCGATTGCGTGGTGCTGCTCTTCTTGCTACGCTTGCTGCTGTGTCGCGATGGCGTTGCTCCGTTAAGTCGCCGCACCATTGGCCTGTACAGGTAGCGTATGGGCATCGGTTTCTTGCCACGTGCCAGCGGAATGTTCACAAAGTATTGGTAGCTTATGTCGACGCCGTCCTCGATGGTGCGTGGCACTTTATGCTGTTCCACGCGCACAATTTTGGGTGCCGCCGGCGGTGCTACTGCTGCTGATTTCGCCAGCAAGTGTTGTTGCTGTGAAGGAGGCTTTACCTGCTGCTGCTGTTGTTGTTGTGGCTGCAACATTGGCTTCAACTGTTGCTGTTGCAATTTGCATTGCGGCTCTTGCAATTTTGTTTGCTGCTGAGTTGATTCTACTGGTTGCTTACTGTCAGCAACTGTTGCTACTGTATCTGCTCCTGCCACTGCCCTCGTTTGTTCGGGCACAATTTTGATGACTGTCGCCGTTAGTTTAAGGCTCTTGCTACGACCAGAGCCCACCACAATGGGCTTTTCATAGTTCTTCTCTTTGCACCACACAGAGTCCTCGTCGTTGCTCGAATCCAACAAGGTGTGGTAGCCGCTGCTGAAGCTTTTGCAGCTAACAACGCTGAGGTGGCTTTGCCGTTTCAGCTTGTTGGGCTTCTTGGGCACTGGTGGTGGTGTCTTTTTCGCGGTCGTCGTTGGCGTTGCCTCTCGGGTCTGCTTCAGTTCATCGGACAAAACAATTTGCGGTTGGGGAGGTGTGTCAAGTGTGGGAGATGATCCTGGCGGCGATGACATTACCGACGGTGTGGGTGGTGTTTGATCCACATCATCATCATCTTCCGACGAGGAGGATTCGCTCGTATGCCTGAAGTTGCTCTGCGGTTTAAGCAACCATTTGGTGGCGGGAAAATCAGAATGGCCACGTTGTACACGCTTTCGCTTTACACCACTTCCCGCCATCGTGGCTGTCGTGTGCGCCTTGTCTGTGAATTGTTGCTGCGGATGTTGCTGTTGCTGTCTGGGATTCCCTGTGCCGCGTCTATTTGCGCGACCAGTTTTTCTCTCTGCTCCCGTTATGGCTGCCACTGTTGTGGCACCGTTACCAACTCCAACTGCACGCAGGGCTTCCACCACAGTTGGTGCTTTTCCTCCTCCTCCTCCACCACGTCGCTTTGGCGTTGCCAGTCCCAGACCCGCATTCATTACTGCCTGCCGCTGCCATAGTGGACTGTGGGACCTTTGTCTGTATTTCCGTGTTGGGAGTGCCCCTCCTCCCTCTCCGGCTGCGCCCATGGCAAGCGTGTTGCGCTTCCCGCCGACTAAGAACTTGGATCGTTCCATAGATATAGCAAGACAGCAAAACAAAAAAAAAATCGTTTTATTTTTTTAATTTTTCAATTTTAAATTGTGCTCTCTAATAATTTTTCCAAACGGTTTTTAAATTTGAAGTGGTTAAAAATCTTTTCTGGAGTGATTTTTTTTTATAATTTGATTTGAATTTGTACTCCTTGATATGGGACTTTTGTAATTTATCTGTCCTGCTCGATGGAGCCAGGGCTACTTTGTGCGAAAGTGGTCGATGAGAAGGGAAAAGCAAGAGGGGGATATCTCAGAAAGGAAACTTTGTGGGAGAATGTACCTTTGCTTCCACCTAAACTTATTATACGCTTTGTTCATGCTTATACCTATGTTTCTTATATCTACCTCTTATGACTAAATTCCTTACATTTATATTTCTTATATCTACATTTCTTATGTCTATATTCCTTATTTCGATAGATATATTTCTTATAGAAATTTTCTATCTATAATTATAATATAAATATTTCTTATATCTACAAATCTTATGGCTAAATTTCTTAAATCTATTGTAGCTTAAGTATCTTTTAGATATATAGCTTAGATATTAATCAGTTCCTATTCGATTCTACCTTACCTGCTGTTAATCCTTTCAATTCTATCGATGCTATGTCCTTTAATGATTTGTAAAGCTTGAGTCCAGAACTGGGCAAATATCGGTAGTTGGCGTATTCGATTTTTTCGAGGTATTTGAACGAAACGTTCAAGTATCGTTAATCGATTACTGTACTTCTATTTGAGTCGAAGCAGACTCACTACTCAGAACATTTGATACATTTTTCGGCTTTTCCACAAAATTCAACAACAAAATTATTGAAAATGTGCGCACCTTGCATTGGCGGCAATTGTTGCGGCTTCGGCGGTTGCTGCCGCTTTCCTCGACGGGAGATGGCAATAAAATGGGATGAATATCGATGGTTCGGCAATTGCACGGATCCCAATTGCTTGAAATGTCATGCGACAAAGCAGGAACTCCTGGATTGTCGTCGCAATCGTCACATTGTCGAGGCGCTCAGTTGTCTCTTCAATCAACGACTGCCGTATATTTTGAATATACTCTTTACGCTGGCCTCATGGCAGCCAGGAGAGCGTGTGCCTCGCGATCGCGGATGGGATGTGATGGAGAACGTTAAAGCGCCGTACACGGAGTTGGATGATCTATTGATATATGACAGCATGTACGATCGTTGCGGTCTGCCAATTAATCCGTTGCACCGTGATAATATTTATAAAATCGTACGTATGATGTTTCTCTTACCCGTTCTGACGATCGAACAGCAGGAGTATCTGGTGCGCATGTTGCAGCGTCTCAATGAACACTCCAACTGCCCCGTCAATATAGGGCGTCTCTTGGAAGCCCTTTCGATGGTAGATGTCAAGACTCTTGTGTGCAGTTTGCGCGAACAGGAGAAACTCTGTCGCGCCTTCTATATGTCGAAACAGTGTGCGGATATGTGTGATCTATATGCGCGTGTCACGACTATCGATAAGAATGCTGTCAAGCGACGACGACGTCGATTGAGGCGTCACAAGAAACCAATTAAACCAGGTGAAGAGCCCGTGCGTATATCTGTCTTGAATCGGCAATTCTGCGAGCGTAGACTTCCACGTCCTGATCATGATACCAAGCCTCGTTCAACCGATGACAATGCATCGGGAAGTCAAGGGAGACGTCAAAGTCAAAGCAGCACCACCAAAGGGAGTCCTCGCAACTCCAAGTAGTAGCAGCAGTAGTAGGAGCAGCAGCATTTGAGGCCTTGAATTAGTCGAAAATGGAACTGGTTTCTATTTAATTAGCTTCGCAACGTGCAATTTTCGTAGTTTTGTTGTTGTTTTGCAAAATTTTGCAGAAAAAACTTTTTCCGGCGTATTTAAAAATCCTTTGCATCATTTCAATTTCAGAGTTAAATTGTATTTTGCTGGCACAATTAGCATAATTGTAAACAGCGCGCTGTTAAGTTCAGTAATAATTATGTCAATATTTAAGACCTTTATTAAACGGCTGTTAGTTGTGCGGTATTAATGTTAATCCTCTTGGTATGGTGGCTCATCGATTACAAATAAGTACACAACTATCGTTTTTCTAATTGATAAACAAACAATTTAATTGGGGTAATTTAAAACGACACATTTTCTCCATATATCGATAGACATGTGTAGACTGCCAAGACAAAATACTAATAATACTAAACTGCCTACAGAATTATATCGATATATGAGGAAAGTGCCCGTTTTGGTGTGTGCCCTACTCTATCGCTTAATTTTTTTGAACTGCCTTCATCGAGGTGCACCTGCATCCCTTCGATCATAGAAGAGAACTGGCAAACATTTTTGCAACACCTGCTGCTGACACAGTCCACTGTGCGTTGGGGCAATCACAACAGGATTATCGGGTAGTCGGCGCAGGTTGCAACGTCGTCGTGGTAAATAATTTTTGTCTTTGCCACGTTCTCCACACATCAAGTTCATGCTTGGAGCCCTGGGCGGATCACGTTCATGCATCCAGTTTCGCCAAGTTTTCTCGTTCTCCAGCCTAGCAGCAGTGGCGGCAGCAGTAGCAGCCCCAGCTTTGCCCGTGCCACTGCCAATATAAAAGGCATCATTGTTGACTATGAACGTGTTTGGGGTGTCAGAGTCCTCCTTTGATTGCAGCTTTAAGCCATGATGCCGCACCCGCAGGGTGTTCATCAGCTTGGTCATCAGTTCGGGTGGATCCACATCCCTTTGACGCTCTTCAGGCAAATTAAAGTCGCGAGATTGCTGAAAGAATGTGCCGAATTCCAGTTCCGAGACCATTGCCACCGGAGGTGCCATGTAACGTTCATTAGCCTTGCGCAACGGACGATAATCATCCTCGTTGAGCATCAGTTGCGCGTTCACGGGCAACTGCTGCTCATCGAACTCAGGGATTGTCAATAGTGGCGCATTTGGCGGCAGTGGCTCCCCCTCACCCCGTACATAACCTTTCTTTACGTAGCGTGGCAAGCGATCGTGACTGTATCGCAGCCGGAAAGGCTGTTCCTTCGGCTCCTCCTCCTGCTCCTCATCAAGGCTGTTTACCGTGGCCACGGCAAAGAGTGATGGCTGTGTTTTCTTAGCCGCTTTCAGTGCTCTGCAACACTCAGTCATAGGTGAAGTCAGGATGGAGCTCTCCGGATGTCGCTTTTGGTAGTCCACCACGCAACGGGTTGGAGGCACTGAACCACCGCGTTCGCGCACAAAGTTCACATGCTTCACAGGATGCTGAACTGGCTTTGGAGTGGTCTTCAATATGGAGCCGGGCGGGCGTTGTGGCATGGGGCTATTTATGGAATTCTTTGGTGCTGCTGGTGGATAACCATAAGATTCACTGTACCCAGGTAAATTGCTGGCAGGCGTAGCGTTGCTGCTGCGTTGCATGCTCAGCAGAGGCAATGGACGTTGCTCCAAGGGAGACGCTCTTGCTCCACCTGCGGCTGTTGCTGTCTCAATCGTTACTTGATTGGAGGGCAATAGCTGGCTATAGAAAACGTTGCTGCCTCTTGGTAAAGGCACACTGCGCTGGGTAATCTGTGGCTTTGTCTGGTCCAACCCCTGAACAACTTGGTAAGCAGCTCTCGACGTTGTTGGCATTTCGGATGTGCTGCGCAGATTGCGTACTGAGGTGCTGGGTCTGGGATTGAATGTAACGGTGCGTCCCAAACCTTGAGGATTATTTGATTGCTTCCTCTGATTTTGTGGTTCATCCCTAAACTGCAAATCGCAGCCGGAGCGCGTACGATTGATATGATCGTCGCTAAGGTTGGCACTTCGATTTGAGTTACGTCTCTGCCCAGGCGTTGGAGTAGCGGATCTGACAAGGAGCAACGGCGGCGGCGGCTGCGCCCCCATGGTCGACTCAAGACGTTGCCAGACTTGTTGTGCCGACTTCACCAGAGTTCGACTGGGGCTGGACAATATTACTGCGGGAGTCGGTGGAGGATTCGATGGGGGTAGCTCCGACTTTCTGGCTTGCTCCTTTTGTTGTATGACTTGGGATACGCTGCGGGGAAGCTGGCGAGTGACTTGTTGATCCCGCATAAACATTCGCATATCTTGAGACTCCCGCTGCACTTGTGGATCTCCCTGATCTCGGGAATCGCTCTGATCTTGGGAATCTCTTTGATCTCGAGGATCTTTAGAATCTCTTTGATCTCTGGAATCTCTATGATCTCGGGGATCTCTCCGATCTCGGGGATCTCTCTGTCTGTTCCTTAGCTCTTGAGAAAGGTCTCGAGCACCTTGTTGGCTTCGAAGATCTTGCTGTGCTCGCTGCATTTGTGTTTGCTTCCGAAAAAGCTCTAATTGCTCTGGGTGTAGCACTCGCTGCTCTGGAATATATCGTTGTTCCCCATAACTTGTTTGCTTTCGAAGATCTTGCTGTATCCGAGGTATCTCACGCTGTTCTGTATAATCTTGAGTATTTTGCTGTACTTGAGAAAGTTCCTGGCGGGGCTTACGTGGAGCCACTGGAGGAGGAACTTTCTTTTCTGGAGGAGGCACCTTCTTCTCTGATAAATCCCGATGATTTGGTTGTTCCTTGGTTAGTATTCGCTGCTTTTCTCTTTGGTTCCTACGATCGCTTTGCTCTCGGTAGTACTCCTGCTCTCGAGGTTCTTTTGACCCTCCAGCGTCTCTTTTCTCTTGCGGATATCTTTGCTCTCGTTGATTCTTTTGCTCTAGTTGTTTCTCTTGTGGAGGTGCTCGAGGGTCTTTTTGCCCTCGAGAATCGTTTTTCTTTCCTTGTTCCTCTTGAGGAGGTGCTCGAATTTCTTTCTGCCTTCTAGGTTCTGTTTGGCTTCTTTGATCCTCGTGCTCTCTACTCTGTTGCTGCTTCTGCTCATGTACAAAGTAAGTAACGTTGGTTAACCGCTCCTCCTGCTTGGCCATGATATCTGTAGAGGTGTCGTTATCCGCACCGATCTTTGCCTGCAGCGAGCTCATCGACACCATCGACTGGCGACTATTGATGGGCGTCACAGGCCATCGTCGTTTCTTCCATGAAAAGAACTTGGGTTTGTTTGCAAAATGCCACAGCTGGGAAGAGTTGCTTGTGCCTTGGTTGAATGCCAACGTGCGGCGAATTGGTTTGGCATCGGGTTTCGCTTGCGGCAAAGCTAAGGCGAATTTTACAGCTTGGGCGAGTTGATCGCGTCGTTGCTCGTCGTACGATAATCGAAGTGCACTTTTTGGTTTCCTATTACGCCGCCGCAAATTCGCCTCATCTGGGATAGGCGAAGTTTTTTTAACATTCGCCGCAATGCGCTGCGGTCCGTCTGATTGGGTGACCAAATTATTCTGCCGACTACGCGCTGAACTTCGTTTGGTGCCTTGATTAGCTGTGGAGTTGGTTGAAGCGAACAGGCGTGCTTTTCGCCGCAGCAATTGAGGCGAATGTTTAACCCACTGTTGACGACGTTGAGCTGGTGCAATGTTCGTAGAGGAAGCAGGTTTTAGCGGAGCTGGGGAAGAGGCAACGTGGATCTGATTGATGGCAGAGTTCCTGGGATAAATATGCTGAGCTTGAGGAGCCTCCGAGGTTTGACAGGCATCGTCGGGCGAGAGTGTTGCACCATCTTCATGGAGGGTCTTGCTGGGCTCAGATTGCACTGCATACTGCACTTCCTGCTGATTACATATCAGAGGAAGGTCTTGGTGCTGCTCCGCTTGCTGTTGCTGCTGCATCTCCAACTGCTGTTCCTGCTCCTCATTTTGCTGTCCCTGTTCCTCCACTTCCTCTTGCTGTTGCTGCTTCTCCTGCTGCATTGTCCAGCAATCCTCATTTATCTGTGAGCTCGTCTTGCTGCCGCCGCTAGTCTCTGCCTTCGGTTCATTGCGTTTGTGGTAGTTCTTGCTAAAGTTGTAGAGCAGATGGCGACCGGGACGGAAAGCACGTTTGCAGCGCATTGCCAAGTTGCCCAAAATGCCGTGAGACTTGTCCACCGATGAACGTCGCGTTAGCGGTGGGCGTGGTGGCGGTGCAGGTGGGCATGGCTGGAGCTGCTGCTGTTGTTGGGTTAAAGGCCTAACAGGTTTGGGGAGTAGAGGTGGTCCTCGCTTCGGCATTGTCGGACACTGATGGACCTCATAGGTTCTTGTGTCGAAGGTAACCGAGGAGCCACGTCGGCGTCTGGTCTCACGCTCCGTGGAGGGGACACTCAAGCAGCTGTAGCGCACTTCCTTTTCTGTCTGACAGTTCTGGGCTCCAGGAGTATCGTGTAAACTCCCTCGCTGATCTGGTGCATCCTGTTGATCGTGGCACTTTGGTGTAACACGCTTAATTGCAGCATTCGTTGGATTTTTTTGGTAAAACTTGGCCATGAGACGATCACGCAGCTCCCTTTGATGATCTTGCAGAGTTTCCTCATCATGGAAGTTTTGTATAACTATTAAGCTCTGCGGACGTCGGGAAGGTTTCGGCTCTAGAGCATCTTGTGGTTTTCTTGGTTCTAGGAAACTTCGATCTTTGATTTGTGTAATTAGCTGATCTTTGCAGCCTTCTTCGTCCCCCTCTCGGTTAATCCGCGAACATGGACGCTGAGGTAGCTCCATCCACTCGTTGCGTGTAACTTGCAGAGTTTGGCACTCGTTTGCACCTGGACAATCAAGTGGACCTGGACAATCCGGTTTGCAGACCTGGTAAATCGGTTTACCTCTAGGGTCGTGACTTTCATGTGCTGGACTACATCCCAGACAATTCGGCGGACATTCGCTGGGACAGGTCATGTTTTCGCAGGTCCTTTCATTGCAGGGGTTTGCGACAGCAAGCATCTCTGGCTTCTGTTTCAGCTTCACCTTCTCCTTCTTTTGCTTTACCTCCGCCTTCCGCTCCACCTCCGCCTCCTGTGCTAGCTTCGGCTCGTGGACCTCCTGCACCTGTTCCTCCTGTGACTCTTCCTCGCTATCCTCTTCGGGCGCCATCACTATCTTGCAAGGTGATCCCTCCTCGCACGGGCAACACGGCTTGGCACGCGGACACAAGCGTATCGGCTTGCCATACAGTGGATATTTCTCGGTCAGGCCATCCTCGTAGCCTTGCCATAGTTTGTAGAACTCAGGCGAGATGCGCCTAAAGCGTTCGGGTCGACGAAAGCGTCGCGACGTTGCACTGTCTCGCACGTTGCGCCTTGGCAGTGTGTTGCATTTGTTTTGCAGTGCAGCAATGCATTCACTTGCCATAGGTTGCCCATCTGCCTGATAGACGTAGCTGCAGGACGAGGGCTTCCTCCGGCACGGTCCCGGTTGCACAGGCTCGTATCGAATGTACGGCGGCGTAGCTGATGCTGTGGCCCCTCCTGATTTGCGTTCCGTTGCTGCGCAGCTGTTGTGATTCGTTTCACAGACTGTGTACCATGGTTTCTGGTGCTCCTGCGCTACCTGCTGCCGCTCCAGCTCAAGCTCCGTCTTGGAGGGTTTCTTGGGCGGCAGTAGATACTTGCAACGTACCAGCTTGCGGCAATACTGGCGAGTGCGACGCTGCTGACGACAGAGCTGCTGATACTGAGCGCTGTGCTGCAGTTGACACTTGCCACAGCCGCAGGAGAGATATGTGCAGGGATTGGCGAACTGCTGACTCGCCTCCTTGTCCTTCTTGCGCTCCTCTTCGTTGCGCTCCTTTCGCTCCTTCCCCTGGGAGTAATTGCTGATCAGGCAACGATTTCCACTGCGACGACGATTAGTCATCTCCGCATCATCGTCGTTATCCCTCTTGGGGTTACGTTGCTCGAATCTCTCGGCACGACGACGTAGATAGTCCATCTCGGCATCGGTCACTTGATCGATGAAGACCTTTTGCTTGCGATACCATTCTGTGGCCAAGTCGGGCACCAGCAGTCGCTCCACTTTGCCCACCTTGTTGAGGAGCTGCTCGAACAGTTGTCGTCCTGGATCGTTGACATCGGTGACGCTGGGGCAGTGGCAGTGGCCCTTAGCGATGCACTTGCTCAAGCAGCTCGACTGCTGGCTGCGACTACGTCTGGGTGCGTCGACGACGAGGCTGTGACCGGATGGGGGAAAGTTACTTAGGCTCTTGGCCACAAATCGATCCTGGCAATTGAGGTTCTTGTTCTTGTTGTTGTTGCTTTTGCTCGTCGATTCCTTACTTTTCGTTTGCCCCAAGTTCATATCCTGCTGCTGCTGCCTAAAGAAAGACTCTTCTGCTCCTACTCCACCCCCCTGCACCTATACCTCCACCTGCAGCTTTGCCTCCTCCTCTTGATCCTGCTGCTTCTGCCCTGCGCCTTTTGCATACTCCTCCTCCGCCCGGGGCTGCACCTGCATCTGCCGAAAGTGTTCAATATTCGAATTTCGAATTTATTTTTATATTCTTTTATTTTTGGGTTTTGTTTTCTCTAAATTCTCATTAATTGTCAAACTTTGTGAGTCTGTTTTGAAGGATTTCGCAAAGCTGTGGCCGCCAAATTTAAAGAGAAGGAGAGTAATGCCCTCCTACTCTCTCTCCTAGGCTCACTTTTTCCTACTCTTTCTCTTTCCTACTATCTCTCTCTTCTACTGTCTTTTCTTCTAGTGTCTCTCTCTTTATCTGCATATGTTTCTTATTCGATTTCTCTCTATCTAAGCACCTCTTCTAATCAACTCTCTCACCTTCTCTCCCTTTGCAGAATTGTCTCGGCCATTCAGGCGACGTTCTCGTTTCTGGTGGGGGCCATTGTCTGCAAATCGACATGCAGCAAATCCTTCGTGTACGCCTCGCACTTCCTCATGGAGGCGTACGGTTGGTTCGGTACGGCGTACTTCATGTATGACATCTGGTCCATGTACAAGGTGCACACTCAGAAGATCGCCGACAAGTTGCATCTGCTACGTCTCACCAAGCCGGACCACAACAAGTCACTGAGGAATGGTCATGGTGGTGGGGCAGGTGGTGCTGGTGGTGGCAACAACAATGGCAGCACACCGAGCACTCCCCACGAGATCTGTGACTACGATGGCGCCTGTGTGCAGATACCCAAGGACGGACGTTGGGACTTTCTCAAGTATGTGCTAACGCATCCGGTGATGATGATTCATCACGTCTTCATTGGCACCTTTGGTTTGCTTGTGGTTACAGTGAGTTATACAAGATTTTCCCCAAGGTGCTCTATGCTAATCTTCTCTCTCTCTCTCTCTGTCTTTCTCTCTCTCTATAGTACATACGAGGAGGTGGACACTGCATCTACAGTTACATGTTCATGATGGAGTTCTCCACTCCCTTTGTCTCGCTGCGTAGCATTCTGAGCACAATGGGACTGAAGGATTCGCGTGCATACATTCTCAACGGTCTGGCAATGCTGGCCACCTTCTTTGTGTGCCGCGTCTGCATGTGGCCATATGTCATGTGGCGCTACAGTGTTGCCATCGATGCTGCCTCCATGTGGGCGGCCATGTGTGGCTTGCCACGCGGTTGCCTCATCAGCATTGCCATATTGTTCTTGCCGCAGCTCTATTGGTTCTATCTGATGGTCATGGGAGCACTCAAGGTATGCTCTTTCTCTCTCACTCTCCTCTATGTATT
Organism: Zaprionus indianus; assembly: GCA_018904595.1. Taxonomy (NCBI): domain Eukaryota; kingdom Metazoa; phylum Arthropoda; class Insecta; order Diptera; family Drosophilidae; genus Zaprionus; species Zaprionus indianus. Next base: position 4,659,478 of record JAEIHA010000344.1, read on the forward strand.
GTCTATTGCCATCTCACTCATATTGGTGTCTTTTCAGGTGTTTTTGCCCAAGCGGCAGTCGAAGACGAAGCAGAAACCACCGTCAACACTTAATGCACTAACGGAAACGGAAGCGGACACAATGGCCACGCCCACGACCACGCCCACCGTCAGCAGCGCCGGCGATGCACTTATCAATGGCAAGAAGTAGTGCGAATTGCAAACTGTTTGTTAAAGTTAAAGAGTGCGAGCGGAACAGGGAGAGATTGAGAGAGAGAGAGAGAGGAAGGTTCCTTTTTTTGCATAGCGATTAGTTCAAAAAGAGAATTATGTTTCTTATATATATGTTTTTCCCTTACCTATCATAGTTTTCTTTTCTGTTTATATCCCTCTATATATTATGTATACACTACACTACACACACACACACACAGATATGTTTAACAGATCCCATGTAGTGTTTCGTATATATATATTTTATGCCGATTTTGCTAAGCTCTTTCCGGCAACAGATCTTTAATTATGTATATTCTAAATAATTTTCTTAACTTTAAAGACATTTCTAAGAGGAAAAGAGAAAGAGATAGAAAGGATAAGAAAAGGCAAATTGCGTGAAGTGAAAAAATAAACAAATAAGAAAAAAAGTGAACAAACAAATAACATAAATAAAAAGAAAACTATCGTAATGTTATCGATGTAAAATTTTAATGTCAAACTATTGATCGCGTATCGCGTACTAAATGTTTTCTTTGTGAAATATGGGATTCATGATCTGTGCTCTATAGGAAAGTTGTAGATCAGTTAGTTAAGCTGATGCATTGCGCTAGAAAGTTAAACCCCACGCAAAATATTTTAAAAGAAACTCTACAAATGTATCTACATATATATGTATGTTATATGTGTCTATATCTATATGTATCCGGATCAATGATTTATTCCAGCTGAATTCATGAAACAGAACTAGAGACATGCTTCCAAATCAAAAGAAAAGAGCACAACAATACCCCTTATATGTATATTATATATATATATATATATATATATATATATGTGAACAGCATTTCCAGACGAACTAAAATAGTTTTATCTTTTGCATTTTCTGAATCAAAATCGAAAATCGAATTCCAATTGAGCTTACTGAAGAATCGAAAGGATTATTTAACTGAGCACAAATGAGTTAACTATATGATATATATATATAAAACTATAAACGATATGCAAGTTACATGTATTATTGTATGTACTAGATAAGTAGAAAGAGATACGGAGAGAGAGAGAGATAGAGCATCATGATCATCGATCGATGAAGTAGAATTGGAAATAGAAATGAAAACGAGAACGAGAATGCGAACAAAAAGCAAGCTTCAAATTGTTGCCTTGATGGGTGCGCTTATTGAGAAAGAATATAAAATATATTACTATATATACTATATATGTATACATACTATAGCCCCGAGCTAAATCTTATATACCATATGTATATGTATACCATGCTATATACTATTGTACTAGTTGTATATGTATTTTTTGTGAGACGCTAAGAAAATGGGAAATATTTACAAAATGCCTCCCGAAAATGAAACTTTTTTTTGTATACGTTTTAAAGGTTCGTTCAGTTTTAGGATTATACGATGTTCATTTGTCGAAATCAAAATCAAAAGAATGCAAACGAATATATTATATTATAATTTTTTTGTTGAGTAAAATGAGCTTATTCTCTATACACGATATGCAACTGTAATTGGAAAGGGTTTCCTATGTTCGGATCAGGATCAGGATAGTTTTGAAAATCGTTGTTAACCTGTTTTATTTAAAAACTACGATTAAAGCAAGGGAGAGAGAAAGAAGGAGAGAGAGTTGGCGAAAATAAAATTATCTTTAATGTCTCTGTTCATTCTCTTATTCTCTACGTTCTTTACATGGTGCTACGCTTTTTATGGCTGGGCGAATCCTCTCCAGCGCCTTCGTCGTCGCTGCGATCAGCGCGTTTGCGTTTCTTCTGATGCTCCTCGACCAGCTCCGAGATGCGAATATTGTTGCCGCTCATCTGTAGCCAGTTGATGTACTGGAAGAGTGGGAAATGATGGAAGATTAGTTATTGTTGTGCGTGCTAAATCCTCTTCCACATACCTGTGTGTTTGTGCGCACACCCGCCTCGTGCAGCTTGGTCTCAATGTTGTCCAGCCGATGCTCTGGTTTGTTGTGACCGGCATCGTTCTTGGATATGTCCAGCAGATGGCGCACACGCTGGCGCAGTGTCTCGAATATGATGCGTCCTATCACATGGTTGCGATCGTAGGGCGTCAAATAGCGACCGAATTCATAGAAATATGGATGCAGTCGTCCCAGTTCGATGTGTGTCGTCTCCGCCTCGCAGACGGCTTTGTGCACATTCTTGTAGATCTCAGGCATGGCAATTGTAAAGTAAGCATTGTTCACTTTCAGTTCCTTAATGTACCACAGTGGCAAATTGATGGTGCGTCCGGGTTCCAGATGTTCCGTTTCTGCGCCGGCATCCAAAAAGCCTGAGGAGAAACAGGGAGAGTAGTAAGTGGAGCTTGGTGAACTAATTTCGCATCTAGTTGTTGTTGCTTACCCATGCGCTGCAGGCGTGTGTTGACTTTGCACTCTACCTTCTCCTGGGTCACGAATATATCGTCGATTGAATAGTAATTTGGAAAGTAATTCATTGCCGAAAAAATCAAAACCTCTTACAGCCTTTTAGCGCCGTTTCGGTTTTGTTGGTAAACATCCAGTATCGGTTATCGGTCTTTCGGCGCGAAGTTGGCTGCGAACGCAAAAAAGAGCAGTGAACAGTGATTAGTATCGATAGCTCGATTGTGTCAAGAAATAAAGTATTTCTAAGCTTCTTATGTTGATACCTTTTTAAAGTAAAAAAAATTACTATTAAATTAAAAGAAAACTTTTAATAAATTAGTACGCACACCAATATGTGAATAATGCCAATCACTTGAATTAATTTAAATCTCGCGCTGCATTTCGATATGTGTTAGAAAATACTTAATTTGCGTGTGCACTGCAGCAGCACCTTTTTGGTATTTTCATGCCTATCGAATTTACTAAGTATCGGAATTTCTCGATTGCTCACATATGTCTGTTGTATTTCGGCATTTGCTCTTGACGACCACACTAACCTTCTAGTTCACGCGAGTCTGTCGCCATGTTTGGTTATTTTATTTGTTTTTAATGCGGTGTAACATCAGAAGATCCAAGTGAACGCTCCTAATTTCATGTGTGACCGTTGAATTTTATTTAATTTACTAAATAACGTGACGATCGCGTTCGCACTACCCAAAAAAATCGTAAACTCTTTTTTTTGACAGTGCAACTGCATCCAGTGTGAGATCAAAAGCAACTCAAAAACAACAACACAACATAAGAGCAGCAACAACTGAAACAATTGCTGTTGTTCCATTTGCACAAAAATAGCCTAAAAATTTTGACGGCAAAGCAGCAGCGACAACAACAACAACATTAGTGGCAGCAACAGCGGCACCAATACAACAGCAGCAGCAACAATAACAACAGCGGTTAACTGTAAAACGCCGCAACGCAACGCAGCCGAGCAAAAAGCGCTGAAAAAGTGTTACAAAGTGAAATTGCCTTTTGCGGCACACAAAAATTAAGTACATACAACAACAACAGAAGCAGCAGCAGCAGCAGACGCAGACAACAACAATAACAAATAACATTTGAGCGAACTGCAGCAAATAAATTCCAATTGGAATTCTGAGCTGGCTGCATACGAAGAAGAAGAAGAAAAACAAATATAAAAACAACAAACAGCAAAAGCAAAAACAATTTTAATAACACAATGGGTGATTTTGATTTAAATGTGGACAGTCTTATACAGCGGCTGCTAGAAAGTAAGTACGATATAGAAAATAATATAATATTTCAACAAAAGCCGTTTATCTTCCCGGTATTTCCTCCCCACACTCTTCCACTCTCCCCCCTGTTTTAATTTATAACCTAATTCTCCCAGTGTGTGTGTGTGTGTTAGAGTGAGTGAGAGAGATATTGCGATTGCATTTTCTAATTATTGCACATTGTTCGTTTAATTTGTAACAACAACAACAACTGACGTACAACGCAGTCAATTACAACAACAACAATAACAGCTGCGCCAAAAGGCCTCCCCCCTTTAATTTGGCTTTTGAATCAATTAATTTTAATTGATTTTCATTGCTTCTCGCAAATGCAACGAACTTTGTTTTTTTTCTATTTGCTTTTTATTTTTGTGTTTTCTTATTGTGGTTGTTGTTGTTATTGTTATTTTGCGGTTTGTCAACACAACAACTCTCTTAACATGGCTCATTAGTAGTTAACTAACAGAGTGTTGTCGCGCTTTACATAACAGCTGCCTGCTAAATAACATGATCGACGCCGTAAGCTGTTCGCCGTTATGTGCGCTGTTTGTTGCAACACACATTTCTTGCTGTTGTTGTTGTTGTTGCTAAATTTCGATTTCAATGTTGGCCACAGTGGGTCACATGACGTCACCGCAACAATTAACAGTGTGGCAAAGATAAGATATAAAATGAATCACAGTGAGAAGGAGATAGAGAGAGGGAAGGGATAACCAGGCAGCTGTTATGGTGACTGTTAAATGCTGCTAACTGTTAATCACAATCGTGCGTGAAATTATCATTCACAGTGACACTATCATTCATAGTCACAATTAACATAAGCAATAACATCAAGGTAATTGCTGGGGGTGGCACTGGATTAGAATGGGTGATGATGATGATGAAGGCAAAGGGGGCTAGCCTTCATTTAAAGCCGATTAGCGTGCATTTCCCTTTCGTCACCAGAGGGCGCTGTGATCGGTTTATTGACGACTTTTTCCTGCTGTTCTTCTTCTCCTGCTTCTGCTTTGGCTTTTACTTCCGCATAAAAAAGAGTGTAGTTAGCTTTTTCTAGCCGTTCTTTTTTTTGGCCGTTTGGCTACCTTGAAATACTTGATCACGCTCCACAGCACCGTCATGACAGAATCGTAGAGACAAAAGACACGCCCCATTTGCAAGGTCGCTCGATGGGTGCACAGTGGGTCATGCACTCTGCACTCTATAATATACAATGTGTGTATAGAGGAAAATTGTCATTAATTTTGATCCCCACACAAATTTCATTTTTCAAATTGCAAATTGAAATTGAATTTTCCAACCACTTGCAGTGCTCTTCCTCTCTCTCTCTCTACCTCCGTCCCTTCCTCTCTCATCAGCGTCATCATCATCACCATCATTGACACCATTATCGACACTAAGAGGCAGGAGGGGGTAGAGGTTGGGGTTTGGTTTATCGCTTTGGTAATTTCATTTTGATTTCTCTCGCCTCGACGGGTGATTCAATCGATGCCCCGCCCCCTTCCGCCCATCTCGAGTGTCCTGACACGTCAGCATCAGTTTGCGACCAAGCGAATCAATCAATCTTACAGCACATGTGTCCGACGATAGCTGACATATTACCATATATAGAATACTATGTATATATAGGAACCTAAAGTATGCACTTCTTGTTCGAATCAATTAAAGTCAGGCGAACAAATCGTCCAACAAGATTGAGTGCAAAACTCTGAAATTGTTTAAGATTGTGAAGGTTCTTTGGTATTTTCCATAAGTTGAACTTCTTTATTTATTATTTATTTATTTATTTTGTTTATTTATTATTCTCTATTTTGTTTATTTATTATGCTTGTTAACTTGAGAGCGGTAAAACGAAAACTGTTTTCAATATCGATTGTAAACTATCGCATATCATAATCGGTTAATGCAAACGAAGAATCAATACATGGAAATGGCCCTATAATTATTGTAATCGTATACTGTGTGTACTTTATAGGAATTCTCTTTCTATTATAAACTCGGAAACAGTTGTTTACTCCATGAGTTATAGAAATCTTCTGGGTTGTGTTACCGTTTTTGATTTTAGGATCATAAATAATAAAGAGAAATAAAAATTTGTAAGGGTGCAAGTGAAGTAGTACAATAAGAAGAAGAAGAAGACGTACCCATCTCTCACTCTCCCTCTCTTTTTTTCTTCTATATTGTCTCTCTATCTCTTTCTTTTTTTATGACCCTCTCGCTCTCCCTCTCTCTCTCTCTCTCTTACACCTTCCCTCTCTTAAATCTTTTTCTACTCTCTGTTGTGTGTGTGTGATAAGAAGTCCCATCTTCTCCACCTCCCCCTCTACTCTTACCCCCACCCTGCACTCTCTTTGTCCTTGCACCAGAGATTCTTTCCCGTTTTAATTTGTCCCACAATTAAATTGATTTATATTTAAAACATATGCCTATATACAATATATATCTCTCTGTATGATCCATATATCTATCTATATACGATGTACGTCTATGCGTGTGTATACGTGTATCTCTGTATCTCTGTGTGTACGTGTGTGTGTACCACACAAAAAAAAAAAAAAAAAGATTTCAAGAAACAAAAAGAGGCCGAAGAGCACGCACAGAAGCTGCTCATCGCTCAACAATTGGCCGCTGCTGGTGGCGTCGTTGCCGCTGCCGCTGCCTCCAGTGGCTCCAGCTCCAACACCTTTGCTGCAGCAGCAGCAGCAGCGTCCACGTCCGCGTCGACGACGACGACAACAACAACGAATGATCCGCTGGATGAGCTCACCGATCAGCAGCGTCGCATGTTGCAGCAATATTCGATATCGCCGCCCAGCGAAACGATGATATCGGCCGATGGTGATCAGATAACGGTGCATCATCCACGCGAGGAGCCAAAAAAGTCCCGATTGAAATTGCGTGATTTCTTCGTTGCCGAATTTGGTATATTCTCTATGATCATTATATGTCACATGTTCACGTCCTCTCTCTCTCTCAATCTCGCTCTTTCTATCTCTTTTTATCTCGCTCTGTGTCCTTGTCTCTCGCTCGATATCGTGCTGTCTCTCGCTTGCTAAAGAAAAAGCTAAAGCTCTCCCTATGCGCTCATATCGTGTTCCCTCTCGCTCTGTGCTTGTCTCTGTGTGTGCGTGTGTGTGAGTGTGTATTTTGTCCTGTGTGTGTCTCTAAGAGCTCTGTATCTGTATGTTTGTCTTTGTGTAGAAACGGTCTCCAGTGCACCATGCTCACTTCTCTAGCTAGACATAAATTTGCCAAAGTTGCACATATCGAAACCAACCGCAGAACTTTGTAGAATACACACCACACTCACACACCCTCCCATTCACCCACACATACCTACACCACACCCACAACAACATCATTAATTGTAATGCAAAGTTTGGGAGATTGTCTCTAGAGAAAGATAGTAGAGCTTATGTGTAAGTCCCTCTCTCTCTCTCTCTTACTGTCTCTCTCCCTTCTATTTATCTTCCTCCTCTTGAGAGAGAGCTCAACACTAGCTTAATATCAGCAACTGTAGCCGAAGTTTATCCCCAGATACTTTGCTTACTTAGTATTCCCCATTTCCATTTCCATTTTCATTTGCACTTTTCCCCCCCAGCAAAATAACAAAGTGAAAATTGTTTTATTTGTTCCGGAATTTATCTGTCACTTCAAACTATTTACAAACAAATCTCTCGCTCTCTCCCCGCTCTCTTTGCCCACTTTTTGTTTAGCTGTTTGCACAATTTCACAGTTTCACAATTTTCCCATTTTCTCTCACCCCCCAAAAAAGTGTGTTTTTATGCAACCAAAGTGAACCGAGTGCATTGTCATGGTCAGGCCCATTATCAATGTTTCTGGGTGTCTGCGCTGTCTGTGGTTAGTTCATGCCGGTAAACCACAACATAGTGTGAACTCATCTTCCCCACCAGCACCTCTACGTCTTTCAACACCCTTCTTTAACACCTACAGACCTCCCCCAGTTTCGGGTATCTAATTGTTTTCACACGGCAGATTCGCAAATGTCAAATAAATTCTGGCATATTATGCAAATGTTGGAGGAGGGGGGAAGGAAGAATGCATAACATTTGTGTACACGTGTGTGTCGCTGTGTGTGTGTGTGTAGGTTGAATAGTAGTTGAATGTGACACGCGACTGACACCCACTAACAGAAATAGTTTAGTCTTCCCCTCCCCCCACTGACTATAGACAATAATCGTAAAGTATCCAGAAATTGATTGGCGTTGAGTGTGCAAAAATTTGAAAGGGTCATGAAAACGGAAACAGTCACCAAAAGAAAAATTACTATACACTCCAGCTAGCAGATACCCTGTAGTTAGTATGCAATAGAATATTAGACATTGAGTTATGTATACATTTTATAAAAGTAAAGTCTTCGCTTATGCTAAAATTTCAAGATTTATTCGATTATGAAACTTCATTAATAGCTAGCTTATCTGCACAGGGTAATCCCTCGCTATGTTATAAGGTTCTTATTTATTTTCATTACGTAGTCACTGTTGTTGTCGTGTGCAAACAAGTTCATTCACGTGATTCGATAGCACTCACTCCCCCACTCGGGAAAACAAAAAAGAAATGAATAATAAAAAACAAAAACCATTTAGCTAATCAGCCTAAGCACAGAAGAGCACAGAACTCATCGAAGGTTGGCCGGAACCGCGGCACGTTTACACTAAGCTTCGGAACAATGGAAACTTGTAGATCCTGGAAAGAAATTGATTTAAAAATTCACATATCAATGAAATCAAAAAAGTAAATAATAAAAATACATGCACAATCGATAGTATGAGTAGTGTTACTATCGATATATGACTTACATTTTAACTATCACTAATTTATTAATTTATCGACATGTTTTTCTTAGTATACATGACACACTTGAAGTTATTTTATCATATGTGACACACTAAAAAAACATTTACATATAAATATATCATAATAATCCTTTTAATTGCCATACTATCGCAAACTATCATCGATCTTTGAATAACACCAATACCATGGGCAAACCTGTACGAATCATACATTGGAACTTCATTTTTATAAAAAACACTCTTTGATAAAGGTAACTATCCGAAAGTTGTTATCGATAGTTTATTTACCACGTTACTATCGTTTACTGAATTGCAGATTTTTACCTTCACATACAATAGGGCACCCTTAAAGACATTATATTATATGCAACACACTCAAAGAACATCCACATACAAATATATCACAATAATCCCCAAAATTGTCAAACTATCGACAGAATTTAACGACTAATACACTGCTAATGAAAGTACATTGTTTAAAAAACAAAAATTGCAGATGTTTACCTTCACATACAATATGACACACTCGAAGATATCTATCATCGTCGGCGATTATAAATCATCAAAGTTAGTCAGATAAGATACACACATCGTCGTCGAATCAAAGTGCGTTGATATTGATTAAACCAAGATAATAATAGAACCTGCGGGTGTGGGTCTATTTTCGTTTCGCATTGTGGCGATGGCGATGTTTGCAAAAATCATTTGCGGAATTGATTGCGCAGTGTTATCGATTACGACGATTGCGACGTCTCTGTGTTTGTGTGCGGAGGGGAAGTAATCAAACTATCGTTTGTTTATAGTACACATTGAAGGTCCCCAGTTTGATTTGCCCCCAACTCAGAGTGTCGTGATGATATATCCTTCGTTATACTCGATGCATTTCTAATGCTTGTATAATATTTGTATAATTGAGTTGGTTGACTCAATTCGACTTGCTTTAGTTTGTCTGTGTGTTTGTTTTGGTTGCCTGTCATCGTCGATGTCGCCAGAGCAAGACCCACTAACATGGCATATGGTATATGGTAGATGTGCTATCGCGCTCTTGGCGTCTTTCGTCGGGGGGCATCTTTCAAGTTTGTGATTGAAAATAGAATTTGAATTTGAATGTCACAACCTTCGCTTGAGTCAATCATCATTGCCATCGCGATCATCATCAACATGTAATAATAATAAGAGAAATATTATTATACACGATATTAGCTATACTATATACACAATATATATACAATGATATATCTATAATGTAATAAGCTGCCAATTGGCATCGTCGTCTTCTTCGTTTCATTGCGTGCGACTTTTGCAATTTCAACGGGAAGTAAAAATCCAAATTATTTCTGTGTGGGTGACCTTTCTGCTCGACCTGCTACCCCCTCCCCTCCCCCTGCTGTAACAGCGGTAATGCCTCCATTTCGTTTAAGTATTTTTTGATTAGCTTTCGCCCTCGCCTCGCCTCGACTTTTAGCATGGGTCGCAGTCATTGCGAGTCGAGTCGAGGCGATATTGATGACGGTTTGATGGCTAATTGGGTGTTTTGCTGGCTCGCGTGCACTTGAAGATTGCCAGCTAAGTTAGGTTAGGTTAGGTGTGCCGCGGGAAAGCCCTGGATGGGATACTTTAGATACTTGACTAGACTTGACAGTTGAAATATTGTGAACAGCCCGAGGTGAAAGAGTCGAATGGAAGTGAGCAATTTGCAATTTTTTGCGGGGGTGTATAGATTTTCCCCAGATTGATACATATCATAGATGATATATTAAGGCTATATCTTGTTATAGTTCTATACACAACTTGGCAAACTCGAGAGTACTGTGTATAATTTATCGATTCATAAAATTTGATGAGACTCGTTAGTCTCTCAGTTTGATAATTTAAGATCCATAAACTAGTTGAGCTTTCAATTTTAGTCACTACATTGTTGCATTGCAGCGAACTTGTTGTCTCACGCAACTCATTAAGGTGAATTTAACTGCATGTTAAGGTGGCTGTTAAGTTTAACCAGAAGAAGAAGATTAATGTGTTTAATTTTTATGGCTACACTGCATTCGTATCTGCCTTGCCTTCAATCTCTCTCTCTCTCCCACTCTCTGTTGACCATCAAACATACGTCAAGCGACTTGTCATCAGCAGTGGGAAGAACAGAAACAGACAGAATAATGATGAATGGAGGGGAGGAGAAGAAAAAACAACTGCAATCATATTATCACAAGTGGCTAACGTAAAGCCAACAAAACCACAAAGTTTGTTCATTAAATAAGAGCACGCTTCATGCATGCTTAAGCAACCAGAAACAACAACACAATGGACAGCAAGGAGAGAGGGGGAGGGGACCGAAAAAAAGAAACTACATAAAAACTGAACTGAAAACGAAACAAAACGAACTGAACCCGAACCCCGAACCCCGAGAACCTGAATCCATATCCGAATCCAAATCCGAGAGAACTGTTTCAGGCTCTAATGGAATGACGTGAAGAAGAGCAGAGAAGAGCAAGAATAACGGCCAGTTACATTTACAGCTAGTGGGCATTGCTAATAAACAACTGCAAGTGGCAAATACCCTGTACTGTGTGGGTACAGGTGGAGGTTTGATGCCATGAAGAGATAGGCAAATTGAAAGGAAATGTTTTAGAGCTTTATTAATTGCAATTGTTATCGATAGATGACTCACTAAATTCGATAGTTTGCGAATTGATTGTTGTAAGTTTAGTAGGGAAAGTCATAAGGCATTAATAGATATATCGATAGATATCTCTGCATAATCGATAACATAATCTTAATCTTACGTAATGAAATCATGTTGTTTATATTCTTTCTATTTCTATCAAATTAAAAGCAGTATTTTTGACCTATCTATCGATTATTAGGGGCATCGATAGTTTTAATAAACTATGGAATATTTTGTTTTTTATAATAAATATACAAAATTCATTTACAGGGTATATTCATCGTTGCATACGCCATCACATTGTTACAATTTCTGTTTCTGTTGCTTAATTATCATTTTGCTAACAAAATTCAAGTGGATTATGCGCAGGCGGACAGGGCTGGTTGGGGGGGGGAAGGTACAGAGGTTGGATGGAGGAGGGTTGGTAGGTGAGGACTAGGTCGGGGGACGGGGTTGGGGGCGTTGCTGTTGCCATTTACTCGCATGTTACATGATATGACACTATAATTTTCGCCAACGGCCAAACGACTGCCACGCCCACACCCTCCAACGCCCACCGCCTATACTTTGTCACATTGCGTGCACTGGGCAAATAAAAGCAAGTGAAAAATGGTTGTTTACAGCATGTCAACGGTTACATACCCTTCCTAGGTAATAAACATGTTAGATAATCTTCATAAACAAATTCGTTAATCACAGTTTGGACTAATGATAGTTTGAGTATAGATGGTTTTCCGATTGCAATTAAATTAAAGCGAAATAGGTAAAGTTACAAAATAGGTTAATTAGGTTTAAATAGGTTAAATTACTGAATAGGTTGAATTACTTAATAGGTTAAATTACGAAGTAGGTTTAATTGAGAACTTAAAGCTAATCCCCATGGGGTAATGAGAATATAACACAATATGGAACGATCTACGAAGTGTATATACCCTCTCTGCAAGAGCGTAATGAACGCGAGTTGTGAGAACGAAAAAGAAAAACACAAGGCAGAAGGTAGAATGAGCAGAAGGAGAAGAAGCAGGGCCAGCAGTGCCAACGGCGCTCAATGTTGTGGCTAATGACATGTGTGTGTGTGGGTGTGTAGCTGTGCGTGTGTGTTTGTATGTATGTGTGTTTGTGGGTGTTAAAAAAGGCGATACTTGAGGGTTTAACAACGCTGTCGGCCAATTTTGAAGGTCGCCACCGCAGTGTGACGAGGCCAACGTGGAGCGATAAGGCGACAAGGGCGACAGGCGACAAGCAGCGGCTCCAGCGACCAAGTTGGCTGACCAGCTGACCCAAAAAGTGTAATTTCTTTTAAGTAGCTCACTCACACACACACACACACACACAAACACATGCAACTTAATAATACATTTGACCTTTTGACTTAGTTTTTCTTACTTTCGTTTTTCTCTCTTTTTTTCACCATCATTTTGCTCTTTTTATTTTTCATTTTCATTCTGTGTCTTACTTAGCAAGTAGTTTAGTGCTACTCCTTCTGTCTCTTCTTCTCTCTCTCTGTCTGCCTGTCTGTCTTATGCTGCTTTTTATGACTCTTAGACATGGGAGGAGCCAGGAGGTTAGTGAAGTCCGTTAGCCAAAGTCCTGTGCGAGGATTGATAAGTTTGCTAACGATATAAGCCGATGTGCGGTGCCTGCAGCATACTTTGAGGCGCTTAAGCGCTCAGCGCCGCAACGGGGCCAAATGAGAATCCGAAAAGTAGCGCAATAAGAAAGCTGATAAATAACATAATAGTTATGGTGGAATGGTAAAGAGAAGGAGAGAAGACAGAGAAACAGACTGATAAATGGGGAAGTGTTTTGCGGAATATTTACTTAAATTGTAAGTGAGATTGGACTGCATAAATTAAAGGATGTTTTTCAAGGAATGTTAACTAGTGGAAGCTCTTTAAACTTGCTTAAGAATCTCTCTCTTTATCTCTGTAAGATAAGGTCATTTTATTTGCAAAGCAAGAGTTTAGTCGCGCCCTACAGTTCTTACAAGTATAATTCCCAACAACAAAATCTCTGTGCAAATAAAAACTTAAGATCTCCTTGTTTAAAACACACTTTTTGATAGGGTATTTTCATGTTTTTTAAAGGCTTCACACTCAAGTGTCGAAGTACTTGCAAGTCGATAAAGAACACAATGTTCCCTTCAATTAACGTTAGATTTTAAATTAAGTTTCCTTCCACGTGCCCCTCTATCTGCCCCTCCCTCTCTTCTTCTCTTCCTCAGCAAAGTTGTGTAAACAGGCAAAGAAACGTGAAGCGATTAAGGGCAATGCGCAAAAAGTTTCAACTGACAACGCAGCAAAATCTCATTAAAGATTAAAGATCAATTTACACACTCTGCGTGGTTTGTGCGAACAAACGTTGCTCTTGCTGTTCTTTTTGCTGTTGTTGCTGTTGTTGTTGTTGTTATTGCTGTTGCTGTTGTTGTCAGCAGACTTTGACTTCTGGTAAATTGATGAGCTTAGCGCGGCATGTGGCGCTCTCTGTTGTTCGCTGTGGTGCTGCTGCTGCAGCTTGTTGTGGCAACGCAGGTAATGCGAGACGAGGCACGTGCGCGTGCTGTTGTTGCGAAGTTGTGCATTGCTGCTGCCTTTGCACCTGATTCGGGTAACAACAACAGCAACAACAACAGCAGCAGCAGCGACAAAAGCGAGCAACGCCAACGCAGTTAACGCCTCTGTGACTTTGACGTCACAAAGCCCGCTTTGGTGTGCGTGTGTAAATGTGTGTCTGTGTGTGTGTCTGTGTGTGTGTACGTGTGTGCGTGTGTGCATGGCATGATTTATGGTGCACTCACACACATTGCAATTGAGCGTAATGTGTAAGTTCAGCACGAAGGGAAGCAAATGTCAAATGCCCTTCCCCTCCTTGCTTCTCCTCCTTGCTCCCCCTCCACCTGCTGCCCACCTTCTTTTGCTGCTCTTCTGCTGGCGCGTCTGTTCCTTCCATTTCTAATTGCTGACATGCCAGCGCTCGCTCTGCTATTTGCCCACTGCCCCGCCTCCTTTGGCCACGCCCCGTTGCATACTTTAGTGCGCATGCAATTTTAATGCCCATTGCCTCTGCACGAACTCATCGTGTTGACCCAACTACTCCCCCTGCCTCTGCTCCTTTGCTCTGCCTCTACCTCTGCTCTCTGCCTCTTGCCCCTTGCCCCTTGCACCCTGCCACTTCCCCTGTTGCTGTTACTACTGCAAATTTCATGAGCAGCAAAAATATAAATCAACAAAGTTTCTTTCGAGTAAGAATTCCAAGGAGTAAACCGAGTTGTTCCCCCGTCGCTCCCCTCACTCTCTTTCGCACTCCCAATGGGGTCAGAACTGTCAGGCTGCAACAGGATGTGGTCTAGCAAGTGGGGAGCATGAAAGGGGAACGAGCGCGGGTTAACCTATTGCGTTGTAGCTGTCGCAACTGCTGCCAGTGCTGCCAGTGGTGCTGCTGCCAGTGCTGCTGCATAAAACATGACACATGACCTTCTTTTTCATCAATGCTGCCTCACGCACTTCACTCTTCAACGCTCCCTGGGAGTCGCATGAACTATTAAGCATAAGCCGCTTATGTTAGAACCGAACTAGAGATTCCAATTTGGCAAGCTCAGTGCACAGTTTTCTCCTGGGTACCTCGACTTATAATTGATTTTTCTCTAGGGAAGGAGAAGGCGAAAAGCAAACTTAACATATGCATCTTTAAACGCAGAAATGTTGTTTAAAGGCTCACAGTTTCTGTAAGAAGAAGGAATTTACATGAAACAGTTTGACAGACTCGGTTAGGTACCCTTGCAGTTTCAGTTGATGTTAGACAAGAGTTAACAGTCTCTGCTGTTGGTACTTAGATAACATTAGCTGGTAGATGAGTGCTGAATTTAATGGCAGAAACTGTTAATGAGGAGGAGTCTGCATAAGGTCAGAGAATCGTCATTAAAAGCGGTTGTTAGTTAAGATAATTTTAACTAACAGAAACTACAATTGACAGATTTTCAACAGTAGTTAACAGATGTTGTTAGTAAACTTTGAACTGTAAGAAAATCGTAGAAAAAAAGACAACTTAAGACATGAGTACAAATTTGACTCAGCTACTGCTTTTCTTCATCATCATTAAACGTAGTTCTTAAAACTATCGCAAGGGTTCTCTTCTCACTTTGTCTTTGCGTGCCTCGCCATACTGATTTGCCTGATATCTAGAACTTAGCGATACTTAATACTAACGCTATTTATCTCTATAAACTGCACAGGACACGCTGACCTTGTCTCACTCGATGTCAGTGTCTGACCAACTGACTCTCCCCTCTCTCCATGAGCTACCTCTTTTTCTATTCCTTTGTAGCACGTGGCCTAAATGGCTTTTGGCAATATTTGCGGTATTTTTGGGCATATTTTTAAAACTAGTTTGGCTCAAAGGGGGAGTGTAATGGGAGGCAGTGGTTCAAGGTACATAACAACACCTTGACCTTTGAGCTAGAGGTGCAGCTAGTCAGTGGGCGTGGCATGTACCCACTAGCAATTGTACAACGCCTCTAAGCAACGTAATGGCTTCCTGCAGCGAAGGGAACAAAAAAAAAAAAAGAACGGAAGGCAGCCAGCTAGGTAAATAAGGTAGAGAAGGCAGGCAGGTTATTTAAAGCACCTCGGTCGTTGAAACTTTTCCCAACACCTGACCCATCAACAAAGCCCTTGCCTTGTTTGTTGTTTTTGTTGTTGTTGCGATACAAAACAAAAAAGTTGCAAAACAAAGAACGCAAAAAAAAAGCTAGAAAAAAACGTGGAACTGCAAACAGTTGAGCATAACCGACGTCATCGTGCTGGGGTGTTAAGTGTGTTAGGCGTGTGCTCTACAGAGTGTGATGAGTACTGAGAGATTTAGTAGGGCTGAGTCTTTTTCAGGGGCAGGTAGAGAAGCTGAAGCTAAAAGTTTCATTCATTGGGATGCTGTGTAAAATGTTATTTCTTAAAGTGAAGTCAATTCATTACTAGACAGCTCTTCAATTTTTCGAGTTTAGTTAAGTGTTATGAATGAATGAAATTATTATTTAACTGTTGAATAAATTGATAATAATGTATTTACTGCATAAATTACAATTTTCGAAAGCGTTATTTCTTGTTTTAGAACAAATTGTTACCTTATGCTAAAGCTTAGTTTATTTTAATTTGATGATTAAGTTTACAACCTTACTTAGATTCTAAACTTGGCCTTATATTTTGGCCCATTCTCTTCCTTTTATTCCACACATCATAGCTTCAATCGTTTTTGCTGGGTGAACTATTTACATTTAGATAGCAGTTTCTGTTACATGAACATGCTTAACAGTAAATTGCGTAACTGCATAATTGTTCAATATGTGGCTATAAGCTACTGTTAACAGTCACTGTCAGAATCTGTTTGTTTTATCGATTAACAGCAATTAACTAACAGATTAAGAGCTAACAGCTTTCCTTAACATAGTTTGTTTTTGATTAATATCGATTTACAAAAAATGTTAGTAGGAAATTTACATTTACAGTGACTGTTATGCTGTTAGAACCGTATATTTTACATATATCTGTAATGGTATGAATTAAAATGAATTAAATTGGATTTCATATGCAATATTTAAATGTAAAGTCTAATTTCTTATAAAGTAAAGGGAATCAATAATCCAAAAATCGATCGCATTTACAGAGTATCAATGTGAACATCAGTTCAAATTTTCTCTTTCCAACTGCACACAGCTTTGCTGTTCGGCTTATTGCTGCAGTAGATGACATGGATTTGCGCCCATTGACAGTGAAATTACACACATTCACACGCACACACACACACACTCACACTCACACGTACTTAACGACAGGTGTTAAGGTCAAAGTGAAGTTCTGTGGCGAGTGTCGCGCGTCAAATTGGTATCGTAATCCTAATCCCCCTTTGGCCAATTGCAGCCACAAGCCCTGTGTGTGTGTGTGTGTGTTGGTGTGTGTGTAAATAATGCATAGTAAAAAGCAACAAACTAGCAAGAGAAGAGACAATAGTGACAACAGCAAGAAAAATAAAAGCAAAAAGAAGAACAACAAAAGTTTCAAGGCAAAATGTAAATAACATAGAAAATTACGTCAAAGTTTAGGGAGGGAGGGGGGAGGTGGGAACGCGTTAGGCAGGCAGTGCGGTACGGGTGACACACGACGACGGCGACGCAATGGGACAGAAAAGTTTTTAAGGGGGAGTGCGTTTGTTTGGCAAGGGGGCGGGGTCGCAAAGGCAGCGTGACAAGGTCGCCGGTTGTGTTGATTATTAATTAACAAATAATGAGAGGAAGAGAGAAAGAGTGGGCGAGAGAGGAAGATAGTGTCTTCAATATTTAAACAAATGCGCTGGACGAGTGTGCGAATTATGCAACTTTGAACAGTTCGATAAGCGCAAAGAAAGGCAAGAGGAGGCGGGGCAGGGGCTAAAAGGGGCTTATGGTTCATGGAGCATGTTTACCCAGTGCCGCAATAAATATTTCATAATTCCCGTTTTGCATTTGTTTATAAAATTTGAACGGAATTTCTAATCGTTTATGAATAATGCGATGACAATGCTGACAAATACCTTATGCTGATAATACCCTATATAGTGGGTGCTCGTGTGGAGTCCCTACATCTAGTTTAAATACATCAAATTGAACTGAAGATTGAAGATATTATAACATTTAGGTATCTTTAATAAGGTACTGCTGTACTTAGGGTGTTAGATATTATTATTACTATTATTATTATTAAGATATTTCCTGCACCTTATTGAGCTCATTGAGAAGGTCCCTTCCCAGTGTTGTACACGTTATTTATCTCCACAGTAGCCAAAGTTCTGCTTTTGTCAAGATTTACAACAATAACATTATTTTTAAATAAAGTTTTCTTCTTTTCATAATGAAATTTTTCCATTGAAAACGTTGCCATAAATACTTTTAATTTTTTAAGAGCTTTTTATGCCAACCTCCACAAAAGTTCATTCAATGTAAGGCAGCCCCCTTTCCCCTCGTTCCCGCCCCGTCTTCACTTTGCTGTTTTCAATAATTTGTAAACTTTACCGCAGAAGTGTCCCCTGATTTCTACCCACCTCTCTCCCTTCTCATGCTTCCCTGCACTCTTCTGTCTTCTCTCATTTGACAAATGTTTTCAACTGACCCATTGACTGCCAGTCTCGCTCCCTCTCGCTCTTTCTCTCTCTGTCTCTGTTCCTCCGTCCCAGAAAATAAAGAGAACTCATAATTCAGTCGTCGCGTTGGCCTCGTCGCATATTGTTTGGGGGCATATGGTATATATGGTATATAGAATATGGTATACGGTGTATGGGAATATGATTATTTATTTTATTTATTTATTTTTTAAGGTCGCCTCGCATTGTGCTTTGTGCGCCGATAAGATAAGTGCAAAAGAAAAACAACACAAAGACCGGGAGAAAAGGAGAGAGAGAGAAGAGGAAGCAGAGGGAGATAGGGAAGATAGTGGAAACAGAGAGGAAGGGGCAGATAGGAAGAGGGAGGAAGAAAGAAAAGTTGCCTCGAACTGCCTCGAAAATGAATCGAAGCGAGCCGAAAAAAGCAAGTTGAAAATGAATCAGCGCACAGCGCCTCCAATTGCTGGCGGCAATCCAAAGCAGAGGCGTACTCAAGGAGGGTGGTAAGGGCAAGGGAAGGAGGGGGGAAGGGTATCAGTTGTGCAGTCTGCCAACTTGGCGGCCGTGTGGGAGCGTTCTATGCAAAAGCTTCCGTGTGTCGCTGCAGCGAGTGCAGTAGAGAAGAAGAAGCAGCAGAAAGAGAGAGAGAGATGGATGACGCAGTAAAGAAATGAGAAGGAAGACCAACAACAATTGAAAGAGTCGCTAATTAAGCAGAGTAAATAAAATGGAATTTGCACTCTTGCAGGCACTGCAGAAAGGGGGAGGGAAGGGAGGAGAAAGGGAAGTGGGTGAGAAGAAGAAAGAGCAGAGCTATCATTGTGTTATGATAAAGGGGGCTGCAAAGAAACTATGTATGTAAAGTAGAAGATCGGAGAGAAAGTAAAGTGTAAAAAAAGAGAGACGAAAGGAGGGAATCAATATGAGAAAAGTAAGGAAAAAAGAGAGTGGGAAAGTGGGAGCGAAAGGGATCGATATATGAAGTTAAACACAGAGGGGAAAGGGGAGAGAGCTAAGTAGAGACGTGGAAAGAAAGGTGAGAGAAGTGGAAAAAAAGAAGAGGGAAAAAACGAAGAGGGAAAAAACGAAGAGAGAAGAATGAAGGGGGAAAAACGAAGAGAGAAAAAAGAATACGGAGAGGAAAAACAAAATAAAGTAGTTTTGGAAATGATGGGAAAATGAAAGACAGGAAGAGTTAGAGTGAAGGAAAAAGATAGATGGAGCACTTCTAGAGCAGCCCTGTCTAAATCGATCGCATGTTGCAATATGCAGTGTCCAGTGCAACGCAGAGAGTAAGAGCGGGGAAGGTGAGGAGAGAAGAGAAACAGAAGGTTGCAGCGCTTTTCGCGCAAAAGGTTTCTCTCTCTCGCTTTCCCCCTCGCGCGCATTAGTCGCTGCCGTCGCCGCCGTCGCTGCTTGTGGCACTCGGAAAATGTGTGGTTGCTTTTCCTCTTCCTCCTGCTCTTCTTCTTCGTGTGCCTTTCTTTTTTTTTTTGCCCCGTTTCATTTTCCATTTTTCATTTTGTGCCAGCCTGTCGAGAATTAGCAAGAAAACGTAAACGTAAACGAAAACGAAACGAAACGTTGAGGAAAAACAACAGAAATGCTAAAAATAAATGTTTATTTTATAAGATTTGACGTCGTCGTTGTTGTTTTTGTTGCTGCTGCACGCGCTTGAGTTTGCCATTGTTTTCTATGTAGATGCGTTGAAAAAAGGGCAGAAGGGGGTCGTGCTTGGTAACCAGCATAGAGAAGGAGATAAACCGAGTGAGAGTGGGAGGAGAAATGTTGAAATGCAATGAGATTTTTTGAGAGCTCGACCTCGACAATGAATTAATAACTGTAAGTGATCCCTACTCTAGCACCCTACTATATAAGAAGGCGGGACAGGGAATACTTTGTAGATGTAAGATGGGAAAGGGTTATCTGCTTTAATATGTTTCATCTTCAAACTGGAAACATTGGAAATTCTTATGCAAAAGATACAATATTATCTTGGAATATCTAATGAAATTTTAAATCTTTCTCTAAGTAACCATACAAAACAAATATATTTGCAAAACTCGAAGTAAAACTGCAAATTTATTTAAATGCAAAATGCTTTTTAAACACTCCCAAGAGAACCCCAGAAACTGTCAAATGTTGTTTGCAAATTTTTGTAAGTAATCTATAAAAATGAAAATGTTGTTCGTGTTCGTAAAATTGATGAGTTCAAAGTTTCCTTATGGGGCCACAAAATTGACCACATCAGCTGGGGCCATCATCATTGGCATCGACATCGACATCGGCATCGGCAACGGCATCTTTGGCATAGGCTGGTTCCTTGAAGAAGATGTCTTTGTGAGGCAATGAGGCGTTTTTTATTGCCAGCTGCTGCTGCTGCTGCCGATGTTTGTATACCCTGTAGTCGTAAGTGGTGTAAAGAGGGTGAATGAAAGAGAAAGATAGAGGTAGAGGAAAGTGATTGAGTCTAAATATCGCGTAATATCGATAACATTGAGCAGGGACTCTCCTTACTGTTCCTTTTTTTTCCTCAACAATCGCTCAATATCCATAATACATGAATGTACCCCCTTAATATTCCTTTATTTACTCAACTATTGCTCTATATCGATAACATTGGAAAGGGATCTATTTTATCATCCTTTATATCGATAGGGCCTCCCCTTACTATTTCTTTTCTGACTTAGCTCGTGTTATATCAATAACATTGACGAGGGATTTCCCCTACTATCATTTTCCAAACTCAACAATCGCTTAGTATCGATACTTTTCGTAGTGTCATCACTATTTCATATAATATACACCTTGTTCAATTTTTCAACGATAAAATGTAAAGAGCGCTGACAGCTGTCACCGTTTGCTGTTGTGATGTTGTGCTCTTGTACGGAGTATCTGCAGATCGCGCACTTTCCGATTAGATAATTTTTATTCGTGTTGGTTTTCTCTTCTTCTTCTTCATTTTGTGCGCCTCTCTTGCTTGAAGCAACATTATTTATTTATTTCTTACGCTGTTTGTTTCTGGTTTGTTTGTTTGCTTCCCGTCGCTGTAGCTGCCACTGTGCTTGCTTCTCCTTTTGCTGCTCTTCTCCTCCCTCTCCGTCTCCTCCTTCTTCTTCTGCTTGTTGTGCGTTGCCTCGTTGCGTTGTCGCTGCCAAGGCAGAAATTGATTTTTATAAATAGCGCGCATACGCAACGTGGCACGCACCGAAGTAGAAAGCAAGCAAGCATATTGCTGCCCCTATTACACACCCCCCTCAGTCCCTCCCCTGGCCCCTTTCCTTACTCAGCATAGCAGCTGCTTGTCATGGCTCAACTACAATAGATCGCTTCAACGGATACCGCCGATACCGCCGGTGTGGACGTTGTGAGGATTGTGTGGACTTATTTGCCTTGGTTTTGATTTGGCTTTGGCTAAAAATCCCACTAAGTGAGGCAAATAAATGTGGCTTCCCTCTCCTCTCCCCTTTGCCTTGTCTTCTTCTGCTTTGCTGCAATAGTTCTTGAAGATTTTCTGTTTATGCATAGACTGAATAAATTCGTCAGTTCAACTGAGCAACAATCAATCAATTTGAGTGTGTTTTTTCGCATGATTTTTCTTCTGCGTCTGCTTCTTCTACTGCGTCTGTTTCTTCCTCTTCTGCTTGTGCTTGTGCTTGTTCATCTGTTTTGGCTTTGGCGCTTGTTATCCGTTCGGTTCGCTGCGCTTTTTGTTGTTGTGAAATTCTCTTTTGGCCCACAAAAACCAAAACAGAAATTCCAAACAACAAATCGTCGGTGTGTGTTGCCAAGCGCACAGAACATGCTCATAACGCCTCATTCGCCTTGCGATTTGTTTAGATGTCGATACAGCGCAGGATACCCTGTAAGTGAGGGGAGGGTAGTCTAGGGTATATACGAAAGGTGCTTTGTAATAAGGTGTATAAGAAGGGTAAAGGCATTAGAGACAGTTATACTGATTAGTCTTGATGTATTAAATTAATCGATAAATTTCTGTCATGTGAAATCGATTGCTGCATGTATTCGATACTTATCGATATCATGCGATTGTTGTGCATGAGAATTGCATAGTAAATTGACTGGAAAAGTATCGCTACAGCTTAAATGTTTCTTTCATTCCGATAACTATCGATTACCATTTTTAAATCGATACCAATCGATCGATCTTAATTCGTTGAAGGACTAAATTGATTTTCTTATTGAATAATTTCTATATCAATTAACTATCGATAACATTAGACGACAAATCTAACATGTACTTACCTTCTCACCATCCATGACACCCCTTTTTGAATAACCATAATTTCCTGAGTACTTCCCAGTCGGGGTCGGTCTTGTTTTAAACAGTTTTATAGACACAAAAATCGTTTATAATTTGAATTTGGATTCGTTTTTTCACTTTGCTCTGCCCCCTCGACCATGTTAATTGCTCAATGTTTATTTTATGGCTCTATTAGACATTTCAACTTGAACACACACACACATACACACACAGACGTAAACAGCAAGTACATTGAGCAAACAGCAGAAGACATTACGCATACGCCTCGTATGACACGCCCAATCGTCTCCCTTGCCCCTGCTGCTGTTGTTGTTGCCGTTGCCATTGCTGTCATGTAAATGCCGTTATAATCATCGCTAATGTGCTTAAATGTGGGCCACACACAACTCGGGTGGTGCAGCCCCACTGTGCTGCTTGGTGGTGCTCGCTGTGTGTTGCGGCTGCGACGTCACGTGTCCAAGTGGTGGCGCTGTTAAGGCAAATTTTAACGCTACACTGACACCACCACCACCTCTACCACCTGCCCCTCTATCCACCACATTTGTAGCTTCCTCTGTTGCCCATACTCTTTGCGCCGCCCACCTTCAACTGGGTCAATGCAAAACGGAAGCATTTACAAATTTGTTTCTCTGATTTTCGGTAATTCTTGCTACAAAATTTTAAGTGAGAAGGCAGAGGAAGAAGAAGAGAAACAAAGAAAAATCGATCGAAATGCCGTGAAATGCGTCTGGAAGTCGTAGCACATACGTGTACATATACACTAGAAGAACTTTAGATCTTAAGTCATGATCAAAGTCGCCACACGTGCAATAAATTACAATGTTTAGCACTGTTGAAGATTAAAAAGATTTCTAAAGAAAGAAACTGTAAAAGATGCAAGAATTTAGAACATTCTTTAATAGTTTTTCATAGAAAAAAGTACAGAAGAAGAAGGTGTCTATGTAGAAGTAAACTATTGAGAGCTGAACCCTAATAAATGTGAGATATGAATAGACATGCAAGGGAAAATAAAAGGAATAATCTTTTTAGAGTCTTTTCTAAGTTGAAGAAGCAACAATTAGAATTGAATATATAAATATAGATATTGTAGATATTTATGATTCCTAACATTAACTAACATGAGTAAAATACTTTAAAAGAATAAAAAAGGAAGGCCTCCTTTTGCAGTCTCTTTAAAGCTATTTTGCAATTGTCTGTGAAGTTCTTTAAGCTTTGTTCTTTGCTTCACACACCACTTGACCTTTGTTCCCGTGGCCACTTAACTGCTAATGATTTGACCTTTGCTCGGTTTCAATCAGATTCCATTTAGATTCCACTTAGATGCTACTTAACTACTTTCATCCCAAATTGACCTTTAACCGCGATGCGATTGGTTTGTCTGTCTACTTAGCGATGCGCAGTTCAACTAAGCTCAGCTCGGGTTCGTTTGGCTTGGTTTGGTTCAGCTAATAGCGTTAGGATTAGTTGGAGCGTTACGTCTGATCCGATTCCTTTTTTTAAACTTCTACTTTGCCCCGTCGTCTGCCAAGTGGGTCAATGCGAAACGGAAGCATTATTGTCGAGTGTGCGTGTGTGTGTGTGTGTGTGTGTGGGTCGGACAGCTGAACTGAACCGAATTGGATTGGTATGGCATGCACTGCCTAGTTTTAGGCGAATTTTCAACAAATTTCTCTCTCTTTCTATTTCATTTTTTCCTTACTTGCACTTGTCCTTAATCAACGGCGGCCCTAAGCATTTATCCTTGTTGCTTTTGTTGTCGTTTTGTTATCTTTGGGAATTTCAACTTGAGCACGCAAACGCCGACGGCAGTCCCCGTAGGGAGGAGGGGGTGAGGAGGGCGTCTGTACTACAGGGTGTGGCAATTAATGACAAACAGTTGCAAATGCAAATTGTGTTTTGGCAAGGCAGAGCCGCAGGCCAAAGAAACCAAGGAGCCAATGAGTAGCAGGAGTAAGAAAAAGAAACATTCTAAAGATAGTGGTGCGTGTGTGACTAGCAGATACCTCGTAATGGAATGTTTTGCAATGTAATTCGAGTGAAATCATTACAAGTGGTAGTTCAGAAATATATAATGGCTAGTTACCTCAAGTAATTCATTTTTTGGTGGAGTGATTGCAATGAAACTTTAAGAAAGCACTGAATTCGGATATTTTTCTAGTTTTATGTTAGGTCAGTTATATATATAGGGTAACAAGATGTCCTCCACACTGTTTGCAAGTTAAAAGGAGAAGAGAATATGAGCCGACATTGAACCCTGTAATCAGTGGTAATTACCAACGGAGTCGACACGACTTGAGGCAACTCACAAAATTGAGCTCAACCATGTTTCATTCTTTGCTTTTATACTCTGGTTTTTCCTTTGTTTTTTTTATCGATTACCCAGTGTGAAGGTCAACTGAAGTTGCACATGGGGTAGGGGCTAGTGGGGCTGCACTATGGGGAATTTGGCCTGTTTTTCTTACATTAATTAATAACTCTTGATCTAAGTAAAATTTTAAGATGTAGTTTTTTTTATATTATTATGTAGATCCCTAGGCATATTTGAGAAAAGTGGGCGTGGCCCCATCCTTTCTAATTAATTCAAAACCCATCATGAGACAAATAATTTGTATGGCAGCTACACTTTATAGTAGTCCGATTTTAATTTAATTTTGAGATTATATTCAATATTATTAAAAAGTAAGATGGTATAAGTTTTAAAGCCATATCTTGACATATAACAAAAATCGGCCGATAGATTGTATGGCAGCTATACGATATATCGGCCTGATCAGCCTCGTTCCAACTTACTTGTAAGTGAAAATTAATAAAAAGTATGTATGCTAAGTTTCATTTTGATATCTCACTAATTAAAGTGAATATTAGATTTTCTTTCTCACAACCACACCATTGCTTGCGCCACAATCACGCATATTTATCGAGATGTTGCTTCCTAAAAAATGACTTTTTTCAAAAAACCGCAAAAAACGCAGTTAGAGACTAGGTGATCTAAATAGGGAATTGATGCCTCTACAATGTGTATATAGACACTTGCTGAACAAATTTGAACAATTTTTTGTAGCCCTTTTCAAAGTGGAAATTTTATTATCTTAAACTACACGTAAACACTACTCACTAAATGTACAAATTTTTAGAAAAACGTGTACTAAATAATCAAACTATTTATAACAACGCATAGTAAAAACCCTAAACAAAAATATCCCTCTCAATTTTGAACGTTTAACTTTGGCGTTTTGAAACATTAAGACTTTAAAGTTGCACTTCAAAATCGAGCGCAATGAGGCCTAGTTCTGTTCGCTTGCAATTGCTGACTTTAACAACTGTTATTTTAACATAGGACTGTTAAGTTAACATTTCCATGTTGTAACATAACAGTTTGATGTATTTCCAATGTATTAACACTAAAATACTGTGAATTTGCATACTTGTGAAAAACACATTTTTGTAAAAAAAAGTGGTCAAATTCCCCATAGTGGGCTGGGGTTACGCTAGGGGTATCGAAAAGTGGCGCCTTAATTGAATCAAAGTGCCGAATGTGGGTCAATGTGGTTGCTGCCTGTCGAACCTGCCATCGCCCCTCTTATTGGATGGTTGTACGCAAGAGTGTGCGTGTGTGTGTGTTAGTTTGCGTATGTTTATTTTATGTGATGAGCAAATTGTTAATTAAATTTTAAGCTGCAAAAACAGAGAGAAAATTTGATTGAAAGTTGATTGGTTTTTTGTCACCGTTTGCACTTTGCAACTGCCGCGTCGGGAGTGAGGGGAGTGAGGGGGTCAAAGGGCAAACAGTAAACAGAGGGCAGCAAAGAGTAGAGAGTAAACAAAGTTTGCGAGAGCAAGAAGTTGCAATAACAGCAAAATGTCGAGCAGATTCAAAGGAAAATAACTGCGACGCATAAAATATGATTATGAAAGCAGTGGAGAAAAGAGAGGGAAAGAAAGATTGGGTGGTGGAGGGAGGGAAAACATCGGGAGACACAAAATACGGAATTTATTTTGCCGACATATTTTGAATTGTTTGCGGAATGTGAATTTCAATTAAGCCCGAAAGTATGCAAGGTATGTTCTATGTTTTTTTTTCCCCACCGCTGCCCGAGTTGGAATTGCGTCGAAATTGAATTTCAAATTAAAGCAAAATACCTACAGAGAAAAAGCGAATTTCGCTTCATGACTTGCGGGCAAATTGCTTAAAATTCAACAGAGATTTTCTTTTTATAATGTTAGCATCGATTTCAGTTGGGCAAAGTTAACTTTCCTTACGATTTCGAAAGGTTCGTTAGGTTCGCTTTGCTTAGTTTTCCTTTTGGCAATTTGCGAATGAATTTAAGCTGAAAACTTCGCTTGGCTTTGTCAAACAGGACATGCACTAACTTGCAGCCTCGCATGTTTCGTCTTGCTCTGTTTACACTCACACACACACGCACACACACACATCTTCTGGCTTATCTGCTGGTTGTCTTCATTTTCGTAAAGCCTTTTCACTTAATTTGCTTCTGTGCTGCGTTACTTGAACCCCCTCTCTTCCTCACTCTCTCTCACTGTCTCTCTCTGTCATTCGTACGTCTCTGTCTGTCATCTTCCAAATGGCTTAAACATTCTCTACACTGTCCTCACCGGCAGCTGCATCTAAAGTTTTCGCTCGAGCAGCGGCAAAATGTTTAACTTCTGCTCTAGTTTGGCTTGCTAGCTCCACCTGCCTCCCTCCCTCTCTCTGTCCCTTTCTCCGCTCAAGTGTCTCACTCACTTTGCTTTGCTTGAAGAGTTGTCGGGTAATCGGGTCATAAAATGGCTGGCAGAATTTTCATTAAGCGAGAGACGAAGCAGCTTACTCAACTTGCACATGAAGTGGACATGGGGGAGGCTAGTCTGGATCTGTGTCTATGTCCGGGTCTGGTTTATATAGTAAAAATCGTTGTATTGGGCAGTGTACCAGTCGTAGAATCCTTTCTAAATAAGATGAAGTGAAGTTCGGTTTATCGATATATTATCGTGTCTATCGAAAAGTTAATACGTGTTAGTTGTTTGGTAAAATCCTAAGTTTGCGTTAATGTTGCAGGGTTTGCTTTTAGTTTAAGCTCTTTTATTAATTTTACTATCGATAAGTTTGAAATTATCGATTGCTGTGAAAATCTGTTACGCGATAGTTACCTAGCTATCTCGTGAGTTCGTTGTTAGATAGCTTTCTCCTACGTTTAGAATTATTAGCTTAACTATCGATATATTTAATATCGATTGTTGTAAAACTATCGATTAGTGTAACATTTATCACATAATTTAAATATTTGAGCATTGCATTCATTTCGATAGTAATTGACATGATAAAATACAGGTAAACTATCGATGTTTGTAAACTATCGATAGATGTAAAACTGCTCACAGTTAAGTCTCATTGCAGCATATGGGGGTTGTTGGTAAATCTTTTATTTTCAAGTACTCTAGCATCCTGCAATTTGTGCTTGTGCATTCCATAGTACTTCCTCAGCGTTGCACACTGTGCTTGTGCCATCAACTGCAGAAGCAGCAGCAGCGCTGGCCACATACCCTCCCCTCCGCCTGCCGTCTCTGTACTTTAACGTCCACGGCACGTGTAATATCTTTTACATTTTTAATTTGTGTCGTATGTGGAAAGGGGCGTGGCTGAAGAGGGCCAGGATTAGAGGTACCTAAGGGCTACTGTGGTAGATAAACAGCCAGAGAGAATGGCAAAGGGAAGAGGAAGATGAGGGGGATGAAGGGAGGCTGCATGTTAATCATGATGAACCAGTTAAGCAGCAGGAAAAGGAACGGGGGCTAAAGAGCTGAGAATGGTCTTGATGTCTCACTGACTGGCTGACTGACAGTAGCGCGAGTTGTGCTTTGTCGTGTCTATTGCACATGTGAGTGTGTCAGTGTGTGTGTGTGTGTGTGTGTTAGTGTCTGTCACGTGCTCTGCCAAGCTTCTCATGTAAAATGCATGAATAACAAACACGCGCGTCTTTTTTGCTTACGCATAAAAAGTTACTGTGCCTATCGCTCTCTCTCCATGTCTCTACCTCTCTCTATCTCTCTCTCTTTCGATATGTATGTCTCTGTTATGCTGACAAATGTCTGTTCACTTGGAAGCAGGCCATAGAGGCAGGTGGAGACGGGGAGGGGAAGCAGGAAGGAGGGGCAGCATTTGTGGTTGTCGTCGGTTTGTTGCACTGGGAAAATCTGCATAGAAATGCGTAGAAAACAAAACGCGGCGACGGCTTTTGTTTTCAACTCGCATTCTATCAACTCTGCAGACTCCCCTCCCTCTCTTTGTTTCTCTCCTTCTCTTATTCTTTTGTCTCTGTCACATGTGTGTCAAGTCGGACAGCATGTTAAACTCTGAATCTGAATAGATCCCACAAGAAGAGATTCATAATTTTGCTTGCGATTGATCTAGTGAATTTTATTCGAAGCGAAATGCTGTTTGAGTTAGTCTACATAGCATATACCCTGTAAAAATTATTTAACGACATGAAGAACAGCTCGAAGTAGCAAGATTGCGTACAGTTCACTTGATAAATACCCTGTAATCAATTTGCCAGTGAGTGATAATGGCATGTAAAGTTATTCTAGCCAAAGAATCATACCATTTCTCTATACAAATCACATCACGCATACGCCAAGGCATCCGCATTCAACGCACACACACACACACACACTCAAATACAGTAGACAAAGTGGAGCAGCTGTTGCATAATTTATGCGCGAAACTGAATGAACTCGAGAGTGACTTGAGGATGCCTTCTGTCCTGCTCGCACTCACACTGAGATTTGCTGCCAAATTATGCAGTGCCCCAAAGTATGCTGCATATTTGTAGCAACAGCATCTGTTTCTATTTTGGCTCTTCCGCTGTTATTGTCCTTTCAGAGACAGAGACAGAGAGACAGACAGACTCGACTCGCATAATAACTGTGTGTGTGTGTGTGTTGGTCTCATATGTTGCTGCTGTGAAAACCTTTTGCTGTGCATAATTTAGTGTTTCGCTTCATTTCTAAGATGGAGGAACCAGGAAGCAGATGAGCATAAGCACAACATCTGCTTAGAGAGTGATTTGACACCCGGAAATGCTAAGCAGAAGAGTGCTGGAATGGGTGTGCGGGATTTAAATATCTACTTGAATACATCAGAAATTATACCATAAAAGCTGTAAGTTAATTCTAGTTAAATGGTTCAGTGCAGTATAAGGAGTTTAAACAATGGAAAAATAGAAGAAAGGGAATTAAAGATATTTGAATTAATGAGGAAAGAAAGTTAACTGAATCCTTTACACTATATAGAACTGTTGAAATCTGCCGTCAAGTAATAAGTTGCACTGCAAAATAACATAATATATAAATATATATTTAATTTAAAGAGTTGACCCACAACAACATAAAGCCTCTTTGGAAACGCAATAAATTAAAAAGAAAGGGCTATGCAAATTACATTTGGGAATTGAGTGACCCCAAAGCCGAGCACTTACTTCGCTGCTAATTTATGCGCTTGCAATTGTAAAGCCACACTCGCTCTTCCCCTCTCTCTCCACCCCTCCCTCTTCCTCCCTCACTCCCTTCCTCTCTCTCTCCTCTTGCTCCCACTTGCTTGCTGCCCCCACAGATTAATTATAAAATCGCAGCTGCTGCAATTTCAATTGCAATTGCAACACTTTGTGCAGCTGCCAACAACATCACAAAAAAAAAAAAATGGGAAAATCCCGTTGCTGCAACAGTGCTTACTGCCACGCCCCCGCAAAAGGCGCAACTGCCGCTGAAGAGAGAGACTAAAAGCTTTAAATGAAATGTGCCCAAGTTCGGGGGCGTTTCAACCCACTGTGTGTGTGTGAGTGTGTGTAGATTTAATTAAATTTTGTTATTGTTGAGCTCACACACACACACACACTTATACACAGCATATGAGGCACGACCTAGTTGCAGTCCCAGCACAGGGACACGTTCCTGTTCCAAGTAAATGACAGACGTGCCTAGTAGGCTGGCAAGCGACTGTCTCTGTGTGTGTGTTTGTGTGTGTGAGGTAGGCGTGCCGGCACGCCCACTTGTTGGGCTTCTCCTGTCGTCACTGATGCAATTGACACTCTTTTTTTATAGCTATACAGTTAGGTAATCTTTGACAGCGTTGACGGGCAAACGGTAAAAATAGTTGAAGCTAAACAGACAAGCAACGACATGCACAGACAGGCACAAGCACACTTGCACATTCGCACACACACAAATACACATGCATACTCAGAACTGCCTCTCGCATTGCGCTTGTGAAGGTCGTGCAACACATTGCTTCAGCGCGCCACAAAGTATGCAACAAACAGTGCAAAAGTTTCGCTTACGCCCCTTGCAGCCACTCCCCCCAGCCCCTCGTGCGCGTCGATAACTTAGTAATCTGTAACCTGTGTGGACCCTGAACTATGCTAGAGTTGCCATATATCCCCAAAAAACAACTTACCTACATTTAGTGCGTAACTGTATTTTCTAGTCTAGTTGTAACTTACGATCCACAAGAAGAAAGAGAAGCAGCAGCAGCTGCTGAAGAATCATGGAGAAGTGCAAGAAGAGTTGACTAATCTGTTTATTTGCGTGCATTTTCAGTGCGCAGCTGCCGTACCGGGAAACAGGTGCAGATGACGGAGGCCGAGGTGCGCGGATTGTGCCTCAAATCGCGTGAGATCTTCTTGCAGCAACCGATTTTGCTGGAACTGGAGGCGCCACTGATCATCTGCGGCGACATACACGGACAGTATACAGATCTGTTGCGACTATTCGAATATGGCGGCTTTCCGCCGGCTGCCAATTATTTGTTCCTTGGCGATTATGTGGATCGCGGTAAGCAGTCGCTGGAGACGATCTGTCTGCTGTTGGCCTACAAGATCAAGTATCCGGAGAATTTCTTTTTGTTGCGCGGCAATCACGAATGCGCCAGTATTAATAGAATTTATGGTGAGTGTATATAGAACGTATGTGGATTGTGGATTGGAACTTAAGTGGAACCGAATGCTAATATTATACTTCATTTCTTGTAGGCTTCTACGACGAGTGCAAGCGTCGCTATAATGTCAAACTCTGGAAGACCTTCACAGACTGTTTCAACTGTCTGCCCGTCGCCGCCATCATTGACGAGAAGATCTTCTGCTGTCACGGCGGCCTCAGTCCCGATCTGCAGGGCATGGAGCAAATCCGTCGTCTAATGCGTCCCACAGATGTACCCGACACTGGGCTACTGTGTGATCTGCTATGGAGCGATCCCGACAAGGATGTTCAGGGTTGGGGCGAAAACGATCGCGGTGTGAGCTTCACCTTCGGTGTGGATGTTGTCTCTAAGTTCTTGAATCGACACGAGCTGGACTTGATCTGTCGTGCGCATCAGGTAAACGAATTGTTCTATATAACTGTATGAACTCTGTGTGTTCTCTCTCCTTAACACTTGCCATAATACCCTTTTTTATAGGTCGTTGAGGATGGCTATGAGTTCTTTGCGCGTCGCCAGCTGGTGACGCTCTTCTCGGCGCCCAACTACTGCGGCGAATTCGATAACGCTGGCGGCATGATGACCGTAGACGATTCGCTCATGTGCTCATTCCAGGTAAGTCGGCACAGATCTGCCTGCTTCTTTCCTATATATCTTATATCATTCTTTCCCTTTGCAGATATTGAAACCATCCGAGAAGAAGGCCAAGTATTTGTACAGCGGCATGAACTCATCGCGACCCACAACACCGCAACGCAGCGCCCCAATGTTGGCGACCAACAAGAAGAAATAATATATCCATCCGCTTCCATTTCCTTAAAGGTTAAACCTAAAAAAACAACAAACAACAAAATAGAAAAACAGACAAAAAAAAGAAAACTGAAATAAAAAACAAAATATATAACAAGAAAACTATATGAATAACTTTTATATAAATAATATAAAGAAAAATATGTCGAAATTCAAAGCGTGCGAATAATTCATTTGTTGAAAACAGAAGCAAAAGATAAATTGAAAACAAAAAGCGTTAACAGATGCAGATTGCAATGCATATATATATATATAAATATATATAGAGATCATCGATTAGCGATAGATTTATATATGAATCTATTGTATATGTATGTAACTACATGTTATCATTAACTGTATACAACTTCTATATTATTTATTACTTTACATGTACATACATGTTGCTATATGCATATAGAACACACACACACACCCCACTACCCTAGACAACACTCTTAAACACTTAAGTTCTTGCATTTGTTTACAGAGCCTTGTCCTCGATTCGATGTAATTGGCCACAGAAACACACACAAACAAACACACACAGAAACAACAATAGCAACAAACTGTTTTTCAAATTGTTTAGATTAGAAACGACTAAGTATCCTAAATTTCCGTTTTCCCCATATACGTTACACTAGCCTACACAATGAGTAAAACAAAAGAAAACAAAATGCGTACAGCGATTTAAGCAATGAATTTATATAGGCATATTAATGTAAACTATATACGATATCTACTTATGTATGTGTATTGACTACCAAGCAACCCAAATGAATAACTAACTAGGCCCATGTGCAGTGTTTCCACAAATCACAACAACAACAAAACAATAATTATAATAATAATAAATACAAAAATCTTACGAAAAAAAAAAAATGAGAAAAAAAAACTTAA
Organism: Zaprionus indianus; assembly: GCA_018904595.1. Classification (NCBI taxonomy): domain Eukaryota; kingdom Metazoa; phylum Arthropoda; class Insecta; order Diptera; family Drosophilidae; genus Zaprionus; species Zaprionus indianus. Next base: position 4,692,890 of record JAEIHA010000344.1, read on the forward strand.
TCTAGTTATACCATTAAAATTTCAACAATGTGTCGGGAAATTCGCTGAAATTTTGTTTATAAATTGGAAGAGAAAAAAAATGAAAAAAAAAATTGGGATGAAAACGGAATGCGAGAAACATGGAAAGAAAACTCGGAATAGTTTACGATTTAAGCGTATGTGTATTTCATTTTTTATTTATTATACGTTTTTTTTTTCCTTTCGTTCTGTTTAACTAATTTATTGCAATCCCTGCATTGTATTTAAAAACTAATCGTAAAATACGAAAGTGAGAGTAAACAACAGTAAATACTATATATACTACATATATATATACAATACAAATACATTTATGCATATGATTTTTTTTCTGATTAGCAAGTGAGAAGAATATGAATATTTAAATACATATTACTAAAACATAGGCTAAAAAACAAACAAACAACTGTTAACTGCAAGAGCATATTAAATAAATCTAAATACAAATACAAAATACAAAGTAAATACAATTTGAAATTGTAGTCAAAATGGGCATTTACTCTCCAGAGGCATGTTATGTTGTCAGATCCAAATCGAATAGAAAAATGTCCTATTTCGGCACTGTCAACATTATGTTAACTGCGCGCTGTTAAAGTTAACAGAGTGCACGATCACAATGAATCATAAAGCATGAGAAAGAAAGAGAGAGAGAGACGGTAAAGCAGCTAGAGAAGTTAGAAAATTGTAAAACGAATTTTTATGCATTACTTCGAGTACTTGAAACACCAATTTTTGTGCATGTTTTTTAAATTCCAAATTAGAACACACACACACACACACAAGTTGAAAACTGATTATACAGATATACAGACTATATACATACATACATATATGTATATCTTGTAATTCTTTCGTCATCATCGTCGTAACTTATTAGATTGTAGTGCCTTTTTTGCCTCCAAAAAACAAATGAAACAAATCGAACGTGTAACGACAACTATAAAGTTTATATATATACACAGCATCAAGAATCTATATATATACATATACATATATACGGACACATCTGCATAATGAATATGTAGTATACATTTTTACATCATGACTACTAGAGATGGCAGCATTTCGTGCCGCCGCCTGTTCAGGCCCGCATTATGTGGCATACGAGTCAATTAATCGCATCACAGATTGTGTTTCATGCAACAACAGCAACAACAACACCAACAACAACAGCTGCAACTGCAACTGGCAGCAGCTTTATCTACGCTTTTAACTCACTTGTACTCCTTGAATTTGCCCAATAGTTTATCGATTCAGTAGCTATATCCGACTTAATGAAATGATATTGAAACTGATTGTCAACCTGATTGATCTGCTTGTTGTGTTATGTATTGCCTGACACAAACAGTCGACGACACACACACACCAACACACAAATAGAGAACACAGAAAAAGATGAAATCAAAAGACAAAAAAAAAAAAAAAAACAAACTACTGTTTCTCCACGAAAACCGCATCCATTATGAAGGAGATAAAATAGATAAATAACGAAAATGAAAACGAACTCAAAAAAGAAAACGGTAAAAATATTAATATATTTATTATTAAAAATCAAATAAAAATTATTTAAAAACTATTATTGTGAACAAAAGAAAGCAAATGTGTTTCGATTTGGGGAGAAATTTACAGAACCTTGTGGAATATAACGTTTTGAGAATCTTGAGCTTTTGATTCAAAATTGCACTCTAGTATTAAGCTTTGTTTGGAACATTGCTACAAAAGCTTATCTAATATGCGAGATTTGAATAATTTAAGCTGACAAAATGATGCACTGGAAAAGTTCAACAGCTTTCGAGCTTACAAAGTTCTTTCTTTCAACTAACTGGTTTGAAACAGGGCCAATTTAAAGCTTGCATGCTGAGTGCACTCCGAATAATTTTAGGAGTAAAAGCTTGCTATGTAAACTAACATATGTTATGCATGACTGTTAGTTAACAGATATAGCAGACGAGCCCCAAAGGACTGTGATACCAAGAACGACAGGCTGAGTTTGAAGATGTTCCCCATGGAGTTAGTTTCGCTAATGGTTGTCGCACAGACAAAATGTATTAAAATATATGTATGTAACATATTCGGTATATATATCCGCAACTATATATAGATACATCATCTGGTGCGGTTTCCCCACAGTGCCTGCTGTTGGCCTTGTGACCACAAGACAAATAAAAACAACAAGCATTTGCGGTTTGGTTTTATGTTAAACATTTATTTCGTAATTTTTTTCGAACGTTCTTGCATGTAGTACCAGCCCTCTGTCCCTGGAGAAGCCCCATTCTGTCATTAATCATTTGAATCATTCGCATTTGGAATCGATTCTCAAAGCAAAACAAAAAGTGTCCTTCATAGTTAATCGCTTTAGAGTTTCGTTCCAGCTGAATGGAACTGGTCTAGACTTAATTGAATACTAAGTATAACATAAATCTTGATAGTTCAATACAATACAATACATATGAATATATATGTTTTTTGAAAAGCGTTTCTTAAGTTTTTTTTGTATACATATTGTATATAGAGTAAATAGTGTAGTTTTCTTTTGCGATAAATTATCGTCGTGTTTCTAAATAGTTGAAGCTGCTCTTTTTCATGTTCATCTTCTTCACCTTCTCCATTCTCCTTACTTCACTGCGTACTCATAGAAATGCATCACATTCAGTTTTTTTAAATTTTGTTAGGTTAATTCTCTCGCCATATTTGAAATACTTTAGGGTTCCTTTTTAGATTAGGTATAGGTCACAATTAGAACACAGATACAATCGAATATCTATTCATATATAGTATAAATGTATGTAGATCTTGTCTTGTGTGTGTTGTGTGTGTATTGTGTGTGTTTTATATGTGTTGTGTTGTGTGTCGCGATATCGCTTTATCGTTTTTGGTTTGAATAGTTCAACTACTTGGCTAAGTGTCCTTTAAACCGTAAATTCTTTGGAACCACTACGACTAGACATATACGATATACGAGTATGTGTGTAATATGTGGCTATAGATGCGATATATAGACATCTAGATAGTTGGTTATGCTCGTCACATTCATATGTAAATACGCTTACAGCTAACATTTAAAATCCATATAAGTTATAGCTCTGTATGTGAGTCTGTGTACCTCAATGTGTGCGTGTGTGTGTGTGTGTGTGACTTTGTGTATCTCTGTGTGAGTACTTTTCAAAAATGTACCATTTATTTCATTGTTTATTTCACCGATGTAGTTAACATTTTGGCTATCGCTTCTAAGTAGTATACGAGGGATATACCCTGCATTATAACTTTAAAATATACACAGCATTGTTTGACTGCTTTTCCTTCATCTTCTCCAGTTTCTGATTAGTTTTCGTTGGCATATAAAGTGTTTGCGGGCGGAAATGTTCATTGTAATCAAATATAGTTCTTATAGTGTATGTATGTGTAATTCGGTATGTTCCAATAAATCTTGTGAATAATGTAAGCTGAATCTACGGATTATTATATTTTGGATAAATATTTAGTAGATGATGATGATGTGAAACATCAAATATGCTTTATTTTACTTTACCTGGGTATTCTATAATATGTTGTATAATGATGTGAGTATGTTATTCGATTAATGTTGATGCATATGTTAATGGTTATATTGTTGATAAACTTTTATTCGATTAATGTTAATGCATATGTTTATGATTATGTTGTTGAGTAACTGTTTTTCGATTAATGTAAATGTTTATGTTAGTGATTATGTTTTTGAGTAAGTGTTATTCGATTAATGTTAATGCATATGTTAGTGATTATGTTGTTGAGTAACTGTTATTCGATTAATGTTAATGCATATGTTAATGATTATGTTGTTGAGTAACTATTATTCGGATAATGTTAATGCATATGTTAATGATTATGTTGTTGAGTAACTGTTATTCGATTAATGTTAATGCATATGTTAGTGATTATGTTGTTGAGTAACTATTATTCGGATAATGTTAATGCATATTTTAATGATTATGTTGTTGAGAAACTGTTATTCGATTAATGTTAATGCATATGTTAGTGATTATGTTGTTGAGTAACTATTATTCGGATAATGTTAATGCATATTTTAATGATTATGTTGTTGAGTAACTGTTATTCGATTAATGTTAATGCATATGTTAATGATTATGTTGTTGAGTAACTGTTATTCGATTAATGTTAATGCATATGTTAATCATTATGTTGTTGAGTAACTGTTATTCGATTAATGTTAAAGTTTATGTTGGTGATTATGTCGTTGAGTAACTGTTATTCGATTAATGTTAATGCATATGTTAATGATTATGTTGTTGAGTAACTGTTATTCTATTAATGTTAATGCATATGTTAGAGATTATGTTGTTGAGTAAGTGTTATTCTATTAATGTTAATGCATATGTTAGTGATTATGTTGTTGAGTAACTGTTATTCGATAAATGTTAATGCATATGCTAATGATTATGTCGTTGAGTAACTTGTATGTTATGTTAGTTATTGTATGGTGATTAGGTTATGTTGATTATGTTATGTTGATTAGGTTATGCTGGTTATGTAATGTTGATTATGTTATGTTGATTATGTTATGTTGATTATGTTATGCTGGTTATGTAATGTTTATTATGCTATGTTGATTATGTTATGTTGATTATGTTATGCTGGTTATGTTATGTTTATTATGTTTTGTTGATTATGTTATGCTGGTTATGTTATTGATTATGTTATGCTGGTTATGTTATTGACTATGTAATTGCAAAAATGCTATTGAATTCATATTGATATATGCCGCACTGGGCGTAAGTTATGTAGTATGTATGCAAGCTAATATGATATTGAATATGCTGGATATGATATAGAGTATAAGTATTAATATTTTAAAATACGTGTTTAATTATTTTACGATGCTGAATATGAATAATGCATAAATGTTACGCTATTGTATATGAATAGTGCATAAATGTTATGGTATTGAATATTGAATATTGAATTGAATATGTCACGTGATTATGCCTACTATATGTTGTTGGATATTGTATAATGATTATGGTTTATATGCCGTTGGATATTGTTTACTGATTATGGTTTATATGTTGTTGGATATTGTATACTGATTATGGCTTATATGTTATTGGATATTGTTTTCTAATTATGGTTAATATGCTACTGGGCATTGAATACTGATTATGGATAATAAGTTACTGGGTATTGAATACTGATTATGGATTATACGCTACTGGGTATTGTATACTGATTATGGTTTATATTGATTAACTATTCTTGAACAAACACACATCAAAAGTTTCAATCTAACATCGGATACACAATAGCTGTAGGAGCATACGTAGGCATGTGCCCTACGTGTGGGGGTTATGGGTTGTTTGGCATCTACTACCCTTCGCAATTCCCACACAGACGCACAAACAGATTCCGCTGAATTATGTTTGCAGCGCTTTGTGGCTTGGACTTTTGCACTTTTAATTAGACCTTTTACTCTGGGTGTATCTAGGAATTGCGTCGAGTAAACTATTTCCCGAGTCAGAACTTGCGATAACATTTTAATTATGGTTTGTTAGAGTAATTTTTATATTTTTTTGCACGTTTTTTTGCAGCTTCTTTTTGCAACATCGAAAAAGTGTCCAGGAGAATTCACAGATATGTGTTACTATTATCATTATCATCTGAATCAACATCATCATCATTATTAATTTGTAGATACATTTTTCTGGTGAAACCGCAAGCTTTTTTAAATTCACATACATACATAGCCGTTGTTCTTTTAGTTATTGTTGTACATTTAGTTAGTATAAATAGTGTAGTGTAGTGGACCCCTGCAGAGTGTGGTCTGCACTCACTTTCTACTATGCTATGCTGATGAAACTCGGCTTGTGTGCTACTCTGTCACATATTTATCGAAATAAGCTCGATAGATTGATTATATCGAAAAGGGTTCTAGGTCTTAGGTTCCTTGTGGAACTAAGGATGCACAAATCGGACCAAAAATATTATATTCATTTAGTTTTATCATGTTAATTTGATCCTTACCCAGATTTGTTGTAGAAAAGATCTGTTAAGAATCTCGATACGTAACCTCAATCCACAACTCTGCAGGGGTTTCTTCGGCATTTACCCGAAGGTTTTTTTTGTTCACAAACATTTATTTAAATATTCCTTTTTCGGTGTATCTTTTGTCACTACTAAATTCACACACATAGTTGCCATTCTTGTACTTGTACAATTACATATGAAGTATTTGGTATTTGATATTTGGTATTATATGCTGGTATTAGTGTAATATGCTCTCCCCTTCGCATTTCTACCTCTTTCCCTTTCTGTTCATTGTTTTCGATGCAATGTTTTCAGCTTCAGTTGCCTTAGGAGATTTACTTGGGGTTAGCTAGTCGCTTTGTAAGTACTACGAGATACATCAATAGGATATTTAGTATATGTGTATATTAAGCTGTGTGTATGTGTCTCTCTGTTTGTGTGTGTGCTTCTGTCTGTGTGTTTGTGTATATATCTTAACTTGGACATCAATTTTATTGAACCGTACTGGGGTATACACGTAGATGGTATATATGTTAGTTAGTATATCATAGTTAGTAGTAGTATCGTATATAGAGATATATATTCTGTAATCGTCTGATTAATCAGTTTTTACGCTGCTTTGCCAATATCAAGTTGTCGTTGCGGGAGTTTCTCAAAGTGCTCCCAAAATATCAATCGCTAATATGGAAAATCTATCGATTTCCGATTATTCCCATCTTCGTTGGGTATTCAAATTGCGGCTTATCGCCATCGTGTTGTCACTATCGATAACTAACTAAATACTTTGGGTGGGTTGGGCTCCCTCGGTTCGGGGCACGCCTCGTCAGTGTTAGTGGGGGTTTTACTTAACTTAATTCTCCAATTCTCCGCCATAAATGAAGCGCCTTAGTCTGACTAACCCGCCCCGTGGGGGTTGGGTCTGCTGTGCATTCCAGGACTTTGCCAGGAGGTCGCCTCCATGAAACCGAAACTGAATCCTTTTCGTTATCGCAAATAATTTACACTTATGTATGTGCGTCTCTCTAACATTTATAGATAATACTTGTCCGCTCGGGTTGCTCCCGGTTTTCGTCTTCGTCTTCTTTCCTCACCTCTTTTGCTCTACTCGGCTGCTTCGCTCCTGCTTACTTCTTGCGCCTGGCAAACATTTGTGACCACAATCAGAATCAAACGTTGGTGGTCTTGGGCACAGCACCTCTGGCAGCTGCCGCGTGCTCCTCGCGCTGCCTGCGATCCTCCTGAGTGAGATGCATGAGATGCACCTGCACCATATGCTGATCATCAGAGAGTTCCTCGCTCTCGTCAAGATCGCGTGCCAACGTCTCGCTGCGCTGCAAGCGGCGCTTCGATGAACCACTTCTGGCCCCACCTGGTTTGGGGACCGGAACTTGTATATTGAACTCATCATCAGCCGGATCAATGCTATCGATGTGTGTGGGAGCTGCTGCTGCTCCACTGGTCGAAGGGGCATCGGTCAATGTGGCTGCATTTACAGTTCGCCTACGTCCGACGGGCACATCGTGCAATGCCATCTTCTCCAGCAGCTGCTCGGCATCGTGGATGGCTTGATTGGCACCGGGACGCTGCGACTCATCGACGTGGACGAGCACAAAGGGCAGCTTCAGCGATAGTTCGCCACCCATGCCACTCAGTGTCAACTTGACCTTGACGTAGTACGAAACGTAGATGGCGAACACGTTGCGATCATCCACGAAACTGTTGCCTCCATTACCGTTGATGGCGGTGCAGTGCGACTGTGACGACGACTGATGATGGTGCTGCTGGTGATGGCCATGTGGCAGCGGTATGGCAGGGCTGCCCAGGGGCTGGCCAGTGAGCAGTTGCTGTGCCTGCATTACAAAGTTCGGGGATCTAATGGCGGAGGCGGCAATGGCTCCGGTAATCTCATTCGGTTCGGTGCTGCGCTGGAGTGTGTCCTCAAGGGCAATCCAGTTCTTGGTGGGGCCACGTTGTGGTCTCAATGCAATGCTAGTGTTCAGTGTGCCACCCGGTGGCACGTTCTGGTCTACGGCTGGCGAAATGGTGTCCGAGTCGGCGACAACGTTCTTGAACTTGCCGTTGTTGAACATGCAGACATCTACGTGCTGTATGGCGCAGACCTGCAAGAGATACAGAGAGTAAGAGAGATATGGAGTTGATGAGCCTCGATTTGTAATACAGCTTGTATAACAGTTTGTAAAATAGTTTGTATGATAGCTTGTATAACAGTTTTTTGTAACAGTGTGTATAACAGTTTATATAACAGTTTGTATAACAGTTTGTATAACAGTTTGTATAACAGTTTGCAAAACTGTTTTTTGTAACAAATAATTGTATAACAGTTTGTTGGTATTAAAATCTCTTGGTATGAAAGTTGTTTGTATAAAAGTTTTGGGTAAAACAGTTTTTTTATAACAGCATGTTTGTATAAAAGTTTGTATAACAATTTGTTGGTATAACAGTCTGCTTTATAGCACCAAAGTAGTTCCCTAAACAGTAAAATCAAAATTTATAGAAATGACTCATCGAAACTCGGTGTACAGTGACATAAGAACTATAAATCGGGGTATGGCACAGTGGTATCAGGCAAAACAAATTATCGCTGAATATTTAATTAAGCAGACTTCGAAGAAGGGGAGTGTACGAACTGATAAGTATCTTTAACTTTTCCAAATAAAAATATTGCGAATCCGAATGACGTTTTCGTTGATAAGAAGACAAGTTCGATACTTTCACACCTCATTGTTATCTGTAGATTTAGATATCGATAACATTATGCAAAAATATTATCTATGTTAATTTTTGGGTATAAAAGACACGCAGATTGGGTACAGATTGTCCAGTACTGTATACAAAATGTGGAGGAACATCGCAAGTCTAGGATTACTTTTAGGTCTGATTGTCGTCACTCTGGGACTATCCATAAGGAACCCCAGCATCGAGGAAGGTTCGTACTCAGTAAAACTCAAATAGGTCGAATAGGAATATATATTATTGTATTTGTATGTAAAGGTGCGGCGGGCTTCGAATCGGAGAAGTTCCTTAAGATCGGCGATGGATACTATTATTTTGATCGCAAGACGAAGATGAATTGGTTTCAGGCCTCCGAAAGCTGTCGCCGAATGAACGCGAGTCTGGTGACCTTCGAGACCGTCGAGGAATACAATAATATACAGCGTCTCATGGACATTCTGACCGATGACCTATTGTACTGGACCTCTGGCAATGCTTTGGGTGATAATAGCACCCACATCTGGCACAGCACGGGCAAACCCATCGATGTCAATATCTGGACAGCCAATCAACCCGATAATCAACAAGATTTGGAACGTTGCGATCTAATGAACTATAGATCGAAACCAGAAGACTTGCTGGGATTGAATGATGACAACTGCAACTATCTGCGGAACCACATCTGCGAGGCAGAGCATCCCTACACGGTGTCCTTCGTGGTGTGGGAATAGAAGTGTGTCTCCGGCAGGGATGTGAAGGGAAACGAAAAAATAACTATAGAAAGTTATTTCGCATGGAACTAGGTTTTTAGCTATAATTTGGAGTTATAGTTATAGTTATAAGAATTATATGAGCATACAAGTATTAAATTTTTTTTTTTGAAGTGTATTTGAAGGTTTTAGGCGATATTATTTTGTATATATGGGCAGGTTTAAGTGAATCTTTTCTGAGACAATGGATCTCAAAAGGTGATACAATGATAGTTCTTTTATCATTTTTGAATGCTATATTGTATAACAGTGTTTTCGCTGACTTATATAGCCCGATTACCCATAGAGTTCGATCTAGAATTCTTCTTCTTACTCATATCATATATCATATTATGAGGCCTTCACTCCTGCCAAGTTTTATCAGGGAAATCAGATTTCGAAAACGCTTTCATAATAATCATATTTATCACTTTTATGGAAAGTGCTGCAAATCCCAAACGAAAGTCGCCACTCAAAGTGCTCACCTCCTTGACAAGTGTCCTTCAATGTATGTGCATATATGTCTGCGTGTGTGTGAGTGTATGTATGTGCGTGCGTGTGTATGGGCTGAAATTATGGCAGCATTATTTGATTGCCTTGCCGCGCTTACTTCGTCCTTATCGCACTGGGCGAGGCAATCAAAAGTAATGCACTCAATTACGCCCATAAAGGCGGACAATGGTCGATGCGACTCGATGGGTGGGCGAGACAGTGGGACAGTGAAACAGTCAGACAGGAATGGGCTTAAGAACGTGACACAAAGGGCGCACAGCGCAGCATGTGGAACATATTATGAAAGGAATATGCGTTTAATAAATGCTTCATATTAAAGCGCATCGAATAAATGAATGATATATGAACTGAGTGAGGTGACTTGCAGCATTGCCAGGCCAAATTTCATTACTTCAGCTGCTGTAATCTCTGAGATCAGTGTGGTTTCAACTGATATTACTATAAAAGGGCTCGGCTTAAAAGAAATAAGAAACACTCGTTGTAAGATATATTTGCATTAAATGCTTAAGACATACTTGATTACTTAATAAATATATAAGGCAGGTAGCTGAGGGAGTCAGGCATAGATATTGCATTTGTTATGTTTCAGATCTAGCAATACCTAAAAATAAAACTCCACAAACTCAACTGGTGGGGCTGTCCAAGTATCGCTGTTGCTTGCCACTGTCTGTTAGAGATTTATCAAGTATTCATCTATATAATCCCTTGACCTCAGGCACACAGCAATCGCGGCACGCTCGCATCTCTAGAGGGAGGTTACAGAGTAATGGTCTGACGGGAACAATTGTCTGTGGTTTGGCCCCCGCAATTGATTTGGCATTTGTTAGTGCAGGTTTCTTTAGTAATGCTGTCTCCCTCTACTTTGGCAAAAAATTGGGCACATTTTTGTGGCCATTTCGCTGACAATGGCCCCACACACACCCAGACGGACACACACAGGCACACAGACACAGAGGCACTGAGACAGACACACACAGTCCAATTGATGGTCAGCCGCTGATGTGGCGATTGGACACCAGACACGTAGCCAAATAAATGAGGTAGGCCAGCAAAAGTAGAAAGAAGCGAGAAAAGGTCACCAACAGGCAAACAAACGAACGGGGAATGAAAGGACGAAACACAAAACCAAAGCAACTGACTAACAATGTGATCAGTCGACTCGACCATAGGTCAGTTTCCTTTGGTTTCGTTAGGTTAATTGAATTACTGCGACCAAAAATTATTCGGAATTCGAATTGAAAATATTAAATAATTATTGTAAAATGAAAACCAAAAATTGTTCACAATATTTAAGGCCAGACAGAACGTAATTTGATAATCGAATGTGTTGAACCATCACAAACAAAGCGATGAAAAGTAAATAAATGAAAGGCAAATAGCACTGTGAGTGAGTAAGACGGGGGAGGGGCTGATGTGTGAGTGAATCGATACCCTGTAAGAAGTGCATAATAAATATCTATTGGGAACACTATATGTCTAGATTGAAATAAGGTAGTTATAGTATTGTTTTAGGCATAGGAACAATAAAAAAAAGTAATAAAAAAAATAAAAGTTTATTGAATTTCTATATTTTGTTGGCAACCTTATAAAGTTATCTTCATTATTAGCTGCTTGTAAAACTACATCATTCCTCACCTTACCCACAGGGTACATTTACAGGGTATTTCTTTGTGGCATTGTGGGATTTATCTTATCATAAATATTTACAGTTGAGTCTCTTTGTGTAAAGCATCCTTCATATTCATTTGAAGGCATCAAAAACTTTGACCATTAAGCCGATCAACTATTTACGGTAAATTATAGGTTCACTGTGTGGTATTTTGGAGTATTTATATGGTATATTTATGGTATTAATTTCACTCAAGGAAAATGCTTGGCTTGCTTAGACAACAGTTCTGTTCGTTTGTTACGCTTTAAGACGCACAGACATTAAACACACTAACATACACATACATGCACACATGCTGGACAATTTCAAGGAACTCTAGCTCTTTCAGTTGTTGTTGTTGTTCTTTGGGCTCAATGTTCGCCCTGGGGGAACTGCCTAAATGGATTTCAGGCCTAATCAGTTGTCGTTTCATTTCCGCAGCGACTATGCAATAGATGGATTGCGTTGCGGGCTTGGGAATAGTTTTTTTCGCTCTCTTTTTCTTTCTCTCTCCTCCCTTTTGCATAATGCAAATTCATCGTCAAGCCAAAAAGTATGCTCTGAATTTTGTTGTTTGCAAATTACTTTTGCTTTTTTGTGCTTTGTCAACTTCATTTGCCATTCAATTGTGAACTTTGCTTGTGACTGCGATACGGCACTTAACTGAATTGCCAGAAGCACATGCACACACACACACACACTCACGCACACACGCATAGAAATTCGTGTGCTTGCAGCAAATTAATTAATCATTTTTATGTCCTCAGCGAGTTTTCCATTTTCCGTTTTCAGTTGCATTTCCAAAAGCAGCAGCTGCTGCAAGTTTTGCTTTCAACGACTTGCTGGCACGCACACACAGCCGGAAAGGGAAAGGCGGAAGGAGAGAAAGAGAGAGGACATAGGTGGAGTGAGGGGGAGGGAGTGGGGGAAAAAGAGTTCACTCTCTCCACGCCACTTGTTGCTGTGCGAGCTGAGCTAGAGTGCGCTTGCAATGTATGTCAGCTGAACGATTGCCCAAAAGTGCTGCACACACACACAAGCACACACACAGCTTGTGCAAGCAGTTTGACTTTTGACTTTTATTGTCAACTTGAAGGCGAATGGCGCAAATAAAATTTTACAATGCAGCAATAAAAAATGCAGGCATACGCACACACACACACAGGCACACACACATGCATGCATGAACATACACACACACGGAGTTAGGCAAATGTATATTTAATAGGGCGCAAAGGGCAACCTAATGAAATAAGCTGCAGCAATTTTTGTAGCACACTTTTGTGTGCTCCATCAAATATTCAAATCGAATTTGTGGAATTTCGGACGAAGCAACTAAATTGCTCCTACTGGTCAGTGCACCACCCACTCTGCCCCTGTCCGCCCTCGTTACTCTGCTCTGCAAACTGCACTTCAAATCGGATTTATTAAATATCTATATATAGGTGTATCTAACATATGCGCCAAGCTCGCAGCTCACATTCATATTCACATTCACATTCACATTCGCAGTCGAACAACTAATGCGCTAATGAGAAACCAAACAGATGACGTTTAACGCCGCGAGATGAAATCTCTTCAATTGAAACTGGCATTTCAATGCGCTGCAGGGTGTACAAAGCCAGTAGAAGCGGAGGGAGGGGGGAGTAGGGGCTATGACCTGAGGGTAAAGCCGCTCCCATATGAACCATGCTAATTTGCCAGGCATAACAAAATCCCATCTGAGCTCCCTGCACCTGCCACCTGACATGTGGAAAAAGTCTCTGCACGTGTGTAAATGTGTTTTTTGCTCTGTGCTCCTCTTGTCAATCTACGCATCCAGTTGAAGCTTTTAATTCCATTTCGCCTGCTGTCAAAGGTGCAAAACAATAAAGCTAGAAAGGAATATTGTGTGATGGCGTCGAACCTGTTTGCAACAGTCGCAACTGAAGAGTGAAGGCAGTTAGTCAGGCATCTGCCGGAGATTATGATTAAGGGCAGGTGTGGGTAGAACTGGGCAGCTCAGTGCAGGTATGGAAGGGTGTATTGGGGGAGTGTCATGGTACATTTATGACCACAGTTTTGATGCCCATGATGTTTTACAAAGTGCAAAAAAAAGCTTTCAGCAGAGTGCGTATGACAGACGGATTTTTAAAAGTATTTTCCATACATACCTTGTGGCGCCCTTAAGTCTAAGTGCCAGTCACAGACACAAGACAATGTACTAAGAATGCAGTAATATTTACCACAAAGCCATGGAAACTAAGCCCTTTCATTTACAGCTGCCACAACATGGTGCCATTTTTGCTTAAATCCACTGTCATATGGTACGTGTATTTCTTTACAATTTTATCTTGTCAACCAGTGGTCATCTGTATGTCTGCCCAACTCCCTCTCTCTCTCTCTCTCTCTCGTATCTACGGCAGCATAAAGGATTATTTGCACACCATCTTAGCTAATGGCGATGACAGGTATGCAAGTTTTGATCTGCCATGCAAGTTTTTGTGCCAACTAGTATGCCTCAATGCACCCACAATGCACATGTGTGAGATGCGTGCCTGGGTCTGGGGCATCGCGGCTAAGTTTGGGGCTATAAAAAGCGAGCACGGCGCAGGGTTAGGGCATCAGAACAGCGACAGCGCTCGCAGGGCCAACAGTCGAAATTCTCTTGCAGCAAATCTCCAAAATGCAGCAACACAACTTCAACCAGCAGCAGCCTCAGCTGAGTCTCTACCAGCAGCACATGGCATCGCCTTATGACAAGCCCAGCAGCTGCTTTTGGACGCAGAAGGATGAGCACCGGCAGCAGCCGATGTTCAGTCGCTGCGCCTCAGTGCTGCGTCGCAATGCTCGGGAACGGAATCGCGTCAAGCAGCTGAACAACGGCTTCAGCCTACTGCGCCAACAGATTCCAGTGGCCATCATTGCCGAGCTGAGCAATGGCAAACGCGGCATCGGACGCGGCGCCAACAAGATGCTAAGCAAGGTCAACATACTGCGCATGGCTGTGGAATATATACGACGCCTGCAGCGGACCATCGATGACAACGATCAGAAGCAACAGCAACAGTTGCACTCGCAGCAGCAGCAACAGCAACAGTTGCACTCGCAGCAGCAGCAACAGCAGCAGCAGCAACAGTTGCACTGGCAACAGCAGCCACAGCAGCCGACACACCAGCAGCAGCAGCTTTGCAATTACCAGCAACAGTTTCATCAGCAGCAGCAACAACAAAGCTATGCACTGCAACATCAATGGCAGCTCAACTCATCCAGCGGCAGCTGCAGCAGCACCACCAGCCACACCTCCTCCTGCTCTGCCTCCGCCTTGCCCTCCTGCTGCTATCACATGTAAAGACAAATAAATTTTTTTTTGCCATACAAATTCTTTTGCCATACAAATCCTTTGCCATAGTTATCATTAGCCTCATAAATCATTTGTCGTTTGCAGCTTTCTTATTTCTTTCTATAAATGAATGTCTGTTAAACCTTTTCCTATACGTTAAGGCTACGAATTATTTGCCATACATGTTTATGGCAACTTGTATAGCATAATACTCATATGCCATAAATAGGTTGCCTCATATATGTTAACAGCTCACATCTTCCCTATTGCCATTCACAGTGCCTGTTGATGGCACTCTCTAACTTCCAGTAAGCATTCACCTGCTCGGGCAGATTCCTTTCAGCTGCCATAGACAAACAAATATGTATGTCAGGCAACAGGCATCAAGTCATACGCAAATTGAGTGCGTGAGTCAATCAACAAATATTAAAAAATTCATTTGCAATTTCCATAACTGTGTTTAAGGCACATTTCTTCCGGTCTCTGGCTCACTCTCTCTCTCTGTTTCTCTCTCGCATTTGTCTGCCAGTCTGTCTGTCTGTCAGTCTGTCAGTTTATCTGTCTGTTCATCAATAAACAATGCGCTGTGAAAATATTGTGGCAACAATATAATAAACAACAATAACGCTTGACAGGCGCCTCGCAAGGCATTTGCATGTGCACTCAGGCGGCAAGGCGTGTTCCCTGCTGCCTTCCTCTCTTTCTCTCCCTTTCCCTCTCCTTCTCTGCCTGCCTTTCCTCTGCATTTTGCATTAGCCTCAAGTGGCTTGGGGCAACATTATGTGTGCTAGTGTGTGGGTGTGCGGCATGTCATCGATGTGGCTGCAGCTGCGCTTTTGCCACGCCTCTTGTGCTGGTGCCCCCCTAAGGCTAACATTACGTATACGTAATGTGGCAAAACATCTGTCATACTAACTGGCAGGCGGCATAATGGAGCTGCCTCAATTTATGGCCAATTTTTCTGCCTCTTTGCGCCGCCAATTTCTAAGCATCAAGCGAATGTTTGGGGAGGGGGGGGGGGAGGTAGAGGCGTGGCAGATAGCTGGCATTGACTTTGGCTCGGCTTTAATCGCTAGCAAAACGAAGAGGCCGCAAGGCGCGCTCAAACGTGTCCAAATGCGGTTGCGTATTTCGGATGCTGTTGAGCGGAGCTAAGTAGCAACACGCATAGCTCACATATAGGGCACTATACACTGTGTGTGTGTGTGTGTGCGTGGCAACAATGTAAAATCGTAGCATACATTTGTGGGCTACAGTGCGCACAGCACATGGCACAGATGAGATTATAGCTCCCGCTTGTGTCAGACAATCCCAGCCAGCGAAGCAGACGCACAGTGGGGCAGCATATGTTGCATATGCTTGTCACATAGAGGGATATGACAGTGCTACCAGTGTGCTTAATGAGCCAAGCACACTTCAAATTTCAGAAGGAAGCATAATGTGAGAAAATTTAATTTTGCCTTTACTTATAATAAATTTAGGTAAATATGCATATGTTTATAGCTCCTTAATACATATTTTTATGTCTTACACATTTATGTTTATTAATATTAAGCAATAGTTCCTTTTTGCTGTTGATTTCCCTTCTAAAAGGCTTTACAAATTTTGTTGCCTACTTTCTTGCTGCGCGTAATATTAAGGAACAAGTTTGAGGCAAATAAAAGATTTTGCTTGATTAAAAGAAAGAGGGAGAGAGAGAGAGAGAGAGAAGAGGGGTGCACAGAGAGGAAGAGAGATTGAAGAAAAGAGAGAGGGGGGACAAAAGAGAATCAGACTGAGGGAAAAAGAGAGAGAAGCGAGTGAAAAGAAAAACAATTTGTGCTTTTTGTTTGGGAGTGGCAAATTAAAATTAACTGCCGCCCACAGTGCGACGGTGGCTGCGAGTGGCTTACAAAGGACTCAGGCGAAAGGGTAGACACGCAGCACATGCAATGGCAATGTGTGGGTGTCTGCCTGTGTGTGTGTGCGTGTGCGTATGTGTCTGCTTATGCAAAAAATACCACATCAAATGTCTAGAATTTTCACTTGAACTGCTGCTCTCACTCTCTTCCCCATGCCTGGCTTCCGTCCTCTCCCCTCTCTGTCTCTGCTTGTCTCTGCCTTGGCATTTGCTTGCTCCAAGTCGAGTGGGAGACTCCAGAGATTGCAGCTAAAGCGGCCTACACTTTCGCAATTTCATTTTGGCTCAGCGTCATTTGCATTTGTCTGCGCTCTCTTTGTTCCACTAAGCGTCGTTTTAACTCTCGCATCCCCTCCCCGCCCCAGCATGCTGTTGGCCTCTCGCCTTATACGCCTGCTGCTCTTTGTGCCGAGTGCTTTTCCCAGCGGGACATTCGATTTGTCAGCGCGATTCAGCTGCGTGGGCGGGCAACAACAAACAAAGCAACAACAGCAACATCAGCAAGTGCGATAACGAGCCGTAGCAGCAGCAGCAGCCATAAACAGCTTTGTTTGTCCGCCGGCCAGGCCACACTGCGTATACGCAATATACGGAATCGTTTGTCGTGTTTGGTGTTTATTAAAAGCTTAAGGCTCAATCAGCACTTTGCACTCTGCGCGTACGCAATCAGAGCGACAATCATCTCAAAGTGTCAAATCGCCCACTGCCGAATAAGATTTCCAATGATAAATATCAGCAGCGAGATGTCTCAGGCTGTGCACATACGAGAACATATGTATTCACTGTGTAGAGTCTGACCGACAGATACTGAGCTTTGAGCTTTACAATGTTTGTTAGTCTACAGAACTATTTTAAGATTTAAAGATTAATCGATTGGGAAGCCTTGATGCAACAAACAATAAGATCAAGTTCAAAATCAAGCCATTTTATACAAAAGCTCTTTCTTAAGCTACAATTTACATAAACTAACTACACAGTAATTGTCTCTGTTCTTTTTATTAAGCTTTCAACTTAAGCAGACATTTGCAACCTTTCACTTTTTCAATTTGTTGGCACTCCAAAGGGAATATGCGCCTGCTGTGCCTGTAATATTGTGCGGGGTGAACGTGTTTATAATATTTATACGTCGCTTTGCACTTGCTCGCATCAGAATAACTGATTTATTTATGTTGAATGTGTTCGAGTTCCACTCGAGTGTTCCTTGCTCCCTGTCTGTCGTTCTCTGCACTCCTTACTCCCTCACTCCCACTCTCACTGCCTCTCTGTCTGTTTGTGTTTACATTGCCTACGCAATTGTCCAAACATTGCGGCCACCCACGGGCGTCGTGTATAAGGCATCACGGGGGGGGGCGTGGCATTGTGTTATTGGCAATTATTGAACTTAATTCGAAAATCTGAGCAATTGACTTACAAGCATTTGCCATTAGAGGCGACACAACAATAAAGCTGACAATGGCCAAACATGCCCGATTCTGTAGGGGGAAGAAGAGGCACAGAGAGAGGGGGAGAGGGATTATTATGGGGGAATGTTATGGCATCACATGAAACGGAAACGCTTCAAATGGCGCAAGAAAATTGATAACATCGCCAGAAAGAGACACGACACGAGGGAGGGAGGCGACTGTGTGCGAGGTTAGTTCGAGCAGTAAGTGGAGCAGAGTTTCACTCACAGCAACAGCAACAACTTGTTAAGCTGCCCTCGCTTAAGGTCTTAGGCAGCTGCAACTGCATTGGGAACATCTTAAGGCAACTGTGACTACAGTGAGCGGTAACTGTAAATGTACGCGATGGACTCAGCTGCAACTCGTTGATTGACTGACATAACTTTTGCCTGGTCAGTTGCTACCCCCTCCCCCCCCTGCCTATCTCATCTTGCAGCAAACAAGGCAATCCAACCCTTCCTTTCTGCGTGGGTGCAGATTTATGCAGCTGCATTTGTATGCGTTGTTGCACAATCCTCTTCACGTTGCACATAACTCATTTAATGTTGTTGCCTTTGCTGGCAAAGCAAGCAGTTGCTGCAATGCCAATGCCAATGCCATTTGGCATGTGGCAAGCGGAAGGTGCAAGGTGGCAAGTGGGTTGGGACTTGTGGCATTGCACAAGGGCCACGGGGCGTATGCGTGTGTTTGTGTTTGTGCCCCCACATGTGGCGACTTGCTCGGCTACAAATTATTCATAGCATACTGTAGCATGCCCCGCCGCAGTGCCCGGTCACGCCCCATAGCAATGCAACAGTTTGCTTCGCTGTGCCACATTTGCTTCAGCTGCAACCGACACGGACGGGGGCGAGGCAGGAAATTGCACAATGCACACTGTTGATGCAGCAAGTGCCCGCCTCGAGTGCGACAGAAAAGAAATGTCAAATGAAGGGGGGTTGGGGAAGTGGGAGAGGGGGAGGAAGTGGGAGAGGGGGAGGCAAAGTAGATGGGGGCTGTCCACTTGTTGTTGACTCTGTTAAGTTTAAGTAAGTGAAAGTGTGTGTCATGGTTTCTTGACCGCTTTATGGCCTGAATAAACATACTGGGAGCGCAGGAAAGCGAATTAGAGAAGGCTTGAAATGTATCTATCGATAATTATCGATTGTCTAAAGCAAGTGAAGACTGCATCAAGGGATCTAGTTAAGGCAGTTTGGGGCCAAACAGTATCGTTTGCTGACATTTTAAGAGTATTTTAATGGAATGGATTATTCGATAAATATCGATAAATAAAACAAATATGTACAATTATTCTTGATAGAGAGTAATAAAATACAACAGTTATCGATAATTTATCGAACAATTATCGATAATTATCGAAGTGCTTAGTTGCAAGTCTACTAATCTGCAGAAAATTGGCGAAAGTTGATTCCTCATTAATTTAACATAAGAATAGCAATCGATAAAATTTAAAATATCTTATCGATAGTTTTTGTAGTGCTTTTCTTCAGTGCTAGATAGTGGTAAAAGTTTAGTTTTGCCAATCAATGCTTTCTTCTTAGTTTTAAAGTTGAGTTGTTATCGATATGTTTTCGAGCAACTTACATACATCGATAACCGTAAAGTATTGTGTACTAAACACTAAGAAGTAGCAATCGATAAGTTATGCAACAACTTATATCAACAACAAAAAGCAATTACAGATTTCCACACAATTGTGGAAAGTGAAATCGCTGTATCGACTATCGATAACGAAAGGAAACTAAGCTATTGCTTGCTGCTCTACTCACCCGCACTTTGCGCACCGTCTTGCGGCTGTCGTTGCGTATGTTGACGGTCACGTTGACATCCTCGCCGTGCGTGTACCAACCCTTGTCCAGGCTGGCCCGCAGCCCCACCCGCCCATCGTGGAGCAGGAAGGGCTTGTCGACAGCGCCCTGTGGTCCGCCGCAGGGGCCGACGCTGATGCCGCCAATGCCGCCGGTCACTCCGGCATTGCTATGCGGTGGCAGCATGCCGGAGCCAGTGTTGTCGCAGTGCTGCAAAATGACCAAAGCAATAGCAGATTAGTTCTTGCTCGGATTACAGTAGTCCGTGCCACGCGCGCGTGTGTGCCCAAGTGTGGGTGTTGTGGTGTTGCATGGCTGTAAGCTGGACCCGCCTCTCGGCGAGGCAGCAGCTATTGAAGCGGTTAAGCTGCTTACAGATGCAGCAGCATCGTGTTTGCGTGGGAATTAACCGGTTTCAGTGTGTGTGTGTGTGTGCGTGTGTGTGTGGCCTGCATTCATAACCGATTTCAGTTTCTATGGAAATTAGTCAAATGAATTGTGCGGGAACTGACCTAATTACGAGCTTAGTTGGAACTGTTTAACGTATCGTGAATTGTTTAAGAGGTGATGTATCGGTTAACTGTACATGTATCGGTTAACCGTTGTGTTCGGTAAATTAGTTAAATGACTGTTAAGACAGATAGGGAAATAGAATTAAAGCGGATGAACGTTTGTGAAACTCCTTATGAAAAGGTTAAATATGTGTGTGTATAGGTTTACTTGTTAGGAATAGGACAACCGTTGGTAATCCGGTAAAAAGATAATGTAAGAGTAAAGAAAATCGAACTAATTGAAGGTTTGTGCATCGGTTAACTTCTTATTCATAGGTTAACAAATCGGTTAGTTCCAATTGATGCCAAGTACGATTCAGCACTTAATGGAACGTTATTCTCACAACCAGTTAACCATTAACAACTACACCAGAGCATCGTCTCAATGTATAGTATACTTACCTCCTGGAACGACTTGCTGTAGCACTGAAACGGATCATTTGGGCACTTCTCGATCTCGCTCTTGCTGCGCCCAAAGCGACCGCTGAACCGAAACGATTTCGGCGACAAACGTAGCTTGGGAAACGAATCGCCGCGCTCCGACTTCGACTTGCTTTTGCCTCCGGCACCGGCAGCAGCGAACACGGGTCCATAGCCAGTGCTGGTGCCAGCGGTGGCGGTGCTGCTGGATGTCGGGTCGTTCGACAGATTGGTGCTCTCGCTGCTCAGCGGCGGAGTGCTGCTGGCTGGCGGCGACTGGGCGGCACAGGGGCCATGCTGGCCGGCAAAGGAGGCGCAGTGCTCCGGGGCCGTGTGGTGATGGAACACGTCGGTGCGATAAATGACACGCACACCCATCTTGACCGAGGCGCGACGATGGAACTTCTCGTCGGTCTTGTCAGCTGTGCCACAGAGACAGCGACAGCCACAGAGAAAGACAAAGAGAAAGAGAGAGAAACGAGAAGCAGGGACAGGACAGTGCGGGGAGTGGGTGTGCATTTGGGGAACAGGGAGGGGGAGCGGGGAAGCGAGAGGGATAGAAAGAGAAAGAGATTAGCGATATTTCGTATTGAAGGGCGGTTGCCGTTGCAATGTTGCCGCTGCCGTTGCCGCTGCTCGACATTTTTTTCATAGATCGAATTCGAATTCGAATTGCAGTCAAATTTAGATAAGGTTCGGCATACAGTAAGCACTCGATGAGGTGAACCAACGAGCAGTTGAAGGTAGGTGCGTGGGGTAGGTAAACAATTAAACAAAGGTTTCGACACCCTTGCACATTGGTTCACCTTGGCGAGCACTCACTGTACTTAGTGATTTTGAATTTGTGAGTCAATTTTGAGGTCGTTGTCGTCTTTTCTTTTTTGTATTCTGTCCGAATGCCAAATGAGTTTCTAGTGCGCCAATTGCCAATGCAGTCAGATTGTTGTTGTTCTTGTTTTTTTCTAATTTTTGATTTTGATTTTAGATTTGTTGTTGCTGTTGCACTGTGAGCTTGTGGGGCAGACGGCGGGAAACGTGAACGGGCTAAACAATTTAAAGAGAGAGCGAGAGAGATGCACATGAAAGGAAGAATACATGAAAGACACACACACACACACAAACTAAACGGGACTCGGCAAGCATATTCGATCGCTGAAAGTGCAGAGTGCGATAAAGAGTGCTGCCCAACGAACTATCGATAACTATCGGCCGATTGTCGCTGGCAGCACTCGCTGAAAATGCTTGCAGAGCCAACAACAATGAGAATGACAGATTTTTAGAGACTATGATAAGTGTATAAAGGAAGAAAAAGAGAGAGGGAGAGAGAGTAAAAAAGAGTAAAAGAGAGAAAGTATGGAAAGGCATAAAAGAAGGAAGGATGAAAGAAAGAGAGAGAAAATAGAGAGAGAAAAGATGGGGCACACAAACATTCTTAAAACACGCATAAATAAAAGAATGAGGGAGAGAAAAAGAGAGGAAGAGGGAGCGATAGATAAAGAGATAAAGAGAGAGTTCATATGAAGGCAGTGCTGCCAACTGTCGCTTACCAAAACAGCACAGATCGATCAATCAACGAAAAATACTTGACGAAAGAATGAACATGACGAAACGAAATGAAAAACTAGTGACAATGTGAAGAATGAAATGAAAAGCAGTCACGATATTAGGCCAAAGAACGACGAGGAAGTCACGAGAACGAGAAAGACGATTGGCGATTGGAGAGTCAAAGAAGGTAAGAGGGAAACATTAACTGGAAAGAAAGTTTCGATAGAAAATAGAATTGGCCAACACACAAAGGAAAGAAGTCACAAAAAACCAAAGAAATCGATAAAATAAAAATAAATTAAAAAAGAATTAAATCTGAACTGAAAACATAACAAGCGGTTCCCCAGTAACGATTCGAATTAAGAGACAACTACTTAAATATATATAGAGAGAGAGATTTATATATAGATAAACACATTTATCGATTCCGTTCTAAAGAAGAACTTTAAAGTGAGGTTAGATTGATTTTTTTTTTTAAGGGTTTTAGGTTAGTTTCTAAGTAAAAACATATAGGAAATTTAGGAAAATACTGGAAAGAAGCCATATTGAAGGAAGATTTAACTTTAAAATTTTATAGATATAACTTTTCCATAGAAATCGGCAGCACTGGATCGAAGGAATTAACAGATATATATACGTATATAACAACAATAAGGTGGCAACCCCAAAGGCAGAATTGGCCACTAGTAAGATACAGATAACATATAGACACACACACACAGGCACACACACACACACACACACACAAGTACATCCAGGCACACGCACACACTCGTACACACACGCAAGCACACACAGAGCAAGAAACATCAATTAAACATGGGAGAGAAGACATCGAAAACGAGAAGTACGAGACACACAAGACAAGACAAGACACGCAAAGACACGCAATAGTACGCAAACGAACCCGCGTAGGGGCAGGAAGGGGGTGTGGGGTAACTCCTTGATCTCCCGCTTACCTTGGCCCGAGTTGCACAGACAGCAGTTACAGCGACGCAGCATGCGGGCCAGGAATCGACATATGGGCGTCGGGCGACGCATCGGGGGCTGCTTCGGCGGCTTGAACATATAGACCCGCGGATAGCGGGCCCGACGACGCAGTGTCAGGCGTGGCGAACCCTGGCGCGATGACTGACTCGACGACAATTGTGATGGGGAGCAATGGCGTAGAGCCGTCAGTGGTAATGCCTGTGGGAACGGCTGCGTCTGTTGCGGCTGCTGCGGCTGCGGCTGCGGCTGTGGCTGCTGCATCTGCATCTGTATCTGGGGACTCGATTGACTGGACGTCGTCTGACGCGATCGATACCACATTGCCGGCTGGATAGTTGGCCCCGTTACCGTTCGCTGGGTAGTCTGCGATCGTGAATACCTAAAGGATCTCGATCTGGAGCGGGAACGAGGCCTGGGTGTTGGTAGCCGGTTGCGGACAGAGACATCGACTCAGTCGATCTCGTCATTGGGATCAGCTGGAGTGTGGGAGGGAGGATAGATAAGACGCAAGACACAGTAAGCAAGCAACCGAACTGGTCAAACACACACGCACACACACGCACATACACAGTACACACACACACATGCATAGCGCACACAGACACCCACACAGACAGAGAGCACACACAGAGGAAGTCAGTGCGTGTCCACAAGCCACCAACAACAAGCTCCAGGGTGCAGTTGTACCTCAGCAATGCTTCTCTTATTGTTTGAATCCACTCGAAAACAGTTAACCCAAGCAGCAGCTACTCAAGCCAAGTGGCTACCCCCTTTTCCCATTCTTTGTTCCCCATTCCCCTTTTCTCTTTCACTTTCAACCACAGCAGATACGCCTCACTGCAGTCTCAGTCTCCTTTCTCTCAAGGACACCCGGCAAGGACAACTCGGCACGAACTTGATGCTTCTAATTAAAGCAAAACAATGTCGAACTCAGTGCGAGCACCTTCTTCTTCTGCTACTCCTCCTTCTTCCCGGGGCAGGCGCTAAGCGTTTGCCCCTGGGCTGGTAAATATGCCGAGTTAAACAGGATATGTAATATCCTTTTGCCAGCACCGATTGCATCTACCACCTACGCGGCCGCCTCGTTTCCCCTTCCGGCAATCCCTAAAGTGATTTCTCAGTGAGAAGAAAGAAAACAGAAAAAATAAAAAAACATTTTCAAATCGCGTTAAATTAAATTTCCCTCAAAAAGAAAGAAAGAAAAGAAAAGAAAATGGCGAGTATCTCTAGCAATGCGAAAGTCAGGGGGAACTTCTTCTTTCATCTTCCCCCCCTGTAAGAAACTAAATAACAAAGCACAGAATATTCAACAGTTTTCTTTGGCATTACAGCAGCAGATACGTCTTGGATATTTTCGGGACCCTCGGGGCGGCATTTAGATAGTATATTCTGGTGTGTTTGTATGTGTGTGTGTCGGGGTATATTTGTGGGCGAGAGTATACATTTCATTTTGTTCCATTTCATTTACCTTGCCAGCGACCAAAGACAATAAGGAGGGGAGAGAAATAAGGGAAGAGGAAGGCAGCAAGGACAAGGCCCAGCGGCAGTTGAAGCGGAGTACAAATGAAAACATAATAGTTTGCCCAACTGCAATGGGCTCACACGAACATACCCTGCTTTTTCCGTTCTTAACTAAAGTTTAAATTACAAATGATGAAGCGAATCCGTAGTCCAGCGAGATAAATCAGTTACAAACTCATTGGGATTCCAGGAACTGCTGCCCATTTGTCATATCGATTCCCATCGATTCCAACTGAGCCTTTTCTATGGAATCATTCAATAATTTGCGAGCTCTTGTATTTTCTAGCTGTGTTTTCTGTTGCATTTTCGGATTTCGATTTTGCACTTTTATTAATTTACTCGGAAAAAAATAACACAAAACCAACGGCAACCCAGAGGAGAGAAACAAAAAAGATATATATTGTTTATACTACGTTGATGAAGCAAAAAAAAAATTAAATCAAAACCAAAATCAATCACAAGCTCTCAATTCTCTCACATCGATGCTGACGTCAGCACGCAAGAGCTGCACAAGTGTTGGACAACGTTCGATACTGTGGGGGGTTATTCTGTCGAGCGGGGTGACGAGGGGACGAGGGGGTGTTTTGATGTAGACAGTCATCAATATAATTGAGCTGTGAAATGATTGTTTGATTGTCGAATTGCTCGGGCGTTTCAGCTACAAATTCAGATTTAGATTGACATCGAGATGCAGAGAGAGACAGAGTCGGAGACAACTTACTTGCCACGCGATACTCTTGATACTTGCGATACTGGCGATGTTGTATGGGAAATACTTGCGATACTTTCGATACTTTTCGACTCGATTGGCACTGGCAATGGCGTGATGAGTGATGAATGTGTGAGGGGGAAATGATTATGTGAGTTGGGTTAATTGCAATGTCTGCCTAACGTTAATGTTCCAGCTAACCCGCTAGTCGAGTAAGCTCGATTGTTCAGTCAGTGCAGTCTTTATCCCGTTTGTCAGTCATTCTTCGTTACCAGCTAAGCTTTTGCTGTCTCTAATTGGTTTCTTTAAGATCTTAACATGTTTTTAAACCTCACATTGAATAAATTAACTTAAAATTGTGTGATGAAGCAAACTGACAATGAGCTTTACTGTGTTTTAAAGGAACTTTTATTCAGGGCAACCTTAAAAGGAGTTTCTGACATGAAATGTGTTACTATTTCAATGCTTACTTCTCTTCTTTTGCCCTCTAGTTGACATACAAAGCTCTCGACGAGCTTTAATGTGCTTATAACGAAGCTTTACTAAAAGCTACTTTAAAAGAGTTTCCTATACGGAAAGTGTAACTTTTTCAATGCTTGGCTTTTCTTTTATTCTTCTCAATTTATTGACATTTCTCAACTACTTCATCTCTGCCTTTTTAAGCTGTCATGTGCTTTTGAAGTTCTCTTTTCATTCCGTTACTTCTTATGCATCTTAAGCAGCTTTCGTTGCCCCAGTTTCGGCTGATTCCCTGAATTGTGTCACACTTTTTTGGCGTCTGTTCTTTGCCTCTGCTTGACTGTCCAGTGATATTTCCCCACCCCCAGCTCCGCCATCTTTAAACCTGTCAACGGCTTTTCAGGTTTTTTGTCCCTCTTTGTTCCCACCTTCTGCTACTTCTGCCTTCACTGCTATTTCTCTTTCATGGTCAGTTCGTCAGATTGTCGCATGAGTCTCTATTTCGGCTTCCCCCATATACCTCACCTCAGTTCCTGAGCTGGCAGGCTCCGCCGAATGGACACGCTACACACGGCAGCAGCGTTCCAGCTCGGTGAGTGGCCTGCAGTGCGGTGTTTGAGGGGGCGTTCGGGGGTGGTGGATGCTGGCGTGCTCGACAATGAAGACTTACCAATAAAGCAACGCACATCGTAGCTGGTGCCAATGGGGGCGCCGTAATATCGTTTGGCCGGCACCAATTGGACACTGGGCGGAGCCTGGGCGGTCAACGTCAAGGTGAACGGATGGGCGCCATCGCCTAGACGCTTCATCAGAGCCTCCTGCAAAGGCACAAGGAATGGATTCAATGAGCTCGATATAAATCACATTTGCAAATTGCCAGATTCAGTGTGGCAAATGGGAAATGGGAATTCTGGCAATTTTAATTGATTTTCGCAACGAGTAACTGTAACTGAGCCTAAAAGTCGACTATAGCTTAAGCCTTAAGCACACAATGCCATGCACTGAGAGAAAAGACATGTGTGTGTGTGTGTGTGCGCATGCAATTAAAGGGAATATTTGCCACTCGAGTTGGCAAAGAGCTCAGTAATTGCCAGATTTTGTCTTGCTGTTGCCGTTGTTTCATATTTTCAGCCTTTTCTCACTGCAATTGTTTAGCCTTTTTCTCTCTCCGCTCATTGCGCATTGCAATTTAAAACTATTCATTAGTGATTTTATTTTAAAGAAAAGAAATTCTCATTTTGTCTGCGTAAAATATTTGATATCATATTTTGCAATATTTCTCTTTTTTTTTAGTTCATTCATTAGCTTCATTACGAAGAGTCGCAAATTGAAAATAAAATATTTTATTTGATTATTAAATTACCAATGCGGGCACGCACACAGGCACAGTGGGGAGGTCGTGGCAAAGGCATGCGATCACTTTCGGTATCCAGCCGTAAATATGATTTACTTTATTTTTTGTTTTGTTGTAGTTTTAATTTTAATTATGCGCTCTGGCCTTGGTGATTAGGCGAACCATTCCCATTTCAAATTGCGGGCTTTGTTCTGGCTCTGGATTTGGATTTGGCATTGTTTCGGCCATCGCTGCGTTGATATTGGTGTTGTTATTTCTTTTCTGGTTTTGGCATTTCATTTGCATTTGATTATGTATTCGGCATAATACAGGTCCTGTCTCTGGTACCCCCTTTCTCCCTCTCGGTGTGTCCTCTTCTTGTGGCTGTACCTAGAGCTGGCCTTGGATTTATACTTAAATGTCTTATCGTCGGCGTGTGTATCTGTGTATCTTCACTTTCAGCTGTGTTGTGCAGGGCAACATTGCCACAAGGGCACACTGACAGGGTGCCTCCTTCCCCCTTTCTGCCCCTTTCTGCCTTTCTTCCACTTTTCTCGTACCATTTACCCATCAAGTTTGGCTATGACTTCGCCCCGAACTGTTCTGTGTGCGGCATTTCAATGAAAGTATTTAAAGACACTTTCGCAGCTCGAATTGTTTTGTTCTAATTTCAGCAGGCATAAAGAAAAAGAGTGGGGGGAGGTGCAGAGGGGAAGAGTATCAAACCAAGGCTATAGGAATGGCTGGTTAAGCTGCAATTGTCAGGCAAAGACTAGAAGCACAAGGACTTTGGGCCTGAAAGATGAATGCCCAAGTTTATCTGTCGTACTCGCGCACATAACTCGACTCTTTGGAGGAAAAACTCCAACGTACAAGTCTGTACATGTCTACACACGTTTGTGCATGCATACATATAAGTACATATATGTATGTTTGCAACTAGGACAACGACACATGTCGCGCCTGACGGATGGATGAATGGATAACTGAGCCACTCGAGGAGCAACTTTAAAGCGAATTGCCAATCTTTTTATCGCCCCAGTTTCAGCTTGTGGCTGCAGAAAGTTCTCAACGAGGTGCTGCTGTATACTTTAGTCGATGAATAACTAGAAGTCTGATATTATATTAAGCAACAATAAGTCTGGATTCCCCTTCAAATTCTCTGTACATAAGAAGGCTAAGACTGCACTTTACTGTGATGTACTGCTCTACAACACTTCCTTACAACACTTCTTAAAAACAGTACTTTAAAGCACCGCTACACAAAATAACTATACGACACTACTTCACAATACTGTTTTACAACACTACTCTACAACACTAGTATACTGCTTTACAACACTAAATTTTAGCACAGCTTTACAGTACTAGTCAACAACATCAATGTACAACACTACTCTTCAGCACTTCTCTGCAACAATACTATACAACACTTTTATATAATATTTTTGTACAACACTACTATACAACACTAGTATACTGCTTTACAACACTAAATTTTAGCACAGCTTTACAGTACTAGTCAACAACATCAATGTACAACACTACTCTTCAGCACTTCTCTGCAACAATACTATACAACACTTTTATATAATATTTTTGTACAACACTACTATACAACGCAACATACTACTACATACTATACTACTATTATTACTTCTTTACAACACTACTCGATAGCATTATTATACAACACTACCCTGCAACACAAAAACGCAACACTTTTTTTCAACACTATTCTACATCACTACTCTACAACACTTTTCTTCAACACTACTCTACAGCACTAATATACAACACTACTATACAACACCACTCTTAAACACTAATATACAACCCTGCTCTATAACCCTTCTTTACAACACTTCTCTACAACACTACTTTTCAACACGACTATACAGTACTACTCTTCAACACTACTCTACAACACAAATCTACAACACTACACCACACTAACCTATACTACTGTCTACTCTATCGTACTGTCTCCTGCTCTACCCATCCCTATCTCCCCCCACCCTAGACTCTTCCCAACATCTTTTGTAAACTTTCCTATCGTCATTTCCTTTTCAATTACCTCGGCTCCCGCTGCGTCTCGCAGACAGACCCGGCTTAAGCGCGTCCTCTCTTTCGACTATCGCTGGCCAATTAATCGCTGGCCAAAGCGGCCTCCTTTCTGCCAGCTCATCGCTGCGTTATCCATCAATCTATCGCTAAACCAAACAGAGCTCAACTACAGCTGGGGAAGGGTCCCCCACTGACTGTCCCCACTGTCCACAGTGGTCACTTCTGTGTCGGAAAGTACTTATCCGCCGGCTGAGCCGCTTGCCGCTTGGCACTTGCCACAGTCCCTGGCCGAGTTATTAAAGCCAAATTCATTTAATTATGCGTGTTTGCGCTTGTCTTTGTGTTTGAGTTGGGCTCAAGCTTGGGCCACGCCGCGGCTGCTGGCGAGCAGCGCGAGCAGTAAATAAATAAGTAAATATATTATGCAAATCGGGCAAGGAAATGCCGAGTGGAAAATTGGCAATGCAAAATGGAAGGTAGAAGGCAAATGGGGAAAACGGGAAATAGAAAATGGGAGCTGGGAGAGCGGCTAACTGATTGCCTAACCGAATTTTGGTGAGTTTCGGCTGTTAGAAAAGTGATGGCTGAATAAATGATTGCATGTCAAATTTAATAAAGGCAAAAGTTCCAATTGAAAGTTTCAGGTGAGACACGAAGGGAAAGAGAAGGAGGCAGGGAAAAAAGAAAGAAAGAGAGAGGGAGAGTAAAAGTGAAAGCAAGTTTGAAAAGAAATCGCAAAATTTGCTGCGCTTTTAGTTTGATGAACTTGCCTCGCAATTGATTTAAGTGCTGTGAACTAAGCGCTCTTATGACATTTATATACCCCATATGCACAAACTTAGTATAGGGTATAAAGGAGCAACGCATATGATACACGCTTAATATGCCCGCTTGGGGGCCTGTCAAATTATCTTTCATCAGTTGAAAAGGTCTCGGGGCACCTTGACGGAGCTGGCAATCTTTTGGGGCATGCTTCTGACTCGTCAGAGTAGGGTAGCACATCTAAGGGGGTATTTCTTTCAAAGAACTAGTGTTTGGAGAACTCTTTAATGTTTGAATCTGAGCAGTGGCACTTCAGTGTTTAACTTGATTCAATATGTGATTGAACTCCTTTTTTTTCGAAAAATGCCAAAGGATTGCAAACACACACAAACAAACACCCTTCTACTCTTTTCTCCTCCTCTCTCCTCTTCTCTGCCACTCACTCCCCTCTTTAGCACCCCCTCTTCCATGGCCTTAAGGTTCCCTCGGTGGCATTGTCTGCTTTATGAGCGAAATTGTGTTCTGGTTCTAAGAGCATTAACTCACGTGCAGACCGTGAGTACTGTTCGCTGTTTCGCTCTTATTGTTGTCTATTTCGAGGTACTCCCTCTCCCCACAGCCTCTTTGGCCCCCTCTTCTATTAAATTCAGGCAGTTCACAGCACTAAAATCAATTGAAAATCAATTTCATCTAACTAAAAGCTAAGCAAATGTTTGCGTTTCCTTGTTTTACATTCTTTTCTTTTCAGCTCTAGCGCACTCTAGCTGACTCTAGCTCCCTCCCTCTCTCTCTCTTTCCTTCTCTCTCCCCCCTCTCTGTCCTTCGAAAAGTGTGTGCTCAGCCACGTTTCCGTAGCGATTGGTTGCGAAGGTGCTAAAACGCTGGCATTTCTAGCCGCTTCAGATTTACCAATTTTTTATGGCCAGCGACTTGTGGGTGGCTTGTGGTGGATAATGCTGGAGTATGGTGTGACCTCGTGTGGTGGGTGTGAAGGCGTGAGTACAGGTGGGCTATGGTGAGATGTAACTAGGTGCGTCGGGACGAGACGTGGCGCGGTTTGTTGTTGTGGTTATGTGGGGAAACTTAAGCTGAGTAGCGTCAAGGTGAGCAGCCTAGTAGAGAGGATTCTGTAGGGCAGAAGAGAAGCGGGAAGCATGGAGGGAAGGAAAGAAGGGAGAGGGGCTAGAGGGGAGATTGTTCAGACTCTGCCATCAGTTTAAATGGTGCTACAAAGTTGGTAGCCAAGTTACGCACTAGACAGCTGCCTGGAAATCCTTGCCACGTTCCGAGCACGATGAGCTGTTTTGCCGGTGAAGTGCCTGCCTCAGCAACAAGAACAACAACAACAACAGTAAGCACAACAGTGACACGCACACACACACACACATAAATACACACAGATAAACTCTGAGAGATTCAAGCTCAGACTTAGTCTCCATCTACATTTCCTTCGTCGTCTTCATCTCAGTTTCAGTTTCAATTGTTGACCATTTCAGTTCATCCGGAACTTTGGACTCGACACTAGTGAGACACCCTGATGCGACTAGAGAGATACCCTGTACTGTTACCCAGTCTACACTTACCTGCAAAGGGCTGAGGGACTCTCGCGTTGGCTCCTCCAGGCGTGGCCAGATCTGGTGCAGCGACATGATGGCCTCGTTGCAGAATCGCAGCCCCATTACCTCCTCGTCCTCGCGGCCATAGCTGCAACAGCAGAACAACAACAACAACAACAATAACAACAAAAATAACAAACAAAGGCAGAGTAATTATTTATGTATTATTCAGAGTTTCCCTCGGGCCACGGGCCTCCATCCACGCCACTGCCCTCTCTACCATGTTAGCCTGTCAGTCAAGCGGAAATAACAATTTCAATTTCAAAACAATTGTCTGTTACATGTGTGTATGTATGTATATTTGTCTGTATCTGTATCTATATGTGTGTGTCTGTATATGTGTTCGTCAGTGTGCTGCCCAACAGTTTTCAAGGTAAGCTAGAAAAACGCCACATTTGATCCACTTAGGAACGAAAACTTTTGTAAAATAAATAAATAAAGAAATGAGAAAAAAGAAAGTTCAAGTATGAAAGAAATCAATACAAAGTGCTAATAATAAATGAAACTTCTAAAATAATTTAGCAATTAAAGCAACAAGACAAACATAAATGTATGTAATGTAATGTATGTAATGTCAGTTAAGAAATTGTCAGCCTCAAGCAGAGTAATTTAATCAAATGAAGTCTTGTATTTCCCTCCTGGCTCTGCATTTCCAATGAATTTTTGTCAATAATAATCTTACACAGACAGAAACAGAAAGAGAGAGGCAGACAGATAGAAAGAGAGAGCGAGACACAATTGCATTGTCAATGCACTTCGAATACATTCCGAATACTACTGCTCAAAAGCTGCGGGAATCCTTCTTGAATCAGAGAGAGATTTTTAATCGGATTAATTCGTTGAATTCATTTTAACTGGCTGCGCACGAAAGTATGCTACGCATTGCGAGGCAACAGCGAAAGAAATCCGAGAAAGTTAACTGTAATTATCAAGAAAATAATTCAAACTTGATAAAGAATGTAAGAAAGAATGAGAAAAAGTTGGCAAGTACCAAACGAACGCTACAGTCGGTTACGCTCGACACTAAGATACCCTTGGCACAAAGAAAGAATCGTTTAAAAACTCAAACAAACGTGCTGTAAATATTTCAAGACAAAGTCAATTGCCGCAAATTGCTTTCTCTCTGCAAGACACATGTGCAGGCAGCCCTACAAAAACTTGAGCATACCAGCAGGCGCAGGCAGCAGCACTGCAGGGTTTAGTTGACTTGAATAACTTCTGTGTTTACTGTGCGATTGGATTGGAATTTTGAGAATGTGTAGATATTATAGTCAGCTAAGCACAGACTGACAGACAAACAGACATTGCTCAATAGACTGCTGGAAAGGTATATATATCATATGAAATTATATTAGATGACATAAAGTTATAAATCTCCTCTGCACTTTCCGTGGCGTTTATAATAAAACAAAGTTGATAAAAAATAAAACAAAAAAAAAGGGGAAAAAGTTGGCGAACAAAATGTGCAAAGCAAATTGTTGCCTGATTTGAGGGTTGACCAAAAAAGTAAAATGCAACTTTCATAATTTGTTTCCATACTGTGCGGGTGTGCGCGTGTGTTTGTACTTACCGGAATGTGAGCGTGAGCTGAGCGTAGACACGATACCCCTGAATGGCCTTGGGGTCGACGAAGACGATGCCCCGCAGCACCGACGCATTGTTGCCGGTCAACTGTATCTCCCTGGTGGGCAAATACAGGGTGAGCACACAGTTCGGCGAGGTCTTCTTGTACACTCGCTGGGTGCCGAACTCATCCCGGTGCACGGATCTGCAACGAATCAACGCATGAGTGAGTGAGTGCCTGAGCGAGTGAATGAATGAATGAATCAACTCTTTGTTATGTTTGGCTCATTAACCTGCGCCAA
Organism: Zaprionus indianus; assembly: GCA_018904595.1. Lineage (NCBI taxonomy): Eukaryota > Metazoa > Arthropoda > Insecta > Diptera > Drosophilidae > Zaprionus > Zaprionus indianus. The sequence continues at coordinate 4,726,876 of JAEIHA010000344.1, forward strand.
ATCTGATTAGAGTTGTCTGGCAAAAACATCCAAATTGAAGCTGGAATTTCAAAAACAACACGTGTCTGTCTGTCTTTGTATGTGTGTGTTTATAGGTAACTCCACCTGTGAATAAAGTTCTGTCTGTGAACACAACTGCATTCTCTGTTCTGTGGCGTAAACTTCGCGCTGCTTTGCATGCGGCGTGCTCTGCATTTTGTGGCAGCTTCATTGATTCACAGCATGTCATGGGGGAGTGACAGAGACAGACAGTCGCAGGGGAGGGGGGAAGGAGGGGGCAGCTAAACAATCAGGGTTAATTGTGAGTTCGGGCTGCGCTGCTGTTTTTATTGCTGTTGCCACTTGCCAGTTGCAGCCATGTGGCAACAAGGCACCAAAAACTCGCTCGCTCTGTCTCTCTGTCTCTCTCAACGGGCTTTGAGGCAGGCAAGTTGTTGACACCTGACGGCTGCAGCAATTAGCAGGTGACAGCTGAGCTGCATTCGCAATCAGCGACCTGTGTGTGTGCGAGTGCGTGGCATGTGGCATGTGGCACGGTGGCGTGGTGGCAAGCTGCTTCCGCCTCCACAGTGCCAATTAAAATTCCATATGGACAGACACGCCTCAAAGTGACTTGCATTACAAACTCTGCAAGCTAAGCGTTTTAATTAGTTTCATTTTCCCCGAATGCCACATGCCACATGCAACATGCAGCAGTCAAAAAAGTCACGACAAACAGCAGCACTGACTGAGCTGTGTGCAGCTCCAGGCAACTAAGTCTGCTTAGCATAAGCCAGTCGTCTGCAAAGCACTTTCTCAGAAGGCAACAATGGCTGAGTGGAGAAGGAACGCAGGGAGTGGAAGGGGCACAGCAGTTATGACTCCTTATCCTTCTGTCTTGCTGCATGTGCACCTAGATATCACTGATCTTAAGAGCTAGGGTTGTCACCTTATAGTACTGCAGGCAGCATCTCGAGCAAAAGATAATTGTCATTTGAGTTCTGTGAGAAACATTCTCACTTATGTTTTTTCTATTAGTTAAACTCTATCAAGAATTTGCCTAAACAATTACAATTATAAAATTTAAATACGATTCTTAAATAAAACGGGGGTCTAGGTCAAGCGAGAGCAACCTTTGAGCATTGTTGAATAGCAGCGCAGCAACAACATTCATGTGAGGCTTCAACTGATCTACGCATTTTTGGCTGAATTTAGAGATGATTTCAGTAAGTCACCTTCTTATATCGATATCTCTCTTCTCTTCTCCTTTTACCACAAAAATAACTCCTATATAAAAATCCAATTTTGTTGCAGCTCATTGAAATTTGCCCCTGATCTCTGTACTCCCCCTACCCCTATATCAGTTCAGGGCCTTGCCTAGTTCTTTTCCTGTTGCTGCCATGGAGATTTGGTGCTATGTTGATAAATTAACCGAGTGCGGTCGCCAAACTTGGCTGGGCCTGTCAACGAGTCGCTAATGCGAAAATCGCTATAATTATTTCTGGTTTCGCGTTGTCATTTGCTGTTCTTGTTGTTGCTGCTGGTGTTGTTGTTGCGACCGCATTGCGCCCCGCTAACACATCACGCATACGCCACGCTGGCCGCAATTAATTCCAAACGAATCGAATCAACTAAAATAACAAACACGGCACAGCAAAAAAAATCGACGCCGCAGGCAAAACAAATTAGTAGAAAAAGAAAAGCGAAAAAAACTTGTGCAACGCTTTCACTTTTTTTGCAATTTCTATTTTTATTCTCCTTCTTATTTTATCTCTTTGCTTATGCTTTATTTTTCTGACCCAAATCGAAAAGTTGAAGCAGCAAAGTCGCAGACTTTGAGCCTGCACTTGAAGCGAACTTTGCCCACAGTTCAGGCAGGCCAACGTGACAGGAAGCAAGCACACACGGAGAAAGAGAACAAGTAAGAGAAGAAGAGAGAGAGAGAGGGGGAGAGCAGGCAAACAAGTTGGGTGACCTGTCAGCTTAGAGTCGAGACAGCGAACATATTTTCAGCCAAGTTGGCAGAAACTTGACGCAGAAACGCGACTCAATAATTGCCCAATATTTGCCTAATGTGCGTGAAGTCCTTAAAGGGCATGAATTGAACGGCGCTTTAAGGTCCAAATTGCGCACAAATAAACAGCAAAACGATGCAGAGAGAGGGAGGAGAAGTGGGGGGAATGGGGAAAGCAGGATGGAAAGGAGGCACTGATTGAATTGCTGCTGTTTTAATTATTTCAACATATCTCTCTCTTTATCTCTCTCCATCCCTCTCTCTCTCACGCAGCATACAACTATCTTGACTATTTAGAGTTTCAGTCGCTTAATGAGGTAAGCGGAAACTTGCCTGGCGGATTGCATTTCCGCTACAAATCATTCAATCACAAATTGGAAAATATTGTAAATATAAAAGCGAAATAAAAATAGCAGACAGCAATGTGTTGTGAGTCATACGAGCCGCCAGACAACACACACTGCTTGCTTCGCATCCCTTTCTCCACCCCCTCCCCTGTGTTATCACTCCTAGCGCGTAATTAGAATCAAATAGCGAACAGTGCCGCCCGCAAACACAAATGGGGTAATTGCATGGAGACTCTGTGCGTATCACAGCTGTTCACATTGTGCACATTCTGTTAGGGCCCAAGGGGAGTGACAGAGGGGGAAGGGAAGCGGGGGGCAGACATATCTGATTTACAGCGAAGCGAAGACATCATTATTTGTGCGTAATAAGCTGCAAGCAGGCAGCGGCGCTGCCACGGCAATGCAATCAATTGGAAGAGTCTTTTTTGTTAGCAATTTGCCTGAATAATTGAAATGTTTTTTTTTTTTGTATTGTATGACACAGGCACGCACGAACACACACGCACACCTGACAGGCAGGAGTAGAGAATACCTGGCAGTGTGTGGAAGGGTGTGTGTTTTGTTGACTTCTCGCTGTGCAGCTCAGCTATGTCAAAGCGCCCAAAAAAGTATGCTATAGAAATAATAAATTGAAATATATTACAGAGTATTTGCTAGTTAAGCGTACATTCTATATATGTATGTGCACACGACTACCAGATACCCAGTACTGTGTGGCAGGGTGTGGACATGTTGCAGTTCACCTCAGCTACTGCTGAATTAAGCTATACTGCTCAAAAGTATGCTACAGTTATTGCCATTTCAGTTAGCTGGCCTGAAATGACTTTCCTGAGCCGTCAAATGACAGGGTATGCACTAGTCAGGCACTGCCCTACTGCATATTATATTGCATGACCGATTGCCAACTGCACACAGGGCATGTGCTAGTCGACAATCCTTGTAATGCCTGCATTTTATTTAACATGAATTAATAATTTTAAATTATTACATTGCCTTGGTCACAACGAGAGGTGGTTAAGTGTGGAGGCGTGGCCGTTGGGCATTTGTGCGGCAAGTCCCAAGCGGATTGAGCGCGTGCCTTGAGTGCATTTTGCAGTCGAAATGTAATTGAATGACTGCTCTTTCCCAAGCCAACTTGCAGCAACAGCAACAAGAGCAACAACAACAGCGACAGCCACAAAGAGAAAAGCCAAAATGGAATGAAACAAAATAATCCGTCGGTTTAAAGTTGCCATTTCCCATTGATTCCGAACGGAAGCGAAAGCCTGATTAAGTCTCGATACAACGAACTGACCCCGCCAAGCTTTTTAATTAGTTTGATTAACTTTTAAAGAACTTTGCAGAAGGAAGGAAGCAAGCTACACACATGTGTAAATCATATATTTAGCAATGGAGCAATGGATTATCCGAAGTAAATACTCATTGCATTGACCACAAAGAACCACAGTGAACCAAAGGCAAAGCTGTAAAGAACCTAATTGAAGTGCTAAGCAAAGACAAACTTTGGCAGAGACTGAGCTAAAAAGGAGAGACAACAATATTGATTGATTGATTAACTGTCGAACTATGCGATATGTAAATCAACTTACTGCAAGTAAAGAGGATTAAAGATTATCAAGCAACTGCTAATTACCAGAGATTCCATAAGTCTGCAGCCTTGTCTAAAGTTTTGCCATGAAATCTGCAAAGTAGCAGACTCGAATATAAGTTTCCTTTTTCCATTAGCCATTAAGTAGCTGGGAATCGGCTTACAACTACTACAACTCTGGCTTCCATTAGCAAGATGGCGGCTTTGTTTATGGCATACAATATCTTTGGCTAATCAGGGCTTAGTTAAGGTGCTCTAACGGTAAACAGGCTCTACGGCAGGCATCGCATTTCGCAAACTGTCAGGCATATTTACGATGCTTGGCCCGTTGTTTGGCCTGGGACCCAACTCAGGCCGAAAGAAGCCGCTGATTATTTGCATATCTACTAAGAAAACAGTGAGTATATACAGGGACGGAGTGGGAGGGAGAGAGGGAGGCAAACCCTTTCCTTTTGCCAGCAACTGTAAATTTAATTTGCGACCAGGTGCCAGAGAGACCAAAAAAGAGAAGAAGAGAGAAAAGGGAGAGAGAAGTGCGTTTGCTAATTGATATAAATTAAACGAAACGGCGATTTAAAGTGTTTTGTGGCTGTGTCGGCTGGCGGGGCGTATACGCAATGTGCCTTATTAAGATTGAGAGGTTGCTGGACAACGCTGGACTTGAAGGCGACGCGGCGCGTGTCTTGTAAACAAAGTCGGCATACTCATGTAATTAACCCAAAGCGAAATCAGTTAAGATATCAATTAGGCAACCCTCGCGAGAGATTAATGTTTATCGATTACATTGAAGAGGGACTGGTATCGATTACGGTACTTCAATGGCACGGGAGAGGAGACAAGAAACTGGGAGGGACATGTGGGACAGAGTTGGGCACAGCACCGATAGAGAATGAGTAAGAAAGAGACAGAGACAGAGATGGAGAGAAAGATAGTCATTATGCATTTCAAACTATATTAAATTTCAAATTATTCACTTAACTCAGGCCAAAACGCGTGTTAGTTCCATAATAATATACATATATGCAAGAAAAATAAAGAAAATTTTCCATTGCATACTTAGTGGGCGCCTAATCTGTACACCCACTTAAGTAATTTCTTGAATAACTTCCATGTTAATTATCCGTTTGCAACCAAACAAACTTCAAAGTACTTGGAAAAGGATAATTACTGTGCATACCAAATATGAAAGTTCTATCCCTGAAATCACGCTTGCAACACGATTTCCAACGCTTAAAGTTAGTCCAAGAGGGCGTGTTGGGAATCTCAATCGAACAGGCATCAATGAGAGAGTTTGTTACCCAATCCGTTAGTCGTAGCTCAAATAATCACTGAGTTACAGACGCTCACACGAACTGGTCGTCGCTGCTTGTGCCTGTGATTAAGGGAATAAACACCTTGTGGCATCGGCAATGCCGCGTGCTGCACATGCAACATAAAACTACGTGTGGCAACACTGTTATCATACCCCCAACACTACCCTCACCAGCTTTGTGGTCTGGCATTCGAACTGACAGCACAGTGCAATGGAAATACCTTCTGTCAACGCAGCCTCAGCCACCGCAATCAGCAGCTCAGTGTCGGGGCCGATGCCGGCGATGTTGCTGTTGCAGTTGCTGTTGCCATCGATATTGCTGTTGCCGGTACCTGCAGCTGCTGCTGCTGCTGCTGTTGCTGCTGCTGACCTCGACCTTCGGCTGTGTGCAGTGAGGCGCGTAATTGCAAAGTAATTAACGCTTATTTCAAGGCAACGCGACTGTGGCTGCGGCTCTGGCTGTGCACCAGGGATAACGCGGCAAATCAAGGCAGAAATCGCAAGGGAGCACAGGCAGAGCAAATCAAATGACTGACAGCAGAGCAGGTACACAGAGGCACAAGGGGGGGAGGAGGGCTGGCCGTAAGAACGTCATGCTGTCAAGGATGTGCTGCACTTTGTCTCGGACAGGATATTCGATTTACCGCGCTTTGAGCACTTTGGCATGGCGCGCTGGCTCAGCAGGTGGTTGCCACGGCAACAACAACAAGATAGGAAGTACATTGTAGCTATTAAAGGAAGTAGAAAGAAGCAGAAAGAAGGAGAAGAGGAATAAAGCAGGTCTGCCAAAGCATCGCCTGCCTTCGACTACTTTGCTTTGCTGCGTCTCTCCTCTCTCTGCTGCCTCCTTCTCTACTGTCTAGTTTCCCTATCTTCCTCCCTCTCTCCTCCCCGTCTGCCTCTTTCTATCTCTTTTTTCTCTCCCTTCTCTCTCCCTCTCCCTATTAACCGAAGGCCCTTCTTTGTTGCCTTGACGTTGCATTCTGTCAAGCTCGCCGCGCACCATCTAATTGATTAACATCACGTATACGTAGCGTTGCACGGCACGTGCTTGCAACTAAAAACACTCAGCTGCAATAATAACACACAAAAATAACCACAAATGTCACAACATCACAACAGCAAAATGGCTGAAAACAGCCAAAAACTTTCACCGGCTGAACTTGTCCGCAGTTCGACAGGTTAAAAGGTTGCCGAAAAGTGAAAATTTGCATATGACACAAATAAACCATGAACTTGAAAATTTCAAACAGCAAAGGGGTGACGGGGGGAGGGGGGGGAGGTAGAGAAAATGTGGCTTGGCCATGAACTTGACCTTGACATTGCACTTTGCAACTTGACACGAGGCTGGCCTTTTAATGAAATTCCAATTGAAAATCGTGTGCAAAAATTGACAGCACAAAACCAAAAGAGCAGGCAGAGGCGTAGTAGGCGTACAGGGGGTGTGGCTTCACAAATGGTAATTTGCTGTCAAAACGAAACATTGTGCGATGCAAATTGAGACAGATTTGTTGCCCTTTTTTAATATTTAATTTGATTTTTATACGTTTTCCTTCGCAGAATTTCTTGATTCGATTTGCATATTTGCAATGCCTTAGGTGATCTAATAAACACTGCTCAATCAGTTTAGCTGCGACCTGCTCTTCTTCTTCCTTCTCTCTCTCCTTCTCTTCCACCTCCTCCTCCCCCTTCCCCTACATCTCCTCCCTTTTTGCCTTTCCCACTTAGTTTGCCTTTGGCCTTCCGTTTCCTTGCTCCAAATTGATTTCCCTCTCAACTATTTTTCACTTCCTACTTATGGCTGCTCTTCTTCTTTTTTATTACCTGCTTTTGAAGGGACCTGAAACAGTAACAACAAGAACTTGTTGGCACTGACCTTGAAATTAAGCTCCTTCCTGGTCACTTTTCAACTTCATCGGGCTTCATTTGCTTCGCCGGAATGATTCTTGACTGGCTTCATCAATCTGCCAGCTCAGCTTGAGAGCAAATTGGAGCCAAGCAGGGGCGGAGATGTACTTAAGAATATGTCTTGAAGTCATTAGGGGAGAGAGGCAGGGAGGAGCAGAGGTGTGGGGAGGCTGGCAGGCTGTACCACTAATGCGGTTAAGCCTGAAGAAAGGCACTTGAGGCCGAGCTGTGTGGCAAGTGGCAGCGCAAGAGGCAAGTTGCCGTTGTCAACAAGGCAACAGAGCAGCTGCAACGTCAGCACTTGCCTTATTATAATTACCCCCTCCTCATTCCCCCTTCCCCTCCTTCTCTATCTTCCTCTAGCCATCTACAGCTGGACTGGCTCGACTGCTTTGTCAACCGCAACACTTGCCATAATTACTTAATTTAAGCTGCAAATGGAATTCACTTTGCCAGCCGCAAGTTAAAGCAAAGCTGAAGGGGGAAAGGCAGCACAGAGGGGAGCGGAGAGAGTGCTGAAAGCAGACTGAATACAATAGGGGCTGCTCTTGCAAGAGGGAGGAAGTTTGCTCTCATATTCCAATCTTTTAACGCGCTTCGCTGCTCGCCAGCGCGGCTATTGTTGGCAGGCTCCGCGCGCGCCTTATCTGAATTAAATCTTAAGTGAGCTAGCTCCCCCCTCATCCCCCTACCTACCCCTCTTCTCCTCCTCTTCCCCAACTCTTTCTCCTCCCTGTTGAACATATTGTTTTATTGTTTCGAGTCTGAAGTGTGCAACAAGTTGCACGCTAATCAGCCGCACGCTGACAAGGCTTTCACTTCAGCCCAATCCTACTCCGCCACGCCCCCCTGCCTTCTCTGGCTTCCCTTCACCAACTTTCCTACCTTACTTAACGCTACGTGGGCAGCGGCGTTTATCATTTCTGTCACGCAGGTTCGGCAGGTGGGCGTACCCCAAAGCGAGCGACCTACGCGGCGTATGCGTATTTTCCCGCAGATTGTACAGCAAGATATACAATACACTGCCATATATATATGTGACATATACAGTTATCTTTAGCCAATAGGGTTTGTTCCCTTGCGCTCCGCAACTAAGCGTAATTAGAAGCCAATTAGCTTGGCGCCATTTGATTGTCATTCTGATTGTGATTGTGATTTAATTCATTAGCGCAGCTATCGCAGTGAGCGCATTATTTCCATTTCAATGTCTCATATTTCTAGCTTATCTCGCAACAATATGAGAGATAATGTGCGGACGATTATAGAGAGATGCGTTACGCTTTTGTCATCTGGCCATATGTGCCATATGCAGTTCAGGATTTTGGAGGACAGTTTGATGGGTGCAGGGCCTTTGCTTGACTAGTGCATTGTACTATATGTTTAGTACTACATTAGTATAGCAGTATCTACAACCTGCCAAATCTGCTACCTCATTTGGTACTGTGTTCATCAGAAGCCTTACTGCATGAATGCATTTCATTAAATGGCAACAAAGTGTGTGCTCATTTTCATACAAAAATGAATTCAGTTTGACTGCATGAAATGGCATAGGAACCTTCTATGATTGATGAAATAATGAGAAGAAACCCCAGTTAAATATATCTGCATAGAGTAGGCTCTTATTTCCTTTATCAATACATGAGTTCAGCTCTGTGGCATTAACAGAGGTTGTTAAAGGTACCAATTGTAAATGGAAGTGCCCTTTAAATGAATTCTTAAGGGCTTGTGAAGTGCATAGTTTGATCTACAATTAGTAAGTGTTGGAGATCAAAAACTACGAGGGACTTTAAGTAAATAAGTTTAATAAATTTAACGTTACTCGTAGCATAAGATTAATAAATTTAAGATTAAACTATGGCAAGCAGGGACTGTTGGTGCTACAGGGACTCTATGCAAAATGGGTGACTAAAATAGGAAAAAAGGTCTACAATATCTACAATACTAATTAAGCTAAGTGACTGTACAAGTTGAACAGCTCTATCGCACTATATGGTACGTTTTATGTATTATACAATAGTACAGCAATATCTATTGCCATATCTAGGGCCATATATAGTACCACTTCCAGTGCCACATCTCCGCACTTACAACTAGAATAAATCTGCAGATAAGATTGTGAATCACGCACTTAATTAGCACTAGGGGTCAACAAAATCAAACAGCCATGGGCAAGCAATATCTAAAGTCACTATCTAGTGAACGGAAGGCAGGCTACCAAGCTGCCGTTGGTTACTTATGGTACATGCAAAGCTGTCGAACGGCCGCCTTGAGCTGTAAATAAAACTGATGAGTTGATGCTGCAATTGAGGGATGAATGCGTTTAATTGCCTGCTAAATAGATCAAGCTGAATAAGTTAAATGCAAATGGATAAATTATGTGATTAATTATGTGAATAACGTGGGTGTGTTAGTGTGCGTGTGTGTGTGTGATAGTTTATGCAATTTAGGCAAACAGTAGCAAAGCAATCGCATTTTATTGCTAAGAAGGCATTAAGTACACGCATCGAGTATACGCAGTGTGGGCCAATGGTAGAATGAAACTGTGTGCGAGTGCGTGTGTAATTGGTTGGTTTGTTTGTTTGTGTTAGTGCGTCTACTACCTGTCTCCATTGGCGGGCTCCGTTAGGGGCAGCAGCTGGCCGGTGACCATGTTCAGCAGCAGCACCTCGCTCGTCTGGCTGGGCGAGCGTTTGCGACCCTCCGGGTTGCCGTCGCCATCGCCGCCGCTGCTGCTGCTTCCTTCTACCGACAGTGCCGAGTATTGTTCAATGTGCTGTGGGTCTAGCAGCTGCGGCTGCTGCTGCTGCGGCAACTGCTGCTGCTGCTGTTGCTGCTGCTGCTGTTGCTGCTGCTGCTGTTGCTGCTGCTCCTGCTGCTGCTGTAATGGGTGCTGCAGTGGGTGCTGTAGTGGGTGCTGCAGTGGGTGCTGTAGCGGCTGCTGCTGCTGTAGTGGGTGCTGCAGTGGGTGCTGTAGCGGCTGCTGCTGGCGTTCTTCAGAATGTTGCTTGCAGCTGCTGCTGCCACTGAGGCCACTGAGGCCACTGAAGCCACTGATGCTGCGGGGCAGCAAGTCCATTAAATTGGTGAGGCGCAATCTCCCATTGTTGTTGCTATTATAGCTGCTGCTGTTGTTGTCGTTGTTGTTCATGGTGTTGTTGATGATGGTGTTGTTGTTGATTGTTGTTGTTGTCGGGGTTGTTGTGTGTGTCATATCGTTGTTTGTCGTCCAGTGGCCATAAAATATGAGAAGCGGCAGAAGCAGAAGCAGAGGAAGGCAGCAGCCACAGAGCCGCAGCAGGCACACAAATTACATGTGAGTTTTAGAGAAACAAAAGTTGTTTATGCATGCTCCGTCTATATGTATATACAAAACACACACACACACACACACACATATCTACAATGGGAGTGCGTGTGTGTGTGTGTGTGGCACATTCTTGGCCTGCCCGGCCTGCCTGCTTGTTTGCCTGCTGTGCTTATTGGATTTCGTCGCAATTCTTTTTATTGCCGTATTTTTCTTCGCCTCCTTATGATTGTTGCCAGAGCGAGACAGCAAAAGGGACAGAGAGAGAGAGAGGGATGCTGTGTACATATGCTAGTACATGTACACATGCAGCTCAGCTGTTTTTGTTTCACTTCGACGTTCATTTTTAGTTGTCGCTTTTTACGGCCTTTTTTAATGCGTCGTAAAATGAAAAGTTTCAGCGGCTTTTTCTCTGGCCGCTTTCCGGCAACGTCGCTGTCTGCCACTGTTTGCTTATTGTTCTGTACACAAATGTTAACGTTTTTTTCGCTCGCTCTTGCTCTCTCTCTGTCTCTCTCCGTCTCTGGCTGTCCCTATTCTACATATTTGCACTGATGAACAAAGTCTTTTTTCGGCTTTCTGTTTGCAGGCAGGCAGGCAAGGCAGGCGCGGGGAGGTATGGGATGGAGGGGGGGCGTGGTTAAGCATTGGCATGTGGCAAGTATTTTGTTAAAATATTGTGTAAAATACTGCTGCTGCCGCGGGGGTGTGGCAGCTGTAGAGTGCGTTGGCTTTTTTACATGCTGCGCAAAAGTAGGCAACACTTTTTTGCGCTCTTCAGTTTTTTTCGGCCGCCCCAAGCGAAATTTCGAAAATACAAAAAACAAAATGAAATATTTACAGAGCTACAAATGGCAATAATATAAATGTGCAATATGGTACAATCCTATGCAGTTTTAAATACAAATGCTGTGTATCTCTGTGTGTGTGTGTGTGTGTGTGAGTGCATGTAATAAATATGATTCAATTAACTCTCGCATTCCGTGCTGCATATTGGCAAACAAGCTTTTGTTCATTCATAGCGGGCAATCATGTAAGTTATTAATATGCTGCGCAACACAGGCCTCAGGTCACGGGACCTCAAGCACCCCCCCTTTCCATATCCTACCCTGATTCTCTCTACAAAGAGAGAAATACTTTGGCAAGTTGCAGATTGCCTGGCCGATGAAATTCCTTAAAAGGCAAACGAAAGACTGTCCAGCCATGGCAACCCGGAAACCCCATTGCTTATTATTATTGATATACAGGAAAGGGCGGGCAGAGAGGGAGAGGGAAGGGGGCTGCAATTGATTGTATTGGTAAGGAAAGGAGGCATGCGAAGAATTTGCGTAGGCAAATGTAAATTAACTGGGAAACAACTCAATGCAGGACAAAGACGCGAAGCAGCAGAAAGACAAGGAAAGAAGGAGAGAGACAGATGGAGGGAGAGAGACAGAGAAAGAGAGAGATAGAGAGAGGGGGAGTGACAGGTGGCAGAGAAAAAGGGACAGTCAATAACTGGGTAATAATTGTTGAACATTTGAAGAAGCCAAAAATAGAATAGTAATTAGTAATAAAGCGAAAGCGAGGCACAATGAAGGCAAGCAAAAGGAGATGAAGAGAAGGTACATAAAGAGGGAGAGAGAACGATAGGGGGAAGAGAGCGAGTGTGAGAGAGAGTGAGAAGTGGACTGAAGGAAAGTAGGCAGGACATTATTGTATCTTCTATCGCATTGATTTCCATTTACCTAGACTAAAAAGTAGCTTCATCTTCCACACCTGCTTAAGTACCTAGCTCTTTATCCTCCTCTCTCTCTCTGTTAATCTTTTTGTTTCTTTTCATAGGTACCTAGCTCTTTATCTTCCTCTCTCTCTCTGTTAATCTTTTTCTTTCTTTTCATATTGATATTTCTCTTTAACTCGCACTCTTACTCCTCTTTGTCTTTCTCTCATTATCTTTCTCGCTATATGTGTCTAAATTTGTCTAACTCTTTTTACTGCCTATCTCTTATTTTCTCTCCCTCTTACTTTCTCCTTCTGTCTTCAAATTCCTCTTACTCTATTCTTTCCTCTCTCCTATCTCTTTACTCTCTCAAAATACCTTAACATAATTCCACAAAGCCTCCAAAAATAAAACCAAAATATTTTTCAAAATTTTCTAACCTTTCTAAGCCTCTTCTTTCTCCCCATCTTTCTCTATCTCATCCTCCCTCTCTCTCTTTCGCTTCCTCTCCTTCTCTCCCCCCTCTCTCTCTCTCTCTTTCATTCTCTCTGTCAATTTTGGGGCATTCTTACAATGCTGAACATGTTTGCGCCGCAAGTTGCGGCTTCTTTGATGTTGTGAATATTTTAATTATGACATTCCACGCCGCTGCCAACCTTGTTTGTTTGCTTTAACTTAATGAGAAGAGCGAATGAGAGAGTGAGAAAGAGAGAGGAAGTGACAACAAAAAAAGGAGGGACCGACACAAATAACAAATACATTTTCCAAATAATTTCGCCTTTTTATTGCACCTTGTTTACAACGCGCCAATTGTGCTGGCATTGTTCATGGCCCCAAGTTGTTGTCGTGCTGCCTGTTGTCAGCTGTTATTGTTATTGTTGTCTCTCTGTACCCTCGCAGAGGGTATATTGTTGTAGTATGTAGTGTAGTGTTGTAGAGTATAGCTTATATTTGTATACCCTGGAACAGCTTGCACAAACGAGTCGTCTCAGTGTGGAATCAATGTAAGAGTTAGAATTGAAAGAGTAGAAAGTCTTTACTCTTGTGACACCCCCTCTACCCCTCTTTACCCCTCACTACCCCTCTCCCCTTCTTTTCCCCCTTCCCTCCCCATCTTCATCCTCGATTTGCACCCACTCAGCGCTTTAATGAACATGTTTTGCTAACATTGTTGCAGCTGCCCAGCCTCGCCTATGATTCAGTTTGCAGGCCTCGCCAAAAACAGAGAAGAACAGAGAGAGGCGAGACGTAGGTAAGGGAATAGGAGGAGAACGATGACGGCTGGACGGGGTCAGCAAAGCGGCCGCAAGTCGTGGCAACTATAGACAATCAATGTCCGCGCTCTGCCAGACTTGAGCCGGAAATTGCGAATCGTTGAGGATATCAAGAATATCAAGAATATCAATTGCGCACACTGCTTTGCCGACTGTCCCCCAGTGAGTGTCCGCCCCTCTCTATGTATGTATGTGTATGAGTGTGTGTGTGAGAGAGTGAGCAAATGCTAGTGACACTTTGCTTATTAATAAATCAAATGGGGAACAAACTTGTCACGCACGTGGCTGACATGCCAAAAATTGCGCTCTATGAAGTCTTCCGGGAACATGTTGCACACACATACAATCGTATACACACTCATACTCACACTTGCACACACACACACATACACGCGTAAAGGCTCGTTAACCAACTGGCACAGTTGCAGGCGTCTTTCTCGCCATAATAATGTCGATTTCAAGGCTAAATTACTCGAAAGTTTTGTCGCATTAAGCCGCAGCTTAGTTGCTACACATGTCGCTCGGTCTGTCGCGCTGTCTGTTTGCCGCTATGTCTGTCTGTCTGTCTCTCTATTTGTCTGCCTATCTCTCTTCTGCTCCCGCTTAGTACTCAGTGCTTCCGACTGTCTGTTTCTCTTAATGTCTTTCAAACTTCTTTCAGTTGGACTGTATTTTCATCTGCCTATTTCTCTAGCTGTGCCTTTCTCTATTTATTCCCCTCTCTCTACCTATTCCCCTCCCTCTCGACCCCTCTCTACCTCTCTCCCCCTTCTTTTTCTCTCTCCTTCTCTCTCTTTCTCTCCCACACTTTCCCCCGCTGTACATCTCTCTACCTCCCCCAAAGTAACACAAATGATAAATGAAGCCGCATTGTTTCTGGCAGACTCGTTAGCAACTGGATTACTTCGCTGTATTTCGCCACGTAATACTCACTATGCCCACACCTCCCCCCACTTCCTCTATCGCCTCCTGCCCTTCCCCCACTACATTCATAACTTGTCTAGTTAATCGCAAGCCAGGCAATTCCATTTTCCAGCTCGCCTACATTTTTCGGGGATTTATGTTTAATACTCTAAAAATGGAACTCGATTCGTTTTCCATTTGCAATTTACATTGCGCTGTGTAATTGTTCGACTACTGCACACCCTTTATGCGCTTGACTGGCTTCAGACTTGCACTTAAATATATAATTTAATTTGACAGGAAGTGAGCCAGCAATGAATGAATGCAATCAATGATAAAGTTCTAATCAAGCGCAGCCTATTTGCTTCATGGGTAACCTACGTCCACCTCTACGTCTACCCTCTACACACATGAACACACACTCACACCTTAAATATACAACTCTGTCTGCAACTAAGCTCAAACTAGGAAATGTCTAATAAGATTTGCCAAAGTAGCTTTCATAATAAAAAAAAAATAAATAAATAAATTCAAAATTGATATCTTAATCCAATAACAAATTTTAGCCTCTTTTAGTATTTAGTAAAATTTATTTCTCAAAAAAAAGTACACAATTTAATCTGCAATTGAGTACAAAATGATAAACAAACAACTTTTCTATTCAAAAATAAAATAAATGAATAAATATTTTGAAAATAGTATCAATTTCTCATGCGGAAAGAAGTTCATAAGCGTCGCTGGAATAGTTCCAGACAGACAGAGAGAGATGGAGAGGGAAAGAGGAAGACAAAGAAAGAAGCAGATAGAAGAAGAGAGAGAGATAGGCAAATAAAAGCAGAGGCAGTTAGAGACATTTGATGAGCCTTCAAACGACTAATAACTTTCTGCTCTTTCCCTCTGCCCCCTAAGCATCTTAGCAACCCCATTTAGTCCATCAAAAACCAGAGAAATACAAGCTAAACAAAAAGGCAGAAATGAATGATACCTTTGTGCTTGCTAAAAGTTCATAAGGGTTCAAAATCAATATGAATAAAATGCATTCATTTTTCGAAATTTGCCTTTTGGGCTCGAATCGGTTTTCATTTTGGCAATTCAATGAAACTGCAATTGTCTATCCCCTTCTCCTCTCATTCCCCTTGGCTGCCACAATTCCAACCCACTTATTGATTGACAATCTGCGTGCGTCTGTGTGGCAATGAGCTGGCAACACTCGCTGGCTGTGGCAAGTTGCAACTTTGTTTGCGGGCTTCGTTTTAATTATGTGAGGCAGCGAACTGTCTACGAATTGCTTTTGCCAGTTGCCAAGAGATGCCACAAGAAGAGAAGAGGGACAGGGGGGGAGGGGAGTGCAGGGAGAGAAACTTGAGTCAAATTAGCAAACATTTGGGCAAATATTTGCAGACAAAGTCTCCATGCCAAACAGCCGCATGCCAATTGGCCAAGCGCAGCGATCAAATGAGCCGCAAATGTGTACACAACTGTATCGAGCTGTACGTGTCGCTGCACGTGTGTGTGTGTGTGTGCATGTGAGTGTGTGTACACATCTCTTACGCGTGTGAAAGTTTGTGCGTGTGTGTGATTTGTCTCGAGGCATTTGGGAGACAAAGTTTTCACTCGCCCAGCAGCTGCCAGCAAAGTTGTCAACAGTGAATTGCGCATACGACTCGTGGCCGCTGGCAGTGTGCCATATGTACATATATGATATATATACATATATATATATATATATATGAGTATATGCTGGCTACAGTTTACCGTTAGCATTATTTAGGCGAATTAGGATAATGAAAAAATTGACATTAATTGCGAGTGAACTAAGGCAGCTCAGTCTGAGCAGCTGAGCAGGGGCAGCTCTGGAGGGGAGAGAGGGTAGGTAGAGGAGCTTGACTACTTGGCCCTGTTTGCAATTGGCTTTGTAGTTCTCTCTTGTTTGCTCTTTCCTTTCGTTTTCGCTTTTGCTTTGCTGCCCGCACACAGTTAACAGCTTAGCGGTCGCTTAGTCAAAGCAAGCGCAAGAAACGCGGCGATGTGCAAAGCGAGAAATGTGGGCGAGTCGACAGCGCAATACCCTGTAGAAGTGGAACAGTATGTAGTGTATATTTCATATATAATATATATAGTGAGTATATATAGTGCACAGCTGGCCCTCAGTTGAAGTTCTTCTCCATTAAAGTGCCCCTCATTGACCTCAATGAACTGATGGAACTCTTTTTGCAACTCAACAATGCAAGTTCCCCTCAACGATCTTTACTATATAGAAAGTCCAGTTTAGTTGCCATAAAGCACTGTATATGGGCGTGTATAGTTTGCATTGAGCACTTTATATGCATGGGGATTGAAGTGGCTGCTTCAGCGGGTGTGAAAATATGAATACCCTCGACGGAGCAGCAAAGGCAGCAGCAAAAAGTGTAGCTTGAATTGAAAACAACATCAAGTAGCCGACATGTGTGCGTCTAGAAATGTGTGTGTGCGAGTGTGTGAATGTTCACATGTGTGTGTGTGAGTGTGGGCGTGTGTGTGTGTGTTTGTATGAGTGCGTGTTTGAGCACGCTAAGTGTGTGTGCTTTGAACTTTTCATATTTACATACAAATGTGTTGGCTCTGCCTCTCTGCCTCCCTGCCTCCCCCTCTCTCTCTGTGTAGAGAAAGTATGTTTGCTTTGCGTTTTGTTTTGTTTGCAATAAACCAAAAAAATAAGAAGAAGCAAAGCGAGGGCCAGAAAGAAAAGAAGGAGGAGGGTCAGAGGGAAATAGGCGATAAAATAAAGAAACTCAGCATGACGGCTGCTCTGGCAATTCTCTTTGGGCATCTCTGTGTCCACCCCCTCCCCATCCTTCTCTCTTATTCCCTCCTTGTGCCTCTTTCTCTGTGTTTGTCTGTGTTGATTTCATTTCATTTTGGGTCTTTTTGTTGCTTTCTTTTTCACTTTCCCTTGACTCGCAATGCAAACGAAATTAACTCGAGCCGATGGCGGTGGAACGAAACATGTAAATACAACGACAGCTTCCCTCTAAGTGAGGGGGGAATGCTGCAGGGGGGAGGGGAGAGAGGAAATAGCCCACCTAGGGGGATGGTCTAACTAATTTATCAAGCAATTTCTGCACAAAATTGTCACAAAATGCTGTGAGATTTAAAAATATATTTCCTTTTTAGCTGCCCATGATGTGCTCCTACTGACGGGGGGAGGTGAAGGGGGACAGAGGCATGCGGCCATTATTTGGCACTGCCAATTGTCCAGCAAGGTTGCCTGAAGCTGTGCAGGAAAATTTCATCACTCTAGCTCAGCAAATCACTGAGCTATGGCGCTGAACCACTTTGCGAACCACTCCATCACACGGTTCCACATTTGCCTCATGTGACAAGTTATAGATATGCTGCAAGCACATCAATAACACAACTAAGTGGAAGCTTTGGGGGAGCAGAGAAAGGCCTTTTACGAATGCTAACCCGTTCAAAGGCTGACAGTGAACCGGTTCATAAGGTGGAAACTAAAAGAATTTGGGCTTTTCTTTATAAATTTGAAGTGTTTCTTTATGCAGTTCTATAATTAAAGTATTTGTATTATGAACCACTTTTGAACCGGTTTAGAACAAGCAGAGTAGCTAATTGTTTTATATTAATGCTGTAATATTACAACTTAATTGAACCGGTGCAAAACCTACGTAGAACCTGCTAGCGAACCGGTTCATACAGTGAATACAATGAGAATCAATGATTTATTTCGGCAATTCGAAACTTTTCTCTGTTGATTTATCTGATTAAGTTATTTGTGTCACGAACCACTTCTAACCCGGTTTACGAACAAGCTAATTGTTAAATATATATATAAATATATATATTCAATTAAGCTTTAACCCTCACTGCAACATTTCCATATTCATTTAACCTGCAGTTAAATTTAACAGCAGCCAGACAAACCCGAATTCACATCTTCATTTACACCTCGCTCCACTTCGCTTTACTTTTGCACTCTCTCCCCTTCTTCCTTCCCTCTCTTTCTCCCTCTCTCTGTCTCCTTCTCTCTTTCTTTCTTTCACCCACTCCCTGTTTGTTCCACTGCCCCCAGTTCACCTCAATAGCCAAACGAATGTTGCTGCTGCCGTCTTGCGGACGTGCCATTGATTTTGTTACTGTGACCCAAATCGGATGCCGTCACACACACACACACACACACACACTTACTCCCAGGGTCACACACACACTCCCAGGCACACACACACACTCCCACCTGTGCTGTGCCATCAGAAGAAGTTGAACTCATGCATTATTCAGCTGCGCCTCGAAATCAGCTTGAATTTTGAACTCGTCTTCGCAGCATCTTTGGCAGTCTCGAGTTCCCTTTGGGCCTCAGTGCCCATTAAGCGACAAGTGGCTGAGCAGAGAGCCTGTCGCAGTGCTGCATTAGTGCCACATTAGTTGGGTCTTCCCCGAAATGAGCTACTTGTAGTTCATCTTTTGATTCGGTGCTGTCGTTGCCTGAATGAGCCTCGCCTCGCTTCGTCTCTCTTTCGCTGAGCTTCACATGATTTTCATATTTATATGCTTGACACACACACACACACACACACACTCCCACACACACACACACACACACATACACCCACACACACACGCAGATAGGCGCAGTGAGCCATGGTTATTAAGTGTTATTAAGATTTTATGCTTGCATATTGCGTATACGCAACGTGCGTCTAAAGTGTGTGCCGTACCTACTCTCCGCTAGCTTCACTCGCTATTCCCTACTCCCCTTTCCCACCCCTTTTCCCACTAGCCCTTCCTTACCCCTCTTTCTTCTCGATCCCTCCCACTTCAGCCTGTTTACGACACGCTCTCAAAATGTCTTTCGATACTTTCATAGGCAAAGCAAGTGCTCAGGCCTGAAGGGGCTGCTTGAGTCAAGGTGAGTAGGTTGAGTAAGATGACCCCCGCCCCCCTCTCTATCTACGCTCAATTGAGCTGCCATATCCGCTCTCTGGGCATCATAAAAGTAACCAACACAAAGCAGCATTAAAAGGCCGCGCACTAAAATGACGAGCACCCTAAAAATGCGAGCGATAAAAAGGACATTCGACTTGGTCATGTCCCCAAAAACTTTGAGCTGTGACTAAGCATGGTACCCCCGCTCCCCCTCTCCCCCCTCTTCCTCCCATCACTAGTCCATCTCTCTTCCAGTCCATCAAACTGAAGAACATGCTGCTGCTCGACGGAAACTAAATCAAATGACAATAAAATGTCAAGTGCGCTCGACACGACACGAGCCAAAGAAATGAAGTTTCATCCTCTTCCCCCCTGCTCTCTCTCTCTCCGTACCTCTTCCCCTTTTTCGCGGCATACATTGTCCCTTTGAGTAGCTGTCAAATGGCCTTGGCTGAAGCCATTGGGGCCGATTAATTGCAGACTACATTTATGGCAATATAATTAATGGCAAGTAGACGACTTGAAGTAAGGGCGGAATGAGGCAACATTGATCTGGATGGGTTGTTAAACGCGGACAAAGTGATTAGAATGAACTGCGCCTGCTTGAATGATTCATTTCGGCACGGATTAAATGATTTGAATTCCATATTTAAATGTTTATGGACTGTATCCTGTTCTAACTTTGATTAATTCAGTTGTTTCCCTTGGAATTGGGCACTTACTCTTACACTGTGGTATGTTTTGCAACATTCTAGTACACTTTGGTACAAAGTGGTACACTGTGGTACACTATGGTACACTGTGGTACACTCTACTATACTTTGGTACACTCTATTATACTTTGGTACACTGTGGTGCACTATGGTACACTCTAGTAAACTATGCTACACTTCTTCTTCAACAATTCAACGCTCAGTCTAGTTCTTTTCCAGTCATAAATAGTTGATTTTTATGGATTCCCTGAATTAATTCTCTTGGTTCGACATGAATCTAGGATACTATATCTGTTAGCTAGCTACCTATGACCTTCCCAAGCTCTAACTGGTCAACATCTCGAGATCTACATGAATCAATACGGTTCGATAGGGCAAGGAAGAAGAAGTAATCACAACTACACTTACATTGAATATAAATCCTCTACTCTTAGTCATATCTCTAATCTTTAGTCAATCAATCGATTCACCTCATGAACCTTAAGCTTCAATTTCTTCTTCCAGTGTCCCCAAGTTGTTGTTGTCTGATTTGAAGCTACATCAATCAAGAAGAAGCAGCGAGCTTGGCACTTAGGCCGCCCCCGAGGGTGCCTGAGTTTTCTGTCTAATTGCAATCGTAAGCAGCAGCAGCAAGAAATACGAGGCTAATTCAATAAGCCATTCGATATGGCAACTGCGCTGAGTAGTTTTGACAGCGATACAGACGGGCAGGCAGAAAAAGAGAGAGAGAAGAAGAAGAGGGAAGAGAGAGAGAGAGGAAGCAGCAGGCAGAGTGTTGTGCGACTCATTCACTCGCCGACTGGCTAAGTAACTTAGTGGCAGCCTTGGCCAAATGAAAAGCACATTAAGAACAACCGCAGACATGTTGCCAGATACAGAAAGAGAGCAAGAGAGAGAGCGAAAAAGAGAAAGAGAGAGAGAGAGAGAGGAAAGAAGAGAGCGAGAGAGCTATACGTTTACGCCAATTTAAGAATTCGCACGGCACGCAGCCACTTGAAGGCGACACAAAGTCTCCGGATTGCAGCTGCCTGCAAGATGTTGTTGTTCGTTTAAGTGTGGCATGTGAGATGCCATGAAATATGCAACAGCAACAGGAAGAGAGGGAGAAGGAGAGAGAGGCTGAGACAGAGACAGCTAACACACGCGGCAGCAGACAAACTACGACTTCAACTCGAGTCGCCTTGCAGCGCAGTTTATTTACATGCAGGCACCCGCAGCCACATGACACTAGCGCACAGCAACACACGCGCAAACACACACATACACGCACACATGCTCAGCTCAACTGGAGGCATTGCAAGTGCAGCAGCTGCCACAGGCGTGTGGCATCAAGGAAGCTTGCTCAACTGTCTTTTGGCAACTCTTTGGATATCAATTCAACTGTTTGCTCAGCTTAACCAGCGAACACAATCTTCTCTATCTTTGCACCTGTGCCTTGAAGCTATTTTTGCGGCGCGACACGGCAAGAAAAACCTGATGCCAAAAAAGTTCATCGATAGCTAGGGAGAGAGGATTAGCTTGGGGTTTTGGTTTCGATTTGGGTTTGGGTTACGCTAGGCCAGGACAAAGTGCAGGTGGTAAGCTTGAAATGGGTTGCCACAGGGCAGCTAACTATGTGTGATAAGTGTCTACTTATAGTGGGTATATATGTGTGTATATGTGTGAGTATATATGTAACTTTGTATGTGTATATTTGTGTGTATATTTCTGTATATATTTCTGTATGTATCTGTATACATCAGTGTTGTCTGTGCCTAAACAGTTTCAATCTGGTAATAAAACTTGCTTTATATGTTATCTGTATCATAATGCAGTATATATGTATATATTACCAATATATGGCTATATAGGCAGAGCATATAGCAGTTAGTGCTGCACATTTCTCGCAGTGTACGCAGTGCGTCATTATTTGCTTTTTATTGATATGTTTAGCATAGTTTTAGGCTTGGGGCAAGGCCTTGATGTGCAGCCATTAAACAGGCACAGACACACACTCAACAACACAGTCACACACACACCGAAATACATACAAGCACTCACACAAACAAATACATATACACACGCACATACACACAAAGACACACTCACACGGAGGCTCAACTGTTGCCTCGTTGTCCACTTGATGCTGACGACGCACATGCTCGCCAAAGGGTGAGAAGAGAGAGAAGAAAGGCTGGCAAGAGGGGGAAAAGGGGCACAAAGGCAAGTCAGGCGCAGCTCAGTAATGGAGAAAAGAGTGGAAGGGAGGGAGGAGCAGGGTAACTGCCCGGTTTCGATGACACTGCAGAAGTTTTCGGCTAACAGAATCTGTTGCGCAGTTTGGCGACATTTAAATGTAAATTAAAAAGTTACGCATACGACGCGTTGTGCCGCCGTGTAAACGATGCGCACGCCCCAGAGAAATGGGGGAAGGGGGAAAGGGGAAGACGAACTTTCCCACGTGGACGGAAGTGAAGTTCGCCGTGACATTTGCATATTGCCAATGTGACAGGCAGCTGCCTGCAAGTCAAGAAAGTCGCGCAGACAGAAAGACAAAAAAAAACAAAAGAAATAAAAGCAACTGCGCGACGCGAGGCGGTTAAAAAACCACACACATTGCGCTGCCGGGTGGGGTGTGTGCATGGAAGACCCCCTTCCAGGGAGAGGGAGGAGATAGGAGGTAGGAGGCAGAAGGCAGGCTGAGGCGGATGCGTGGGTGTGCCCATGTCGCACAATTTAGCGTGTTAACAATGGCAAAATGTGACTGCAAGTGAGAGTGTGTGTGAGTGTGTGCGGGTGTGCGAGTGTGAGCGGGTGTGCAGGTGTGTGTGTGTGTGTTTGTCTCTCTCTCTGTGTTTGTGTGACAGAGCGAGCCTGTTTTTTTTGCTGTCACGCTAAACTGATTTTTTTCCCACACGCTTCTCGTTGTTGTAATTAAAATTAAGCGCGCTCGTGCCAAAGAAAATGGCGACAAAAAGGCGCAGCGACAGCCAGAGAGAGTGAGAATGAGAGAAAGAGACAGGTATAGCCAGCGAAAGTATTGCAGCATTATTATCTGCAGTTATTCCAATTAAAGCTCTCCCTGTAAAAAAGCAAAGTGTGCAAACTTTGTGGCGCGTGGCAGCTTTCTTTTTGGTGCAGATTGTGTTGAAATTCGCAGCAAAAGCACTTGAAGCAGCTTAGTTATCAAAGGGCTGGTGGAGAACAGTGGCAGGTAAGAGATAATGGAGGCGAAGTTGTGCGGGAAAGAGAATGAGAAATTATAAAAAAGAAGTTTTTCATTCAACTTTGAGCTGACGAAAGAAAAAATAATATAAATACAAATGATTGAGCTCTACATATTTTTTGGCATTATTGTTAGATTCTCCCACTTCCGCATATTGCTACATGATTTTTCTTGTTGCATAAATATACAATAATAGTATTATTAAAAGTACATTGTACTCAACATGTAATGCGAATAAATTGCAACTCAAATTACGCACAAGCACTTGCAGTCAAAAAGTTCGTTCACTTGGCATATTGCATACTTGCTACAAACAAAGCTCCATTTTTTGTACTTCTCCTTCTTTTCCTCATCATCTTCTTCTTCTCCTACTTTCAGTTGCAGCTTTCTGCGACTTAGAAACTTCAGTTTTACTGCTAGAACAGCAAAAATTCGTGAACCAATTGGTCAATTAGGTAACAGTTCAAAGTTGACTTGAGCTGTGACTGGCTGCACTTACTCTCTGGCTGTCCCTCTACCTATATTTGTTCCCCTTCCTCTTCCCTCCTCTCTACTCCCTCACAGTGGCCCAATCTGTCGCACTGTTTGTCTCCATTAGCTTTGTAACTCGTGTGGCCACAGGTAAATGAGGCAAGCGGCAAACAGCGCAAAAAGAGCAACAATTCAAATTAAAAGAAAGTCGCAGAGCAGAGCAGCTAAAGCAGATGATGGAGAAACAGAAAGACGTAGAGTAAAAGAGAGATAGTGAGGGAAGAAAGAGAAAGGAGGAAGAGAAGCAGGGAGTAAGAGAGAGAGAGTAGTAGAAAGACAGAGGGAGAGAGTAATAGAAGCAACATAGGGGCAGCTCTTCGGGGAGTATTATCCTCAGCCGCAGCAGCACAGCAGCGTATGTTACTGCTCCCCCCACCCCCAACCCCTTCACTTAACACCCCTCTCCAACAAATGTAGTGTGTGTGTGTGTGTGTTTGTTGTGCCAGTTTAGTTATTATTTCCCTGGAGCTCGCCGAGGACACTCATAATTAAGCGCACTCTGAATTTAATTATGATCATGTGACGGCGCAGCAGCAGCAGCGGGAACAGCTGAAGCAGCCCGCGCTCTGTGCGAGGTTACCCCTTCATCTTCCCTTCCCCTTACCCTTAACTTTTCCCTACCCCTTTACATCTCCTCCTTATCTTCCTCCCACGGCACACATTTTTGGCCTTTTTCATTTTGCATCATCATTTTTGGTCCACTAAGGCGTGCCTGACACGCCCCCATCTCCACTCCCCCCCTTTCCCTGCCTCCACCTAGCTAACAGCTTGCTGTGGCAGTGTTGAAAAGTGGCACAGCACGACAGACAAGACACAACAAGGCAAACATCGTGGGACAATCTGAGACGCTGCAAAGTATGCTATGAATTGTGGCAATCGCATCCAGTTAACGCTACATTAGCAATGCTCGCCACCCCCTTCCCCCTGCCCCTTCTCGCCCGTATCACACTAGAGCCAATTAAATATTTAGAAATAGAAATGTTCATCATCGAATTTGATTTGCTCCTTTCTTTTTTAATCAAATTCCTCACATTACACTGCACAAAATAAAGGGGGGAGTTTGAGTTGGAATTAAATTACTCATTTGAGCGTAAATTTCGTAGGAGAATATGCTACTTATTTTGCATATTTACTTCTTTAAGAATGAAGATAGAGTAGTAAATATCGATAGCGTTAGCAATAACGATAGTAGAAAGAGTAATAACTATCGATAATATAATTGCAGCACCAATTACACTACGGTAGAAGGTAATAACTATCGTAACTGTAGCATTTTATTGTGCAAATGTTGTTCACGCGCAATATAAATGTACAGATAGAGAGCTATCACATATATCTGTTATATCTCTTATTTCTATTATATATATCGATTAAAGCCTTTCGATAGTTGATTTATCTCTCCCTCTCTCTCCCTCTCTTTCACTTGCAGTTAATTGCAGGGTATCAGTGCGTCCTCAATTAGTGCTGCTTAAATTGTTTACTCGCGTTTGAAGAGGTTGCTCGTCTAGGGCTTCTGTTTGGGTCCCTGACAAGAAAGATGCAATGTGGCAAGGGTCAAAGGTTGCCTGAGAACGGCAGAGAAGAAAGAGGAGAGGGGGCAAGAGTGGAGGCTACAATTGGCATTCCCCAAGCGACGACAAAGAAGACGTCGAGGCGAGCCAAATTGCCCACAAGCGGCCAAGGAGAGAAACAAGGAAAGAGGGAGGAAGAAATGGAGAAAGGGAAGCAGAGTGCAAACAGGAGGCGAATAAATGGAATCTAATAATAAAATCAAACGCAAGCAGCGAAACAGGACAAAAGCACAGCACAAACCTAACGAAATCAAGCGAAATAAAACAAAACAAAGTGAAACAAAACGAAAAACGAAACAAAAATGAAAATGAAACGAAACGAGGCGGAACGAGACAAAAAACGAAAACTTTTAAGTATCCTATTAATGTTTAATTCGAGTTATTTAAGTTCGGCACTTAATTTAGCAACGCCAGCGGCGGCCACGCCCCCCAAAGCCCCCGCCCACACACACTGTAATAGTGGCAAGGCAGCATAAGGCAAGGCAAGGGAAGGCGAGGCGAGGCGAGGCGAAGCAACTCTCGGCACTTTGTGCGTGACCTTTTTCTCATTAAATGTTAATAATAAAAACACAGCGCAGAGCACAGCAACAACAACGCAGTGTAGGAATGTGAAAATAGCTGTGCAAGCGAGAGGGGGGAGAAAAAGAGAGAGAGAACGAGAGAGAGAAGAGAAATAGAAAGGAAGGGAAACTGTGCTGAGCTGCCTGCGGCCGATGAAGTTGTCTTAATCCGGTAATTAATTTCTGTGGTCCACAGAGCCACGCCCCTCTTCCCAGTCCGCCGCCCCTCTTTCCACAGCCAGCCCTCTGACTAAATGAGGTGTGGCTGGGCGGCTAGGCGAGGCGGGGCAGAGTGGGACGGGACTTGGCAAAGGGCTAATGAAACGCAATGAAAGCGAAAAGTGACAGGATAACAAATTAATAAAGTTTCGCGCCGATCAACTTCAGCTCTCGACAAGAGCAACAACAACAACAACAATAGCTATGGCACAATCAAACAGGGATTGTCTACAGCATCTCTCTGCTCTTCTTCCCCCCCTCTTCTTGCTGTCCTTGAGTGGACAAAACGTGTTGAGCGTTCACCCAGTTTGCTTCGTTTGTGGCCACAAGAAAAAACATCAACATCAACAGC
This sequence comes from Zaprionus indianus, assembly GCA_018904595.1. Classification (NCBI taxonomy): domain Eukaryota; kingdom Metazoa; phylum Arthropoda; class Insecta; order Diptera; family Drosophilidae; genus Zaprionus; species Zaprionus indianus. The sequence goes on from JAEIHA010000344.1 coordinate 4,753,275, forward strand.
GAATCAATGCACCTTCTCTTTTCCCCCCCCTCTCTCTTTATCTATATCGCTATCTCTCTCTCTCTCTCTCTCTCTCTGTGTCATTGTCCACTGTGTACTTATGTGTCTTTTATTTCCTGGAAATTTGTTTGCCGTTGCTAGTAGAACTTTGCATACGCTTTGCGTTCTTTGTGTGTGTGCAAATCCTTCAATGGAATTCAACTTTATCAAAAGGTTTTTCAACTGCTCGACCAACTTTAATGAGGCAACTTTCGATTGAGTCCACATAGTGCAAATTGCAGTTTGTCGCTGCGTTTATACTGCAAACGAGTGGACGTAGGGGAAGAGGGAGGAGGGTGCTACGTAAGCGATATGCTCTTCACATAGATTGTTGAGGTGAGTTGAACTACTTTTGCTTGCCTTATTGTCACTTAAATGTCTCTGTTATCTTTATATCCTTCATCATTCATCTGTGCTATTTACATATTTTTCATATTTTGTATTTTTTTTTTCTATTTATCAATTTGTTTGCAGCAGATCACTGCCTAATTTAAATATTTCAAGTTTGCCTTTAAATTAATTGTGTAAATAAATGCTTAAGGTTGCCATATCAATTAGAATCAGCTGTTCAATTGTATGTTCAGGACAGCTGTTAGATTAAATGCTAACTTGCTGTTAAGTCCTGTTCTAAGCAGCTGTTAGCTATAATGCTAAGTAGCTGTTAAGCACCTAGTGTAAAACTAAACACAATAAAAGATTATTTATTTAATTTACTTTATATTAATTTATTTAATTTATTATCAATTTGAAATCCATGCCTTTGGCATTTTATCATATTCGAAAGGACAAATCAAAGTCTCCGTTAAAACTATATACGATCTCACTGTCTAACTAAGTTATGTTTTTATCTGTATAACTATCTGACAGGCCAACACTCTATCTCTTTGTATATTTCTCCATTAATGTATCTAGCTATCCATGTATATACTCATCTATCAATCTTTCTAACTACCCAACTGTCTATCCATCAAAATGTCTGTCCTTCTCTTTACCTTTACCTGCATACACAACTTAAACTAATATTAATACCATTGGAATGTCTTTGAATCACTGTGCAGCAAAGAATTCATTAGTTGCCCTTAAAATCAACAAATCTTGGTCCCACAAAACATTGTTCAACTTATAAATTCGTGAGCAACTCAAGCCACACACATATCATGTATATATAGTACATATATCGTTGTCATACTCAATCAAACAAATCGAACATCATTTCGCAATTTGCAGCAGCAGCAGTGCAACTGTAAACTGCAACTGCCAGTGCATCCACATGCCACATGGGGAGCTGCAACAGAAGAAGAGAGACCCGACCGGACGGAACTTGTTGGCCGGGCAAGCATCATTTGATTCCTGTGAGCATGTGTGGGGGAGTCTCTCTGAGTCTGAGTCTCTCCATTTAACATTGCTGCCGACCACAGACACTTGCCACACGCTCCAGTTGCCACACGCCACTTGCCACTTGCCAAGCACATTCATCTTGTCCAAAAAGTGCAGAAAGAAGCAAACGAAAGAAGGAAGCAGAAGAAGGAAGCAAAGCGAACGGAAGCAAAAGCACAACAACTGAATAAATGTTTGGGGCCATCTGTGAGTTCGAATAGATTTATAGATTCGCCAGCCACGCAGAAAAGTCAGTCGGGGGGGCAAGGATGACAACCGTTGTAATATACATACTTAGTATATATGTTAAACGGAGCGAGGGGGGGCGTGGCAGAATTGACCGGAACAGCGTTTGGTCACCTGCTGCGAGGCACCGCACGAAGTCGACTATGAAAGATGCGCGTTCTCATTTCCTTCAAGCTGCCCCCTGCCTGTCTTACTCCCCTCTTTGACTTTCTCACTTCTTTCCTTTGTGCCCTCCTCCCTTCGTGCTTCCCTGCTATCTTCCTGCCCCCTTCCTGTCTGCCTTACTCAATGGAGCTTACAATTTTTACTTATTTTGCTCGCAGCAGGCAAATCTTCTAAGCTTCGCATCAAACCGCTTTATAGCGGCCCTTCCCTCCCCCTCCGGGGTATTTGCAGCTGCATTTTAGTTGAGATTCTTCGCCATCGGCGCGCAAACAATGGCTATGCCGCCAACAATAGCAACGGAAACGGAAATCGTCGGTGGCGCAGCTGCAACTGACATTGAGACCAACGGTAACGGTAACTGTCCCAGCAGCGGGTTGCAGGGAAGGAGAAGGAAGGGGTAATGGGTCAAGGGGCAAGGCTGGCCTGTTGCAAAGTTGAAGCAAATAAAACGCGTCGCATTTGTTGCGCTTTGCTCTCTTGGCGACTCGGGGGCGCGTGTCTTTTGTGAAATGTCAATCGTCAGGCATCAATTGTTGTGCGTGTGTGCATGTATGTATGTGTGTGTGTGTAGCCATTGTTGTTCTGCCTGTTTTTCTGCTCTGACGCAGCTGGCAATGGCAACACGCAGCAGGCAGCAGCAGCAGGGGAGCACGAAGGCAGCCCGCTACTTGCCCGCCTCAATCGATATCAATCAATAAATTTGTTTTTATGCCTGCGTATGTGAGCCTGTTGTCTGAGTGTGTGTGTGTGTGTGTGCTTGTGTGTGCGTGTGTGTGCGTGCTTGTGCGACGCTTAAAAGAAAACTGTTGCACACAAAGCCAGCAGTGGATAAATCACTGCACAAATACTAAAACTAATGAGCCTCTGTTAAGCAGTTAACAGCACTGCTAAGCCTGTCGACTGCAAACAAACCCAAACTAGGCTCGCTCTCTCTCTCTCTCTTTCCGCCTCCCGCTGTGTGTACATTGCACTTAATTAAGTCCAAATAATAATCTGACTTTGTGTCAACTGATTTCTCTCATAATGAAACGACAACTCCGCCTGACTGCTTAAGCTAACATTGCGATATTTGATAGCAGCAGCAACAGCAACATTCGGCATGGCTGCACAAAGGTTGCCAATTGCATTGCATATTGCTTTTTCTGGACACCAAAATAAACACAAATATATGTGCATTTTTTTATATGAAGCATTTTAATAAATTCATATTCAATATTGGGTGCACTGAAGTAACAAAAACAAAAAATTTATATGAACTTTTCAGTTTTTAATCAAAATCGTTATTTGCGCATTTCGAATCATCATCATGATTGGCAATATTGCCAATAACGTTTTTGCTGTGATCGAATGTTGCAGCCCAATGTTCATTAGCAGCACAGTGCACTGCACTTTAGCAGAGCTGCGGCAATAACAGATTGCTGTGATCGAACATTGCAGCTTAATGTTAATTAGCAGCACATTCTCGATAACAGTCCAGCATCAGTGTGAGCTGTGATCGAATGCTAATTAGCAGCATTTATCGAGCTCAACTGTAGCATTAACATAATTGAGAAAAGCACAACAGCTTAGCAGCACTGTAATCTTCTGTACAGAGTTGTGTATATGTCGCGGCAATTACGCCGAATTAAACAAGTAATCGAGAGTGTATATTTCACATACGCTGCACGCCACAATCAGAGATAAGAGCAGTTAAGCCAAATGCTGCTGCTGCTGCTCAATTGTAAACAATTTGTAAGCGGTTAAGCGTATTAACACCACGATAACAGCGGCAATGGCAGCGCAGCAAGTGTTGCCACACATGGTTCACAGATATGATTGCCTATCACTTCGCATTGCTGTTGTGCTTTGTGTGCTCACTCCCCCTCCTGTCTCCCTCTCTCTCTCTCCTGCACTGTCCCTATCAGGCTGTGTATTTTTTTTTTCTAATGCCTTTTTTTCGCTTTTGTTCAGGTCACGCCTTTACTCGCTTGTTAGCTCGATATTCATATCAATTATGTCATGCGGCCACGCTTCGATACCTGTGTGCGCTCTCGTGCGTGCGTGTTTGTGTGAATGTCAGCTGTACAGCAACAACAACAACAACAGCAACTGCGAGTGGAGCAAGCGTAACAGAATTTCAACGTTTCTGAAATTTCAATGGCGATTTATTACCGTTACCAACGTGTCGCATAGATATGCGCGCTTGTTCTCCCCTCTCCCCCCTCTCTCTGTTTCTCTCCCACTCTCTCTCCATGTGTGTGTGAGTGTTTTACGTTCTTTTTTGGTTGTAGCGCCACGCAAAAATCGATGATGCGACGACCAAAATAAAAGCCAGAAGCAACAGCAGCAGCAGCAGCACCCACAAGTCAATGGGGATAGATACTTTTCGTTGTCACTGTAAGCGGTCTTGACTCTGCCTTCCCCTACTCATCCCCTCTATCTGCGGTCCGTTGTCGCTGTTTCGTCTCTGTCAACCTTTCGCAGAGACAGAGAGAGAGAGAGGAGAGAGCGACGCACACCTGCAGCAGCTGAGACAAGGATTCACTTTGAAGTTCGCTCGGCAATTAAGCAGAGAGAGAGAGAAAGAGAGAGACAGAGAAAGAGAGACAGAGACAGAGAGAGAGCGAGAGAGGGAGAAACAGAAAGTCAAGGAGAGGGACAAACAAGCAAAGAAAACTGAAGAGCAAAATAAAAAGCAACGGCAACGGGGCACCTGTAAAAGAGCAGCAAAATAATCAACGATATTTTTTGAACAAACCAATTGAACTTGAGTACTCTATACGTGTGTGTGTGTGTGTGTGTGTGTGTGTCTCGCTTGTGACGTCATTGCTGCCACGTGCCCTACAAAAGGAATGTGCCGCCAAGCTGCCAACGTCAACGTCAAACTTGCCCCCAATGTGAAGGGCAGTGGGCGTGCCAGCAGCTTGGCTTGGCTTGCCTGGGCGAGCTTGCTGGCTGGCTGGTTGGCTTGGCTTGGCTTGTTGTGAGTGGTATTTTACACGCACACACATACAAGCACACCCACACACACACCCACATGCACGCACATGGCTGGCGTGCTTGGCGTGCCTGAATGCAGCTTGGCTGTAATTATTTGCTCAAATCGCACAAAAGTATGCAACGCTTTTTTCACAGCCGCCATCGTCGCCGCCGCCGCCATACTCAAATCGCACAAAAGTATGCAACGTTTTTTCGTTCACATTCCTCGCATGCCAGCGCAAAAGGAAGAAGGAGCCAAACAACAAGGAGAAGTGGCTGCTTAAGCCAACGCCGTTGTGGCCCGTGGAATGCATTACCGGCTGGTTAAGCCTCCCGCAACCTCCTCCTCTCCCCTCTTCAGTTACCCGTGCCCTGCCCAGAATTTTGAAAAAGAAAAACAGGCAGAAAGTCGACAGGAAAAGGGAACTGGAAAAAGGAAAAGGAAATGGTTGCTTTAAGTTGATTTAATTTGCACAGCACGCTGGCTTGGCCGTTTTGAACAAGTAGGTTGGCCACACACACGCACACACACACACACATACGCACACATATACAGGGGACATGCGTGTCAGTGAGTCAGTCGTGCCGCTTTTTGAATCCTGTCACGTTTTTGGGTTTTACTTGAAATGCCATTTGGCCAATTGCTTTGCAGCCTACCAGTCGCAGTGTCCCTCTCCAACTCTCTCTGCCTCTCCTTCTCTCTCTTACTCTCTCTCCTTCTCGCTCTCTGTCGCACACGTAGCTTGTCACATTTGCTTAGGCCAAGGCGCATTCGCCCATTGGACGAAAGTGCATTTCAAATTGCGCAAACACGCAATTGATTAGAAGAGCTTTGCCTCGGCTCAGCTGCCTCAGTCCCCAAGCCCCCTTTCCCTCTTGCATCTGCTCCCTTGAAGTAGCTGCTGCTGCATGCGACACGTGTCAACTAACCTGGTCGGCAGTTTGGGCCATTTTCAAGCGCCATTTGCGGCAACTTTGTGCGAGGCGGTTGCGGATGCTGAGGCTGAGTGGGATACAAAACTTCAGCTGACAACGCGACGTATACGCAATGCAGACCATGTCAGTGGCAGGCGCACACACACAATCTCCCACACACTCTCCCACACTCACACACACACATATATAGCCAAACACCTCCATGGAGCTCATAAAAATCAGAGAAAGCGAGAAAAGTTCGAAAAAGTTCTAAATAAAGCGAAATATGCAGCGAGGAAGTGCCCGTTTAGTAGCTACCCTGTAAATGTACACACATGTACATAGGGTATATGTATGTTTGCCTTGCCATCGTCTCCCCTAAGCTTGTCTCATTAAGTTTTGGCATTTTATCGCCCTTTTTCTCACGCTTCGCTCTCTCGCTATTTCCATTCTTGAAATACCTCGCAAATATGCAGGGCAAAGTTAATGGCTTTAGTTTTTATAGTCCGATGACTGATCGGCGCACTCAGATAGCAGCACATAAAAACAGACGCACGCATGAAGGCGTAGAGGAGGCGTGGCAGGTGGGGGAGGGTTCGGTGGAAGCGACGCAGCTAAGTCCGTCTGAGTTGGGGCTCATCAGAAAATATTTATGAATTAAATTAATGAAGGCGAATGCGGAAAAGAGAGCGAGGCAGAGGGAGAGAGAGGGAGAAAGTAACACAGAAAATGGAAGAGGATTTTGAGCTGCCTGCCTTGGCCAGAATTCGGCAAGGGGAGCAGGAGGCAGGAGGAAGGGCGCAGGGGTCAGGAAATCGGGTTATGGCAAAGTTGTTGGACCAACAACGGCAGCGGCAACAGCAACTTTATAATTTGCAGCACAAACACTCGCGCACACACACACACGCACCCTCCATCCCTCCTGCAACACACACGTACACGCGCCGACCAGAGAGGGAGGCAAACTTTAAGAAAACATGAGCTTTGCATAAGTAAATAGGCAGCTAAAAAAGCCAAACACGAAAGAACGCGAGCGCCCTGTCTGTCTGCGCCCGTGTGCATGTCGGTGTGTGTGTGAGTGTGTGTGGGTGTGTGTTTCAGTCAACGTAATGGCCAAAAAAAGAAGAAATGTTTGGGGAAATGATTTTAGCCGCCCTGGTCGCACACTTTACTTAAATTTGCCTCAAATTTGGGCACTTTAAGGGCGCACGTAATGAGCTTAACGTTCCCCACTGTTAACCTTACGTCGCGCCTAACAGACTGTTAATGAGACTGTTCAGCTTAAGCGGCTATACTAAATGAATAACACTTTGCATTAATGGCGCAGCGTCTTTAACAGTTGATCAAACTAATTGAAAAACGTTGCATACTTTCCTCCGCAATCACAGCAACTGTTGGGGCAAACTCAAAATCTTTCGATCTGGCAACGCAACAAAAGGAAGATAGGAGGGAGACTGCAAATATCGCACTTAACAGCGCAATAACAGCAACTGTTAATTGCAAGTTCCTTTGTCACACATGCACACACACACTGCATGAAGGAGAGAGGAGATAGAAGGAGATAAAAGGCGCCGTGGGTCGGCAAAGGCACTTGAACTTTTGGACATTCCAATTGGCCGCATACCCGAACGTGCCAAATGCCCAAAACATCTCAAGAGTCAATGAACATTCCTCTAATTGCTGCAACGGACAAGTGCGCGAAAGGAATGTGGCATGCGGCATGTGGCGTGCAACATAATGAATGCGGAATGCGAGGTATGCGAGGCCAGTTCTACGCTTAGTTGTGGTTGTTAAGTTAGTTAATTAAGTGCCTAATTAACGACGCCCGTTGCCTACTACGCAAAGTGCATTGACCAACTTTATTCTTGCCGCAAAAGCAATCAACAACATTCCAACTCCCCACCTTCCTCCCTCCACCCACTGCACAGAACAGGCAACTGCAAGTAAATCCCCAAGCCAAGTCTGCTGCTGCTGCTGCTGCTGCAAGTGTTGCCAACTTTCAGTGAGAAGACGCATTCAAAAGTTAAGTTGATTAGGCGCAACGTTGAAGAGTCTTTCTCGCCAAGCCTCGCTGAAGTTCCCCAAGTAGTTTTAGGCTTAACTTGGTTAGCGAATACTTCAAAATAGTTACGAGTGCCGCATTATAGCATTAAAAAGTATTGTTAAGAATTAAGAGGCTTACATCTGCGTACAGACTGCATATAGAGCACTAAACAGCGCACTTAACAGCCCATTAACAGCAACTGCTGTGCAAACTCCTTTTCCATTGGCACAACTTTTGCACTTAACTCGCTGTTGGAGAGATGCCTCTTTCCTAGTAATCGGCTTATATTATATATTGAGTTGTATTCTGTATCAAAACAAAAAAGGTAAGAGTTTAACGAAGCAAAGCCTTTGCAATTTGAATTGAGGATAACTAAACTTGAGTGATTCTGATCTGAAGTAAGTGTAGCAGTTCCTCGTTCATATCCTGTTGCTCCTCTTCTCCCTGTTGCTCCTCTTCTCATGCTCCCCTTGCTTCTTCTCCTAGTCCTTCTCCACCTCCTTCTCCTCCTGTTCCTCCTTCACTCACAGCAGGAGGAGGCTGCTGCAATCTGTAGAAGATCCCACCTAAGCTCAGCAAAAATTGCATGCTTGAGGTTGATGCATGCGAGAGCTGTCGCTGCACTTTGACCCCAGATTCCAGCGGCTGCCTCGTTGTGTTGCTCGCTGGGCTTGGGCTAACAAATGGCTTAACAATGACAAGTTGGCCCAGAAGCAACAGCGGCAACCGCAGCAGCAGCAGCTGGAGAAGCCTCTCTTTCTCTTACAACATTGTTGACTTTTGCCACATCAATTTCCCACAAGTCTGGGAAAGCGAAAGAGGGAAGAAGGTGGGGGGCGTGGCAAACCGAAGCCGAGTCCAAACAAAATCAGCATTTTCCAGCGTATTCTGTCGTCTTCACACACACTCACACACACAAGCACACACAGAGATTTGACAGCATAATTAACATGTTTGCCTTATGGCATATGCGTTATCCCTTGTCGCTTCTTTCGCTTATCCCTTATGCCTCATGCCTTATCCCTATTCCTTATTCCCTCTTCACATCTCTTCTCCCCCTTTTCATCTTCCTTCCTCCTCTTTTCCCCCTGTCCCACCCCTTTTCGGCACTTGCTGTGCGCTTCCGGTCAAAGGATATTTTGAGAAAATCCAAAGATTTATTGCTGCCTCGCATTAACAACATCATTAACTGGGCGTGGCACCCGCCCCCACCTCCACTACAGCTCTATCTGTTTCTCTGTTCTTTCTTCCCCTGAGTCCCCGCAATGCTGGCAGCATAAGCAATGAGTCCGACAAAGACCGCACGTGAGTTGACTGCCAAGAGGCCGCAAGGCAGCACGAACCCGAGTCGGTGCTCCCCTCCCTCCTCCCTCCTCCCTCCTCCCGCCTCCCTCTCCAACTATAGCTATATCAATACTCATCCTCAACTCATGCCTTTGCCAAATTGTTATTAGAAATTATTAGTTATTAGCTATTTTGCATATCAAACCCTGACAGGGACACCGAGTCCTGGCAGGCCCGAGATAAGCTGTCAGCCCAGTGACAGCATGCGAAGAGCATCTCTCAACGATATTCGAGAATTATGCCAAATTATGCCGAATTATGCAATGCTTTCAATTACCTACGACACACAGTATGAATAATATGGCATGTCCCATTCAGTTGGCCATGACTGTCAAGCTGTCTGTCTGTCTGTGTGAGCGCAGAGAGCTCAGCCACAGTAAAAGACATGTGAAACTTTGTATGAAGGTGCTTGTGTATCAGACGCAAAATAATGTTTCATTTATGTGCTGGCTGCCACTCCCACAGCCTTTGCTATACTAAGTTGTGGGCAAAGTGAATATATTCTCTGTTTTATTGTAATCTAATCGCACTTTAAACAGAGAAGCTAATCAAGGCAAGTCTTTGTTTGTCAAAAATCAATCAAGGCTTAGATTTCATTACAAATTGTTGAGATTCTGAAGTTTGCTATAAACTTTGACCTATCTATAAACTGTACTACACTACATATACACCATATATAACTACATACATAAAATATTTCCCTGTTTTCCAACACAGTTCACATTGCCTGAACTAAAATTTATTGTCAACTCAATCGACTGTTAAGTTTGTTTAGCATATTTACTCTTTGGTTCTCTTTCTTTCTTTTTGCAGAAGAAATCAAGAGAGAGAGAGAGAGGGACAAAAGAGAGAGAGAATGTATTTCTGTATATTCCCTGCAAGTCTGCTAGCTTTTCGCTCAGTGTAGTTGGCCTTGCTGGCGCTGTAAGCAAATCGCAACAAAGTCAACTGAGCTGATTGCCCACAACGTTCGTTGTCTGTGAGTGTGGGCGGGCGTGTGTGGCGCCTAATTGGCACATAATTAATTACAAAGTGAGAACCAAGAGGACTCCGACTGCCAGATTGGTTGAGGCTAACGGTAAAGGAGCTTATCACGACGCGACGCGACGCAAAGCTCAGCGCAGCGCGCATAATCAAAGCGATTCTTCGCCTTGCTTCGGGGACGAAAATCAACCTATCAAAAACTCAATTGCCAGCATGTGTGTGACCTTGTGTGTGTGTGTGTGTGTGTGTGTGTGTGCGAGTGTGTTTGTGTGTGTGACCTTGTGTGTGTACCTCCTCGCTTTGCTCCTTTCAATTTGCGCCTTCAAAGTCCATTCACGATACAGTAAAGTACCAACATCGGTCCCGGGAAAACGGTGAAAATCAGTTCAAGGCAAAGTGAACAGCTGAAGAACTTTTCGCACGCATGTGTGAGTGCAACATGTTGAGTCTCTCCGGGAATCTCCTGCCTCTACCTTAGTCCCTCCCCACTCACTCCCTCTCCCCCCCTTCCCTCACCCACCCTTTCGAAATCCTTGCACAATTTCCTGGAAACGCAACATTCCCCTTAATCCTGGTGTCTCATTCAATTCAACTCGTTTCCACGAAACTTCGCAATCGTCTCGAGGAAGTGCAAGCTGTTCTTGTGTATGTTGCCAATTTGCATATTAAGTTGAAATTTGAGTGTATGGTAGAACACTTTATAGTATATCACAATGTATAACAGTTGTAGAAAATTTGGACTCCACCTATCTTTGCCTTAGTCGAACAATGTGTCGCTTTCACTGTGTTATATTTTTATACAAGAATTGGATTACTGTTATACTCGTCTATACTCAATAATAAGCTAGGCCAATTGTGCTCTATGCTGAACTGTTATACACAATAAGTGTTATGCTAAAAGTGTTATACAAAAAAAGTTTTATACAATAAAGTGTTATACAAAAAAGTGTTATACCTAGAGTGTCATATAAATGTGTTATATGTTATATCAAAGGTGTTATATAAAAAGTGTTATACAGGATATGTGTTATACTAAATGTGTCTTATGCTTAAACTAGTATACGCACCGTTTTGCCCATTGCACTCATATCTTAACACATAAATAGTTATAAAATAATATATAGTATAACAGCCAATTGAGTGGGGATCTTTAGATAAATTTCTTTAGTTGGGATTTCTTTTAAGGGGCCATAACAAGAGTGTTATACACTTAAATTTTTATACGCAACGCTTTAGCCATCGCTCATTTATCTTAACATATATAATAGTCATAAAATAATATATATAGTATAACAGCCAATTGGGTGGGGATCTCTTGAGATTGTTGTCTCTTTCTTTGGTTGGGGATTTCTTTTAAGGGGTTTATCACGAATTTGGAATTTAGCTGTACAAAGTTGCCGATAACAAATGCCGATTACAATTGCCGATATTTAGTAAATTTGTTCAACACATGCCCGCATCGATCCATCGGAATGATGCTGGTGTGGTGATGTGTCAACGTATGTACAGAGACACCATACATACATATGTACAGACACGTGAGTCGTGGCCGGGTCTCACGCTCACGCTCATTGAAGCCTTTCGAGCAGATGGCCCAATTAGCTAATGGATATTAACAAGGACAAGGACGACAGGACACGCAGGCAAATGAATTTGTATACACCAAGAGCAACGGTATAGATATATATTATATATAGTATATATAGCACACATAGATACACCCACAGACGTGTGCGTGGGCTGCGATTGAACTCACCTGTCGCCAGCCGGGGACTCCCTGTCGTCCCGCTCGATTACGCCCTGGTCGGTATCGTCTGTACCCTGCTGGGCCTGGTTGGTTGCCAGGGCGCCGGTACTGGCGCTACCGCCGCTGCCACTGCCGGTGCCTGTACCGGTGCCGGTACTGGGCATCTCCTGCTCCTCGGCGAGGGGCGCTGCCGGGGGCGATTCCGGCGGAGTGGTCTGGCTCTGGCTATCGGTGCGGGTTGGGATCTCCTTGTCCTGGCGCTCAGACATGCTTGACTTGGCTTGGTTTGGCTTGGTTTGCTCTTGGATTGATTCGAGTTGGCGCTGGTTGTAGGCGTCGCTCTGTAAAGAACAAAGTCAGCATTAGTCACTCGCTCTCTCTCTGTCTTTCACTCTGGGCAAAGTGTTGTAATTGCTATTTAATGAAGCCTTTTTAATGGCCTGACCTTGGCCGCCACGACAATATTGTAAAGCCAAATAAACAAACAAACAGAATAATGCGAAGAGCGCAAGCAAAACATAATAGAAACTAATTGGCCAGACCTGGCAATCTGCTTAGGGTTGTGTGCTGCCGACGCAGTCGCTACTTCTTCTGCTTCTTCTCCTTGTTTGGCGCAATTCCGCGTGAAAGCAGCAAGAAGTTCCTGGAATCACTTTTACACAGCTAAGCCGCCCTAACGAGTTTTAATGAGCTTCCTCGGTGAGGCTGCAAGAGCTTTTTTACTGCAGTTGAAGATGAAGCTGTAAAGCAGCTTTTGTAGCTCATGCAACAGAAGCTTTAATGCCTTCTAGAATATCTTGGCTAGTTTGGACTTACTTCCAATCTAAGTCTATGCTTTAATGGGCTTACAAAACTGCTAATAAAGTAGCTATGCGAGATTAAATACCTCTTCTTATAAAGCAGCTTTGCTGTATCGTAAAATTCTTGAATATCTTAGCAAGTTCGATTTTTGTTGAAAGATAAGTTGAGAGCTTTAATGTGCTTAAACGGCTTATTAGAAAGCTTTAAAAAATGAAGCTTATATGTAATTTAAAAGTGCCTTATTTGTTTGACTATTATTGAAAAGCTTCATCAAATGCTTCCTTAAAAATAAGCTTAAATTTGCTGTCCAACCAACTACAGCTAACTTAACAAACTTTTTAGAAGAAAGTTCTTATGTTCTATAGTATTTATTTAGAATAAGTCATAATTAATTTGGCTTTTTTTTGACTTGTTAAAAATGAAGCCAAAGTCCAAGCTTTTGAACAGGATAAAGCACGTCAAACCGAAAATGTGTTTGCACCTCAATTACCGATGACTGGCTCAACCAATTGGCGTAATGACAAGAACCCCCCTCCTCCCCCTCTCTCTCTCCCCCTCTAGCAACATCATAGTGGACAAGTGGCGAAAAAAATGTGAAGAAGCCACATGATGCATATGCACATTTCACACTCCACAAATCAAGAGGCGGAGATGAATAAACACAGCACACAAAATTGCGCAATTTCACATGCACTTGATGTGCCATCAACAGCAGCAGCAGCACTGAATACCCTGCATGAAGTGCAGTGAGGGGTATATTGGTTACATTCAAGGCAAGGGATGAGCAGAGAGAAGCCAAGCGAACTATTGCAGGGTATCTGCCAGTCTGAGTTGATAATTATGCCCAGAGACGCCAACAAGTGCTTGATTAAATGCGGCGAATTGAGCATTTGCATTCACACACTCAGCCTTACAGACACACACATACAAGGACACACACACAGTAACACACAAACACGGCACACACACATACAGCACACACACTCTGAGAGAAAGTTAAGCAGACTCAAAGTGACAAGGTTGTAATTAAAAAGAAAGTCGAGAAAATAATACAAATTTAATGAGTGGGCAAGAAAGGGAGACAGAGAGAGACAGAGCGAGATAGAGAGAGACAAAAAGAGACAGAGATACACAGAGAGAGATAGAGAGCAAGACAGGAAGAGAGAACGACAGACAGAGAGACAGAGACAGAGAGAGAGAGAGACAAAGAGCAAAAGGAGAAGTCAACTTGACAAACACAGCACACAAAATTGCGCAATTTCACATGCACTTGATATGCCATCAACAGCAGCAGCAGCACTGAATACCCTGCATGAAGTGCAGCCATGGATATATTAGTTACATTCAAGGCAGGGGATGAGCAGAGAGAAGCCAAGTGAACTATTGCAGGGTATCTGCCAGTCTGAGTTGATAATTATGCCCAGAGACGCCAACAAGTGCTTGATTAAATGCGGCGAATTGAGCATTTGCATTCACACACTCAGCCTTACAGACACACACATACAAGGACACACACACAGTAACACACAAACACGGCACACACACATACAGCACACACACTCTGAGAGAAAGTTAAGCAGACTCAAAGTGACAAGGTTGTAATTAAAAAAGAAAGTCGAGAAAATAATACAAATTTAATGAGTGGGCAAGAAAGGGAGACAGAGAGAGACAGAGCGAGATAGAGAGAGACAAAAAGAGACAGAGATACACAGAGAGAGATAGAGAGCAAGACAGGAAGAGAGAACGACAGACAGAGAGACAGACAGACAGAGAGAGAGAGAGAGACAAAGAGCAAAAGGAGAAGTCAACTTGACAAACACAGCACACAAAATTGCGCAATTTCACATGCACTTGATATGCCATCAACAGCAGCAGCAGCACTGAATACCCTGCATGAAGTGCAGTGAGGGGTATATTGGTTACATTCAAGGCAAGGGATGAGCAGAGAGAAGCCAAGCGAACTATTGCAGGGTATCTGCCAGTCTGAGTTGATGATTATGCCCAGAGACGCCAACAAGTGCTTGATTAAATGCGGCGAATTGAGCATTTGCATTCACACACTCAGCCTTACAGACACACACATACAAGGACACACACACAGTAACACACAAACACGGCACACACACATACAGCACACACACTCTGAGAGAAAGTTAAGCAGACTCAAAGTGACAAGGTTGTAATTAAAAAAGAAAGTCGAGAAAATAATACAAATTTAATGAGTGGGCAAGAAAGGGAGACAGAGAGAGACAGAGCGAGATAGAGAGAGACAAAAAGAGACAGAGATACACAGAGAGAGATAGAGAGCAAGACAGGAAGAGAGAACGACAGACAGAGAGACAGAGAGAGAGAGAGAGACAAAGAGCAAAAGGAAAGTCAACTTGACAAATTATGCAGTGGGAAATGCGAGTGACACTCGTGAATGTGCCTAATGAATGCGACTAAGTGTGACAAGTGCAGAAAGAAACAGTTAGAGAGAGTGAGAGAGAGGGGGAGACAAGTTTGTGGCTCGACCAGATTAGATAAGCAATTTGGTCATAAATAACAAAATCACTCAAAGCATCGACGATGACGATGACGATGACGACGCCGATAACTGTGCTACAGTCTGTGATAAGCAACCGATGAGCAATTAACGGGATTAGTCAGTAGCCAGCAGTGAAAGTGACAGAAAGAGAAGGGGAAATGGCAGTCACAGAGGCAGGGTAGCAACAGCTCTACAGCGTTGGCAACACTAGAAACTTTGCTGAAGGTGCACAGTAGAGAAGGCAGCACTGGCAAGTGTGAAAGGGAGGTACATATCCTGAAGGAACAAATAAAAATGAAGCTGGCAACACTGGTAAAAGGCAAAAAGTTGTTGCAGTAACAGCAACATGCACTCAATCAAATAAATAGTAAACATAGACCATCAACACTGGCTTAAAATGTCGCAGCTAAACTCTACAAAGAAGCAAAGAAAAAAAAGAAAGAAAGTACAAAATCAAAGCAAGAGAAGGCCAAGCGGAAGTAGTTTACAAGCAGAAGTTGCCGGGGCAACACTGGCAAAGTTAAACGAGCTTCAATGGGATAATCCCTTTGCTTGCGGTGCAGACAACAAAATCTGGCAAAGGTGGAATTAAAATTCTTCAAAGTGTTTGTTTCTTATGATGCAGCAAAGACAACTCTAGAAGAAATAGTAGCATGACAGTAATATGAAAACTACTATGGTTGAAGCGTAGAAAACACTGGCAATGAGCCGCAAAAAAATCGATCGTACTCAAGATGCAAAGGCAACACTGGTAATGCAATTTTGGTAGGCAGTAAAAGCTACAAAGTTTATTAACAGTGCAGATAACACTGCCAATAACCCCTAAGGAAAT
The DNA here is from genome assembly GCA_018904595.1 of Zaprionus indianus. Classification (NCBI taxonomy): domain Eukaryota; kingdom Metazoa; phylum Arthropoda; class Insecta; order Diptera; family Drosophilidae; genus Zaprionus; species Zaprionus indianus. The sequence goes on from JAEIHA010000344.1 coordinate 4,769,254, forward strand.
ATATCTCAAGATGCACAGGCAGCACTGGCAATGCCAAAAAAAGGGAGTAAAGGAGTATTTCGATCGATGTATGGCAACACTGGCAATATAAACCGAAAAAAAGTGGAGTAGATCGCAAGCAAGCGCAGGCAACACTGGCTAATGAGATTAGGCACGACTCAGCTCAGCTGGCAACACTGGCAAACTAAGCAGAAACAATTGCCTAAAGAGCGAACGACAGAGACAGAGAAAAAGACAGAGAAGGAGACAGAGATGGAGATGACGACGGCGATGCGTCGCCTGTGGTTGGAATGCGCATATCATAACGGGACATTTTCACAGCATTTGCATGCAGAATAATTCACACACGGCGTGTGTGCATAACAAAAGCCAGAGAAAGCGACGGAAAAAGGGGAAAAAAGGGAAATGGAAACGAAAAGAAGAAAGACGCGTCGCTGGAGCGCGAAATTCACAGCTTAAATAAAGCCAGAACAGCAAGCAATGCTGGCACAGTGGGAGGGGAAACAGTGCGAAACACTGCGAGAACAGTTGTGGTTACAACTGAGAGGCGTTGGGGGCGTGGCCATGGCGGACGGCAGCGGCGTTTGCCCATTTGCCAGCATAAAATCCGCCAAAAGTCTTGATTGTCCTTCACACACACACCACAGACACAGGCGTTGACACACACACACACACACACACACCACAGAAATCTCACACACACACATACACAGGGACGCACACACACACACGCAGACTGCACCCACACATGCTCATCAAATATGAAAAGGCAAGAAAATTAACCCAAAAAAGCGAAAGAAGCAGCAGAATAAGAAGCTAAATACACAAAAAAAATGCAGATACGAAGCGAAGAAAGTGAAGAATGTGGCACAAGGAAAAAGAGGAAGACAATGTTGAAGGGGAAGGGAGGGAAAGGGAGTACGAAAGGGAGGTCAGCGGTAACTGTAGCTGAAGCTGAGAAAATCTGCAAACGTTTGCATAAAAATGAAATCGCTACAAAAACGCAAAGGTAAGCAAAACTAAGTGAGAAAGAGGCAGAAAGGAATAACTGCTCGACAAACAGATATCCTGTAGACAGCAGCAGCAGCAACAGCAGCTACAGATTGCTGCGAAATAAGCTGCAACAGTTTCGATTGCAATTGAAAAGTGCACTTCAGAGTTAGGGATGAAAATAGCCAAAATAACTTTAAATATTTTCTATATAGGTTTATCACTTTATCACTTGATATTTTATTTAACATACTATATATTATAGTAGAAAAGCACTGGTCTGTTAATATAGTAATCTGTTTGAATTTCGTAGCAAAAAAATGGCAATGCATTCATTAATACATAATCAATATATTATTCAGATTTTATGTTGATTTTATTCTTGATTTGGTTTTGTTATTGATTTTATCAAACAATTGAAACAGACTTTGAAAAAAAGGAAAACTTTCGGCAGAAGCTAAATTGAATATTGCAAAAATCTATCCATAACATATATACATATATATACCATATATGGCATATGCTTTTCAATAATAAATTTAATAAATATTTCATCAATGAATTTATGCAGAAGATCTCAATTCAAAACTTCATTTCAAGGCTTGAAGTCGAATTTACAAATTTGATTCATTTGATATGAATTTTAGATCTGCACAAACAGACATTATGACTTTTTTATGTGCATCGGGAAATGCTAGGAAATATAGAAGATACATATAATAAAATATGAATATGAAAGATGCCGAAAATTTCGTATACAAATTACACCACATTTTCCCTCATTTTGAAAATTAAAGTTTTTAGAAGATACAGAGGGAAACTTAAGTTAAACAGACTTTATAAAGCTTTAATGTTCTATATTGAATATTTCTCACGTAAATCTGTGAGATGCTTTTCCGGAGATAAGCAAAACATTACCAGAAATTGGAATTAAAACTTGAAATTATCAAAGACTTCAACACTTCAATAAACTAAACCTAAATTAGACAGTTTGCAGTTCGTATAGTTTCAGTTACTGTGATAAACTAAACTTATAGACTAAATATATTTGTTATTATAATATTATATGCATGAATATTAATATATATTTGAGTGTATTTCAGTGTTCTCTTATAACTAAAGCACCGCTTAGCCCCTAAACGATCTACTTGGCCAATTAACGCCACACTTCTGCAGGGTATGAAAATGGCTTTATAATAGCGGCGGCTCCTGTGATATCTTTCAGGGCTGACCCGCCCAGTCGCAAACAGCAGAACAACAGAACGGAATGCTTTAGACCCAGTAACAAACAGACAGACGGGGAGACAAACTGACAGACGGATAGACCCACAGACCCAGTCACAGCCAGACTGCCAGACAGACAGACACCCACACACACTCGCTCACACACACTCACTTCGCACACTCACTTGCTACGCTCTGTCAGTCACCTTTTTGCTTTATTGTTGTTATTATTATCGTTGTTGTTGTTGTTGCTTAGGCTATTATTATTGTTGTTGTTGCTGTGGCTTTATTATTGTTATGATTATCGTTCTCCTCTCCTCGCACACACACTCGTTAAACAGTTATCGCGCTGCCGATATTTAATATTATGTATATGTGTGTGTGTTTGGTATATTTTAGTAATTTCAGTATATTCTGTGGTATATATTCAGTAAATTTGTAATGTTATACAGTTATTTCGAACAACACTAGGAACACTTAAAAAAAAGGTTTTTTGAACACTGTAAAAAAAATATGAAACAAACAAAGAAGAAGGCAACAAGAACAAGAGAAATTGAGGCTTGCTAACCTTTCTCGCTTTCTTCGCTGAGGTCTTAGCTCGGATTCTTCAAGTGCTGCGATCTCTTACTCTCCCTCTTTCTCTCTCTCTCTCTGCCTGTCACTTTCTTCTCTTTCTCTCTGTCTTTCTCTGTGTCGTCCTTACGAAAGAACGTTCGCTTTTTTCAATTGGACTTTCAGTTTCAACTCTGTTGACTTTCGCTTTCGCTGGGATTTGTTTTGACTTCTCTGGCTTTGGTTCAATTTGCTTTACTTTGCTTCTCTTTACTTTGTTTTGCTTTGCTTCGCTTGGTTTGGCTTTGGCTTTGCTTCGGTTCGTTTGGACTTGGCAAACGCACCCGACAAAGGCTTGACAGGAACTGAAGTCGTTTGCCAGCAGGACACGCTTTTTAAATGGCCTCATTGGCGACAGTGACGCGGATGCCGACGTCGGCAGAGGCAGCGCAAAGAAACCGCCAGCAACAGCGACTGTTGCTTCCTTTCCTTCAGCTGTTGCGCCCACTGTTATTGTAACAGCGCTGCCTGGCAGGCTAACACTGGCCAGCGATGTTAACAGCACCCGTAACAGAGACACTCCGAAAGCTTTTCGGGTTCCTTTTCGGAGTAAGCTTTAGACGCAACTGCAACGACGGCAGCAGCAGCGTGTCGCAGCTAATGCTAAGCTGGGCAACTCCTCAGAACGACAGTCAGTTACCCTGTAAAATGTTAACAGTGAGAAGTTAACAGCATGTTAATAAAACGGAAATGAGTGTTGACTTTGGCAGAGAATTGTGAAAATAAGTTTTTATCACTTTTTTATCTTTCCATATCAATATACCTCACTGCTTGTTCACACACAGGGTATTGTTGTTTGCATTGTTGTTGACTAATAACTGTTTATCGCCATGGTTAACTCGCTTATCAGCGATAAGTTTCAAGTTCTGATCGATCATATCAGCCATAGCGGGTTGCCCCAACAGTTGGACAGGGGAAGTACTTGAGCACTATACAAGAGAGGGGAGGGAGGGGGGTAGCGCTTGAGTTTAATCGAAATCTCAAACTAAATATACATAAAGTGTTTTCCATGGAGATTAGTTCAATGGGGCCCCGCTAATCTCTCGACGGTCCTGACTTTATGTATGTTTGCATATACTTTATAAGGTTGCAATCGAAATCGAAACAGAAGTTCGGCTTTCTTCATTGGAACTTTATTGAGCGACTATTTTTTCCTTTAGAATAACTTCCTATAGAATAACTTTATAATAAAAACAAACAGTAAGATTAATAATCAATAACTTTATAATAATAGCAAACTGTTAGATTATTAATAACTTTCTAATAATATAAACTGTTGGATTATAATTTAATAAATAATTTCCATTAAACCAACTCACTTTGCCTGCTTAATTAGTGCAATAAATTGAATATCTCATTAACCTGAGTACGTCAGTGTAACCCTACCCCCTTGCCTCTCCTTTTCTCTCCCTCCCTCTCTTCTTTCACGCTTTTTAATCGCATAAATCCAACATGTTGCAGTGGCAAGCAAGTCTTTATTAAAATGGTTGCAATCAAAGGAACAAAGGGACAGGGTGGGATCCTCCTACGCTGTTCGCCTTGCTTTTTATCTGTCTGACTAGCTGACTTATCCAATGTTATTTGAACATATGTGCATATGCACAGCGGGAGAGTAGGAGTAATGGAGGAAAGAAGAGAGTAGAAGAGTTCACTACGGAATGTTCCCACTTCAAATGCAAGTAGAGTTAGCTGACAAAAGACAGAGGGGGGGGAGACTACAGGTCATATATTGCTATCCCACGGTGTGCAGAATGCGGAGTATGGCAAAAAATTAAAGCATACCGCCAGGCGCGCGAGCCAAACAAAACGTAATTCAATTCTAGGTTCGCTCAACTCACACACACACCAAGGTGTTGTTGGCCAGCCCCAGGAGGAATTTAATAACTCTCTATACTCTCCCCCACCCCTACCCCTCACTCTCCTCATTGAAGCTTAGGCGTAAATGAGAACTTTCGCATAAGGTTTCCTTGGCTGCCACGGCAGATTACGGGGCATGGCAGGAGGGAGGGGAATGCAGTGGCCTGCCTACGTTGCGTATGCGTAATAATTCCAATTTCGCAGTTCAAAAATGGCTTCTCGGCAAAGACAATTGAGAAAACCCATCTGCAAGCGAGTTGCAGTTGCATTGTTCCCTCTTTCCCCCCTGCCTGTTCCCCTGATGAGAACTATATTGGGCGTCTTTGTGGCCGAGCAACAGCTTAAGCTGCTTGAGTGGCTGCAGTAATTGAGTGGTCCAACCGGAGGCCACATAGAGATGATGGCGTGAGCTCTTCTAACTCAACTAGCAACAAGAAAGAAAGACTTTTTCGATCTCCAACTGTAACTGACACTCAAAATTGACAAGGCAATAAGATATTTCTTCAGCAAAGGGGGTATTCCATAAGTAGTGCAAAAAGCTGCTCAAAAGGCGTTTTTCATAGAAACTGCACAAAAAATTTTCCATAAAGAAGGCAATGCAACAATCGACACGCGCCCATCACTAGCTAAATGATTAACTGCACACACACACACATACAGCCACACCAAAACCTAACTAGTGCACTGCATTGTTATCGAAAAATTGCAATTCATTGTGCCCCAAATTCTTCTCCACTATCGTGCATTGCCAGGCACACGTGCAAGAGAGAAAGATAAGAAATCAAATTAATATTTTCGTAGGAAGCCAATTGCAAGGCATGCGAGTGTGAAAGGCACAGCCACAGCACATGCAATTAACATTTTTACGTTACGTCAATGTTAATATTGCATTAGCATTAACATTTTTCTACGGAACGCGGCGACAGCGACAGCGACAAAGGTGTCACGGCGCCGCTAACAAGCAGAGAAGCATAAGGAAGGAGAAATGAGAGGGAGACGGAGAGAGAGAGATGGAGACGAAGTGGAATGCACGAAATTTTGCTGCTGCAGCTTCTGCTGCTTTTCAATTGTTTGACAGCAACAGCAGCAGCAGCAGCAAAAACCACAGCAACAACACCAACAACGAGGCGAGGCCTGAAAACAATGGAAGCTGTGGTTGCAACGAGCGCCGAGAGTGCCAGCCCCGCCAGGTGGTTTATTTGGGTTATTTACGGCGCACTAATTGAGTCAGCAGCGTTAGGCAAAGTTGCCCGCAGTTCTGCCTTTCCCCCTCCCTCACCTCCCCTCTTCACCGCCCCTTGCTTATGCTTTGGCTTTAAAGTGGCCCTGGAAAGTTGGCCAAACGCGTAAGGCAGCTGCACTTGCTGCTTATGCTGCCTATCTCCCACTTCCCCTCCCTCTCTCTCCGCCTCTCCTCCCTCCCTCTAGCGCTCTCTTTAACGTGTTTTTGTCGCTTGTTTATTTATTTGATGACAATTTCCAAAGCGAACAAGTGGAAGTGCAGAAGGACAGTGAGACCGAAGGACGTGCGGATGGACACGGTAAGCAGAAAACAACACGGAGACAGCTGCCGGATATTATCTTTTGTTCCGGCAGCAGCGCGTGGAACGAGGAGGTCAACAAGGAGCTGAGCGTGTGTCGCGTGCGTTTCCCTTACGCTTTGTTATTCTCATAAATCATCTACTGCGTTTTAACTGTTGCGTTAACAGCAGGAAAAGCTGCAAGGAACGCCAACGGAGGGAGGGAAAAAGTAAGAGATATAGAGAGTGACAAATTTGAACACTTACTTGAATTTGAACAGGTACTTGCTGTAAAGCAAGAAAAGCTGCTAAATTGTTTGTAATAAAACAAATATTAATAACAAATAAATAAATAATAATGAAATAAATACAATATTTTGTCATTTATTGTTCCTATGCTGTTCTTTTCGATAGTAATGTACTTGTAGTCAATAAATCGATAGCCATGTTAAGTTAAGATAACGTTGCGTGATCACTGCGATGTCCTTTACGATATTAATTAATCACCCAATCGATAACAGTGTTAAGTTAACATAGTTTTGTACGTGATCATTGCCCATTTTGCACAAACAAGATTCCAAGAAACGCAGTGTGCAAAACACTCAAAGTGATACGACATAGTTAAGATGACAAGATAAAGATAAACAGAAAGAAAGAGAGTGGAAGAGCGTGAGAAAGCGTCACGTAAATAGCAGATGCACCAGCGGCAGCTCACGTTGCAATTACGCAGCTCATGGTTGCGTTTATTTGACATGTATCAGAAGTAACAAGAATTATGCTGCTGCTGCTGTTGTTCTTTCGCTGCTGCTGCGCTGCTCATGAATCACAGCAATCACAAAACATGATAACAAGCGCGCACTGAAGGAAACAAAATGAGTGGGCACAGGCCCGACGGGTGAAACGCAGGGGGGGAGTAAGGAAGGGACATCGGAAACCTTCGGTTGGCAGCCTAGGCAACCCCAGGCGAAGAGCGGTTATAGTTGCGCTTTGCTTGGAGATTACTTTCAATCTGTTCCTTACTTTTTTCTCTCTCTATCTCTGTATCTGTCTCTGTCTCTCCTGTCTCCCCCCTCCCCACTGTCATTGACGGACATATAAATACCCTTTCATTTTGTTAGTCGATTATTAAAAGGCACACAAAGCAGACGGAACAATTTGCCAAAAGCAACGAGAAACGAATGCAGAGACGAATAGAGAGACGGGCAGATAGACAGGAAGAGAGCGGGAGAAACAAGCAGACAGACAGACAGATGGAGGGAGGAAGAAAGCAAAAAGGCAGCAACAGGCGACTTTTAACTTTTCTTGGAAATTTTCCTACTAAAAATTATGACACAAAATGAAGCGAGTAAATCAAGTGTTTTATTTAGCGCAACGCACTTGAAATACCCTGGAAATGATGTGTCAAAATAGAGATAAATAGTTAGTAAGGAATTCGATTGGGGGATACATTGTAAAATACACAGATCTAGTGTAATATGTATGGTAATGTTGATGATAGTATTTTTGGCAGGAGAGGAATAGGTTCACAGTATGTATAATATGTATGTATATATAGTAAAGTATGCATATGTACATACATATATGCATTGTAAATATGTTAAAGTATAGTATTATATATTCTGGTATAATGAATTATAGTATAAAATATATAGTTTGTAGACCTAAACAATGCATAGAATGTGCAGCAGTGTATATAGTATAGTATAAATAGTATTCTATGCATAAATGTATATAGTATACCATAGTACAAAATAACCACGTATACCTCGAAATATATAGGCAATTATAGCATGTAACCTATTATAAATAGTAAAATTGGCAATAAAAAGGAGAAATAACTGATAAGCTTCTTTTCTGCAACATTATAAACCGCTTAAACTATTACAGAAAGAGAGCGCACTGTGACGACTGCGAACGATAGGCAAATGGAGAGCGAGGGGAAAGGAAATGGATGAGAAAATAAAGATGCGAACGAGAAGAGAACTAGAAAAACGTTGGGAATGCGACGATAGATGGCAGACAGGCAGGCAGGCAGGCAAAGTTGAGTTCCCGATGCGGAGCAACAACAGCAGGGCATGATGATGATGATGATGATGATTGTCCGGGCCCCAAGGGCACTTTCGATGGCATCCGCAGTGGATGCACGCATCATTGCTGACCCGTCGCATTGAAAGAGCGCAACATCATCACATACGAAATGGCCGAACGCACCACCTGCAGGACACAGAGAAAGAGAGGGAGAGAGAGAGAGAGAGGAGGCGATGAATACGTAATGGGAAAATGAGCATATTAAATAGATTTGGGATACGCACTGCCGAGAAGGTGGCATAGTTTGGCTCAAAGAAGTATCCCTTCAGCTGGCATGGGCGCTGTGCCCGCATGATGGTCAGGATGAGTGCACGCCTGGTGGCCGGAGCATACTGAACCCAATCGCTGTCGTAGAGTGCAATGGCAAAGTCGGCGCTGGCCTGTTTCATATTCTCGCCGCAATGCGAATAGATGAATAACGCGATGAGCAATGAGCTCACAAAGAAGATGAAGTACACGCAGACGGGCGAGGGGAAGAGATCGGCCAACTGGAAGCCGAGAAAGCACAGCTGCAGTGCAGTGACAAAGAACTGCATAAACACCAAAGGCCTCAGGCTGCGGCCTAACTGGCTGGCAATCATAAGCCCCGTCTGATGTAGCTCCAGCACCTGCACCAATTTGTGCAGCTCCAGCTGCGGCTTATTCTCCATTGGTTCCAGATTACGTATGCGATGCTGGGCAATCTTGAATATGGCGCACACATTATACGTGAAGGCAAACAGGAGTGTGTCCATGGCCAGGGACATGGTAACGGCACCATAGCTGGCCAACAGATTCCACATATAGGTGGGCGCATAGTACCACAGCGATTGATCACTCCACGGATAGACACCCGAGTGGGGCAGCTCCAGTTGGGTGACCCCTGTACGCAGGCGGGTGGTGACCATGATTACAATCGGTTTAATACCCGCAAAGAGGCACGCGGCAAAGAAACTGCGCATGTAGGTGAGGCTCAACGATTGATCGCTACGATTCTCTGCCTCCACAATGAACGCGGCATCGGGCCAGGCACCAATCTCTGCAGGAAATACAGCAATAGGAAGACAGTTTATGTGATAGACACGCACCTGGCACTCACCCGTCTCCAGTATGTTGCGTATGCGATAGATAAGCTCAGCAAAATCCTTTCGATAGTACACAAAGACACCATACTTGACCATGGTCAGGATTATGGCCAGCAGAGAGCCCATTGCATCCGACATGATGCTCACATTGGTGATGTAGAACTTGATGGCAAAGAACAAAGGACCCAGAAACGCACTCATTGTGCCAATGACAAACAGACTGATCTGTGGATAGTCCTTGAGCCCACTGGCATCCCACAGATCGAATCCCATCAGGCGAAAAGCCAAGACTTGCACACGCAAAAAGTAAGATTCGTCCATCACGCGGCAGCTAATCCCAGAGAACACTTGGCCGCTGGAATTTGCGACAGGGGCTTTTATATATGCACATATCCCCTGATGTGTGATGAGTGGGCGCGGCCCCTGGACAGGTGACATGTGACCTTTCACTGCTGCTGCTGGAGCAGCAACCTGCGCCTGCCCCACATTTCCTTGTCAGCGCTTTAATTTAATATTCGCCCACCCAGACGACGGTGGCACTTGAAAGCAGCCGAGCCGCAAGAGGCGCATTCATGACCTGAAGCTTGGGCTTCCTTCCTCCTTCAATGACATCGCTTGATGAGTTTGCTTTGTAATTTGCCCTTTCGCTGGGTGCACCCTACAATTTTAATGAGACGGGCAGTGCTAGTAATTAGATGAGATTTGCCAAAGCTGCTGTTGACATTTGACAAGTGAGCAATAGTGAATTTAATTGCTTTGTAATTAGCATTTTGTAGTAAAAAAAAAAAATTAGAAAAATTTGCGCCATATCGATAAACGCACTGTCGACACTTTGCTAGGTGGCAATTCTGTGCCGTTGTCTATTTTCCGTGTGGCAACGCTCTTTCTGCATTGCCTTGTTGTTGCCAAACAATCGTATAGTTGCCTAAACACATTTTATACGTATACAATTCTATTAATAGATAGTTATAAAAATAACTAAAATAATTAAAGTTGAAGCTCAAGCATTTAAACATGGCCACGTAAATTTACCACACAGAAATTAAATAAACCGCTCTTGCAACATGAGCGTCTATCGATAGTTGAGCAGTGCTGCCCCCTTTTTGGCGTTGCCACACTGGCGCTGAGAACGGCCCCACTAACGTACTGGCAACACACGCACAGTTGTATAACCTATTCGCAGAACTTTTTATTGCCAATTGCAGTAGATTTAACTCTCGTCGCGAAACATACTCTAAGTAAGTAAACGCAAACAAATATTCCAGATATTACTCAATATATACGTAAACCTTGCTACCCCTTGCAGCAATGGCTGGTGAAGGAGAGAAACTGTCGGGCCTGTCGAAAATCTTCAATGGCAATACCATGGCCGGTCGTGCTAATGTAAGTAGAATCATCAGACTCCGATGCCGGGGTACCCATGAGGTGCTTAACCCAAATGTTATGACACTCGATTATTTGCAGGTGGCTAAGGCTACATACGCCGTTGTGGGCCTGTTGATCGCCTACAATGTGATGAAGCCCAAGAAGAAGTAGAGGAACACAACCTCATACATGGGAACCATTTGGAGGTGCAGCAAAGGATTGCAGCCACGATGTTGTATATTTATGTGTAGTGCAAGATCTTTAAAGGAATAAACTATATGAAAATGTAACACAAACAAGGAAACCCGGCTAATTTCATTATGTAATGACAGTCGCTTCACGTAAACGATGAGCATGAGAAAGGAATAGGTCAACATCATCTCTTAGTTATCCAAAATCCTCTTCGATGCCCACTCAAGCCACCTTGCTCTCATGTTAAAAATATGCATTCTTATCAGTTAGTTGTTGTTTTAAATATTTTATTTATTTAAAGTTTTTATTTCATTTCATCGAACTTGCTTTAAATGTTCCGTTTTTGTTTTTTGCTTTGTTTTTTTGGTTTTTTTGTGTTTTATTTTTTATTATTTTTTTGTTTGGGTTCCATTTCATTTCATTTTCTTTTTAGCCCAGTTATCGAAATTTCAGTATTACTAAAAATTAATTTGAATGAATTGAATGTAAAAATGGTCTACATATATATGTACGTATGTGTATGTAGTATATATGTATGCCAATGTATGTACTTTCTTGTTGCTTGGTAGAGATAAGAGACGAAAAACCATATATGCAATTAAAATATATATGTATATATATATATGTATATATATGTGTATATATAAATTAATCGTTTATCAATTCTATGTTTATGCTATAGCTATAAAATATATCTTTTACATTGTATTGTGTAATAGCAAGCGCTGGCCATATATTCGCAACTGCAACTGCTTTGTGGATGTTTCTCCCTCTCTTTTTCTCTCTCTATCTCTTTCTTTTCCATCATTATCCTTTTGCCCGACTTTTGAGTACATCATTTCTGTTTGTTTTCCTTTATATTTTTTCTTGTCAATAACTAAACCGTTGTTTTTGCCCAATGTGCAACAGATCTCAACATATACGTTATATATATTATATATACTATATATGAATGTATCGTATGCATTAAAATTTGATTTGAATTTATTGGATTTGTTTTGTTTTTTAGGCAGCGGCAGCCGAGCGAAGTGCGAAAAAATACACACAAATTTTGTATACTATACTTTCCTATATATATGCATGTTGGTGTAGTATGTATTGTAATGTATATATATGTATGTATATCTGTTTATATAGGCATGTAGTTCGGTATTTCGGTTGCCCTTTTAAAGTATTTGCTTGCTTGCTTTGCTTTTGCTCTTTTTTGCTTTTACTTTTACTTTGCTTTCTCTACTACTTGATTTTTGTCATAATATGCGTTTTTGTTTTAGTTTAATCGTTATTATTAATTCTTTTTGTGTGAGGGTTGTCATTAAAAAGTTGAGTTATTCTCGCGGATTTTGCCTCTATAATGTGTGTATGTATTTTGTATGTATGTTTCTTGTTTGTATATATGCATATGCTATATCCTTTTTTAAGTTACAGTTACTATATCATCATTCTTTATCTCCTTCTCATTTTCGTTTCGCATCCTCTCCTTCTCATCTAGATTTACTTCCTCTTCTCCTCTTTTATCATTTTTTGAGCACATACAACATGAATAATATCCTATATATTCCTGTCCGATTAGCCAGCCGGCGGGCGGGTTTAATACTAAAGAGATTATATGCAAAAATACTGAAACAACACTCATCATCATTCTTATAAAGGAGCAGGGGATGGGTTAAGGAAATACTGAAGGAAACTCTCCATCGTTTTTTGCAATTCCCAAAAACAAATGCGAAGGAAAGGGAGAACCGATAAGTGTCATTCCAGCATGAATTACAGCGAGTGGGCAACACTGTGCCCCAAGCTGGCGAGGGGCGTGAGAGAACGAACGCCAAAAAGGATCAAGTTCAGTTGCGTGTGTATGTGTGTGTGTGTGGAACGCTGGACTAAGAGATATACATGATTGTTTTTGGTTTTTTGTTTCTTTTTTCGCTTTTTTTTTCATTTTTTTTTTACGTTTTCAACTTAACTTTGCGCTTAAACAAACTTAGAAGCTTGCGTTTCTCTCTCTCTCTCTCTCCTTCACTCTTTTACTCTTGCTCTCTAGACGAAGATACAAAGATTGATATCGATATCAGTGGATAGACGTACGTTTATGTATGTTTTTTTATATGTTTATATGTATGTATGTAGTATATAGTATAATGTAAAATATTGTAGCATAATCATAAGTTAGAATTATTAGTATATTGATATTCCTGTTTTCTCTGTTATCGGTTTTCTTTTGCGTTTCTCATTTTTATCGATAATAAAAAATAAATTAAACATGATGCCGAAAAAAAAACTAATAAGTATGCGTATGTATGTGTGTGTGAGTGCATGTGTGTGTGTGTGTATATGCATTATGCATGTATTCATAAATTTGTTTGACAAAAAATACACTCTGCTAAATTATTTAAAATGTTTTCTGTTATAGTTTAAGTTGCTCTTGTTGTTGCTTGTAATGTTTGTTTTTGTTTTGCATTTGTTTAAACATAAACTAAGGGCTAAAGTTAACACAATACATTTAAAAAAAATGATAATTATAATTAGAAAGTATGTATATTTATATTTATGTAAATATTAATAAATGAAAATCATAATATTGTTGCTCTTGCTGTTCGTGTTGTTGTTGTTGTTGGGGTGTGTGTATATTGGGGGGAGGGAGGTGTGTGGGGGCAGAAATAGAGGTGTAAGTTGGCGTTCAATGTTCCTGTTGTTTGTTTTTGTTTATCATTTTCCTCTTAACGCAGCTGCAGATTCAATCCGTATATATCTTTATATACTATATATATTTATATAATGTATACATATATATGTATATATACATATGTATATATGTGTGTATGTGTTTCCCCAACTAAACTAAAAGTTGTTGCATCTTTTCTTCTTACATTTCACTTTGTTTGCTCACTTTTTGCGTATTCTCTCTCTCTCTCTCTATTTCCCTTCTTTCACTTTTCTGGCATTTTGTTTCCTTTTTTGTAGGTTTTGTGTTTCTATTTTATGTTATTTATCTTTTTTTGTATTATTTTTATCTTATTTGCTTTGTATATTTTCTTTTTTTGTGTTTTCTATTATTGATTGTTTATCCTTTTTTTTGCTTTTCTCTCTCTCTCTCTATCTGCCTCGCTCTGTAAGTCTGGAGGCTTCTTGCTTTGATTTCACTTTCCTTTTTTTTCTTGATCTTCTCTCTCGCTCACACTCGCTTGGGGTTCCCCATCTTGCCATTTTCTGTTTAGTATTTATGATTTTTCATAATTATCTGTTTTCCTCTTTCTTTCTTTACATAAGTAAATAGTTCTCTCTCTCGTTCTGTCTCGCTTGCACTTGCTCATTTCCATTCCCGAATCGCGTATGTGTGTGTGTGTGTGTGTGGGAGTTGCTGTATGTGTGTCTGTCTGTGTGGGTCATTCTAGTAGGCGTGGCAGCGTATATCCGCCTATATCCACTCATCTCAATTGGCATGCCACTCCCCGCGATTGCCTCCTCCGCCGCCACTGCCTCCGGGCGCATTGTTCGAGTAATACGGCTTGCTCAGCTGCCCCCCTGCCGGCGAGGAGCTGCCACCGCCGCCGCCCGCACCACCGCCAGCTCCGACTGGGCCACCAGGGCCGCCATTGTTGCCAGGGCCGCCAGGTCCAGGACCAACGCCGGGTGCATTACTATTGCCGGCACTGCCGGCCCCGCCTCCACCACCGCCCCCTGTCACCTGTCGCATGCTTTGAGCGCGCTGCGCTGCCGCTTGATCGCGCTGCTGCTGCTGCTGCTGTTGTTGCTGCTGTTGTTGTTGCTGCTGCTGCTGTTGCTGTTGTTGCTGTGGATGCTGTGGATAGTTGTTGGGTCGCTGTATTGGCGCCGGGTAACGTCCTTGTCCGCCGCTTTGTCCCACGCTGCCTACGCCGCCATTCCCACCGCCGCCGTTGCCATTGCCACCGCCACCACCAGCGCCAACTACTTGAGAACCACCAGAACCGCTGCCAACGCCGCCAGAGACGCCACCGCGTCCGCCGAGAGCGTTCATGTTGTTGCCATTGCCGCCTTGTCGCTGCTGTTGAGATTGCTGCTGTTGCTGTTGCTGCAACACCTGATTCTGTAGATCCCACTGCATGTGGCATGGGGAAGGGGGCAAGGAGAAGGGCAGCGTTAGTGGGTTAATCAACTTGTTGTTATTGCTGTTGTTGTTGCTACTTACGCCGCCGTAGTTCTTGTGATGCGGCGGACTCGGCTGCGACTGCACTTGCTTGGCCAGGCCGAGGCTCATGTCGGCACTCAACGGACTCTTCAGTTGTCTGCCCATCTGTAGAAGGAGAGAGCGAAAGAAAGAGAGACATCAGTTAAGAGTGTCAATGCAATTGGAATCAACTTCAACTCCACCACACACAGCTATCTGCAACTCAGTTACTTCACCTCACCAACAGCCACATTCACCACTTCAACTCAGTTGACTTTACCTCGATTTTTAGGCGGTAAAGTTCACCTCCATTAACCTGAGTTCCTACTTCTCCTCCTTTAATATTTCTATCTTATCTTCTCCTCCACCTTTCCACCACAAACTCGCCTTGCTTTCGCTACAGTACTGGCTAAAAATATTAGTCGAACCGCCTGTTTTTTTCAATATAACAGTTCAATGTGTTGTTGTATGCTACAGTGATGGACAAAAATATATGAAGCACTTGTAAAAACTTTAAAACAAAAACAAAAAAATGTATTTCGATTTAAAACTTCAGATATTCTGCAATATTCCTTAAATTCTTCTACTTCCGTTTAATATTTGTAAAATATTTATAATATATTCGAATTCTTTGACGATTTCGGGAACTTCGCAACTCGTTTGTCTGCATTAGCCCAAAAGTATGCTAGGTTTATCGACCTAACAACATTCGGAAATTCTTTAAGCTCAACTATTCGATTTAAAGCTATTATCGACAATAAACACATTTCAAATAGGTTTCTTCAGTTGGACGATAAACACAACAAGTCGCCAGACGGACATTATAGAAAAATATTTTGTTTACGATCTATAGATCATAATATTGTTGAGTGAGAGTACAATAGATGCTTTTCTTTTGCCATGAAATCCAATTAAAGTTTTCAAGAGGTTAAATTTTTAAATAATTTCGGGTTGCCATTGTAAGTTTTACAGTTCCTTCTGTTGTCCAAAATCATTATTTTATGATAATTAATAGGAATTCTTTTTAAGTTGCCCAAATGGGTAATAGTGTACTAGTCCAATAAAAAATTAATATTTTTGTTTAGAAAAAGAAAAAGGAATTCTTCCATTTTTTATGATCGACACAAAGCAAAGCATACTTTTTGGAAGCTATAAAGCTTCTATGAACACCTCAAGAAACTGCCTCGAAGTTGAACTCGTTCTGGGCCTCGTTTTTTCCCCTTCAATTATGAAATCTTTTCCATATTGGCAGTATCGGATCAGAGATGTATATAGTATTAATACTAATGGTGTGTGCCCCAGGCAGAGATTTAGTTGTGGTTTGGTATTCTGTCTAATAACTTTTACTTTTATTTAATTTAATGCACATCATAATTGAAATTGTGTTTTTCGTTTTTATCGATATTAATTTCTATGAAAAATATCCCCCACCCTGTCTGTCGCTACAGATCGCGGATCCGATCAGAATTGGAAGCGGATTTGGAAGTGTTTCTGTTAATACAAATTGTTTGGGGAATGGGCGGACTTGATGTGATGGCTAAGGTTGTGTTGGAGGTTGTGGTTGAGGTTGTGGCTAAGGTGGTTGTGGTTGTTGTGATTCTGGTTGTGGTTGTTCAGGCTGTTGTTGTACATGGACATGTGGTGGTAGTTAGAGTGTATTGTGTGTGGTGTGGATGGTGGTGTTGCTAGTGCTGGTGGTGCTAGTGGTGGTGGTGGTGGTGGTTCACTCCTTACCGAGTCCTGCATGTGTCCCTGGCCCTGGCTGTTCTTCAGGTAGCCCCCGCCGGGCGTTGGACCGCCACGGAATTGGCTCATCCCAGCGGCCGTCAGTAGTTGAGAGTTCATGAATGGCGTATTAAAGTTGCCCATGGTGTGCTGCGATTGCGGACCCCCAGGAGGTCCATTCGAGCCGGGCGGACCGCCCTGATGTCCACCATACATGCCCGCTGCCGCCGCTGCCAGGCCATAGTTCTGTGCTCCGCCGCCGGCTCCCTGCGGTGGTCCACCATAGAACTGGGGTCCACTGGGTCCTCCTGGCGCCGAATTCGAGTAGTAACTGTTCGATTGCA
The DNA here is from genome assembly GCA_018904595.1 of Zaprionus indianus. Classification (NCBI taxonomy): domain Eukaryota; kingdom Metazoa; phylum Arthropoda; class Insecta; order Diptera; family Drosophilidae; genus Zaprionus; species Zaprionus indianus. Next base: position 4,786,376 of record JAEIHA010000344.1, read on the forward strand.
ACTGATGGGCACCTGGTGGTGGTCCACCCTGGCCGGGATGTTGTGGCGGACCAGCATAAAGATTCAGATACTGTTGTGCCGCGGCATATGGCCCTGGACCGGGACCAGGTCCACCGGGTCCTCCTGGTCCACCGGGACCACCACCGCTACCCGCCGACTTGGAGCCAATGGCGCCAATTGGTTGCTGACTCTGCGGTGGCGGTTTCGCTGCTCCCGATGACATCATGGAGCTGCTGTTCGAGGATATTATGGCCACCGCTGCAGCGTTGGGATTGCTAAGCTGCTGCGAATTGGGCTGAGTGGGTGGACCGAATGGACCGCCCCCAAGACGAAACTGTGACGTCAGGTTGGAGTACATGTCGGGCGGCGCCGGCGCTGTTGGCGGTGGTGGCATATTGGCCCCGTGTCCATGTGGCGTCTGCATTGCGTACGCATTGAATGCCCCGGCACCTGCTGCCGCCGCTGCTGCTGCCGCCGCATAATGACCAGGGAAACTGTGCGCTGCGGCCGCAGCCGCTGCCGCCGAGAAGGCTGGCGAACGGCTCGAATGATCAAGCGAATGGAATGGTGCATACAGATTACCCGCCTGCGATGGCGGCGGCACCGGTGGCGGCGCCAGCTGCGATGAGTTGAACACAACCGCCGGCGGGCTGGGAATCGTTGGAATGCCGCCGACACCGAATTGCGGCGATGCCTGATAGAAGGGCAACTGTTGCTGCTGCTGATGTTGCTGTTGCTGCTGTGAGTGCTGTTGCTGCTGGTGGCTGGGAGGTGGTGACATGCCCAGCCCAGCATGCAGCTGCTGCTTGGCCTTAACCTGCTGCTGATGCTGTTGCTGTGGACTGGGATAATCATCCTGTTGCTGCTGCTGTTGTTGTGCCTGGAACTGTTGCTCCAGCGTGCCGGCATCGAACGGCGAACCATGACTGCCATAGACCGGTCCTGGCGAGGACAGTGCATGGTGTCCATGATGCTGCTGCTGTTGCTGATGATGCGGCGTCTGTTGCTGCTGCTGCTGATGGTGGCTCTGCTGCTGCTGCTGCATGTGCACTGCCGACACAGCGTAGTGTGTCATCTGTTGCTGATGCGCCTGCTGCTGCGAATGCTGTTGCTGCTGTGCCTGTTGTTGCGCCTGCTGTTGCTGCTGTGCCGCCTGCTGTTGTGCTGCCTGTGTTGCCGTCACAGCGGCCACAAATGATGCCGCTATGTGACTACCAGGGTCATCCTGTTGCTGCTGCCCGTGCTGCTGCTGTTGATGTTGCTGTTGGGCAACGGCAGCAGCTGCTGCTGCTGCTGCAGCCGCCGCTGCTGCCTGCTGTTGCGAGTGTTGCTGCTGTTGTTGCTGTGCGTGTTGCTGCTGGCTGTGCTGCGTATGTTGTTGCTGCTGCTGTGAACCAACCGCAACATTGCTGCCTTGTGTGCCCTCCGACATGGGCGTGGCCGACTCCCAGACCTTCTTCACGCTGGCAATCTTCATATTCAGATCTGCCGTCGAGTTGTGTTGCTGCTGCTGCTGCTGGTGGTGTTGATGCTCGAGGCTGTCAACCACCTTAAGGGGCGTGGCATCGTCACTAAAGCTGAAGCCCAGCTTCATGTCCTGCTGCTGCTGTTGCTCCTCGTCTGGTTTGCCACCAAAGCTCATCTGGGACAAGGCGCTCGACAGACTCTCCACAGCGGCAGCAGTTGCTCCTGCATTGGCGCCCAACGTGGTCGCCTTTAAGGGCACTGAAACTGCTGCTGCTGCCGCCTGTTGCTGTTGCTGCTGTTGCGCCTGTTGCTGCTGCTGCTTGTACGTGGAGTTCTCAAAGACGAGCGTATTCACTGGCGCATTGGCATCGATCAATGCCACGCCCACGCCACGTACACCTCCACCCACTACACTCTTGTCACCAATTGCCGACAGCTTGGACTTGTCGCCACCAATGGGCGTGGCTGCCGCGGCAGCTGCTGCTGCTGCCGCCGCCGCTGCTGCAGCAATTGATGTTGCTGTTGCTGTTGCCAGTTGCGATGCTGCTGCAGCTGCCGCCGCTGCTGCGTCGCCAAGGCCAGCGCTAAGTTTCTTCTTGCCAGACACATCGCTGCCAGGCGCGACCATTGAGGGCGTCACCACGCCAGGCACACCAGCTGTGCTCAGTCCTGGCGGCGGTCTGGCAGCTGCTCCTGTTGCTCCTCCTCCAACTGCAGCTGTTGCTCCTACTACGCCAGCTGCAGCTGAATCCTTGTGTGGCTCCTCCTTGGCCACGGCAGTGTTGGGTATGTTGCTGTTGTTGTTATTGCTACTGCTGCTGTTGCTGCTATTAAGCTTATCCTTGTCGGACAACAACAGCAGCTCATCCTTCTCTTCCTTGGACTTGTGCAGGCCAGCACTGAGCGCCATCTGATTTTGCTTGGTCTTGTCCTGATCCGCTGCCGATGACGAGCCAGTGCCGGTTTCCGACTCCGAGCTGCGCTGTTTGTTGTACTCCTCGTAGCCCAGGCGTCCATAGGTGCGTCCTCCACCTCCTCCTCCGCCGGCTGCCTGTCGTCGATAGCCTGGCGCAGAGCTACCGCCACCACCGCTTGAGAGACCGCCGCGTCCGCGTCGTGAGGGTTCACCGCGTGGCGAGAAGCCTGCCTTGTTGGACGTCGCTCCTCCAGCACCTCCTCCTGAGGAGCTGCCTGTGCCAGTGACAGCAGCAGCACTCTGCTCCGAGCGGGACTGCACTTTGGGACTTCGACGTGGTGCACCACCTCCACCTCCACTGCTGCTATAGCAATCCTCATCCACATCCTCAGATTGCTCCGACTGTTCACCACCGCTACCATAGTAGCGACGCCCTCCCCACTCGCTGCTGCTGCGCTGTTGCTGCCCTCGATAGCTGCCACCAGTTCCCGCTCCTGCTCCGCCTCCTCCAGCGCTTGTGCCACTTGCATAGCTGCGTCCGCCTGTGCCGCCTCTCGCATGCTGCAGTTGCTCCCGACCACCACCGCCGTTGCCTCCACGTGGACTTGGTCGCTTGGCAGCTGCTGCTGCTCCACCTCCACCTGGTGATGTCTTGTCATCGCCAACATCCTTGGACAACGCCTTGCCAGCTCCCTCAAGATCCATGCCCAATTTATCGCCATCGATTGCCTTCTCATCGGACTTGTCTACTGGCTCCACACTGCGTCGAAGTATCTGTGTGGGCTGAATGGGTGTGGCTGTTGCTGCAAGAGGTTTCTCCTCACTGAGACTGGGCTGTCGCGTCGGTCTCTGCAGGATCTTAATCTGCACCGCCGAATCATGACTATGCGTTGAGGAGAAGCTCTCCTCGCGATGCCTGTGGTGCTTCTGCTCCGCATCCGTTTGCTCTGCCCACGAGGATGATGAGCAGCCACCACTGATGTTGCCTCCACCACCTGCTCCGGCACTGCCAATGAGCACGCCATCGTCACCCGAAGAGACGCTCGTCTTTCGATGAGAGTTCTCCGAGATGCTGCGCGGCAGCGATTGTTGTTGCTGCAGCTGCTGCTGCTGTTGCTGACCCTGCTGGCGATACTCCTGAGCTCGAGCATAACGTGACTGCTCCAGATCACGTGCACTGATCAGTCCACCACTGCCAGGTGGCACAACTCCAGCGCCTGCATCCTGATCCTCTCGAGCGCTGTCATGACGATTTCGACCATAGCCGGCACTGCTACTGCTGCTGTTGCTGATGCCACGTGAGTAACCACCGGAAATGCTGCGTACTCCACTTCCGCCTCCTCCTCCGCCAGCGACAGCACCTGCTCCATTGGCGCCTTGATTCTTTTGTAGATACCTTGAGTTGCTATCGAAGGCGCTGCTCGCTGAGGCGCTCTTCTCTAGTCCACCACGTGGCAGTTGTTGTTGCTGCTGCTGTTGTTGCTGGCGTTGGAAACGCGGCGGTAAATTCGATTGGAAATGCGTCATGAACACTGGCTTCTGTCCATAATCCCCGCCAGCTCCAGTGGATGCAGATAGCGATGATGCAGTAGCTGGTCCACTGCCAACACTACTGCCACCACCGTTTCCACCTCCGCCGCCGCCACCTCCGCTGCTCAAGCTAGAGATGCTGCCACGTGGACGACGCTGCTGCTGCAACTGTCCTCCACTTTCGTCCTCACTGACATTACCCAAGGGCGCAAGTGTTGGCTCTGCAAGTGTTGCAGCTGCAACTCCACCAGGCCCAGGTCCTCCTGCTGCGGCTGCTTGTGCCTCGCTAAGCGCCTTCTTGCTGTTCATTTTCATTTCGAGTTCCTGCAGCTTCTTGGCCGCTGCCTGTTTGCGTTCCATTTGTCGACGCTCCTCCTCCTCCTTGCGCTGCTTCACCCGCTCATAGACGGCAGCATCGAGTGCAATGCCACCACCGCCGCCAACACCAACAACCACATTGCCACTGCTGCCACGATGTCCGTTCTGATGTCGTTGCTGCTGCTGCTGTTGCTGGAGCTGTTGTTGCTCCTGCTGCTCGACTCCATCGAGATCCCGCTCACTGCTATCCTTGCCACGCTGCCACGAGTTGCTGCTGCTGTTGCTCGACAACTTGCGCTGTTCGGCCTTGCTGCCGTGATGTTGCTGATGCTGTCCATGATGCTGGTGCTGATCATCTGGCCCGGCATGCTCCTCATCATCGGAGAAAGTCAATTTCTTGGTGTAGTCAATTTCATCCTGCTTTGTCCAGCTATCATCCTTGGCAATTGCATTCAGACGTTCTAGATCCTCCTCACGTATAATCGGCCGTTGCATTTGTGCCACCTCCGGTTCGACCACATAATCCTTGTCCTTCTCCTTGCCACGGCCACCGCCGCCAACAGTTGCTCCCACACTGCCGCCATTTGCCTGTTGCAACAGCAACTGTTGCTGTGGTGGCGTTGTTGAGCCTGCACCACCAACTAATGCTGCCGCTGTCAACGCTCCTGGCGTTGTCAGCGATGTCGCCGTGCCTGTCGGACGCTTCGGTATTGCGGCAGCAGCACGAAAACTGCCCAAAATGGCCGGCGATGCAGACCTGCCGCCAGCCCCGCCAGAGATACCATTCTGATAGGGCGTAACTGGCACAGAACCACTGGATAACAGATCTGAGTTGGCCACAGCTGCAGCCATTGTGGGTGCACCGATGCCCAGACCAAGACCAGTGGCAGGCAGCGGAGCTCCGCTGCGCATGAACGAGGGCATCAGGGATAGAATGGGCAGTGGTACAGCGCCGCCAACGACGCCACCAGATGATGCAGAGCCCGAGCCATTGCTGGACGAGAGCGGATGGTGGCCCTGGGCCTGTTGGTTCAATGCAAGCTCCTTGGCATGCTTCTCCTGTTGTTGCAGCCAAGCCGCTGGATCGTTCTGTGGACGCAGGCTCATCTCGCTCAATTCTCCGCCGCCTCCTCCCGCTCCGCCAGCTCCAACACCACCGCCGCCGCCGACGTCGTCGCTGCCATCTCTGTAACTGCTGCCGCTGGCATCGGTGTTCGCAACGCCTCCGCGATGATGTCCTCCATATTGACGTCCATGATGGCCACCATGATGATCGCGATAGTCGCGTTGCTGCTGTTGTTGCTGCTGCTGATGATGGTGATGATGATGATTTTGCTGCTGCTGCTGCTGTTGCGCCTGCTGCTGCTGCTGATGATGCAAGTGCTGCAGCTGCTGCTGGGATTGGTACTCTGTTGACTTTTGTCCCTTGCCACCGCCGCCGCCTCCGCCTGCTGCTGAACCCGCTCCACTGCCGCCCACCAGTGTTGGGAATTCGTATTGAAATTGCGGACTTTGATAGTGTGGTACCACCTGCTGCTGTTGCTGCTGATGATGGTGCTGGTGATGGTGGTTTGTCTGACGATTGTGACCATAGTGACCCCCATGGCCACCGCTCACACCTGCTCCGCCTCCTCCTCCTCCTAAAATGATGCCACGCTCGTGTCCTGTCGTTATTGCTGACCATGTCTTGGGTGAGTTTATCGAATGACCGCTGAGGCTGCTGTTGGTTAAGCTGCTGCCAGACCCACTTACTACTGTTCCTCCTCCGGCTGAGCTGCCCCCGCTATTTGCCGAGTTATTGATTAGTTTCAAATTCTTATTATTGTTGTTGCTGCTGCTGCTGTTGCTGTTGTTGCCGCCGCTGCTGCTGCTGTTGTTGTGTGGGCCAACGTTGTTGCTGCTGCTGCCGCTTCCGCTGTTGTTGTTGCTGCTGTTATATTTGCTAGAGCTGCTGCTACTGTTGTTATTGTGACCAATTGCTCCTCCAATGCCGACGCCGCCGCTACTGCTGCTGCTGTTGTTGCTGCTGCTGTTCGCATTCACAATCCCCGTCGACGCGTTGCCCGCTCCTGCACCGCCGCTGCTGCTGCCTATAGACAACAAAAAGACATATGTGTGAATGAAATGATTGCTTAGGGGAAGACGAGAAGAATCTTCTCTGCTTACCTTCTAGTAGATTGTTGTTGTTGCCGCTGCTGCTGCTATTATTGCTGTTGTTATTGCTGAGGGGCGTCGCACTGCTGCTGCTGCTGCTGTTGTTACTGCTGCCGCCGCTGCTGCCGGTGTTGCCGGAGGTGATGATGCTGCTGCTGGTGGTGCTGCTGCTGTTGGTCTCGGCCTTCAGGGATGGCAGATTGGCTGGTGGTCGCCTAGCGGAGGGAACTTTACCCAGGATTTGCATTCCATGTTTACGCGGCACTTGATTCTTTTGGGCTGATGGTTCACTTGATTCGCCCTGCGTAGAGAGAAGATGAAGAGTAGGAGGAGAAAATAAGCATTGGGAGCTGGACAGGGTGCATGAACAGGAGCAGGAGAAGTGGAAAGAGGGAGACTGATCTTTGATACTTACTCGACTATTCTTGTACATGCGATTTATATCCAACGCTGTGAATTTGGGCTTGGCATTTCGCTCTCCCCTACTTCCCCCCAGTGTACTCATGCTGCCAATAGATCCTCATTAGCGTTAGCTTCCTTTGCCGCCTACTGCCGCCGCGCGTTTCACGCTAATCGCTCGTTCGCTGGTTCGCTCTCTTTGCGGAGAAGTTGAAGATATTCTTGTGTTCGATCGATCGATTGATCTTTCTTTTTTTCTATCTATCTGTTTCCTTTTGGGCGCCTTCTTCTTATTTCTGTTGTTGTTATTGTTTTTGTTACTGTGTTTTTTCTGTGCTGTGTTTGTTCTCAGTCTTCTTATGTGAGCTGTAAAAAGGCTAAAATAGAGAGAGAGAAAGAGAGACGGAGAGAAAACGAATCAGAAGAGAGCCAGGAGTGTGTGGGAGGTGGGAGGAGAGCAGCGAATGCATTTGTTTGTTGCAATTTTTGTGTATTGTTTTTTCTTTTCTTTCTTTCTTTTTCTTTTTGATTTGTTTTGGTACGCGTTGTGGGCTGCCTCTGCCGGGTCGCCAATGCAGTGTGTGCAGCATATGCATGTGTGTGCGTGTGAGTGTGTGCACACCTCTATGGGGGGGCTAAACACAACCTCCCCACAACGCCTGCGTGAGCAGCAGTAACCCATCAGAGAGTCAAAGAGCGAGAGCGAGCCAAACATAGACAACTTATCTCACGTATGGCAGGCAAATGTGCATGCACAAGTGAGATGGCAATACTGGTTACCACTCTCCCAAGTGGTGTGCGTTCAAATGATGTTCGTGCCGCCGCCACCGCCGCCGTCTGCCTCTTTCCACAGTCACCCCCGCAACTACGCACGGCCACGAACCACACACACACACATATACGTGTACAGACAAACACACACACACATAGTGAGAAACAGAGGCAGAAGACAAGAAGTATGCGGTGGCGTCTTCGTGTAATAATTGAAGAAGAACAATGGCTGACACAGAGAGAAGAGCAGCATAGCCTGGTAGAGGCAACAACACAACAATGCAAAATCAAATGCAAAATGTATGAATTGTAAATTTGCTATTGATGATTACTACAAAATATGCGGCAATATGCAGGTGTATAACAACGCCAAAATACTTGGCAACAATTTTGAGTAGTGCCTGCAACAACAACTAACACACGTACGCACGCACACACACACAGACGTATGGAGGGACGCACACACACATGCACTTGAATGCGACTATACACGCGCACTTTGCTTGTTATTTCGACAGCTTATTAAATAGGAACAGCAGAGCCAACGGCTTAATTATAAACTATATACTTTGCCGAGCTCGGTCAAATAAACACACGGCATTTGTTGGTGCACACCTAATCGAGTCTCGAGTCGTCGAAAGGCACAGTTAAAATGTGCCGTTTAATAGCACACGCACACACACACACGAACGCTCAAACACATTCACAAGTACAGACAAACACACACACACATACGAATACGCACTCGCAGAACTGTTTGGATGGTTGTGTTAAATTATTGGCTTCTTTATATCGGATTTCGTCGGCTTTCCAATATTTACACCTTGTTACACTATGTTTAATTACTTGAAATTTGATATTAACAATAAATAATTGTTTTTGCTATAAATTTAGATGCGATAAATTCACCGCGCGAGAAGTTTGCCGCTGCTGCTCTTCTTCTTGCTGGTGCTACTCTTTTCGCAGTTGTGTGCGCGTGTGTGTGTGTTTGTGTGACTGGCGGTAGTGTAGCGTTGCCACATGCGCGAAAAATATCGAGCCAGATGTATTAAAAACAATGTTACCCCGCATGCACAATCTTAACGTAAATGAAACGTAACACAGTATGTTTAACACATTAATATATCACGATTATTCGATTAATTCTATGTTAGCATATTATTTAAAAACATTTGCAAGTTACACAAATGCAACAACTAAAGTAAACGATAAACCTCCCGTGCCGCTAACGCCAACTACAACGACAACGACAATGCAACAGCAAACAGCAGTCGTGTGCAGGCCGAGTGAGAGAGCGAGACAATAAGAGAGCATGTGGTCTAACACACACGGCAGGCAGCAGCAATAACAAAAACATCAAACAAGAAAACGTAAGAGTGTATATAGTGCTTACCCTTTTACACTCAGAGCACACACCGCACACACAGTTCGTTGCTCCTTGGCTCCTTTTTTCTTTCTTTTGTACGTTTTTGCACTCTTCTACGCTTACTCAGCCGTTTGCAAAAAAAACCAAATATAACCAAATGTTTTTAGGTGAGACACGTTAAATAGTGCCTTTGTTTAATGCTGAGCGCGCTAGCGAATTAAATTAACAATTTGTTAGCTGATTCACTGTATGGCCAAATTTTTTCTTTCTATCCCTTTTGTCGTCGCTATTTAACGCGTTTTGGGCCGCTGTTGTTGGCTGTGTTGCGCTGGCTGCCCCGTCTGTCTGTCTGTCAGTCTGGCTGGCTGGCTTTGGTGGCTCTCCTACGTTCTCGCTAGTGTGTTAGCGCTCTCTGTCTCACTACCGTCGTTCTCCAATGCTGCTGCTCTGGTCGCTTTTTGCAAGTGTATAGATGAAAAATGTAATCGAAATCCAAGGTGTTGAAACTAGTTTGAATCACTTTTTCCCGTGGATTATTTAAATGTAGCACACACACACGCTCAATATATTGGCGTTAATAACACTATGCGGTTTAGCGTTAACTTTATTATAACTTTCGGTGCGTTCTTTTCACGTAATACGTAATTGTTCCATTAGTTTAAATCGTATGTATTTTTTGCACACAGTGCTGCCAGCTTGCGCTTACGGCGTTGCATTCTAGTGATGGGCGATATGTTAAGGTGGGGAGTGGATTCTGTTAAATTGGGGAGCATTACTGCTGTTTTGCAGCCGATAGCTACTGTTAATTTACATGAAAAATGTTATTCCCTTTGGGGGTAGATTGCTGTACAAATTGGGGATAGACTGTGGTGGCAGTTGTCGATATTTTGACATAATATGGCAACGCCAAACATTAAATACACCCCCATTATCGCATCCATCGCTACGATATATATCGTGCACAAGTTATCGGTTTTCCTATTGTGTTTTAAATGTTGGGCGCCTGCTTTTGAATTTGGCATTGTCAGATAAGGAAAATTAACTGTTCAGTTCGTATTGAACTTTTAATTTTTGTCAAATCGACAAATTTGAGTTGTGTGAACTAAAAAAAAACCCAAAAATCATTGAGCATTCACTACTGCAAAAAGATGGGTAAGGATTTTTACAAAACTCTCGGGATTTCACGCAATGCCAGCGACGAGGAGATCAAGAAGGCCTATCGCAAATTGGCCCTTAAATATCATCCAGATAAAAACAAAAGCGCCAAGGCCGAGGAGCGCTTCAAGGAGGTCGCCGAGGCCTACGAAGTGCTCTCGGATAAAAAGAAGCGCGACATTTATGATGAGTATGGCGAAGAGGGTCTCAAGCAAGGCATCCCCGGCCACCACAGCGATTCCAATGACGACGCCAGCTTCGTCTATCAATTCCACGGTGATCCGCGTGCCACATTCGCTCAATTTTTTGGCTCCAGTGATCCGTTTGGCGTGTTCTTTGGCGAGACCATCGAACAGTTCTTCATGTCCGACGACAGCAGTACCGCTGGTGGTGCGCGCGGTGGCCTCTTCGGCAATTTGGCCAGCGGAGGCAGTGGTGGGGGCACTTCACGACAAGCCACACAGGATCCGCCAATCGAGCACGAGCTGTTCGTGGCCCTGGAGGACATCAACAGCGGCTGCCACAAAAAGATGCAAATCTCACGCATCAAACTCAACGCCAGAGGGGAACCACGCAAAGAGATCAAACTGCTGAACATTGAGATCAAGCCAGGCTGGAAGGCGGGCACCAAAATCACCTTCCCCAAGGAAGGCGATGAGGCACCCCATCGCATACCGGCGGACATTGTGTTCATCATACGCGACAAGCCGCACGCGTTGTTCCGCCGTGAGGGCAGTGACATTCACTATACGGCACACATAACCCTGAAGCAGGCGCTATGCGGTGCCACGTTGCAGCTGCCACAACTGCAGGGTCCACCGGTGATGTTCAATAGCGCCAACGGTGAAATCCTCAAGCCGCAAACCATTAAACGCATCAACGAACGCGGTCTGCCGCATCCCAAGAATCCCTCACAACGCGGCGCATTCTGTGTGCACTTTGACATTGAATTTCCAGATACGCTGCCCCCACGCCTGGTCGCCTCTCTGGCCGAGCTGCTGCCCCACTTCTAGGCCCACGGATATTGCAACTCATCATCATCGTGTATAATGTAAATTCCTTGTCAATGTTGTTAATAAAAGGTTTATAAGCTAAACTAGGCTACGAGCTACCCAATCCCCCCGGAGGTCACCTACACTAGCTAGGCCGGCTTCAGCTGCGGATTGTGTGAGCGGGCCAGCTTCGCCTTGAGCCACTCGTCCGCGTGGCGCTGCTTGATGTGCACATACATGTTCGAGCGGGAGCGACACTCCTTGGGACAGTGCGGGCAGTTGTAGAGCTGCAGGCCCGTGTGTATGGCCATGTGCTCCTCGAGATTGCGCTGCTGCTTGAAGCTCTTCTCGCAGTACGTGCACTGCAGGTTCGTGGTCAGCTTGTGCGCGTACTTCACGTGCGCCCGCAGTGCCGTCCTTGAGCTGCACGTCTTGGAGCAGTGCGGGCAGACGGTGTCGGTGCTGTCGTGTGTGAAGCGATGCAGACGCAGGCTGTGCTCGTTCTTTAGCCAAACCATGCAGACGGGACACTGCATCGCTGGTGCCACCACACCTTGATGCTCCAGCAGATGACGCTCGAAGGAGGGTTTGAACTTGAACTTCTTGCCACAAATGTCGCACACATGCGGGTGCAGGTCCTCGTGTATGGACTGAATGTGCCGTCGCAGTCGATGCACGTTGGCAAAGCTGCAAAAGAAAGAGAGGAAGATAGAGTGAGCACGCTTTAGAGTGAGCTGGCACGCTGCAAATGTTGGAAATTTAAATAAATTCTTTAAAAATATAAATAAAATTCTTGGCAAATTATTTTTACTGCATTCAAGTTTGGAAATGTTTGATCTTTTGAAAACCAACAGGAAATAAAAAGGAAAAATTTAATAAGTTAGCAAAATCGACGATTTCATAATGGCAAAAGTTGCTTAAGAACTTTGCTGTATTCTATAAAAAATATTATATTATATTTGAGTAAGTTCATCAGATATGGGGAGTAGTTTGTGTAAAATCAAGAATTTTTTAGCTTAGAATCCTTTTTGAACTTTACTTAAGATCAGTGAAGCGATTTAGATCAAATTACAGCGAAATCTTTGTGCTTTAACATGAAATACAATTGAAACTCTATAACAAGTTAAGGGGGATGGTTTTGTTTAGTTTTAAGGAATTAGGCAAAACTTAAGAATTTTAGAGGGATTTTGTAAGAGGTTTTCGAACAGAAATCTGATTGAATTTCTCAAGATCATATATAAAATAAAAAACCGTTTAGTTTTCCTGCAATACCCTCGAAATTTTCTTTGTTGCATTGTTGCAACTGCAAAAGGGACTTGCCTCTTGTCGCATATCTGGCAACTGTGTTCCAGCTGGTCTTTGTCGTGCTTGGACAGATGATTCGCCAGCCTGCGCTCGCTGCTGAAGGTGCGATCGCACTTGGGGCAGGGATACTTCAGCACCTTGCCGATCTGAGCGACCTTGTTGTGCACCGTCTCGATATGCGTGGCCAGGTAGTCCTGCGAGTTGAGTGACTTGTTGCAGATGGAGCAGCTAAAATTAAGAAGCATTATCCCTCTTCCTCTCTCCCTGACTCACACTCTGGTACTCACGTAAAGAGCTTGGGATTGATGTGCTTGCGTATGTGATCCATGAGCTTGGAGGCACGATTGAACACCTTGTTGCAGCACTTAAGATACGCATCCCGCTGATGCACCTCGAGGAAGTGCACCTTCAGCTCGGACAGGTACTTGGCGCTGAAGTCGCACAGATCACAGTCGGCATTCATGTAGCTGGCGATCGCCTCCTCGTAGCGCTTGGAGAGCTGAGCACGTGAACAGCCTTTTGGTTTGCGTTCCAGCGCAGCCTGCAACTCATTCTGCGGCGTCTCGTCTGCTGTTGTTGTGGACTGGGCGAGCTTTTTGCGTCGCGTTTTGCCTGTGGACAAATTATTGCTGCCCTCGAGCAGTTGATCCAGTTCCTGGGTGAGCGTCAGCGTGCGCTTTTTTCGGCGTGTCACTCGTGTCTTTCGCTTCGGCTTAAGCTTGTGCTGCAGCTTCACCAGCGGCATTTCGTCTGCAAGGCGGAGAAGATAATCAGGATGAACTTCTGCTTTCTTTTTATTCTCTCTCTCACTCACCATCATCGTCATCTTCGTCGCCGTCAGCACTTTCACTGGTGTTGCCCATTAGTGGTTTCTCGTCCATGTCGAAGTCATGATCATCATCGTCGGCTGGCAGGAACTCTTCGTCTTCGTTAATTGCAGCAGAAGCAGCAGCTGAGATCTGCGGCACCTCCACACTGTCGACATTCACATCCAAGACACTGCCAAGCAGGCTGAGATTGTGTATGTCCAGTGGCTTCTCGTCCATCTCGTCACCGGCTACCAGGGGAAGCTCATCGATGCTCACGTCCACATCGATGCCCCCGGTCCATTTGAGGGCGACACAATCGACGTCCACATTGAGGAACTCCTTCTTGAGTGTGCCCTGTTTCTGCTCGACCAGCTGCCAGAAGTTGTTAAAATCCTCAAGATGTTCACAGCACTCGTTGCAAATGTTGGTCGAGATGGTGTCAT